>CM050453.2:29311687-30702556 GCA_027563935.2 Costus lasius | reverse complement strand
ATCTCGCATGGAATTCAGGATAACAGTCAATCTCCCCAACAGCAATTCAAGGTTAGCATCATCAGCAAGCCAAACTCACAACAAGTTTAGCAATGGCATAGTCAAAATCAGCAAATCAATTACAATATGTCAAGACACATTTTCGGCCAGCAATCACCTAACCTATGTTGAACCACACCTACAAGGCAGCCATCTTCATTCGGATCAAGTTCAAAGTGAAGCCACGTCTCCAGCCAGGACATATATCACTTGCCACATCAAGACCATTTCCACAAGGCAACACCTGCATGCGCAGGAAGCATTATCAGCTTACTCATCTTCACCGCCCATAACCACCAATCAAAGCATCTCTGAAAACCGAATGTCTACAACTAAGCAGAATGCCAATCGCCACCTGAAATGCTAATGTTGTGAGCTAGGGTTTAAAGCCTGTAATTTTACACACTTTGCACAAGTCTTGAATATTTGAATCTGAAAATCCTGTGTTTGCGTTGTGTGAGAGTTGAGCTTGCTCCTCTTGGGTTGAGCTTGCTCCCCTTCGGTTCCCATCCCTCCTACAATCGTTGCCCAACGTTCCCATATAATTCGTCTCTGCCATCCAACCATCGAGTACTGTTCCATTGCTGAATCGCGCCACTGTTCCTTACCAGGCTATTACTGTTCCATTGTCGGCTTCCTAGTCTTCGGCCATTCCAGCATCAATCTTGACTTGGGGCAGCATCCTGAGACATCACCAGCAACTGGAAAATCCTTTGACAAAGCTTGCGGCTGGAAGAGACAAGGATTCGGCCCCTTCCCTTGAAGGGGCCCTAAGGTGTTTTCATCCAACTCTACCTCTATTACACTTACCATCTCCGAATTTGAGCCACATACCTAGGGTGATTCTTGGGCTAGGAAATTCATTCCTCATCACTATGAATGGTCCAGACCACCTCGTGCGGAGCTTCCCTGGGAAGAGGCGAAGCCTCGAGTTAAAGAGCAACACTTTGTCCCCTTCGTGGAACTTTTTCTTGAGTATGCACTTGTCATGCCAATGCTTGGTACGAGCTTTGTAAATCTTGGCATTTTCATAAGCGTAGAGGCGCATCTCATCCAGTTCGTCTAGTTGCAGTCTTCTCCTTTCACCGGCACTTTTAAAGTCATAGTTGATTTGCTTGATAGCCCAGTGCGCCCTGTGCTCAAGTTCAACAGGTAAGTGGCAAGATTTTCCATAAATAAGTTGGAAAGGAGACATACCTAGGGGTGTCTTAAATGCAGTCCTGTAAGCCCATAGAGCATCAGGTAACTTCAACACCCAATCCTTCCGTGATCGAGATATAGTCTTTTCCAATATCTGTTTGATTTCCCTGTTGGAGACTTCTACCTGACCAATCGTCTGAGGATGGTACGGCGTGGCAATCTTGTGCTTTACTCCATACTTCTTCAATAACGCTCCAAACCTTTGCTCAATGAAGTGGGACCCTCCGTCACTTATCAGTATGCGCGGGACTCCAAACTGGGGGAAGATTACTCGCTTCATGAACTTCATGACCACCCTAGAGTCATTGCTGGCTTCGGCAGATGCCTCAACCCACTTCGACACATAGTCAACGGCAACAATGATGTACCACTTGCTGCATGAGGATGGGAAGGGTCCCATAAAATCTATACCCCATACATCAAAAATCTCCACTTCTAACATGTCATTCAGAGGCAACTGGTTCCTTTTTGAAATATTCCCGGTTCGTTGGCAGCTGTCACAAGTTGAAACAAATTGTTTAGCATCGTGAAACAAAGAGGGCCAATACAAACCTGACTGTAGGACTTTCAATGCCGTTTTTGAAGCCGCGGCGTGTCCTCCATAGGGCGATGCATGGCAATGAGTCAACACGTCATGCATCTCCCTTTCTGGTACACACCGTCTATACAACCCGTCGGCGCATCTCTGGTACAAGTACGGCTCATCCCAATAATATGACTTCACATCATGCAGGAACCTCTTCTTCTTCTGAAAGGAAAGATTAGGGGGAAATATGTTAGGAATTATATGATTAACAAAATCTGCATACCACGGCACTTGTTGTTCGAGTAAAACGTATAAGTGTTCTTCAGGGAACGTGTCATTAATTTCCAGCTCGTGGTCAGCCCTTGCATCAACATCTCGTTCCAACCTAGAGAGGTGGTCGGCTACAAGATTTTTACTCCCCTTCCTGTCTCTAATTTCCACATCAAATTCTTGTAAGAGGAGGATCCATCGAATTAGCCTTGGCTTGGCGTACCTTTTGTTGATCAAATATTTAATGGCTGCATGGTCAGTGAAAATAATTACTTTTGAATTAAATAAATATGAACGAAATTTATCAAAAGCGAAGACTATTGCTAGCAGCTCTTTCTCTGTGGTAGCATAGTTTATCTGGGCATCGTCGAGCGTTCGATTGGCATAATAAATGGCGTGAAGCTTCTCGTCCTTCCTTTGCCCTAACACCGCCCCCACTACCTGGTCACTGGCGTCGCACATCAATTCAAAAGGAAGGGACCAGTCTGGAGGTTGAATTATTGGAGCGGTAGTTAATGCTTCTTTAAGCTTCACGAAAGCTTCCTCGCAATCCCTGTCAAAGCAAAAGATGGAATCTTTAGCAAGTAAATTAGTTAAGGGGCGAGCTATCTTAGAGAAGTCTTTAATAAAGCGTCGGTAGAAGCCAGCATGTCCTAGAAAGCTTCTAATCCCTTTTACAGATGTTGGCGGCTTGAGGTTCTCAATGATTTCGATTTTTGCTCTGTCCACCTCTATCCCTCGCTCTGAGACTAGATGACCAAGGACAATGCCTTCTTTTACCATGAAATGGCACTTCTCCCAATTTAGCACCAGGTTTACCTCTTCACATCTCTGCAAGACCTTAGATAAGTTAGATAAACAATGATGAAAGGAAGAGCCATACACATAAAAATCATCCATGAATATATCCATGAAATCTTCGTTAAAATCAGAAAATATGGCCATCATTATTCTCTGGAAAGTTGCATGGGCATTGCAGAGTCCAAATGGCATCCTCCTATATGCATATGTGTCATAGGGACATGTGAAGGTAGTTCGCTCCTGATCGTTGGGATGGATGGGTATTTGAAAGAAACCTGAAAATCCATCCAATAAACAAAAGAAAGAATTATGAGCTAATCTATCAAGCATCTGATCAATGAAAGGAAGAGGAAAATGGTCTTTTCTCGTCGTAGAGTTCAACTTCTTGTAATCAATGCACATCCTGTGTCCTGTAATTGTGCGCGTTGTTATCAACTCGTCTGTCAGTCTTAACAACCGTGATGCCTCCCTTTTTGGAGACCACATGAACCGGACTCACCCAAGAGCTATCTGAAATTGGGTTGATCACTCCAGCATCTAGCAATTTAAGCACCTCCTTGTTCACTACCTCTTTTAAGCGTGGATTGAGTTGGCATTGGAATTCCACCGAGGGCTTACTATTCTCTTCCAACAGGATCCTGTGCATACAGATAGATGGGTTAATACCTTTAATATCATTAAGAGAGTACCCAATTACCTTCCTGTGTAAACGAAGTTCTTGCAAAAGTAATTCAATCTGTTCCTTATCCAATTCGGCACTAACTATTACAGGGTAAGTAAAATTTTCACCCAGGAATTCATATCTCAGATTTTTGGGTAAACTTTTGAGCTCGATTTTCTTTTGTCCATCTTCCTCTCGATTTACTCCTAGTTCCGCTCTCAAGTCTGGGTTCGCATCAAGTAGGGAAACGTAGTTTTCAACTTCCCCTTTACCATCTTCATCAACAGCGCTAATAAGGGCGAGCTCCAATGGATCTCTCTCTTTCCCAGGTGGCTCGGATTGCTGGACAATCTTTTCAATTATATCCACGCTGTGACATGCACCTGCAAGAGAAGGTTTTTTGAGAGAGTTAGACAGGTCAAATTGAATAACATTGCCACCGATATTTAAATCCAGTTTCCCATTTTTAACATCGATGACAACACCAGCTGTAGCAAGAAAAGGTCTTCCTAAGATAATAGGAAGTCTGTCATCCTCATCAATGTCTAACACAACAAAGTCAGCAGGAATAAAATAGTCCCCTACTTTAATAGGTACATCCTCTAAAATACCCACTGGACTTCGAACTGATCTATCGACAAGTTGCAAAGAAATATTGGTCGATTTTAAGTCACCCAAATCTAGCTTTTTACACAATGATAACGGCATGATGCTGACACTCGCTCCTAAATCGCACAGCGCTCTCTAAAAGGTCATCTCTCCTATCTGGCAAGGTATGGAAAAGCTGCCATGGTCATTGAGTTTTTGTGAAAGCTTGTTCTGCAAAATCGCACTGCACTCCTCAATGAGTGGCACGGTTCCTTGGTCTTCTAGCTTCTGTTTATTTGAGAGGATGTCCTTCAGGAACTTCGCATAGGTCGGCATCTGCGAAAAGACACCAACAAAGGGAATGTTAATATATAGTTTTTTCAATATTTCCAAAAACTTACTGAATTGCTTGTCTAGCTTGGCTTTGACAAGCCTCCGAGGGAAAGGTATCGGTGGCTTGTAGGCTAGTGGCCCAACATAGGGTCACTCTTCCTCTGTTCGTTCTGGTTCCGCTGGTGTTGAATCTGCGTGTGGCTCCTCAGGGTTCGGTGTCACTTCATCCCTTGTTCATCAATCGGCATCTTAGGGTCTTCAAGTTGCTTGCCGCTCCGAGTGGAGATTGCATTGCACTGCTCCCTCGGGTTAACTTCTGGTTGTGATGGAAGCTTCCCTGGCGCTCTTGAGGATGAGCTAGCTCGCTGGGCAAGCTGGCTCTCCAATATTTTATTATGTGTTTCCAAGGAGTCCATCCTTGTCATCATCAGTTTCATCATGTCAGTCAGCCCTTCTATCTGCTTACTCAATTGGGAGTCCTGGGCCGGTCTTGGAGGAGGATTGTAATTTGCTTGTAGAGGGGGAGGATTGTAATTTCTCTGTTGGAACCCAGGTGGCTGCCTGTAATTTTCTTGTTGTGGCGGTCTGAAGTTCCCTTGTTGTGGTTGAACTTGTGGTGGCGCTTGCCCTGGTTGTATAGGCTGCGTGGTCCAGTAGGAAAAGTTCGGGTGGTTGCGCCAGCTAGGGTTGTAATAGTTGGAATAGGGGTTTTCATGGAGTTCATATTTCCAACTGCATTTAGATGTTCAGGCTGACTTGGGACCATTTGTCCATCTCCCACTCGGCACTCAGCACCTGCATGTCCTCCGACGCCATATAACTCACAAGATAATGAATTAGTGTCCAAAGAATTAACAGACCATGAATCAAATTTCTTAGTTAGATTGTCTACCTTCGCAGTCAAAGCAGTTAATGAATCAAGATCGAATTTACCTGCTTTTCTTGAAGGTGTACCTCACTCTGGATTCCATTGATGATAGTTTAGTGCCATGTCCTCCAGGAGGCTTATAGTATCTTCAGGTACTTTGCTCATTAAACCCGATCCTCTAGGAGCTGCATCGACTGTGAGTCTAGTATTGTACTCCAATCCCATATAGAATGTATGTACTAGAACCCAAGTCTCAATCCCATGGTGCGGACATAATCTTTGAAGCTCTTTAAATCTTTCCCAGGCTTCGTACAAAGACTCTCTATCCTTCTGCATGAAGCTCGTTATCTGGTTTCTGAGGTGGATTGTCTTCGAAAGAGGGAAATACTTCGAGAGAAAAGCTTGAGACAGTTCATCCCATGTCCTTATTGAAGCTGAGGGGATCGTGTGGAGCCATGCCCTTACTCTGTCCCTTAAGGAGAAGGGAAACAAGCGCAACCTGATAGCATTAGAAGTAGCTCCATTAATCTTAAGCATATCGCAATATTCCAAAAATATAGACAAATGCATATTGGGGTCCTCAAGAGGAGAACCACCAAATTGATTTTGTTGTATCATGGAAAGTAGAGCAGGTTTAATTTCAAAATTGTTGGCCTCCACAGTCGGCCTAACAATTCCAAATTGAAATCCATGTGTATAAGGTGCTACGTATTCTCGCAGTGTTTTGGCATTGTTGTTGTTCACAGGTTGATGCGCTAGTTCATTTTCCATGTCAATGTGAAGGTGTTCCATCTGTTCTTGGTTCTCCATTTTCAGATCTTGCTTAAGCTTCCTTCTTTGTCTGAAGGTTCGTTCTATTTCGAGATCGATTTCCAAGAGTGCTCTTGCCCTGGAACTTCTTTTCATAAAAATTTGTCAGACTCAATTATGAAGTTCAAAGCAGTCGACACAAGTAAAAAATAGTATGAAACAGAATCAAGAAAGAAAAGAAAACTAACTAAAACTTAATCTATCAGTCCTTAGAAGTATACTGATATCAACCGTTGTTCCCTGGCAACGGCACCAAAAACTTGATACGCACCGTAAGTGCACGGTGTTATCGAAGTAATACAAAAGATATCGATCCCACAGGGAACAAGGTGAGTACCAGAAAATCTAATTCTTGGAATCTAAGCTGATCAAATCGTGGTTTTGGGAATTTTATAAACTAAAACTAAGCGAAATCGAAAACAAGAAATCAAACAACTACGGCAAGAAAAATATATGAGAGAGAATATCAGGGCATAGGTTTCCACCACTCTGACGATTCTAATCGTGCTAAGACATAAATATCAGTTACATGGATTTACGAATATGCATAAGGAATCTACCCTATGGTACAAGGTGCCCTCTTTCGAGTGTACACCCCAGTGTTTGCCTAGAATGTCTCCTACTTTTGCGGTGGACCATTTTTGATAAACCCAATGGGTTCCGTGGTAGATTATGAACCCTCGAGTGAAGAACAAGCACTTTCGTGTCGAGTCTTCACAAGATTCACAAAGAGGTTCGGTCGTTACGGTCCTACTCTCGTTATGAACCGTAACAACTAAAACATGATAATACTTGGCCAAAGTACAAATGAAGAATTAAGTGCATCAAGTGAAATATGCTTAAGATATGATCCAAATAACAAGTTTAAAACATGATTTGCACATAAAAATCGTCAGAGGGCTTCAACCTAGCCCTAAAAATAGATTTATGCTACAACCATCATCAAAACCCTCAAAACATAGGAAAATCACAGGAAAAGGTTTCTAAGAGGGAGGAGATGATGAACCGAGGGAAATAAACAAGAATCACTGGGTTCCGATGGTTGAATCTCCAGAAATCGCCTCGAAGTCGCCCGTTCGCCGTATCCGTCTGCCCTAGCCGCTTTGTCACAAGATTACCCTTCTTTTTAGGTCACAAAAATTAGGGATTTTATACTCTATTTGTTCGCTTTCGAGTCAGCTTTCCAAAAAGTCTTCACTTGCTAAATTTGGACTTGAATCGGGTTCAAAATCGCCGAAATACTGAATGGGTGTCGGGCTGCTCCGATGGATTCACGGGTGAACCCCGCCGGGTTCACCAGGTTCCGATGGCTATCCTCAAGTTCCGATGCCAGTCCATAAAATTGGATCCAACCAACTTATCCTTCTCAAGAAGGGATCGCAGTGTTAATCCGCTAGTGTTTGTAGCCATTGTTCTACAACAACCAAGAAATAGCAGATCAGTACCACATTCAGATCATTTAAACTGGACTTGTTTTAAATGATCATGGCTCCCACTATTTTAATCGAATTGATAACCCACAAAGTCAATCGGGAAATTTAAGATTTCCTAGTGAGATGGGATCCTTATTCCACATGAAACTTCGCGTCCCACGAGGGTGGGATGAGATGCACAAAGTAACCCATGCTTCCTAAGGTAGGCACGTCGGCCGATTGCTCTAAGCAATTCCCCTTATTGAGACAGTCTAGGCATTTCATGTCCAGCGAGGGCTGGATACAGCATGAAATCCCAACCTCTCAATGATGCCTCTAGAGTTTTATCATGTGCCTAGCACATATGAAATTCTAGTCAAGTCCATTCCTAATCGTTATGCCCAGGGCCAACGATTTCATTGCGAAGGCGCGCCCGGTTAAAATGGACTGGGGAAACTATTGCCACCACACACCTTCTAAAGATAAGTGGGTGTGTCCCACGAGGGTGGGAAACAGTTCACAACACCACTGATCGATAGCTTGATGAGGGCTACGCATTAGAAGGCTACTAGACTTGATATTTAAGTGAGGGTTTTTGAGGTCTCATCAGCTCAGTTTTATCTTATGCCTAACATTACAGGCATGCAATCCTATAGTGATAGCATAACAATAAAACATTATAGGCATGCTTTTAGCCTAGAAAATAAAGCAGTAAAGGGATGATGTGATCATAGCTCATTCAAGACATTGAACCGACCCATGCCAAGAAGGGGTTCAACTCTTGACCTAGGATTCAAGCCCCAAAACAAGACCTAATCTAGCCGACCTCTAGCTTGATCTTCAAGGTTGGCTCCAAGGTCCTCCTTCAAGCAAGATGTGCCACTTAGCGAGCACAAGAGGTATAGCTCACAAGCCCAAAGGGCTCGGCCAATGCATCTTGCGCCCATGCGCCACCAAGCCAAGCAATGGTGCTTATTGCGCCATCATCCAAGATGCGCCACCATGCAGCATGCTCCAAGTGGATGCGCCCCTAATCTTTATCTTAATTAAAAGCAAAAAGATAAGCGGCACGCAGGCCTCACAAGGATACAACACAGGCATGCTAGGGGCTTGACTCATGATCACAACATCATGCACATTCAAGGCACTTACTCATGCAATTCTACATGCTCATGAAAAACCTAAAAACTTCAATTTTAGTTTCTCATAAAACAAGTCTCTTTTCCTCATCCTTTTATCACAAATCTTTTAGTTATTTGCGATCAATTTTCAAGGTGATTTTATGGATCCTTTCGGCTGGCAATTTTGTCAGATCAAGAGACTCGGCCAGTCCGAAGACACAATGCCTGTCCTACTTGACAAAATCACGTGCGCTTTTGTTCTTAAATCGACCAAGAAAAATAATCCAAAAATATAAAAGAAATTGACAAAGAGGATAGGAGAAAGAAACTTTAATTTTTCTACTTTAAGAAAAATCATATGATCATGGCATATGCAATTTACGAAAATTACATCATGACATGTGAGCATCGAAAAGCATGAAAAACATCGTTCGAGGCTCGCAAGTCGCTCTGATACCACTGTTGGGAAACCCCGGGGATATTTTACAATTTTCACAGAGAATACAATACATGCGCAGCGGAAGAATATCCCCGAAACAGGCCAGTCCCAAAAAAAACCCCAGTGAAGATCTCTTGCGAGGGGATCGACACGATGTGATAGTAAGTACCTTTAAGCAATTAGAAGCCGATGTCGAGGAAGACGCCCAAGTGTTTGCCCTCTGCAGTCTCGCACACACGGATTCCTCAAGCTTTCTTCTTCCTCGCCCGGTGCTAGCCTCGGGAAGAAGATCCATGCCTTAGGAGAGTCCTCCAAGCAACTTGCGCCACCACCAAGATGTGATGCGCTAAGGAGATGGAAGGAGAAGGGAACGCCGCAAGCCTTCTTGTTCCTTTGCGCCAAGGAAAGGAAGAGGAGGAAGATGAAGCATGCTTGCGCCCTTGATGGAAGGAGAAGAGCTCTAAGCTCTCCAAGCCGTCGCCCTCTAATGCTTCACGCCTCCAAGGAATATGCATCATGAAGAGAGGGGGCGGCAAGGGCTTATTTATAGGAGCAAGAGGCGGTTAGGGGAGAATGGCAAGTGTTGACAATTAGGGCATGATTCTAGGAGATTATCCAATCAAATATATTGATTAAATCTCCACTCCCATATGTGCCTAAGACTTGCCAAAGCAAGCATCAGCCATATGCACCCATATCATGCCATATGAGGCATTAATCCCATCCATGCGCCTAGACCTAGTCAAGGCAATATGATGGATTGCCTAATGTGGCTTGGGCACAAGTCCTAATCCAATTAGGACTCTAATTATGTTAATAATCAGCCCACAATTGTCAAACGCAATCCAATCAATTATCTTGTGTGATTTAATCAAATCCAATTTGATTTAATCACCTAGGAGATACCAAACAAGGCATAGGCGCAAATCCTAGTCCAACTAGGATTCCATATGCGCCTATCCTATTAATTCTTCCCCATTATACCCTTCAAGCCTCTTAGCCCTTCAATACAACTTATTAGCAAGCCCAACTAAACAATGGACCAAGCCCAAAGTCCATTATGCATGTTAACCAAGCTATTGGATCCAATCCAATTTAACCCATGGTCAAATGAGGCTAACCATGGTTAATTTGGTCAATATGCCAAAAACGGAAGTTGGCCCCAATAAGTTTCTTCCATCTCATCAGGCCCATTGGCGCTGATGAAATCTCCCAAATAGATCAGAGTTATCCAATAACTCGATCTAAAGGCTACCCGATCAATATGAAAACTCGAGTATCAAGGTGTGCGACCCTATAGGTTCCTCTAATGCTGGCAGTGCTGACCAAAGGTCATCACAAGCAGTGAGTGGCACCTAGCAGTGCATCGCTGCTACCCAGGTCATTGGAATGGATATCGACATCGACATCCCCATCATCGCAACTAGGTACAGATGCATTACAGTCTCTTTGCCGAACTGATATCCGATTGGACAAGTGTGTCACCACTTGTTTTCACCCAATCACATGGCTATGACTAAATCAGGTTCTCACCTGGGTATGGCCATACACTTTCAGTCATAGAACCATAGAGGAGCTCCATGGATATCAAGCTTCTTTCAGGAAGGGGAAAATCCTTTGTCTGTCCATTGACCTTCTCATATGAGTCGTGACATGCTCAATGACAACCGTTATTACCCCCCAACTACGGCGAGGTGTTAGGTTGTATCAAAGCATATCCCTAACCATATAGAATGGCCAATGACCTCAAGTCAAGGGATCAATGCATCTCCTGTCACTTGTGAGGATAACTCATGACACCAAGTCATAGCCTCACAGCGGGTCGGTCCAGTATATCCACCACTGATATACCCATATGTCTGCGTTAGCACCTCATGCCTAACCAGCCCATATACTAGTCTCACAAGTACCAGAGCTGTCCCATATCCACTCAGGTGCATCGACTGGGGACAATCATTTGAGCACATATCCAATCTGTCTCCAGGGACATTATCATGTAAGTACACAATCGCAGGTGTAGACAAACAATGATAACGACAATGCCAGAAAGATATATATGAATATCAGAGTCAAGTAGTACAAAGATGGACCAAAACTAGGTCCTATTGCATATACACCAACAGGGTTTCCCAACATTATGTTACCGAAGTCAACCTTTCTACTTCTATATCATGGGTATTGAATACTGTAGGCGGAGTTTATATTTGTTCAAATATGTAGGGGCTCAAGAAAAGTAGATCGGTGCAGCCTAGAGAGATTGACTTACGAGTTGGAAATGGGGCACAAGTTGCTGCTGTTACTGTAGGAATTTTGATGCTCTCCTTGCCTTCTGGACTTTAGTTAGAGTTAGATAATTGCTATTATATACCTTCTCTTACCAAAAACATTGTATCCATTCCTTGCTTAGCAAGGAAAGGTTTTAAATTTGAAATAAAGAAGAACTCTTTTTTTTTTCATTTGCAAATATGTTTTATGGGAAAGTTACTTTATGCAATTGTTGGGAAATCCCGGGGATATTTATAAATTTTTCATACATTACAGACAAACACAGCGGAAGCATATCCCCGAAACAGGCTGGTCCCAAAGATCCAATGGATTGTCTTGCGAGGGAGTCGACACAATGTAGTAAGAGAGTACCTAGAGCAAGAGGAGGCCGATGTCGAGATAGGTGCCCAACCGTGCGCCCTCTGCAGCCTCACACACACGGATGCCTCGAGTCCTCTTCTTCTATGCCCAGTGCTAGCCTCGGGAAGAAGATCCAAGACTTTGTAATTATCTCCAAGTGTTGGGGTATGCCCTTAAGGCTAATGTTTGAGGCCTTGGGATTGTATAAGTATCATGTAATAAACTCTTATGTTTATAAAGGCATGGTTATTATTCAGGTTGCTACCTTGTCTGCTGTAATAAGTGTACTTCTGAATAATGTCTCAAAGCTGTTCAGCTAGGCTGACAGGCTCTATGTCCTTAGTCGAGATATCTTGGTGAACATGAGACAGCCTTGATATGATTGAGACTAATATGTGTGCTAATCTTATAGGATGCTTCGAGCATGGAATAAGATGTAGACTCATGGGTACATTGGATGTACTGGACAGACCCTTCTAGGATATTCAATTGTTTGTCACAATGTGAATAATCCTTGATAGCAGCAAGTGGCACATTTCCTTTGACTTGAGATCACTTGTGTTTCTAAATGATGATTGTCATTGTTTTGAGGTAGTTCAATATCATTTGAAACATAATGATTATAGACTATCTTGGATGGTGAGCTTGAGTCAGGTTAGGGCACTAGTGATAGATAAAGGATTGCCGTCTCCTTGTTTAAGGAGTGTGATGTTCTAAAGGGGCCCCCCTTATATGAGATGATTGAGAAAGTGTATGGCCATACCCAGATGACTATGTTCATCTGATCTAATCATGCTCATCGTATTGGAGTTACAGGCTTGACATGCTTGTCCAATAAGAACATCCAGTGGCAAAGGAAACATGCATGCCTTGTGAGTTTGATTCACACTTGTGCCATGGTTTGGGTGTAGTCTTGGAAGACTATTTCCTTTATATCGGGAGACAGTGATGTGTTGCTAGATACCCCTCACTGATCGTGATAACGTAAGTTATCGTTACCGACATTTAAAGGAAACCCTCAGGGTCGCACAAATTGATGATATGGCTTTCTCATGTCAGATCGTGTGGACTGAATTGATTTGGTTCAGTTAAAGGAGAGTAGACTCTGATTGTAAGTGAGATCTGGTCTGATCATGTTTGATTGATTAGAGCTTAAGATCGGTAAGCTTCGATCGAGAGTATTGATGCTAGATCAGTGAGATCAAGTGCATCTAGATATGTATGGTTAGATCTTGAACCTTCATGGTTCATACTAGATTTAGACCATGGCATGTCTTGGTTTGGTCTTGGTTTGATTTGGTTGTTGAACCAAAGTCAATTGAACCGGTTCAAGGATGTGAACGCATGGTTCAAATTAATTAAGCGTTTTGATTAGTTCACTAAGTGTGAACGTGTGGAGTGAAGACTTACCATATATGGAAGTCTCAACGCCTAAACGCTTAAGCCAAGAAACGCCTTTGCGTGATGGCTTCTCTCTTGGGCGAATGTGTGCTCTTGAGTGTGCATGATCGCCGAGAGTGGGAAAGAGGCATTCGGCAAGCCAAACCAAGAAGACATCCAAGGATTCTCCTTCAAGCGATTTGGATTCTTCAAGCCCTTTGCTAGCACAAAGGACGACAAGGAGCAAGCCAACTTCTTCTTGTGTGCGCGCCTTGTGGAGGAGACCTCTCTTGTTCTCTTGCTTCCAAGTCGCCATCTTCCTCATGGCTTTGGTATGGATCTAAACTTCATCAAGTTGATCATATTATCTTGCTAAGATCCATAGAAAACCCTTGCTTCCGCTTGTAATTGTCATGCGCCACCCTTAAGGGTTTTTCGCCCCCCTCTTGAAAGGGGTTTCACATGCTTGCGCTCCCCCTTGAAGGGGACCCTACACCAAGTCACTTGCCCCAACCTTGAAGGAACGATGCACCAAGATGGTGGAGAAGGAGATGATGCCGCCAAGCTTCAACCCTTCTTCTATGCTCGCACCACCTTTGGAGAAGATGCGCCTGGAAGAAGAAGAAAGGGGATGAAGACACCAAGCTTTGTTTCTCCTTGGGCCAAGAAGGGAAGGAGAGAAGAAGCTTGCGGCTAGGTTGGAGATGGAAGAGGTATGCACCAATGTCTTTGCTCTTGCTCCCTTGATTGCTCATGCCAATTGGTGTATCTCAGCCTCTCACATATCACTTGATATATAGAGGCAAGAGGAGGCAGCAAGACAAAGGGTAGGCGCAACTATCATGAAGGATAAGTCGGCCAGGGTAAAGGGGAGTGGGCGGCTAGGATTTGAAACAAGGAAAGACTCCAAGTCTTTTCCATAAACACATAGCCTTGTATCATATGCGCCTAGGGCTTGCCACACAAGCCAATGAAGCCATATGCGCCCCAACCATTGCCAGAGAGGCAGGGTTTCTATCCAAGGAAGAAGGTCTAGGCGTCAATTCCTTCCAAGTGAAGCACTAGGCGCCTCCCATACCCCATTATGCTCTTAGGCGCCAATGGGGTTGGGTTTCTCCCCATTATACCCTTAAGTCATCTAATCACTTCATGACAAGTTATTATTGGGCCTTATTGGGTAATGAGCTAGCCCAAACTTCATTGTACAAGTTGATTAAGCCATTTGATCCAATCCAATGCAACCCTAACTCAAATGTGACCAACCATGGTCAAATTCAGGTCAACCTGCCAAAAATAAAGTTTATCTCCAATAACTCTCTTCCATCTCATCAGGCCCAATGGCGCTGATGAAATCTCCCAATAGATCCGAGCTATCCAATAACTCGATAACAAGGCTTCCCGATCAATACGAGAACTCGAGTATCAAGGTGTGTGACCCTGTAGTTTCCTTTGATGTTGGCAGTGATGAACTAAGATCATCACAAGCAATGAGTGGCACCTAGCAGTGCATTGCTGCTACCCAACTCATCGGAATGGATATCGATATTGACATCCCCATCATCGCAACTAGGTATAGATGCATTACAGTCTCTTTGCCAAACAGATATCCGATTGGACAAGTGTGTCATCACTTGTTTTCACCCAATCACATGGTCATGACTAAATCAGGTTCTCACCTGCGTATGGCCATACACCTCCAGTCATAGAACCATAGGGGGGCCCTGTGGATATCATGCTTACCTCAGGAAGGGGCAAATCCTCTGTCTGTACATTGACCTTCTCATATGGGTCGTGACATACTCAATAACAACTGTTATGACCTCCCAACTATGGTGAGGTGTTAGGTTGTATCAAAGCATGTCCCGAATCATATAGAATGGTCAATGACCCCAAGTCAAGGGATCAATGCGTCTCCTGTCACTTGTGAGGATTAGTCATGACACCAAGTCATTGCCTCATAGTGGGTCAGTCTAGTATATCCACCACAGATATACACATATGTATGCGTTAGCACCTTGTGCCTAACCAGCCCATATACCAGTCTCTCATGTATCATAGATGTCTCATATACACTAAGGTACATTGACTGAGGACAATAGTTTGAGCACCGATCCAATCTATGTCCAAGGATATTATCATGCATGTACACAATCGCAGGTGTAAACAAGGCATAATAATGACAATTCTAGAATGATATACAAGAAATATCAGTGTCAAGTAGTACAAAGATAGACCAAAACTATGTCTCAGGGCATAAATACCAACAATCTCCCACTTGCACTTAGAGGAACCTCAACCCCATATCCCTAGCATGACTATCGTGCTTCTACTGCGCCAATGCCTTGGTCAGTGGGTCTGCTAGATTATTCTCTATGTCAACTCTGCTAATCTTGACATCACCTCGGTCAATGATCTCTCTGATCAGGTGAAATCTCCTGAGTATGTGTTTGCACCTTTGATAAAACTGTGGTTCCTTTGCCGTGCAATCGCTCCATTATTGTCACAATAGAGCTCAATCAGATCCACAGTAGTTGGAACCCCCTGAAGATCAGATATGAACTTCCTTATCCAAACGGCTTCTTTGGCTGCCTCAGAAGCGGCAACGTACTCAGCATTGGTTGTAGAATTAGCTATGGTGGATTGCTCGTACCTCTTCTAGCATACAATGCCTCCATTTAATTTGAACACATAGCCTATCTGCGATCTGAAGTCATCAGGGTCAGACTAGAATGACTCATCAGTGTAGCCCTGAACACTAAGCTCTTCCTATCCCCCATACACCAAGAACAGATCCTTAGTTCTTCTCAGATACTTCAGGATGTTCTTTACAGCCACCCTGCAAACCTAGATTGGATTGGTATCGGCTGGTTATGCTCATAGCATAAGCCACATCTGGTTTAGTACACAACATTGCATACATGATCTATCCCACTGCTAAAGTATAGGGCACTCAACTCATGTCATCCCTCTCAGCCTGTGTGGTGGGACACTAGCTCTTTCAGAGAGTAAGGTCATGTCTCACTGGAAAGTATCCTTTTTTGGATTGCTCCAAGTTGAACCTCTCCAGGACCTTATCAATGTAGGTACTTTGACTAAGGGCTAGGAGCCTCTTGGATCTATCCCGGTAAATCCTCACGCCTAGGATATAGGCGGCCTCCCCTAAGTCTTTCATCTCGAAACACTTTCCCAACCATGTCTTCACAGACTGAAGACTAGGGATGTCATTTTCGATGAGCAGTATGTCATCGACATACAAGACCAGAAAAGTCACCAAGCTCCCACTGAATTTTTTGTACAGATAGGCGTCATCTTCACTTTTGATAAAGCCATAATCTCTCACAGCTTCATCATACTAAAGATTCCAACTTCGAGATGTATGCTTTAATCCATAATTGGATTTCTTTAGCCTGCATACCTTATTGGCATCTGCAAGATGGATGAAGCCATCAGATTGTGTCATATACACATGCTCTGTCAGCTTCCCGTTAAGGAACGCAGTCTTAACATCCATCTATCATGTCTCATAGTCATGATATGCAGCTATAGCAAGCAGAATCTGAATGAATTTGATCATGGCAACTAGCGAGAAGGTTTCATCATAGTCCACTCTGTGGACCAGTCTGAATCCTTTAGCCACAAGTCTACCCTTATAGGTAACTATGTTGCCATCCATGTCAAGCTTCCTTTTGAAGACCCATTTACACCCTATGGGTTTTACCCCATTAGGTAGCTCAACCAAATCCCAGACTTGGTTAGACGACATGGAATCCATATTGGATCTCATGGCCTCAAACCATCTCTCGGAGTCCGATCCAGAGACCACCTCATCGTATATACTGGGTTCATCCTCAATGATGAAGATTCCATCGTGTTGGGTCAGCAGCAACCCATACCTCTTAGGTGCACGATGAATCCTCCCAAACCTACGTGGGACTTGTGTCTGAGCCTCAGGTTGCCTAGCAACCGGTGTAGGGGGCTTAGGTTCCATCTCTGTGTCTTGTGGTTGCACTTGGACCTCATCCAAGTCAAACTTGCTCCCACTGACTTCTTTCATGAGAAATTCTTTCTCAGTGGGAACATAGAAAGACAGCAACCCGAGCAACAAAAAATTTATTCTCAGTGGGAACATAGAAGCAGTATCTTTTAGTTTCCTTAGAATACCCCCACAAACACACATGTATCAGATCTGGGTTCTAGCTTGCTAGAATCCTAACGTTTAACATATGCCTCATATCCCAAAATCCTGATAAAAGAGAGGTTAGGGCATCTTCCACTCCATACCTCGTATGGAATCTTGGAAACACTCTTAGATGGAATGTTATTTAGTATGAGAGAAGTTGTCTCAAGTGCATGACCCTAGAATGAGGGTCATAGAGTTGCATGACTCATGGATAGAACCATGTCCAACAAGGTTCGATTTCTCCTCTCAGACACACCATTCCATTGAGTGTTCTAGGAGGAGTGAGTTGGCATAAGATCCCACACTCCCTAAGATAGCAGAAGAACTCACTGCTCAGGTACTCTCCACCACGATCTGATCGAAGAGTTTTATTGGATCTACCAAGCTGGTTCTCTACTTCATTTCTGAACTCCTTAAATTTCTCAAAAGATTCAGACTTATGTCTCATCAAGTAGACATAACCATATGTACTGAAATCATTAGCAAATGTGATGAAGTAGTTGTACCCTCCTCTGGCTTATTTACTGAATGGCCCATACACATCACTGTGTATGAGATCCAATAAACCTCCTAACCTCTCACCAATCTTGGTGAAGGGTGCCTTTGTCATCTTCCCTAATAAACAAGGTTCACGTGTATCAAATTCCTCCAAGGAACTTGAATCTAACAACTCATTTTCAAGGAGCTGTTGAATGCGATTCTTGTTTATATGGGCTAATCGACAATGTAGAGGAATGCACCAACTGAACCACTCAATTTGATCCTCTGATTATTTATGTTACAAATAGAGCTATCCATGTCCAAGGCATATAAACCATTGCATAAAGTACCCTTCCCATAAAACATATTTACAAATGAAAAAGAACAAGAGTTCTCCTTTATTTCAAATTTAAATCCTTTCTTTGCCAGGCAAGGAATGGATATAATGTATTTAGTAAGCCAAGGTACATAATAACAATGATCTAACTCTAACTGAAGTCCAGAAGACAATGAGAGAGTCAAAACTCCTACAGCAACAGCAGCAACTTGTGCCCCGTTTCCAAACCGTAGGTCAATCTCTCCAGGCCGCACCGATCTACTTTTCTTGAGCCCCTACATATTTGTACAAATATGAGCTCCACATGCAATATCCAATACCCATGACATAGAAGTAGAAAGGTTGACTTCGGTAACATAAATACCTGAGCTTGAAGACGAAGCCTTGTCTCTCTTCTTCTTATTCTGAAGTCGCACCATGTCCTTTATCATGTGAGGTGACCCTCCACATGAATAGCACTTTTTATTCCTGACCTTTTCCATCTTTATTTTCAATGCTTTATTTAAGCCCTTCGGCTCAACACATTGAATTTCAACCTTAGGAGGATTGAGCCTAACCAATTCATCAAAGAGCTACTTTAGATTATATATAATCTCAGAGGCACTCTTCGATTTATACTACCCTCGAAGTTCAGGCAACTTGTTAGTTAGCATCAAATTATCAACCTCCAAAGTATCACCCTGATGCTTATCAAAAGCATCCTTCTCAGCCACTGAGGCCGAGCATGGAAGTGGCTCAGGAATAACCTGCTCAAGGACACAAAGCTTCCTTTCGAGCTTGAGCACAATTCTCAAGTTCATATACCAATCCATCAAGTTAGATCCAACCAACTTGTTCTTCTCAAGGATAGATTGCAGTGACCATCTGCTATTGTTTGTAGCCATTGTTTTACAACAACCAAGAAAAGTAGATTAGTACTACTTTAAATCATTTAAACTAGACTTGTTTTAAATGATTATGGCTCCCACTATTTTAATCTCATTGACAGCCCACAAAGTCAATTGAGAAATTCAAGATTTCCTAGTGAGATTGGATCATTATTCCACATAAGCCTTCGCGTCCCACGAGGGTGGGATGAGATGCACAAAGTGACCCATGCTTCTTAAGGTGGGCACGCCGGCCGATTGCACTTGGCAACTCCCCTTATTGAGACAGTCTTGGAATTTCATGTCCAGCGAGGGCTGAAAACATCATGAAACCCTAACCTCTCAATGATGCCTTTAGAGTTTCATCATGTGCCGAGCATATGTGATAATCTAGTCAATTCCATTTCTAACCATTATGCCTAGGGCCAACGAGTTTCCTTGCGAAGGCATGTCCAGGTTAAAACTAGACTGGGGAAACTATTGTCACCACACACCTTCTAAAGATAAGTGGGTGTGTCCCACGAGGGTGGAAAACAATGCACAACACCACTGATCGATAGCTTGATGAGGGCTACGAGTTAGAAGGCTACTAGACTTGATATTTTGGATTGAGGGTTTTTGAGGTCTCATCCTCTTAGTTTTATCATATGTCTACCATTATAGGCATACAATCCTATAGTGATAACATAAAGATAAAATATCACAGGCATGCTTTTGCAAATAAGGAAAGCAGTAAAGGGATGATTTGACCATAGCCCATTCAAGACATTGAACCAACCCATGCCAAAAGGGGTTCAACTCTTGACCTAGGCCATAAGCCCCTAAAACTAGACCAAGCTTAGCCGACCTCTAGCTTGATCTTCAAGGTGGGCTCTAAGGTCCTCCTCATCATGGTTTAGCTCTCAAACCATAGAGTCGTCTTTAGGAAGATCCTAGATGCACACCCAAGGGTTCAGTCAATTCCATGAAGCACCTCCAAGGGTGAACCAACACCATGCAAAGGCCAAGATTGCTAGCTCACAAGCCCAAGGGCTCGGCCATGCCAAACTTGTGCCAACTAGCATAGATGTGCTACCCATGTTGAAACTTGATGAGCCACCAAGCAAAGGTGGCGCAAGCTCCAAGCATGCGCCAAGACTTCAAGTGAATGCGCCCCTCATCTTGATCTTAAGATTACAAAGTAAAAAAGAAAAAGAAAGATGGCACGCAGGCCTCATATGAATACAACACAAGCATACTAAGGGGCTTGACTAATGATCACAACATCATGTACAAATAAGGTACTTACTCATGCAATTTTATATGCTAATGAAAAACATAAAATCTGAAATTTTTAGTTTCTCATAAAACATGTTTCTTTTCCTCATCTTCTTATCACAAATCTCTTGGTTATTTGAGATTAAGTTTCATGACGATTTCATAGACCAAATCGGCTGGCAATTTTGTTAGATCAAGAGACCCGGCCAGTCAAGAGGACACAATGCCCGTCCTACTTGACAAAACTACATGCGCCTATAATTTTAAATCAATCAGAAAAATAATCCAAAATCCAAAAGAAATAGAATAGAGGATAGGAGCAAGAAACCTACAATTTTTCCTACTTAGAAAAATCATGCGCCATATACAAGTAATATACGAAAATACTACATGCCATGTGAGCATAGAAAAGCATGAAAACATCGTTCGAGGCTCTCAAACCTGCCTCTGATACCACTGTTGCCAAACCCTGGGGATATTTATAAATTTTTCATACATTACAGATAAACACAATGGAAGCATATCCCCGAAACAAGCGGGTCCCAAAAACCCAATAAATCGTCTTGCGAGGGAGTCGACATGTTGTAGTAAGAGAGTACTTAGAGCAAGAGAAGGCCGATGTCGAGGTAGGCACCCAAGCGTGCGCCCTCTGCAGTCTCACACACACGGATGCCTTGAGTCCTCTTCTTCCACGCCTGGTGCTAGCCTCGGGAAGAACATCCAAGCCTTTGTGATGAAAGGGGATGAAGACACCAAGCTTTGTTTCTCCTTGCGCTAAGAGGGGAAGGAGAGAAGAAGCTTGCAGCTAGGTTGGAGATGGAAGAGGTATGCACCAATGTCTTTGCTCTTGCTCCCTTGTTTGCTCACGCCAATTGGTGTTTCTCAGCCTCTCGCATATCACTTGATATATAGAGGCAAGAGGGGGCGGTAAGACAAAGGGGGGTAGTAAGACAAAGGGTAGGCACAACTATCATAAAGGATAATTCGGCTATGGTAAAGGGGAGTGGGCGGCTAGGGTTTGAATCAAGGAAAGACTCCAAGTCTTTACCATAAACACATAGCCTTGTACCATATGTGTCTAGGGCATGCCATACAAGCCAATGAAGCCATATGCGCCCCAACCCTTGCCATAGAGGCAAGGTTTCCATCCAAGGAAGAAGGGCTAGGCGTCAATTCCTTCCAAGTAAAGCACTAGGCGCCTCCCATACCCCATTATGCCCTTAGGCGCCAATGGGGTTGGGTTTCTCGCCATTATACCCTTAAGCCATCTAATCACTTCATGACAAGTTATTATTGGGCCTCATTGGTAATGAGCTAGCCCAAACTTTATTGTACAAGTTGATTAAGCCATTGGATCCAATCCAATGCAACTCTAACTCAAATGTGACCAACCATGGTCAAATTCAGGTCAACTTGCCAAAAATGAAGTTTAGCTCCAATAACTCTTTTCCATCTCATTAGGCCCAATACACTGATGAAATCTCCCAAATAGATCTGAGCTATCCAATAACTCGATCTTAAGACTTCCTAATCAATACGGGAACTCGAGTATCAAGGTGTGCGACCCTGTAGGTTCCTCTGATGTTAGCAGTGATGAACTAAGATCATCACAAACAGTGAGTAGCACCTAGCAGTGCATCACTACTACCCAACTCATCAGAATGGATATCGATATCGACATCCCCATCATCGCAACTAGGTACAGATGTCTTACAGTCTCTTTACCAAACTGATATCGAATTGGACAAGTGTGTCACCACTTGTTTTCACCCAATCACATGGTTATGACTAAATCAGGTTCTCACCTATGTATGGCCATACACTTTCAGTCATAGAACCATAGGGGGCCCTGTGGATATCATGCTTCCCTCAGGAAGGGGCAAATCCTCTATCTATACATTGACATTCTCATATGGGTCGTGACATACTCAATGACAACCGTTATGACCTCACAACTACGGTGAGATGTTATGTTGTATCAAAGCATGTCTCTAACCATATAGAATGGTCAATGACCTCAAGTCAAGGGATCAATGCATCTCCTGTCACTTGTGAGGATAACTCATGACACCAAGTCATTGCCTCACAACGGGTCAGTCTAGTATATCCACCACAGATATACCCATATGTCTGCGTTAGCACCTGGTGCCTAACCAGCCCATATACCAGTCTCTCACATACCATAGATATCCCATATCCACTAAGGTACATTGACTGGGGACAATAGTTTGAGCACAGATCCAATCTGTCTCCAGGGATATTATCATGCATGTACACAATCGCAGGTGTAAATAAGGCATAATAATAACAATGCCAGAATGATATACAAGAAATGTCAGTGTCAAGTAGTACAAAGATAGACCAAAACTAGGTCTCAGGGCATAAACACCAACAGCAATAGCTTATATGTCTTAGACATGGATAACTCTATATGCAACATAAATCATAAAAGAATCAAATTGAGTGGTCAGTTCGTGTGTACCTTTGGCATTATCGATTAGCCCATATAAACAAGAATCGCATTCAACAACTCCTTGCAAATGGATTGTTAGATTCAACCTCCTTGGAGGAGTTTAAAACTTTTGAGCCTGGTTTATTAGAAAAAATAACCAAAGCACTCTTCACCATGATTGGCGAGAGGGCAAGAGATTTATTGGATCTCATACATAGCGATGTGTGTGTGCTATTAAGTAAACAAGTCAGAGGAGGGTACAACTACTTCATCACATTTACTGATGACTTCAATAGATATGGTTATGTCTATTTGATGAGACATAAGTCAGAATCCTTTTTAGAAATTTAAGGAGTTCAGACATGAAGGAGAGAACCAGCTTGGTAGATCTATTAAGACTCTTCGATCAGATTGTGTTCAAGAGTACCTAAGCGGTGAGTTCTTTGACTATCTTAGAGAGTGTGAGATTCTATCCCAACTCACTCCTCCTGGAACACCTCAATGGAATGGTGTGTTTGAGAGGAGGAATCAAACTTTGTTAGACATAGTTCGATCTATGATGAGTTATGCAACTCTACTACCCTCATTCTGGGGTCATGCACTTGAAACAGCTTATCTCATACTGAATAACGTTCCATCTAAGAGTGTCTCCAAGATTCCATACAAGGTATGGAGTGGGAGATGCCTGATTCTCTCTTTTATCAAAATCTAGAGATGTGAGGCTTATGTCAAACATTAGGATTCTAGCAAGCTAGAATCTAGATCTGATAAATGTGTGTTTGTGGGGTATCATAAGAAAACTAAAGGATACTACTTCTATGTTCCCACCGAGAATAAAGTATCTGTTGCTCGGGGTGCTGTCTTTCTAGAGAAGGGATTTCTTATGAAATAAGTTAGTGGGAGGAAGTTTGACTTGGACGAGGTCCAAGTGCTATCACAAGACACAGAGATGGAACCTGAGCCACCTACACCAGTTGCTGGGCAATCGGAGGCTCAGACATAGGTCTTGCATAGGTCTGGGAGGATTCATCGTGCACCTGAGAGGTATGGGTCGCTGCCGACTCAACACGATGGGATCTTCATCATTGAGGATGAGCCCAGAACCTATGACGGGGTAGTCGCTTAACTGGACTCTAAGAAACGACTTGAGGCCATGAGATCCGAGATGGATTCCATGTTAGCTAACCAAGTCTAGGATTTGGTTGAGCTGCCTGATGGGGTGAAACCCATAGGGTATAAATAGGTCTTCAAATAGAAGACTGACATGGATTGCAATATAGTTACCTATAAGGGTAGACTAGTGGCTAAAGGATTCAGACAGGTCCACAGGGTGGACTATGATGAAACCTTTTTGCCAGTTGCCATGAGTAAATCCATTTGAGTCTTGCTTCTTATAGCCGCATATCATGATTATGAGATATGGCAAATGGATGTTAAGACAGCATTCCTTAATGAGAACCTGATAGAGAATGTGTATATGACACAGCCTGATGGCCTCATCCATCCTGTAGAGGCCAATAAGGTCTGCAAGCTAAAGAGATCGATTTATGGATTAAAGCAAGTATCTCAAAGTTGGAATATTCAGTTTGATGAGGCACTAAGAGATTATGACTTTGTCAAAAGCGAAGATGACACCTGTGTATATAAAAAATTCAGTGGGAGCTTGGTGACTTTTCTGGTCTTGTATATCGACGACATACTACTTATTGGAAATGGCATCCCTAGTCTTCAATCTGTGAAAGACATGGTTAAGGAAGTGTTTCGAGATGAAGGACTTAGGGGAGGCCGCCTATATCCTAGCCGTGAGGATTTACAAGGATAGATCCAAGAGGCTCCTGGCCCTTAGTCAAAGTACCTACATTGATAAGGTCTTGGACATGTTCAACTTAGATCAATCCAAGAAGGGATACCTTCCGAGGAGACATGGCCTTATTCTCTCAAAGAGCCAGTGTCCCACCATACAAGCTGAGAGGGATGATATGAGTTGAGTACCTTATGCTTCGGCAGTAGGTTTGATCATGTATTTAATGTTGTGTACTAGACCAGACGTGGCTTATGTTGTAAGCATAACCGGCTGATACCACTCCAATCGCAGTACTAAGTGGCTATAAAGAACATCCTGAAGTATCTAAGAAGAACTAAGGATTTGTTCTTGGTCTATGGGGGACAAGAAGAACTCAGTGTTCAAGGCTACAATGAAGCGTCATTCCAATCATACCCTAATAACTTTAGATAGCGGGCGGGCTATGTGTTCAAGATGAATGGAGGTGTCATATGCTGGAAAAGCTTCAAGCAATCCACCATAGTTAATTTTATGACCGAGTGTTGGTGTATGTGCCCTTAGGACTAGATGTTGGTCTTTTCTATGTACTATTTGACATTGATATATATCATTCTAGCATTGTCATTATTATGTTTTGTTTACATCTATGATTGTGTACTTACATAATAATATTCCTGGAGATAGATTATGTTTGAGCTCGAACTCTATCCCTAGTCAAGTACCTGAGTTGATATAGGGATAGCTCTGGTAGATGTGAGACTAGTATATGGGCTGGTTAGGCACAAGGTGCTAACGCAAAGATATGGGTATATCAGTGGTAGATATACTGGATCAACCCACTGTGAGGCTCTAACTTGGTGTCATGAGTTAACCTCACAAGTGACAGTAGATGCATTGATCCTTTGACTTGAGGTTATTGACCCTTCCATATGATTAGGGACATGCTTTGATACAACCTAACACCTTACCGTAGTTGGGAGGTCATAACGGTTGTCATTGAATATGTCACAACCCATATGAGAAGATCAATGGACAGATATAGGATTTGCCCCTTCCTAAGGGAAGCTTGATATCCATGGGGCCTCCCTATGGTTCTATTACTGAAAGTGTATGGCCATACCCAGGTGAGAACCTGATTTAGTCATGACCATGAGATTGGGTGAAAGCAAGTGGTGACACACTTGTCCAATTAGATATCAGTTTGTCAAAAGGACTGTAATACATTAGTATTTTGTTGCGATGATGGGGATGTCGATGTCAAAATCCATTCTGAAGACTTGGGAAGTAGCGATGCATGACTAGGTGTCACTCACTACTTGTGATGACCTAAGTTCATCACTGCCAACGTTAGAGGAACCTACAGGGTCGCACATCTTAATGCTTGAGTTTTTTCATTGATCGGATAGCCTTAGGATCAAGTTATTTCATAACTTGGATCTATTTGGGAGATTTCATCAGCGCCAATGGGCCTGATGAGATGGAAGAAACTTATTAGAGATAAACTTCATTTTTGGCATATTGACCAAAACTAACCATGGTTAGCCTCATTTGACCTTGGGTTAAATTGGATTGGATCCAATGACTTGGTTAACATGCATAATGAAGTTTGGGCTAGGCCCATTACCCAATGGGGATTTCTCATAAGTTGTCATGAAGAGTTAAATGGGCTTAAGGGGAAGAAACAAAGAGGTAGGCTCATATTGAATCCTATTTGGCTCTAACTCGGCGCCTATGCCTTAATTGGTGTATTTCATGTGATTAATTAAATTTGAATTTGAATTAATCATTTGAGATTTTAGTGGAGATAAAACAGGCAAATAAGGGGCTGATTATTTAAATTAATTAGAGTTCTAATTGGATTAGGACTTGATTAATTAAATTCCTAAAACCATACTCTAATTTCCTAATCCTTCTCCTTTACTCAAACTGCCTATAACTCCTATAAAAGAGACCCTGGCCCACCCCTCCTCTTGCACAATTCTCTTGGAGGCGTGGAAAACAAGGAGGGGCACAAGATAGGAGGTCTTCTTCCATCAAGGCCGCAATCACTCTCCTCCACATTCCATTAGCGCAAGTAAAGCAAGGCTTGGCGGCACCCTTCTCTTCTTCTTCCTCTTGGTGTATCCTCTTCCTTGTGGGTGGCGCAAGAGATCTTGGAAGACTCTTCCTTGGTGTGGATCTTCTTCCCGAGGATAGCACCGGGCGTAGAAGAAGAAAACTCAAGCATCGGTTGTGTGCGAGACTGCAGAGGGTGAACACTTGGGCGCCTACATCCTTCTCCATCAATTGCTTTGAGGTATTATCTCCAACTCACCGTGTCAATCCCTCGCAAGCATCAATCTTCTGGGTTTTTGGGACTGACCTGTTTTGGAGACTTTCTTTCGCTATGTATCTTTGATGTATGTAAAAATTTTAAAATCCTTTGGGGTTCCCAACAGTGGTATCAGAGGGACTTGCGAGACTCAGATGGTGTTTATTGCTTTCTTGTATGCTCCCATTTCATATGTTCTTTTTCTGAAAATTCTACATATGACTCAAGGTTTTTCTAAAGTAGGAAAATTGTAGGTTTCTTGCTCTTATCCTCTATTCTATTTCTTTTAGTTTTCTACTTTCTTCACATGACTGGGATAGACCCCATATGTTGAAGAAATAATTTCTCCTCTCATGGAGGGATAAACCCATCATGAGAGACTTGTTGAGATTATGGGGCATGGACTGGGTGATTGCCCTAATCTTAGCAAGTTAAGGATTGCAAGAAGGGCAACTAGTATGCCACTTGTAGACTCCTAAGAGAGACAAAGAACAAAAGGATTTGTGATAAGTGTTTGAGGAAAAGAAACATGTTTTCATGGAAAATTAAAATTAAAATTTTATGTTTTTCATGAGCATATGGAATAGCATGAGATAGGTATTTTGCTTGTGCATTGTGTTGTGGTCATAGTCAAGCCCCTTGCATGCCTGTGATGTATCTGTGTAAGGCCTGTGTGCCGCTCTTTCTTTTTTCCTTTGTTTTATAAATTTAATGATTAAGGAAAGTGGCAGAATTGGTGAATCCACCTTGCTTGGAGCAACTTGAAGGTGGCGGCATCAAAGAGGGTTTGGCCGAACCTCATGGAGTGCTTCTAAGTTTTCCTAGAGGTGCTTCTAGGGTTTGAGAGCTATCCCTTGGATTGGAGGACCTTGAAGCTGAGCATGGACAAAGTTCTTAATGGCGGCTAGGTTAGATCTAGTCATTGGGGCCTGTCACCTAGGTCAAGCATTGAACCCTATTGGCATGTATTGGTTCAATGTGTTGATTAGGCTATGACCACATCACTTGTTTACTGCTTTCCATAACTGCTAAAGCATGCCTGTATTGTTTTATCTTGTTGTTATCACCATAGGATTGCATGCCTGTAATGTTAGACAAAAGATAAAACTAAGAGGATGAGACCTCAAAAACCCTCAAATAAAATATCAAGTCTGAAATAAGCCTTTTAACTCGTAGCCCTCATCAAGCTATCAATCAGTGGTGTTATGCACTATTTTCCACCCTCGTGGGACACACCCACTTATCTTTAGAAGGTGCGTGATGACAATGGTTTCCCCAGTTCAGTTTTAACTTGGACGTGCCTTCGCAAGGAAACTCGTTGGCTCTGGGCATAACGGTTAGGAATAGACTTGACTAGTTTTGCATATCTGGTGGCCACATGATGGAACTCTAGAGGCATTGTTAAGAGGTTAGGGTTTCATGCTGTATCCAGCCCTCACTGGACATGAAATGCCTAGACTGTCTTAATAAGGAAAGTTGCTAAGAGTAATCAGCCGACGTGCCCACCTTAAGAAGCATGAGTCACTTTGTGCATCTCATCCCACTCTCGTGGGATGCGAAGCCTCATGTGGAATAAGGATCCCATCTCACTAGGAAATCTCTGATTTCCCGATTGACTTTGTGGGTTGTTAATTCGATTAAAATAGTGGGAGCCAAAATCAATTAAAACAAGTCCAGTTTAAATAATTCGAAGTACTACTAATCTGCTTTTTCTTAATTGTTGTAGATCTAATGGCAATGAACAATAGCGGATTAACACTGCGTTCCCTTCTAGAGAAGGATAAGTTGGTTGGTACCAACTTTATGGACTGGCATCGGAACTTGAGAATAGCCCTCAAGCTCGAGAAGAAGCTGTATGTCCTTAAGCAAGCTCTTCCTGCACCTCCTGCACCTAATGCCCGAGTGGCAGACAAGGATGCTTTTAGAAAGCATCAAGATGACTCTTTGGAAGTTGCATGTCTCATGCCCACTATGGCACCTGAACTTCAGGTACAATATGAAGAGCAGAATGCTTTTCAGATGATAACACATTTGAAACAGATGTTCGAGGCTCAGGCTAGAATTAAGAGATATGACATTGCCAAAGTAGTCATTCGGTGCAAGTTATCTGAGGGTGCTCCAGTGGGACCCCATGTACTCAAGATCATTGGGTATGTGGATCATCTCAAAAGACTGGGACACATAATCGATAATGAGCTGGTCATAGATCTTATTCTGCAGTTCCTACCTTCTAGCTTTAGTCTGTTTATTATAAATTTTAACATGAGCCAGATTCAATGCACGAGGGAGGAACTGTTGAATATGCTCCAGACGACCGAGCGAGAAATGGTCAAGACTAAACCCAACTCTGTTCTTCTGGTTCCAACAGCCAAGAAGATGAAAAAGAAGAGTAAGGCACGTGCTAAAGGCACTGTCAAGCGTCCGATCAAAGCATTGAAAAAGAAGGTAAAGAAGGCAAAGGAACAGAGGTGCTTCCACTATGGCGAGTGATGACACTAAAATTTATAGTAAATTTCATGCTATTTCATATATCTTTTTGTGTCAAATTCATGAACATTTGCTTGTTTTTGTGTCTTTTTATCAATTACTGCTGAATCTACACTCTTTTTGGTTTTTGATGATTTTCAGGCAAAATGGCATGGTTTTCAGGCATTTTCAAGCAATCCAGATGCATGAATGATTCCCACTATCAAGAGGAGATAACATGTCAAATTTCATGAAGATTTGAGCTTAAGACCAAATTACGGCAGGGCCGTAATCTATATTACGGTACTGTAATTTCACCAGCTATCATAATATCAGAGCACTACTGTAATTTGGGAATTTTTCATCCAGAAATATTTTCAGAAATTACGGCACTACCGTAAAGATTTTCACGGGCCGTAATTTGGAGCGCTTTCCAACTAGAAACTTTGGCTGAAAATACGACACTGCCGTAAGGGATTTCACGGTACCATAATTCCAGACATATTTCCACCCGAGCACTCGACTGAAATTACGGCAGTGTCGTAATCAAAAATACGGCCGTAATTACAACCTAGAGACGCGATTTTCATGGTTAAATTTGAGTCCGATTTTTGCGGGATCGATTGCGGACGATTCAGGCCATTAAATCAAAAATTGTAAGAAGCAAAAGGGGAGCTTTCGATGAGAGCAAGGAGGAGACACCAAAAGCCCTAAATTTCGTCCACTGACAAAGGAGAAATCGAGTTTCACGACACCAACCTAGGTTTCGCTGCCGGGAAGCATACAACACATCTCCAGCCATGAAATTTGAAGGGAAGCTTCGCCTAGAGTAGGAGACGATATCCCAGAAGTTTCAACACGAAAGGATCTCGACCGGAGGAGAAATCAATGAAGAACACAGCGCCAGCACTATTCACGCGTGGAAATTACGGTTGTAATTTCCATTACAGCCGTGTGGTTATTCATTTTTCCCCTCTTTCTCAATTTCCTACACTTTGACACTATGGTTTATTGTAATCTTTTCTCCATGCTAGCTTAAACCTTTTGTGGGACATGGGGGAGTAATTCCCTTTCATTTCTTAATGACTAGATAAACTTTTCGTTACTTTGTCACGTATAATTTTACCATGGTAATTCTACTTTTGTGATGATTGCTCTTTGATTCTCCATAGATTCATGTTATTAATCATGTTTTAGTGTTTTCACAATAAGGACCGAAAGGTGACTTGCTTGAGAACTTGGAACCCTAGAATTGCATGATAGGAACTTACTGTAAGAAATTAGGTTAGTTCTTGTTTCTTGATTTTAGAAGAATAATTGCCATGTTTAATAATATGAATCTAGGATTGAGTCAATTTATCAAACGTGAAGATCTTGTGTGAAAGTAAGGATCATAACATTGGAGAACCATAAGTAAAACTTGTGTTGAGACTCGGATGCACGAAAGTGATCCTTGAGATTCCACTCGAGATGATCCACTTAGAATTCGGATGCACGAAAGTGATCCTTGAGTTTTTTGATGGATGGTTTACTTCTTTTCAGCTTGGGATAGATCTTGCGTGAAAGCGTGGATCGGTCCCTGCATGATTGTCTGCACGAGAGTGAGATGATCCTTTTTTGAAGTAAACTATATCTTTATCTTGGTGAATTAAACTGACGAATCACTATTAATATCTAGTCATAGAAATTAAAGAGGATGAAACCCTAGTCCCAATGTCTCTCTTTGATATTTTCGTTAGCTTTTCACTTGCATAGTTTTGATTGCCTAGATAGTAAGAACTCGCTTATTCGGTACATGACAAACAAGGTCTCTGTGATATCGATATTTTCTTATTACTTCGAGTATCCGTGCACTTGCGGACACAACAGGTTTTTGGACATAACAAATTTTTGGCGGCAACGCTAGAGATAAGTTTTTGTCTAGCTACTTGTTGGGATACAACAGCGAGTAGGGTCACTGGCGAAGGGACTGCAAACAACTTCAGAATGAGGAGAAGAGAGGCAAGCCCTTGCCTTCTAGCTCAGGTATTTGAAAGTCAAACCCTAGTACACATGCGCATCTATAAGATCTTGCATAGGCGAAAAACTAGGTTTGATAGGATCGAGAGGCAAGATAATATGAGCAACCATAGAAGGATAAAATGATGCGTTACCATTGCCATTGATTGAGTGGCGACTTGGAAGAAGAAAGGGCGAGCGGCTCTTCTCCAAAGGAAATCGCACACAAGAAGATGATGACTTCTTCCTTGTATTCCTTGTGCTAGCAAAGATCCAAGGAGTCCTAGATCGTGTATGAGGAGATGTCTTTTTCCTTTTGCTGGCCGAACTTCCTCTTGTCGTGAAGATCATCCACACGAGAGGAGAAGGGGCGAGAGAGAGAGATAGGCGTTCGAACATGGGGGCGTTTTCTCAAAGAAAACGGCTCCAAAAATAGTAAGTGCATAACTCCATGTTTAACTCCACTTGAAGCCATCGATAACTCCTCTCTCAATTGAACCATGCGTTCACCAAGTGAACCGGTTCAATTCTATTTGGTTCAAAGACCAAACCGAAACCACCATGGTCTTGATCTCTTTGAACCAAATGGTTCAAGATCTAACCACACATCTCTCGACCCTCTTGATCTCTATGATCAAGCATCAATTCTCTCGATCGAAGCTTACCGATCTCAAGCCCTAATCAATCAAACATGATCAGACCAGATCTCACTTCCAATCAGAGTTTAAATTCCTTTAAACTGAACCAGAACAATTCAGTCCACACGATCTGACATAAGTAAGCCATATCATCAAATTGTGCGACCCTAAGGGTTTCCTTCAATGTCGGTAACGATAACTTACGTTATCACGATCAGAGAGGGGTATCTAGCAACACATCACTGTCTCCCGATATGAAGGAAAGAGTCTTCCAAGACTACACCCAAACCATAGCACAAGTGTGAATCCAATTCACTCGGCATACATGTTCCCTTTGCCACTGGACGTTCTCATTGGACAAGCCTGTCAAGCCTGTAATTCCAACATGATGAGAATGGTTAGATCAGATGAACATAGTCATCTGGGTATGGCCATACACTTTCTCAACCATCTCATCCAGGGGGCCCTTTAGAACATCACACTCCAACTAGGAGAGGCAATCCTATATCTATCACCAGTGTCCTAACATGAGTCATGCCCACCATCCAAGATAATCCTTAACCATTATCTTTCAAATGATATTGAACTACCTCAAAACAATGCCAATCATCATTTAGAAACACAAGTGATCTCAAGTCAGAGGGAGTATACCACTTGCCAGTTTATAAGGATTATTCACATTGTGACAAAAACTGAATATCCTAAGTAGGGTCAGTCCAGTACATCCAATGCACCTATGCGTCTAAATCTTATTCCATGCTCGAAGCATCCTATAAGATTAGAACACATATTAGTCTCAATCATATCAAGGCTGTCTCATGTTCACCAAGATATCTTGACTAAGGACAATACTGCAGTCAGCCAAGCTGAAACACCAATGAGACATTATTCAGAAGTATACATACAGCAGCAGATAATGTAACAATCTGAATAACAACAATTGCCTTTATAAAACATAGTTTATACATGATACTGAAATTATCTCAAGGCCTCAAACATTAGCCTTAAGGGCATACCCCAACAATCTCCCACTTGCACTTAAATTAATGGTTGAGGAATCTCAATCCCATATTATTACAGTGCTTTTCATGCTTCTGCTGCGCCAGAGGCTTTGTAAGCGGGTCAGCTAGATTGTCATCTGTATGAACCTTGCAGATCTTGATCTCTCCTCGATCTATGATCTCACGGATCAAATGAAACCTTCTCTGTATGTGCTTGGACTTCTGGTGTGACCGCGGTTCCTTTGCTTGTGCAATCGCTCCAGTGTTATCACAGAAGATAACCAGTGGATCTGCACTCGAAGGAACAACACCAAGTTCTTGTATGAATTTACGAATCCATACTGCCTCCTTTGATGCTTCTGAGGCTGCAACATACTCGGCTTCTGTTGTGGAATCAGCAACAATTGATTGTTTGAAACTCTTCCACACCACTGCTCCTCCATTCAAGCTAAAAACGTAGCCTGATTGCGATCGGAAATCATCTTGGTCAGATTGGAACGAAGCGTCAGTATATCCTTCAATACTGAGTTCTTCCTGACCTCCATATATTAAGAACATATCTTTGGTTCTCCGAAGATATTTCAAAATGTTCTTGACCGCAATCCAGTGTGCCTTCCCTAGATTACTTTGGAACCGACTGGTCACGCTTAACCCATAAGCGACGTCTGGGCGAGTACACAACATCGCATACATGATGGACCCAATAGCCGAAGCATAAGGCATATTGTCCATCTCATCTTTCTCAGACTGTGTTTGAGGACACTGGCTCTTTGAAAGATTCAGACCATGTCTGACTGGAAGATATCCTCTTTTAGAATTTTCTAAATGAAATCTCTCCAGGACCTTATCGATGTAAGTACTCTAGCACAGCCCGAGAAGCCTATTAGATCTATCTCTATAGATCTTCACACCTAGTACATAGGTTGCTTCTCCTAAATCTTTCATCTGGAAACATTTTCTTAACCATGCTTTGACTGCATGCAGTTCAGGAATATCGTTTCCAATGATCAAGATATCATCGACGTAGAGGACTAAGAAAGTAATCACGCTCCCACTAAACCTTTTATACACACACGGGTCATCTTCATTTTTGATGAAACCAAATTCACAGACTGATTCATCAAAACGAATATTCCAGCTTCTTGATGCTTGTTTAAGTCCATAAATGGACTTCTTTAATTTTCATATTTTATGACGTTCTGATGGATTGATGAAACCTTCAGGCTATGTCATATACACATCCTCTTCCAGTTTTCCATTAAGGAAAGCGGTCTTCACATCCATTTGCCAAATCTCATAATCATAATATGCTGCTATCGCGAGAATAATTCAGATGGATTTGAACATGGCTACAGGAGAGAAAGTTTCATCATAATCTACCCCGTAGATTTGTTTGAAACCTTTCACAACTAGCCTGCCCTTATAGGTAACTACGTTACCATCCATGTATGTCTTCCTTTTGAAGATCCACTTACAGCCTATAGGGATTACTCCCGGAGGCGGATCAACCAAATCCCAGACTTGGTTATCTGACATGGAGTCCATCTCGGCTCGCATAGCTTCAAGCCAACTTGCTGATTCCGGTCCACTGACCGCATCCGCATAAGTGAGGGGTTCATCATTAATGATGTAGACTCCGTCATAGCGCTCAGGCTGACGACGAATCCTTCCCGATCTATGCGGTTCCCGTGATATCTGAGCCTCAGGTTGAACATTAACCTGTTCTATTTGCTCAGGCTCATCCAACTGAGCTTGACTACTTTGTCCCTCTTCTGGATTTTCATCTAGCTTTATTTCTCTCCCACTAGCCTCTTGCAGAAGAAATTCCTTCTCAAGAAAAATAGCCGTTCGAGCAACAAATACTTTGTTCTCTTTGGGATCGTAGAAATAATAACCCTTAGTTTCTTTAGGGTAACCGACAAAGATACATTTATTAGATCTGCTCTCCAGTTTCCCAGAGGCGAGCTTTTTGACATAAGCCTCGCAACCCCAGATTTTAATAAATGTTAAGCTCGGTTGTTTCCCATACCAAAACTCAAATGGTGTCTTTGAAACGGCCTTGGATGGCACTCGGTTTAGTACTTTTGCAGCTATTTCCAGTGCAAATCCCCAAAAGGAGTAAGGTAGAGTGGCCTGACTCATTATAGAGCGAACCATATCCAATAAGGTTCTATTTCTCCTTTCGGACACACCATTCCATTGCGGTGTTCCTGGTGGAGTGAGCTGTGAGATAATCCCACACTCCTTCAGATAGTCAGTAAACTCACGACTCAAGTATTCCCCACCTCGATCTGAACGAAGTGCCTTGATATTTCGGCCTAACTGATTTTGTACTTCATTTTTGAATTCTTTGAACTTGTCAAAAGATTCACTCTTATGTCTCATTAAATAGACATAACCATACCTACTGAAATCATCAGTAAAAGTAATGAAGTATGAATAGCCACCTCTAGCATGTTTACTAAACGGCCCACACACATCACTGTGAATAAGGTCAAGTAAACCTGAAGTCCTTTCACCTTCATTAGTAAAAGGAGTCTTCGTCATTTTACCCATTAAACAAGCTTTGCATGTATCAAGCTCCTCATAGGAGAATGATCCCAGCAGTCCATAGTCATGCAACCGCTTAATGCGTTTCTTGTTAATATGGCCTAAACGACTATGCCATAGCAAGGTGCTGTCATCAGCATACTTGGCTTTCTTATTATCAATTTGTTGTACAGAACATTCCATGTCCAACATGTATAACCCATTGTTAATCGACCCAGTTGCATAAACAATATTATCATATGAAATACAACACTGTGAAGTTTTGCATTCAAAAGAAAAACCTTTCCTGACAAGAGCAGGAATAGAGATAATATTCTTAGTTATGCTTGGTACAAAATAACAATTGTCAAGTTCTAATACAAAACCAGATGGTAAAGAGATGTTATATTCCCCTACAGCAACAGCAGCAACCCGTGCCCCGTTTCCAACTCGTAGGTCCACCTCATGCTGTCCCACCTGTCTTCTTCTCTTGAGTTCCTGCACATTTGAACAAATGTGAACTCCACATGCAGTGTCCAACACCCATGAAATAGAAGAAGCTACCATGACTTCAGTCACGTAAATACCTGAGCCAGAAGTGAAAGGCTTGCTTCCCTTCTTCTCTCCTTGGAGCGCTCTACAGTCCTTCTTCCAGTGACCCAGCTGGCCACAATGGAAGCATCTGTTGTCCTTTGACCGCTTCATCTTTTGTTTCAAAGCCTTATTGTAGCTCTTGATAGGGGTTTTGCCCTTCTTCCCCTTCCTCTTGTTCCGTGAAGGAACCATCAAGACAGAGGATGAAGGCTTTCCCTTCTCAAGAGTCTGCTCTGTGGTGCAGAGCATGTTCAGTAACTCTGCCAGAGTACAGTCGATCTTGTTCATATTAAAATTAATGATGAACGAATCGAAAGAAGCCGGGAGAGACTGCAGGATAATGTCCACAACAAGTTCCTGATTGATGGTGTGTCCCAGTTTCTCTAGAGCCTCCTTGTACCCAATCATCTTGAGTACGTGAGCTCCCACTGGACTCCCTTCAGTCAGTTTGCTATGAAAGAAAAGTTTTGTCAAGTTATAGCGTTCAGTCCTTGCCTGTGCAGCATACAGCATCTTGAGATTTGCTATAATATCAATAGCAGACAAATCCTAATGCTGACGCTGTAGCTCGGGCGTCATTGACGCAAGCATAAGGCAAGCGACATCAGTACTATCACTGACATGCTTCTCATAAGCATCCCGAACCGCCCTTGTGGCGTTCGCAGCGGGTTGAGCCGATATTGCCGACTCAAGGACATACAGCTTCCTCTCAGCTTTAAGAACAATCTTAAGCTGTCTGTACCAGTCTGAGAAGTTTGGCCCAGCAAACTTCTCCTTTTCCAATATGGATCGCAAATTGAGCCCTGTGGTGTTCGTTGCTGCAGGAATCTACAACATAGCAAGAACAGCAAGGTCAGTATCCATGTTAGAATCATTCCAGGACTTAAGAGTGATTCTTTTCTCACTATTTTATCTGACTGAAAATCCAATAAAACAGCCCGAAAGAGTGAAACTCTTTTAGTGAGATGGGATCCAGATTTCATACTTGATCTCCGCGTCCCGCTCAGGCGAGATAAGATACACAGAGAGTTCAAGCACTAATCACCGGTAGGTCATCCATGCCAATCGCCAACCCGTGCGATTCCCCTTCATCTAGGCAATCCAGAAGACTGTGCCAACTGAGTTGGTACAACACAGTCTCTGATTCCTCAGATGGCTGCCTCCATACAGCTATCATATGCTCAATATGTAGCCTATATGGTCAAGCTGACCTGACTTACTCCCTAGACCATCACATGCTATGCTGAGCAACGAGAAGAGATAAATCCCTTCTCTGTAGCATGTAGATGTAATCGCACACCGTCTGAAGATAGCTGGGCGTGCCCACTGAGTGGGTACAACACGGCCCCAACAATAGTCAGAACAGTGAGGTTTCGCGTCAGAAGGCAATCAAGCTTGATATGGTCGTTGGATTTTAACGGTCCTTTTATCTTCTTACTATCATGCAAATTCTATAGTGATAGCAGAAGAATATAAACATTCATGTGCTAATATTACTTAAAACAGTAAATAGAAAGCACAATTATCTTATGTGGTAAACGCCCATAAAAGCCTAAGTAAAACCCTAGTTTTACAAAAGTCTTCACGTGAGCTCTTTATGGGTCTTTTACATTTCATCTGGCCCAGCTCGGGCCAAAGCGCCCTGCAGGCAGTATGCGCCTGTTCTAGAGTCGAACTCTAGACCTCCCACCTGGTGAAGCCACTGACTGCAAGCGCCTCTGCCATGTGTGCTCTGTGCTCATGTCTGATTAAATTACATTTTAATCTATCTAGACACGATTTGACACGCAGGTCAATTATACATTTTCATAAATTAAAGTGTGATTCGCAGATCACAGCAAAATTTATAAATTAATTCCAGGCTCGCAGGCCCCAGCACAGCACACAAAAATAAGGGCAGCCCACATAAGAATAAATAAACACCCAATCAACATGCTAAACATGCATACATGTGATCCAAATAGAAATAAAATTTCTTTTGAAAAACCCATGGCATCAATTTTATTTCCTTATGTGCCCTACTACCTTACAACGGTCCATTAGCAGGTATCCACTCATCAGACCAAGTCAGACTATGCATGCCTTAAGGGCTGAACGTCCCACATGATTTCTGGCAAGCGGGTGTGACCCCGGGCCTTAATCATGATCGTTCACTAGGCGCCTCAATCAGACATCGCTACACGCCCTTCTGCAGTCGACCTATAGCCACCTGTTTTGCTTGCGCACAGGTGCTATCTGGCCGACCCATCTAGGCTGTCAGATGGTCTGATTTGGCTGTTGGGTCCAGACTTGACTAATGACTTCAACCCTGTTAACCCGTCTAAGAGTTTAAAGCAGGCGCTTAGATAGATCTAAATGAGGGGCGCGCATGATAATATTTTTGTTGAAAACTATCATGAAGAGCGCAAACAAACATTACATGCGCAAGCTTAAATATAAACAAAATACATCTAACATATAGCATGTATTTTCGCATGACATCATGAAGATCTATCCAACGCATAAAACAAACATGGATCACAACAAGATGGCCATCATATATATCAAGCCAAAAAACCCTAGCTCTGATACCAATTGAAAGTCAAACCCTAGTACACATGCGCATCTATAAGATCTTGCATAGGCGAAAAACTAGGTTTGATAGGATCGAGAGGCAAGATAATATGAGCAACCATAGAAGGATAAAATGATGCGTTACCATTGCCATTGATTGAGTGGCGACTTGGTAGAAGAAAGGGCGAGCGGCTCTTCTCCAAAGGAAATCGCACACAAGAAGATGATGACTTCTTCCTTGTATTCCTTGTGCTAGCAAAGATCCAAGGAGTCCTAGATCGTGTATGAGGAGATGTCTTTTTCCTTTTGCTGGCCGAACTTCCTCTTGTCGTGAAGATCATCCACACGAGAGGAGAAGGGGCGAGAGAGAGAGATAGGCGTTCGAACATGGGGGCGTTTTCTCAAAGAAAACGGCTTCCAAAAATAGTAAGTGCATAACTCCATGTTTAACTCCACTTGAAGCCATCGATAACTCCTCTCTCAATTGAACCATGCATTCACCAAGTGAACCGGTTCAATTCTATTTGGTTCAAAGACCAAACCGAAACCGCCATGGTCTTGATCTCTTTGAACCAAATGGTTCAAGATCTAACCACACATCTCTCGACCCTCTTGATCTCTATGATCAAGCATCAATTCTCTCGATCGAAGCTTACCGATCTCAAGCCCTAATCAATCAAACATGATTAGACCAGATCTCACTTCCAATCAGAGTTTAAATTCCTTTAAACTGAACCAGAACAATTCAGTCCACACGATCTGACATAAGTAAGCCATATCATCAAATTGTGCGACCCTAAGGGTTTCCTTCAATGTCGGTAACGATAACTTATGTTATCACGATCAGAGAGGGGTATCTAGCAACACATCACTGTCTCCCGATATGAAGGAAAGAGTCTTCCAAGACTACACCCAAACCATAGCACAAGTGTGAATCCAATTCACTCGGCATACATGTTCCCTTTGCCACTGGACGTTCTCATTGGACAAGCCTGTCAAGCCTGTAATTCCAACATGATGAGAATGGTTAGATCAGATGAACATAGTCATCTGGGTATGGCCATACACTTTCTCAACCATCTCATCCAGGGGGCCCTTTAGAACATCACACTCCAACTAGGAGAGGCAATCCTATATCTATCACCAGTGTCCTAACATGAGTCATGCCCACCATCCAAGATAATCCTTAACCATTATCTTTCAAATGATATTGAACTACCTCAAAACAATGCCAATCATCATTTAGAAACACAAGTGATCTCAAGTCAGAGGGAGTATACCACTTGCCAGTTTATAAGGATTATTCACATTGTGACAAAAACTGAATATCCTAAGTAGGGTCAGTCCAGTACATCCAATGCACCTATGCGTCTAAATCTTATTCCATGCTCGAAGCATCCTATAAGATTAGAACACATATTAGTCTCAATCATATCAAGGCTGTCTCATGTTCACCAAGATATCTCGACTAAGGACAATACTGCATGTCAGCCAAGCTGAAACACCAATGAGACATTATTCAGAAGTATACATACAGCAGCAGATAATGTAACAATCTGAATAACAATAATTGCCTTTATAAAACATAGTTTATACATGATACTGAAATTATCTCAAGGCCTCAAACATTAGTCTTAAGGGCATACCCCAACAGTATTTATGTTACTGAAGTCAATCTTTCTACTTCTATGTCATGGATTTTGGATAGCGCATGCGGAGCTCATATTTGTACAAATATGCAGGGGCTCAAGAAAAGTAGATCGGTGTGGCCTGGAGAAATTGACCTACAAGTTGGAAATGGGGCACAGGTTGCTGCTGTTGCTGTAGGAATTTTGACACTCTCCGTGCGTTCTGGACTTCAATTAGAGTTAGACAATTACTATTATATACCTTCTCTTACCAAAAACATTGTATCCATTCCTTGTTTAGTGAGAAAAGGTTTTAAATTTGAAATAAAGGAGAACTCTTGTTCTTTTTCATTTGCAAAAATGTTTTATAGGAAGGGTACCTTATGCAATGGATTATATGTCTTGGACATGGATAACTCTATATGTAACATAAATAATAAAAGGATCAAACTGAGTGGTTCAGTTGGTGTATACCTTTGGCATTGTCGATTAGCCTATATAAACAAAAATTGCATTCAACAACTCCATGCAAATGAGTTGTTAGATTCAACCTCCTTAGAGGAGTTTGATACTTGTGAGTCTTGTTTATTAGGGAAGATAACAAAAGCACCCTTCACCAAGACTAGTGAGAAGACAGGAGGTTTATTGGATCTCATACATAATAGTTTGTGTGGGCCATTCAGTAAACAAGCCAGAGGAGGGTACAACTACTTCACCGCATTTACTGATGACTTCAGTAGATATGGTTATGTCTATTTGATGAGACATAAGTCAGAATCCTTTGAGAAATTCAAGGAATTCAGACATGAAGTAGAGAACCAGCTTGGTAGATCTATCAAAAATCTGTGATCAGATCATGGTGGAAAGTACCTGGGCGGTGAGTTCTTTGACTATCTTAGAGAGTATGGAATCCTATCTCAACTCACTCCTCCTGGAACACCCCAATGGAATGGTGTGTCTGAGTGGAGGAATCAAACTTTGTTGGACATGGTTCGATCTATGATGAGTCATGCAACTCTACCACCCTCATTCTAGGGACATGCGCTTGAAATAGCTTCTCTCATATTGAATAACATTCCATCTAAGAGTATCTCCAAGATTCCATACGAGGTATGGAGTGGGAGACACCCAAATATCTCTTTTATCAAAATTTGGGGATGTGAGGCTTATGTCAAACTTTAGGATTCTAGTAAGCTAGAAACCAGATTTGATAAATGTGTGTTTGTGGGGTATTCTAAGGAAACTAAAGGATACTACTTCTATGTTGCCACCGAGAAAAAAGTCTTCATTGCTTGGGGTGCTGACTTTCTGGAGAAAGAATTTCTCATGAAAGAAGTTAGTAGGGGGAAGTTTGACTTGGACGAGGTCCAAGCCTAACCACAAGACACAGAGATGGAACCTAAGTCACCTGCACTGGTTGTTGCACTGAAGGCTCATATACAGGTACTACATAGGTCTGGAAGGATTCGTCGTGCACCTGAGAGGTATGGGTCATTGCTGACTCAACACGACGGGATCTTCATCATTGAGGATGAGCCCAGAACCTATGACGAGGAGGTCACTGGACCGGACTCCGAGAAATGGCTTGAGGCCATGAGATCCTAGATGGATTCCATGTCAGCTAACTAATTCTGGGATTTGGTTTAGCTGCCTGATGGGGTAAAACCCATAAGGTGTAAATGGCCTTCAAAAGGAAGACAGACATGGATGGCAATATAGTTACCTATAAGGGTAAACTTGTTGCTAAAAGATTCAGACATGTCCACGGGGTAGACTACGATGAAACCTTTTCGCCAGTTGCCATGATTAAATCAATTAGAATCTTACTTGCTATAGCTGCATATCATGATTATGAGATATGACATATGGATGTTAAGACAGCGTTCCTTAACTGAAAGTGGACAGAGGTTGTGTATATGACACAGCCTGATGGCTTCATCCTTCCTGCAGAGCCCAACAAGATCTACAGGCTAAAAAGATCCATTTATGGATTAAAGCAAGCATCTCGAAGTTGGAATTTTCAGTTTGATGAAGCTGTGAGAGATCATGGCTTTATAAAAAGCGAAGATGATGCTTGTGTGTACAGAAAATTCAGTAAGAGCTTGGTGACTTTTCTGGTCTTGTATGTCAATGGCATGGTGCTCATCGAAAACGACATCCTTGGTCTTCAATCTGTGAAAACATGGTTAGGGAAGTATTTCGACATGAAGGACTTAGTGGAGACCACCTATATCTTGGGCGTGAGGATCTATAGGGATAGATCCAAGAGGTTTCTGGCCCTTAATTAGAGTACATACATTGATAAGGTCATGGAGAGGTTCAACTTGGAGCAATCCAAGATGAGATGCTTCCAGTGAGACATGGTCTTATTCTCTCAAAGAGCTAGTGTCCCACCACATAGGCTGAGAAGGATAACATGGCTCTCGACAGTAGGATCGATCATGTATGCAATGTTGTGTAGTAGACCAAATGTGACCTATGTTGTGAGCATAACCAGCCGATACCAATCCAATCCAGGTCTGCAACACTGGTGGTTGTAAAGAACATCCTTAAGTATCTGAGAAGAACTAAGGATTTATTCTTGGTTTATGGGGGACAGGAAGAGCTCAGTGTTCAGGCCGACACTGATGCATCATTCCAATCAGACCCTGATGACTTTAGATTGCAGGCAGGCTATGTGTTCAAGTTGAAAGGCGCCATATGCTGGAAAAGCTTCAAGCGATCCACCATAGTTGACTCTACAACCGAGGCTGAGTATGTCACCGCTTCTGAGGTAGCCAAAGAAGCCATTTGGATCCCAAAGTTCATTTCTGAGCTTCAGGAGGTTCCAATCGTTGTGGATCCGATTGAGCTCTATTGTGACAACAATGGATCGATTGCACAGACAAAGGAACCATGGTCTCATCAAAAGTCCAAACACATACTCAGGAGATTTCACCTGATCAGAGAGATCATCGACAGAGATGATGCCAGATTAGCAGAGTTGACACCGACAACAATCTAGCAGACTCATTGACCAAGGCTTTCGCGTAGCAGAAGCATGATGGTCATGCTAGGGATATGGGGTTGAAATTTCTCAACAACTAGGTCTAATTGCAAGTGGGAGATTGTTGGTGTATGTGCCCTTAGGACCAGATGTTGGTCTATTCTATGCACTATTTGACATTGATATATATCATTCTGGCATTGTCATTATTATATTTTGTTTACATTTGCGATTGTGTACTAACATAATAATATTCTTGGAGACAGATTATGTTTGTGCTCGAACTCTATCCCTAGTCAAGTACCTGAGTTGATATAGGCACAAGGTGCTAATGCAGACATATGGGTATATCAGTGGTAGATATACTGGATCGACCCGCTGTGAGGCTCTAACTTGGTGTCATGAGTTAACCTCACAAGTGACAGGAGATGCATTGATCCTTTGACTTGAGGTCATTAACCATTCCATATGGTTAGGGGCATGCTTTTATACAACCTAACACCTCACCGTAGTTGGGAAGTCACAATGGTTGTTATTGAGTATGTCACAACCCATATGAGAAGATCAATGGACAGATATAAGATTTGCCCCTTGGGGGTGGTGCAAGAGATCTTGGAAGACTCTCCCTTGGCGTGGATCTTCTTCCCGAGGCTAGCACCGAGCATGGAAGAAGAAAACTCAAACATCGGTTGTGTGCGAGACTACAGAGTGCGAACACTTGGGTGCCTACATCCTTCTCCATCAATTGCTTTGAGGTATTATCTCCAACTCACCGTGTCGATCCCCTCGCAAGCATCGATCTTCTAGGTTTTTGGGACTGACTTGTTTCAGGGATTTGCTTTCGCTATGTATCTTTGATGTATGTAAAAATTTTAAAATCCCCGAGGTTTCCCAACACCAACGCTAAGTATGTCGCCGCTACTGAGGCAGCCAAAGAAGCTGTTTGGATCATAAAGTTTATTTCTGAGCTTTAGGTGGTTCCAACTGCTCTATTGTGACAATAATGGAACGATTGCATAGGAAAAGGTACCACGGTCTCATCAAAAGTCCAAACACATACTCAGAAGATTTCACCTATTAAGAGAGATCATTGACCAAGGTAATGTCAAGATTAGCAGAGTTGACACCAACAACAATCTAGCAGACCCACTGACCAAGACTTTGGCGCAGTAGAAGCATGATGGTCATGTCAGGGATATGGGGTTGAGATTTCTGAACAACTTGGTCTAAGTGCAAGTGGGAGATTGTTAGTGTATATGCCCATAGGACTAGTTGTTGGTCTATCTTATGTACTATTTGACATAGATATTCTATATATATCTTTCTGGCATTGTCATTATTATGCTATGTTTATATCTGCGACTATATACTTACATAATAATATCTTTGGAGACATATTGTATCTGTGCTCAAACTCTATCCCGAGTCAAGTACTTGAGTGGATATGGGATAGCTCTCGTACATGTGAGACTGGTATATGGGTTGGTTAGGCACAAGGTTCTAACGCAGGCATATGAGTACATGAGTGGTAGATATACTGGACTGACCTACTGTGAGGCTCTAACTTGGTGTCATGAGTTACCCTCACAAGTGACAGGAGATGCATTGATCCTTTGACTTGAGGTCATTGACTCTTCCATATGGTTAAGGACATGCTTTCATACAACCTAACACCTCACCATAGTTGGGAGGTCATAACCATTGTCATTGAGTATGTCACGACCCATATGAGAAGATCAATGTATAGATATAGGATTAGCTCTACCTTAGGGAAGTTTGATATCCATGGGACCCCCCTATAGTTCTATGACTGAAAGTTTATGGCCATACCCAAGTGAGAACCTGATTTAGTCATGACTATGAGATTGGGTGAAAATAAGTGGTGACACACTTGTCCAATCGGATATCAGTTTGATAAAGGGACTGTAATGCATTGATATCTTGTTGCGATGATGGGGATGTCGATGTTGATATCCATTCGAAAGACTTGGGTAGCAGCGATGTACTACTAAGTGTCACTCACTACTTATGAAGATCTAAGTTCATCACTACCAACGTCAGAGAAACCTACAAGATCGCACACCTTGATCCTTGAGTTTTCCTATTGATTGTGTAGCCTTCAGATCGAGTTATTTCATAACTCAGATTTATTTAGGCGATTTCATCAGCGCCAATGGGCTGATGAGATGGAAGAAGCTTATTGGAGCCAAATTTTATTTTTGGCATATGGACCCAAAATTAACTATGGTTAGCCTTATTTGACCTTGGGTTACATTGGATTGGATCCAATGACTTGGTTAACATGCATAATGAAGTTTGGGCTAGGCCCATTACTCAATAGGGCTTGCTAATAAGTTGTTCTAAAGAAATAAGTGGGCTTACGGGTATAATGGGGAAGAATTAATGGCATAGGCGCATGTAGAGTTCTAGTTGGACTAGGATTGACGCCTAGAGCCATATTTGGTATCTTTCAAGTGATTAAATTCAAATTGGATTTGATTTAATCACATGAGATATTGATTGGAAGGTAGTGAGTGCATGTGGGCTGATTATTTACATAATTAGAGTCCTAATTAAATTAGGACATGCGCCCATGGCACAATAGGCAATCTATCATGATGCTTTGACTAGGCCTTGGTGCATGCATGGAATTATTACCTCATTCGGTATGACATGGGCGCATATGGCATGGGCTTGCTTTGGCAAGGCTTAGGCACATATGGAATTAAGGATTTGATCAAGATAATTGATTGGATAATTCCCTTAATTCAAGCCCTATTCACCTACACCTTCCTTATACCCAAACCGCCTCTTCATGCTATATATTGGACCCTAGCCGAACCCCCTCTTACACATATCTTCTCCTCTTGGCGTGGACATCAAGTGAGGCGAAAGCTAGGGCTTCTTCTTCCATCAAGGCCGCAAGTCTTCTTCCTTCCTTCCTCCTTGATGCAAGCAAAGGAAAGACTTAGTGGCTTCTTCCTCCTTCGCGCATCCTCTCTTGTTGGTGGCACAAGTGATCTAGGAAGGCTCTCCCTTGGCATAGATCTTCTTCCCAAGGCAAGCACCGGGCATGGAAGAAGAGAACTCAAGCATCGGTTGTGTGTGAGGCTGTAGAGGGCGAACACTTGGGCGCCTACATCGCTTCTCCATCTATTTCTTTGAGGTACAATCTCTTACTCACCGTGTTGACCCCCTTGCTCAACTCGATCTTCTGGGTTTTGGGGACAGCCCTGTTTCTGGGATTTGCTTCCGCTATATGTATTTGTGGATGTAATAAAATTTTAAAATCCCCGGGGTTTCCCAACACGAGTTCCAAGTCCCTCGGCTCTCGTTTGAGGAAGAAGAAGTGAGTTTCTTTGCCCCTATCAGTCCACCTATTTCCCTCACATATTGTTGCCTCGCATAGAGTACTATGCAACCTTTAGAGTGGGTGGGTTGTTCTTCTATTTCTAGTTGTCATTTGTGTTGCTTCTAGTTGACATTTGGTACTGTTATTTGTTGCTACTATTTGGTGGCCTGATCTGCAGGTCGTGACATGGATATTTCTATGATGTTTGTGCTGTTGTGGTATGATGTGTGCTTTCATGACATTCTGATATTCTAGTGTTGACACTATATTCTATTATGCTGTGGTATCATGCTTATACACTTGTGGTTTGAGTTTGATGTTTTGTTAATGTTGTGCTATGATGTATGGGTCATTCATTTTATCTGACTACTGATACATTATCTAATTTTGCATTGATTATGATGCTATTGTGATTCTATGACATTTTGATGATTCAGGTATTTAGTATGAATGCAACATTCTGATGATTCTTTGTGATAATGTTGTGATAGCCTTGAATAAACACTGAGATTGATTCAATGCATGGTATGAGTTGTTATGATATGTTGAATGCATCACCTGGTTACCTTTTATAATCCTTTCCAAATGTTCTATGATTCTGAAATCTATTGATTGGAATGTTTAAGAATATTGAATTGATGGGTCACGCATTTGGAAATGCTTAAGGATTGCATGCTAGTGGTCTACATATGAATTCTTGTTGAAGCACATACTTACTTGTCCATTCCATGAATCCATGCTACTTGTTGGGTGATCATCACAAAACTGACCAAATATTTTGCTTAAAAAAAAAAGAGAGAAGAACAAGAGACTCCGCTACCTGGCACTACTAAAAGATTGGCAATGGTACCAAAGACGTGAGTTGAAGTCTAATATCATCGTCTGTTTTGATAGCTTGTGCTTATACTTGTATAAAATAAAAGGTGATAATGCTTGTCATACAATAATACATTTGTATCTAACCCAATAAGTTGATTTTGGATGCATTGGATTTGCCATTGTAGTATGTGTGTTAAATAGGATTCTTTTTATGCCCCTAGCTGAATGCCTTGATCTCTACAAGTTGTGAGACCTATCTTCTTAACTTTTTACTCATTATCTCATCATCTAATTTCTCACATCTAGCTAATGGATTGCTCATAGATACATCTGACTTGGTTGTATGCTATTAGCTTGAATAACTTCTTACATACCTTACATGTGTCTCATCTTATTTTATTGCTTGAGGACAAGCAAAGATCTCAGCCTAAGAGATTTTGATGCCTTGCATTTTGATAGTGATTTTTGGTATTATTTTACCTCAAAACAACGCCAATCCTGATATTTTTTTTGTCCCATATAGGCTTATTCACTTGCTTGCTTTAGAATCTTTACCTTTCTTTGGAATTTTACAATTTTAGGATAAATCACCTAATTTTGGAGCTTTTTGAAGATTTCAACATCATGGAGTGATTTCTAGTAATGAGGCAAAGCTATACAGCGATTTTGGGATCAATCAGAGCTTTCCTTCAAAATCACAGCCAGCCCATGATTCAAATCTTTGGCCGTGATCCGCAAAAAAATCCCAAAATCCATAGTACAGTTCATGGCCGGCCCATGACGATAATCTTTAGCTGTGATCATTAGACGGAATGCTAAGGGTCAATATTTCCAACATCACAGCCAAGATGTGATTCCTGGCACAAGCGTGATTCCATTAAAGTATTTTCTAGAACGAACAATACACCTCATAGCCTGCCCGTGATTATTTACTTCAACCATGACGAACATCTCCCGGATCTGTACAGAACACTTCATGACTGAACCATGATTCATATCATCACTAGTGATCAGCCTTCCGCCTCTTCACCTTCCTTCCATTTTTCGTCTGATCAAAGGCTAAAAAAATTAGAAAAAATGGGAAAAATGTGGAATTGAAAGCTAGGGGCAGGAAAATTGATATGGCATAAAATCCCACTTTTTCATGACTGAAGAGGAGAGAAATCAAGTGACGAGTGGGCTAGGGCGAAAGTTCAAGCAACGAAAGCTTCTAGAGGCGATTTCAAGGCGATCTTGTAGCGGTTCTTCACCAAACTCATGGAAAACATTCGCAATATGTTCTCTTTCATCGATTTAATCTTCGTTTGTAATTTCTTGGTCGATTTGTTAGATCTGTGCTGAATTGTATGGTTGTTTTAGCTTAAACCTCTTATCGGGACTTGGTTGAAGCCCATTGACATGATCTATCATATGGATTGAACTTATTTTGATACTTTGAGTTTTATCTAAGCATATTTTACTTAGTTGTGCTGATTTCATAATATTACATTGATCAAGTAATTTTGTGTGTTAGTTGACACGATTCTGACTGAGAGGAGAATCGTGTTGGCAGATCCACTATTGGTGTTTATGCCCTGAGACCTAGTTTTGGTCCATCTTTGTACTACTTAACTTTGATATTTCATATATGTCATTCTAGCATTGTCGCTATCATTGTCTGTTTACATCTGTGATTGTGTACTTACATGATAATGTCCTTGGAGATAGATTGGATCTGTGCTCAAATAGTTGTCCCTAGTCAATGTACCATAGTGGATGTGGGACAGCTATGGTACTTGTGAGACTGGTATATGGGCTAGTTAGGCACGAGGTGCTAACATAGGCATACGGGTATATCAGTGGTAGATATACTGGATTGACCCACTGTGAGGCAATAACTTGGTGTCATGAGTTATCCTCACAAGTGATAAGAGATGCAATGATCCTTAGACTTGAGGTCATTGACCATTCTATGTAGTTAGGGACATGCTTTGATACAACCTAACACCTCACCGTAGTTGGGAGTTTATAACGGTTATCATTGAGTATGTCACAACCCATATAAGGAGGTCAATGAACAGACAGAGGATTTGCCCCTTCTTGAGGGAAGCTTGATATCCACGGAGCTCCTCTATGGTTCTATGACTGAAAGTGTATGGCCATACCCAGGTAAGAACCTGATTTAGTCATGACCATGAGATTGGGTGAAAACAAGTGATGACACACTTGTCCAATCGGATATCAGTTTGGCAAAGGGACTATAATGTATCTATACCTAGTTGCGATGATGGGATGTCAATGTCGATATCCATTCCGATGACTTGGGTAGCAGCGATGCACTGCTTGGTGCCAGTCACTGCTTGTGACAACCTTAGGTCATCACTGCCAACGTCAGAGGAACCTACAGGGTCGCACACCTTGATACTCGAGTTCTCGTATTGATTGGGAAGCCTTATGATCGAGTTATTGGATAGCTCGAATCTCTTTGGGAGATTTCATCAACGCCAATGGGCCTAATGAGATAAAAGAGAGTTATTAGAGCCAAACTTCATTTTTGGCAGGTTGACCCATATTGGATCATAGTTGGTCGAATTTGGATTAGGGTTGCATTGGATTGGATCCAAGAGCTTAATCAACCCATGTAATGAAGTTTGGGCTAGCTCATTACCCAATGAGGCCCAATAACTAGTTGTCATGAAGAGACAATAGAGCAAAAGGGTATAATAGGGTGAAAACTCCTCCCATTGGCACCTAATGGCATAATGGGGAGGAGTAGGCACCTAATGCTTCATTAGGAAGTAAAAGGCGCCTCCCCCTTGATACATTGATGGTATGCTTGCTTTTTTGGCAAATCTTGGGGCTAATATGGCTTGGAGGACTTCTTAGGAAGGTCTTTGGTGCATATGGATAATTGGAATGGATTTATGGAAAGTGCTTGGAGCCTTTCCTTAACCATAACCCTAATTCCCTCCCTACTCATGCCCTAGCCGCATAACCCCTTCATGTTTTTGCGCCAACCCCCCTTTGCCTTGCCGCCTCTTGCATCTACATAATAGCATGCATGCGTGAGGATGGGTATGCAATCAATTAAGTTTCTGCGAGCAACTTCAATGGGCGAGAGCAAGGCTAGTAGGCATAATCCTCTTCCATCCACAAGCCTCAACTTCTCTTCTTCATCTCCTCTTGGTGCAAGAAGAGTTTGGGCTTGGCGGCTTCATCTTCTACTCATCCCTCTTGGCACAACATCTTATGGTGGTGGCGCAAGTTAATTAGAACAATCCCAAAGGCTTGGATCTTCTTCCCGAGGCTAGCACCGAGCGTGGAAGAAGAGAGCCCGAGGAATCCATGTGTGCGAGACTACAAAGGGCGAACACTTGGGAGCCTACAATGGCCTCATCTCTTCTCGCTTCTAGGTACTTTCTACTCTCATCGTGTCGACCCCTTCGCAAGACGATCTTCACTGGGTTTTTGGGACCGGCCTGTTTTGTGGATATTCTTCCGCTGCGTATGTAATTTGAAATGTCTGAATTTATAAAATATCCCCGGGGTTTCCCAACAGTGGTATCAGAGCTACTTGCGAGCCTCGAACGATTTTTCTATGCTTTTCTCTATGCTCACATGCCATATTTCAATTTTCGCAAATTGCATATGTATATGGTGCATGTTTTTCTTAAGAAAGAAAAATTGTTGGTTTCTTGTTCCTATCCTCTATTCAATTTCTTTTGGATTTTTGGATTATTTTTGTGATTGATTTAAGATCAAAGGCGTGCATAGTTTTGTCAAGTAGGACGGGCATTGTGTCTTCAAACTGATCGGGTCTCTTGATCTGACAAAATTGCCAGCTAATAGGATCTATAAAATCATCATGAAACTTAATCTCAAATAACCAAAAGATTTGTGATAAGAAGATGAGGAAAAGAAACTTGTTTTATGAAAAAGTAAAATTTCAGATTTTATGTTTTTCATGAGCATGTAGAATTGCATGAGTAAGTGCCTTGATTGGGCATGATGTTGTGATCATTAGTCAAGCCCCTTTGCATGCCTGTGATGTATCCTTGTGCAGCCTGTGTGCCATCTTTTTCTTTTGTTTTGTAATTGATCAAGATGAAGATTAGGGGATGCATCTTTAGTGTGCTTGGCGCAAGCATGCTTGAACCTTACGCAACATGCAAGCTTGGTGGCGTATCTTCCTTGGAGGAAATCCATGGCATTGGTCAAACCCATGGGTGTGCATCTAGGGTCTTCCCTAAAGGCACCTCTAGGGTTTGAGAGCTAAACCATGATATGGAGGACCTTGGAGCCAACCTTGAAGAACAAGCTAGAGGTCGGCTAGGCTAGGTCTAGTTTTAGGGGCTTGAGTCCTAGGTTAAGAGTTGAACCCCTTTTGGCATGGGTTGGTTCAATGTCTTGAATGGGCTATGATCACATCATCCTTTACCACTTTTCTTATCTGCTAAAGTATGCCTGTGATGTTTTATCTTCATGTTATCACTATAGGATTGCATGCCTGTAATGCTAGACATAAGATAAAACTGAGATGATGAGACCTCAAAAACCCTCACTCAAAATATCAAGTCTAGTAGCCTTCTAATGCATAACCCTCATCAAGCTATTGATCAGTGGTGTTGTGAACTATTTCCCAACCTCGTGGGACACACCCACTTATCTTTACAAAGTGTGTAGTGACAATGGTTTCCCAGTCCAGTTTTAACCTAGGTGCGTCTTTGCAAGGAAACTCGTTTGCCCTGGGCACAATGGTTAGGAATGGACTTGACTAGATTTTCTCATGTGCTAGACACATGATGAAACTCTAGAGGCATCGTTGAGAGGTTGGGGTTTCATGCTGTATCCAACCCTCGCTGGACATGAAATGCCTAGAATATCTCAATAAAGGGAGTTGCCAAGCGCAATCGGCCGGCATGCCCACCTTAAGAAGCATGGGTCTCTTTGTGCATCTCATCCCACCCTCGTGGGACGCGAAGCCTCATGATGAATAAGGATCCCATCTCACTAGGAAATCTTGGATTTCCCGATTGACTTTGTGGGTTGTCAATGCTATTAAAATAGTGGGAGCCATAATCATTTAAAACAAGTCCAGTTTATATGATTTAAAGTAGTATTAATCTACTTTTCTTGGTTATTGTAGAACAATGGCTACGAACAATAGCAGATTATCACTGCGATCCCTTCTTGAGAAGGACAAGTTGGTTGGATCCAACTTGATGGATTGGTATATGAACTTGAGAATTGTGCTCAAGTTCGAGAGGAAGCTTCATATCCTTGAGCAGCCTATTCCTAACCCACTTCCATGCTCGGCCTCAGCGGCTGAGAAGGATACTTATGATAAGCATCAGGCTGATACTTTGGAGGTTGTTAAATTGATGCTATACACCATGTCGTCTGAGTTTCAAGGGCAATATGAATTGAAGAGTGCCTCTGAAATTATTTCTAATCTAAAGTAGCTCTTCAATGAATTGGTTATGCTCAATCCTCATAAAGTTCATATTTAGTGTGTTGAGCCAAAAGGCTTGACCAAGAAACTGAAATTAAAGATGGAAAGGATCAGGAATAACAAGTGTTATTCATGTGGAGGGCCACCTCACATGTTCAAGGAAATGGTGTGACTTCAGAACGAGAAGAAGAGAGGCAAGGCCTCGTCTTCATGCTCAAGTATTTATGTTACCAAAGTCAACCTTTCTACTTCTATGTCATGGGTATTGGATTCCGCATGTGGAGCTCATATTTGTACAAATATGCAGGGGCTTAAGAAAAGTATATCGTTGCGGCCTAGAGAGATTGACCTACGGGTTGGAAACGGGGCATAAGTTGCTACTGTTGCTGTAAGATTTTTGACTCTCTCCCTATCTTCTGGACTTCAATTAGAGCTAGATAATTGCTATTATGTATCTTCGCTTACCAAAAACATTATATCCATTCCTTGCTTGGTAAAGAAAGGATTTAAATTTGAAATAAAGGAGAGCTCTTATTCTGTTTCATTTGCAAATATATTTTATGGGAAGGGTACATTGTGCAATGGTTTATATGTCCTGGACATGAATAGTTCTATCTGTAACATAAATAGTAAGAGGACCAAACTGAGTGGTTCAGTTGGTGCTTTCCTATGGCATTGTCAATTATCCCATATAAACAAGAATCGCATTCAACAACTCCATGCAAATGGCTTGTTGGATTCAAGTTCCTTGGAGCAATTTGATACATGTGAACCTTGTTTATGAAGGAAAATGACAAAAACACCCTTCACCAAGACTGGTGAGAGGGCAGGAGGTTTATTGGATCTCATACACAGTGATGTGTGTGGACTATTCAATAAACATGCCAGAGGAGGGTATAGCTACTTCATCACATTTACTGATGATTTCAGTAGATATGGTTATATCTACTTAATGAGACATAAATCTGAATACTTTGAGAAATTCAAGGAGTTCAAACATGAAGTAAAGAACCAGCTTCATAGATCCATTAAAACTCTTCGATCAGATCGTGGTAGAGAGTACCTGAGTAGTGAGTTCCTGGACTATCTTAGGGAGTGTGGGATCTTATCCCAGCTCACTCCTCCTGGAACACCACAATGGAATGATGTGTCTGAGAGGAGAAATCAAACTTTGTTGGATATGATTCGATCTATGATGAGTCATGCAACTCTACCACCCTCATTCTGGGGTCATGTACTTGAGATAGCTTCTCTTATACTAAATAACGTTCCATCTAAGAGTATCTCCAAGATTCCATACGAAGTATGGAGTGGGAGAAGCCCTAACCTCTCTTTTATCAGGATTTGGGGATGTGAGGCTTTTGTCAAATGTCAGGATTCTAGCAAGCTAGAACCCAGATCTGATAAATGTGTGTTTGTGGGGTATCTTAAGGAAACTTAATGATACTACTTCTATGTTCCCACCGAGAATAAAGTTTTTGTTGCTCGGGTTGCTGTCTTTCTAGAGAAAGAATCTCATGAAAAAAGTCAGTGGGAGCAAGTTTGACTTAGACGAGGTCCAAGTGCAACCATAAGACATAGAGGTGGAACCTGAGCCACCTACATCTTTTGTTGTGCAACCTCAGGCTCAGACACAGGTCCCACGTAGGTCTAGAAGGATTCATTGTGCACCTGAGAGGTATGGGCCACTGCCGACCCAACACGATGGGATCTTCATCATTGAGGATGAGCTCAGGACCTATGATGAGACAGTCACTGGACCAGACTGCGAGAGATGGCTTGAGGCCATGCGAACAGAGATGGATTCCATGTCTGCTAACCAAGTCTAGGATTTGGTTGAGCTGCCTGATGGAGTAAAACCCATAGGGTGCAAATGGGTCTTCAAAAGGAAGACAGACATGGATGGCAATGTAGTTACCTATAAGGGAAGACTTGTGGCTAAAGGATTTAGACAAGTCCATGGGGTGGACTATAATGAAATCTCATCAGTTGTCATGATCAAATCCATTCGGATTCTGCTTGCTGTAGTTGCATATCATGACTATGAGATATGGCAGATGGATGTTAAGATAGCATTCCTTAACGGGAACTTGATAGAGGATGTGTATATGATACAACCTGATGGCTTCATCCATCCTGCGGATGCCAATAAAGTCTGCAGGCTAAAGAAATCCATTTATGGATTAAAGCAAGTGTCTCGAAGTTGAAATCTTCAGTTTGATGAAGCTGTGAGAGATTATGGCTTTATCAAAAGTGAAGATGACGCCTATGTGTCAAAAAATTCAATGGGACCTTGGTGACCTTTCTGGTCTTATATGTTGATGATATACTACTCATCGAAAATGACATACCTAATCTTCAGTCTGTGAAGACATGGTTGGGAAGTATTTTGAAATGAAGGACTTAGGGAAGGCTGCCTATATCCTAGGCGTGAGGATCTACCGGGATAGATCCAAGAGGCTCCTAGCCCTTAGTCAAAGTACCTACATTGATAAGGTGCTGGAGAGGTTCAACTTAGTGCAATCCAAGAAAGGATACCTTCCAGTGAGACATGGTCTTACTCTCTCAAAGAACCAGTGTCCCACTACGCAGGTTGAGAGGGATGACATGAGTCGGGTGCCCTATGCTTCGGCATTAGGATTGATCATGTATGCAATGTTTTGTACTAGACCAGATGTGGCTTATGCTGTGAGCATAACCAGCCGATACCAATCCAATCCAGGTCTGCAGCACTGGGTGGCTGTAAAGAACATCCTTATGTATCTAAGAAGAAATAAGGACTTGTTCTTGGTCTATGGAGGACGGGAAGAGCTCATTGTTCAGGGCTACACTGATGCGTCATTCCAGTCTGACCCTGACGACTTCAGATCACAGGCAGGCTATGTGTTCAAGATGAATGGAGGCGCTATATGCTAGAAACGCTTCAAACAGTCCACCATAGCTGATTCTATAACAGAGGCTGAGTATGTCGCCGCTTTTGAGGCAGCTAAAGAAGCTGTTTGGATAAGGAAGTTCACGTCTGAACTTTAGGTGGTTCCAACTACTGTGGATTCCATTGAGCTCTATTATCACAACAATGGGGCTATTGCATAGGCAAAGGAACCACAGTCTCATCAAAGGTCCAAACATATACTCGGGAGATTTCACCTGATCAGAGAGATCATTGACCGAGGTGATGTCAAGATTAGCATAGTTGACGCAGAAAATAATCAAGCAGACCCACTGACCAAGGCTTTGGCGTAGCAGAAGCATGATGGTCATACCAGGGATATGGGGTTGAGGTTCCTTAACCTCTAGGTTTAAGTGCAAGTGGGAGATTGTTGGTGTTTATGTCCTGAGACCTAGTTTTGGTCCATCTTTGTACTACTTAACTTTGATATTTCATATATATCATTCTGGCATTGTCGTTATCATTGTCTGTTTACATCTGCGATTGTGTACTTACATGATAATGTCCCTGGAGATAGATTAGATCTGTGCTCAAATAGTTGTCCCCAGTCAATGTACCATAGTGGATGTGGGATAGCTATGGTACTTGTGAGACTGGTATATGGGCTGGTTAGGCACGAGGTGCTACGCAGGCATATGGGTATATCAGTGGTAGATATACTAGATCAACCCGCTGTGAGGCAATGACTTGGTGTCATGAGTTATCCTCATAAGTGATAGGAGATGCATTGATCCTTAGACTTGAGGTCATTGACCATTCTATATGGTTACGGATATGCTTTGATATAACCTAACACCTCACCGTAGTTGGGAGGTTATAACGATTGTCATTGAGTATGTCACAACCCATATGAGGAGGCCAATGAACAAACATAGGATTTTCCCCTTCCTGAGGGAAGCTTGATATCCATGGAGCTCCTCTATGGTTCTATGACTGAAAGTGTATGGCCATACCCAGGTAAGAACCTGATTTAGTTATGACCATGAGATTGGATCCAATAGCTTAATCAACCCAAGTAATGAACTTTGGGCTAGCTCATTACCCAATGAAGCCCAATAACTAATTGTCATGAAGAGACAATAGAGCAAAAGGGTATAATGGGGAGAAAACTCCTCCCATTGGTGCCTAAGGGCATAATGGGGAGGATTAGCGCCTAATGCTTCATTAGGAAGTAAAAGGCGCCTCCCTCTTAATCCATTGATGGTATGCTTTCCTCTTTGGCAAGTCTTGCGGCTGATATAGCTTGGAGGACTTCTTAGGAATGTCTTGGGTGCATATGGATAGTTGGAATGGATTTATGGAAAGTGCTTGGAGCCTTTCCATAACCCCAACCCTAATTCCCTCCCTACTCATGCCCTAGCCACATAACCCCTTCATGTTTTTGTGCCAACCCCCCTTTGCCTTGCCGCCTCTTGCATCTATATAAGAGCATGCATATGTGAGGCCGGGTATGCAATCAATTAAGTTGGTGTGAGCAACTTCAAAGGGCGAGAGCAAGGCTAGTAGGCGCAATCCTGTTCCATCCTCAAGCTGCAACTTCTCTTCTTCATCTCCTCTTGGTGCAAGAAGCGTTTGGGCTTGGCTGCTTCATCTTCTACTCATCCCTCTTGGCACAACATCTTATGGTGGTGGCGTAAGTTGAGTAGAACAATCCCAAAGGCTTGGATCTTCTTCCCGGGGCTAGCACCGAGCATGGAAGAAGAGAGTTCCCGAGGCTAGCACCGAGCATGGAAGAAGAGAGCTCGAGGAATCCGTGTGTGCGAGACTGCAAAGGGCGAACACTTGGGCACCTACAACGGCATCATCTCCTCTCACTTCTAGGTACTTTCTCCACTCATCGTGTCGATTCCCTCGCAAGACAATCTTCATTGGGTTTTTGGGACCGCCCTGTTTCGGGAATATTCTTCTGCTGCGTATGTAATCGGTAATGTCCAAATTTGTAAAATATCCTCGGACATCTACTAGGTAAAACTTGTGAACCTCTATCACGAGAGTAGATAGGGTTTACTCGAGGGCAACATAGTTTGTTATAAAGCTTAATGGACTTGCTTAAATCGATAAGCCACGAGAGTAAGAGATCGATTTAAGTAAGTACCGAGTTGTATTGCTGAGAGGGGGCAACCTGTACCATAAGATAAACTCCATGTGCAAAATGATAAACTCATGCATCAACTAAGTTCTAGTTTGGTTAGATCTATCAACGAGGTAATACCAAAGTCCTAATACTTCTTAGATCGACACCTTCCATGTAGTTGTGATTGATTTCCTTTCCTTACATTACATCAAATTTTACAACCTATTTTCAAAACCCTCAAGTTTAGTTAGCTTAGCTTCTAAGAATCAGAATTGTTTGTACTTGACCTTACTCCCTGTGGGACCGACATTCTTTATATTATTGCGATAACACCGTGCACTTGTGGTGCGTATCATACAGGCCCTGATACACAGAGATTTTGGTCTTGTTCTTAGGACCCTGGATTTCAGACATTATCTGCAGACGTGTTCTGCCAGGGACACCTTCTGAAGATAATTTATGATTATGTCCTGGATATGGAGGATCATGGCTTTGATGAGGAGGAATATCTAGATTGGCTAACTCTGCCAAGGAAAACGACGAGGATAGCAGATCAGACGAGTAGTGTTCTGTGAGTATCTTTTCTCCTATTCTATTATTCTTTGCTTACTACATTGAGGATGATGCATTCTTTATGTAGGGGGAGGATATATGTTTTATTTGTTTCATGATGGTTATTGTATAACTTTGATCTAGACTATTTCACTTTGACTTGTGGCATTGCGCCATGCACACTGTGTGATGTTTGGTTTGATTGTATTTGATTAGCATCATATGTGGACGCTATGCTCACATGATTTTGATTATTGTACTAGGATTGTTTCTATCTTATGGATGCATGTGTTTTTATTGATGATGCTGTGTGGTTTTATATTGTTGATGATGTGTGCTGTGGATAATCATATACCAATGCCTGTGAATGGATTATTTGCTCCATGTGTTAAATTTATTTCCTCTATATATTTCCTCATTTTAAATTTTCCATCGATTGTTCATAAGTTTCTAGTAAATAGAATGATTGAAGAATGCAATTTGAGAGTGAAGCATCCTTTTCAAATAAGGTAAGTAGATGAGTATAATTTTCTTGAATTGATATTGATTTATTAGCCTTGTATATGTTTGTCTATTGTGTTATTTGTTGGGAAGGAATAATCCAAAATCCAGAAAAATATTTTGTAGGTCATATTCCTATAAACAAAAACATTGTTACATTGAACTTTTTACAAAGTGAATTCATGAGATTGAGATTTAGATTATTATGCAAGTTGCAAAATTTATTCATTTTGGACTGTGAATCTTAATGATTAAATTCTAAGAACAGTTTATTTCTCTAGAATCTTTTGTGACATGAGTTGGAGGCTTTTAATGGGAGATTATATTTTGGAAATTTATTTTTCATTAGTGAGTTATCTTTTCTATGCTCAGCATTATTCTTTGATCTATTTATTTTCTTGAGGACAAACAAAAGTTTAAGTCTAGAGAGATTTGATGTCTTATATTTATATAATATTTTTACTATACTTTTTATACAAAATATCTCTTATTCCTATCACATTTCTATTCATTTTGACTTAATTCTTGTATTTGTTTAGCATCTTCACATCTTTTTGTTTTTGTTATATTTTAGGGGAAAACAACTATATTTTCATAGATTTTGAAGAATCCAAGTTCATAGATGAACTCTACAAATCAAGATGAAGCTGCCCATCAAATTTCATGCAAATCGGAGCTTGTTTAGAAATAACGGTATGCCCGTGATTTCCATCATGGCCATAATTTCTGGATGGAATACAAAAAGAATTATGGCCTACCTGTGATATTTATCATGGCCATAACTTCCTCAGTACAAATCTTAGAAGATACAGAAGGAATTACAGCCAGCCTATGACCACAATCACGGCCATGATTTCTTCAGTGCTTTTCGACATTTTTCATAAAAAGAATTATGGCTTGCCTGTGATTTTCATGACGGCCGTAATTCTCCCAGATTCCTTCGACATTACTCATAGAAAGAATTATGGCCTGGCTATGATATTTGTCACGACTTGAATTTTGTCTACCAAGTTCGAGTTCGACCCCATTTCTAGCCCGATTTGGTTCGTTTTCGAGCCAAATTTTGAGGAAATCCTAATTGGGAGGTGGAGAACAATATAAGTGACCTAAAGAGCGATTATTGGGACTTTTTGGCCAATTTTCAAGAATAATTCGACAAAGGGGCAAACCCTAGGGTGACTGGCGGCAATCTTCTTTTTCTCACTGGAAAAGCTTCATTTTTTCGGCCAACTGATGTCGATCCTCATCCGGGAGCCTCAAATTTCATTTTTGTAGCGTAAATCTTACTTCAAGACTAAGGGTGTAACCCTCTATGTTTTTATGAGTTGATTATGAATTTTCATCTTTTGAAGCAATTTACTTGTGTTTGATTCAATCATTGTTGTGTTTATTTATGTGCTAGTTACTGACCATAATTTGCATATTATAGACGTCGCAAGAAGTACTGAGAGGTGAATTGCAACGTTGGATCTACAGTTTTTGGCCAAGTTGATTTGATCACAAAAGTAGTTCAAATCGACTTAAGGGATTTTTATATGATTTATCAAAAACTCACTAGGTTTATTTCAAGTTAATAACCACGAAAGTAAGGGACAAACTTAGATAAACACTGGGTTGTACCACTGAAAGGGGGCAATCTGCATATTCGGATAAATCCCCTTTGGCACAGTAAACCCTTCTTTAGATTTATTTTATTAGTAAGTCATAAGACATGGAGTGGTGAACCCAAAGTCCTCAGCTTCCATAATTTGATTGCAACTCCTTTGTATATTTTTAGTTTTTCCTGCAACATAGTTAAGTTTAAATTTAATTCTTTTCGGATTCATCTAGCTAATAATCCTAAGATAGGTTGGTACTTAGTTATTGATCTTCGTGGGATGATATTTTTTTATTACTTCAATAAGTCGTGCACTTGCGGCACCCCATCAAGTATCTTCCAATCAGTTTGTATCACAAGGATGAACAACTTTTCATACATGCATTTTATCCATACCAGAATTGAATTTACTCAAAATTTTAATTCTATAAGAAACTTCACAAATCCCTAAGTCATCAAATCAATTACTCAAAATGCTTTATAATTACAAAATTAAAGATAAAACATACTCGTATATCCTTAAATATCATAAACATTCGAGACACATATCCATAGAGCCTGAATACAATAAAAATGCATGAAGACACCTTAGACTTAAATTGTTGCATATACTCAATCATTTAATCAATACATGACAATTTTTAGAAAAAAATTTACAAGAGTTCCCTTTAAAATATATGGCAATTTTCAGAAAAAATTTGCAAGAGTTCCCTTTAAAATATATGCCGAATCCCTGTGCAATTATATCAATAGATCAATCCACATATCAAAAAATACCAAAAAAATGTTCTACATCCTAAATATTATCATTTTACATTGTAATCACGCTTCAAATACCATTTACCATCACATTTCATTGTTCAAATCACATTTACCATCTCTAATATCAAAATTTAGCATAATACCATAACCGCATATCAAAAACATCTAAATGCAACCCATATCATCATCATCATCAACACAAACCATCACAAATCATCACATAAGCATCACAAGCATCAGATACACATAGTACCATATCAAATACATCAGGTACCATATCAAAAATCTCAATACCATGACATATACACAAAACCATCATAATGTAACAAGTGTCATATCACACATGTAAAATACAATGCACACACACACAGATATATCAAACCATAAAAAAAAATATGTGTGCTGCATCCAGCATCAAAGCATGAATCAACACATATCAGCTCCTAATCAACGAGGAAAATGCAAATCAGATACCATGAAGAAAATAAACATCATCCTCGATGTAATAAAATAAAGCCATAAAATACTCACAGATAATATCAATTGATCTCGTTATCATCAGAGTCCTCCTCATGATCATCTCCTGCATGCTACGTCGACAGTCCCGGGAGATGCTGCCGCAAAAGATCCTCTATCACTCAAAGAGACTCTAATGTCCTCATCTGGACCTGCTCTAGGCGCGATATATCATCGCGCATCCTTCGCTGCTCCGCTCGCATCTGCTACAATGCTGCCTCAATCGGGACTAACGTGGAAGGCCCAATAGATGCAAATGGTCCAGCAGCTGTGGATGGCTCGATTGGAGGGATAAACTTTGAAGCTCTCGGCGGTGATGATGGAGGAGTGGCTACCTCTCTAGGACCTCCCCCACCCTATGTGGGATCCACGATCCAGTTCTGCTGAACACGAACTATGGTACAGTTCATATTCGGCAGCCTCATAGTGGCCTCTAAAAGCCTAAAAATGAGATGATATGAGCTCTCAACCCTCATAATTATCTTAATCGCAATGCAAGCATCCAGATCTAATCTAGAGTTTCCCTTAGCCTTGTTCAAGCCCAAAGGGTCGATCCCAAGGGCTAGGACAATGGTAGTATCTAGGCCACCCATAACCAAGACTCCCTTCTGCACCTTCGACACTTTTTGAATCTGCTTAACCATGTGGAATGCGGTGTCGATATAGAATCCTCTTAGCATGGGCCGTAGAAAGAATAACTCTAATGCTCTAACCATCCCAACGCTCTCTGCTCGCCCATAAATAGTGTGCGCTAGAATCCAGTTTGTATATCTGAGGGTAGGGCAGGATAGATAAGTAGCTCTAGAAGTCCTGGGATCAAAATCGGTCTCCCCTGAAATCTACTGGCAGAATGCCCTATCTATGTACTAAAAAGGGTGGCGGCGCATAACATCCTCTAGAAAGCCAAAAATATGCCTAATATGATCTAGAGTCAGGACATGATCCCAGTTTGCCAACTAGAATGAGGTGCGTCCAACGTCTCTATCATCATAATTGTGCATCATAACCTGGACAGAACTGAAGAACTCTAAGGTCTAATGGACGTAAGTTCGATGTCTCATTTGAAAAAAGTCCTGCCACCCTATGTTCAAGAACATCCAATGGATGTCGTCGAACAATACTAGGGTGTGAAGAGTTTGGTCATCCCAATATCTTGTACTAACAACTCCTCTAGTAGTCATAACTCTGTATCTTTTCACTTGTTCCTGTTTCGATATCTGATCTGTCGTGGGTAGGGAACAAAAACAGGAGGTGTAGAGTGTGCTCTCCTCCTTTTAACTGTAGCAAGCTCTGGTAGAGGAGGAGACAGCATAGGTGATGATGGTGCTAGTGAAGGCTCTAGAGATGGTATCAGAGATGGCAATACTATCTCCGAAGAATATACTGGTGGTATCGTATCTAGAGCCTCATATGGCTCTAGCAAACTTGATGTAAATCAGCAGGAAATTCACCTGACTGAGGTGAGGGTGGTATATCCAATATGTCAACATGAGACTCAGCTGGCTCCTCATCATCCTCTAGTAACTCTGGTGTAGCAACTAATACATCGGGTATATCATCTCAAGCTGATGGAGGAGATGAAACCTCGAGAGTCTGAGCCTCATCAACTGAAATATCAGTTGGCTCAAATACACCCTCAGTTGGGATCTCAGAAGTAGTAACCTCATCCACCTCAATCGGTGTGGGTGTGCCCTGCTGCTCTATGTGCTCCATCTCATCAATAATAGGAGCAGGCTCTGGTAGTGCCACTGGTGTCTCAGTGGACGCTGCCATCTCGGGCTCTGGGGAGTGTGGAGCTATTGTCTCCTCAATAATGCGCTCTAGAGGAGACGTCCTAGCTCGTAGTGCGGGTCTCGCACCTCAGACAGACGAGGAATGTGTGGTGCATTTCCTCACGTACCACCTCGCAATGCGCTGATCCCTGCTCTCAGGCCTATCAGCAAACTGCTCTAATATAATCTCAATCTCAGGAGAGCTGACTGACTCATCCATAGTTTGCGCTGTACTCGAACCCGTAGATGTGCTCTCCTCCTCTAAGGTGCTCAGGTACACCCATGGTAAATCAGATGGTGGCTGAAAATCGAAAAGGATCGGGGACTCTACGGCTGACATCTGCACTAGCTCAAAACGATGGGGAAGAGCCCCATGGACCATCCTATATTTGGGATACTACGGAGGATAATGTCTAGGTCTCCTTATTTTTCTCACTGTCCCATATGCTCTAGTCCTCACTATTCTTCTTAGTGCCATAATTTTGCAATAAAAATAGGTTTATATGATTTTCTTTGAGAAAAATGAATGAACAGTAATCGCAGAAAACTATCCTCCACAAATCGGTAGAAAACCCAGCTCAAAATCTTGCAAATCCGATTCTAGACCAACGCAAAAGCATGCAAATCTAATAGAGAAACCAAAGACTACACCTGAGCAAGGATTTCTCACAAATCAAGACGAAATCTAGCTAGAATCAAGCATCGGCAACGAGTCTTGTGATTTTTTATTAATAAACATTCATCAATTTATGCTGCAACAATTTCTAAAATTTTTTAAAAAAAATCAAAATCTAAAACTTAAGACTATAAGAGTCAGAAATTTGGGTTGCCTCCCAAAAAGCACTTGTTTAAGGTCTTTAGCTTGACCATAGCTGTGATCAAATGTATTCAGGTGGATCAAAGGCATAGTAAATAATATTTAATTTATTGTCCTTTCATTGCCCCAAAATTGCACCTATTGAAATAAGTATCCAGAATAATAGGTGAATAGCAATGATTATCCTACGAGTGAAAAGAGAAAAATTAATACAATGAATACTATCAAAAGAACACCCTGCAGCTTTCCTGAACTTATCCATCAGTAAACTTGTTTGATTTTCATATTCATCCACATTGTTAATTGTAGGCAAAATAAAGATAGGACTTAGAAATTCATACCTTGAATTGCTTATAATGAATGTAAATTCTATTTGTTTCCTCTCACTTACCTTAAGGTCAATTCCATTGAAAATTTCAAATATTACCTTCTTGGAGTTGATAGAAGGTCAAGAGTCTAGCAATTGTAATTGTGCCCGAGTGTCATCCTTCATAATCTCATTCTTTTTGTCCACAAAACAAATCTCCAAAAGATCTTTATCAATTTCAGTGATGTTGCCATGATTTACTGCACTATCCACGATCTTAACGTGGTAGCAAGACTCTACAAAAGAAGGTTTCTTTAAGTTTGCAGATAAATCAAATTCTGTTTTATTCTCACCGATATTTAATGTCAGCTTTTCATTCTTCATGTCAATGACAGTGCCCATAGTGGCTAGAAATGCCTACCCAAGATGATGGGTAATATCGCATCCTTCTGCATATCCAAAACTATAAAGTCAATTAGAATAAAGAAGTTACTGACTTTGACTAGGATGTCTTCCAAAATTCCCACAAGACGCTAAATAGAATGGTTGGCAAGTTGAAGCAAGATTGTCATCAGCATCATATCCCCGATGTTAATCTTTTTGTAAATAGACAAAGGCATCAGGCTCACGCTTGCACCCAAGTCACATAAGCATGGTCGAACGACATCTCACCAATCTGACAAGGAATAGAAAAGCTTATTAGATCTTTCAACTATTGAGTTATTTTGTTCTAAATTACCGCACTGCATTCCTCCGTCGGTGCCACAATGCCATGTTCTTTGATAATGCACTCAAAAGATTTGCTGAACTGCTCTTTGAGCTTCGCCTTTGCTAGCCTCATAGGGAAAGGAATAGGTGGAACATACACAGGAGAACCTACATAAACATGTTCTTTCTCCTTCTCCACTAGCATCTCCTTGTCTGGGGAGGAATTCTCAGGTTGCTCTTCACTAGTTATAGGTTTTTCTTCTGGCATCCTAGGCTCATCTAATTGTTCACTACTTATAATGGTTATGACATTACAACGCTCCCTAGAGTTCATATTTGGTTGTCCCGGAAGCTTACCCATAGGCTTAGTGGAAGTTCTTGCCTGCTGAGATATCTGGCTCTCTAACATCTTATTATGGATCGCCAAAGCATCCATACGAGATGTTAGATACTTAATCGCATTAGAGACATCTTCATTGTTCTTTTTCTGAGCAACAACGAAGTTTTCTAGAAAGGCCTCAGGGCTAGACTTCTAGGGCTAAACATGCTGCCTAGACTAGTACCCTGGAGATTGCCTATTGTTCGACTAAGGAACATACCCTTGATTATTTTTGTAGGAAAGATTAGGGTGGTTCCTCCAGCCTGGGTTATAGGTAGAAGAATATGGGTCATTCACTCGTCGTTGGTTATAACTACCTAAAGCATTTACGACCTGTGAGTCATTTACGGCTGCGGTCGTGAAAGTTTCAGTAAAGAAAACTGCTTTGTGCCAAGGCATTCATGGCCCATGAATGATTCATAGCCATGACCGTGAAAGTTTTGTGCACAATGTGACTTAGGCGCAGAACTATTCCTTGAAGCATGTGATATTCACGGCCCGTGAAGGACTCACGGGTGCAACCATGAATGTTGCGTCTGATCTCCATTTCGCTCCAAATTTGATGTGTAGCTTCATCTTTTCCTCGGGAATCATGCCATAGTCTCAAAACTCATGAAATCCATCATTTTTTAGTTATTTTAATTGTATTTTCATGAGAACCAAGAAAAGTAAAAATTTCATACCATAGGAGATAAAAACACTAAAAAATGGTATAAAATTATACAATTAAGTCCAAAATATTACATAAAATATAGGAAAAAATATGATGTAAATGTAACTCATCAGTGTCATCATGTAATCTCGGCGTCAATGCCATCTTCAAATCACTAAAAGACTCCTAGAAGGAACTCATAAACATGGCCTGGCGTCGTTGTTCGTCAATAATCTGTTGTATCATAGTATCTTGGAGGGATTGTTGTTGCCGAATATAATGTTGCCCTTCATCAAAATTTGAGAAGACCTCGTTGATATATTCTCCTTGGCATTTTTATTCTTCTAGAAGCTATTTCATAAGTGTTTCGACATTTGAGGAAAAAGAGGAATACTGACCACTAAAAGAGAAGAAACCACTTGAGGAGGATGGTGGAATAGAGCTGAGTGCTGGAATGTGCTCATTAGAAGTACAATGAAGTTTGTAGTTGCTCTTATCTCTCATAGCAGTGTGTTGTTGACACGATAGTGGCAACGACTAAGTACCATCTTAAAGAAGAGAGAATAAGTATCTCCACATTTAATAATGAGCTTCATAGATATGTAGGTCTCCATATCAAGCTGTGAGTTGCCCTTAGCTACTTCCATTCCCATAAGATCAACGCCTAGAGCAAGGGCAATGGAAGTAACCAATCCTCCCATAATAATGTGACCCTTTTGTGCTCTAGTAACCTTCAACATTTGCTTGACCAGAAAATAAGTAATGTTAAGCTAAAAAGAGTGATACACCATAAAAATAAGACATCACCCTGTCTTACCATACCATCGCTTTCGCCTCGGCCAAAGATGGTATGGACTAAGAAGCGATGCACATAATGAAGAACAGGGTTGCATATGTTGCTAGTGTGTGTAGTGCTTGTAGAGTACACATCATTACTACTTATGAACTTCCAAAATTCTGTATCCTAATATTCCCTGGGTGCAAATCGTGTCATATGAGTAGGGAATCCAAAAATTTGGATCAGTTGGTTTATATCAAGGCAATGTTTTTCACTTCCTAGATGAAAAAAAAATTGGCCAATATCATTGTCATCGAGAGAGTTCAGCTTTACATCAATCGAGCTAAAAAATTCCAAAGTGTAATATATGTGGGATGAGTCATGTGAAGAAACTGCTACCATCCTATTCAGTTGAACATCCATTCTATATCCTCAGTAAATCACAGCAAACCTATGGTGTATCTATCCAACTATCGTGTGTGGATTATTTTGCATTGGAGAAGATGTTGACATTTACTCTCTTGCGTAGCATTGCGAACTCGAAATCCAAATATAGAACCTGGATTGGGATGTGCATCGAGATTTGAAGGCTGTGTATTGGAAGAAGAGGACATCTAGTAGGAGTTTGAAGATATGTTGAAGGAGATTTTCCTTGCTCCAATCTTGCACTTGGGTGCCATTTCAGAGACGATAGGAAATAAAGGAACTAGAAAAAGAAAGCTGGTTAAGAGAGACTAGAATCTTGAGTAGCTTCCGATGGAGAGAAAACAGAGTCTTCGTCCCTCTTACGAGTGCAGTGGTAGCAGCATTGATCCAGCGGCTTGGAGGAAGTAATCGGCTTGTGGATAGCTTAAATACAGATCAGCACACGAGGGAGAGGAATCGAAGTCATCGCTAGTAGGTAGATTGACGGACGGGAAGAACAGTTGTCGATTTCTGGTGGAGAAGGTGAAGAGCAGTGGTGCTGATTTGGGTAACGTCTACCCACTTTGATACATAATCGACTACTACCAAGATCAATTTATTTCCACAAAAAGATGGAAATGGTCCCATAAAAGCAATCCCCCAAACATCGAATAGTTCGACTTCTAAAATATTATTTAGGGGAAGCTCATCTCTTTTTGAAATATTGTCACTTCATTGGCAACTGTCACAAGTCATAATGTAATTCTGTGCATCTCGAAAAATGCTGGGCCAATATAATCCATATTGTAGTACCTTGAATGTTGTCTTCGTGGCACTCGCATAGCCTCCACAAGGGGAATAATGACAATGCATAAGTATGTCTGAAACATCTTCTTCAGGTACACATCGTCGAAAAAGTCCGTCGATGCATTATCGAAAAATGTATGGATTATCCCAATAATGATGTTTTACATCAGATAAAATTTTCTTTTTCTTTTGAAATGGTATATCATGAGGAAAGATGTCAGAAACCAGAAAGTTGACAAAATCAGCATACTAGGGTGCATTTTGCACAACAATTCTGAGTAATTTTTCATTAGGAAACGTATCATCAATCTATAAATCGTCTCCAATATCTTCTCCTTTGTCCAAGACTAAACGTTATAAATGGTCTGCCACCACATTTTTAATCTTTAATTTTCAAATCAAACTCTTGAAGAAGTAGTATCCATCATATAAGCTGTGGTTGTCGTCCTTCTTACTCATTAAATACTTGATTGCTACATGATCTGTAAAAATAATATCTTTGGAGTCAATAAAGTAAGAACAAAACTTTTCAAATGCAAAGTCAATGGATAGAAGCTCCTTTTTCGTTGTTGCATAGTTGATTTGTGCTTCGTCTAAAGTGCAGTTGGCATAGTATATTACATGAAATTTGTTATCTTTTCTTTGCCCCGGAATAGCTCCGACGGTAAAGTTATTCGCATTACACATCAACTTAAAAGGTAAAGTCCAATCAGGGGGCTGGATAATGGGTGCAGAAAATCAATGCTTTTTTTTAGTGTCTCAAAAGCCTGCAAATAGTCTTTATCAAAATAGAATTCAGAGTCTTTAGAAAGTAGATTGGTTGGTGGTCGAGCTATCTTTGAAAAATCACTAATGAATCTTCTATAGAATCTAGTATGTCCTAGGAAACTGTGGATTCCACGTTCAGAAATTAGATGCCCTAACACTTTCCCTTCTTGTACAACAAAATGACACTTCTCTATACAGATAGACTTTCTTCACAAAATATGGACCAGTCCATCTAGATCACAATTTTCTAAGAAATAACTTGAGTCTCGAATTGAAAAGTAGGATTGAATCTCTAGCTTCAAATTCTTTATGAACTGTGCATTTATCATGGAACCTCTTGGTTCTTTCCTTATAGATCTTGGCATTCTCATATGCCTCAAGTCGTATCTCGTCAAGTTCATTCAGATATAACTTCCTTTTATCACCTGCTATTTTGAAATCGTAATTCAAAGCTCTAATTGCCCAAAATGCCTTATGTTCAAGCTCAATTGGAAAATGACAAGACTTCCCATATACCAACCGAAATGGAAACATTCCTATGGGAGTCTTGAAGGAGGTCTGATAGGCCCAAAGAGAATCATTGAGTTTAAGGGCCTAGTTAGTTCTTACTGTTGAAATTGTGCATTGTAAAATTCACTTTAATTCATGATTTTATGAAGTCTTATCTCAGTAAGAAATTGTTCTATCTATTTTTTATTCAAACTAGCATTAACTATCACTAGTAAGGTAGAGTTATCATCTAGAAATTCATATTTCAAGTTTTAAGAAAGTGACTTCAATTCAATTTTCCTTACCTCACTTACTTGTGATGTCATCTTGTGAAGATGTTCAAGTCTCATCTTTGTGGGGTTCAATTTTTCAGTTGAGTCCATTAGTTTCGCATAAGCCTAGGCTCCATCATTCTCTTTAGCATTTGAACTTTCCAAAAGACAGACCTCTAGTGGGTCCGTGTTCACTCCATCACCCATGGTATTTTTATTTCTGACTACATCATCAATAACATCTTGGCTACAACATGAACATGCAATAGAAGGGTGTTTTAGGCTTCGTGATATGTCAAATTCTATAGCCTCCTCACCGATGTTTAAAGCTAGTTTCCTGTTCTTAACATTAATAACCACTCTGGCAGTTGCAAGGAATGCTCTTCCGAAAATTATTAGTAGCTTCATATCCTCTTCCATCTCTAGCACGATAAAGTCGACTAGAATAAAGAAACCATCGACCTTGATTGGGACATCCTCCAAAATTCCTATCAGCTTGCGCACTGAGTGGTCAGCAAGTTGCAATGAAATTGCTATTGCTTTTACATCGCCAATGTCTAATCTCCTGCAAATAGAGGAAGGCATTAGACTAAAACTAGTGCCAAAATCAAAAAGTGCATGATCGAAAGATAGATCCATTATTTGACAGGGTATTGAATAGCTGCCTGGATATTTTAGTTTTTCAGGAAGCTTGTTCTAAATAATAGCGCTACACTCTTCAGTAAGTGCTATTGTGCCGAGTTGCTCCAGCTTCCTTCGATTAGAGAGAATGTCCTTTAAAAATTTTGCATATGTGGACATCTGCGTTAAAGCTTCAGTAAAGGAGATATTAATATATAATTTCTTTAGAATTTCTAAAAACTTTCCAAATTGTTGGTCTAGCTTCTCCTTTGCAAATCTCTGGGGGAAAGGGATTGATGGCTTGTAAGGTGGTGGTGGGATATAAGCTAGTTGTCTCACTTCATTTTCTTTTTCCTCACTTGGTCTCTCGAGTTTAGGTTTATCACAAGAATGTGTATCAGGATTCAGGTCAGACTCAGGTACTTTTGGTTCCTCTAGTTGCTTACCACTACGAGTGGCAATTGTTGGTGTATATGCCCTAAGGACCTAATTCTGGTCTGTTACTTGTACTACTTGACATTGATATTTATAAAATACTGGCATTGTCGTTATCATTATTTGTTTACATCTGCGAACATGTACTTATATGATAATGTCCCTAGAGACAGATTGGATCTGTGCTCAAACTATTGTCCCTAGTCAATGTACCTTAGTGGATATGGGACAACTATGGTACTTGTAAGACTAGTATATGGGCTGGTTAGGCACGAGGTGCTAACGTAGGCATATGGGTATATCAGTGGTAGATATACTGGACCGACCCGCTGTGAGGCAATGACTTGGTGTCACGAGTTATCCTCACAAGTGATAGGAGATGCATTGATCCCTTGACTTGAGGTCATTGGTCATTCTATGTGGTTAGGGATATGCTTTGATACAACCTAACACCTTACCGTAGTTGGGAGGTAATAACGGTTGTCATTGGGCATGTCACGACCCATATGAGAAGGTCAATGCACAGACATAGGATTTGCCCCTTCCTAAGGGAAGCATGATATCCATGGAGCTCCTCTATGGTTCTATGACTGAAAGTGTATGGCCATACCCAGGTTAGACCTGATTTAGTCATAGCCATGAGATTGGATAGAAACAAGTGGTGACACACTTGGCCAATCGGATATCAGTTCGGCAAAGAGACTGTAATGCATCTGTACCTGGTTGCGATGATGGGGATGTCGATGTCGATATCCATTCCGATGACTTGGGTAGCAGCGATACACTGATAGGTGCCACTCACTGCTTGTGGTGACCATGGGTCAGCACTGCCAACGTTAGAGGAACCTACAGGGTCGCACACCTTGATACTCGAGTTCTCATATTGATCGGGAAGCCTTATGATCGAGTTATTGGATAACTCGGATCTATTCTGGAGATTTCATCAGCGCCAATGGGCCTGATGAGATGGAAGAGATTTGTTGGAGCCAACTTCCATTTACGGCATATTAACCATGGTTAGCCCAATTTGACCTAGGGTTAAATTGGATTGGATCCATGGGCTTGGTTGACATGCATAATGGACATTGGGCTGGGCCCATTGAAAAGTTGGGCTTAATGGGCTTAAGGAGAAGAAAAGAGATGGCGCATGCTTAACCCTAGTTAGACTAGGGTTAGCGCCTATACCTCATGTGAGTTTAATTAATCATGATAAAATAGGGGCTAATTAATTAATTAATTAGAGTCCTATTTTTGTGGGATTAAATGGGCTGATTTATTTGAATTAATTAGAGTCCTAATTGGATTAGGATTTAATTAATTAAATAAATAATTAGAGTCCTAATTGGATTATGACTTGATTCAAAATTTAATTTGAACCTTGATCAAGTCGCCCACTTGAGTCCTAATTGGATTAGGACTGATCATGATTAATTAGAATCCTAATTAGATTAGGATTTAATTATTTAAACAATTAATTAGAGTCCTGATTGGATTAGGACTTGGTTAATTCCTAAAATAATTAAACTCCTAAATCCTCTCCTAGCCGCCCACTCAAATTGAATTGTGGCCACACACTCAACCGCCTCTTGCTCTATATATAGAGTCATAGACGCCTCCCCTCATAATACTAATCTCTCCTTCAGGTGTGATCAAAATTGAGGGCGAGTTCTTGAGGGCGAGAGCAAGAGGCTAGTGGCGCAATTCTTCCATCCAACCCTAGCCGCAACACACCTTCTTCCCTTCCTCTTGGCGTGAGGAACTTGGTGGTGTTTGGCGACTTCCTTCTCCTCATCTTCCTCTTGGCGCATACACCTTGGAGGTGGCGCAAGGCTAGAGGAATAAGCACAAGGCTTGGATCTTCTTCCCGAGGCTAGCACCGGGCGTGGAAGAAGAGAGCTCGAGGCATCCGTGTGTGTGAGACTGCAGAGGGCGCACGCTTGGGCGCCTACTACGACATCGGCCTCACCTAAATCAAGGTACTCTCTATCTCATCGTGTCGACTCTTTCGCATGCGATCTTCACTGGGTTTTTGGGACTGGCCTGTTTCGGGGGTATTCTTCCGCTGCGCAACGTGTTTGCATCTCTGAAAATTTGTAAAATATCCCCGCGGTTTCCCAACAGTGGTATCAGAGGGACTTGCGAAACTCGAACGATGTTTTTCATGCTTTTCATATTTTTCATGCTCACATGCCATATTTCAATTTTTGAAAATTGCAAATTGCCTGGCAAACGTTTTTTTCTAAAAGTAGGAAAAATTAGGGTTTCTTGTTTCTATCACCTTTTCAATCTCTTTTGGATTTTTGGGTTATTTTTCTTGCATGGTTTAAAGATCAAAGGCGCACGTGGTTTTGTCAAGTAGGACGGGCATTATGTCTTCGGACTGGCCGGGTCTCTTGATCTGACAAAATTACCAGCCGAGAGGATCTTTGAAATCATCATGAAAATTAATTACGAATAACTAAAAGATTTGTGAGAAGAAGATGAGAAAAAGAAACTGGTTTCATGAAAAAGTAAAATTTGAAATTTTATATTTTTCATGAGCATGTAGAATTGCATGAGTAATGCCTTGATTGTGCATGGTGTTGTGATCATTAGTCAAGCCCCTTTGCATGCCTGTGATGTACTCTTGTGAGGCCTGCGTGCCACTTTTCTTTTTGCTTTTAATTAAGATGAAGATTAGGATGGCGCACATCTCCTGAAGATAGGAGCATGCATGCTTGCTTGCGCACCTTGCATGGTGGCGCAAGAAGCACCCCTCCTTGATGGCCCTTACTTGGTGGTGCATCATCCTTGAAAGAAGCCCATGGCATTGGCCGAACCTATGAGGGTGCTTCTAGGGTTTCCCTAGAACTACCTCTAGGGTTTGAGAGCTAAACCATGGTGAGGAGGACCTTGGAGCCGAGCTTGAAGACCAAGATAGAAGTAGGCTAGGTTAGGTCTTTAGGGGCTTGAGTCCTAGGTCAAGAGTTGAACCTCTTCTGGCATGGGTTGGTTCAATGTCTTGAAAAGGCTATGATCACATCATCCCTTTATTGCTTTCCATATCTGCTAAAGCATGTCTATGATGTTTTATTTTATGTTATCACTATAGGATTGCATGCCTGTAATGCTAGACATAAGATAAAACTGAATTGATGAGACCTCAAAACCCTCATTCAAATATCAAGTATAGTAGCCTTCTGACGCGTAGCCCTCGTCAAACTATCGATCGATGGTGCTGTGCATTGTTTCCACCCTAATGGACACACCCATCTATCTTTAGGAGGTGTGTGGTGACAATGTTTTCCCCAGTCCAGTTAAAATCCTGGATGCGCCTTTGCAAGGAATTCGTTGGCCCTAGGCATAATGGTCAGGATAGACTTGACTAGTTTTTCATATGTGATGGCCACATGATGGAACTCTAGAGGCAGCCTCAAGAAGTTAGGGTTTTGTGTTGTTCCAGCCCTAGCTGGGCACAAAATGCTTGAACTGACTTGAGAAGGGGAATTGCTAAGTTGCAATTGGCTGGCGCGCCTACCTTGAGATATATGCGTCACCTCGTGTAGTACATCCTGCCCTAGCGAGACGCGAGGCCGTGTGAGGAACAAGGATCCCATCTCACTAGGAAATCTTGAATTTCCCGATTGACTTTGTGAGTTGTCAATTCGATTAAAATAGTGGGAGCCATGATCATTTAAAACAAGTCCAGTTTAAATGATTTGAAGTAGTGCTAATCTGCTTTTTTTGGTTGTTGTAGAAACGATGGCTATGAACAATAGCAGATTGTCACTGCGATCTATCCTGAAAAAGGACAAGTTGGTTGGATCCAACTTGATGGATTGGTGTCGAACCTTGAGGGGTGACCTCAAGCTCAAAAGTTGTAAAAGGCATAACCAGAAAGAGGAGAGGAGAAGGGTTACACCTTCATCTTCAGGCTCTAGTATTTGCGTGGTTGAAGTCAATCTGTCTACTTCAAATACGTGGGTATTGGATACCGCATGTGGAGTGCATATTTGTACAAGTATACAAGGGCTCAAACGAAGTAGGACAATGCGACTAGGAGAGATTGACCTCCGGGTCGGTAACGGGGCACAGGTTGCTACTGTAACTGTAGGAGACTACACTCTCTCGCTGCCGTCTGGACTTCAACTAGAACTGGAACATTACTTCTATGCACCGTCGATTACTAAGAATATTATATCCATTCCTGCCCTGGCGAGGAAAGGATTTTGTTTTGCGATAAAAGAGAACACATGTTCTTTTTCATTGGCAAACATATTCTATGGATCTGGTACACTATGCAATGGGTTGTATGTCTTGGACATGCAAAGTTCTGTGTGCAACGTGAATGCTAAGAGGATCAAGTTAAGTGGTTTAAATAATACTTATCTTTGGCATTGTCGTTTAGGGCACATCAACAAGAATCGCATCCAAAATCTCCATTCAAATGGATTCCTAGATTCAGATTCCTTAGAGGAATTTGACACATGCGAGCCTTGTTTGTTGGGCAAAATGACAAAGGCGCCATTCAACAAGCATGGTGAGAGGGCCACAGGTTTGTTGGATCTAATACACAGTGATGTGTGTGGGCCATTCAACAAACAAGCTAGAGGTGGGTATGTCTACTTCATCACATTTACTGATGACTTCAGTAGATATGGTTATGTCTATTTGATGAGACATAAGTCTGAATCCTTGGAGAAAATTAAGGAGTTCAAGAATGAAGTGGAAAACCAACTTAGACGATCCATTAAGGCTCTTCGGTCTGATCGAGGCGGAGAGTACTTGAGCCATGAGTTTGTTGACTATCTTAGAGAGTGTGGGATTCTTTCCCAACTCACTCCTCCTGGAACACCTCAGTGGAATGGGGTGTCTGAGAGGAGAAATCAAACTTTGTTGGACATGGTTCGATCTATGATGAGTCACGCAACTCTACCTCCGTATTTCTAGGGTTTTGCATTACTTACAGCAATCAAGACACTGAATAACGTTCCATCAAAGAGTGTTCCTAAGACCCCACATGAGTTGTGGACTGGGAGACGCTCAATGCTATCATTTATGCGGATTTGGGGATGTGAGGCTTATGTCAAACGTCAGGATTCTTGCAAGCTAGAACTCAGATCTGATAAATGTGTGTTTGTGGGGTATCCTAGGGAAACCAAAGGATACTACTTCTTTAATCCCACCGAGAACAAAATTTTTGTTGCTCGGACTGCCGTATTTCTCGAGAAAGATTTTCTCTTGAAAGGCACCAGTGGGAGAAGATTTGACTTGGATGAGGTCCAAGGTCAACCACAAGACACAGCAGGAGAGATGGAACCTGAGCCACCTGCACCGGTTGCTGGGCAACCAGAGGCTTAGACACAGGCCCCACGTAGGTCTGGGAGAATTCGTCGTGCACCTGAGAGGTATGGGTCGCTGCCGACCCAACACGATGGGATCTTCATCATTGAGGATGAACCCAGGACTTATGATGAGGCGGTCAGTGGATCAGACTCCGAGAAATGGCTTGAGGCCATGCGATCCGAGATGGATTCCATGTCAGCTAACCAAGTCTGGGATTTGGTTGAGCTGCCGGATGGGGTAAAACCCATAGGCTGTAAATGAGTCTTCAAGAAGAAGACAGACATGGATGCAACATAGTTACCTATAAAGGTAGATTAGTGGCTAAAGGATTCAAGCAAGTCCACGGGGTGGATTATGATGAAACCTTCTCGCCAGTTGCCATGTTTAAATCCATTCGGATTTTGCTTGCTATAGCTGCATATCACGACTATGAGATATGGCAGATGGATGTGAAGACAGCTTTCCTTAATGGAATGCTAACTGAGGATGTGTATATGACACGACCTGATGGCTTCGTCCATCCTGCAGAGGCCAATAAGGTCTGCAGGCTAAAGAGATCCATCTATAGATTAAAGCAAGCATCTCAAAGTTGGAATCTTCGATTTGATGAAGCTGTGAGAGATTATGGCTTTATCAAAAGCGAATATGACGCCTGTGTATACAGAAAATTCAGTGGGAGCTTGGTGACTTTTCTGATCTTGTATGTCGATGACATACTGCTCATCGGGAACGACATCCCCAGTCTTCAAGCTGTGAAGACATGGTTAGGGAAGTGTTTTGAGATGAAGGACTTAGGGGAGGCTGCCTATATCCTAGGCGTGAGGATCTACAGGGATAGATCCAAGAAGCTCCTAGCCCTTAGTTAGAGTACATACATTGATAAGGTCCTGGAGAGGTTTAGCTTGGAGCAATCCAAGAAAGGGTACCTTCCAGTGAGACATGGCCTTACTCTCTCAAAGAGCCAGTGTCCCACCACACAGGCTGAGAGGGATGACATGAGTCGAGTGCCCTATGCTTCGGCAGTAGGATCGATCATGTATGCAATATTGTGTACTAGACCAGATGTGGCTTATGCTGTGAGCATAACCAACCGATACCAATCCAATCCTGGAGTACAGCACTGGGTGGCTGTAAAGAACATCCTAAAGTATCTAAGAAGAACTAAGGATTTGTTCTTGGTCTATGGGGGACAGGAAGAGCTCAGTATGCAGGGCTACAGTGATGCGTCTTTCCAGTCTTACCCTGACGACTTCAGATCGCAGGCCGGCTATGTGTTCAAGATAAATGGAGGCGCTGTATGCTGGAAGAGCTTCAAGCAATCCACCATAGCTGATTCTACAGCCAAAGCTGAGTATGTGACCGCTTCTGAGGCAGCCAAAGAAGTCGTTTGGATTAGGAAGTTCATTTCTGAACTTTAGGTGGTTCCAAGTGCAGTGGATCCCATTGAAACCTATTGTGATAACAATGGAGCAATTGCACAAGCCAAGGAACCACGGTCTCATCAAAAATCCAAACACATACTCAGGAGATTTTACCTGATTAGAGAGATCATAGACAGAGGTGATGTCAAGATTAGCAGAGTTGACACAGAGAACAATCTAGTAGACCCATTGACCAAGGCTTTGGCGCAGCAGAAGCATGATGGTCATGCTAGAGATATGGGGTTAAGATTTCTCAACCTCTAGGTCTTAGTGCAAGTGGGAGATTGTTAGTGTATATGCCCTAAAGACCTAATTATGGTCCATTACTTGTACTACTTGACATTGATATTTATAAAATATTGGCATTGTCGTTATCATTATTTGCTTACATCTGCAAACATGTACTTATATGATAATGTCCCTGGAGACAGATTGGATCTGTGCTCAAACTATTGTCCCTAGTCAATGTACCTTAGTGGATATGCGACAGCTATGGTACTTGTAAGACTGGTATATGGGCTGGTTAGGCACGAGGTGCTAACGTAGGCATATGGGTATATCAGTGGTAGATATACTGGACCGACCCGTTGTGAGGCAATGACTTGGTGTCCGAGTTATCCTCACAAGTGATAGGAGATGAATTGATCCCTTGACTTGAGGTCATTGGTCATTCTATGTGGTTAGGGATATGCTTTGATACAACCTAACACCTTGCCGTAGTTGGGAGGTAATAACGGTTGTCATTGGGCATGTCACGACCCATATGAGAAGGTCAATGCACAGACATAGGATTTGCCCCTTCCTAAGGGAAGCATGATATCCATGGAGCTCCTCTATGGTTCTATGACTGAAAGTGTATGGCCATACCCAGGTTAGACCAGATTTAGTCATAGCCATGAGATTGGATAGAAACAAGTGGTGACACACTTGGCCAATCGGATATCAGTTCGGCAAAGAGACTGTAATGCATCTGTACCTGGTTGCGATGATGGGGATGTCGATGTCGATATCCATTCCGATGACTTGGGTAGCAGCGATGCACTGCTAAGTGCCACTCACTGCTTGTGGTGACCATGGGTCAGCACTGCCAACGTCAGAGAAACCTACAGAGTCGCACATCTTGATACTCGAGTTCTCGTATTGATCGAGAAGCCTTATGATCGAGTTATTGGATAACTCGTATCTATTCTGGAGATTTCATCAGCGCCAATGGGCCTGATGAGATGGAAGAGATTTGTTGGAGCCAACTTTCATTTACGGCATATTAACCATGGTTAGCCCAATTTGACCTAGGGTTAAATTGGATTGGATCCATGGGCTTGGTTGACATGCATAATGGACATTGGGCTGGGCCCATTGAAAAGTTGGGCTTAATGGGCTTAAGGAGAAGAAAAGAGATGGCGCATGCTTAACCCTAGTTAGACTAGGGTTAGCGCCTATACCTCATGTGAGTTTAATTAATCATGATAAAATAGGGGCTAATTAATTAATTAATTAGAGTCCTATTTTTGTGGGATTAAATGGGCTGATTTATTTGAATTAATTAGAGTCCTAATTGGATTAGAATTTAATTAATTAAATAAATAATTAGAGTCCTAATTGGATTAGGACTTGATTCAAAATTTAATTTGAACCTTGATCAAGTCGCCCACTTGAGTCCTAATTGGATTAGGACTGATCATGATTAATTAGAATCCTAATTAGATTAGGATTTAATTATTTAAACAATTAATTAGAGTCCTAATTGGATTAGGACTTGGTTAATTCCTAAAATAATTAAACTCCTAAATCCTCTCCTAGCCGCCCACTCAAATTGAATTGTGGCCACACACTCAACCGCCTCTTGCTCTATAAATAGAGCCATAGACACCTCCCCTCATAATACTAATCTCTCCTTGAGGCGTGATCGAAATTGAGGGCGAGTTCTTGAGGACGAGAGCATGAGGCTAGTGGCGCAATTCTTCCATCCAACCCTAGCCGCAACACACCTTCTTCCCTTCCTCTTGGCGTGAGGAACTTGGTGGTGTTTGGCGACTTCCTTCTCCTCATCTTCCTCTTGGCGCATACACCTTGGAGGTGGCGCAAGGCTAGAGGAATAAGCACAAGGCTTGGATCTTCTTCCCGAGGCTAGCACCGGGCGTGGAAGAAGAGAGCTCGAGGCATCCGTGTGTGTGAGACTGCAGAGGGCGCACACTTGGGCGCCTACTACGACATCGGCCTCACCTAAATCAAGGTAATTTCTATCTCATCGTGTCGACTCTTTCGCATGCGATCTTCACTGGGTTTTTGGGACTGACCTGTTTCGGGGGTATTCTTCCGCTACGCAACGTGTTTGCATCTCTGAAAATTTGTAAAATATCCCCGGGATTTCCCAACAGTAATTGCACTGCAATTTTCTCGAGGGTTCTGTTAGGTTGAGATGGTAACCTACCTAAAGGTCTTGCTACACTAGTGATAAGGTTTGCCAATTGTGTATCCAATTGTTTATTATGGGCTTCAATGGAATCTAGTCTAGTTGTCATATGACGCATCATATCATTAATACTCTCATTTGTTTTTGTTTGAGAAGAGATAAAATTTTCCATGATAGCTTTAAGTTGGGTTTACTAAGGTTGTTGTGCATAAGGTCGGGGTTGAAAGCCAGGTGGTGATCTATAGTTTGATTGTGCAGTAGGGTAGGGATTATTTCTGTAAGATACGTTAAGATGGTTTCTCCAACCCGAGTTGTATGTATTCGAGTAGGGATCAAGCTGAGGTCTAGAATTTTGGTTCCCTACAACATTGACATATTCTCGATGTGGTTTAGAAGGTTGGAAAATTCCTAACTGACAGTCAGCGAAGCTGTGACCCACAATTCCATAAATCTCACACAAAATAGAATTATAATTAATAGAATTGATATTGAATGAATCCAACTTACAAGATAAGGAGTCTACCTTGGTAGCTAAAGAACTTAAAGTGTCCAATTCATATTTACCAAAAGCAATAGTCCTAGATGATGTACCTCGCTCTCTAGACCATTGGTTGTGATTTAGTGTCATGTCCTCCAATAGATTCATTACTTCATCAACTTTCTTATTCATAATCATTCTGCTAGCAACTACATCGACAGTAAAACGTGTATCATAATTAAGACCATGATAAAAAGTATAAATAATTATCCATTTCTCCCAGCCATGATGTGTGCATAAGCGTTGAAGTTCTTTGAATCGCTCTCATGCTTCGTATAAAGATTCCCATTCTTCTTGGGTGAAACTAGTTATCTGATTGCGCAATTGAACAGTCTTGCTTGGGAGAAAATATTTTGAGAGAAATGCTTGGGAAAGCTATTCCCAAGTTCTGAGCGACTCTGGTTATATAGAATATAACCAATTCTGAGCTCTATCTCGAAGAGAGGAAGGAAAAAGTCTCAATCGTAGTGCATCCCTAGAAACTCCATTCATCTTTGTTGTATCACAAAATTCCAAGAATATATAGAGGTGCATATTTGGATCTTCTGAAGGTAAGCCTCCAAATTGGTTCTATTGAACCATCAATAAGAGAGAGGGCTTAATCTAAAAATTATTAGATTCCACTAGAGGGCGAGCAATACTCGAGTGAAGACCCTATGCTTTTGGAGTAGCGACATCTTTCAATGTTATGTTGTTGTTTTCCATTGTCAATTCAATAGGCAAAGGTTCAATTCTTCCTTAATTCTCTTTATCTTTTAATTCCTTTAATCTTCTTCTTCGATGGAATGTCCTTTCGATTTCCTTATCAAGCTCGCTTAAGTCTTCTAATCCACTTGATCATAAACCTCTATGCATATAACTATTAATCGCGATAAACAAAGTTTAAGGCAGAAGACTGTATTACAATAATAAAGAAACAAAACAAAAACAAAAGCAATAGCAAATAACAATCAGTCTAGTCTACCAATTCTTAAATCACTTCGATATTGTTTGCCTATCCCTGGCAACGGTGCCAAAACTTGATGTGTGCCGCAAGCGTAATGATTTTATTGTAGTAATATTTAAAGTCAATCCCATAGGGACAGGAATCAAGTACCAAGTGATTACAAATCAATAACGAGATAATTATGTAAATGTTTTAGTTTCAAGAAAAGATTCAAATTGCAACTAAATGTAAATGCCAACTCAATCTACCAAGGGATACTTATATATGGAAGACAAGATTTAGAGGTATCGGGACACCAGGTTCATCTTGTTGCTAGATCTAGACTCGAACAAGGCAATATCATAGCATGCAATCTTAATGCATTCAAGGAGATATCCAAGGGTACGGATTACCCTCTTTCGATGGCGTAATCCGGTATCAATCCAAATCGGCGTCCTACTTTCATGGCAAACCAAATCTAGGTTGATCCAATAAGTTTAGAGATATTATAAAGTTCCTCATGCAAATCCTACCCAATTTCTTAATAGATCAAAGCATGAACGATCCAGCAGATCTAACGTCGCAATTCTCCTTTTGGTCCTTCTTGTGACGCCCAAGATAAGCAATTAAGTGATCAAGGAAATTATTAGCAATAAAACAGAACATATCGAATAAACACAAGATAAAATTGCATTCAACTACAAGATGACAAGTTCAAAGAGAAGAGCCATACAACTTGATTGCACCCTAGTCCCGATAAAGAAAATTACGCTGTCATAGCATCAATTCGGTACAAAATGTCTCTTAGAGCAAGGAGGGATTAAAAAAAAGATGGAAGAAAGATGAAAGAAAACTCTTCTGAAAAATCATTGCTAATATCCTCCTTTAAGTCTTCTGCAATGAAGCACGCGTCTCCTTCTTCCTCTCTTGCCTTCCGCCAAGTTTTCTCCCTTGAAGACTCCAAAAACACCGCTAGCCTCCTCTTGATGAAATTCATCCCTTTTATGATCTTCAAAGTGTCTCCCTAGTTCTCATGAGAGGTGCCCCTTGAAATCCCGATCGTTTTGAGTCCAAGAACGTTCAAAATAGAGTTGAAACGAGGGAGTTATAGCGATTTTAATGTGGCTAGTCGATACGAATACGGCCATATCCATAATTATCTTGTCAAAGTTTCTGGCATCTAAAAAGTTTCTGACGAGAAGATTACGACTAGGGCTTGAATTATGGCTTGGCCGTAAAGTCAAAATGAGTTCTTTTTGGAGCTAATATCCTTGTCAAAATTTTTTATTCACTCAGAGATGTCAATGGACTTCGGTACAGCTCTAAAATAGAGTGAATTGTCCTGTATTTAATCAAAGATGAGAATAAGTGAAGCTTCTAAATAAATCAATAAAATAAACTAGAAAGAGATATGAAAACATTATAATGAGCCTTGATTCAATAATAAATATAGGCCAAAAAGACTATATAAATACGAGACATCAACAATAGACTTACGCAAACTTAAGCTCTAATACTAGTTTGTTAAGGATTTACCTTTTTAATAACAAATTATACCACAACCGGTAGATCCCCTAATGGAGATATCAACCCTACACTAGAGTGGCCTACGACTAATTAAGATCACTTTGTAGAAGTTGGCCTAACACTCAACAATGTCTCACACCCACGTGCGCAAAGGGCTCAGCGTAAATGCCGCCCTTCGAATACACTTACAAATTTACACACACGTGTGTCGAAGCACTGGAGACTCTTCGACCACTTTACACTCATAGAATAATCCAAGGCCCATGCTTCTCTCTCTACACTACAGAGATAAGGCACCAATACAACCTCAATCAATCACAAGACGATGACATTTGAACACATTTGAGGGTCTCTAGCATGCACGTCTGGAGAATGCAAAAAGCAAACACGCTCAAACACTTTTGAGGGTATCGGCACATCTTAAGCAAATACCTGTGAATCAAGCACAACCCGCACTATGCATATGTGAGCAAATAACACAAAGAACCATTCAAACGGAAAGCCTAACGAACTTCAGACGCTGGGCAGAAACTCTATCCATTACTACATAGTAAATCTGTTCTATTACCACTACATGATACATCCGAGGGAAGGTTTACCCTTATACCATGCTACCACTCCTCTAGCCAAGTCCACCAAATTTCTTCCAAAGGTTGAGTCAGAAAGTTAGCGCAAGTCACATGGATGAACCCGTGCTAAAGCTCCTATTCCCCTTTTTTCCCCTTTGCTCTCTCTTATCCTAAATAGAGGATGCTCGACCCCACAACAGAGGAAGAATCCCCTTCGCACTCCATCACTAGACGGCCACCGAACTCATGCCAGAGTGTCCAGACTAGGTCGCTAACGAAAGGGGACCTCGCCAAGAACAAAAACCCAATGGAGGCATGACTCCTGTGGAATTAAAGACCATTGATGTGATCTCTCTCTTGTGTTTGACTATTGGCACAAGAGGAGAAGGTCGAGAAAATTTCCTCGGCAAGTATCCTACCGAGGTAATCTTAAGCAGGATTGTTAAATTCTATATTAAAATTTTTTTAAAAAAATTATTTTTTATAGAAATAATCTACACACTCTAAACTATTCAATGGTATTAATATTGGGATAGTTTAGATTATGTATAATTAAAAAATATCCTAAACAATTTTATATAGTGAATAGGATTTTGTTTTTTATATGATAATATATAAAGTAATTTCTTATTGTGCGTTATCTAAACTATCTGATATTATTAGATAGCTTAGAGTGTGTAGATTATTTATATAAAAAAAATTAAAAAAAAATATTTTTAATATAAAATTTAATAATCCTATTTAATTTCCTACCTGCCGAGAAAATTTTCTCGTGAAGGTAGGGCTGAGCATTCGGTACTTCGATACCAGTACCGGTACCGAAATTTCGGTACCGAAGTACCGAACTCAATTTTTGGGTACCGGTACCGGTACCGAAGTACCGATATTTATGTTGGTACCGGTACCGATTTCCCGAAATTTATTTCGGGAAATTCCCAAAATACCGAACTTATAAATCTAAAAAAATCAATAAAATTTGTATTTCAATTAACTAAATTTAATCATTCCATTTGACCTTGTAACATATAAGATCAGCAATATATAAGCATAAAAAAATTTATATCTGATACAAAAGGAGCGAACAGAGAAGGAATTCAATCCTGTTGGCTGTTGCAGCCTTGCAGCCTGCAGGCAGCCAGGCAGTCGATTGAGTCATTGACTGACTGTTGACTAGTGTTGAGCCGATTCGGCGATTCCTGTAACCCTGTTAGAGCATTAAAATTCCTGTTATGTGTCTACATTATTCCATGATTCCATCTGCTTCAGATTTAATTGTGATTCACTGATTTGTGATGAGGCGAGCTGCGTAGCATGGGATCAGTACCGGCTTCACCGTGTCCCTCAGCGTCGCGTCGTGGAAGACACGCCGGAAGAATCCCCCGGGGCGCAGGAACAACCCGCGGAGGAGACCGCTCCTGGAGGCGAAGCCCCTTCCGCGGCGGCAGCGGCTCTCGGCGATGAGGACTCGGAGGGCGTCGGCGGCGGAGAATAGAGGGCGGCCGTCGTAGCCCCGAGTGAAGAGCATGGCGGCGAGGACGCCGCCAGCACCGGACCCCGCCGCGACGTCAAAGTGGTCGGTTATGCTGGCTGAGGGGTTGCGAGTGAGGCGGCGGAGGGAGGATTCGAGCCGTTCGAGGGCAGCGGCAGCAAGGAGGACGTCGGAGGGGCGGTCGCCGCCGTCAATGGACAAAACGCGAACCCTTCCCCCGGCGCCGTTGGCTACCGACGGCGAGGCAGAGGAGGAGGGTGGGAAGAAGTGCTTGGTTGGTCCATCGAGGCCGAAGAGGAACTTGCTCTCGAGTATGGAGAAGATCTCGTAGCTGAGCTTGTCGGCGTCCATGAATGCCATCGGTGGCGGTCGATCCAAATTCTAGGCTAACAAATGTCATATAGCGCTAGTGCGCTACCCACTTGAATTGTTTTGTCGTAATAAATAACTTCGGTACTTCGGTACTAAAAAAAAATACCAGAATTTTTTTTGATCCCGATACCGGTACCGTAGTCCCGAATTAAAAATCGGTACCGGTACCGAAGTACCGAAGTACCGATACCAAAGTACCGAATACCGAAAAATTCAGTACGATACTTTGGTACCAGTACCATATGCTCACCCCTACGTGAAGGTCGCTCTGGATGCTCTCGCTGATGAGTCTATGACCGAAGTCTCCTCGAAACTAACCAAATGTCACAATCCTTTGTTCTCGGATTTGAAACTGTCGCCATTCCTCTACCCGAGCTTTCGAAAAGTTTGATCGGCAGCCATATCCCTCGATAAAGATGAAAATCCATCCCTGTCACCATTTCAGTCATGATCCCCATCAATGAACAGCTGAAGATTGCGCTTCCACCGAGGCAAGTTGTTGGGTTTTATTATAAGCATTTAGAAATTTACCTTTGAAACATTTTGGTTTTTGTCATTTTTGCTGTTTGTTACCTAAAGGTTCCCGATTAACCTCGCCGCAGCCATATCTCGTAGAAGAGAAGTCTTAGTTGTATTTATTCTAATGTATTCAATCCAAATTAAACTCGCATTAGAGCTTTAATTTTTATCTAAGACAAATTATAACGTGGCTATGGACTCTTCATTTCTAAACTCTATTTTCTTTATGTTTTACGTATCCTTTAATTCCACAAAATATCTGGAAATGAAAATTATATAAAATAATCCCATTACATTGGATTTATACATAGACATTCATGGTCTGTTCGACTGGTGAGCTCTGTGTAAAATTTTAAAATTGTATTTCTAACGGCATGTCCTTTTACTTAATAAATGAAATTATGTTTTAATTAATTTTAAATCATATTTAATTACTTGAAAAGTCACACGTAAGAGATCTCGCCCTTATAAAAAATACGATGCCACCGACATCATCTTCGCTAATTCAATTTTGGTGGATGATGAACCATATTTTCAGTAGATGATAAATGGACATTTATTGCATGCAACGCTATCTCATTTGGACACTGTACCAAGAAATCGACCGAGAAGCATGAAATGGACACTTTACCAAGAAATCGTACGACTGTCTCATTTGGCTCTTTACCATACCCTAACTCACATCTTACTTAAAAATAGACTACGCTTTAAAATATGTGTCTCAAATCTCTGGAACCCTTCTGCGATCACGCGCTGCGAAAATTTCCTCAGCGCCACCATCTTCGCTAATTCAATTTTGGTGGATGATGAACCATATTTTCGGTAGATGATAAATGGACATTTATTGCATGCAACGCTATCTCATTTGGACACTTTACCAAGAAATCGACCGAGATGCATGAAATGGACACTTTACCAAGAAATCGTACGACTGTCTCATTTGGCTCTTTACCATACCCTAACTCACATCTTACTTAAAAATAGACTACGCTTTAAAATATGTGTCTCAAATCTCTGGAACCCTTCTGCGATCACGCGCTGTAAAAATTTCCTCAGCGCCACCATCTTCGCTAATTCAATTTTGGTGGATGATGAACCATATTTTCGGTAGATGATAAATGGACATTTATTGCATGCAACGCTATCTCATTTGGACACTTTACCAAGAAATCGACCGAGATGCATGAAATGGACACTTTACCAAGAAATCGTACGACTGTCTCATTTGGCTCTTTACCATACCCTAACTCACATCTTACTTAAAAATAGACTACGCTTTAAAATATGTGTCTCAAATCTCTGGAACCCTTCTGCGATCACGCGCTGCAAAAATTTCCTCAGCACCACCATCTTCGCTAATTCAATTTTGGTGGATGATGAACCATATTTTCGGTAGATGATAAATGGACATTTATTGCATGCAACGCTATCTCATTTGGACACTTTACCAAGAAATCGACCGAGATGCATGAAATGGACACTTTACCAAGAAATCGTACGACTGTCTCATTTGGCTCTTTACCATACCCTAACTCACATCTTACTTAAAAATAGACTACGCTTTAAAATATGTGTCTCAAATCTCTGGAACCCTTCTGCGATCACGCGCTGCAAAAATTTCCTCAGCGCCACCATCTTCGCTAATTCAATTTTGGTGGATGATGAACCATATTTTCGGTAGATGATAAATGGACATTTATTGCATGCAACGCTATCTCATTTGGACACTTTACCAAGAAATCGACCGAGATGCATGAAATGGACACTTTACCAAGAAATCGTACGACTATCTCATTTGGCTCTTTACCATACCCTAACTCACATCTTACTTAAAAATAGACTATGCTTTAAAATATGTGTCTCAAATCTCTCTTTACCATACCCTAACTCACATCTTACTTAAAAATAGACTATGCTTTAAAATATGTGTCTCAAATCTCTGGAACCTTCTGCGATCACGCGCTGCGAAAATTTCCTCAGCGCCACCATCTTCGCTAATTCAATTTTGGTGGATGATGAACCATATTTTCGGTAGATGATAAATGGACATTTATTGCATGCAATGCTATCTCATTTGAACACTTTACCAAGAAATCGACCGAGATGCATGAAATGGACACTTTACCAAGAAATCGTACGACTGTCTCATTTGGCTCTTTACCATACCCTAACTCACATCTTACTTAAAAATATGCAGCGCCACCATCTTCGCTAATTCAATTATTGGTGCAATAATTTTGGGTACCAAGAAATCGAGCGATCAGACGACTTAGTAAAAATCACATGGCCTAAGGCTAAATTACATAATAATTGTACACAAATTTACTTCATCCATGGCTGTCTCATTTGGCGCTTTTTTTTTTCTTTTTTCATTTGGCTCTTTACGAAACCCATAAATAAAAACCGACATGCATGAAATGGACACTTCACCAAACGAATTAGGAGAAAATCTGTTAGGCACGGCCTGTGCCTAAAATTCTTGGGCACGATGGTTAATCTGCCATTCAATTAGCATCAAGTAAACGAATTAGCACTCCATTTAAGGATGTCAAGAGGGAATAGGAAGCCAGCAAGGCCAGATGGAGAACAAAAATGCAGACTGCGACGCCGAGTTCATCGCGGCGCTTCCACTTGAGCAATGGTCCTTCGGAACGTACCTTAGTAAGTACCAAGGCATTTGGCTGCCAAAGCGCTTCGTGGCCGGCGCCATTAATGTACAGCGTCATTTCCAGGCTCACCCCACCGACATCATCGTCGCCAGCTACCCCAAGTGCGGCTCGACCTGGCTCAAGGCGTTAGTCTTCGCTACCATGACTCGGACTCATCACTCATTGGCTAGCCACCCTCTTCGCCGCCTTAACCCCCACGAATGCATCCCGTACCTCGAGGAGGCCAGCGACTGCCAACATCTAAACGACATGAGCGCAATGATCGCGCCTCGCGTTCTCAGTACCCACCTGCCGTTCCATATGCTTCCCGACTCTATCAAATGTACCGCTGGCTGTCGACTAGTGTACATTTGCCGTGAACCCAAGGACGCCTTGCTCTCCCTGTGCCATTTCTTGTACAAGCCAACAGTCGATGCCAGAGCCGATACGCTTGGTCAAAAAGACGCTTTCAACAATTGTTTGGAGAAGTGCTGCAATGGCTTTGTCGGGTATGGGGGGATATGGGATCACGTCTTAGGTTACTGGAATGAGAGCTTGCGTGCACCAGACAGGTTTCTCATTCTCAAGTATGAGGAGATGTTGGAGGCGCCCTTAGAGAACTTGATCAAGTTAGCAGAGTTCATCGGCTGCCTCTTCAGCGAAGATGAAACAAGTAGACTGGTGCCCCAGGATATAATAAAATTGTGCAGTTTCGATAGCCTAAAAAATGTAGCACTCCAACATAGCCAACTCATCAAATTTCCTAACTACAAAGCAGAGGCTTTCTATAGAAAGGGATCTGTAGGCGATTGGAAGAACCAAATGATTAGTCCAGAAATGGTTCATAAATTGGATCAGATCACTCGCCATAAGCTACCAGGAATCGCTTTAACTCTTGGATGGCTCGGAACTGAGACTACCTCCCCTTAATTCTTATGCATATCATTAATTAGTTAATGATGTAATTCAATGTGAGATGTCCTATATAGTGATCCCACATATATATTGATTAATTATATATAGCTATCAATAATTTAGCCCAATGAAAGTGATTAAAAATGGAATAAATAATCCACTAAAACATCTCCTTATGAAGGTCTTTTATATGTGTAGAGATTTAAGATTACTTTTCTTTTTGTGATGGGCAAAAAATAAAAATAATATTTCATATATCGCATGGTCCTCAAAATATGTGTTTCCTTTTAATTTAATTGATAAGGTGTTTTACAAATGGTAACAGAAAGTAACAGTAAGAGAGGAATAAGGAATATGTATCTTTCTCTCGATAGTCCGAAGAAACATAATCTTGAAAGATGGCAAATTAATTCTAGAAGTAAATCGATAGATTTATTAGGTATGCTTTCACTTAATCCCTATTTCTCAATGTTTCAATATAATGATTATATTAAGATCTAGTATCATATCACCAATATTTTCTAACAATTGTTATCTTCGCGTTGATGAATGGTTTTTTCAATGATTTTACATGATGATGTTACAATCTTCAAAGACGGTTGAAAGGGATTTTCTAATAATAATATTTCATTTATTGGATATGTACCTTAAATTTCTGCCAGGTCCCAGATGTTCTCATTTTCTTGCAAACGTACAATGATTAGGGAGCAAACGTACAATAATAAGTCATTATTTGCTATACGCCACATTAATTTGTCGATATTACAATTCAGTAATACCATTGGATCCACACAAATTTTCGATGGCCATACTGTGGATTATGAGAAACCTCCCGCAGTATGATTGAACTTGGAATATCTAGCTCATCGAGCTCTGAGAATCTAGACCGCTCGGCAGTTGTTGATGCTTCTTACCTGCACAATTCTTTCATTTCGAACAGCTTGTTGTTCCTGGTGATTGGACTTCGTTTGTCTAGCTGAGGTCTTGAGAATTTCGGACACGTCGGGGCTTGCTGAAGCTTTTCGTCGGCACATTTGTTTCTGTTCGAGCAGCTTTTGCCGTAAGCAAATCATGTGACCCAAGCATGGCATCTGGCGACTAGGGCTTCTCCCGTTACTATTATTGATACTGGCTCATTCCAATGCTATGATTCAGAGTCTCATTTCCTATTCGATTCCTTTAAATTCCATATTCGAAGTTGCGATTGGATCTATTCATTAAAAAGAATTGATTAGATATATTGCTTATGTACCCATAGCTGCTACATTAGATTTGAAGATTTCGGATCAATCTATATTGTTTGACTGCCTCCATTATATCGTTACTAGCAAATACCGCTGTTTTTAGTTTTGGTCTTCCAAATCATTCCTGCAGTGGGCGTTAGCTTGTTGCAGTGACTGCCGATTAAAAAAATCTTAAGCTAATTTTAAAACAAAATGGAAGTAAAAGCATTAGCCCAAAACAGATTTCCCAATAAATAAAGAATCGTTCTTATAAGACAAGCCATGGAAAGCCGTATTCGATGAAAGTTGTATGCACGGCTTGGAGGGAGAACTTTTATATCTTTCGAGATCCACTCTACAATATGGGGTCAAAAACCAAAATAAGTAATTCGTTTTTAGCCAATCAATTAGTTATTCATTAAGGTTTAATTTGATTCAATGACGAGAGTTAAACGGGCATATACAGCTCGGAGACGTTGAACAAAAATTCGTTTATTTGTATCAACCTTTAGGGGAGTTTATTCAAGACTTACTTGAGCGATTACTCAACAGAAAATGAGAGCTTTCGCTCCCTGTCATCGAGATACGGGCAGAAAAAAGAGAGATTGAATTCCCCTATATAGGGCCAGTTTGGGGTTGCTGCCCGCACTGGGGCAGCAGAAATTAGTTTAATAGAAAGGTTTGGGGCTGCTTCCACCGCCGCCAGCAGCAGATATCTGCTTCTGCGGGGAAGCTAGTAAATGCTGCTTCCCAAAGGCATCAGGAGCTTTCAACGCCTCGAGTCTCTCCTGTGCTCTCTCGCGTACGCCGCACGACCGCTGATCCTCGGCCAACGTCCGCCGCAGCAGCTCGTCGCCGCCGTCCGATGCAACTCGTGAGCCCACCGTCAGCTGCAAGCTCTACGTCGTCGTATCCTCCCTGTCCACCGCCCGCGCCGTGCTCAAGGACCACGATCTGGTCTTCGCTCGAGCTGCTCCATCTCTGTCCGCCGTGCTCCAGCGACCGCTCCATCCCCGTCCGCTATAGCTGCTCCGACCGTCCGCTCGAGCTGCTCCGACCTTCCGCTCCCCTTCAAGCGTCGTCGTCCTCCGCTGCTCTCCTTCAAGAGTCCGTCGCTGCTGCCCTCATCCAGCGACTCGGCGAATAGTCCACCGCCTCCCCCCTGGCCCGATCGTCCGTCGCCTCCCCCTCCAGCAGCAGAGCAGCAACTCCGGTGCCTCCCCCTCCAGCAACAGAGCAGCAACCATCCGCTGTTGCTGTCCCTCCCGTCCTTGAGCTGTTGCCAAGGGATACCTCTTTGATTTTTGATGCTTTTCGTTGCAAAGAGCTTGGATCCAAGCATCCAACATCCTCCATTCGCATCTCTTTCTCGTTGCATCTCTTTCTTGTTGTCAGATCCCATCTTGAAGCTGGGATACTTTTGATAATTTTAACTTAAATTATAATAAAAATAAGAGTTTAGCATATTTAAGCTTATAATAAAAAATTATATAGTCATTTATAGTAAAAATAAGGTAAATACTAAACTTTATGATAATTTTAGCTTAAATTTAGTTTGATTCACACTATAAAATAGATAAATTGATTTTACTCATTTAAAATAAATTTAAATATCAATTAAATCAAATTTTAGATTCGATATGAGATTTATATGATATCAAATTATGTATTTGTTATGTTATTAAAATTATATAAGGTATAATCATATTTAATATTATTTTCAGTCTCTGCTTAATGTTACAGCACAGCAGTTCATTCTGTTTAATAGCATAGTTGTTGAACCAAACAGTTGGGTACTTTCCCAGCTAGCAAAAGCTAAAAACATACTTTCCCAGCCAGCAGAAGTAGTGAGCATTCGGTAAAAACCGAAAACCGATTTACCAATTTACCGAAAATTGATTTACTAAAACCAAAAAATCTATTACCGAAATCGATACCAAATTTACTATTTACCGATCAGTAAATTACTGATTTACCAATTAAAAAAATATTAAAATATTATCTAATTAATCAAAAAAATAGAAAAAAAATATTTCCCTTGAACTACTTATGATGATATTGTTTACATTTGATGAATACTATTTGTGCATAACATTTGTTTTGACTTTTGAATAGTGCATAACATTGTCTAACCTTCTTATACATTGTTTTCTAAGATTTTTATTAATGAAACAGACATTTGGGAAAGAAGTCAAGGCTAGAAGACCAGAACTCTAGAAGTCATCAAAGGCGCTGGTAGATTCTGTTGTAAAATTGAATTACGAATGTATTACCAAACTGATCACTTGCTGGCTGCTGCTATAAAAAAAATATGTAAAATTCTGATCTGCATTTTTTCATTAGTGAAAATGTCAAAAAGATCCTTCTCTTCTTTATGATAAAGGTAAATGGATCTACAGAAAATGTCAAGCTGGTTTTCTAATAGGGGTGGATATGAAAAGTGTTTCACTGGAAATCATTTCCAGGCTTTTGTTAGCGAGTATGCTGCAACTGGAAATGGTGTTGGGAAGGAAATGGTGTTGGGAAACTGGAAAGGAAGCTTTTTAGCAGCTCTAGCTCAAGCTAGTTTTCTAATAGGGTTGGAAAGAAACAAGTTTTTTTTGTGTTGACTTCATAATGCACATACCAATAGTTGTAGACTTACGTATTATTGCAAACGAGCATGAAACTTATATTCATTCACGTACACAAATTCCAGATTTCCAGCAACTTAAATTTCACGTACACAAATTCCAGATTTCTAGGCTTCTAGGTTCCAGCAACTTAAATTTCACACACAAATTCCAGCGACTTAAATGACCAGGTATAAGACTTAAATTTCACACACACAAATTTCACAGTTCACACACACAAATTCCAGCGACTTAAATTTCACACACAAATTAGGAATCCAAACAAAATCATCGTAACTGTATAAGACTGGATATTGAACAAGCATTAAAAATATCATCTCAAGAAATATTAAATCCAACAAATTTAAAATAACAGTCTCAACTCTCAAATCTCAATGTAACAAAATATTTCATGCACATTGTCACAATGTCTCATAACAAATTCCAGCAGCTCAATGTCTCACAAACACATTGTAACAAAATATTTCACAAACAAATTCCAGCAACTCAATGTGTTATACCCGTATCGATTTAACCATAGGGGTATACTTGTACAGGCGGCACGACAGCACGACAACACGACCACGGCGACGAGCAGCACGATAACAAGCAACCACAGCTATCGGCGACGAGCAACGGCAAGCTAGTAGTCACCCCATCTTTATCTCTCTCTTCTCTCTCGATGTTTCCTGTTCATCGTTGCCGCCTCTCATGTTCGGCGCTCGATTTGTCGTCGTTCGTGCTCCGACCGCCTTCTCCTCTCCTCCTTCGTCGGGTGAGGTCGGACGACCCTTCCAGCAGCGTCTCTATTGTATTTTTGTGCGTTGACGCTATTGTATTTTTGTGCGTGTGTGCATTGATCGAAAAATCTGAGGTAGATCTAGAAAAATCTAACCCAAATGAATAAGGATCAACACTTGGAGCATATCAAGCACTGCACAATTAACTTGGATTTGTGCGAATGAATTTCACCCATGCGCTCATGGGCTTTCTACGTCAATTATGATTTGTTGACTGTATGCTGCTAATTTTTGCTTGTACATTAGATTTTTGAATGATCATATTACCACGATAGCTCAGCGGCAGAATCTTCAGTTTCTCCATTAGTGCAGAATTGAGTTTCTTTAAGTTCTTAGTCAAACGACCAATTTCAGATATCAGACTTGAATTTTCAGTATTCAAAAATTCAACTTTTCGAGCAATCGTCCTAGAAATAACTTGTTTGTCTTTGATTAGCTTTGGAACCTGAAAAAGAATATGCCTTCATTCATCATCCCAAAATTCAACTGAGATTAACACTTTTGCTTCTTCACCAAAGCTGAGAGATTGGTAAAAATTTAATTGACCGATTCTTCTTCCTCTATTAAAACTGAGAATTGTTCCGATCAAAATTTAATTAATTACTTTGCATATCAATTTTGACTGGCCAAAATTACTATAATTCTGAGATTCAAGAAGCTGAGATTCAATTAATGAGAAGATTCAAACTTGAGTCGAATTTATCGAATTTTGCTTCTCCACTTTTGCAGATAAACTGCTTTGGGTCAAAATTTAATTTTGACAGGCCAAAATTAAATTCGGCCGATCCTTCTTTGAAGCCGTGATTTTGGTCAAAATTGATTTTGACCCAAATTAATTTTGCTAACTGTGCCGCTCCGTTCTACTTTCGCCGAAAGAGAAAGTGATATAGTCAAAATTAAATTGACCACTCTTTTGTTCGGAAACTGAGAAATGCCACAAAATTGGGTTGGTTCAACAGGCGTCGAACCAAAATACAGCAGACTTGCGAGCATTGCTCGCGTTCGGCGCAAACAGAGCGGATCTGATGCTTCTCTTCTTCGGAAGAGTGCCAGATCGGATGCTTTTCTTCTTCGTCAAGCAGAGCGGCGGTCGACGAGATTTGGAGTTGATTCGGCAGATGAGTTTGACGGCCGAAAATGAGCTTCGTCAACAATTTTTCGGCGACCAAACTGGAAGCGTCACCAAATTCCGATGGCAGATTTGGCGAAAGAGGGCATGACGAAGGAGCTCTGGCATCAACAATTTTGGAATCCGGCAGATTATTTGGATTTCGCCCTAAATTGAAGCGAGACGGCGATTGACGAATCTCTTCGTCAGATAGAGCAAAGGTCGGCGGTACTCGAGTCGGCTCCTCTGTTTTTCTAGGGCAAAATAGAGCAGCAAATCTGGGCTGGAAGCGAGGGATCTTCGACGTCGGATCTGGAGAAGATGGCGCCGGATTTGGGATTTCGTTGCTAGGTTGTCTTCTTCGTCGCCTGGAGGACTGGCGATCTCGTCCTTGGTGCCGATCTGAAGAGAACGGCGCTAGATCTGGATCAGTAGTCGGTTCGAGTGAAGGATCTTTGATTAGGACGAGAGATCTTCTTCAGCGCTCACTAAGAAAGGATAGCGCCGAGAGATCTTCGTCGCCGGATCTTCATCTTCGGCGCTCAAAAAGAAAGCATAGCACCGAGAGATCTTCGTCTTCTTCTCATCTTCTTCGGAGCAGCAGGCGGATTTGATGGAGGCAATCGCCAGTTCGGGCTCAGCGACGATGGTCACGGTGGCTGAAGATGAGGTCGACGAGCTTTAGCTCGGCAAGGCTCCTTCTGTGACCTTCTGGTCATGAGTAGCAGCTTTTATGAAATTTCCAGCCGATACCACCAAACAACCTCGTTTTTCTTACATACGATTCCAGCCCATCCCAACTTCTGGCATCTATCCTTTCATCTTCAATTAATTTTTTTTATTCTTCTTTTTTTTTTAATTATTTTGCTCACATTCAATCTTCAACCTTAAACCCCTATTACAATAGCAACTTTCTTCTTCTTTTTTGTTTTTTTTTTGGCGTGTTTCCCAGCAAAAACCTGGTGTGTAATATGTGATTTCTGCTGAGGAACATCAATCCTCAGGTTCTAGAAGTTCTTAACCCTTTTTTTTTTTCATTTTCTAGAAAATCCTTGGGTTATAGAAGTCCTTAACCCTCTTTTCTTTTTTTTTTTAATTTTTTCATCTTCTAAAAAATCCTTAGGTTCTAAAAGTTCTTAACCTCTTTTTTCTTTTTTTTTTTCTTCATCAAAAAATCCTTAAGTTCTTGAAGTCCTTAGCCTCTTTTCTTTTTTTTTACTTCCTTCATTTCCGTTCTAAAAGTCCTTATTTGAGAACCTCCTCTTTCAGTTTCTAAAAAATTCTCTTTTCTTTGTAAGTTTTGCCGATGGAAAAAAAAAAAAAAAATCGATTCCTTTTTCTTTTTTTTCAGCTCTTATATAGCCCTCAGTTTTTTTTATCGATGAACGTGCTGCTATATCTCCATGTCTCTTAATATTTTATTATTTTTTATTTATGCGCTTATGTACGCCCACGTTTTTTCACAAATAGGAATTGCCGCTTCTGGAAATTTTGATCGAGTACTATGACGCCACACGTTTGCTGCTCTTTATTTTTATTCAATTTTTTTTTACCCCATGCTTCTCTACATGGCTGCAGCTTCCTTTGGTAAAAATTTTGACCATGACATTTTTTTTTTTTGAGTACTCGCTCCATATGGATGAATAATTAATTAACAACCAATTAATCAATTGATTAAAATTAATTAATTTTTGTTTCTATAACAGGATCAATTTCAAATAATCAAATGGCGCTCATGTTGGTCTAAAATTTATGCAAGAAAATTATATTATGATTTTATCCAACATTTAGTATCAGAGCTATTATATAATTTAGGACGCATGATATTTGTTAATTTACTATTGTTTAAAATTTGAAATTGGAATCCTTCCTAAATAATTTTGACCTTGATGAGGGCTCAAATCCATAATTAGGATTTAGGAGTTTTTGTCCTTTCCTGCATCGCTGTTTGCGTCGCCTAATTTTGTGTCTCGTCATTTGTTTTCAGTCGGCGGCTTCTGCCCGAAATCATCATCTGCCTCAAACATTGATTCGGCCGTTCGGTGAATCAATGTTTTTCCACACATAGGTCTGTGAATTTGGGATTTTCCAGACGATTTTTGACTGGCGACGTGTTTTTTGATGCCCCAAATCTAGCTTCGGGCCTGTGCTTATCTCTCCCACCAAAGGCATCGCCGCCATCAAGGGCTTCTGCCCTAATTTTTCAATAGGCGGCTTTGGGTGGCGAATTTTGTCGGGCGAGGTGACTATGTGCGCATGCTACATTGCGCGGCGCGTAGATCCTTGGCCGAAGCGATTCCCTTCTTCTTCCCGCTGTGCTCTGTTTTTCGTCGATTTCTTGCCTCCGAGCGGCTGGTTTTGTCATTAGCAGTGGCGACGCGTTTTCAACGAATTCGGCTGCTGCTCCAGATCGGAGGTGTGGATTTCGTCGTCGACTAGTTCATTGGTCGTTGGACCCGTCGTCGAATGGATGCGGATCCTCGGCTAGTTTTCTTAGCCGCCGCATTCATCATCGTGCAGATTTTGGCGATTCCTTCTCCTTTTCGTTTTTCTTAGACGAGTCGAGCAGATTTCGGTGGATGTCAGAGGGTTTTCGTCAGATCTCGGCGAATTCTACTTGGCGTCTGCGTTCTTGTTGTTCAGCGTCAGCGATTTCTGCATCGGCGTCGGCGTTTTCAGGATTGGCGTCACCTGAGAGATCTTGGCTTGTTTCCAGCGTCGCTTGTCGTCAACAACGATGCGTGCAGTGGCGATGTACGCGACCATTCGCCTACACCACTGTTTTCGCCTGATCTCGCCGTCAGCTAAGGAGATCCTCGGCGAGATCGTTTTAGCCGTTGATCAACGGATTTTCAGCAAGCGGCGACGGCGACGGCGATTTCAATGAGTGGCACGGCTGCATGCACTGAGAAGCTTCGGGCTTTGATTTTAGATTCCTGCAAGCGGCGTTGCTTGGCGTCGGCTCGTTTCCAGCATCGCTCGTCGTTGACGGCGACGTGTGCTTGTTCTCGGCTGGAAACGACGATGCGTGCTTGTCCTAGAAACGACGACGCTGGCGTGGCTGCGTGTGAACGACCGCGTGCAGACGTGACGTGCTGCGTGTGAACGTGAAGCGAGATGCAAGCGACGTGCGTATGTCGCTGGCTCGACCGCGTGTGAGCGCGTGACTGTGCGTGCGCGCGTACGAAGTGGTCTTGGATGCGTGAAGCGGGCAACGAAGTATTTTTAGGGATGGCAACGGATTGGGTATCCACATTTTTTGCACTACTCATAATTGAACCCGACTAACTATCCGATTATCCCTATCCGATTATCCCTATCCGATTATCCCTATCCGATTATCTACCCGATTTTTTTCTAACACTGCTACCCAAACCCGACTCCGAATACAATTTTACTACCCGTATACTACCCGAACCCTATAAATACCCAATTTACATATAAGCACCTTGAATAATTTGTATACCCATTTACATATACGGGTCAGGTTTAATGGGTACTCGTTAAACCCGACCCGATTATTATATATGACATAATTGTTTCAGGCTTTCAGCTTAATAAACATATTTATAAAAAAAATAAACTGTAAAATTTTATAGCAAGTTCGACGATATATATAGCAAGTTCGACAATTATTGTCGAACTTGCTATATATATCGTCGAACTGGTTCTTTTATAGCAAGTTCGACAATATATATAGCAAGTTCGACAATAATTATTGTCGAACTTGCTATATATATCGTAGAACTGGTTCAAACATAACCAAGTTCGACGATATATATAGCAAGTTCGACAATAATTATCGTCGAACTTGTTATATATATATCGTTTATAGCAAGTTCGACGATATATATAACAAGTTCGACAATAATTATTGTCAAACTTGTTATATATATTGTCGAACTGATTCAAACATAACTAAGTTCGACGATATATATAGCAAGTTCGACAATAATTATTGTCGAACTTGCTATATATATCGTCGAACTTGGTTATGTTTGAACCAGTTCAACAATATATATAGCAAGTACAATAATATATATAATCAAACCCCGAATATGCAAGGGGTGTGAAGTGTTGTTAGAGTCCTAGTGCTTCTATATAAATAGCTCTAAATAGTCACTATATTCTTAATAGGGCTTGGGGGCTTCAAAAAAGTCCTGCTAATTCTAGTGTTGAGTATTCTAGATAAAAGAAAATTTACCTATCACATTAGACTATAATAGTAGTGAGGTAAATGGTGTCATTTTGTTACTCTATCATATTATCATAATAGGTCTTTGCGTCATGCTCTAAATTTTACTATCTGTGTCTCCATTGTACATTGTACCTCTCATTATAGCATAATACTTGTCTTGAAATATATATATATATATATATATATATATATATATATATATATATTTTCCAGTAATAGAAAAAGCTCCTTCCTTTTTATTATATCTATAATTTTCTCAATTACTTTTTTGTATACCAGTGCGTGTAATTGAAGTTCGATAAAAAAATATACTTAAATAAGAGAGAAACATGATATTTGACATTGATGAATTTAACAAAAAAATATTTTAGTGGAACAAAATATCACGAAAGAATGGGTTATGAAATTACATTGAAAATTGGATACCTACTAAAACTAAAAATCTAAAGAAGGTTCGTGTGGATGCATCAGTGTAAATTAAGGATGTTTGTGTATGAATCAAGGTCTCCTCAGGAGTTTGGAGTCGCCGCAACCCATAATGGAGGATGGCAGCTTTCCCACCTTGTCCACTCCTTCTGCAAACACTACGCCCATTCCCATGAAGAAATGTGACTCGATGTGGCAGTGGAATGCCCACACCCCCGGATTATTAGCCCGGAACCTCAACGCCGTCCACCCGTACGGATACAACGCCACCGTGTTCTTCATGATCGGATCTCTTAAATTGAAGTTGCTTGGATCAGTCTCCGGATCGAACCTACCAAGCCCGTAGCCGAGCACCCAGAAATCGTGCCCGTGCAGGTGCCATGGGTGTGTCTCGCTCTTGTTCGGATTTAACATGTTGGCATTCTGTAGTACGATGTCAACTGTGGAATTGAACTCCAGTCGGTAGATGGGATTGCCGATCGTCGCATTCGGGTTCTTCTGGACGCCGTATATATCGTAGTTCTTGTAGTCGTACGTCTCCGGCGCCGGCCTTTGGTCGAACACATGGTTTAAGTTATGCTTGAGGGCGATGAGGTATGGCGTGTGGGGAAAGGTGAACGATACGTTGTTGAGGGACCATTTCGTGTAGCCGTCCACCTTGTTTTGTGTATTTAGCATGATGATCGTGCGATCGGCGGTCTTTGGCGGCGGGTGGATGTAGTCGGGATGCGATCGGACGGCGGCACTTTGGTTCAACCTGTACATTGTGTCGTTCCAGAGGGGGCCTGCGGGAGGGGAGGCCGGGGGAGACCTCCTCGGGTGGTTGGGGTAGTAATTGAGGATGCCAGTTCCGGTGGGAGTGCCGGGCTCTCGGCTGACTACGTTGACAGCGAACCAATAGTTGCGAGAAGGATCTCGATTAGCGGTGAAGAGGACGGAGTAGGTCTCGCCGGAGTAGATGTTGAGGTTCTTTACGACGAAAGGCTTCACGTAGTGACCATCAGCCTCCACCACCGTCAACTCGTGGCCCTGCAAAATTAGTCGGTGTTATGAGCAAATTTGATGCTTCGAAGCAAGACGAAAAGGGAAAAATCTCAAGTGCGGGCACATGTTATACCTCAATTTCAAAGTTGAAAGCGGAGAGAGAGGTGAGGCTTGCGACCCGAAGGCGGTAAGTCTTTCCGGGGATGACGGTAAGTACAAAGGGCGAGCAATCGGGATTGGAATAATTACAGACCGCGTCTGCTGCTGCGAGAGAGCAGTTGAACTTTCCTCTTCCATTGAGAAGGATAGACTGAAGAAGCAAAGAAAACAAATTCAATCTATATGCACAAGACAAGATCAATAGAATAATAGTATTGAGATTTCATACCTGTGGTTCGTTAACCCAATCCAAGGGTCTCGAAGCGAGGCCGGTGGAGAGCTCGTAAGTGCTCTTGTGCCACCAATCGTTGAGGAGGATACTCCGGTCATAGTCGTAGGTGAATGGCTCGGCGACGCCTTGAGGCACCGCCACCTGAATCATGCCGTTGAGGCCAGCAGACCTTTGCATGCCGTAGTGTGCGTGGTAGAGGTAAGTCCCCGGCCTGTCCACCACGAATCTGTAGACAAATGTTTCGCCTGGAAGAATGGGGCATTGTGTGACGCCTTCGGTGCCATCTGCCCAAGGTGTCCCAATCTGTAAACAGCCCATAGATATTTATTCATTAGTATTCATTAATTAACGAAATGAGATGGGATTTGGGAGGAGATAAGCAAGCACCTGGCGAATGCCGTGCCAGTGGATGGCGACGTTCTCGGTGAGCAGACTGTTCTTGACGTGCACTTGGATGGTGTCGCCTTGCCGCGCGTAGATGGTGGGGCCGGGCGTCTCGCCATTGATGGTGATGGCCAGCTTCTTATAGCAATCCGGCGACTTGTACTGGTACGAGATATCCCAATTGTAGACTTGAACTTTGGATTGCACCAACTGTGCAGACAAAATGCAAAGAAGAAGGAGCGTCAAACATGTGCTCCAGCTGGGCGTCATTGCCACCGACGATTGCCACCGACGATGACGATGCGCTTGCTGCTGCTGCTACTTTCTTCTGGCGCGGCAGAATCGATTAATCAATCTGCTTGATTTGAAGTGAGGATGAGAGGTGATTGTGGATGTAGCGAGGCAGACACTTGTTCTTTATATACATATATTAAGATGATGGGAGGGCTGCTATCTAAGAAATTTTCTCGTCAAATTTAGTCGGCTTGAATTGAATTGAATTGAATTGTTCTTTATATACATATACTAAGATGATGGGAGGGCTGCTATCTAAGAAATTTTCTCGTCAAATTTAGTCGGCTTGAATTGAATTGTTCTTTATATACATATATTAATGATTTGTTCAAAACCGTGTAATGATTAAATGACTGAACTAACCAAATATAGAATTGTGTATAGATTAATGATTTGTTCAAAACCGTGTGTTTGACCATTACTTATGTAAGCTACGTTTCCCACACAACTGCGAATCCACTGCCACCTTCAAAGAAACGTGTTTCCTCCGATGCTTCGTGCTCTCTCTCTATATATACACTAATCTTACCATGTAAATGACTTGTCTTCAATATATAAAGAGCAATATCCAAACTTTTAACATTCTAAGATAATTAATTTGAGAACCTTTTTCCCACATAATAAAGTTTATTTTGCCTTTAATTCTCATCCTTAATTTCTTTTGCATCCATCATGCGAATCTATCTCTTGGAGTTTGTAAAAACGTCACCAATATGATTTCGTGACTTTACATGCACTAGTTTATATTATTGATCTTTATTTGTTCTCAAATGAAATAGACATTCAAAGTCAATATCTCAATTCTTTGCTAGGGCAACAGAGTCTTCTTAGCCATATTCTATGGCACATAGAATGAGTGTTCTACTAGATTTGGTGATGTAGAATATGTTGCATAGCACCTTTATATGTTTAGTTGGGTAGAATTCATCGTGGAAAGGATTAATCCAAATTCATTACACTTTCCATCTTTTCCATGGTAAATTCCACCCAATTGAACATAACTTAATGTATCTTAAAATTCATTTAGCCTCCTTTTAATGATTTGATTTAATCTCCTTCATGAATCAACTTACCAATCCAACACCGTAAGGTATTTTTGGATTTTTAGTATGTTAAATATATTACACCTCCAACTAAACTCTTGTAAAGTTATGGGTCAATTACCTTTCCTTCGTCTTTTGAAAGTTTAACACTATAATCAATTAGCATATTAATTGGATAATAATCTTCCAATTTAAAATGTTTGACTACTATTTTGCATAGGCTTCCTATGAGACTTTTTTAAGTTTATTTCACTTCAATAACAAAAAGAATATGACATCAACCACATAAAGTTATATCAAATTCCTTCAACATTACTTGCTTAAAGTCTTCAAAAATGAATTATTTCTCTAAAGATTATATCATATATATACTTCTTTCTTTGCAATATAAGACATATTCATTACATTCAATATTATTATTTTGTGGTAGATATCTAACGTTGCATTTCATGCTTTTGGAAATTCCTTTCGGCCATAAAGCACCTTGTTCAATGTCAACGCTTTGTTTTTATGTCTTTTTTGTTGTTCAATGCAAACTTTCCTTTAAGAAAACCATGTAGGAAAAATAAATTTGACAGAGTTAAAACTTTTGCCATGTGTTTTGGACAACTAAAGAGAGGGTCAATTTAATGGTTTTCATTCTTACAAGGGAAGCATATAATTCGTTATAGTCGATTCTACCGTGTTGTTTGCAGATTTTTTTCACAATTATCACAATTGGTAATGGGAGTCTCAACGTTGTGGATCAACAACCACGTTAGTACTCAATGATGTGGGAATGTCAAACTATGTTTTCTTCATTTCTTATCTTCGTTTTCTTCCTTTCTCTATGTGTGATTTCTTTCCCCCTTTTTTTTTTTCCAATTGTTCTTTCCTTAGATATATATCTAAACTAGGGGTGTTAACAAGAAAATTATTGAATCATTAAACTGATGTTAACAGATCAAATTAAATCTTAAATACAGTTATTTGAATTGAATAATCCAACAAATTAGTCTTTTTTTTTATGTTTCCATTTGTATATAATTCAGGACCAATTCGAGGCTAGGCTAGACCATCAATTAACAAACCATAAGATGAACTTGGATTCATATTCATAAATATTATTTACATATTAACACCCAATTCATCAATATTTACTAATTACTAATTTACTTATTTAGTGCTATTAGCTAGGCCTTTTATTGTAATTTTGTAATAGTGCTTTGTAGTGAATAGCCATTTTATTACTATAATATTACAATGTTAGAATTTCTTTAGCCATTAGCCATTATTAATATAAATTTATTTGATTAACCAGCAACTCCATATCTCTATGATGGTAAAGGCTTCTCTCATTTGACTTTAGCATGATTTGTATGCTACTAATTTCTCTTCATTTACCATTTAGTTCTAATGAACAGCAACAACCTAAACAATGAGCCATTTTGAAAAACCCAATGCCAAAAAATGCTTATGGAAATATTTAGTAGCTCTTTCATAATTTACATGTAAGTTTATATTAGTTAACTTACATTCTTTTCCTTCCTTCTATGTTAAGTTAGATCATGAAATTTATTATTTTAATCATGGTATGTTAATAGATCTATTTGTTCACCATGAAACAAGATTTTATTTGTTAATTTCTAGTTTTTGCTCTCCTAAGATTTTATTTTTGTTGTTGTCACATTGACAAAAATCCTAGCTCTAATTTTTATAAAAATCTCACACACTATTACTAATTAATTATAAATTGATGGTTAATTGTATTTAAAAAAAGATTGACCACTTGTTTGGTTTACTAGTAATATCAGTCTAGGAATGGTCTAAAATTTTTATGAACTGACTTTCTCGTGCTCTAAAAGATATGACTTGAACAACTAATTGATTTCTTCCTTCCTATGTATCCTTTATAGGAAATAAAATTTTGTCATATTTTTTTTTCTTGTACTTTATAGCACTTATTCCCCAAAGATATATACCTAATTTTATCAATTATTGCATCACATACCAACAAGTGAAAATTGAGCTTAAAAAGGCACCTTGAATGTTCCAACCATTACCACATGCCATATTGGAAATGGTAGCACATTTCCAATGATTTTACCATCAATAAACCTGAGGATATTATTTACTTATGGATTCTTGATTTTGGTGGATCAATCAATAGTTATGAATCAAGTAACTTTCAAAGCATTGTATGTGCCAAAGTATCACTCACCACTGTATGTGCATCAACGGGGGAAATATTGTATTCAAAATTATCAAATAAACTCTCTTTGCTTATGCCAACACAAGAGTTAACTCATAGCTTCAGCATTTCTTTAAGAGTGTATGCATTTCTTGAAATTTCCGCTAGTGAGGAACTCATAGCTTTAGCATTTATGAAAATTGAGCCTATACTTCAGTGGACCATTAGTCATATTTGAGAGAGTTAGTTAAGTGGCATATTGATTAGCATTATCTCGAAACAATGGGAATGACTCATAATATCTTTCTATCTCTATATTGAGGAGGTTCATTCATAATTAGAATATATCAAATTTATATTCATATTGATTTTGGAGGGTTATATTTTATACTAGTTTAGAATTCGCTTTGGCATTATGGGGTGTAAGACAAGAATATGTAGGGTGATAAATGTATAAGTGTGAACTAAAATATATTTGTAATAAAAGTCCATAATATTGGAAGTGAAAACAAGTAAAATAAACAAATTAAAGATACTATTTGACACTATTAAAGGCTACCAAAAGCACAACATAAATCAAGAAATACAATGCAAATAATCATTGAGCAAAGACTATAAAAACATAATTCAATAGCAACACTAAAAACTCAAAACAAAACACTCACTACGAATGGATGAAGCTACTGGAGTTATACCTAGTTATTTTTTTTTTTGACATTGGTAAATAAAGTAATGGAGATGGGACATGATCTCAAGATTTGATTATCAACAACTAAGGTTCTTACCTAGATATTAGTTGTTGATGATTTGTCTTCTACTTTCTAGTTACAACATTGAACAAATCAGAACAAAGGGTAACTCTGTTAAACAAAAAAAAAAAACAAAAATAGAAGTACTACCTAGAATATCAACTAGTGTAAAAGAAATCATAAAGATATACTTGCCAAGAATAACAACCAATGTAAAGAGAAATCACCTAAAGACACAAAATGCTCAATTCTTGAGTTCTTCTTCCTTATCATGCTTTAAAGTATACCACTCTATCAAAAGGACTCATCAAAGACTTTACCAAATGACTCAACACACAAGATAGAGACACAAGCATTAATTACTCAACAAGCAGCACAATAAACTAAAAAAGACTTCCCATATTACCAAAAAAAAACTGTTTATGAACTCAACACTTCCTCTTAAAGAGAATTTTTGGAGATAATTCCAAGCTGTGCAGGAATTGACTCAACAAGCCCTTTAAAAGTGTCTTTGTCAAGATATCAATAATGTTGTCAAGGCTCCAAACTTTGACTAGATCAGTAATGCCTTCAAAAACTTTTTCTTAAATAAAATAATATTGTAACTCAGTATGTTTTATTCTTGCATGACATACTGGGTTAGTTGCAAGTTTAATGGCATTTTGATTATCCACAAAAAGTATAGTTGACTAATGAATTGGAGTGCCTATATCTATAACAAGTCTTCGAAGCTAAATACACTCTTGAGAAGTAAGAGTAGCATCCTTTTATTTAGCTTTTGTTGTGGACAAAGAGACTAAATCTTCTTTCTTGTTGTACCAAGATGCACTTGAATCTTCACAAAGATAAACATAACTGGAAGTTGACTTTCTATCATTCAAATCACCTCCAAAATCAGCATCTGAGAACCCTTTAAGAGAAAATTCAGCATTCTTTCTATAAACCAACCCCATATCAAAAGAAGAGTTCACATATTTCAAAATTTTCATAGTTGCCTCCAAGTGTGGTTTTTTTGGAGCTTGCATAAAATGACTAATAAATTCAACTAAAAAAGCAATGCCGGGCCTTGTAATAGTAAAATACATTAGAGAGCCAAAAAGAGCAAGGTAAGACTAAGGATCCTTGAAAAAAGAACCTTCATTTTTTTAAATTTTATATTCACATCAAGTGGAGTGAACCATTTTTTTTTCTTTTTGCTTCTTTGATTCCAAATCTTATGACTAATTTTTTAGCATAGCCTTTTTGAGATACAAAAATTATAGTAACTGAATTCTCAACTTCTAATAGAAGGAAATGATGTTGTTCTCCTAAACTTTTAATATCATTGTGAAGAGAGAGTTCTTCTTGAAGTTTCATTACTTCTCTCATATTGTTACATGTTACAATCATGTCATCAACATATATAAGAACCACCATGTGTAGACCATTTTGCTTTTTAATAGAGACTATGATCTGATTCATAATTACAAAATTGTAAGTATTGAGCAATTTTCCCACACTAGGCTCTTGGAGCTTGTTTTAACCCATAAAGAGCCTTCTTAAGTTTGCATATATGATTTAGAAAATTGTTGAAGACATAATTGAGTGGTTGATCCATGTAAATATCCTTGTCAAGCTCTCCATACAAAAAAGAATTTTTTACATCAAGCTACCATTTGATTGCTGCTAATGCCAACACAACTTGCACTGAAATCATTTTTGCCACAGCACTAAAGGTTTCTTCATACTTCTTCATATTTATGAGAAAAACCATGAGCTACTAGTCTTGCTTTTAATTGATCAACCTACCTATTAGATTTTCTCTTAACCTTGTATACCGATTTATGTGAAATTGGTTGCACATTTTTTGGTTTAGAAACAAGGTCTCGTGTTTCATTTTTCTCAAGAACTCTGATCTCTTCATATATACCTTGTTGTCATTTCAATATTTCCTTAACTTCTGCAAAGTTTGGGGGTTCCTCATCGTTTGTTGGACCAACAAAAAAATAGCGATAAATTTTGACAAAATTTTCATATCTAAACTAAGCAGGTTTTGTAATGTTTCATTGTGGTCATTAATTAGTTGAAACATTTTGCTCATTTGTTTCTTGAGAAATTTATCTCCCCCTATCACTTTGCTCACCTAGAAAATAAGAATTAGTTGATGTTGGAAAGTTTCTTGCCTGAGGCAAACTTGTAGCTTGAATCTCAGTAATATCACATCCATTGTTCTACATTTCAACTTCATTAGGAGCATAAAAACATGAGACTTCATAAGAAATAATATCTATTGAGACAACAAAAGAATGTGTACAAGGATCCATGCATTTTCAGCCCTCTTTTTGTTCAACATATCCAACAAAAATGCATTTCCTTGCCTTTGTATCTAGCTTCTTTGTGAATCCAGTACATGAACGTAACAAATGGAACTAAATATATTTAGGTGTTTGACATTTGGTTTCTTCCTAAAAAATAGCTCATATGGGGCTTCCTTATTATTGTACTAAGAGGAACTCGATTTATCACATATGCTGCACATTTCATACCTTTTGTCCATAATGCTTTAGGTAAATGTTTAACATGCAACCTGCTCTTACAAGTCTCCATAAGATGTTTGATATTCTTTTCAGCAATTCCATTTTGTTGTAGAGTTTTTGAGCAAGAAAATTCTCTTATAATGTCATGCTTTTAACGAAAAGAAAGAAAAACTTTTGATGTGAACGCTCCTCCATTATCTGTTTGAAGACGTCCAATTTTAAGACCAAATTCTCCTTCAATAGTTTCTTTAAACTCTAAGAATCGATCATATGCTTGGGATTTTTTTTCCAAAATAAACCCATGTAAATCTTTGTATAATCATTAATAAAGATCAACATATGTTGCACACTAGAAAAGGAAGAAGTTCTGGTTGGTCCCATTAAGTCACTATGATTAAGCTCTGTTAGAGATTTACACTTGGAGAATGATCTATCAAAAGGATGACGATGTGACTTCCCATATTGACGTCCCATTAAGTCACTATGATTAAGTTCTGGTTGGTCCCATTAATTAGAAATTTAGGTCAGTCACTCTAATGATCTGGTTAATGTTGCATTCTGAATTTTTAATTTTTTTTAAGAAAAAACGTGAGTTGTTTTAAAAACACAAGTTCGTGGCTTGATCAATCAAGTTGAGAGATTAGGTAATATGGTTGATAGCCCATGGTTGAGTTTAGTCACTCAAGTGGTTGGGTTAGCATACACACAAGAGCTATTTTAAGAAAGCAAAACTATTATACTTCCTGCATTATTGAGTTGAAGAGAAGTTTCTCAATTTGAGACAATCATCCTCAACTTGGGTGAACAAGTGTGAATCATCACTCGATATCCTAATTTTTCACTAAGTTTTGCCACATTCTATATCTTCCAAATGTTTTAGACATTAACTTGCCTAGTCCTCAGTCTATAAATATGAACTCAATATTGAGTTGTGTCGTATCTTTCTACTATGACTCACCTTGAGTTTGAAATTCACTGGTGCTACAATTGACTTTGCTAAGTTTGGATATGTTGTCCCTCCTACGATCATTAACTATTGTCCTTGAGAGCTATTCGGGAGTCAATGTTCCATCATTGCTACATGTCTTTATGTTGACGCCCGCTTGTCACATGGTGTTATTGCAACATAAGCAAATGTGAGCCAAATAGTGGACCTGTGCATGATGATAGTAAATATGTTCTAGGTTCAGTGTACCAAACCATGAACCATTCTTATTGTCAGGCCCCGGTTCATCCGGTCCGGCCCAAGCCCAAACCCTAGCCCAAATCCCAGACCAAGTGCCAAATTCCAGTCAACTCGGAGGTTGACCGTGTCAAAAACAAATGAAGCAAAAGCTTCGTCTCCGCGTGCGACGGATGCAGAAGTAGGTGATGGCGTCTTCGGAGACGCGGCTTCAGGAGATGACATGGGCGCGAGACTTTCGAGCAGTGGGCAGACCGAATCTAGCGGATCGCGTGGACGGCGGATGCCCTAATTTGGGGAAGAAGGGAAGCGGCGGCTTCCCTATAAAGAAGTGACGAGGGAGCTTCATCGGGGGAGGAAGCACCCATTAGCGAGCGTCGATCATCCACCCACGAGTTCTGGGGGAAATTCCGGCGACTAGGGAGACGCCGGCGTGAGGGGAGTTTCAAAGCATTGTAACCGGCAACCAGGGGGCTGCCGGCGAGGGAGGGATGGGGGCGACGGTCAAGGGACCGACGCCGAGGAGTTCTGTAAGTTTCTTTAAGAAATAAAGCTTCTTCTACAACTCTATTCCCTTCCCTGTGTTGTGTTCGGCGGCGTTCCCGCGGCGGCGAGAACCTAACGACGACAGCTTCGGTGGTCGGCGACGAAAGGGACGAAAGGGGGGGGGGGGGGGGGGTAACAGGCGGCCTTCCCCACGAACGCTCCTCTCCGGCGAGCTCCAAGAGTAGATGACACAGGCGGCGTCACGAGCTCGGCGGAAGAAGGCGCGACGGAGGAAGCGGGCGAATCGAACGACGTTCGATTCGAGGCGGAAGTCAATGGGTCAACAGCAGTGGACGCGATTTCGAACGAAATCGATCGGCGATTTTGATTTGCTGCTGGCGCAAGGCTTACGTCAGCAAGGGGATAGATTTTGAGCAGCGCAGCGATTTTGACGAAAAGGAATTTTGACTCCGGTTGATTGGAGGTAAAAACTTAGGGTTTGATTCCTAAATTGGGGTTAGGGTTTCTTTGTGCGAATTGTAATTTGGGGATTAAATTTATTCGGGAGTTAGGGTTTTCAATTTTGGGTCGGAAACCCTAGATAGTTACGTTCCGGTGTTCCGCCGGATAGTCCTGAGACAGCGGATAAGCGCTGTTTTTAGGCTGATCCGACCGGGGCGTGACAACAGGTATCAGAGCTAGTTAACGTGTTATAGCAAACACGACTGCTTCACCCTCGAAGGTGAAGAAGGGTTTGAAGTTCCAGAAGATCACCCACACCACTAGAGGAGCGTTAGAGGACGCCTGGCCCAAAGGTAAAGCCAAGGAGACGGCTAGGTCTTGGAGAGGTTCAACTTGAGCAATCCAAGAAGGGATACCTTCCAGTGAGACATAGCCTTATTTTCTCAAAGAGCTAGTGTCCCACCACACAGGCTGAGAGGGATGACATGAGTCGAATACCTTATGCTTCAGCAGTAGGTTTGATCATGTATGCAATATTGTGTACTGGACCAAATGTGGCTTATGCCGTGAGAATAACCAACCGATACAAATCTAATCCAGGTCTGCAGCACTGGGTGGCTGAAAAAATATCCTAAAGTATTTGAGAATGACTAAGGATTTGTTCCTGGTCTATAGGGGACAAGAAGAGCTCAGTGTTCAGGGCTACACTGATGCATTATTCCAATCAGACCCTGATGACTTCAGATCATAGGCAGGTTATGTTTTCAAGTTAAATGGAGGCGTCGAATGCTGGAAAAGCTTCAAGCAATCCACCATCGCTGATATCCATGGGCCCCCCTATGGTTCTATGACTAAAAGTGTATGGCCATACCCAGGTGAGTACTTGATTTAGTCATGACTATGAGATTGTGTGAAAACAAGTGGTGACACACTTGTCCAATTGGATATTAGTTTGGTAAAGGGACTATAATGCATTGGTACCTTGTTGCGATGATGGGGATGTCGATGTTCATATCCATTCCGAAGACTTGGGCAGTAGCGATGCATTACTAGGTGTCACTCATTGCTTGTGATGACCTAAGTTAATCACTGCCAATGTTAGAGGAACCTATAGGGTCGCACACCTTGATGCTCGAGATTTTATATTGATCGGGTAGTTTTCGGATCGAGTTATTTCATAACTCGGATCTATTTGAAAGATTTCAACAGTGCCAAAGGGCCTGATGAGACGAAAGAAGTTTATTGGAGCCAAACTATATTTTTGACATATTGACTAAAAATTAACCATGGTTAGCCACATTTGACCTTGGGTTACATTGGATTGGATCCAATGACTTGGTTAACATGCATAATGAAGTTTGGGCTAGGCCCATTACCTAATGGGGCATGCAAATAAGTTGTAATGAAGAGATAAGTGGGCTAAAGGGCATAATGAGGAAGAATTATTGGCATAGGCGCATGACGACTCCTAATTTGATTAGGAGTGGCGCACATGACAATGATTGATATTTTCTAAGTGATTGTTTGAGATTGGATTTGATTTAATTCACTTGAGATATTAATTGGAAGGTAGTGAGCGCATGTGGGCTGATTATTTACATAATTAGAGTCCTAATTAAATTAGGACATGTTCCCATGGCACATTAGGCAATCTATCATGATGCTTTGACTAGGTCTTGGTGCATGTATGGAATTATCCCCTCATAAGGTATGATGTGGGCGCATACGGCATGGGTTTTCTTAGGCAATCCTTAGGCACATATGGTATTAAGGATTTGATCAAGATTATTGATTAGATAATTCCCTTAATTCAAGCTCTAATCACCTACACCTTCCATACACCCCAAACCGCCTCTTCATGCTATATAAGTGACCCTAGCCGAACCCTTTGGACATACTATTGGGAAACCCCAGGGATATTTTAAAATTTTATAAATATTACATATACACAACGGAAGCATATCCCTAAAACAGGCCAGTCCCAAAAACCCAATGAATCGATTCTTACAAGGGGGTTGACACGATGAGAGGAGAGAGTACCTAAACGCAAGATGAGAACCGATGTCGAGGTAGGCGCCCAAGTGTGCACCCTCTGCAGTCCGGTGTTAGCCTCGGGAAGAAGATCCAAGCCTCTTGGGTACTTCTTCAATGCTTGCGCCACCTTTAAGATAAGGTGTGCCAAGGAGAAGATGGAGGGAGATGATGCCGCCAAGTTCAAGTCCTTCTTGCGCCAAGAGGAGAAGAGGATGATGACTTGCGGCTAGGAAGATGAAAGAGATGCGCCAACTTGTTGTTGCCTTCACCCCTTAGTTGCTCACTCAAATGATGATGGATATTGCTCTCGCATATGTTGAAGTCATATCGCATACAAGGGGCGGCAAGACCAAGAAATATAGGCGCATGTCACATGAAGAGATGCGGCTAGGGTTTAGTGAGGGAGCAATTAGGGTTAAAGGTAAGGAAAGTCTCCAAGACTTTACCATAAACCTCTCCCCCTCTTCCATATGCGCCTGGGACTTGCCATACAAGTCTATTTAGCCATATGCACCTCAAGCCTTGCCATAGAGGCAAGCTTTCCATCGAAGGAAGAAGGGCAAGACGCCAATTACTTCCTAATGAAGCATTAGGCACCACCTTCACCCCATTATGCCCTTAGGCGCGAATGGGGTTTGCTTTCTCCCCATTATACCCTTATGCCCTCTTATCTCCTCATGACAACTTATTATTGAGCCTCATTGGGAAATAAGCAAGCCCAAACTTCATTACATAGGTTGATTAAGTCATTGGATCCAATCCAATGCAACCCTAACTCAAATGTGACTAACTATGGTCAATTTCGGGTCAACTTGCCAAAAATGAAGTTTGGCTCTAATAAGTCTCTTCCATCTCATCAGGCCCAGTAGCGCTGATGAAATCTCCTAAATAGATCCGAGCTATCCAATAACTTGATCATCTCGATTAATACGAGAACTCGAGTATCAAGGTGTGTGACCCTGTAGGTTCCTCTGACATTGGTAGTGATGACTTAAGGTCATCACAAGCTGTGAATGACACCTAGCAGTGCATCACTGCTACCCAAGTCATCGGAATGGATATCGACATCGATATCCCCATCATTGCAACTAGGTACTGATGCATTATAGTTTTTTTTGCCAAACTAATATCCGATTGGACAAGTGTGTCACCACTTGTTTTCACCCAATCTCATGGTCATGACTAAATTAGTCTTTCACCTGAGTATGACTATACACTTTCAGTTATAGAACCATAGGTAGGCCCCGTGGATATCAAGCTTCCCTCAGGAAGGGGCAAATCCTCTATCTGTTAATTGATCTTCTCATATGGGTTGTGACATACTCAATGAGAACTGTTATGACCTCCCAACTATGGTGAGGTGCTAGGTTGTATCAAAGCATGCCCCTAACTATATAGAAGAATCAATGACCTCAAGTTAAGGGATCAATGCATCTCCTGTCACTTGTGAGGATAACTCATGACACCAGGTTAGTGCCTCACAGTAGGTCGGTCTAGTATATCCACCACTGATATACTCATATGTCTGTGTTAGTATCGCGTGCCTAACCAGCCTATATACTAGTCTCACATGTACCAGAGCTATCCCATATCCACTCAGATACTCAATTGGGGACATGAGTTTGAGCACAGATCCAATCTATCTCCTGAGACATTATCATGCATGTACACAATAGTAGATGTAAACAAAGCATAATAACGACTATGCCAGAATGATATATAAGAAATATCAGTGTCAAGTAGTATAAAACGTAGGCCAAAAATAGCTCTTAGGGCATAAACACCGACAATCTCCCACTTGCACTTAGACCTAAAGGTAGAGAAACCTCAACTGTATGTCCCTTATATGACCATTATGCTTCTACTATGCCAAAGCCTTAGTCAGTGGGTCTGCTAGATTGTTCTCTGTGTCAACTCTGCTAATCCTGACATCACCTCGGTCAATGATCTCTCTGATCAGGTGAAATCTCATGAGTATGTGTTTGGACCTTTGATGAGACCCTGGTTCCTTAACTTGTTCAATTGCTCCATTGTTATCACAATAGAGCTCAATGGGATCCATAGCAGTTGAAACCACCTGAAGATCAGAAATGAACTTCCTTATCTAAACAGCTTTTTTGGCCACCTCAGAAGCGACGACATACTCAGCCTTAGTTGTAGAATCAGCTGTGGTGGATGATAGGTTCTGCAAGTATACGGACTATCGAAGTAATATATATGTATCGATCTCACAGAGACCAAATACCAAGTACCGACTAATTGAGTTATCACAAGCTAGACAAACCTTAATTGTTGTAAGTTGGTTGCTAAATTAATGCTATGTAAGAAAGCAAGGTAATTGCACGACAAAAGGTCTAAGGATGCACGGGATCAGGGCCAGGGTTCACCACCTTGACGTGTTATGCATGGATGAATAACAATATAAAAGTCCCTTTTTCAGTTCTAGCGTAATCCACAAAAGTACAAGTTGTCCTCTCTCAATAATTGATGACACCAAAATATATAGTATATTTTGTATCATTCTATGTATCTTTTCATGCTAAATTGAGGATCTTTTTGCTTATTTTTATGCTGAATTCATCAAATATTGCAATGTCCACTTCTATTTTGGTTTGTCATGGTTTTCAGGTAAAAAGGCACTATTTCAAGGTGTTTTCAAGCAAAATCAAACATATAAAAGAGTTACCATCATCAAGAGGAGGTCACCCAAGAAATTTCACGTAAAATGGAGCAACTCAGCAAAATACGGCAGTGCCGTAATCCATTTTACGGTACTATAATTTCAGACAGTACCGTAAAATTAGAACACTGCCGTAATTTAGAGGATTTTCCGAACAGAAAGTTTTTTTGATTTTACGGCACTGTCGTAAAGAATTACACTACCGTATTTTTCAGCGCTTTCAGAACAGAAACCTTTGCTGATTTTACGGCACAGCCGTAAATGATTCTACGGTACCGTATTTCCCAGGCGATCCAGACTAGAGAACTTGTCCGATTTTACGGCACCATCGAGAAATATTTTACGGGCCGTAATTTTGACTTTCGGTGCATAGAATGAAAATACGGCACGGCCGTAAAATATTACACGGCCGTAATTTCCAGTCAAAATCGTGAGCTTTCCGCGGCAGAAAACTTGTTCGAGCCATAACTTTTGATCCAGAGCTCCAAATTGGAATCAAAAAGTTGTTGACGCTTCGTCTTTAAGAGGAGAAGACACACGCACTGAAAAGGAGAACTTTTATCACGTATCCAGAGAGCAATCAGCAGAGAGACGGCTAGGGTTTGGCCTCGCACCGAGATGCGTAGAGAGCACTTTAGATCTTGATTTTCATGCAGAAGCTTCGCCTAGAGGAGAGGAAGACACCACAGAAGTTTCAGAGCGTTTGGAGTCCAATTGGAGGAGAAATCAACAAAACAGCGGTGACAGCGCTGTTCATCGAAACAAATTACGGCTGTAAACTCTTTTACAGCCGTGGTGTAAAGTTGTTTCTCCTTTCTTTTCATTTTCTGATCACTCTGAAACTATGATTCATTGTATTTCTTCCTCCATGCAAGCTTGATACTATTTTTGGGACATGGGGTGTAATCCCCTTGATTTTTAATGATTAGATAATTCTTCTTTTTCGTCATGATAATCTTCGTTGTGATAATTCTACTTTTGTGATGAATTGTCTTTAACTTTCCATAGATCTATGTTATTATCCATGTTTTAGAGTTTTCGCAATGAGACTGAAAGGTGATTTGCTTAAGAACTTGGAACCCTAGAATTGCATGTTAGGATCCCTTCCTTAGGTTAGATCTAATTTGATCTGTTCTAGTAGATTAATTGCCATGTTTAATAATATTTATCTAGGATTGAGTTATTGTGTCAAATGTGGAGATCTTGCACGAAAGTGAGGATCAAAACGTTGGAGAACCTTAGGTAGAACCTGTGTTGAGACTCGGATGCACGAAAGTGATCCTTGAGGCTCCACTTGTGATGATCAACTTAGAATTCGGATGCACGAAAGTGATCCTTAAGTTCTTTGTTGATGGTTTACTCATCTGCAGCATTGGGATAGATCTTGTGCGAAAGCGAGGATTGGTCCCTGCGTGATTGTCTGCACGAAAGTGAGATAATCCTTTTATGAAGTAAATTAGGTCTTTATCATTGCAAGATTTGATTGACAAACCTTTTATTTATATCTTATCATTGAAATCAAGATGGATGAAACCCTAGTCCCATGTTTATCTCTCTGATTATCCTTCGTGTTAGCTATACTGCTTACTTTCATCATATTCGGTTTACTTAGCTAGCGAGAAAACAAATATTTGGTAATTAACAATAAGGTCTCTGTGGATCGATATTTTTATTACTTCGATAATTCCGTGCACTTGCGGAAGCCTATCAAGTTTTTGGCGCCGTTGCTGAGGACCTTAGTTTTGTTAATATCAAAATAGTTGTTAGTATTGCTAGACTAGGTTTTATTTGTTTTAGATCTAACTTTGTTTTTTTTGTTTTTGCAGGTTTTGGATTATTAGAAGTTGTGACAGAACTGAGATTTTCTGAAATTTGTGAATTTGCTTGTGTTTTATATTTTTTATTTTTTTTCCTATATTCAAAAAAAAATTTATTTGATTGGTGTTGGATAATCTTTTTGATAGAAAAAATGTCTTTTTATCATAATTCATGGGCTTCTGAAAGAGGTAAGGTATACTTGCAAAAAGGTGAGCATAAAGATTATTCTGGGAAGTCTATTGCAGAAATAGCGAAATTACACTCTTATCATAAAGATTATTCTGGGATGTCTATTGCAGAAATAGCGAAATTCCACTCTTATCTTGTTACATGTAATATTTGTAAGTCTTCTGATCATTTTACTTATGAATGCCAATTTAGAAATCATGCAAATCCCAATTTACCATGTTATCAAGATGATCATTATTCTAGTTGGGAAAATCAAAATTCTTTTTATGATGATTGCCATGATCATGTTTCTGTGCCATGCTTTGAGGATACTAAAAAATCTAGCTTAGAGACTATGTTAGAAAGATTTATGGCTCATCAAGAAAAAATTATTGTTGAACAGAGACAAATCCTGACCGATCAAAGAAAGCAAATTGAGGATCCTAAGGGTTTAGTTAATCAAATTTTTTTTCAAGAAGAATCTTTGACTGCTAATACTAAATTGCTAGAAACCCAGATTGCACAACGAGCATGTTTATTTGAGTTTGATACTGAAGAAATTGATTTAGAAAATTCCCCCTGTGATCATGATTGTTTTGAGATTGAGCCTTATATGAATATTCATGAATCTCACTTTGATTTTGATGGTTGTGAAATTGATTCATCTGCTAATTTATTTGTGGAAAAGGTTGAGAAAATTGAAATTGAAAAACCTTCTTTTGATGATAATTCTGATTTTGATGTAAATTTATATATGGTTAAATCTGATGAGCATGATGAAGGTTCAAAAATTATAGACATTGATGAACCCCACCGTGATTTTAGTGATATTTTTGAAATTAATGATAAATCTCTTGTGGTTAACTCTAATTCTATTACTTCTTTTTCATATGATTCTGATTTTGACTCTTTTGATGATGAATTATTTGTGGGGAAACATGAGAAAATTAATTTTGAAGAGTCTCATCTTGACTTTAATGATGATTTTGAAATTGATAAATTGTTTGATGAAGTGCATGAAGAACCTGTAGATGATTTGAATATTGTGAAAATTGATGAATCTCACCATGTTGATATGTTGCCCATGTCTACTGTTGAATCTTGTGGTTTATTTGAAAAATTATGTTTTATTGAGGAATCTAATGAAAGACATAAAAATTATTTTGATGATCCAATACTTGATTCTTTTGATCAAAGTCCTTGTCTTATTGCTATTGAAAATATTAATCTGAATAAAGGACTCATGATTTTGCTTTTTGATAAACATAGGAAGATCATAAAGATTTCTTTGAGTGGATTTGAGAAGTATGATTTTAATTTCTGCATATTTAAGAAAGCCACTTTGATTGTGATTCATATGAATTTCTGGATTTTTGGATTAGTGGCTAAACTTTTAGGACAAAGGAAATGCAGAAAATTATTTGCTCTTTACTTTGGAACTGATTCACCTGCTTCACCATGATGTTTGAGTTTTGGTCAAGCTATGGACATAAAATTAGCGCTTCTTGGGAGGCAACCCAAGCACTTTTGCTTAGTTTAGTTGCTTTTATTTTAGTTAATTTTTAGGATTACTTTTTCTTTTTGTTTTGCAGGGAGAATAAAATTTTTTGCAAAATACGGCACTGCCGTAATCTGCTTTACGGTACCGTATTTTTGGTCTGATTTCCACCTAAGAGTTTTTGGTATTTTACGGCACTACCGTAATATTGTTCATGGTATCGTATTTTAAAGCTGCCCTCTGCTTATTGAGTAAGTGTTTTCTAGCTGCGATTTTAAGAAACTAGGTTGGGAAAAATTTTTATCTCTTGCACCATCATGAAGTACTCATCTTTGTTTATCATCCGAATATTTTTTCTAAATTTTAGAATTCATGGATCATTCTAAAACACATAGCAACTTTTTGATTATGATTAATTTATGCAGTAGTTTTCTTTTGACTAATATGATTTACACTTTTGCTGCAACTTTTTGAGATGCTTAAATAAGTTGAAACCCAGATTTTTCACTTGGAATTGAAAGAACATGTGTCGTTCTATCTTATGGAATAGTTATTTTCATGAAAATGTTTTTTGATCATTCTAGGACACATAGCAACATTTCGAATTTGATTAACTTTTGTGTAGTTTTTTGCAGTTTTTAATCTGAGTAGTCTTCTTTCTGTTGATACCCTAAATTTTTGATAGATTTTGATCCTTTAATTTTCATACGTCTGAAAAGAACATATCTTATTCTACAACTTGGTTCTGTCCATTTTCTATTTGGATCATTAAATTTTATTCTAGGGTATGACTACTTTTCATAAAAAATTCAAAAACTGCACAGTTTGCTTTCTACCAGTTATTGCTTATTTTGCATCCAGATTCAGAAATCTTCAAGAGCAACTGTCTTCCACCTCTAGCCACCACTACATCTGCCTCTGACATCACTGTTTCCAGCCGTTGACACTGGATTTACCATCTGCAGATTCTTACTTCTTCTACTGCCTCTTATTCTATTGATTTTATTTATTTATGTAGTAGAATATTTATTAGTGACTGATTTTTTATTTTTGCAGTGCTATCTCTTGCACCACCGACCGACGATCTCACCTCCAAGACTATTGTCTCTAGCAGGCCACTAGAGATTACTTACTCTACTGTCGGCACCATCTACTGCTCCACCAGCACACTTTTGGAACCACTAATGATATCTACTATTATTAATTTTTGAGATTGTTTTTGATCTGAGCCTTATGTGAACCTTATGTATCTTAAATTTTGTAGAAAATTTTCAAAAAGGCACATCTTTGGACTTTGCAGCATCTGCCCCGACATCATTTTTGGTCTGAGCCTTATGTATTTTTGGTCAGAGCTTGCTGTATAGTTTTGTGAGTATTATTTGCACTTTTTAGTGATTATTTGATCTACACTTTTCTTCTCATAAAAATTCTATCACTTTACATCTCATAATGTTGATGCTTTACACCTTTTACATCGATATTGATATTTTTTGTGTTTAAAAATTTTTGTGACTTGCATGGATTTTTCTATGATGATGAGAATACTCTTGATATATATTGATGATAACTTGTTTGATTCTTGATGATGAAAATCAAATTCATGACAAACCCTATCATGTTAGATTTATTTCTTCAATACATATCTATTTTTGAAATTTGACATTAGTTGATGCATGAGATTTTGGGTGGATATGTTATTTGAGGGATAAAATCTAAAAGTGAAATTGTTCTTTTGAATAAAATGAGCATATGAGTGTGATTTTTGAATTGATGTTGATTGATTAATTTAGTTGATATTTATGCTATTTGCTATTTGTTGGGAAGAAAGATTCCTTGATCCAAATAAGTGAGAGACTCCCCTATTTAGCACTATGTAAAATTGATAGTGGTACCTAAGACATGGGTTGAAGTCTACAAAAAATTAATGAGAGTAAAAAAGAATAAGACTCCTCTACTTGGCACTGTGTAAAATTGATAGTGGTACCGAAGACAAGGGTTGAAGTCAAAATGAAAAGTGTGTATCTATGTGGGTACATGCCATCCATGCAAAAATAACAAAATACATGAAAAAAAAAATTATGTGTGGAAAAAGATCTTGGAAATCCTATTCCTGTAAACAAAAGTTGATAGTCATAAATTGAAAGTAGATGAAGTCTTGAGATTGATATTCTATTTATTGTACAAGTTGCGAAATTTTATTTGATTGAATTGTGGATCTAGAGGGTTGAGTCCTAAAGATGATATGTTTACTTGAAGTTTTATAAAGCAATTGATGGAATTTTTCATTGATGGGTTGTATTTTAGAAATTTATTGAGTATGAAAAGGTTATTCTTTTAATCAAGTTTTGATTTTTTGCTTGAGGACAAGCAAAGTTTGAGCCTTATGTATTTTGATGACACCAAAATATATAGTATATTTTGTATCATTCTATGTATCTTTTCATGCTAAATTGAGGATCTTTTTGCTTATTTTTATGCTGAATTCATCAAATATTGTAAAGTCTACTTCTATTTTGGTTTTTCATGGTTTTCAAGTAAAAAGACACTATTTCAAGGCGTTTTCAAGCAAAATCAAACACATAAAAGAGTTACCATCATCAAGAGGAGGTCACCCAGAAATTTCACGCAAAACAGAGCAACTCAGCAAAATACGGCAGTGCCGTAATCCATTTTACGGTACCGTAATTTCAGACAGTACCGTAAAATCAGAACACTGCCGTAATTTGGAGGATTTTCCAAACAGAAAGTTTTTGTGATTTTACGGCACTGCCGTAAAGAATTACACTGCCGTATTTTTCAGCGCTTTCAAAACAGAAACCTTTGCTGATTTTACGGCACGGCCGTAAACAATTCTACGGTACCGTATTTCCCAGGCGATCCAGACCAGAGAACTCGTCCAATTTTACGGCACCATCGAGAAATATTTTATGGGCCGTAAGTTTGACTTTCGGTGCACAGAATGAAAATACGGCACGACCGTAAAATATTACACGGCCGTAATTTCCAGTCCAAATCGCGAGTTTTCCGCGACTGAAACTTGTTCGGGCCATAACTTTTGATCCAGAGCTCCAAATTAGAATCTGAAAGTTGTTTCCGCTTCGTCTTTAAGAGGAGATGACACACACTAAAAAGGAGAACTTTTATCACGTATCCAGAGAGTAATCGGCAGAGAGGCGACTATGGTTTGGCCTCGCGCTGAGAGGTGTAGAGGGCACCTTAGGCCTTGATTTTCACGTAGAAGCTTCGCCTGGAGGAGAGGAAGACACCACAGAAGTTTTAGAGAGTTTGGAGTCCGATTGGAGGAGAAATCAACAAAACAGCGGTGACAGCGCTGTTCATCGAAGCAAATTACGGCTGTAAACTCTTTTACAGCCGTGGTGTAAAGTTGTTTCTCCTTTCTTTTCGCTTTCTGATCACTCTGAAACTATGATTCATTGTATTTCTTCCTCCATGCAAGCTTGATACTATTTTTGGGACATGGGGTGTAATCCCCTTGATTTTTAATGATTAGATAATTCTTCTTTTTCGTCATGATAATCTTTGTTGTGATAATTCTACTTTTGTGATGAATTGTCTTTAACTTTCCATAGATCTATGTTATTATCCATGTTTTAGAGTTTTCGCAATGAGACTGAAAGATGATTTGCTTGAGAACTTGGAACCCTAGAATTGCATGTTAGGATCCCTTCCTTAGGTTAGATCTAATTTGATCTGTTCTAGTAGATTAATTGCCATGTTTAATAATATTGATCTAGGATTGAGTTATTGTGTCAAACGTGGAGATCTTGCACGAAAGTGAGGATCGAAACGTTGGAGAACCTTAGGTAGAACCTGTGTTGAGACTCGGATGCACGAAAGTGATCCTTGAGGCTTCACTTGTGATGATCAACTTAGAATTCGGATGCACGAAAGTGATCCTTGAGTTCTTTGTTGATGGTTTACTCATCTGCAACGTTGGGATAGATCTTGCGTGAAAGCGAGGATTGGTCCCTGCGTGATTGTCTGCACGAAAGTGAGATTATCCTTTTATGAAGTAAATTAAGTCTTTATCATTACAAGATTTACTTGCGAACCTTTTATTTATATCTTATCATTGAAATCAAGATGGATGAAACCCTAGTCCCATGTTTATCTCTCTGATTATCCTTCGTGTTAGCTATACTGCTTACTTTCATCATATTCGGTTTACTTAGCTTGAGAGAAAACAAATATTTGGTAATTAACAATAAGGTCTCTGTGGATCGATATTTTTATTACTTCAATAATTCCGTGCACTTGAGGAAGCCTATCAAGTTTTTGGCACCGTTGCCAGGGACCTTAGTTTTGTTAATATCAAAATAGTTGTTAGTATTGCTAGACTAGGTTTTATTTGTTTTAGATCTAACTTTATTTTTTTTTGTTTTTGCAGATTTTGGATTATCAGAAGTTGTGACAGAACTGAGATTTTCTGAAATTTGTGAATTTGCTTGTGTTTTATATTTTTTATTTTTTTTCCTATATTCTAAAAAAAAAATTTTATTTGATTGGTGTTGGATAATCTTTTTGATAGAAATCCAATGAGCGCAAGATGACATATACTACCCGTAAACAATGAACTACTCTCGTATGATGATTGAGATACTCCTACCTATGTTATCTAACATCCAGACGTGCCTCTCAGCAATACCAGATATCTCAAATATGAAGAAAGCAAGATGACAATCTCCATTCATAAGGTGCAACTAGGCAAGATAGAACAATCTAGGATTCACAAAATAAAGTTACAATCAATGCATAAAACATTCAAGGGGCTTTCCCTAGCCCTGAAACAAGATTAAGCTACAATAATCATTGTTCAAAGCAAAGCATGAAATAATCCCAACGTAACATCCATAGATAAGCAAGGAGGATAGGGAATATGATGATAGGAAGACAGAACTCCCTCAAGGAGGAAGAAGCCGCCTGGTGAGGTTTTCTCCTTCCTCAGATCGGTTGTTTGCCCCTTCACGTGTTGGTGTATATGCCCTAGGACCTAGTATTGGTCCATTATTATACTACTTGACTTTGATATTTATATATCATTCTGGCATTGTCATTATCTATGTTTGTCTACATCTGCGATTATGTACTTACATAATAATGTCCCTGGAGACAGATTGGATTTGTGCTCAAATAGTTGTCCCCAGTTAATGTACCTGAGTGGATATGAGACAACTCTGGTGCTTATGAGACTGGTATATGGGCTAGTTAGGCACAAGGTGCTAACGCATACATATGGGTATATCAGTGGTGGATAAACTAGATAGACCCGCTGTGAGGCAATGACTTGGTGTCATGAGTTATCTTCACAAGTGATAGGAGATGCATTGATCCCTTGACTTGAGGTCATTGGCTATTCTATATGGTTAGGGACATGCTTTGATACAACCTAACACCTCGCCGTAGTTGGGAGATAATAACGGTTGTCATTGAGCCTGTCATGACCCATATGAGAAGGTCAATGGATAGACAGAGGATTTGCCCCTTCCTAAGGGAAGCTTCATATCTATGGAGCTCCTCTATGGTTCTATGACTGAAAGTGTATGGCCATACCCAGGTGAGAACCTGATTTAGTAATAACCATGTGATTGGGCGAAAACAAGTGGTGACACACTTGTCCAATCGGATATCAGTTCGGCAAAGAGACTGTAATGCATCTGTACCTATTTGCGATGATGGGGATGTCGATGTCGATATCTATTCCAATGACTTGGGTAGCAGCGATGCACTGCTAGGTGCCACTCACTGCTTGTGGTGACCTTAGGTCAGCATTGCCAATGTCAGAGGAACTACAGGGTCGCACACCTTGATACTCGAGTTCTCGTATTGATCGGGAAGTCTCATGATCGAGTTATATGATAACTCGGATGTATTTTGGAGATTTCATCAGCGCCAATGGGCCTGATGAGATGGAAGAGAATTATTGAAGCCAAACTTCATTTTTGGCAGGTTGACCCGTATTTGACCATGGTTTGTCAAATTTGGATTATGGTTGAATTGGATTGGATCCAATTGTTTAATCAACCCATGCAATGAAGTTTGGGTTAGCTCATTACCCAATGAGGCCCAATAACAAGTTATCATGGAGAAAGAATGGGCTAAAGGGTATAATGGGGAGAAATCTCCACCCCATTGGCGCCTAGGGGCATAATGGAGTGGAGTTGGCGATTTTGCTTCATATGAAAGCTAAAGGCGCCTTGCCCCTTCATGCATGGATGGAAAGCTTGCCTCTAAGGCAAGGCTTGAGGCATATAAGGTATGGTAGACTTCTTTGGTAAGTCTTGGGTAATTGCAAGGAATTTATGGAAAAGTCTTGGAGACTTTCCAATGCTATAAACCGTAATTGAATCCCTCAACCCTAGCCGCCCCTCGTTACTTGGCGCCTAACCCTTATGTTGCCGCCCCTCTAATCTTTATATATCCATGGGATATGCGAGTGTCTTGATACATGAAATTGACGTGAGCAAGACATAAGGGTGAAGGCTTCATGGGTTAGCGCAAGTAATCTTCTTCCTCTTCCATTGCCGCAAGCAAGCTTCTTCCTCCTTTCCTCTTGGCACTTGGAGCATTGGAGCTTGGCGGCTTGTCTTCTTACCTCTTCCTTCTTCGCGCAACTTCTCTAGAAGGTGGCACAAGTAAAGTGGATGTCTCCCTAAGGCTTGGATCTTCTTCCCGAGGCTAGCACCAGGTATGGAAGAAGAGGACTCGAGGCATCCGTGTGTGTGAGACTGCAAAGGGCGCACGCTTGGACATCTACCTCGACATCGGCCTCGTCTTGTTTTAAGGTATTTTCTATCTCATCGTGTCGACTCCCTCGCTTGACGATCTTCACTGGGTTTTTGGGACTGGCCTGTTTCGGGGATATTCTTCAGCGGTGCAATATGTATGTGTTGTAATGACTCTGAAAAATTGTAAAATATCCCCGGGGTTTCCCAACATCACGTTTTCACGGTGAAGGGTCTCTTCTTTTCTTCGTTCAGTCGCCAAGCTCCTGTCTCTAGCCTCCGTGCGTGCGTACCCTTTTCACCATAGTGCCCAAAATTGTTTCCTTTTTGTTCTCCTACTTCCACATGTCGAATTCCTATTTTTCCCTTTGATTAAGGAGCATCTCCCATGATTTAATTATGTTTTGATATTGTGCTTACTTTCAGCATTTAAACTTGTTTACATTTCACCATTCGGTTCTACTTAGTCTTGTTTGTTGCAAGACTAGCCAGTAGAACAATTTTGTAAGACAACTTAATTCTTTGCTTTGGATGTTTTATGTTGTAGTTAGGTTGTAGCCTAGGTTTATTTTCATATCTATGTTTTATTTTGTAGTGATTGTAGTAGGATGTTTAGCCTACGACTTTATATGCACCTGTAATTGCACTACAAGGCACCACTAGTCCTCAACAACCCATTCTCAAGTCAAGACCAATCAACACTCTCAATAGTGCCAGCCCACTTCCATATATGCACCATGAGCTGATCCACATGCAAGATCCAAAAGGCCCACTACGTCAACACCATGCCACAAATTCTCCAAAGCACCACCAGCATCCACGTAAGCCAAGTCAACATGCAAGACTCCACCACACTCGGCTGAATTCCCATTCAAGGCATCTCTTCACCCTTTCAGCGGCGCATGCCACCCCAACCAATCGGTCTTCAACCTTCACCTGCAACTAGTCGGCTGAGAGTTTTCCAACCGAGGCACCTCTTCACAACAATCCAAGATACACATGCAGCTCCACCCAATCACGTTTCCACATGCCAGCATGCAATTACAAGAACATATCTTCCCATCTTTAACAAACGTCTTCGGCTACAATACCAGCACCCCACCGCCCATCCTATCCAATGGAAAAACAGGACACAACATCTCATCTGAACCATCCAAATTCAAACCACTAATCAGCCATCATTAGATAAACTCGAGGGATTTTGTAACGTTGAGGATGAGGGGTTTTAAGCCCTTGTATTTGTCACTTTGCACTTAGTCTATGATTTGAGAAAAAAAAAACATTATGTGTTGATGCGTGAGCATTGCCGCCCTGGTTTGGTGGACTCCAAACGAAACTATTCTTCTCTTCCCCTTCTCTTCCTCTTAAGTGCCGAGAGCTTCTTCCTCTCTTCTCCTCTTCCTTTTCTCCACAAAGCTACCTCTCTCTTCTTTAAGTCCTCGTACGTGTGGTCATCATCAAATAAGTTGTCCTTCATCTTCCTCCAACGCCAAGCAGAGGGGAAACACCTTGAAGAATCGGGAGCAGGGGGATTCAGAGAAAGGGGTCTTGGCCCCTTCCCTAAAGGGGGCCTCAGGTATTTTCTATCCTAGTAGAGTAATCTCCATAGGTTGCATGTTAGTCTTCTTTCACTACCACTTAGTTAAATTGAACTTGCGCATGTTTAATTATAAAATTAGAGAGCTCCATACCTTAGGTTTAGTCATTGGGATTTCCACCCTTCTTAAGTGGTATCAGAGCATTGAGTCGAGAGGGTAATAGAGACAACTAATGATGTAGACGCAGTCCGCCACGCCAGCCCACGACGGTCCAAACGAGCTCGACGGCCTCCAAAACGGTTGGATCTGTAGCCAGCCAAGCTCAGCTTCTCGAAGGATCGTTCGAAAAACACAGCTGGCAGCATATTCGATGTAACTAACCGGAGGTTAGCAAGCCCACTTGCGCTAACACCTCCGTCCATCTCCTATAAATAACGACCCATCTCCTCGAGTCCGGGTGATGAATGTAATGTACTTTTTTTCCAGTTTCAATGAAGTTCTCATTGTGTTCTTAGTTTTTTTTCGTTCGTCGGCGGGTGAATCGTCCCCGCTCCGGCAACTTGGTGGTGAAGTGTCCCGCCGGTCCCTTTCCTTCCCCGTAGTGATCTGATCCGGACACGAGTCTCTCTTCCTCGTAGAGATCGCTCGTGCTCGCCGATCCTATCGTATCTACGGTCACATTGTAAGGTCAGGCAATCTCGCCTGTTCCTCTTCCCCATCGAGACTGTCCTGTGGCAGATCTCGATGTAAACCGTTCCCTGTAATCTTTCGTGTAAATCTCTGCTTGTACGCTAAAAAATGAATGTGCGCTGTGAGATCCCGCGGCGTTGCTCGACGAGGACGTGCGAGATGGTCGGCGAGCCTTGTTCTTGGCAGCAGCATCGAGGAGACCCCTTCCACCGCCGGTGAGTAACGTAACTGAGCGCTGATTAATTGCTTTTACGTCGCTGTTAAACCTGCCTGCTTGTTGTTGCTCCAATGCGTTTACGTTCTGCTTCGTAGTTTTGACGCCTGTGTTTTCGGTCGACTGTCTTCTTCTTCTCTTTTTCCCCGCTCTCTGTTCCGTTGTTTTGTTCTTCAGATCCTGCGTCGACATGATCGCCCACCACCCCTAGAAGTTCCGCATGTATGCCTTTTCCCGATAGTAAACGAGCCGTAGTCTTTCGCCCTCCTCTGTTCCAGACCGCACCTTCTGAACTCTGCTAACTCAGATCTCTGTCGCGGCTTTTGTTTCTTTTACGAGAGGTCGGCCTACCATTATCACTCTGTTATTCCGATCGTAACGCTGCAGCATAGCTACGCCCTCCTCTGTCTAGACTACCACCGTCCGAACTCTGCAGATTCGGATCTCCTTTGTGATCTCCACGAGGGTCTGGAGACACACGGTTTTATCTCCGTTCACCCACCCAGATTCAGCAACCCCAGATCTCTAGTGAGATCGTATATCAGCACCACTTTCCCTCTACGCGCCTCTTCCCCTGTAAACGCCAACCCGGATCCCCATCGTGACCTTCATGAGAAATCAGCTCCCTGAAATTTTTCCGTTTTAATCACGCTGCACCACTCCCTGCTCCCTTCCATCTCCGCCACAGATCTCAGCACCCTAGCCATCACCGCGATCTCCCCAAGAAGCTGAACCTCCGCTGCCATCCCCGAACCACGCTACCTCACGTCCCTGCTCCCTGTTCCGTAGCTACAGACCCCTGCTGTTCTTCGCAGCCTCCATCAATACGCTAAAGCTCCGCTGCCATCCCTAACCACGCTGCGTCACTTCCCTGTTCCCATCCTCCATAGTTGCAGAGTCCCGCACCCTCGCCATTGCCGCAACCACCACCGAAAAGCTGCGTACCCGGAACCTTCCATTAAACCTGCTGTATCAACGTATAGAATTCCTGAAACTTCCCAGGAGATCTACTGCTTCATCATACGTCAGCTTCCCCTGACTTCCTCCACGATCATCATTGAGAAGACGATCCAGAAACTTCCCCTAACCTTGTGGCAGTTCCCCCCCTGCTCCAATCCACCGTAGCTACTATCCCTACACCCTGCCGCGACCTCCACAGAGAAGCTGAACGTCCGCTGCCACCCATAACCACACATCCTCCCCTCCCAGTTCCCTTCCTCCATAACTACTGATCCATGCACCCCAACCACTTCCGTGACTACCACCGAGGAACTGCATCCCAGAAACCGACCAGTATCACGCTGTAACGTAGTTACAGAACCCTGCATACCACCTTAGTTGCAGGTATCCATACCCTGCTGTTCTCCGCGAACCCCACTAAGAAGCCCGAAACCAGCAGCCATCCTGCATCCTCTCCCATGCCCGATCTATCGTAAATACGGCCGTCTGCATTCCCTGAGCTCCTCCACAGCGAAACCAAGCTCCAGAAACTTTCCCGAAGCCCTCTGCTTCAATTTTGGTATCAGAGCAATCCGATTACTCCCTGCGGTTTCCCCTGCTTTGAACGGATCTTAATTACTCATGGCTAGCCGATCTTCCAACCCTCAGCTACCTACATCATCTGAGCCAGCCCCAGATACCGCTGAGATCCCAAACTCTTTGATAGCACGCTTGTTAGATCGAATAGATGCGATGGAAATTGCAATCCAACGAACCAATACTCGTCTAGAGCAACTGGCAGCTTTTCCCAGCTTGCGTGGTACTCCGGGTCTGCCCCCATTAAGGGCGGCGGCCGATGAGATGCTTATGCCTACTGCCGACCTGAACCATAGAGAGTTTCCCCGTCGACTCCCAGAGCGACGCAACACTCGAGAGCACGATCTCGAGTGGGAGCACGGAAATCCCAGGCCTCGCGCCCCATACCCTCGCCACCGAGACGATGACGAGGTTCGACGGTTTGTAAAATTATCACCGCCGCACTTTGATGGAAACCTCGACGCTCGAGTTTTCTTGGATTGGATTACTGCTATCGAGCAGTATTTTGATTGGAGCGGCATGCCCGATCACATGCGAGTGAACGCCGCCCGACTGTTATTACTCGGTTCGGCCAAGCTCCACTGGCTCCACATTGAGCGCCAGCGAGAGCGTGCGTATCTTCCCCCTATTGCTAGTTGGGATGAGATGAAGCTGAGATTGCACGAGAAATACGTGCCACCTTCTTATCGTCATCGATTGCTCGAACAACTTAGTAGCCTGTCTCAAGGGAACACCTCTGTCCCTGAGTATAGAACCCAGTTCGACGAGTTGCTCATTCGCAGCAACTTAGAAGAAGACCCTAGTTTCACGACTGCCCGTTTTAAGAGTGGTTTGCAACCTGACATCCGCCGATCTCTCACCACTAGCCTGGATGACTCTCTGGATACCATCTACCAGCGGGCATGTGAGATTGAGAGAGATCTGAAGAAAACCTATGTTCGAAACCCTCACCCAACCAACCGGCAATCCCTGCCACCTCAGCGAGTAGATCCGAATTTTCGGAACTCGGCCGGTACCCATGTCCCCGACACTCGTGTTTCCCCATCCCCGCTTGCAATAGACAAAGGCAAAACTGTTGCTCAATCGCTACCTGGCCGGCCCACATGTTATCAGTGTCACCAACCTGGTCACGTCATTCGTGATTGCCCCCGCCGATCCCTACATGTAGGGGAAGGCCCGTCTCTACCTGGCCCCGCTGACACGCCCTTTGAGCCCTACATACCCGAGCCTCGTAAGGATGATCCAAGCATTAACGATGTTACACCGGATCACTATACGAGTGAAGAGGATGAGTTCACGCCCACCTTAGCTGTTGTCCGATGCACCTTGGTTCAGCCTAAGCCTACCGAAGATTGGAAACGAACCAGCATCTTCTATACCTATACGCATTGCAATGGGCACACGTGCAAAATCGTAATAGACAGCGGAAGCAGTCTTAACGTTGTGTCACGCACGGCCGTCACTCGGTTTGGCTTAAGCCTTGAACCACACCCGAATCCATATTCGATCGCCTGGGTTGACACATCTAACCTGGCGGTAACTCACCGATGCTTAGTACCTCTTAAGCTTGGTGATTACCATGAACATCTGTGGTGCGATGTCATCGCCATGGACGTCTCACATGTCCTACTTGGACGTCCTTGGTTGTATGACCTCAACGTCACACACTATGGTAGGTCCAACACCTACCTTTTTGAATTTGAAGGAAAAAAGATTCGGCTCAACCCAGCTCTACCCAAGGAGCTACGGGCTTCCAACCCTAAAGGCACCGTGCGCCCCACCCCTACTCAACCTTTGAGTATCATCCGACCCCAAGCCTTTCGTGCCAAGTCTAAAAAGTTGGACACACTGTTTGCCCTCTTTATCAAGGAAGTACCCGTCAACCAAGATCCCTCCCCTGTGCAAACATCCCCTGCTCTTGAGGAGTTGTTAAGCGACTTTCACGACCTTACACCCGACGAGCTACCCGCCGGGTTACCCCCTGTGCGCAGCATCCAACACGCAATTGACCTCATCCCGGGTTCAGCCTTACCCAACCTTCCCCACCATAGGCTCAACCCCAATGAGCACATGGAGCTTAGTCGCCAAATAGATGACCTCCTAACTAAGGGCTTTATACGCGAAAGCTTAAGCCCTTGCGCTGTTCCGGCACTTCTCGCCCCAAAAAAAGATGGAACCTGGCGTATGTGCATTGATTGTCGGGCAATCAATAAGATCACAATCAAGTATCGCTTTCCAATACCACGTCTAGATGACATGTTAGACCTCATTTCTGGATCCCAGTATTTTTCCAAGTTAGATTTACGCAGTGGGTACCACCAGGTTCGGGTCCGAGAGGGCGATGAGTGGAAAACCGCATTTAAATCCAAAGATGGGTTGTATGAATGGCTAGTCATGCCATTTGGCTTGACCAACGCCCCATCTACATTTATGCGTGTCATGACCCATGTCTTAAAGCCATACTTGGGTAAGTTTCTTGTCGTATACTTTGACGACATCCTCATTTTTAGCCCTACCCAGTCCGAGCATCTTAACCACTTACGGCTCACCTTGGAATTGCTAAGGCAAGAAAAGTTTTACCTCAACCTCAAAAAATGTTCATTCTTGGACACTCAAGTAATATTCCTTGGATTTATTGTCTCGGCCCAAGGGCTAATGGTCGACCCTGAGAAAATTCGCGCAATAGTTGATTGGCCTGAACCTAAGACTCTGACCGAAGTTAGGAGCTTCCATGGCCTAGCCACATTTTACCGCCGCTTTGTTAAAGGCTTTAGTACCATCGTAGCTCCTATCACCAATTGCATGCGTAAAGATGAGTTTCTGTGGACCCCATCAGCAAACCGCGCATTCATGGAAATCAAAACCAAGCTAACCTCAACCCCTGTCCTACGACTCCCAGACTTTGCAAAAGCGTTTGAAGTTGCGTGTGATGCGTCGGGGATAGGTGTAGGGGGAACTCTGAGCCAAGAAGGACACCCCATAGCCTTCTATAGTGAGAAGCTTAATGAAGCGAGACAGCGATATTCCACGTACGATAAAGAGTTTTACGCCGTAGTACAAACTCTCCGACATTGGCGGCACTATCTCTTACATGCTGAGTTTGTGTTATTTAGCGACCATCAGGCTCTCTCGTTTCTTAATTCGCAAAAAAAACTAAGTGCCCGACACGCAAAATGGGTAGAATTCCTACAACAGTACACCTTTGTACTGAAGCACCGAGCTGGTACTGAAAATAAAGTCGCCGATGCTCTCAGCCGAGTTCGACACCTGTTGCACATTCTGCAAACCAAGATTTCCACATTTGACCACATGAAGAGTGAGTATGAAACGTGCCCTGATTTTTCAACGGTTTATGCTCAACTCGTCGATGGCCTCGTACTGAATCCCAGCTACTCTCTAAAGGATGGATATCTCTTGTGGGGCACTCGCCTTTGTGTCCCACGGACTTCCCTAAGAGAATACCTCCTTCAAGAGATCCATGCCGGTGGTGCCGCCGGGCATCATGGACGCGACCAGACCTATACCTTAGCTGCCGAACGCTTTTATTGGCCCAACCTTCGGAAGGACGTAGAACTCATTGTGCGACATTGCGGTATCTGTCAAACCGCCAAAACGCGAAAACCGAATACGGGCTTCTATACACCTTTGCCGATCCCCATGAAGCCTTGGCAAGATATTAGCATGGACTTTGTAGTAGGGTTGCCTCGAACCTCCACCAAGTGCGACTCCATTTTCGTTGTTGTGGACCGTTTCTCAAAAATGGCTCACTTCTTAGCGTGCTCCAAGACATATGATGCCTCCCACGTCGCAAAAATCTTTGTGAACGAGGTAGTTCGACTCCACGGGTTACCTAAGACCATCGTGTCCGATAGAGATACTCGATTCGTGAGCTACTTTTGGAAGACCCTATGGGTTTTGCTCGGCACAAAGCTCCGGTTCTCCTCGGCCTTCCATCCTCAAACGGATGGGCAGACAGAGGTAGTAAACCGCAGTCTGGGGAATCTTTTACGCTGTCTCGTAGTCGAGCATAAGACTAGTTGGGATACTATTTTACCTATCGCTGAGTTCGCCTACAACAGTGCTGTCAATAGAACTACAGGACTCAGCCCCTTCCAAATTGTAACTGGCCAACAACCCAACAAGCCTGTCGACCTGCTACCCATTTCGCCCTCCATTCCTATTTCTGACTCCGCTTTGACTTTTGCACAACACTTGGCGGACTTACACAACGAGGTAAGACGAAAAATCGATTTGAGCAACAACAAATATCAGGCAATGGTTAATCAGCGTCGTAGGCCACATATCTATAATGAGGGTGACCAAGTAATTGTGAGAATCAAACCGGAGAGACTTGGTCCGGGGGTCAATTCTAAGCTGCATGCCAAGAACATGGGACCGTTTACCATCTTGCATAAAATCGGCGACAACGCATATGTCCTGGATCTCCCTGCCACAATGGGAATTAGTTCCACCTTCAACGTACAAGACCTGCTTCCATATCATCCACCTCTTCCGGAAGAACCGACGCCAGCTGATAAAGAACCCCTCCAAATTTCCGATGAACAAACCGTGCTTACTACAGAAGGTCCTACCCCTCACTACCTGGTTGAATGGAATGATGAATCTGCTTGGGTGCCTGAACAAGAAGCAGAAAATATTTCACCCCAGATGTTGCAAGAATATCAACAAGTTCCTTCTCCAGAGGAGAATTTCTGTCCACCGAGGGGAGTTGATGTAGACGCAGTCCGCCACGCCAGCCCACGACGGTCCAAACGAGCTCGACGGCCTCCAAAACGGTTGGATCTGTAGCCAGCCAAGCTCAGCTTCTCGAAGGATCGTTCGAAAAACACAGCTGGCAGCATATTCGATGTAACTAACCGGAGGTTAGCAAGCCCACTTGCGCTAACACCTCCGTCCATCTCCTATAAATAACGACCCATCTCCTCGAGTCCGGGTGATGAATGTAATGTACTTTTTTTCCAGTTTCAATGAAGTTCTCATTGTGTTCTTAGTTTTTTTTCGTTCGTCGGCGGGTGAATCGTCCCCGCTCCGGCAACTTGGTGGTGAAGTGTCCCGCCGGTCCCTTTCCTTCCCCGTAGTGATCTGATCCAGACACGAGTCTCTCTTCCTCGTAGAGATCGCTCGTGCTCGCCGATCCTATCGTATCTACGGTCACATTGTAAGGTCAGGCGATCTCGCCTGTTCCTCTTCCCCATCGAGACTGTCCTGTGGCAGATCTCGATGTAAACCGTTCCCTGTAATCTTTCGTGTAAATCTCTGCTTGTACGCTAAAAAATGAATGTGCGCTGTGAGATCCCGCGGCGTTGCTCGACGAGGACGTGCGAGATGGTCGGCGAGCCTTGTTCTTGGCAGCAGCATCGAGGAGACCCCTTCCACCGCCGGTGAGTAACGTAACTGAGCGCTGATTAATTGCTTTTACGTCGCTGTTAAACCTGCCTGCTTGTTGTTGCTCCAATGCGTTTACGTTCTGCTTCGTAGTTTTGACGCCTGTGTTTTCGGTCGACTGTCTTCTTCTTCTCTTTTTCCCCGCTCTCTGTTCCGTTGTTTTGTTCTTCAGATCCTGCGTCGACATGATCGCCCACCACCCCTAGAAGTTCCGCATGTATGCCTTTTCCCGATAGTAAACGAGCCGTAGTCTTTCGCCCTCCTCTGTTCCAGACCGCACCTTCTGAACTCTGCTAACTCAGATCTCTGTCGCGGCTTTTGTTTCTTTTACGAGAGGTCGGCCTACCATTATCACTCTGTTATTCCGATCGTAACGCTGCAGCATAGCTACGCCCTCCTCTGTCTAGACTACCACCGTCCGAACTCTGCAGATTCGGATCTCCTTTGTGATCTCCACGAGGGTCTGGAGACACACGGTTTTATCTCCGTTCACCCACCCAGATTCAGCAACCCCAGATCTCTAGTGAGATCGTATATCAGCACCACTTTCCCTCTACGCGCCTCTTCCCCTGTAAACGCCAACCCGGATCCCCATCGTGACCTTCATGAGAAATCAGCTCCCTGAAATTTTTCCGTTTTAATCACGCTGCACCACTCCCTGCTCCCTTCCATCTCCGCCACAGATCTCAGCACCCTAGCCATCACCGCGATCTCCCCAAGAAGCTGAACCTCCGCTGCCATCCCCGAACCACGCTACCTCACGTCCCTGCTCCCTGTTCCGTAGCTACAGACCCCTGCTGTTCTTCGCAGCCTCCATCAATACGCTAAAGCTCCGCTGCCATCCCTAACCACGCTGCGTCACTTCCCTGTTCCCATCCTCCATAGTTGCAGAGTCCCGCACCCTCGCCATTGCCGCAACCACCACCGAAAAGCTGCGTACCCGGAACCTTCCATTAAACCTGCTGTATCAACGTATAGAATTCCTGAAACTTCCCAGGAGATCTACTGCTTCATCATACGTCAGCTTCCCCTGACTTCCTCCACGATCATCATTGAGAAGACGATCCAGAAACTTCCCCTAACCTTGTGGCAGTTCCCCCCCTGCTCCAATCCACCGTAGCTACTATCCCTACACCCTGCCGCGACCTCCACAGAGAAGCTGAACGTCCGCTGCCACCCATAACCACACATCCTCCCCTCCCAGTTCCCTTCCTCCATAACTACTGATCCATGCACCCCAACCACTTCCGTGACTACCACCGAGGAACTGCATCCCAGAAACCGACCAGTATCACGCTGTAACGTAGTTACAGAATCCTGCATACCACCTTAGTTGCAGGTATCCATACCCTGCTGTTCTCCGCGAACCCCACTAAGAAGCCCGAAACCAGCAGCCATCCTGCATCCTCTCCCATGCCCGATCTATCGTAAATACGGCCGTCTGCATTCCCTGAGCTCCTCCACAGCGAAACCAAGCTCCAGAAACTTTCCCGAAGCCCTCTGCTTCAACTAATTGATAGTTCATCGCCAAATATCCTAGTCAAATTAATTTCGGACACATCAGATCCCTACTGTGCTGAAATTCTGCTTGCTAATTTGTTCTGCCGTGACTCTGTCTCTGAAAACCTGTTGTGTTTCTGTGTTTGTTAAGTCTTGTGTTGAGTAATCAAAGACAAAACTTTGATCTTCCTGCTGTATTTTTACCTTAATCTTACGGAACTAGCTGAAGCTTTGTTGCTGAATTTTCTTTCCGTTTGCTGGATTTACGCTTTGATTCTTTAATTGAAACTTCTGAATCAAGAGGGCATTTGTGCTGTCTAACCAATAGATAGTCTTCAAATCTCCTAGCTACATCAGTTTCAAGCCTAGTAAGACCATTGCTGTGGCTGAAACGTGACCCAACTGGAGTGGGAATTTAATCGCTGCTGTTTTGGATTTCCGGGTGAACTCATTTGGATTTCTGTACTATTCCTTACCAGCTTGAGTTTGTTTGTGTTTGCGTTTACAAGTTGGCAGGAGAATAAGGAATTACTTCTACCATAGAAATTCCACTAATCCTCCTCAGCCATTTCACCTCACCAGGAGCTGCAGCAAAGCAATTACTGTCAGCTCCCTCGAAGGCTTGAAACAAGATGAAATTGCTGCACTGAATTAGGATGAAATCTGATATTTGCTATTCCTGAATTGTCGTTAGCCTTGAATAGAAACCTGGAATTTGTGGCTTTACAAACACTACACGCTGCTGAAATTTCTTGCTGTAGCTTGCCATTTGAATCTGAATTTCTGCTGAGCACTGTCCTGTGTGGTAATACCAACTGAATAGCATTTCAGATCTGAACTAAACCTGCATAGTTGTTTGCATTAGACACAACACTTGCGCATATCCCTGCCTTACATCTGGAACCTGCTGCATGCTCTTTATTACCTTGTTATACTCAAGTCTGCGAATACAATTAAAACTGCCACCTGCGCTTGCGTGTGGTAAATACACATGTTGAGGTTCATCTGCAGAAAGCTGAATTTATGCACTTTGTTACTATCATATGCGTTGGCTGAATTGCAGCACTAGACTACTTGCTGCCAGCTGCATTTACTGAATTTTACTTTGCTGTACCCTCTGCACATGTTGAATCTTTGCACTTACCATAATCATTGCTGAATTTTATATTTATCATCTGAATACAAGCTGATAGATAGCTAAAATACTTGAATCTTCATGCTTGGTAGTACATCAGGAGCTTATTGACCAACTTGTGCTTATATTGATAAGTAAGATTGTTGCTTACCATTGGTCCATCGCACCTTGCACCATTCCTTGCTGAACTTTGTTGGTATTTGCTGTACCTTCAAATAATTTGCTGAATAACATTTCTGCATCATTTACCTATCTCAATCCATTGGCTGTGTTGAATATTAATGGTTGTTATGAGCATGTACTGTTCATTACCATCTGAAAGTATTGCACTTGCTGAAAATTTCTGCTGAACATGTTTAACTCTCTGTTACATTTTATCATTTGCTTAATCTGAATGTTCATGTTTAATGCTGCTTGGTATCCTTGTTCACCTTCGAATCAAGTTAACAACATGTTAAGAGGAACAAATAAATATTATCAAACCTATACCCAACCCAATGAACAACTCCATGATCACACTCATGATTACCTCCCTAGGGTAACGTATGAACCAAAAGATCATAATCAACATAGGATTAATCCTGATTTTCATAATTCTAAAGGGACGCCCATGGACAATGTGACTAGCATGTTTGAACAAATTATGAGTCGCATGACTAGGCTAGAAGAAGAAAATAAATTCTTAAGGCAACACATAAGTCAGCCCATTTCCACTCAAAACGTTGAACACTACCAATCCCCTAGGGGAACCCAGGAAAATTCATGGGAAGAAAGACCTAGTCAAACTGAACATAGACATGGTAGGACTGGAAAAAATTTTTGCAGCAAGGTGGGGGTGCTGCAAAAAGTGCAGCATGTGAGAGGATTTCATGAAACTTTTGTGAAATTTCACGATAAATTTCGTGAAATCTCATGAAAAATTATCGTGAAATTTTTAATCGTGAAATTTCATGAAAACTATCATGAAATTCTCTCACAATGCTGCACTTTGTGCAGCACCCCCACCTTGCTGCAAAAATTTTTTCGTAGGACTGCACCCCGAAATGATCAGACTATAACCAACAACCAATACATGGAGAGACTTTCAACATATAGGGTCACCCTTAGATCAGATTATTTTCATACTTACACTAAGATTGATCATAAGGTGTGTAAGATTGCCATTGATGAATGCATTGGGTTCAACTTTATAACTCTCCTAGCAATTGACAAATTTCAGTTGACCACCAAACCTAACCCTTACCCTTATACCCTTACTTGGGAAGATGGAACCTGGACCTTAGTGAACCGTAGATGCCTTGTTCCCATCAAGTTTGCCGCCTATGAACAAGAGATTTGGTGTGATATCTTGCCCCTAAAGGGTGCTTACCATGTCTATCTTGGTAAGCCTTGGTTAGATGACTTTGATGGATATTACCATAGAAGGAAAGATAGCTATGTCTTGCGGTTCTATAAACCACAGCTTAATATCATGAGACCCAAGCCTAGAACCCCTAAGGTAGACAACTTTCCTAAAGAAACCATAGAGCCTTGTCTACCTATACCATCATCTAATAACATACCCATAGCTGAACCTAAAGAACACATGATTGAAGGTCAACCACCTCCTCTAGATGTAGACCCTAATATGCCATCCTCACTTTTGGATCCGAGAGCTGAGTCTTTTAACATTAATAACATGTTTAGGATTACCCCAACCCAATCCCACTCTTGAAGGTAAAATTAAACCATACCATGAGGACATTAAGGGAACTCAACCTCTAGACAATTCTCAATCCCTTACCGTTATTTCTTACCGACATTTTGACATGTATGGAAGAAGAAAGTTCCCAGCTCAAACGAGAAGCTTTTCCAAATGCAGTAAACTGACCTTGAGAGCAAAGGAGACAAACTGCAGCTTACCCAAAGAAAAAGTGAACGTTGGAGCTTGTAGCCAACGGTCACAAAAAGCTTCGAGCTCACTATCTTCCCTAGCCATCGTTCATAAGGAGCTTCAACGCACGCCTATCTTCTCTTTGTTGTTCTATAAATGTAATCTCCCCCAATGAATTTGTCAGTAGACAAGATTTTGAAAATGAATGGAAATGGTTTCGTTTCTCTCTATCGGATGTTTCTTCCTCTCTTCCTCTGGTAGCTAAAGCTTCCATGGATTTAGAACTTCTTCACTATCTTCTCCTCTAATCTTCCATGGACTTGGAATCTCTACCGTGCTGCATCCTTCTCATCGCTGCGCTATCCATCTTCCACCTCTGCCACACTTAAACAACCTTCCGCCGCTGTCACATTCCACACCCAGCTTCCAGCCGAGTCCAGCCTTGGACTCTCCGTTCGCCTCGCCACCAGCGACGATCCGACCGACGGATCGTCCTCAAATTTCAACCACGCCTTCTACAGTTCTAGTCGAACCCACAACCGGAGGGATCGCCCCATCCGACGTCTGGATCGCCGAAATCGGAAGATTTCTGGTGACGCCTCAGCTCACGCCCCTACTTCCGCCCTTCTCCACTGATCGCCGTCGATCTCCTCTGACCAGCCACCGACCGTTCCCAAGCTCCGGCAACTAGTTCGCCGTACTCAGGGGAACTCCCAGTTGTTGCAGGTCGGGAGTTCATGCCGTCTCCGATGACCACCGGCAGCCTCTGCATCTTCTCACGTAATCCCCTGTTTCCGCCAGAAGCAGGGCCGCGCTAGCGCCGCCCGCCTCCTAGTGACCGGGCGACACCACCGGCTGGCTGTCACGCCGGAAACATCCCCGCCAGCCTCGAGACCCGCCAGCCATTCTTCCCCACGCTTCTGCAGCCTCCAGCGTCGACCAGCTCGCGCAACGACTCCCCGCTGTTTCCATGAGAACCATCTTACTATTCCTGTTTAAGTTATACTCATTCCTAATCTGGTTAACCCTTTTTATGCAGGTAGTTAATGATCTTGAATCAATTGCAACCTCTTATCTTTGGCACAACTTGGATGAACACATGTTGCTCTACATCCCGGAATACTTGGTTACAACTGAACATCACTGGATCTGTCTAAGCAACAAAGCAAATAATGCTAATTGATAACTTTCTGTGATTATGTCAATTTGCTGATCTGATTAGCCATCTTCTTGCAGATGCCCTACTTGACTAACTCATAATGATCTTTCATTTTTGCTACGCCTAAAAACAACAATATTCAGTCTTCTACTTGGTTTTACTAATTTTCATTATGGATCCCTAGAACCATCTCTAAGGCATAACTACTTTTGATAATTTTCTTGCCCTGCATTTTTGGCTGTTGATTGAGTTTGGTATTTTTATTTGAAAATATAAAAATTCTAATCATGTGTTTGCCCCCCACATCATATAGTTTGCCATCGGTACTTACTAGGATCCTCATCATTACCTTCACTCTTAGGGCCTAGACCCGAGCACCCAAAATCTCTATACTTAGAAATACCTCAGCCCCCTCCTAAACTTGACCCAATTGAAAATCTCGAGAAAGTTGTGCAAGCTTAACTTGAATCACCTCTTGACCCAACTAGCACCGAGTCCTCTATTGACCTATCCCTAGAACCCCCAATCTTAGAACCATCACCATTAGAATCACCCCAACCTTTGCCCACTCTTGACTTGATAGAATTTTTCAGCCCCACAAGAGACACCCAACATTGAACTTTGTCCCAAAGCACCCATGAGCACAAATATAAGTCACTCTTTAATGGATACATTCTCACAACATAAGGACTGCCCCATGCTATTCAAGATCTTTTGCTATGATGCCTTTAAATTTGAAATTTATTTTGACAAAACCATGACTTTGCATATGCTGAACATGAAATCATCTTTTGCACTGAATGAAAAGCTACATGATAAAATTGCTCATGAATCTAATATTGGTTTAATTCTCCCAAATCATGCCTTAGAAAAAACATCATGCATAATGTCTAGAATTCTATGCGCATACCTGCCATGTCTTTCATTCAAAGCTGTCATATTCAAATGTCATATTTTCAAATCATATGTTATTGCTTCACATGAGAATACCATTGCTTTCAGAGATTTCTATTTTACTTGCAGGATCACAAAGGTCAAGAAGCCTAATGACAACCGTCAAACATTGGGATGGCCACCCAAGCTAGTGTTGGTGTATATGCCCTAGGACCTAGTTTTGGTCCATCTTTGTACTACTTGACTCTGATATTCATATATCTTTCTGGCATTGTCGTTATCATTGTTTGTCTACACCTGCGATTGTGTACTTACATGATAATGTCCCTAGAGACAGATTGGATCTGTGCTCAAATGATTGTCCCCAGTCGATGTACCTGAGTGTATATGGGACAGCTCTGGTACTTGTGAGACTGGTATGTGGGCTGGTTAGGCACGTGGTGCTAACGCAGACACATGGGTATATCATTGGAGGATATACTGGATCGACCCGCTGTGAGGCTATGACTTGGTGTCATGAGTTATCCTCACAAGTGACAGGAGATGCATTGATCCCTTGACTTGAGGTCATTGACCATTCTATGTGGTTAGGGACTTGCTTTGATACAACCTAACACCTCGCCGTAGCTGGGAGGTCATAACGGTTGTCATTGAGCATGTCACGACCCATATGAGAAGGTCAATGGACAGACATAGGATTTGCCCCTTCCTAAGGGAAGTATGATATCCATGGAGCTCCTCTATGGTTCTATGACTGAAAGTATATGGCCATACCCAGGTGAGAACCTGATTTAGTCATAACCATGTGATTGGGTGAAAACAAGTGGTGACACACTTGTCCAATCGGATATCAGTTCGGCAAAGAGACTGTAATGCATCTGTACCTTGTTGCAATGATGGGGATGTCGATGTCGATATCCATTCCGATGACTTGGGTAGCAGCGACGCACTGCTAGGTGCCACTCACTGCTTGTGGTGACATTTGGTCAGCACTGCCAACGTCAGAGGGACCTACAGGGTCGCACACCTTGATACTCGAGTTCTCGTATTGATCGGGAAGCCTTATGATCGAGTTATTGGATAACTCGGATCTAATTAGGAGATTTCATCAGCACCAATGGGCCTGATGAGATGGAAGAATGTTATTGGAGCCAAACTTTATTTTTGGTAGGTTGACCCGTATTTGACCATGGTTGGTCACATTTGGATTAGGGTTGCATTGGATTGGATCCAAATGCTTAATCAACCCATGTGATGAAGTTTGGGCTAGCTCATTATCCAATGAGGCCCAATAACAAGTTCTCATGAAGAGATGAGAGGCTAAAAGGGTATAATAAGGAGAAACATGAACCATTAAGCGCCTAGGGGCATAATGGTGTCATGTTGGCGCCTTTGCTTCATTATGGAAGTAAAGGGCGCTTCCCCTCTCTTCCTTGGATGGAATGCATGCCTCTATGGCATGTCTTGGCCTGATATGGTACTTGGGCAATTATGGATAGGTTGAATGGAGTTTATGGTAAAGTCTTGGAGACTTTCCTTGTCTCAAACCTCCTCATCCTAGCCCTACACTTGTCATGATCCTAGCCCTTACCCTAACCGCCTCTTGCCCTATATATGTGACCCTAGCCGCCCCCTCTTACATGCGTTCTCCCTTGGAGGCGTGAACACATCAAGAGGGCGAGAGTAAGGGGCATTGGCGCAACCATCTTCTTCCATCAAACCCTAGCCGCAAGCATCTTCCTTTCTTCTTCCTTTGGCGCAAGAGAAGAAAAGGCTTGGCGGCATTCTCCCTTCTCCTCTCTTCTTCATCAATTGGCGCTTCTACCTTGGAGGTGGCGCAAGCATTCAAGAAGAGAACTAAGGCTTGGATCTTCTTCCTGAGGCTAGCACCGGGCATGGAAGAAGAGGACTTGAGGCATCCGTGTGTGTGAAACTGCAGAGGGTGCACGCTTGGGCGCCTATCACGACATCGACCTCATCTTGCTCTAAGGTATTTCCTAACTCATCGTGTCAACTCTCTTGCTTGCGATCTTCACTGGGTTTTTGGGACCGGCCTGTTTCGGGGACATTCTTCCGCTGTGCAATGTATGTCTATCTCTGAAAATTGTATAATGTCCCCGAGGTTTCCCAACAGCTAGGACTTGAAGCTGCAAAAATAAAGGAACCCTTCGGACGGTCCATACGAGATGATCTTCATACATTGGGGTGGCCCCCAAAATTGCAAGTTAATGACAAAGATTACCTAAGTCATCCTGACCGTGATGATCTTTGTACCTTGGGGTGGCCACCAGAACCTTCAACATTGGAACTTAAATTTTAATTCTTCGGGAGAAGAATTTTTTTACCCCCGGGAAAGCTGATGCAGGAGCATCTCCTATGATTTAATTATGTTTTGATATTGTGTTTACTTTCAGCATTTGAACTTGTTTATATTTCACCATTCGGTTCTACCTAGTCTTGTTTGTTGCAAGACTAGCTTGTAGAACAATTTTGTATGACAACTTAATTCTCTGCTTTGGATGTTTTATGTTGTAGTTAGGTTGTAGCCTAGTTTTATTTTCACATCTTTGTTTTTTTTTATAGTGATTGTAGTAGGATGTTTAGCCTAGGACTTTATATGCACCTGTAATTGCACTACAAGGCACCACTAGTCCTCAACAGCCCATCCTCAAGTCAAGACCAATCAACACTCTCAATAGTGCCAGCCCACTTCCATATATGCACCAAGAGCTGATCCACATGCAAGATCCAAAAGGCCCACTACTTCAACACACAGCCACAAATTCTCCAAAGCACCACCAGCATCCACGTAAGCCAAGTCAACATGCAAGACTCCACCACACTCGGCTGAATTCCCATTCAAGGCATCTCTTCACCCTTTCAGCGGTGCATGCCACCCCAACCAATCGGTCTTCAACCTGCACCTGCAACTAGTCGGCTGAGAGTTCTCCAACCGAGGCACCTCTTCACAACAATCCAAGATACGCTTGCAGCTCCACCCAATCATGTTTCCACACGCCAGCATGCAATTACAAGAACATATCTTCCCATCTTTAACAAACGTCTTCAGCTACAAAACCAGCACCCCACCGCCCATCCTATCCAATGGAAAAATAGGACACAACATCTCATCTGAACCATCCAAATTCAAACCACTAGTCAGCCACCATTAGATAAACTTGAGGGATTTTGTAATGTTGAGGATTAGGGGTTTTAAGCCCTGGTATATGTCACTTTGCACTTAGTCTATGATTTGAGAAAAAAAAACATTATGTGTTGATGCGTGAGCATTGCCCTGGTTTGGTGGACCCCAAACGAAACTATTCTTCTCTTCCCCTTCTCTTCCTCTAAGTGCCGAGAGCTCCTTCCTCTCTTCTCTTCTTCCTTTTCTCCATAAAGCTACCTCTCTCTTCTTGAAGTCATCTTACGTGTGGTCATCATCAAATAAGTTGTCCTTCATCTTCCTCCAACGCCAAGCAGAGGGGAAACACATTGAAGAATCGGGAGCAGGGGGATTCAGAGAAAGGGGTCTTGGCCCCCTTCCCTAAAGGGGGCCTCAGGTATTTTCTGTCCTAGTAGAGTAATCTCCATAGGTTGCATGTTAGTCTTCTTGCACCGCCACTTAGTTAAATTGAACTTGCGCATGTTTAATTGTAAAATTAGAGAGCTCCATACCTTAGGTTTGGTCGTTGGGACTTCCGCCCTTCTTCACCCTTACGAAACCTTCCATCCAGCATAGGGAAAATGAGGGATAGAGTCTGAAAAATCAGCGTCAGGCAACACAAAAGCCACGGGGCGTGATTTTGGTTGCTGGGTAGGTCGTGGTTCTTGCCGAGAACACTGATTCAGTGGAAAATGGTTGCGATCCCTTGCTTTTTTCGTAAAATGAGGCAAAAACACAAACGAGTCTAGATTTCAAAAATATTGCAATAATTCAAAGTATAATCAAGTATAAATGCAAGAATAGTAAAGATATAACGGTAAAATCGTATAGGAATCCCTGTATAAAAATGACTTAACAAATCTCTCCATACTTAAACACTTGCTTGTCCTCAAGCAACGATAAAATGAAGCTTGGCTATACGGATGATCAATAAGACTTGAATCCAAACCCCTCTAGGATAATGCTAGCACCGATCAATGCAATGGTCAAACACCCCACAAGTGGCAGACTCCTATCAGATATCAAAATGGCAAGCATTGTAACCCAAAGTAAATGCGTTCCACACATAGTTTCCACATCCAATAATCAATGTTCTGGTTCCTCCCGATACATAGTTTGGATCCTCCAATTTATTTGCGATGGAAGTAAAAAGGAAAGACATCAAAATGGTATACAAAATTTTGTTTTTGGGATGCTTGTAGAGGATCTTTGTTCTCTCCCCTTTCTTTTTTTTTTTAATTTTTTCAAAATGTCTCTAGACTTTGCTAGAGAATCTTTTCCTTCTTTTTCTTTTGTAAATGTCTCTAGACTTTGCTAGAGAAACTTTTGTTGTTTTTCCTCTTGTTTGAAATGACTATTGACAAAAATGGGGTGGCCAAAGTGGAGGATGTTTCAGTTATAATAGGTAAGATGGAGGAGGAACCAGTCAATATCAAATCGGGTGTGGCAGACTAGTGGCGTCCTACAATTTCAGTAGGTGCTAATGTAGGATGGAAGCGTGGGACAATGATTCTAATTTAAAATTCAAATATTTATTTTTGTATTTTCATTAAAACATCATATTCATGAAAGCAGCCAGAATTCCAGGGCAATAAAGATAATCAGTTACAAGAAGTTACTATGCCTTGGAGAAAAATCTATGCATCAGAAATTTGAACCGATTTAAACCAGCATGTAGAACAAAAGTAGTTCTTTTGAATCTTATCAAAATTAGAGAGTAAAGATCTTTCAGGCAAGTAGAACGTCTGCGACAAAATAGCTAGTTAGATCGATAAATTAAACAACATAGAAATTTATCATATTGCAAATGTTGCCATATGTCATAGGACGATCTGCTGATGCTTCAGTGGATCTGACTGAACCAAGAGGTAGAATAATGTTTGATCTTCCCAGTCATGTATAAGTTGAAGATTTTTGTTAGCCCGATTTCTTAAAATACCTGCAACAAAAACCCTAATCAGAATAGAATATAAGAACAATTGCAGAGTTAACCAGATATCAAAAGTTGCTCGGTCTCTTTGGTTGATCTATTGAGTTTGGAACTGGCTTGACTGGTGCTAATGATAGAAGAAGCGGTGTTCTTCCTAGTCCTGCCAGATATCTATACTTTTGCTGTGCTGATTACTTAAAATACCTGCATGAACATGCTTAATCAAATTAAGTTTTAAAGAAGAGCAGTTAAACAGGAGACACGAGAGTCTAGAAAATAGAAGGATGGAAACAGGCGCTGATCAACGACGCTGGGACCGGATCATTTGTCAGCGGCGTGGAGTCAAGAAGATATGGCATTGAAGATGTCAGAGCACCGAGAGATGGTGGAGGAGCGAGGGTGGCCTCGGGGTGTTGGCGGAGGCGAAGACGCGACTGTTATGTAGGAACAGAGGACGTGCGCGTGTGGAGCAGGGGCGGCCACCGTTTGGCCGGCGATGCACGGACGCCGAACCTGTTACAGTTGAGAGTTTCTGTGATGATGGCGAGGAGGTGGCCAGAGTTTCGGTTCGAGCGGTGGCCGGTTGGAGGAGGACGACGATGAAGGGCGAAACTGGGCGAGATGCTGGGCGAGAACAGGGTATTGAAACGGGAATTCGATTCCGGTGATCGGACGGTTGGATGGCCTGATGCCGGCGACTGTGGCTTCGTATTGGGGAGGAGGAGGGATAGCCGAAGTTTCATGAGAATCTGACTGGTGGATCATCGGCGGCGAGCTCTCAAAATTTTAGAATTCTGGAAATAGGGAACTGTGACTGGTTGGTTTGATTTCTGGAGGAAGGAGAGGGTAGATAATAGAGGAAGAGAGGAGGAGAGGAGGGCTCGGCCCTAGAAGGAGAAGAGGGAGGAGAGCATCCGATAGAAGTGGAACAATACTAAGAAAACTACTTCATAGATTCAAATTCATCAAAAAACGTTTTTGATTACAAGGGTGTATCAGCAAAACATAAAGGAGCAGCTTGCAGGCAAGACGTTGCTGGCGAGAGAGACGTTGTTACTTCCAATTTTGATCAGCAAGAAGAACATTGAAGATTCCTTATGAGGTGCAGCATAGACGTTGAAGCATCCTTCGGATGAAGATGAACGTGGACTGGCGTATCACCAGGTTCTTATTTGGCAGCAAAGTGACATCGAAGGGATTTTGGGTTTAGCGTAGGTTGACACTGCACCTTCCTTGTTTGCAACGTGCATTTGTTGAGATCCTTGATCGGCTGATTTGCAGCTGGCATATTGTTCTGGTTCATTTCCTTCCAGGCTTGGCATGTATGTGGTTGGATTGCGAGCCATAATTTGTGGAATGCGGCATCAGAATTTGTGAACATCTTGAGCTTGAACGTTTTGAGATTCTTCAAAGGGGGTGAAGTAGTTATTTTTTCATTATTTAGCTAGCTTTAGGATTGAGCATGCTAGCTTATTCGTGAGACTCTGAGCCTTCGCCTATGGTAACTTTAGGCTCCACTTGTATCTTCGTGGCTTGTGCTTCTTGCCTCCATCAGGTGCGCAGCCTAGCAAGAGTCAATCCTTTAGTTATCTATCACGAGGAGATGAATCGCAGCACAATAGATCAATATAAGCAAAAATTGGTAGAAAGATAGGATCGTGCAAATAAATCGTACAAACAGCAAGAAGCGACATAAAAACATGCCCAAAGACAAACAAGATACACTATAGAGTTCTAGAACATATGGAGACATTTAGATACATAATAAAACGTTAATCAACAACAAAGGCAAGATGCTAAACAGGATTAATAACATCATGAATACCATATGGCAAAAGCATTTAATGGTGATGGTAAAACCTAGTCATATCATAAGTACATAAATACCCCACCCACATGGCAAAATGAAGCATCGTCCTCGATGCCAAAATAGAAAAATAGTAAGAGTTACAAAAATGGGAGTGTAGAGAACTCACAAAGCTAGTCACGGGGGTCATCCCCCGCGTCACTAAGATCATCGGAGGAGGCATCAGAAGAGTCAGAGGAAGCATCAGTAGATTCAGCGGCTGCCCGCGGAGGATAGGCAGCAGTGCTCCTGAAGCGAGGGAAGCGAGAGCGGAGGAAAGCGTAGATATATTGCACATTATCCACCAGGGTATCAATATGGTTCCCTTGGTTTAGGAGTTGCTGGAGGATCGTTTGCAGAAGTTTAGGCGTGGAAATCTCATGAGAGGCTCTCGAAGGCGGGCCTGTTGTGAACGGGGTAGGTGTAGCTAGAGGTGGAGCTGGGGCATCGGCATCTACCGAGGTAAGGTTCCAGTTGTCATGAAAATGAATGGAAGTGCGCGTAGTGTTGGGCAGTAGGATGGTACAGGAGCTGCCACGGAGAGTAAGATGATAGACATCGCCGCGCCTGAAAATCATCTTCAATGCAACGCAGACTTCGATGTTAAGGCGCCGACTCCCGGTAGCTTCAAGTGTGCCATAGGGATTATGCCCCAAATGGAGGGCAAGTGCAGTGAGTAGGCCGCCAAAGGGATTATAGTCCCTTTTGAAGTGTGGCCAACGTGTTCCAGGTGCTTGGCTAAATGATATCCAGTGTTGAGGGGAAATTGATTTACCATCGCCCAATGGAAGATGAGCTCGATGTGTCGCAACATGCAATCGTTGTCGCCGCGCGTAAAGACTGCGTTGGAGAGCAGCCGATGAGCATAGCGGAGACAGGGGTTGGAAATCACACTAGCATGCACGTTCTTTCAAGAGAAGTGAGCCTTTTAAGAGATAGAATGCCAAAAGTCATCTTCCCAGGTGCCGAAAGGCTTGTGGAGCTCGACGTCAGGGGGAAAACCATAGATAGCATTAAAGTCTTCGAGAGGGAGGCGGTATTCAATGTTATTCAGTCGAAAACAGATCAGGAAGACTTCATTGTCAGGACTGGAGCGCCTTGTGGAAAACAAACTCAGTACCTCAAGCGTGGGACCAATATGTGTTGGTGAAGCTAAATCCAGAATTTTGTCCCAGCCTATATTCCGGAAGAGCCACAAAATATCATCGAAGAGTCCTAGCTGCACCAAGGTAGGGGCATCTAATGACACCAAAATTCATAGTATATTTTGTATCATTTCATGTGTCTTTTTGTGCTATAATTATGCTCTTTTGCTTGTTTTTAAGCCTTATTTGTCAACTATTGCAGAATCTACACCATTTCTTATTTTTGATCATTTTTAGGTTAAAAGTGCCATATTTTGATGGATTTTGGAAGATTTGAGCACACCAATGGATTCCAGACGTCGAGACGAAGCTACATGTCAATTTTCAAGAAATTCGGAGCTAATTTATAAAAATACGGCACTACCGTATTTTTAGGCAAATCTGTCACGGTACCGTATTTTGCATCAGACGACAATAAGAAAATATGGCACTGCCATTTACAATTACACGGTACCATATTTTTAGGCAAATCTATCTTTGTACCGTATTTTGCATCAGACGACAATCAGAAAATACGACACTACCGTATTTCTCGGTGAAAGTCTCACGGTACCGTATTCTCCATAAAAACTCAACCAGAATACTTTTGCAAAATATGGCACTGCCATATGAAATCCCATGGTGCTGTATTTCCAGACAATTTTCTACAGAACCCCAGAGACAGAAATACAGCACTACCATATTTTTGAGTAAAATTCCACAGCGCCGTATTTGCGGAGGATTTTCGCGAGTTTTTCGGGTCTGATTCTTGCGTGGGCCATAACTTTTGATCCAGAAGTCCAAATTAAGATCCGAAAGATGCTGTGGACCCGTCATTAATAGGAGAAGACACACGAAGTAAAAGGAGGAATTTTTATCACCAATTGAGAGAGAAATCATCAGAGATGCGGTTAATACTGAGAGGCATAGAGGACATCTCAGACTGTGATTTTTACACCGAAGCTTTGTCTGGAGTAGGAGAGAATGCTCTAGAAGTTTCACAGCATTTGTAGTCCGATCGAGGGAGAAATCATCAAAATAGTGGTGACAGCACTATTTATAAGCGAAATTACGGGTTGTATTTCAATTACAACCCTGTTTTGTAACTTTTTTCCCCTTTTTCGCTTTCTAATCCTCTGAAATTATAGTTTGTTGTAATCCTTTCACCATGAAAGCTTAGATCTTCTCTTGGTACATGGGGTGTAATCCCCTTAGTTTGTTAATGACTAGAAACATTGATTTTTGTCAAGTTTAATTTTAATATGATAATTTTACTTTTGTGATTGATTGTTCTTTAATTCTCTTTAGTTTTATAAATATCAGCATGTTTTAGAGTTTTGCGAAATAGACCGAGAGGTTGATTGTTTGAAATTCGGAACCCTAGGAATTGTTGAGTTTGGAACTATCGTAAGAGATTAGGTAGTTCTTCGAATTCTGATTTTTAGTGATTTTATTGCCATGTTGAATTTCTAATACTTTGGATTGAGTTAATGTGTAGACTTGATTTGATCTTGCATGAGAGTGAGGATCGAGTCGTCGGAAAACCATAAGTAAAACCTGTGTTGAGTTTCAGGATGCACGAGAGTGATCCTTGAGATTCCACTTGAGATGATTGACTTAGAATTCAAATGCACGAGAGTGATCCTTGAGTTCTTTGTTCAATGATTCACTTATCTTTAGCATTGAGAATAGATCTTGCACGAGAGTGAGGATCAGTTATCTACATGATTGTCTGCACGAGAGTGAGACAATACCTTTATGAAGTGAATTAAGTCTTTATCATAATAGAATTAAACTGACAACCTTTATTTCCTTCTAGTCATTAGAATTAAGGTGGATGAAACCCTAGTCCCAGTTCATCTCTGATTATCTTTTTCGTGTGTTCTCCATCATTGCTTTTCATCATATTCGGTTTGCTTAGCTAGTGAGAATACAACTATTTGGTACTTAACAATAAGGTCTCTGTGGTTCGATATTTATTTTATTACTTCGAGTATCCGTGCACTTGCGGACACAACAAGTTTTTAGCGCCGTTGTCGGGGACCTTAGTTTTGTTAATATCAAAATAGTTATTAGTATTGCTAGACTAAGTTTTATTTGTTTTAGATTTAACTTTATTTTTTTTTTATTTTTGCAGGTTTTGGATTTTCACAATTGTGACAGAGCTGTTATTTCTAAAATTTGTGTATTTGCTTGTGTTTTTATATTTTTCTAATTTTTATATATTTTGAAAAAAATATAGTTCTTATTGATTGGTGTTGGATTATCTCTCTGTTTTTGATAAATTTGAAAATATGTCTTTTTATCACAACTCTTGGGCAACTAAAAGAGGTAAGGTGTACATGCCACAAAATGATTCACGATGCACTCTTGCAGATATATCGAAATTACACTCCTATTTTGTTACATGTAATATTTGTAAATCATCTGATCATTATACTTCTGATTGTAAATTTTTAATTCCTCCAAATTCTAATTCTTCATCGTATCAAGATGATCATTATGAATATAGTTGGGAAAATCAAACTCCTTTTTATGGTGATTGCTCAAACAATAATTATGAACCATGCTTTGAGAAAATTGAAAAATCTACTTTAGAGGGCATGTTTGAGAAATTCATGAGTTCACAATTGAAACAAAATGATGAAATGAATGAGAATATGAAACAAATCAGTTCTAGGCTTGAAGATACACTAAGCCAAGTAAGTTCTAGGCTTGATGATTTATGTGCTGATACTGAAATGTTAGAAAATCGGATAGCACAACAAAATTACTTGTTTGAATTTGATTTGGAAACTGAGAAGTTGATTTAGAAAATTTCCCCTCTGATTATGATTGTTTTGAGATTGTGCCTTACGTTAACATTCATGAATCTCACTCTGATTTTGATGATTGTAAAATTGATTCCTTTGATAGTTTAGTTGAGGAAAAGTTTGAAGAAATTGAAATTGAAAAACCTTCTTTTGATGATAATTCTGATTTTGATGTAAATTTATATATGGTTAAATCTGATGAGCATGATGAAGGTTTGAAAATTATAGACATTAATGAACCCCACTGTGATTTTGGTGATATTTTTGAAATTAATGATAAATCTCTTGTGGTAAACCCTGATTCTATTAATTCTTTTTCATATGATTCTGATTTTGACTCTTTTGATGATGAATTATTTGTGGGGAAGCATGAGGAAATTGATTGTGAAGAGTCTCATCTTGATTTTGATAATGATTTTGATATTGATAAACTGTTTGATTGTGAGCATGAGGAACCTGAAGATGATTTGAATGTTGCAAAAATTGATGTATCTCACCATGTTGATGCTTTGCCCATATCTATTGCTCAATCTTTTGATTTAATTAAAAATTTGTGCTTTATTGAGGAATCTAATGAAAGACATAACTATTATTATAATGATCCAATGCTTGAATATTTTGATAAAAGTCCTATTGTGATTGAAAAGATAAAGTTGAAGAAAGGACTGATGATTTTACTCTCTGATAAATTTAGGAAGATCATTGAATATCCTTCATGTGAAGATTTTCATTTTGATTTCTGCATATTTAAGAAAGCCACTTTAATTGTGATTTATATGCAATTCTGGATTTGTGGATTTGTGGCTAAGCTTTATGGACAAAGAAAATGCAGAAAATTGTTTGCAATCTATTTTGGTACTGATTCACGTGCTTCACCATGATATTGATTTTTGGTCAAGCTAATGACTTAAAATTAGCGCTTCTTGGGAGGCAACCCAAGTACTCTATCTTAGCATAGTTTCTTTTATCCTAGTTTTTTTAGAATTAATTTTTCTGTTATTATTGTTTTTTTTAAAAAAACTTTGCTTTCTTCTCTACAGTTTGCTTATTGAGTAGGTGTTTTCTAGCTGCGATTTTAAGAAACTGATTTGAGAAAATTTTTTATCTTTGGCACAACATTGAACTACTTATCTTTTTCTATCATCTGGATATTTTTTCTGAATTTTATAGTCCATAGATCATACTAAAACACCTAGCAACTTTTCGATTATGATTAATTTCTGTAGCAGTTTTTTCTGACTAATCTGATTAGCACTTTTGCAGCTAGTTTTTAAGTTTCTTAAATAACTTGAAACCCAGATTTTTCACTTGGAATTTGAAGTTCGTGTGTCATTCTATCTTGTGGATAGATTATTTTCACGAAAATATTTTTTGATCATTCTAGGACACATAGCAACTTTTTGAATTTTATTAACTTTTGTGCAGTTTGTGCAGTTTTTATTCTGAGTAGCCTTCTTTCTGCTGATGCCCTAAATTTCTGATAGATTTTGATCCTTTGATTTTCACACATCTGAAAAGAATATCTCTTATTCTATTACGTGGTTCTATCCATTTTCTATTTGGATCATTAAATCTTATTTTTGGGTAGGGCTACTTTTCATAAAAAATTCAAAAACTGCACTGTTTGCTTGCAACTTGTTATTGCTTCTTTTGCCTCCAGATTTAGAAATCTTCAAGGGAAACTGTCTTCCACCTCTTGCGGAGCATCACCAGCAGCTTCATGCTTCTTCTACTGCCTCTATTTCCATTGATTTGAATTGTTTATGCAGTATACTCTTCATTAGTGACTAATTTTTTTTTTATCTATGCAGTGCTATCTCTCGCACCACCGGCCGACGATCTCACCTACAGGACTGTATTCTCTAGCAGGCCACTAGAGATTACTCATTCTACTGTCGGCACCACCATCATCATTGCTAGCAGCTTTTCAGCTAGCCTCTGTTCCACCTCTGCTCGATTCTTTCTACCGGCATCCTCTTTTGGACCATCGATGATATATTTGATTCTTCTTTTAGAAAATTATTTTTATCATTATTATTTTTTGGAGACTATTTTTAGACTGAGCCTTATGTACCTTAAATTTTGCTGGTAAAATTTTCAAAAGGCACATCTTTGGACCTTACGGCATTTGCTCTGACACTAATTTTGATCTGAGTCTTATGTATTTTTAGTCAGAACTTGCTATATAGTTTTGTGAGTATTGTTTACACTCTCTTGTATTCATGATTATTTCATATGGTTGCAACTTTGATTTGTTATCACTTTACACCCTTTGCATTGTTTGAGCCTTCTGTGATTATATGGACCAATCATGTCACACTTTTGTCTAAGATTATATGAGTTTTCATGCTTCACACCTTTTGCATTGATTTTGACATATTTTGAGGTTTAAAATTTTTTATGACTTGAATCCATGAGATAAGAAATGTGTAGATTAAACATTGATTATGAAAGTTCATGCTAATGCCTGTAAATGAAGATATACCTATTATGTTGAATTTATTTCTTCAATATATATCTACTTGTTGAAGTTATTCATTGATTAATGCATATGTTTTGGGTAGGTATGTTGTTTGATGAATGCAATCTAAGAGTGAAACATCTTTCTTGAATAAAATGAGCATATGAGTGTAATTTTTGAATTGATGTCAATTGATTAACCTAGTTGATGTTTGATTTATCTTACTAATTGTTGGGAAGAGGGAATCCAGGATCCACAAGAATAGTGAGAGACTCCCCTACTTGGCACTATGTAAAATTGACAGTGGTACCTAAGAGATGGGTTGAAGTCTATATAAAAAAAAAGAGAGAAGAAAAATAATAACAATGACTCCTCTACTTGGCACTGTGTAAAATTGACAGTGGTACCTAAGACAAGAGTTGAAGTCTAAAATAAAAGGTATGTATCTATGTGGGTATATGCAAAAATAAAAAAAAATAATAATAAAAAAGAGAGGGGCAAGAAAAGAGAGGTTCTGTGTGGAAAAAGATCTTGAAGGATTTATTCCTGTAAACAAAGGTATAATATATTTAAACTGAAACAAAGGTGAAATCATGAGACTGAGATTCTTTTCATTATGCGAGTTGCGAAGTTTTATTTGATCAAAGTTGTAGGTCTTAAAGATTAAATTCAGATGACGATGTATTTATCTGAAATTTTGTGCAAAAAGTTGGTGGAATATTTCATGAGTGATTATATTTAGAAATTTATTTTTCATAAAAGAGCATATTTTCCATACTTAGCATTGTTCTTATTTATTTGCTTGAGGACAAGCAAAGTTTGAGCCTTATGTGTTTGATGACACCAAAATTCATAGTGTATTTTGTGTCATTTCATGTGTATTTTTGTGCCATAATTATGCTCATTTGCTTGTTTTTAAGCCTTATTTGTCAACTATTGCAGAATCTACACCATTTCTTGTTTTTGATCATTTTCAGGTTAAAAGTGCCATATTTTGATGGATTTTGGAAGATTTGAGCACACCAATGGATTCCAGACGTCGAGACGAAGCTACATGTCAATTTTCAAGAAATTCGGAGCTAATTTACAAAAATACGACACTATCGTATTTTTAGGCAAATCTATCACGGTACCGGATTTTGCATCAGACGACAATCAAAAAATACGGCACTGCCATATACAATTACATGGTACCGTATTCTTCAGCAATTTCAACTAGAGAATTCTAGCACAAATACGGCACTACCGTATTTCTCGGTGAAATTCTCACGGTACCATATTCTCCATAAAAACTCGACCAGAATACTTTTGCAAAATATGGCACTGCCATATGAAATCCCACGGTGCCGTATTTCCAGACAATTTTCTACAGAACCCCAGAGGCAGAAATACGGCACTACCGTATTTTTGAGTAAAACTTCCACGGTGCCGTATTTGCGGAGGATTTTCGTGAGTTTTTCGGGTCCGATTCTTACGTGGGCCATAACGTTTGATCCAGAGGTCCAAATTAAGATCCAAAAGATGCTGCGGACTCGTCGTTAAGAGGAGAAGACATACAAAGTAAAAGAAGGAATTTTTATCACCAATTGAGAGAGAAATTGTCAGAGAGGCGGTTAGGGTTTGTCCTCATGCCGAGAGGTGTAGAGGACATCTCCGACCATGATTTTTACACCGAAGCTTCGTCTGGAGTAGGAGAGTACGCTCCAGAAGTTTTAGAGTATTTGGAGTCCGATCGAGGGAGAAATCATCAAAATAGTGGTGACAACACTGTTCACAAGCGAAATTACGGGTTGTATTTCAATTACAACCATGTTTTGTAACTTTTCTTCCCCTTTTTTGCTTTCTAATCCTCTGAAATTATGGTTTGTTGTAATCCTTTCACCATGAAAGCTTAGATCTTCTTTTGGGACATGGGGTGTAATTCCCTTAGTTTGTTAATGACTAGAAAACATTGATTTTTGTCAAGTTTAATTTTAATATGATAATTTTACTTTTGTGATTGATTGTTCTTTAATTCTCTTTAGTTTTATAAATATCAGCATGTTTTAGAGTTTTGCAAAATGGACCGAGAGGTTGATTGTTTGAAATTCGGAACCCTAGGAATTGTTGAGTTTGGAACTATCGTAAGAGATTAGGTAGTTTTTCGAATTCTGATTTTTAGTGATTTTATTGCCATGTTGAATTTCTAATACTTTAGATTGAGTTAATGTGTAGAATTGATTTGATCTTGCACGAGAGTGAGGATTGAGTCGTCGGAAAACCATAAGTAAAACCTGTGTTGAGTTTCAGGATGCACGAGAGTGATCCTTGAGATTCCACTTGAGATGATTGACTTAGAATTCGGATGCACGAGAGTGATCCTTGAGTTCTTTGTTCAATGATTCACTTATCTTTAGCATTGAGAATAGATCTTGCACGAGAGTGAGGATCGGTTATCTGCATGATTGTCTGCACGAGAGTGAGACAATACCTTTATGAAGTGAATTAGGTCTTTAACATAATAGAATTAAACTGACAACCTTTATTTCCTTCTAGTCATTAGAATTAAGGTGGATGAAACCTTAGTCCCAGTTCATCTCTGATTATCTTTTTCGTGTGTTCTCTATCATTGCTTTTCATCATATTCGGTTTGCTTAGCTAGTGAGAATACAACTATTTGGTACTTAACAATAAGGTCTCTGTGGTTCGATATCTATTTTATTACTTCGAGTATCCGTGCACTTGCGGACAGAACAACATCCATATAGGCGTGTTAACAATCCGCCGCCTGGAGAGAGCAGAGTAGCGAGATTCTTGCACTACATCGCGAAAGTGAACGGCGGTGCCCTCAGTTATTGGGTACACGGCCGGGTTGGGTGGTGGAGAAGGAGGGGTTTGGGAGTGAATAGGCCGCTTCCCTGCCCGATGTCGGCTGTATGCGGGGGTAGGAGGAGGCGTCGATTGCTCGCACCGGCGTTTGTTGGTGGAGGCCTTGCGGGCGGGCACTTTTGTGAGGCACATGGAGAGATGGGGGAGGGGGGGGGGGGGAGAGAACTCGGGCGAGGTGGTGGAAAGGAAGGTGGCGACGAAAAGGGGCAAAAGCAGGCTAGGGTTTTCATGGGGGAGCAATGGTTCGGGATAGTGAAAGGAAGGGGCGCGGGCGAATGAATGGCTTAAGCAAAGTGGAGGTTGGCATTTGAAGTGAAGTGGAGGTCCCCGCCAAAACCTCGGGGCATGGATGTCATCACTAGGTACCCCAAGAAACTGTTTGTGGAAAACATGAACTTCAAAGTCTTGCGCTGCAAAACTGCCTCCAGAATCACGGGCTGAGGTTTAGGTCGCCTAGTCCCCCGAGTAACTTTCTGTGCAAAACTTAACTTATGATGCGAAGCCGCCTCCAGAGTCCAGAAACAATGGGTTGAGATCTTGATCGCATGGTGCCCTGGGGAACTTTTTGTAGAGAATCGAACTTGTAACATAGAATGCAGCCGTAGGAGTCTCGGGTCAGCTCTGTCGCTGGGTCGACCATGGAACATTTTGTAGAGTAGGAGTTTAAGAGCATAAAGATAGCAGAATTAGATGAAAATGCCACAGGCGAGACCGGCATCGCTGGGTCAGCCATGGTACATTCTATGGAGTGGGAGTCTGGGAAGCAAACTGGCTCCAGAAGTCACGGGTGTAGCTGTGATTGTCAGGTCGACTGTGAAAATATGAAAATAACGCGATTAACCCCCGATAGCACCCAAATCATCCCTGAACAGTGATAAACATATAATTAATCTCCAACAAGTTATCAAAATAGAGTAAAAACAAATACCATCATAATACCATCCCAATACCATCAAATGAAAATGCCAAGTGAAAATACCATGGAGTAATCTACCAAAAGGATTAGCGAAGTAAACTGCCTAAAGAGAGTAAAAGTAAGCAATTGATCAACAAATCAAAATAGAGTAGAAGTGAGCAGGTGATCTACAAATCAAAACACCACCACAACACACAAATGAAAATACCATTAGGTAAACCACTAAAAGAACTAGCTAGATAAGGAAGAAAACTTGGGTTGCCTCCCAAGAAGTGCCATTTTAAGGTCTTTGGCTTGACCCTAGTGTCGTGTCAAGGTGGAACTGGGGGGGGGGGGGGGGGGGTTGGAAGGATGGACAACGCTCTGCTTCTCAAGTTTGTTGAGGATGGATTTCAGTTGTCTTTGCTTTGGCTCTTCCTCATTAGAAACTTTACCAACTTCAATATGCTTCTCAGCTTTGTGCATCATTTGTAATGGTGTTTGAGGAGAGGGTATTAATCCTCTTTCACATTGCCACCTGTTTGCATCCGAATTATTGCATGGCATCCCTCCCTGGGAATGCATTGGGCCTGATAGAGTCCCCCCAAACTGACTGGATATCTGCCCATGAAGAACTCTCAAAACTCCATGGTTAGGATCTTGCCCAGGATAACCACTTGCAGCCGCAATCCCATTTTCAGCTTCCAATCTATGATCACGGCCAATGGTCACAGGTGGTTTGATCAATTTTTCATCATCCATTTGCCAATCTACTCAAGAAGCAACTAATGGCCTATCTATAATCCACCCAGGACAAGGACCTGGTGGTCTTCCTACAGGAACGATACACAATGAATCAGGCATGTTTGAACGACTTCCAAAACCCACAGGGAATTGAGTGAAGTGCTATGAGAGCGTCATAAGAAAGTCTCTAGAGTATTTCTTTTGACCAGCAGCTTCTAAACCATCATCATCATGATGCTTAGTTGCTCCAATGCCATGTTGTCCATTCTCTGATATTTTTGATTTTGGAGTGGAGATATCTGCTGCATTTTCCCAGTCGTCCAACTCTACTTTGTTCACCCAGTCTTCCTCATTAGCGACATCCTCACTAGGAATATCTACTGGAATGATATTTGTGATAGTGGTTGGACTATTTATATTTTTTGCCTTACCAATATGTCCATGCTTGATGTCCAGGGCCCTGTATGCATTATAAAGGTCAGATGCGCCAACAGCATCAGCTTTGGGAAATAATACTTTTCTATTCTTCCTTTTAGATGTGATCTTATGTTTCCAAGTTTCATATGAAGGCTTCCCCTTCTTCCCAAAGCGGGTTGCAGTAACCAATCCATCACTAGAATAAAAAAACTTCAGATTCTGACTTATTTTCCATAGAAAGAGATGAATTTGTGATAGTGCCCTTGCCTATGTGTATCACACTAGAATCAGTTGATCCAACAACCTTGCTGGATTTCAATTCACATTTGACAATGACATCACTTGCAGAAGGAAGATCACTAGCAGTTGCAATTTTAGAATCAGCCAAGTCCAAAGATGCATTATTTTGCTCATTTACGATGGTATTATCTTCCCACACCTTATGATTGACAATATAGCTAGATCCATTAAGCATTTTGTTGTCTGCTTCATAGTACTCACTAGATTTCACTTCTCCACCGGTTTCTACTCTCTTATCTTGTTCCAATGCAACTGTAAAAGATGGATGTACTTCAACATTATAAGAATCTAGTGGTGAATCCTCTGATGCTTCAGATTTTTCAAGCTCGGTTATTCTCAACATTGACTCGCCCCTAACATCCCTATGTGTATTAGTCACACTCAAGTTAGCATCCAAACTTTTGGCATTAGTTACCTCTTCAGAATTTCTAATATCTTTTTCACTTGGTTTCTTCGGGTTCTCATTAAAAGAATTAGACCTTAGAGCAAGTTCATTTTCCCTGCCATCATTTCCAGCAACAACTGATCCAGGATCTTCAACCGGTGTTTCGGAATCTTCAGAAAGTGTTGCTTATGCTGTTGTGGGAAAAGATTCAAGAACAGGAAATCTCTTCAATTTAACACCTTCATGGTTGCCACGGAGAGGTGTTACAGATGTATGTTTGCCACTAGGTAAGGTGCTCACTATCGATTGATTCGTCAAAAGTAGCTGAGTTTGTACCGTATTGAGTCCCACATTTATCATCACATGTAAAGTGGAATTTGAGCCTAAGAATTCATACCTCAAGTTATCCGGTAATGGTTTGAATTCAACCTCTTTGGCAACTTTTACCGTGGTAAGTGGCTGTTCGAGGTTGAGGCACTCCAAGGGGTTCAAGTTGTAGAGAGAGTTGGTATCCGGTGGTTGTGAGCATGTTACCACTTCCGATTCAGCTTCTTCTTCTTTTTCAATTCTAGGTGGGCATTCCTCCAAAGGATCAGAGTTGTTGATAATGGTTGATGGGGGGCCAAGCATGCAAGCATTCAAACAACGCGATTTGAAAATATTTTACTAGTTAAATATAGATTAATGAAACCCTTTATGCTAACGTAGTAGTAAATAGTTTGTTTTGTATTTTGTAGGTAAAAACCGAGACTAAAGATGGTAATAACCCATTTGCATGGAGTTGTTGAAAGCAATTATTGTTTATATGCGCTAATCGACAATGCCATAGGAAAGCACCAACTGAAGCACTCAGTTTGATCATCTTATTATTTATGTTACAAATAGAGCTGTCCATGTCCAAGACATATAATCCATTGCATAAAGTACCCTTCCCATAAAACATATTTGCAAATGAAAAACAACAAATATTCTCCTTGATTTCAAATTTAAATCCTTTCTTTGCCAAGCAAGGAATGGATACAATATTTTTAGTAAGTGAAGGTACATAATTGCAATGATCTAGCTCTAACTGAACTACAGAAGATAGGGAGAGAGTCAAAATTCCTACAGCAACAGCAGCAACATGTGCCCCGTTTTCAACTCGTAGGTCAATCTGTCTAGGCCGCACCGATCTACTTTTCTTAAGCCCCTGCATATTTGTACAAATATGAGCTCCGCATGCAGTATCCAATACCCATGACATAGAAGTAGAACGGTTGACTTCGGTAATATAAATACCTAAGCTAGAAGACAAGGCCTTGCTTCTTCTACTCACCACAATTGAAGCACCTCTGTTCCGTTGACTTCTTGGCCTTTTTCTTTTGTGCTTTGGTAGGACCTTTGGCACTGCCCTTAGCATGTGCCTTACCCTTTTTCTTCATCTTTTTGGTCACAGAGACCAAAATAACAGAATTGGATTTGGTCTTACCCATCTTACGCTCGGTCGTTTGAAGCATACTCAACAGTTTCTCCCTAGTGCACTCAATTTGGTTCATATTAAAATTTATGATAAACGGACGGAAGCTTGAGGGCAGAGACAGCAGAATAAGATCCGTGAGCAGCTCGTTATCTATGGTGTGTCCTAGTCTACTGAGATGATCCACATACCCATGTTGGGGTATGCCCTTAAGGCTAATGTTTGAGGCCTTGGGATTCTTTCAGTATCATATATAAACTCTTATGTTTATAAAGGCAATGGTTGTTATTCAGGTTGTTACATTGTCTGCTGCAATAAGTGTACTTCTGAATAATGTCTCAATGCTGTTCAGCTAGGCTGACATGCTATAAAGTCCTTAGTCGATATATCTTGGTGAACATGAGACAGCCTTGATATGATTGAGACTAATATGTGTTCTAATCTTATAGGATGCTTCGAGCATGGAATAAGATGTAGACTCATGGGTACATTGGATGTACTGGACAGACCCTACTAGGATATTCAATTGCTTGTCACAATGTGAATAATCCTTGTTTGCAACAAGTGGCACATGTCCTCTGACTTGAGATCACTTATGTTTCTAAATGATGATTGTCATTGTTTTGAGGTAGTTCAATATCATTTGAAACATAATGGTTATAGACTATCTTGGATAATGATCATGAGTCAGGTTAGGACACTAGTGATAGATATAGGATTGCCGTCTCCTTGTTTAAGGAGTGTGATGTTCTACTGGGGGCCCCCCTGAATGAGATGATTGAGAAAGTGTATGGCCATACCCAGGTGACTATGTTCATCTGATCTAATCATGCTCATCATATTGGAGCTACAGGCTTGACACGCTTGTCCAATAAGAACATCCAGTGGCAAAGGAAACATGTATGCCTGGTGAAGTGGATTCACACTTGTGCTGTGGTTTGAGTGTAGTCTTGGAAGACTCTTTCCTTTATATCGGGAGACAGTGATGTGTTGCTAGATACCCCTCACTGATCGTGATAACGTAAGTTATCGTTACCGACATTTAAAGGAAACCCTTAGGGTCGCACAATTTGATGATATGGCTTATTTAAGTCAGATCGTGTGGACTGAATTGTTTTGGGTTCAGTTTAAAGGGATTTAAACTCTGATTGTAAGTGAGATCTGGTCTGATCATGTTTGATTGATTAGGGCTTGAGATCGGTAAGCTTCGATCGAGAGATTGGATGCTAGATCGGTGAGATCAAGAGCATCAGGAGATGAACGGTTAGATCATGAGCCATTTGGTTCATAGAAGGTCTAGACCATGGCTTGGCTTGGTTTGATTTGGTCTTTGAACCAAATGCAATTGAACCAAATCAATGAACCGGTTCACTATGTGAACGCTTGGTTCAAAGAGAAGATTCGATGGTTCACTTGGAGTGAACGCATGAGGCTTTGAGTACTTACCATTTTGGGAAGTCGGTTTCCAAATTGAATGTAAGTAACGCCTCCACATTAGAGTGGAAGGTTACACTCTCGCCTATCATCTCTTGTGAACGCTTCTCTCTTTCGGTGGTGATCAATTCACGCTAACAAGAAAAGGAGGTCTCGCCAAGCAAGAAGTTCTCTTCCCTTCCATATGCAAGGACCCTTGAAGAATCTTGCTAGCACAAGGATCACAAGGAGTAGGCGACATCACCTTGTGTGCGTCACTTTGGAGAAGATCCCTTTCGATCTTTGCTTCCAAGACACCATCCAAAGAATGGCGATGGTATGATCCTCCATTGTTAATTGCAATCGGTTTTATCTTATAGTTGATCATATATCATGCAATTGATCCCAAGAAACCCTCATTTCCGCTGCAAAGATTATGAATGCGCCCTTTAGGGTTTCGCTCCCCCTTGAAGGGGACTCTTCAACTGGTATCAGAGCCGGTTCTTATGCATGTTAATATGATTGCTATGTTTGTGATCCATGTTTGCGCCAAATTGATAGATCTATAGGTTACATGCGAAAACTTACATGTTGTATTTTCATGTTGGCGCATGTATGAAGGTAGCGCATCTATCATGTTGTTGTTGATGTTTTTCTAAAAACTACATAACTTGCGCGCTCACTTAGATCTAAGCCCTTGCTATAAACCCTTAGACGGGTTGATGGGGTTGAAGTCATCTTCTAGGGAGGATCCAAATAGTCTGATCAGACCATCTGACAGCCTAGATGGGTTGACCAGATAGCACCTGTGCGCAAGCACGAGGTGGCTATAGGTCGACTGCATCAAGGGCGTGTAGCGAGGTCTGGTTGAGACGACCATTGAACGCGCATGAGTTAGGCCCGGGGTCACACCCGCTTGCCAGAAGTCATGAAGGCTGTTCAGCCCTTGGCGCATGCATGGTTGACCATTAGGTCAACTCAAGTCAGTTAGGACTTGGTGCATGCAAGGGCAGTGGATCTGACTAGTAATGATGAGTGGATCCCTATTAATGGACCGTTGTAAGGTGGTAGGGCACATAAGAAAAATAAAATTGATTTCAATGGGATTTTGAAAAATTTTATTTTGGTGATGGATCACATGTTGATTGGATGCCATGTGCTTGTTTATTTCATCTTATGTGGGTTGCCCTTTTAATGTGTGCTGTGCTGGGGCCTGCGTGCCTGGATTAAAATTGTAAATTAATATTATTGTGATATGCGAATCACATTTTAATTAATTTATTGTGTAATTGACCTGCGTGTCAATCTTGTCTAGATAGATTAAATTGTAATTTTAATCAGACAAGAGCACAGAGCACACATGGCATTGGCGCATGCAGTAGTGGCTTGACCAGGTGGGAGGTCTAGGGTTCGACCCTATGACAGGCGCATCTACCTGTTGGGCGCACCTGAGCTGCAGAGGGCGCTTGGGCCCTGGTCTGGGCCAAATGAGATGCAAAAGACCCATGGAGAGCTCAAGTGAAGACTTAAGTTAAAATTAAGGTCTTACTTAGGGTTAATGGGCTTTTACCACATAAGATCATCATGCTTTCTTTTATTGTTTAAATAATTAGAATTGCATGATTTATTTATCTTCTGCTATCACCATAGGGTTTGCATGATAGTTAAGAAGATAAAAGACCGTTAAAATCCAACGCTAAAATATCAAGCTCGATAGCCTTCTGACGCGAAACCTCACTGTTCTGACTATCGTTGGAGCCGTGTTGTACCCACTCAGTGGGCACGTCCATCTATCTTCAGACGGTGTGTGATTTCACCTGCGTGTTACAGAGAAGGGATTTATCGCTTCTCGTTGCTCAGCATAGCACGTGGTGGTCCAGGGAGTAGGTCAGGTCAGCTTGACCATGTGGGCTACATATGGGGCATATGTTAGCTATATGGAGGCAGCCATCTGTGGAATCAGAGACTGTGTTGTACCAACTCAGTTGGCACAGTCGGCTGGATTGCCCAGATGAAGGGGAATCGCACGGGTTGGCGATTGGCAGGGACTGCCTACCAGAAATTAGTGCTTGTACTCTCTGTGCATCTTATCTCGCCTGAGCGGGACGCGGAGACCAAGTATGAAATCTGGATCCCATCTCACTAAAAGAGTGATTACTCTTTCGGACTGTTTTAATGGATTTTTCAGTCAGATAAAATAGTGAGAAAAGAATCATTCTTAAGTCCTGGATTGATTCTAAACATTGATACTGACCTTGCTGTTCTTGCATTGTTGTAGATTCCTGCAGCAACGAACACCATGAGCTTCAATGTGCGATCCCTACTGGAAAGGGAGAAGTTTGCTGGGCCAAACTTCTCAGACTGGTACGGACACCTTAAGATTGTTCTTAAGGCTGAGAGGAAACTGTATGTCCTCGAGACGGCTATACCGCCTCAACCCGCTCCGAACGCCGCAAGGGCGGTTCGGGATGCCTATGAAAAGCATGTCAATGATGGCATTGATGTCGCTTGCCTGATGCTAGCGTCTATGACGCCACAGCTGCAGCGTCAGCATGAGGATATGTCTGCTATAGAAATTATAGCAAACCTCAAGATGCTGTATGCTGCACAGGCGAGGACTGAACGCTATAATTTGACTAAGCTTTTCTTTCAGAGCAAACTGGCTGAAGGGAGTCCAGTGGGAGCTCATGTGCTCAAGATGATTGGGCACAAAGAGGCTCTAGAGAAACTGGGGCATACCATCAATCAGGAGCTTGCTGTAGACATTATTCTGCAGTCCCTCCCGGCCTCTTTCGATCCGTTCATTATTAATTTTAATATGAACAAGATCGACTGTACTCCGGCAGAGTTGCTGAATATGCTCTTGACTACAGAGGAAACTCTAAAGGGAAAGCCTTCAACCTCTGTCTTGATGTTCCCTTCCAGGAACAAGAAGAAGGGGAAGAAGGGCAAAGCCCCTGTCAAGAACTACAACAAGGCTCTGAAACAGAAGGTTAAGCGGTCGAAGGAATACAGATGTTTCCATTGTGGCCAGCAGGGTCACTGGAAAAAGGACTGTAAAGCGCTCCAAGGAGACAAGAAGGGAAGCATCGCTTCTGGCTCAGGTATTTTCGTGACTGAAGTCATGATATCCTCTTCTTCTATTTCATGGGTGTTGGACACTGCATGTGGAGTTCACATTTGTTCAAATGTACAGGAACTCAAGAGAAGAAGACAGGTGGGACAGCATGAGGTGGACCTACGAGTTGGAAACGGGGCACGGGTTGCTGCTGTTGCTGTAGGAGACTATTACATCTCATTACCATCTGGACTTGTATTGGAATTAAACAATTGTTATTTTGTACCTAGCATTACCAAAAATATTATCTCTATTCCTGCTCTTGTCAGGAAAGGATTTTCCTTTGAATGCAATATTTCAAAGTGTGTTATATCTTATGATAATATTGTTTATGCTTCTGGATCAATTAACAATGGGTTATTCATGTTGGACATGGAATGTTCTATACAAAATATTGATAATAAGAAAGCCAAGTATGCTGATGACAGCACCTTACTATGGCATAGTCGTTTAGGCCATATTAACAAGAAGCGCATTAAGCGGTTGCATGATCATGGACTGCTGGGATCATTCTCCTATGAGGAGATTGATACATGCAAAGCTTGTTTAATGGGTAAAATGACGAAGGCTCCTTTTCCTAACAAAGGTCAAAGGGCTTCAGGTTTACTTGACCTTATACACAGTGATGTGTGTGGGCCATTTAGTAAACATGCCAGAGGTGGCTATTCGTACTTCATTACCTTTACTGATGATTTCAGTAGATATGGGTATGTCTATCTAATGAGACATAAGAGTGAATCTTTTGACAAGTTCAAAGAGTTCAAAAATGAAGTACAGAATCAGCTAGGCCGAAATATCAAGGCACTTCGCTCAGATCGAGGTGGTGAATACCTAAGTCGAGAATTTACTGACTATCTGAAGGAGTGTGGGATTATCTCACAGCTCACTCCGCCAGGAACACCGCAATGGAATGGTGTGTCCGAGAGGAGAAATAGAACCTTACTAGATATGGTACGTTCTATGATGAGTCAGGCTACTCTACCTTACTCCTTTTGGGGTTTTGCACAGGAGACAGCTGCAAAGGTACTAAACCGAGTGCCATCCAAGGCAGTTTCTAAGACTCCATATGAGTTATGGTATGGGAAACAGCCGAGCTTGACATTTATAAAGATCTGGGGTTGCGAGGCTTATGTCAAAAAGCTCGCCTCTGGGAAACTAGAGAGCAGATCTGAGAAATGCATCTTTGTCGGTTACCCTAAGGAAACTAAGGGTTATTATTTCTACGATCCCAAAGAGAACAAGGTATTTGTTGCTCGGACGGCCATTTTTCTTGAGAAGGAGTTTCTTCTGCAAGAGGCCAGTGGGAGAGAAATAAAGCTGGATGAGAATCCAGAGGAAGGACAAAGTAGTCAAGCACAGTTGGATGAGCCTGAGCCAGTTGAGCAGGTTATTGAACAACCTGAGGCTCAGATATCACGGGAACCGCGAAGATCGGGAAGGATCCGTCGACAGCCTGAGTGCTATGACGGAGTCTACATCATTGATCATGATGAACCCCTCACTTATGCGGATGCGGTCAGTGGACCGGAGTCAGCTAGATGGCTTGAAGCTATGCGAGCCGAGATGGACTCCATGTCAGATAACCAAGTCTGGGATTTGGTTGATCCGCCTCCGGGAGTAATCCCTATAGGCTGTAAATGGATCTTCAAGAAGAAGATAGACATGGATGGTAACGTGGTTACCTATAAAGGCAGGCTAGTTGCGAAAGGTTTCAAACAAATCTACGGGATAGATTATGATGAAACTTTCTCTCCTGTAGCCATGTTCAAGTCTATTCGGATTATGCTTGCGATAGCGGCATATTATGATTATGAGATCTGGCAGATGGATGTGAAGACCGCTTTCCTTAATGGAAAACTGGATGAGGATGTGTATATGACACAACCTGAAGGTTTCACTAATCCATTAGATCGTCATAAAATATGCAAGTTAAAGAAGTCTATTTATGGACTTAAGCAAGCATCTAGAAGCTGGAATATTCGTTTTGATGAATCAATCTGTGAGTTTGGTTTCATCAAGAACGAAGATGACCCGTGTGTATATAAGAGGTTTAGTGGGAGCGTGATTACTTTCCTAGTCCTCTACGTCGATGATATCTTAATCATTGGAAACGATATTCCTGAACTGCATGCTGTTAAAGCATGGTTAAGAAAATGTTTCCTGATGAAAGATTTAGGAGAAGCAGCCTATGTGTTAGGTGTGAAGATCTACAGGGATAGATCTAAGAGGCTTCTCGGGCTGTGCCAAAGTACTTACATCGATAAAGTCCTGGAGAGATTCCATTTAGAAAATTCTAAAAGAGGATATCTTCCAGTCAGACATGGTCTGAATCTTTCAAAGAGTCAGTGTCCACAAACACAGACTGAGAAAGATGAAATGGACAATACGCCTTATGCTTCGGCTATTGGGTCCATTATGTATGCGATGTTATGTACTCGCCCAGACGTCGCTTACGGGTTAAGCGTGACCAGTCGATTCCAAAGTAATCCAGGTCAGGCGCACTGGATTGCGGTCAAGAACATTTTGAAATATCTGCGGAGGACCAAAGATATGTTCTTGATATATGGTGGTCAGGAAGAACTCAGTATTGAAGGATATACTGACGCTTCGTTCCAGTCGGACCAGGATGATTTCCGATCACAATCAGGCTATGTTTTTAGCTTGAATGGAGGAGCTGTGGTATGGAAAAGTTTCAAACAGTCTATCGTTGCTGATTCCACAACAGAAGCCGAGTATGTTGCAGCCTCGGAAGCATCTAAGGAGGCAGTGTGGATTCGTAAGTTCATTCAGGAACTTGGTGTTGTTCCTTCGAGTGCAGATCCTTTGGTTATCTTCTGTGATAACACTGGAGCAATCGCACAAGCAAAGGAACCACGGTCGCACCAGAAGTCCAAGCACATACAGAGACGGTTTCACTTGATCCGGGAGATCATTGATCGTGGTGAGATCAAAATCTGCAAGGTTCATACAGATGACAATCTGGCTGACCCGCTTACCAAGCCTCTGGCGCAGCAGAAGCATGAGAAGCACTGTAATAATATGGGTTTGAGATTTCTCAACCATTAGATTAAGTGCAAGTGGGAGATTGTTGGGGTATGCCCTTAAGGCTAATGTTTGAGGCCTTGGGATTCTTTCAGTATCATGTATAAACTCTTATGTTTATAAAGGCAATGGTTGTTATTCAGGTTGTTACATTGTCTGCTGCAATAAGTGTACTTCTGAATAATGTCTCAATGCTGTTCAGCTAGGCTGATATGCTATAAAGTCCTTAGTCGATATATCTTGGTGAACATGAGACAGCCTTGATATGATTGAGACTAATATGTGTTCTAATCTTATAGGATGCTTCGAGCATGGAATAAGATGTAGAGCCATGGGTACATTGGATGTACTGGACAGACCCTACTAGGATATTCAATTGCTTGTCACAATGTGAATAATCCTTGTTTGCAACAAGTGGCACATGTCCTCTGACTTGAGATCACTTATGTTTCTAAATGATGATTGTCATTGTTTTGAGGTAGTTCAATATCATTTGAAACATAATGGTTATAGACTATCTTGGATAATGATCATGAGTCAGGTTAGGACACTAGTGATAGATATAGGATTGCCGTCTCCTTGTTTAAGGAGTGTGATGTTCTACTGGGGGCCCCCCTGAATGAGATGATTGAGAAAGTGTATGGCCATACCCAGGTGACTATGTTCATCTGATCTAATCATGCTCATCATATTGGAGCTACAGGCTTGACACGCTTGTCCAATAAGAACATCCAGTGGCAAAGGAAACATGTATGCCTGGTGAAGTGGATTCACACTTGTGCTGTGGTTTGGGTGTAGTCTTGGAAGACTCTTTCCTTTATATCGGGAGACAGTGATGTGTTGCTAGATACCCCTCACTGATCGTGATAACGTAAGTTATCGTTACCGACATTTAAAGGAAACCCTCAGGGTCGCACAATTTGATGATATGGCTTACTTAAGTCAGATCGTGTGGACTGAATTGTTTTGGGTTCAGTTTAAAGGGATTTAAACTCTGATTGTTAGTGAGATCTGGTCTGATCATGTTTGATTGATTAGGGCTTGAGATCGGTAAGCTTCGATCGAGAGATTGGATGCTAGATCGGTGAGATCAAGAGCATCAGGAGATGAACGGTTAGATCATGAGCCATTTGGTTCATAGAAGGTCTGGACCATGGCTTGGCTTGGTTTGATTTGGTCTTTGAACCAAATCAATGAACCGGTTCACTATGTGAACGCTTGGTTCAAAGAGAAGATTCGATGGTTCACTTGGAGTGAACGCATGAGGCTTTGAGTACTTACCATTTTGGGAAGTCGGTTTCCAAATTGAATGTAAGTAACGCCTCCACATTAGAGTGGAAGGTTACACTCTCGCCTATCATCTCTTGTGAACGCTTCTCTCTTTCGGTGGTGATCAATTCACGCTAACAAGAAAAGGAGGTCTCGCTAAGCAAGAAGTTCTCTTCCCTTCCATACGCAAGGTCCCTTGAAGAATCTTGCTAGCACAAGGATCACAAGGAGTAGGCGACATCACCTTGTGTGCGTCACTTTGGAGAAGATCCCTTTCGATCTTTGCTTCCAAGACACCATCCAAAGAATGGCGATGGTATGATCCTCCATTGTTAATTGCAATCGGTTTTATCTTATAGTTGATCATATATCATGCAATTGATCCCAAGAAACCCTCATTTCCGCTGCAAAGATTATGAATGCGCCCTTTAGGGTTTCGCTCCCCCTTGAAGGGGACTCTTCAACCCAATCATCATGAGTACATGTGGTCCCACTGGTGCACCCTCAGATAACTTGCACCGAAAGATTGCTTTGGCAATGTCATATCTCTTAGTCCTGGTCTGCCCTTTGAACATCTGTCTCAAATGAGTTATCATTTGAAAAGCATTCTGCTCATATATTGCACCCGAAGCTCAGGTGCCATGGTGCCAAGCATGAGACATGCCACTTCCAAAGAGTCATCTTGATGCTTTCTAAAACCATCCCATTCTGCCACTCGTGCATTTGGTGCAGGAGGCGCGGAAAGAGGCAGCTCAAGGACATACAGCTTTTTCTCGAGCTTGAGGGCTATCCTCAAGTTCCAATGCCAGTCCATGAAGTTGCTACCAACCAACTTATCCTTCTCAAGAAGGGATCTCAGTGACAATCCGCTATTGCTCATAACCATTGATCTACAACAACCAAGAAAAGCAGATTAGTACTACTTCGAGTCATTTAAACTGGACTTATTTTAAATGACTATAGCTCCCACTTTTCTAATCGAATTAATAACCCACAAAATCAATCAGGAAATCTGAGATTTCCAAGTGAGATAGGATCCTTATTCCACATGAGGCTTCGTGTCCCACGAGGGTGGGATGAGATGCACAAAGTGACCCATGCTTCTTAAGGTGGTCACTAATGTCTCGTATTTTTATAGTCTTTTCGACTAGTATTTACATGCGAATCGAGACATAATCTCATGCTTTTACATCTCTTTCCAGCTTATTTTATTGATTTTGTTCAAAAGCTTCACTTCTTGTCTCATTCAATGAATACAGGACAATTCACTCACTTTTTGAGCTAATTGGAAGCATATTTATGTTCCTGAGTGAATCAAGGACCTTGACAAGAAATTTCGCTTCAAACGGGGCTAATTTCTGAAATTACGGCCGAGGCCATAATCTGCGTTATGGCCATAATTCTCAGTTGAATTGCTAAAAAACCCATTATTATGCAAGCGTAATCATACTTTGAAGACGTGCTTTTAATTTTCTCATTGGAAGTCATTTGGGTAAAGAAATCTTCAACATACAACATTACGGCTATGGCCGTACGCATAATATTCCCATTGGAAACTTCTGATGTCAAACTATGGCCGGAATCAAAGACGAGTCAAAGGCTAGCTCAACCACAAAATTACAGACGAAACGGAGTTTTCTACCGAAATTACGGGCATGGTCATAATCTTCATTACACCCGTAATCTTCACCATGCACATTAAATGGCCCGCATTAAATGGCCATAACTCAGTCGTTTTAACTCCGTTTTGGGCGTTCTTGTAGTCAAAACGATGAGTATTTAAAGGCCCATAATTGTATGATGATTTGAGAGTCGAAGAGCATCGGTGTCAGAATTACAGGCATGCCCGTAATTATAATTACGGTCGTAATTCTCCCCTGCGCACCCAAATTTAAAACAGCCATAACTTTGTCATTATAGCTCCGTTTTTGACGTTTAAGGTGTCAAAGCGTAGCTAATTAAATGCTCCATCAATCCATGTGTTCCGATTTGGGATCAGACTCTATATAAATGGCGAAATACCCCTTGTATGCTCGATGAGTTCTAGTGAAGGGTTGAGACTTTGGTGAAAATCTTGGGAGAAGAAAGAAGGCTCTTGTGTGCCACTCTAGAAGGCTTGAAGGAGAAGAATCGCTGCCCTTTTCTTGAAGAGTTTGCCTTCTTTTACTTTCTGTCTTTACTTTCATATCTTCTTTCTCAGAGATTGTACTTAATGACGCTATGATAACGTAATCTTTTCATCGGAACTAAGGGTGTAGTCTCGTTGTTTGTATCTTTTGTTCCAACTTGTTATTTTATAGCAAATACAAATTTTATGTTGTGCTTATTCGTTCTGTGCCGCTTTACTGCTAGTGTTGCGTTGGCCGCGCAATTACTTTTCTCGGGCACCGCAAGAAGGACCAAAAGGTGAATTGCGATGCTAGATCTGCTAGTTCGAACATGCTCTGAGAGGTCAAGAATTAGGGCCAGATTTGTGTGAGGAATTTTATAGTATCTCTGAACTCAGTGGATCTATCTAGGTACGGTGAGCCACGAAAGTAGGACGCCGGTCTAGATTGATACCGGATTACGCCGTCGAAAGAGGGTAATCTGTACCTTTAGATACTTCCTTGAGCGCTTTTTAAAATCGCTTGCTATAATCTTAACTCGTTTGAATTTAAGATCCATTGATGAGATGAACCCGAAGTTCTGATATCTCTAACCCAATTTTATACCAAACACTTTCTCTTGCTCGACTCGGTTTGTTTGCTTTATTTTTTTCGCAATTTCAAACCACACAATCGATTGTCTAGCTATCGATTCACAATTTCTTGGTACTTGATCATTGTCCCTGTGGGATCGACATCTTAAGTACTATCACGATGAAACTGTCACGCTTGCGGTTAGTTGTGCGTTAGTATAGCACACATCAGTCACGCCGGCCGATTGCTCTGGGCAACTCCCCTTATTGAGACAGTCTAGGCATTTTTTTGTCCAACGAGGGCTGGATAGAGCATGAAACCCTAAACTCTCAATGATCCCTCTAGAGTTCCATCATGTGGCCACCACATGTGAAAAACTAGTCAAGTCCATTCCAAACCGCTATGCCCAAGGCTAACCAATGTCCTTGCGAAGGCACGTCTAGGTTAAAACTGGACTGAGAAAACCATTATCACCACACACCTTCTAAAGATAAGTGGGTGTGTCCCACGAGGGTGGGAAATAGTGCACAACAGCACTAATCGATAGCTTGATGGGGGCTACGAGATAGAAGGCTACTAGACTTGATATTTTGATTTGAGAGTTTTTGAGGTCTCATCCTCATAGTTTTATCTTTTGTCTAGCATTACAGGCATGCAATCCTATAGTGATAATAGAAAGATAAAACATCACAGGCATGCTTTAGCAGATAAGTAAAGTAGTAAAGATGATGTGGTCATAGCCTATTCAAGACATTGAACTAACACATGCCAAAGGGGTTCAACTCTTGACCTAAGAGACAAGCCTCAAAAAGACCTAACCTAACCGCCCTATAGTCTTGAACTTCAAGGTTAGCTCCAAGGTCCTCCTCACCATGGTTTAGCTCTCAAACCCTAGAGGTACCCCTAGGGAAACCCTAGAAGCACCCTCAAAGGATTCGGCCAATGCCAAGGTGGCTCCTCCAAGCATGTTGCACCACCATGCAAGAGCCAAGAGGGAAAGCACTCAAGCCCAAGCACTCGGCCAAACCCAACTTGCACAACAAGCATGATTCGCCACCAAGAAATAAGCTTGTTGCGCCACCATGTAAGGTGCGCAACTAAGCAAATCTCATGCATGCGCTAATGAATTTGCTCCATGAGGGGGCGCCCCTAATCTTCTTTACATAATTACAAAACAAAAAGAAAAAGGCGGCACGCAAGCCGGATAAGATTACATCATAGGCATGCAAGAGGCTTAATATATAACCACAACATCATGCACAAATAAGGCACTATCTCATGCAATTCTATATACTCATGAAAAACTCAAAAATCTAAAATTTTATGTTTTTCATCAAAACATGTCTCTCTTCCTTCACCTCTTATCACAAATCCTTGGTTATTTGTTTCTCTTAGGAGTCTACAAGAGGCATACCCATTGCCCTCCATGCAATCCCTAACTTGCTGAGATTAGAGCAATCACCCAGTCTATGCCCCGCATAATCTCAATAAGTCTCTCATGATGGGTCTATCCCACCATGAGAGGAGAAATTATCTCTTCCACATATGGGTCTATCCCAGTCATGCGATGAACTACTAGGTTCCACTCACTACTTGTGATGACGTAAGTTCATCACTGCCAATGTCAGAGGAACCTACAGGGTCACACACCTTGATGCTCGAGTTTTCGTATTGATCGAATAGCCTTATGATCGAGTTATTTCATAACTCGGATCTATTTGGGAGATTTCATTAGTGCCAATGGGCCTGATGAGATGGAAGAAACTTATTGGAGATAAACTTCATTTTTGGCATATTGACCAAAACTAACCATGGTTTAGCCTCATTTGACCTTGGGTTAAGTTGGATTGGATCTAATGATTTGTTTAACATGCATAATGAAGTTTGGGCTAGGCCCATTACCCAATGGGGATTTCTGATAAGTTGTCATGAAGAGTTAAATGGGCTTAAGGGGAAGAAACAAGGAGGTAGGCGCATATTGAATCCTAGTTAGACTAGGATTGGCGCTTATGCCTTATTTGATGTATTTCATGTGATTAATTAAATTCAAATTTGAATTAATCATTTGAGATTTTAGTGGAGATAGAATAGGGGCTAATTATTTAAATTAATTAGGGTCCTAATTGGATTAGGTCTTAATTAATTAGATTCCTAAAATCATGCTTTAATCTCCTAATCCTTCTCCTTTACACAAACCGCTTTTAACTCCTATAAAAGAGACCCTAGCCCACCTCTCCACATACACACAGTTCTCTTGGAGGCGTGGAGAACAAGGAGGGGCGCAAGATAGGAGCTCTTCTTCAAACAAGGCCGCGAGCACTCTCCTCCACCTTCCATTGGCGCAAGTGAAGCAAAGCTTGGCGGCACCCTTCTCTTATTCTTCCTCTTGGCAGATCCTCTTCCTTGTGGGTGGCGCAAGAGATCTTGGAAGACTCTCCCTTAGCGTGGATCTTCTTCCCGAGGCTAGCACCGGGCGTGAAAGAAGAAAACTGAAGCATCGGTTGTATGCGAGACTGCAGAGGGCGAACACTTGGGCGCCTGCATCAACATCTCCATCAATCGCTTTAAGGTATTATATCTTACTCATCCTCTCGATCCCCTCGCAAGCATCAATCTTTTGGGTTTTTTGCACGGGCTTGCTTCGGGGATTTACTTTTGCTTGTATCTCTAATGTATGTAAAATTTTTAAAATCCTCAGGGTTTCCCAACAGTGGTATCAAAGCGACTTACGAGACTTGAACAGTGTTTATTGCTTTCTTGAGTGCTCACATGTCATATGTATTTTTCTTTAAAATTGCATGTGACTCATGATTTTTCTAAAAGTAAGAAAAATTGTAGGTTTCATACTCCTATCCTCTATTCTATTTCTTTTGGATTATCAAATTTTGGATTATTTTTCTGATTGATTTAAGATCATAGGCGCACGTAGTTTTGTCAAGTAGGATGGGCATTGTGTCCTCTGGATTGGCCAGGTCTCTTGATCTGACAAAATTGCTAGCCAATTTGGCCTACAAAATCGTCATGAAACTTAATCTCAAAAATAACCAAAAGAATTGTGATAAGAAGCTGAGAAAAAGAAACATGTTTTGGTGAAAAATTAAAATTCAGATTTTATGTTTTTCATGAGCATATAGAATAGTATGAGATAGGTATCTTGCTTCTGCATTGTGTTGTGGTCATAGTCAAGCCCCTTGCATGCCTGTGATGTAGTTGTGGAAGGCCTACGTGTTGGGAAACCCCGGGGACATTTTATAATTTTTCAGAGTTATAAGCATACATACATACATTGCACAGTGGAAGAATGTCCCTGAAACAGGTCGGTCCCAAAAACCCAGTGAAGATCGCAAGCAAGAGAGTCGACACGATGAGTTAGGAAGTACCTTGAAGCAAGGAGAAGCCGATGTTGTGATAGGCGCCTAAGGGTGCGCCCTCTGCAGTTTCACACACACGGATGTCTCGAGTCCTCTTCTTCCACGCCCGGTGCTAGCCTCGGGAAGAAGATCGAAGCCTCAGGGAGATGCTCCACTTTACTTGTGCGACCAAGAGGAAAGGATGTGCAAGAGAAGATGAAGAGGAGAGGAAGCCACCAAGAGCTTTCTTCAGTTGCACCGAGAAGAAGAAAGGAAGAAGACATGCGGCTTGATGGAAGGAAGGAAGAGGTTGCACCACCTTTGTCCCTTGCTCTCGCCCCTCTTGATGTGTTCACGCCTCCAAGGAAGAATACTTGCAAGAGGGGGTGGCTAGGGTCACATATATAGGGCAAGAGGCGGTTAGTGTAAGGGCTAGGATGAGGAGGTTTGATGCAAGGAAAGCCTCCAAGACTTTACCATAAACTTCATTCAACCTATCCATAATTGCCCAAGCACCATATCAGCCCAAGACATGCCTTAAAGGCATACATACCATCAAGGGAGAAGGGCTAGGTGCCAATTGCTTCCTTAATGAAGCAATTTTGCCACCCTAACCCCATTATGCCCCTTAGGCGCCAATGGGGTTGGGCTTCTCCCCCATTATAACCTTTTAGCCTCTTTTCTCTTCATGAGAACTTATTATTGGGCCTCATTGGATAATGAGCTAGCCCAAACTCCATTACATGGGTTGATTAAGCACTTGGATCTAATCCAATGTAACCCTAATCCAAATGTGACCAACCATGGTCAAATACGGGTCAACCTGCCAAAAATGAAGTTTGGCTCCAATAACATTCTTCCATCTCATCAGGCCCATTGGCGCTGATGAAATCTCCCAATTAGATCCGAGTTATCCAATAACTCGATCATAAGGCTTCCCGATCAATACGAGAACTCAAGTATCAAGGTGTACGACCCTGTAGGTTCCTCTGACGCTGGCAGTGCTGACCAAAGGTCACCACAAGCAGTGAGTGGCACCTAGCAGTGCTTCGCTGCTACCCAAGTCATTGGAATGGATATCGACATCGACATCCCCATCATCGCAACTAGGTACAGATGCATTACAGTCTCTTTGCCGAACTGATATCCGATTGGTCAAGTGTGTCACCACTTGTTTTCATCCAATCACATGGCTATGACTAAATCAGGTTTTCACCTAGGTATGGCCATACACTTTCAGTCATAGTACCATAGAGGAGCTCCATGGATATCATGCTTCCTTTAGGAAGGGGCAAATCCTATGTCTGTCCATTGACCTTCTCATATGGGTCGTGACATGCTCAATGACAACCGTTATGACCTCCCAACTACGGCGAGGTGTTAGGTTGTATCAAAGCAAATCCCTAACCATATAGAATGGCCAATGACATCAAGTCAAGGGATCAATGCATCTCCTATTACTTGTGAGGATAACTCATGACACCAAGTCATAGCCTCACAGCGGGTCTATCCAGTATATCCTCCAATGATATACCCATGTGTCTGCATTAGCACCACGTGCCTAACCAGCCCACATACCAGTCTCACAAGTACCATAGCTGTCCCATATCCACTAAGGTACATCGACTGGGGACTATAGTTCGAGCACAGATCCAATCTGTCTCCAGGGACATTATCATGTTAGTACATATGCGCAGATGTAAATAAACATAGATAACGACAATGCCAGAATGATATAAATATCAAAGTCAAGTAGTACATAAGTGGACCAAAACTAGGTCCTAGGGCATATACACCAACAATCTCTCACTTGCACTAAGACCTAGATGTTGAGGAATCTCAACCCCATAGCTCTAGCGTGACCATCATGCTTCTGCTGCGCCAAAGCCTTGTCAATGGGTCTGCCAGATTGTTCTCCGTGTCAACTCTGCTAATCTTGACATGACCTCTGTCTATGATCTCTCTGATAAGGTGAAATATTTTGAGTATGTCTTTGGATCTTTGATGAGACTGTGGTTCTTTAGCTTGTGCAATTGCTCCATTGTTGTCACAGTAGAGTTCAATGGGATCCATTGCACTAGGGACCACCTGAAGATCACATAAGAACTTCCTTATCCAAACGGCTTCCTTGGCTGCCTCAGAAGCGGCCACATACTCAGCCTCGGTTATAGAATCTGCTATAGTGGATTGCTTGAAGCTCTTCCAGCATACAGCGCCTCCATTCATCTTGAACAAATAGCCGGCCTGCGATCTAAAGTCGTCAGGGTCAGACTGGAATGACGCATCAGTGTAGCCCTGTATACTGAGCTCTTCCTGTCCCCCATTGACCAAGAACAGATCCTTGGTTCTTCTTAGATACTTTAGGATGTTCTTTACAGCCACCCAGTGCTGCAGACCTGGATTGGATTGGTATCGGCTGGTTATGCTCACAGCATATGCCACGTCTGGTCTAGTACACAACATTGCATACATGATCGATCCTACTGCCGAAGCATAAGGAATTCGACACATGTCATCCCTCTCAGCCTGTGTTGTAGGACACTGGCTCTTTGAGAGAGTGAGGCCATGTCTCACTAGAAGGTATCCTTTCTTAGATTGCTCCAAGTTGAACCTCTCTACGACCTTGTCGATGTAGGTATTTTGACTAAGGGCTAGAAGCCTCTTGGATCTATCCCGGTAGATCCTCACGCCTAGGATATAGGTGGCCTCCCCTAAGTCTTTCATCTCGAAACACTTCCCCAACCATGTCTTCATAGCTTGAAGACTAGGGATGTCATTTTCGATGAGTAGTATGTCATCGATATACAAGACCAGAAAAGTCACTAAGCTCCCACTGAATTTTCTATATACACAGGCGTCATCTTCGCTTTTGATAAAGCCATAATCTCTCACAGCTTCATCAAATCGAAGATTCCAACTTCGAGATGCTTGCTTTAATCCATAAATGAATTTCTTTAGCCTGTAGACCTTATTGGCTTCTGCAGGATGGATGAAGCCATCAGGTTGTGTCATATACACATCCTCAGTCAGTTTCCCATTAAGGAACGCTGTCTTTACATCCATCTGTCATATCTCATAGTCATGATATGCAGCTATTGCAAGCAGAATCCGAATGGATTTGATCATGGCAACTGGCGAGAAGGTTTCATCATAGTCCACCCCATGGACTTGTTTGAATCCCTTAGCCACTAGTCTACCTTTATAGGTAACTATGTTGCCATCCATGTCTGTCTTCCTCTTGATGATCCATTTACACCCAATGGGTTTTACCCCATCAGGCAGCTCAACCAAATCCCAGACTTGGTTAGCCGACATGGAATCCATCTCGAATCGCATGGCGTCAAGCCATCTCTCAGAGTCCAGTCCACTGACCGCCTCATCATAGGTTCTTGGTTCATCCTCAATGATGAAGATCCCGTCTTGTTGGGTCGGCAGCGACCCATACCTCTCATGTGCATGACGAATCCTCCCAGACCTACGTGGGGCCTGTGTCTGAGCCTCAGGTTGGCTAGCAACCGGTGCAGGTGGCTCATATTCCATCTCTTTGTCTTGCGGTTGAACTTGGACCTCATCCAAGTCAAACTTCCTCCCCCTAACTTCTTTCATGAGAAATTCTTTCTCTAGCAAGACAGCACCCCGAGCAATAAAAACTTTGTTCTCGGTTGGGACATAGAAGTAGTATCCTTTAGTTTCCTTAGGATACCCCACAAACACACATTTATCAGATCTAGGTTCTAGCTTGCTAGAATCCTGACGTTTGACATAAGCCTCACATCCCCAGATCTTGATAAAACTGAGATTAGGGCGTCTCCCACTCCACACTTCATATGGTACTTTGGAGACGCTCTTAGATGGAACGTTATTCAGTATTAGAGAAGCTGTCTCTAGTGCATGCCCCCAGAATGAGGGAGGTAGAGTTGCATGACTCATCATAGATCGAACCATGTCCAACAAAGTTCGATTTCTCCTTTCAGACACACCATTCCATTGAGGTGTTCCAGGAGGAGTGAGTTGGGATATGATCCCAGACTCTCTCAGATAGTCAAAGAACTCACCACTCAGGTACTCTCCACCACGATCTGATCGAAGAGCTTTAATGGATCTTTCAAGCTGGTTCTCTACTTCATTCTTGAACTCCTTGAATTTCTCAAAGGATTCAGATTTATGTCTCATCAAGTAGACATAACCATACCTACTGAAGTCATCAGTAAAGGTAATGAAGTAGTTGTACCCTCCTCTGGCTTGTTTATTGAAGGGCCCACACACATCAGTATGTATGAGATCCAATAAACCTCCTGCCCTCTCACCAACCTTGGTGAAGGGCGCCTTTGTCATTTTCGCTAACAAACAAGGCTCACAAGTATCAAATTCCTCCAAGGAACTTGAATCTAACAATCCATTTGCATGGAGTTGTTGGATGCGATTCTTGTTTATATGGGCTAATCGACAGTGCCATAGGAAAGCACCAACTGAATCACTCAGTTTGGTCCTTTTATTACTTATGTTACAAATAGAACTTTCCATATCCAAGATATATAGACCATTGCACAAAATACCCTTTCCATAGAATATATTTGCAAACGAAAAAGAACAAGAGTTCTTATTTATTTCAAATTTAAATCCCTTCTTTGCTAAGCAAGGAATGGATACAATATTCTTAGTAAGTGAAGGTACATGATAGCAATTATCTAGCTCTAATTGAAGTCCAGAAGGCAGGGAGAGAGTCAAAACGCCTACAGCAATAGCAGCAACTTGTGCCCCGTTTCCAACGCGTAGGTCAATCTCTCCAGGCCGCACCGATCTACTTTTCTTAAGCCCCTGTATATTTGTACAAATATGAGCCCCACATGCGATATCCAATACCCATGACATAGAAGTAGAAAGATTGATTTCTGTAACATAAATACCTGAGCTAGAAGTTAAGGCCAAGCCTTTCTTCTCCTCATTCTGAAGCTGCTTGCAGTCCCTTCTCCAGTGACCCTGCTCGCCACAGTGGAAACACCTCTGGTCCTTTGACTTCTTCACCTTTTTCTTCAGTGCCCTGGTATGACCTCTGGCACTGCCCTTAGCACGTGCCTTACCCTTCTTCTTTATCTTCTTGGTCGTAGGGACCAAAAGAACAGAATTGGGTTTGGTCTTACCCATCTCACGCTTGGCTGTTTGGAGCATATTCAGCAATTCCTCCCGTGTGCACTCAATGCGGTTCATGTTGAAATTTATAATAAACGGACTGAAGCTAGGGGGCAGGGAATGCAGAATAAGATCCACAACCAGCTCGTTGTCTATGGCATGTCCCAGTCTCCTGAGATGATCCACATTCCCAATGAGTTTGAGAACATGGGGTCTCACTGGTGCACCCTCAGACAACTTACACCGAAAGACTGCTTTGGCGGTGTCAAATCTCTCAGTTCTAGCCTGAGCCTCGATCATCTGTTTCAGATGAGTGATCATCTGAAAAGCGTTCTGCTCCTCATATTGCACCTGCAGTTCAGGTGCCATGCTGGCTAGCATGAGACATGCAACCTCCAAAGAGTCATCCTGATGCTTTCTATAAGCATCTCCATCTGCCGCTCGGGCATTAGGCGGAGGAGCAGCAGGAAGAGCTTGTTCAAGGACATACAGCTTCTTCTCGAGCTTGAGGACTATCCTCAAGTTCCGATGCCAGTCCATAAAGTTGGTTCCAACCAACTTATCCTTATCAAGGAGTGATCGCAGTGATAATCCGCCAGTGTTCGTAGCCATTGTTCTTCAACAACCAAGAAACAGCAGATTAGTACTACTTGAAATCATTTAAACTGGACTTTGTTTTAAATGATTATGACTTCCACTATTTTAATCGAATTGATAACCCACAAAGTCAATCGGGAAGTTTAAGACTTCCTAGTGAGATGGGATCCTTATTCCACATGAGGCTTTGTGTCCCATGAGGGTGGGATGAGATGCACAAAGTAACCCATGCTTCCTAAGGTGGGCACGCCGACCGATTGCTCCAAGCAATTCCCCTTATTGAGACAGTCTAGGCATTCCATATCCAGCGAGGGCTGGATACAACATGAAACCCTAACCTCTCAACGATGCCTCTAGACTTTCACCATGTGCCCTGCATATGTGAACTTCTAGTCAAGTCCATTCCTAACCGTTATGCCCAGGGTCAACGAGTTTCCTTGCGAAGGCACGCCTAGGTTAAAATTGGACTGGGGAAACCATTGTCACCACACACTTTCTAAAGATAAGTGGGTGTGTCCCACGAGGGTGGAAAACAGTTCACAACTCCACTAATCGATAGCTTAGTGAGGGCTACGCGTTAGAAGGCTACTAGACTTGATATTTTATTATGAGGGTTTTTGAGGTCTCATCAATTTTATCTTATGTCTAGCAATACAGGCATGCAATCCTATAGTGATAACATGAAGATAAAATATTGCAGGCATGCTTTAGCAGATGATGAAAGCAGTAAAGAATGATGTGATCATATTCTATTCAAGACATTGAACCAACCCATGCCATGAAGGAGGTTCAACTCTTGACCTAGAACTCAAGCCCCAAAACTAGACCTAGGCTAGCCGACCTCTAGCTTGATCTCTAAGGTTGGCTCCAAGGTCTTCCTTTAAGCAAGATGCGCCACTATGCAAGCACAAGATGTTTAGCTCACAAACCCAAAGGTTCGGCCAATGCATCTTGCGCCCCATGCTCCATCAAGCCAAGCAAGAGTGCTTGTTGCGCCACCATCCAAGATGTGTCACCAAGCATGCTTGCGCCAAGGTACATGAAGGATGCGCCCCCCTTAATCTTCATCTTGAAACTTTACAAAAATAAAGAAAAAGATGGCACGCAGGCCGCACAATAGAACATCACAGGTATGCAAAAGGGGCTTGACTCATGATCACAACATTATGCACAATCAAGGTATTTACTCATGTAATTCTACATACGAATGAAAAACATAAAATCTGAAATTTTACTTTTTCATAAAACAAGTTTCTTTTCCTCATCTTCTTCTCACAAATCTTTTGGTTAATCGCGATTTATTTTTCATGATGATTTCAGAGATCCTTTCGGCTGGCAATTTTGTCAGATCAAGAGATCCGGCCACTCCGAAGACACAATGCCCGTCTTACTTGACAAAATTACGTGCGCCTTTGATCTTTAAATCAAACAAGAAAAATAATCCAAAAATCCAAAAGAGATTGAGAGGATGATAGAAACAAGAAACCCTAATTTTTCCTACTTAGAAAAATCATTTGCCATGCATCATGCTATTGACGAAAATAGAGATATGGCATGTGAGCATGAAAGAAAAGCATGAAACATCGTTCGAGTCTTGCAAGTCGCTCTGATACCACTGTTGGGAAACCCCGGGGACATTTTACAATTTTTCAGAGTTATAAGCATACATACATACATTGCACAGCGGAAGAATGTCCCCGAAATAGGTCGGTCCCAAAAACCCAGTGAAGATCGCAAGCAAGAGAGTCGACACGATGAGTTAGGAAGTACCTTGAAGCAAGGAGAAGCCGATGTTGTGATAGGCGCCCAAGCGTGCGCCCTCTGAAGTTTCACACACACGGATGTCTCGAGTCCTCTTCTTCCACGCCCGGTGCTAGCATCGGGAAGAAGATCGAAGCCTTAGGGAGATGCTCCACTTCACTTGCGTGACCAAGAGGAAAGGATGCGCCAAGAGAAGATGAAGAGGAGAGGAAGCCACCAAGAGCTTTCTTTACTTGCGCCGAGAAGAAGAAAGGAAGAAGACTTGCGGCTTGATGGAAAGAAGGAAGAGGTTGCGCCACCTTTGTCCCTTGCTCTCGCCCCTCTTGATGTGTTCACGCCTCCAAGGAAGAATACTTGCAAGAGGGGGCGGCTAGGGTCACATATATAGGGCAAGAGGCGGTTAGTGCAAGGGCTAGGATAATGACAAGTGTAGGGCTTGGATGAGGAGGTTTGATGCAAGGAAAGTCTCCAAGACTTTACCATAAACTTCATTCAACCTATCCATAATTGCCCAAGCACCATATCAGCCCAAGACATGCCTTAAAGGCATATATACCATCAAGGGAGAAGGACTAGGCACCAATTGCTTCCTTAATGAAGCAATTTTGCCACCATAACCCCATTATGCCCCTTAGGCGCCAATGGGGTTGGGCTTCTCCCCATTATACCCTTTTAGCCTCTTTTCTCTTCATGAGAACTTATTATTGGGCCTCATTGGATAATGAGCTAGCCCAAACTCCATTACATGGGTTGATTAAGCACTTGGATCCAATCCAATGCAACCCTAATCCAAATGTGACCAACCATGGTGAAATACGGGTCAACCTGCCAAAAATGAAGTTTGGCTCCAATAACATTCTTCCATCTCATCAGGCCCATTGGCGCTGATGAAATCTCCCAATTAGATCCGAGTTATCCAATAACTCGATCATAAGGCTTCCCGATCAATACGAGAACTCAAGTATCAAGGAGTGCGACCCTGTAGGTTCCTCTGACGCTGGCAGTGCTGACCAAAGGTCACCACAAGCAGTGAGTGGCACCTAGCAGTGCTTCGCTGCTACCCAGGTCATTGGAATGGATATCGACATCGACATCCCCATCATCGCAACTAGGTACAGATGCATTACAATCTCTTTGCCGAACTGATATCCGATTGGTCAAGTGTGTCACCACTTGTTTTCATCCAATCACATGGCTATGACTAAATCAAGTTTTCACCTAGGTATGACCATACAATTTCAGTCATAGTACCATAAAGGAGCTCCATGGATATCATGCTTCCCTTAGGAAGGGGCAAATCCTATGTCTGTCCATTGACCTTCTCATATGGGTCGTGACATGCTCAATGACAACCGTTATGACCTCCCAACTACGGCGAGGTGTTAGGTTGTATCAAAGCAAATCTCTAACCATATAGAATGGCCAATGACATCAAGTCAAGGGATCAATGCATCTCCTATTACTTGTGAGGATAACTCATGACACCAAGTCATAGCCTCACAGCGGGTCTATCCAGTATATCCTCCAATGATATACCCATGTGTCTGCGTTAGCACCACGTGCCTAACCAGCCCACATACCAGTCTCACAAGTACCATAGCTGTCCCATATCCACTAAGGTACATCGACTAGGGACTATAGTTCGAGCACAGATCCAATCTGTCTTTAGGGACATTATCATGTTAGTACATATGCGCAGATGTAAATAAACATAGATAACGACAATGCCAGAATGATATAAATATCAAAGTCAAGTAGTACATAAGTGGACCAAAACTAGGTCCTAGGGCATATACACCAACACTATGTGCTGCTCTTTCTTTTGTTTTGTAAATTTGAAGATTAAGGATAGTGGTGGCATTGGCGCATCCACCTTGCTTGGAGCAACTTGAAGGTGGCAGCATCAAAGAGAGTTTGGCCGAACCTCATGGAGTGCTTCTAGGTTTTCCTAGAGGTACTTCTAGGGTTTGAGAGCTATCCCTTGGATTGGAGGACCTTGAAGCCGAGCATGGACAAAGTTCTTAGTGGCGGTTAGGTCAGGTCTAGTCTTCGGGGCTTATCGCCTAGGTCAAGCATTGAACACTATTGGCATGTATTGGTTCAATGTGTTGATTAGGCTATGACCACATCACTTGTTTACTGCTTTCCATATCTGCTAAAGCATGCCTGTGTTGTTTTATCTTGTTGTTATCACCATAGGATTGCATACCTGTAATGTTAGACAAAAAATAAAACTAACAGCATGAGACCTCAAAAACCCTCAAATAAAATATCAAGTTTGAAATAAGCCTTCTAACTCGTAGCCCTCATCAAGCTATCGATCAGTGGTGTTGTGCACTGTTTCCCACCTCGTAGAACACACCCACTTATCTTTAAAAGGTGCGTGGTGACAATGGTTTCCCCAGTCCAGTTTTAACCTGGACGTGCCTTCGCAAGGAAACTCATTGGCTTTGGGCATAACTATTAGGAATAGAGTTGACTAATTTTTCACATGTGGTGGCCACACGGTGGAACTCTAGAGGCATCGTTGAGAGATTAGGGTTTCATGCTGTATCCAGCCCTCGCTAGACATGAACTACCTAGACTATCTCAATAAGGGGAATTTCCAAATGCAATCGGTCGACGTGTTCACCTTAAGAAGCATGGGTTACTTTATGCATCTCATCCCACCCTCGTGGGACGTGAAGCCTCATGTGAAATAAGGAACTCATCCCACTAGGAAATCACGGATTTCTCGATTGACTTTGTGGATTGTCAATTCGATTAAAATAATGGGAGCCACAATCATTTAATACAAGTCCAGATTAAATGATTCAAAGTAGTACTAATCTGTTTTTTCTTGATTGTTGTAGATATAATGGCAACAAACAATAGTAGATGGTCACAGCCATCTATCCTAAAAAGGAACAAGTTGGTTGAAACTAACTTATTGGATTGGTATCTAAACTTGAGGATTGTTCTCAAGCTTGAGAAGAAGCTGTATGTCCTTGAACAGCCTATTCTTGAATCCCTTCCATGCTCAACCTTAGCGGCCGAGACTGATGCTTTTCATATGCATCAAAATGATGCATCTGAGGTTATTAATCTGATGCTAACCAACATGTCACCTAAATTGCGAAGATGATATGAGGAGAAAAGTGCCTCTAAGATCATAAGTGATCTAAAGCAGCTTTTCGATAAAGCGGTTAGTACTCGTACCTCTAAGGCAATCCATCAATGCAACAGTAACCCAAAGGGTTTGACTAAGTCATTAAAAATAAAGTTGGAAAGGATAAGGAAAGATAGGTGCTATAATTGTGGAAGGCCAATCCACTTTAAAAGGGACTTAGTACAACTTTAGAATGAGGTGAAGAGAAGCAGGACTTCATCTTCTAGCTCTGGTATTTATGTTACTGAAGTTAACCTTTTTACTTCTATGTCATGGGTATTGGATACTGCATGCGGATCACATATTTTCACAAATATGCAAGGGCTCAAGAAAGGTAGATCGGTGCGGCTTGGAGAGATTGACCTACGAGTTAGAAACAGAGCATAGGTTGCTGCTATTGCAGTAGGAATTTTGACGCTCTCCCTGCCTTCTGGACTTCAGTTAGAGTTAGATAATTGTTATTATGCACCTTCTCTTACCAAAAACATTGTATCCATTCCTTGTTTGGCAAGGAAAGGTTTTAAGTTTGAAATAAAGGAGAACTCTTGTTCTTTTTCGTTCACAAACATATTTTATGGGAAGGGTATTTTATGCAATGGATTATATGTCTTGAACTTGGATAACTCTATATTTAAGATAAATAATAAAAGGATCAAACTGAGTGGTTCAGTTAGTGCATACCTATGGCATTGTAGATTAGCCCATATAAACAAAAATCGCATTAAATAACTCCATGCAAATGGATTGTTAGATTCAACCTCTTTGGAGGAGTTTGATACATGTGAACCTTGTTTGTTAGGGAAAATGACAAAAGCGCCTTTTTACCAAGATAGGTGAGAGGGTAGGAGGTTTATTGGATCTAATACATAGTGATGTGTGTGGGCCATTCAGTAAACAAGCTAGAGGAGGGTACAACTACTTCATCACATTTACTGATGACTTCAGTAGATATTGAGACATAAATCAGAATCCTTTGAGAAATTTAAAGAGTTCAGACATGAAGTAGAGAATCAGCATATTGGGCAGACCATTCCTTACCGCGATCAAAGCTATAATCAATGTCCCACATAGAACGATAACCTTTGGCGTTGAAGGAAACAATATGTCGTTTGATTTTGCTGCTACTGAGAACCAATTCTGTTTTTCAGGTTCCAGGGAGGATGGAGAGGTGGTGAAGGAGAGTACTACTCAGTCAAGGAGCAAGATGGAGCTCTTCCCACAAGCCTTTCCCGAACACTTTGGAGATAGACCCAATGACTCAATTGGTCTAGAAGGAGACAAGATGGTAGGAATGATGACGCATACTGAAGATGCCATAGGGGCCGATCTACAGAAGAAGACGTTGGGATCGCTTAAGGATAAAATTTTAATTGACTTTGGCACTTCTTATGTCTTGTGCCACTTTGTTGTTCCATGTTCTGTCAAGACAGCTAGAAAAAAACTTTTATACTTCATGCTCATTTTAATAGGTACACTTCATGAGCAGCGACGGAAGCAGAGGCTTCATGCCACATACTTAGCCTCTCCACCTCCAGACCCACCATGAGCACCATTCCGGTCAAGCTAGTGACCCTAAAGAAGCGCTTGTTGGGAGGCAACCCAACCTCTTTTGCATTCTTACACTTTCTTTTGCATTCTTATACTTTCTTATTTATTTTCACTATTTAGACATTGTTATTTTTCAATTTTTCTTTCATATTCATGCTCTCTAGGCTGTACCATGCTGATAGAAATTTTTCTGGATTTTTCAGGTATCACCGAGCCATGCACGGTCTCACCCGTGCATCCATGCACGGCCGTGTATGGCTCGGTTATCTCTTCCCAGCGCGAGACCAAGAGATGCACGGGCAGGGGCATGAAGAGACACACGGCCGTGAGCGCTTCAAATATTCTTCACCGAGACGTGCACGGGTGTGCCTGTGCACCGATGCATGTCCGTGCATCATAAGTGACTTCAGTTGGCCCGATCTGACCGAGAGCTACATAGGCTAGGCCATTTATCAATACATGGCCGTGCACGATAAGTTATAAAAAGAGGAGCGTACACAGCCTCATGCACACCCGGGCACAAAACCCTAGCCGCCGCTGCCGCCTTCCCGATCCGCCGCCTCCGGTGCCCAATCGACCGCCGACGACCGTCCATCATCTTACCCACCTTCCGGCGACCATTTCCCCCAACCTTCCGGCACCGATCCGTGCCTCACGAAGCCGTACGTCGTTGCCCTAGTCTCGGTCGCCGCCCACTATTACGCCGCCACCGACCATCTTTCCTCGTCGCCGCCGCCTCCAAAGCCTCCTCCTCGTCACCGACCACCTTCCCGTCACCTCCCTACACCTCCAGAATGTCCAGACACAAGGAGCCCGCCTCCGTGCACCGCGCCTCCTCTTCTCACGCTGCCGGCGAGCCTCATCCGCCACCTGCCTTGCCGCCTACACCTTATGGGATCATCTGCCGTGATCCAGAGCAACTTGCCATCTTACTGCCCTCGCACACCACACAGTGATCACCACCAGATTCCTCGATCATGGTACTCTCAACACTCTTGGCTTCTATGAAGATGTATAATGGTTGTTTCAACACATCGGTTGGGAACAATTCTTCACCATCTGCTATCCTACCTATATTCCCATTGTACTGGAGTTCTTATCATCCATGAAGTTCCATGCTAGCATTCACACTGATGAAGACGACGGCAGTCTATCCTTCCGGCTGAACAACACCGAATATATGTTTACATTGACAGAGCTGAACTCTATTTATGGCTTTCCTACTAATGGGACGCGCCACACACCTACTGAGTTCAAATCAAGTGACTTCTGGGCTGACCTGACTGGTTTCTGACCCTTTGACACCAGGACAGCTAGAGCTACCTCCCTCAGGAACCCCGTTTTGAAGTATGTGCATCGTGTTATGGCACATACCATCTTTGGACGAGGAGAGTCTGATGGCATGGTCCGAGCATCTGAGCTTCAGTTTTTATGGGCGATGCTGTATGGGGTCCGCCTCAACACTACTTTTCACTTTGTCTGACAACTCCAGAAAGTATCAAGGGCACCGAAAGGTGCAATAGCTCTCAGGGGACTTCTCACCCCTATCGCCCGAGCAGCAGGGATTCATCCCTACCAAATGGAGCAAGCCCGGGGCAACTGCCGACTTGATCTCGATTCCTGCGTTTCGATGCGGATGATAGGGAAGGAAGGTGAACTTTATAGCTTGATCTTCCCCGGGAGCGATGTGAAGTTGCCACTACCAAACCCTGCACGCACCACTATTCGTGAGCGGCGGAACTGGAAAGTCGAAGCAGTTGAAGATGTGGATGTACCTCTTGCCACTGAACCACCACAACCTGCTCAGCAACACCCTTCTACCCAGCTCGACCGCATTGAGGCCTATGTCCGCTTTATCCAGGACGCACAGGAAGAGACTCAGCTGTCTATCTCTGAAGGCAATTACCGGATCCAACAACTTGAGACAGAAGTGGAGCGCCAAGGACGAACACAGTCCTCTATTTTAGAGTCTGTGCATGAGCTTCAAGCGAGACTTCGTCGACGCTGGGGATGAGCTTCTTTGGTTTCACCCATCACTTGGTCAGCTTTCTGTTTTTCCAGTAGTTTATTTTAGTTATTAGTTTGCATCTATCTGCTTTTAGTTTATTACATTCTTAGTTGCATGTTTCAGTTTTCTTAGTCATATCAACATCTATATTGTCTTACCCAACCCCACTCTTTTCATTCATGATATTTGCTTTGTCCTTTAGTATTGCATTGTTCTATGCCTACTTGATTGCTTGGGATAGGAATCTTGACTTTTATCTGCCAATGGTCTATAATGGTTATGGTTTGCACATATGATTCTTTGGTTTACTGTAGTTGATTGATGTAATTAACCCGATTCATTATTGATAGAATCTTGAAGAGTATGCTTGTTACTCCACCTTAGCCTTGATATGCATCTTATGTGTAAAAAGCAATTGTATCAAGTTTCTATCTCTACTTTATTTGTGCACTTCGTCATGGGGGTTAGAAATAATAATAGTGGTACCGAAGTGTTCTTGTACATTGCACTTTGTACTTCCACTTGGCACTATTTATAGCATCTCAATAGCAAAAGGGTTAGTGGTACCTAAGTTCCTTGTTCATCATACTTGGCACTACCCCATAGTTTTCAATAATGACAGTGGTATCGAAGCACAGCTTGGCACTTGGCACAATTATTCAAAAAAAAAAAAAGGCACCACATAGGACTATGTGGTACTGATGCTATTCTCCCATGACTTATTACACAGTGTTATGCTTTTTGAAAGCTTGATCAATCATATCATGTGCATGAGATGCATTGTAGAGGTTTTTGGTTATGTAACTTTGCATGTTCTATAGATTGTATTCATGATAATTGGTTTAATTTGCTTTCCATACTGCATTATAACCTGAAGAGTTTTTGTGTTTAACCATTAACCTCATTAGACCTACTTAAGCTACTTTGAGATTCCTTATTCCATGTCATCATTGTATTCTAGACAATTCAATTGCTAGAGGACAAGCAAAACTTTAAGTCCGATATATTTGATGACATGTAAAAATATGATATTTCGTTACTCAATTTCATTCTTATTTTAAAGCATAATGCATGTTTCATCTCATATATTTACTCAAATGCTTCATATTCTTCAGAAGCTTCACTTTTCCTCTGTTTTAATGAAATGCAGGTATTTGGCCTCAAAATCAATTAAATTTGAAGAATCTGAAGGTATGGGACGATTTCCCATGATGAGATGGAGCTACATGCCAAATTCCAGCTCAAACGGAGCTTTCTACAGAGTACACGGCCATGGGTGTGCACCCATGCACGGCCGTGCATCATAAGTCGCCAGAATTCACTTAACCAAGCCGTACACGGGCATGGCCGTGCACCCATGCACGGCCATGTATCGTCGCGAACTGCACGACAGGCGTTCGGTATTTTGGCAATAACTTTCTATTCTGGGCTCGGAATTGGACGAAATTTTAGGGAGACCTTCCCAACTGAGCCACGAACGTTTTGGGATGGAAATAATCAGATTTGATCAAGCAACGAGGGAGAACGAAGCGAAACGGCGACAGCTTAGGGTTTTTGGGCGATTTTGGGGTGACAGCACTGTTCCGACGAGATTTCTTCGCCGTTCCGACGAAGATCTTCACGCCGAACCTTCTTCCAGCCGAGATCTACCATTCCCCTTGGTTTGATTTAGTTTTTATGAGAGATTTCATGTATTCAACGATGTATACACTAGCGTAAACCTACTTTTCGGGGTTTGGGCGTAGCCCACTGTATGAATGATGAATGTTATGATTTGACACATATATTTCTCTATTTATCATTGTTCTTATTCATGTTTAGGATGTTTTAATTCTTATTTACATACTGGTCATATGTATGCATGCTTTAGATGTCAAGGGAAGAACTGAGAGGTGAACCTTGACCATCGGAACCCCTAGACTAGACTGGTGATTTTGTGTTGCGAGAGCACTCGAAATCACTTGAGGAACCCTAATCTTTCACAGATCCCATTGGATCCGCCTTAACCTTAGTAAGCCACGAGAGTATGAGGCTCGGGTTAAGATGGATACCGGACCGTGTCCTGAGAGGGAGCGCGTCTGTACCCTAGGAAAGGTTACCTTGAGAACTTAGATAAAACTTTGTTTAAATTGTCAAGCCCTAATATTTATGCATGCTTCAGTGTGGTGAAACCTAAAACCCCAAATCTCTCTCATAATCTCAAAACCCCGTTTGCTTTGCTCTCTGCGCTGCTTGTTCTTAATCTGCCTTAGTTTAATTACTTGCTCTAGGACATTAGACAATTCTCCATTAATTGTTAACCTAGCTATTGATTTATTGATTAGTTAGTACTTGACCCTAGTCCCTGTGGGTTCGATCTTAATTATTACGGGATAGACCGTGCACTTGCGGTAGCAGCCGTTTAGGCCCTATCACCTGCATACAGAGCGAGACCAGAGTTCCGTCACTTGGTCGGTGAGATGTTGGACCGACGACATTAGGTGCTGAAACATTGTCTCCATCGCTTCCAAGCGTACGGACAGTGATTCAACCGACTCTATCCTAGGGAGAGGAGTCTCTTCGGTCGCAATGGGCACTTGGGCTAAGGGTTCTGATATGAGGTACCAGATCTAGTAGTCATGATGCTAAAAATGCATATGTATGTGGAAAACAAATCCGGAGAAACTATATGATATGCAATGAAGAGATCGGCAGAGCTAGACAAGAGTTAGCTCCAACCTTCCTTTGATACCAAAATTGACGCAGCGGATGTAGTGGTCCTTAAAGTTGTGCGAACGGAGAAAACCACGAAAAAACCGGTGAGAAAGCGAGTAGATGTTCCTTGAGCAATACCCAAACGCAGCGGAGAAGAAACGGCTCGAATACTAACGAAATCACTCACCTCACGCGTAGAGCCAATTTTTTAGAGCATGCAAGTGCGCACGAATAGAACCTCAATGAGGCTACAAGGGTAGCCGTCTGCAAGTCCAAGACGCGGAACCCGGGTGATGAAGCTGAAGACAAAGTTGCTTGTAAAGGACCCAGAGCCCGGTGACGGTTCTCCGGGTGCTTTGATTAAAAGTAGTAAATGAGCAGAATACAAGAACGAGGGAGCTCTAGACGAGTTCCTCGGAGCTGGTGGACCTAGGCCTTGCGCTGGGAAGGCGACTACTACAACCAAACTAAACAAAACAACAACCTTCAGCCTCTTTTATAGATGAAGAGGAAAAGAGGCACATGGAAAACACATGGGGGTAGTTGGATAAGCCATCTCCCCTTAACTACCTAAAAGAAGGTCAATATTCCTTCAAAACAAACTAAAGTAATATGCTAACTACTTCTGCAGGGAATATGCCAAGGGATGGGGCGCATGAGCTAAGACGTTTGGGCTGTTGAACGGGCCGCCTTCGGTGGGCTACACCATTTCCGAGCACGCAACCACGAAGCAGCAGAAGCGGCTGATCGTGGGCTGATTCTGAAAATTACTAGCGGTCTCTTGGGCCAAGTTCAGGACCCGGTTGTTGTAGCGGTCGGTGGTGGCTTCTTGTGGTGGCCCACGCGGAAGACTTGCCATGGGGTGGGGCTGGATGGATGTCATGGAGCTGGAAGATGGGCTCACTAGGCCCACGTAGCGATCAGGAGGATGGGCGGACAATAGCGAATGCCAAAGTTCCTGAAAAACTGGACCCAAGCACACTTTCGAGGCGGTCATGGCCTAGCCGTGGTTGCCATCATGGGCGTGATGGAGTGGCGCTGGGTCGAACACGGCAGAAGGCACGTGGATGTCCGGGGTGTCGTCTGGCGGCGAACTGGTCACGGCCTTGCCGTGCTTTCCATCACGGCCGTGCTGGAGTGGCTCGAGTTCCAGCGAACTGATCACGGGTGAAGGCACGGGCGTGCCGTGGGCCGTGTCTGTGTTTGCATTCTGGCTCGACCGTGTCACGGGCATGCTCGTCTTAACAGCCTGGCCATGCTGGGGTTGACCGGCAGAAATTAAGGCAGGGCCGTAATCTGATTTACGGTCCGTAATTTCGGGTCCAAAATCCACAGAATGCTGGGCAGATTTTACGGCAGGGCCGTAACGCATATTACGGGCCGTAATTTCTGGCCCAAAATCCACAGAAAGTTTGGACATGGCCGTGCTCTTGGTCAAGTCCTGGCCTTGCTGGAGTTGGCTAGCGACGCCAGATGGTGAGCTGTGAAGAGTCCCCTTCAAGGGGGAGCGCAAGGGGGTGAAACCCTATGGATGGCGCATCTTTGATTTTTAAGCGGAAGCAAGGGTTTCAAGGGATCGGCTGCATGATATATGATCAACTAACATAAAGCTTGATAAAATCAACAAAGGATCATACCAATGCCATAGTTTTGATGGCGCCTTGGAAGCAAAGGCGCAAGTGCTCCTTCTCCAAAGAGGACGCACACAAGAGGATGAAGATGGCTACTTCTTGGTGTTCTTTGTGCTAGCAAAGACCTCCAAGGTGTGCTTGTCGCATGAAGGTGATGAGAAAAAGCTTGGCCGAGCCTCCTTCCTCTTCCTTGGCGTCAACACTCTCGCATACCAAAGTGGAGATGCGATTAGACCAAGAGGAGAAGCGTTAGGCATTTCTCTTAGGAGATGGCGTTACATGACTTCCAATTATGGAAAGTCATGAAGCCATGCGCTCCCACTCCAAGCAAACCGCCCAAAACGCCTTATGGATCGAACCATGCGTTCACCCATGTGAACCGGTTCAATCCAAATTGGTCCAAACCAATTTGGTTCAAAGACCACATGAAACCAGCCCAAGCCATGGTCTAGATCTCTCTGAACCAAAAATGGTTCAAGATCTAACCGTTGATCTCTTGACGCTTCTGATCTCACCGATCTAGCATCACTACTCTCGATCGAAGCTTACCGATCTCAAGCCCTAATCAATCACACATGATCAGACCAGATCTCACTTACAATCAGAGTTTAAATCCCTTTAAACTGAACCGAAACAATTCAGTCCACACGATCAGACTTAAGTAAGCCATATCATCAAATTGTGCGACCCTAAGGGTTTCCTTTAGATGTCGGTAACGATAACTAACGTTATCACGATCAGTGAGGGGTATCTAGCAACACATCACTGTCTCCCGATATAAAGGAAAGAGTCTTCCAAGACTACACCCAAACCACAGCATAAGTGTGAATCCACTTCACTAGGCATACATGTTTCCTTTGCCACTGGATGTTCTTATTGGACAAGCGTGTCAAGCCTGTAGCTCCAATATGATGAGCATGATTAGATCAGATGAACATAGTCACCTGGGTATGGCCATACACTTTCTCAATCATCTCATAAGGGGGGGGCCCATTAGAACATCTCACTCCTTGAACAAGGAGACGGCAATCCTGTATCTATCACAAGTGCCCTAACCTGACTCAAGCTCACCATCCAAGATAGTCAATAATCATTATGTTTCAAATGATATCGAACTACCTCAAAACAATGACAATCATCATTTAGAAACACAAGTGATCTCAAGTCAGAGGACATGTGCCACTTGATGCAAACAAGGATTATTCACATTGTGACAAGCAATTGAATATCCTAGTAGGGTCTGTCCAGTACATCCAATGTACCCATGAGTCTACATCTTATTCCATGCTCGAAGCATCCTATAAGATTAGAATACATATTAGTCTCAATCATATCAAGGCTGTCTCATGTTCACCAAGATATCTCGACTAAGGACTTTACAGCATGTCAGCCTAGCTGAACAGCTTTGAGACATTATTCAGAAGTACACTTATTACAGCAGACAAGGTAACAAACTGAATAACAACCATGCCTTTATAAACACAAGAGTTTATTACATGATACTGATACAATCCCAAGGCCTCAAACATTAGCCTTAAGGGCATACCCCAACAAGCTGGTCACGGCCTGGCCATGTTCCTTGTCACGGCAGTGATCGCTGAGGTCAAATTCCGTCGAACTCGTCATGGTGGGTGTCATGGGCGTGTTGAGGGCCGTGCTTGCGTTCGCGTTCTTCCTCGACCATGTCACGGCCATGCTCTCGATCATGGCCTGGCCGTGTCTAGGTTAGCTGGGTCTTGCAGAGTCGGACACGGCTGGAGTAACGGGTGTGTAGGTGGTCTGCGGGCTCGTCACGGCTGTGTCCACCATCACGGCCTGGCCGTGTTGAGGGCGGTAGATGGCCTTCTAGATCGAAATTTACTGGGTGTCCACATCAGGTCCTGGGGAGTCTCTCTAAGTGTCTTCTAGAGGAATTGGGTCATCCTCAAGTGCGTCTATGACTCCGTCACACAGCCCCGGTCCTTCACCTCCCTGACTTCTCGAAGGTTTTTGAGGTAGCCTACGATGCCTCTGGAACCGGCATTGGTGGCACCCTTACTCAAGAGGGCCACCAGGTCGCCTTCTTTAGTGAGAAGCTGAATGATGTGTGCCAATGATACTCTACCTATGATAAGGAGTTTTACGCCATCGTCCAGTCCCTCCGACAATGGCATCACTACCTCCTCCACAAGGAGTTTGTTCTCTTTAGTGACCACCAGGCTCTCTCCTTCCTAAATGCCCAGAAGAAACTCGCCACTCGCCATGCGAAGTGGGATGAGTTTCTCCAGTAGTATACCTTCATGATCATGCACAAGGCCAGGAAGGACAACGTGGTAGCTGACGCCCTCAGCCATGTCTGCTCCCTCCTTTGCGTCCTATCCACATCCACGACGAGTACGCGGACTGCCCTGACTTTGGACTCGTGTTCACTCGGCTCCTTGCCACCAAACCCCCGGACTTACCTTACCGCCTCCACGACGGATATCTAGTGTTTGCTAACCGGTTGTGTGTTCCCCGCTCCTCCCTCCATGAGCACCTCCTGATCGAGCTTCACGCCGGTGGTGCCACCGGGCACCATGGCTGGGTCAAGACCCTTGACTTGGTCGAAGACTGCTTCTTCTGGCTGACTCTTCATAGGGATGTCGATCGGGTCATCCGCCACTGTGGCACGTGCCAAACCCTACCCTGCCAACTCCGGGTTGTATACCCCGCTGTCTGTGCCCAAGAGTCCATGGTTATACATTAGCATGGATTTCGTCCTTGGCCTCCCTCGTACGGCCTCGCGCCACGACTCCATCTTCGTTGTCGTGGATCACTTATCCAAGATGCCACACTTCGTGCCTTGTTCTAAGGCGGCTTATGCCCTCGCACGGTCTCCCTCTCACCATTGTGTCTGACCGTGATAGGTCCCGCAAGTGTACGGTCTATCGAAGTAGTAAATAATATCGTTCCCACAAGGAGCAGGGTATCAAGTATTGACCTTTAGTGTCATTAAAAGCTAGACAATTCAATTTCAAAATGAAAGAACTACAATAAAACTAATTTATCGAACCAAGAGGTCAACGACTAATCGGGAAAAGTTATAGTTGTAGAAATGTTCAGAACTTCAGGTTTACCATGTTGAATACTTTATATGCAAAACATTGAATCAGATTGAATTAGAAAACGGATATCCTTCTCTCGAAGTGCAATTCGACAGTAAACAACATAAGGTGATATCTCCTAGGGTACGGATTACCTTCTCTCGAAGCGTAATCCGGTGTCTAGCATAAGCTAATCTCCTACTCTCGTAGCAAAATTAACCTAAGAGACCCATTAGGCTCTATGAAATATCGTAAATCCTCGAGTGATGTCGAACGACTCTCGTAATTCTAGTCACAAGTTTAAATAAGAACGTTCGAGTGTTACAATTCACCTCTCAGTTCATCTCGTAACACTTAACACATACAAGAGTTTAGCCAGAACAATCATACGCAATAAGCGCAACTTATTTAAATAAGCCAAAATACTTAAAATAACACTGAAATTCATAAAAATGTTTTACATGTGGAAATATGTTCAACGAGCTACGACCGAGTTCCGAACTAGGGTTTTACGCTAGAACATACATCATATAACAATGAAACCCCATGTAAATGGATTCAAAAAGAGGGGAAATTACAAATGGAGGGTAGGAGACGATGAATCTTCAGTCCTCTCTCGAAAGCCCCAAACAATCCGGTCGAATCAAGCCCTCGAATGCAAATTTCGCCCGTCTTTCGCCCTAGTCGTGTTCTTCATGAGATCGAACCCTGTAACCGCCCAAAATCCTTGATTTTATACTTCATTTGAAAGCTTGGGCGATTAGGAAGATGAATTGGATGTTTCCCCCAATTTTTTGGCTTCTGGAGAGTCCAATTTGATGAAAAAACAGACGAAAGGTCGCGATCTGTGGAAACGATCATGGGCGTGATCACTGTCACGGCCAGGTCGTGATGAGTTCTCAAACCTACAACGAAGCGATCACGGCCGTGACACTCGACACGGGCAGGCAGTGATGCATGCGCAAAATCTAAGAATGCTCGTCATGCCCGTGATGCGGCCGGTAATGAGCTCGGTTGACTTTCGTGGAGAGTCCGTCACGACCGTGATGGTCATCACGGGCAGGCCGTGACAAGGACGCTGACGGGTGAACACGCCCATTCTCTGGGCCGTGATGCGTGTGCTGATACATGGTGTGGTCGCCGAGTTGATCACGGCCGTGATGGTCATCACGGCCAGGCCATGATGAGCATCCTTAACTCCAAAAATTTCCAAAAATTTCCTGTATGATGCTCACAATGTCTTGAACCTTTCCATAACTTCAAATCTTTAAAATATTGTAGAAAATAGAGATAAATAACTTGTATTTCACAAACAATCGAAAAATAGTTATGATTCTGAACTTAATGGAAAAATATTCAAAATAATAGCATATATGCAAGACTTAAGTCTTATAAGAGGATATAAATAAGACTTTAAACCCGGTAAAAATAACATGCATCAAAATACCACAGACTTAAAATCTAGCTTGTCCTCAAGCAATTACACTATCTAAAATAATCAGAGATAAGGGAGATAGCATATTCCAAAGCCAAAGGATGAATTTCATATGAAAGGGATTGTACTCAATCCTAGGTTAAAGAATGCTAATTGAGATATATCTAAACCCTGAGCAAAACTATATATTCAATGGTAATCCACAGATCTGAAATAGAACAAACACCAACGCTATGTCAAGACTATTCAAAATCATCAAATCCTTAAAAGATAGCCAATCAAGTCTAGTTGCACTATATATATATATATATATATATATATTTATTTATTTATTTATTTTTATTCAGTGCATCATTAAAGTCTACTCGGTTAGCTCAGGCTACTTCTCTGAATTAACCTGCCACCTCGTCACGCGAAGGACAAACATTGGTGATGAATGCACCCCCGGTACTTAGTTAACAAGCAAATTCAAAGTGTGTACACCACATAATGTACACAAACTCATTTCTTCACCCTTAAGTAGAAGAAAGTGGAGTTGTTCACCTTTCCCAACCCCATTTTTTATTGACCCCCATTTTTATTCTCTCCTTCTTTTTTTTAATAAATAAACATGTCGACAGTGCCAAGTTAGATGAAACCTTTGGATTCATCTTCACTTCGGTACCACTGCCCCTTTTTTTTTATTTTAGGCAAGCAAATTGAATAGCTGTCAACAAGGAATATATAATAATGAATCTTCAAAAACATAATGTCATGTATGAATTAAATTCAGAAGCTGGGGATCAACTAGTGAAATATTAAGCAATATACAGAAAGACATACTCAATAACAATCTAGAACCATAAGTCATAAGCATAATAACAGTCATAGTCAGAATTCCATTCATTGAACTCAAGACACACATACCATCCGTATACTCATCATGGTGCAAGACAGCATAAGAACCGAGAACAAGTTAGTGACACTATCACAGACTTAGGTCTTTGGCATGTGCATGAAGCAAAACACAAGAATAATCAACATGAATCTCAATGCATATAGAAACTAACCATCATAACGAAACATACCATCATAATAAAAAGTACATGAATTGAACTTAATAACAAAACCACTAACAAAAGAGGGGAAAACCCTCTACCCACGGTAAAAGAACTGCACAATCTCCTATGCAGTAAAAAGTACAAGATAGCAAGAAAAGGAAGCAACTTACTAAAGTAAGAAAAGTAGCAGAAAGATAGTAGTCGCAGGGCAGAAGATAGCTGGAGATCACCACCGCTTAGTATTGAGGATGCACTTCATTTCCTGAATGGCACGAGTATGCTCCACCTGCACCCGACCCTAACGAGCCTGCTCCTCCTCTATCGTCCCAAGATGAGGCAGAACATCCCGAATCTCCAGGCTCGTCTCATGCTGAGCGTTTCGAATGAACTTCAAATAATTTTTGATATTGGCATATGCATTCGCGGTAGAGGCTGAAGACAACGGCACGGCATGTTGAAAGGACTGGAAGGAAGGAGAGGGTGGTGCGGTGTCTATGGGGACATCATCATCCGGCATAAGGAGCATGTGCCAGTTCCGCCTCTCGCGGATGGAGGTACGTGCGGGGTTCGGTAGAAGCATCGTGAATGAAAGAGGAGGCTAAAGGCGTCACCCTCACTGGTGACCATCTTCATAGCCTAGCACGACTCCAAGTCAATGCGCGAACTACCCCGCGCCTGCTCCACTCCATAGGGCTCAATGCCCAGGGACAAAGCAATTGGAGTGATAAGGCCCCCACAGGCAACAACTCCCTTATGTGCACGGGCTAACTTTTGCAATTGTTTAATTAAATAGAATGCAGTATTTAACTTGCAAGAGTGTACCATCGCCCAGAGAAAGAGGAGCTCCGTCTGGCGCACAAGACCGTCACTCTCCCCGCACGCGAATATGGTGTGCGCCAACACCCGATGAACATAGCGGAAACACGGGTTGCTAACATGACTCGCCCGCACCGTCCAGGACACATAAGGGCGCTCGTCAGTGATAGCCTCCCAAAAAGCCTACTCATTGTACTAATCGGGAGGTAGGCGAGTGCCATCTGCAGGGAAACTGAAAATCCGATTGATCTGGGACAAGGTGAGATGATGATCTTGGTTGGCCAGCCGAAAAGAAACAGTATCGTCGTCTTCGTCATCATGAAGGTTCACATCGACCTGAAGGGATGACAGGAACTCCAAGGTAAGCGGCACATAAGTCGGCTGGGCCATCCGGAAGAACTCTCCCCAACCAATCTGCTGAAACATCCACAGGACATCATCATGGAGCCCAAGCGTCGTAAGGGTGGCCTGGTCAAGATAACGGGTGTTGATAACCCGCCGGGACTCCAAAAGAGCATAGCGCGCCTTCTGCACGGCATCATGGAAGAGAACTCCATGCTCGTTTGGTTCCTGCGCCAGAGCGGGTCGCTTGGAGGTGGACTTGCGTGCCATCGTCTTCTTACGGCTTGACATGATAGAGATGGCTGGTGAAGAATAGCAAGTAGAAAACCGGCAAGAACGGCGATAGAATCAGGCGAAGTGGCAGTGAAGCTACGTCCGGTGAAGTGGAGCAAGAGATCTGGAGATCCGTAAATGGTCGGGAAAGATTCGGCGATAGTACAGAAGACCGGTGGTGGCAGCAGAAAAACTGCCGGAAAAACCGGTGTTGGTGTATATGCCCTAGGACCTAGTTTTGGTCCATTATTGTACTACTTGACTTTGATATTTATATATATCATTCTAGCATTGTCATTATCAATGTTTGTCTACATTTGCGATTATGTACTTACATGATAATGTCCCTCGAGACAGATTGGATTTGTGCTCAAATGATTGTCTCCAGTCGATGTACCTGAGTGGATATGGGACAGCTCTGGTACTTATGAGACTGGTATATAGGCTGGTTAGGCATGAGGTGCTAACGCAGACATATGGGTATATCAGTGGTGGATATACTGGACCGACCAGCTGTGAGGCAATGACTTGGTGTTACAAGTTATCCTCACAAGTGATAGGAGATGCATTGATCCCTTGACTTTAGGTCATTGGCCATTCTATATGGTTAGGGACATTCTTTGATACAACCTAACACCTCGCCATAGTTGGGAGGTAATAACGGTTGTCATTGAGCATGTCATGACCCATATGAGAAGGTCAATGGACAGACAGAGGATTTGCCCCTTCCTAAGGGAAGCTTGATATCCATGGAGCTCCTCTATGGTTCTATGACTGAAAGTGTATGGCCATACCTAGGTGAGACCTGATTTAGTCATAACCATGAGATTGGATGAAAATAAGTGGTGACACACTTGTCCAATCAGATATCAGTTCGACAAAGAGACTGGAATGCATCTGTACCTAGTTGCGATGATGGGGATATCGATGTCGATATCCATTCCAATGACCTGGGTAGCAGCGATGCACTGCTAGGTGCCACTCACTACTTGTGGTGACCATTGGTCAGTACTGCCGGCGTCAAAGGAACCTACAGGGTCGCACACCTTGATACTCGAGTTCTCGTATTGATCGGGAAGTCTTATGATCGAGTTATTGGATAACTCGGATCTATTTGGGAGATTTCATCAGCGCCGATGGGCCTAATGAGATGGAAAAAACTTATTGGAGCCAACTTCCATCTTTGGCAATGTAACCATGGTTAGCCTCATTTGACCTTGGGTTAAGTTAGATTGGATCCAATAACTTGGTTAATATGCATGATGGACTTTGGGCTAGGCCCATTGCTAAGTTGGGCTTGCTAAATAAGTTGTCATGAAGAGGAAATAGCCTAAAATGATATAATGGGGAGAAATTATCCCCATAGGCGCCTAAGGGGTATAATGGGGTGTCGTGGGCTAATTTGCTTCATTATGGAAGCAAATTGCGCCTAGCCCTAACCCTAAGCGCCTCTTGCCCTATATATGAGGCCCTAGCCGCCCCTCTCATGATGTTCTCTTCCTTGGAGGCGTGAACACATCAAGAGGCATGGGCAAAGAGGCATAAGCGTATCTCTTCCTCTCCAAGCCGCAAGCATCCCTTCTCTTCTCCTCTTGGCTCATGTGAGGGAAATCCTTGGTGTCTTCATCATCTTCCTCCTTCCTTGGTGCAAGAGAAGAAAGAAGGTTAGCGGCTTCATCTCCTACCACTTATTCCATTGGCGCATATACCTTGGAGGTAGCGCAAAGCTTGAAGAAGGTGGACAAAAGGCTTGGATCTTCTTCCCGAGGCTAGCACCGGGCGTGGAAGAAGAGGACTCGAGGCATCCATGTGTGTGAGATGGCAGAGGGCGCACGCTTGGGCGCCTATCACGACATCGGCCTCGTCTTGCTTTGAGGTATTCTCGAACTCATCGTGTCGACTCTATCGCATGCGATCTTCATTGGGTTTTTGGGACCGACCTATTTCGGGGATATTAGTTCCGCTGCGCAATGGTTTTTGTGTAATCTCTACCTCTGAAAATTGTAAAATTTCCTCGGGGTTTCCCAATAGTGGTATCAGAGGGACTTGCGAGAATCGAACGATGTATTTTCATATTTTTCCATACTCACATGCCATATCTCAATTTTCGCAAATTGCATAATCACAAGGCGAACGATTTTTCGAAGTAGGAAAAATTAGGGTTTCTTGTTTCCATCATCTTTTCAATCTCTTTTGGATTTTTGGGTTATTTTTCTTGTATGATTTAAGGATCAAAGGCGCATGTGGTTTTGTCAAGTAGGACGGGCATTGTGTCTTTGGACTGGCCAGGTCTCTTGATCTGACAAAATTGCCAGCTGAAAGGATCTTTGAAATCATCATGAAAGTTTAATCGCAAATAACCAAAAGATTTGTGATAAGAAGATGAGGAAAAGAGACTTGTTTTATGAAAAAGTAAAATTTCAGATTTTATGTTTTTCATGAGCATGTAGAACTGCATGAGTAAATACCATGATTGTGCATAATGTTGTGATCATGAGTCAAGCCCCTTTGCATGCCTGTGATGTATCCTTGTGAGGCTTGCGTCCCGCTTTTCTTTTTGCTTTTAACTAAGATGAAGATTAGGGTGGCGCATATCACTTGAAGAATTGGCGCATGCATGCTTGTTTGCGCAAGAAGCACCCTTCATTGATGGCGCATGGTGAGTGGCGAAAGTTTGACTTGGCCGAGCCTTAGTGCTTGTGTGCTATGTCTCTTGGCCCTTACATGGTGGCGCATCACCCTTGGAGGAAGACCATGACATTGGCCGAACCTTGGGGATGTACCCCTAGGGTTTGAGTGCTAAACCATGAGAGAAGGACCTTGGAGCCAACCTTGAAGATAGAGCTAGAGGTCGGCTAGGTTAGGTCTTGTCTTTGGGGCTTGAATCCGAGGTCAAGAGTTGAACCTCCTTTTGGCATGGGTTGGTTCAATGTCTTGAATAGGCTATGATCACATCATTCTTTTACTGTTTTTATACATATCCGCTAAAGCATGCCTGTTTTATCATTATGTTATCACTATAGGATTGCATGCCTGTAATGTTAGACATAAGATAAAACTGATGAGACCTCAAAAACCCTCATAAATAAACATTAAGTCTAGTAGCCTTCTAACACGTAGCCCTCACTAAGCTATCGATCAGTGGTGTTGTAAACTATTTCCCACCCTCGTGGGACATACCCACTTATCTTTAGAAAGTGTGTAGTGTCAATGGTTTCCCCAGTCCATTTTAATCTAGCGCGCCTTCGCAAGGAAACTCGTTGGCCCTGGGCATAACGGTTAGGAATGGACTTGATTAGAATTCTATATGTGCTGGGCACATGATGAAACTCTAGAGGCATCGTTGAGAGGTTAGGGTTTCATGCTGTATCCAGCCCTCGCTGGACATGAAATGCCTAGACTGTCTCAATAAGGGGAATTGCTTGGAGCAATCAGCCGGCGTGCTCACCTTAGGAAGCATGGGTTACTTTGTGCATCTCATCCCACCCTCGTGGGACGCGAAGCCTCATGTGGAATAAGGATCCCATCTCACTAGGAAGTCTTAAACTTCCCGATTGACTTTGTGGGTTGTTAATTCGATTAAAATAGTGGGAGCCATAATCATTTAAAACAAGTCCAGTTTAAATGATTTGAAGTAGTATTAATCTGCTGTTTCTTGAATGTTGTAGAACAATGGCAATGAACAATAGCAGATAGTCACTGCGATCTATCCTTGAAAAGGATAAGTTGGTTGGATCTAACTTATTGGATTGGTATATGAACTTAAGAATTGTGCTCAAGCTCGAGAGAAAACTCTATGTCCTTGAGCAGCCCATTCCTGAACCACTTCCATGCTCGGCCTCAGCTGCTGAGAAGGATGCTTATGATAAGCATCAGACTGATACTTTGGAGGTTGCACAATTGATGCTAACCAACATGTCGCCCGAGCTTCAAGGCAATATGAATTGAAGAGTGCCTTTGAGATTATTACTAATCTAAGACAGCTCTTTAATGAATTGGTTAGGCTCAATCCTCCTAAAGTTGACATTCAGTGTGTTGAGCCGAAAGGCTTGACTAAGGAACTGAAATTAAAGATGGAATGGATCAGGAACAATAAGTGCTATTCATGTGGAGGGCCACCTCACATGTTGAAGGACATGGTGCGACTTCAAAATGAAGAGAAGAAAGGCTTGGCCTTAGCTTCTAGCTCAGGTATTTATGTTACAGAAGTCAACCTTTCTACTTCTATGTCATGGGTATTGGATACCGCATGTGGAGCTCATATTTGTACAAATATGTAGGGGCTCAAAAAAAGTAGATCGGTGCGGCCTGGAGAGATTGACCTACGGGTTGGAAACGGGGCACAGGTTGCTGCTGTTGCTGTTGGAGTTTTGACTCTCTCCTTGCCTTCTAGACTTCTATTAGAGTTAGATAATTGCTATTATGTACCTTCGCTTACTAAGAATATTGTATCAATTCCTTGCTTGGCAAAGAAGGGATTTAAGTTTGATATGAATAAGAACTCTTGTTCTTTTTCATTTGCAAATATGTTCTATGGGAAGGGTACTTTGTGCAATGGTCTATATGTGTTAGACATGGATAACTCTATTTGTAACATAAATAATAAAAGGACCAAACTAAGTGGTTTAGTTGGTGCTTTCCTATGGCATTGTCGATTAGCCCATATAAACAAAAATCGCATTCAATAACTCCATGCAAATGGGTTGTTAGATTCAAGTTCCTTGGAGGAATTTGATACATGTGAGCCTTGTTTGTTAGGGAAATTGACAAAGGCGCCTTTCACCAAGATTGGTGAAAGGGCAGGAGATTTGTTGGATCTCATACATAGCGATGTGTGTAGGCCATTCAATAAGCAAGCCAGAGGAGGACACAACTACTTCATTACCTTTACTGATGATTTCAGTAGATATGGTTATGTCTACTTGATGAGACATAAATCTGAATCCTTTGAGAAATTCAAGGAGTTCAAGAATGAAGTAGAGAACCAGCTTGGTAGATCCATTAAGGCTCTTCGATCATATCGTGGTGGAGAGTACCTGAGCGGTGAGTTCCTTGACTATCTAAAAGATTGTGGGATTCTGTCCCAACTCACTCCTCCTGGAACACCCCAATGGAATGGTGTGTCTGAAAGGAGAAATTGAACTTTGTTGGACATGGTTCGATGTATGATGAGTCATGCAACTCTACCTCCCTTATTCTGGGGCCATGCACTTGAAACAACTTCTCTAATACTGAATAATATTCCATCTAAGAGTGTCTCAAAGATTCCATACGAGGTATGGAGTAAGAGACGCCCTAATCTCACTTTTATCAGGATCTGGGGATGTGAGGCTTATGTCAAATGTCAGGATTCTAGCAAGCTAGAACCTAGGTCTGATAAATGTGTATTTGTGGGGTACCCTAAGGAAACTAAGGGTTACTACTTCTATGTTCCCACCGAGAACAAAATTTTTGTTGCTCGGGGTGCTGTCTTTCTAGAGAAAGAATTTCTCATGAAAGAAGTTAGTGGGAGGAAGTTTGACTTGGACGAGGTCCAAGAGCAACCACAAAATGTAGAGATGGAACCTGAGCCACCTGCACCGGTTGATGGGCAACCTGAGGCTCAGACACAGGCCCCATGTAGGTCTGGGAGGATTCATCGTGTACCTGAGAGGCATGGGTCACTGCCGACCCAACACGACGGGATATTCATCATTGAGGATGAACCCAAGACTTATGAAGAGGCGGTCAGTGGACCGGACTCCAAAAGATGGCTTGACGCCATGAGATCCGAAATGGATTCGATGTCAGCTAACAAAGTTTGGGATTTGGTTGAGTCACCTGATGGGGTAAAACCCATAGGGTGTAAATGGGTCTTCAAGAAGAAGACAGACATGGATGGCAACGTTGTTACCTATAAAGGTAGACTAGTGGCTCAGGGATTCAAACAAGTCCATAGGGTGGACTATGATGAAACCTTTTCGCCAGTTGCTATGTTCAAATCCATTTGGATTCTGCTTGCTATAGCTACATATCATGATTATGAGATATGGCAGATGGATGTAAAGAAAGCTTTCCTTAATGGGAAACTAACCGAGGATGTGTATATGACACAACCTGATGGCTTCATCCATCCTGCAGAGGCCAATAAGGTCTGCAGGCTAAAGAGATCTATCTATGGATTAAAGAAAGCATCTCGAAGTTGGAATCTTCGATTTGATGAAGCTGTGAGAGATTATGGCTTTATCAAAAGCGAAGATGATGCCTATGTATACAGAAAATTCAGTGGGAGCTTGGTGACTTTTCTGGTCTTGTATGTCGATGACATACTACTCATCGGGAACGACATCCCTAGTCTTCAAGCTGTGAAGACATGGTTAGGGAAGTGTTTTGAGATGAAGGACTTAGGGGAGGCCGCCTATATCCTAGGCGTGAGGATCTATTGGGATAGATCCAAGAGGCTCCTAGCCCTTAGTCAAAGTACTTACATTGATAAGGTCCTGGAGAGATTTAGCTTGGAGCAATCCAAGAAAGGGTACCTTCCAGTGAGACATGGCCTTACTCTCTCAAAGAGCTAGTGTCCCACCACATAGGCTGAGAGGGATGACATGAGTCGAGTGCCTTATGCTTCGGCAGTGGGATCGATCATGTATGCAATATTGTGTACCAGACCAGATGTGGCTTATGCTGTGATCATAACCAGCCGATACCAATCCAATCCTGGTTTACAGCACTGAGTAGCTGTAAAGAACATCCTGAAGTATATGAGAAGAACTAAGGATTTGTTCCTAGTCTATGGGGGACAGGAAGAGCTCAGTATGCAGGGATACACTGATGCGTCTTTCCAGTTTGACCCTGATGACTTTAGATCGCAGGCTAGCTATGTGTTTAAGATGAATGGAGGTGCTGTTTGCTGGAAGAACTTCAAGCAATCCACTATTGCCGATTCTACAACCGAAGCTGAGTATGTGGCCGCTTCTGAGGCAGCCAAAGAAGCTGTTTGGATAAGGAAGTTCATTTCTGAACTTCAGGTCGTTCCTAGTGCAGTGGATCCATGGAGCTCCTCTATGGTTCTATGACTGAAAGTGTATGGCCATACCCAGGTGAGACCTGATTTAGTCATAACTATGAGATTGGATGAAAACAAGTGCTAACACACTTGTCCAATCGGATATCAGTTCGACAAAGAGACTGGAATGCATCTATACCTAGTTGCGATGATGGGGATATCGATGTCGATATCCATTCCAATGACCTGGGTAGCAGTGATGGAAACCATGTAACAGACATTTATTTCTTAGCACAAATTAAAATCGTCAGAGTGGTGGAAACTAAATCCCTGATATTCTCTCTCATATATTTTTCCTGCCATAGTTGTTTGATTTCTTGCTTACCATTTCACTTAGTTTTAGTTTTTAAGTTCCAAAAACCACAATTTGATCAGCTTAGATTCTAAGAATTAGATTTTCTAGTACTCACCTTGTTCCCTGTGGGATTCGATATCTTTTGTATTACTTCGACATTTCCGTGCACTTGCGGAGTGTGTCAAGCTTTTGGCGCCGTTGCCGGGGAACAACGGTTGATATTAGTATATTTCTAAGGATTGGTAGACTAAGCTTTAGTTAGTTTTCTTTTCTTTCTTTATTCTGTTTTACACTGCTTTCTACTTGTGTTAATTGCTTTGAACTTCTTAATTGAATCTGACAAATTTTTATGCAAAGAAGTTCCAGGGCAGGAGCACTCTTGGAAATCGATCTCGAAATAGAACGAACCTTCAGACAAAGAAGGAAGTTTAAGAAAGATCTGAAAAAGGAGAATCAAGAACAGATGGAACACCTTCATATTGACATGGAGAATGAACCAGTGCCTCAACCTGCGAACAACAACAATGCCAGAACACTGCGAGAATATGCAGCGCCTTTTACACATGGGTTTCAATCAAGAATCGTTAGGCCTAGTGTCGAGGCCAATAATTTCGAAATTAAACCTGCTCTACTTTCCATGATACAACAAAATCAATTTGGTGGTTCTCCTCTTGAGGACCCTAATATGCATTTGTCCATATTTTTGGAATATTGTGATATGTTAAAGATTAATGGAGCTACTTCTGATGCTAGCATGTTGCGTTTGTTTCCCTTCTCCTTAAGGAACAGAGCAAGGGCATGGCTCCACACGATCCCCTCAGCTTCAATACGGACATGGGATGAACTGTCTCAAGCTTTCCTCTCGAAGTATTTCCCTCCTTTGAAGACAATCCAACTTAGAAACCAGATAATGAGCTTCATGCAGAAGGATGGAGAGTCTTTGTACGAAGCTTGGGAAAGATTCAAGGAGCTTCAAAGATTATGTCCGCACCATGGGATCGAGACTTGGGTTCTAGTGCACACATTCTATATGGGATTGGAGTACAATACTAGACTCACAGTCGATGCAACTGCTGGAGGATCGGGACTGATGAGCAAAGTACCTGAAGATGCTATAAGCCTCCTGGAAGATATGGCACTGAACTATCATCAATGGAATCCAGAGCGAGTTATACCTTCCAGGAAAGTAGGTAAATTCGATCTTGATTCATTAACTGCTCTCACTGCGAAGGTAGACAATCTGACTAAGAAATTTGATTCATGGTCTGTTAACTCTTTAAACACTAATTCATTATCTTGTGAGTTGTGTGGTGTCACAGGACATGCAGGTGCTAAGTGTCGAGTGGGAGATGGACAAGTGGTCCAAGGTCAGCCTGAACATCTAAATGCAGTTGGAAATGCGAACCCCATGAACAACCCCTATTCCAACTATTACAACCCTAGCTGGCGCAACCACCCGAACTTCTCCTACCGGACCACGCAGCCTATACAACCAGGGCAAGCGCCACCACAAGTTCAACCTCAGTAAGGGAACTTTAGGCTGCCACAACAAGAAAATTACAGGCAGCCACCTGGGTTCCAACAGAGAAACTGCAATCCTCCCCCTCAACAAGCAAATTACAATCCACCTCCAAGACCGACCCAAGACTCTCAACTAGGTAAGCAGATAGAAGGGCTGACTGATATGATGAAACTGATGATGACAAGGATGGACTCGTTGGAGATGCACAACAAGATGTTGGAGAGCCAGTTTGCCCAACAGGCTAGCTCATCCTCTAGAGTGCCAGGAAAACTTCCATCACAACCAGAAGTCAACCCGAGGGAGCATTGCAATGCGATCTCCACTCGGAGCGGCAAGCAACCTGAAGACCCTAAGATGCCGACCGATGAACAAGGGATGAAGTGACATCGAATCCTGATGAGCCACACGTAGATTCAACCCCGGCGATACCTGAACGAATAGAGGAAGAACGACCCTATGTTGGGCCGCCAGCCTACAAGCCACCGATACCTTTCCCTCAGAGGCTTGTCAAAGCCAAGCTAGACAAGTAATTCAGTAAGTTTTTGGAAATGTTGAAAAAACTATATATTAACATTCCCTTTGTTGATGCCTTTTCGTAGATGCCGACCTATGCGAAGTTCCTGAAGGACATACTCTCAAATAAATAGAATCTAGAAGACTAAGGAACCGTGACACTCACTGAGGAGTGCAGTGCGATTTTGCAAAACAAGCTTCCATAAAAACTCAAGGACCCTGGTAGCTTTTCCATACCGTGACAGATAGGAGAGATGACCTTTCAGATAGCATTGTGCGATCTAGGAGCGAGCGTCAGCATTATGCCTTTATCATTGTGTAAAAAGCTGGATTTGGGTGACTTAAAATCGACTAATATTTCTTTGCAGCTTGCTGATAGATCAGTTCGAAGTCCAGTGGGTATTTTAGAGGATGTACCTATTAAAGTTGGGGATTATTTTATTCCTGCTGACTTTGTTGTGTTAGACATTGATGAGGATGACAGACTTCCTATTATTTTAGGAATACCTTTTCTTGCTACAGCTGGTGTTGTCATCGATGTTAAAAATGGAAAACTGGATTTAAACATCGGTGGCAATGTTATTCAATTTGACCTATCTAACTCTCTCAAAAAAACCTTCTCTTGCAGGTATATGTTATAGCGTGGGTGTACTTAAGCGCTCTAGAAATTTGGAAGACAATGGACACCGCCTCAAACACCGTTTTGAAGATGAACTAGTCAAACAAAGGGAAGTTCTCGCCCCTTTTGACCCCCCCCCTGATTTGATGACCTGATGACTCTACGGTCGAGCTATCGACCTAAAACTAGCGCTCTTGGGAGGCAATCCAAGCTTTCTCGTTGTTTTCATTTTCTTTTAGTTGCATTGTTTGTCATTCAGTTTTTAGTTCATCATTGTTGAGTACTCTACTCTCTTGTCTATCTAATTTAGTTTGGGGAATCTTGATCTTGAAATGCATTGATTAGAGGTTTACTTTTTTAATGTAGAAGTGCCATGGGAGTAGAAAATTTTTGAAGAATTTTTACTGAAGCTCAGTAAACTTCACGGCCAGGTGAACCCGGCAGGGTTCACCCATGAAGCACAATGTACAATATGAGGAACAATGTTTCGAGGGATATCTTTGTTAAATAATGATGGAGCTGGCAATATCGAGTTGTGGATATTATTTCTGGATTTTCAGCAACTCACCATGCACTTCATGGGTAGGTGAACCCGACGGGGTTCACCCGTGAAGACAACTGAATCAGACTAGGCGCATCCCTAAAATGTGCTTCATGGTTAGGTGAACCCGATTGGGTTCACCCGTGTTTCTTTTGGAACACTACCCGTGTTCGCCCTAAACCACGGGTAGGGTTTTCTCAATTTCACGCCACCGCCACTCCCTCTGCTCCAAATTCGTGATCCTCTCGACGAGCTCTCGCCCTCAGATCTTCAGGGACCTTCATCTTCATGATTTATATCTACGGTGAGGTTCTCACAGCCTTGATTTGTTTCCCAGCGTTGGTACTCTGGTTTTTCTTGCTCGCCAATATTTTTTTCGCTTCCGCCTCCTCGATTGGGTGCCGCTCTTGTTCTCGTGTGAATCTTTACGGTTTTCTGATCTTCTCTAGCAATCTGACCTAATGGCACCGCGGCGAAAGGTGCTTACCTTTTGTCGCCATAATCCGCAACCGGCATCAGAGTCGTCTATGGGCGACGATGACTTCGTCCCACACGGACAGCCTCCGCCGCCATAAGCCACTCCTGCTAGCCAGCCGGCGCAACCTTCCTTCTCCAGAAATCAAGCACGCCATTCTGCTCGGCAGCCCCAGGCCTATGTATCTCCGCCAAACGAATTTGGCATAGTATTTAGGAACGCAGAGCATGAACAAAACTACGAACATCTTCTCCATCGCCAGATGCTCAACACCCGATATTTAGACAGAAACACGCTTGTTATGTTAGGGCTTTTGGATGATGTTGAATGGATGTACTCAAATATTGGATGGGAGTAGTTCCTAAGGCTCGCCTCCCCCACGTACATTGGAATAACGTTTGAGTTCCTCAGCTCGTTGGATGTGAGAGCTGTTGCCATAGTCGATGACGATCCAGGGCGCATCTCCTTCCGATTGGGGATCATCGAGCATAGTCTCTCCCTCTCTCAACTCCGCCAGATTTATGGTTTCCCGGAATCTTGTACGCACAAAGCCCCGGTAGAGTTCAACGAGAAAGCTTTTTGGGCGTCGATTACGAATGAACACTTCTATTCAGCCAGAGTCGCCAGGGCCTCAAGAATCTGCAACCCAACTATCAGATATTTCCACCGCGTACTCGCCCATACCATCTTCGGACGTGGGGAGAGCGATGGCATGGTACGTCAGTCAGAGTTATTTTACTTATGGTGCATGCTTCACTCTTTCAAGGTCGATTCTGGATTCCACTTAGCAAAGCAATTCAGCCGCATCGCGCATTGCCGCAAGGGCGCGATAGTCATTGGCGGTCTCATCACACCTCTTGCAGTCTCTCTTGGGGTCATTCCCTACGGTACGGCCGAGGCTAGTGGAAACAACCGGCTCGAGACCGAGTCATGCGTTTCCATGAAACTCATCGTCCGCCGGGGTTATGCCTACTGCATGACATTCAAGGATAGCCAGTTCTACATGCCACTGCCTAATCCAGAGTGCACCACTGTGCGTGTTCAAGTGAACTGGCGCATTAAGCCAATTGCTGACCCTCAACCAGACCCTGTCGACACTGCACCACCAGCCCCGGGCGTGTTCTTCTTTGGCGGCTCCTCCTCAGATTCTATGATGGGAATTCTTCAGGAGATGAGGGAGGAGCAGCTTCAGCAGCGCGAGCTTATTGATCAGATGGATTCCTCCATCTCCTTTATACGCCAGGAGCAAGCTTCCCATTGGGAAGCTAATGAGGCTGGGATGCAACGACGGCATAAGATGTTGAGTTCTATTTGGGAAAAGCTATCCACCATGGATGACCGGTTAGCCTTCCTCAACGAGGAGAACATGGAGCATATTCTAGTTTCTTCTGATAAGGAAAATGTGCCCGATTTTACTACAGCCGGTAAGGGCAGAAGCTCCCGAGCTTCTGGCTCTAAACCACGCAAGAGACGATAGTTTTACTAGAAGACTCGACATCGCCACCTTCTCCTCTCATGTATACAACGTTGCATAGAGGATTATGCAACATTTTAGAGCGGGTGAGCTGTCTTTACTCCGGCTTCTGTTTGGTAGTTGTGTTCTGACTCTTTTTGGTTTTGTCATGCTACTTTATGATGGATGTTATTTTGGCATCGTTCCTATATGCCACTATTCTTGGGCCTGGTCCACATTTATAGGCCCCACCCTCTGCAGTGTATAACACATATTTTTGAACCACTTATTTTTCAGCTTTGGTATTATGCTATAATTCTCTTTGCATGTTAAATGATGTGTGGATTGTTGACCTGTCATGCTAGTCTTGTCTAATGATAGCTTTGCAAAACTCTTAAAGTTAAATGCATGATTGGTTGGAATTTATCAAGACATGTTGAATGTAGTACTTGTTAGAAATTTACTCAATAGTCATGTCCATATATTCTATAAATTAGAAATTCTCTAAGTGGATTGTTTTTAGGTTGTTCATTAAGTGGGTCAAACGTTTTCATAATTTTTCAATTGATTTCGATTTGCAATTTACATTCGATACATATCAAGATACATAATATCTTTTCAAACTTTGAATTCTTTTCTATTGTTGGGGAGACACTGCATTTGTTAAAAGAAAGGATATGTTGATTTCTATTATTTCACTTAAAAAAAATATCACACTTAGATTCCTCTACTTGGCACTGTGAAAAATGGGCAGTGGTACCAAAGGATATGAGTTGAAATCTAAAAAATGTGAATTGAAATAAAAAGACTCCTCTACTTAGCATTGCGAAAAATTGGCAATGGTACCTAAGGATATGAGTTGAAGTCTAATGCAATGATCAGTGTCTCATATCCTGAATAAACATTTGAGTTAACCCCAACATCATGAATTGGAATGATAGAAATGGAATGAGTGTTGTGTATGCTTGATTGAATCTCATGTTTACTACTTTCTGAATTGGTTGACATCTAGAAACTGTGGGACCAAACTGGTGAATGCTTAAGACACTCCTTTTAGTTGATTTCTTCTGATTAGATCTTGGATTGCTAAAAAAGTATTTTTCTAAACTCGGGTGCGAACTTCAATACAAAAAGATTATTCTTATACCAAGCATGTATTTCAACTTATTTTATTGCTTAAGGACAAACAAAGATTTAAGTCTGGAGTGTTTGATGCCATGCATTTTTATAGTTATTTTTATTATTATTCCATGATAAATTCAGGCTTATTTGAATGTTTTTACACTCCTTTAAGGCTTATTTACTTCAAAGCTTCAGAATCTTCACTTTTCATCTTTCTTATGGAAATTCATGTTAAATCACCCACTTTTGAAGTCATTTTGAAGAATCTAAAAGCATGGGGTGATTCCTTATGAGAAGACGAAGCTGCTCATAAAATTTGGGCTCAGTCGGAGCTTTTTCTAGACTTCACGGCCAGGTGAACCCAGCGAGGTTCACCGGTGATCTTGCCAAAGGACGAAATTCACAGCACGCTTCACTGGCAGGTGAACCCCATGGGGTTCACCCGTGATTCTGTCTGATAAAACCTGTGCAGAAATATATGGTGGACTTCACTGGTAGGTGAACTCGGCGGGGTTCACCTGTGATTGTTTCGCAACAGAATCGCACAGAACACTTCACCACCTGGTGAATCCGGCGGGGTTCACCGGTGATGCTTTCTAGACAGCCCGATCTTCACTCAGTTTTTTGCTGATTTCAGACCCGATTCAAGTCCAAATTTGGCAAGTGAGGACTCTATGGAAAGCTGATTCGAAGGAGAACAAATAGAGTATAAAAGACCCAATTTCTGTGACCTAAGCATCAAGCAATCATGTGACGAAATGGCGAGGGCGGAAGTCGACGGCGAACAGGCGACTTCGAGGCGATTTCTGGAGATTCAACCATCGGAACTCAGTGATTCTTGTTTATTTCTTTCGGTTCATTGTCTCCTCCCTCTTAGAAACCTTTTCTTGTGATTTTCCTATGTACAAAGAGAGAATTTTTAGCGATTCAACGATGGTTGTAGCGTAAACTTTATTTCAGGGCTAGGTTGAAGCCCTCTGACGATTTCTATTTTGCAATTCATGTGTTAACTTTGTTATTTGGAGCATATTCTGAGCATATTTCACTTGAAGTATTAATTTCTTGATATTTACTCTGGCCAAGTATTATCATGTCATAGTTATTACAGTTCATAACGAAAGTAGAATTGTAACGACGGAACCTCTTTGTGAGTCTTGCGAAGCCTCGACAAGAAAGTGCTTGTTCTTCGCTCGAGGGTCCATAATCTACCACGGAACCCATTGGGTTTGTCTAGAATGATCCACCGTGAAAGTAGGAGACATTCTGGGTAAATACCGTGGTGTACACTCGAAAGAGGGCATCCTGTACCATAGGGTAGATTCCTTATGCATATTTATAAATCCATGTGACTGACATTTATTTCTTAGCGCAAATTAAAATCGTCAGAGTGGTGGAAACTAAAGCCCTGATATTCTCTCTCATATGTTTTTTCTGATGTAGTTGTTTGATTTCTTGCTTAAGATTTCGCTTAGTTTTAGTTTTTAAGTTCCAAAAACCACGATTTGATCAGCTTAGATTCCAAGAATTAGATTTTCTGGTACTCACCTTGTTCCCTGCCGGGTTCGATATCTTTTGTATTACTTCGACATTTTCGTGCACTTGCGGAGTGTGTTAGGGTTCACCACTTTGACATTTTTATGATGGAATAACTAAACGCCTAAACTATCCTCTGATGCGTTGCATTTACACCAAGTTTTTGCCTATATTTTACATGATATTTTGGACTTAATTACATGATTTTATGCTATTTTTAGTGCTTTTGCATTACTTTGCACTGAATCTTCACTTTTCTTGGTTTTTATGAAAATGTAGGTAAAATGACGTAAAAATGAAGGATTTAGAGAGTTTTGAAGCCAAAGCATGATTCCCAAGAATATCACGAGCCTTTACATCAAACTTGGGGCAAAAACGATGAAGAACGAGACATTTACGGCCTTGGCCGTAAATATGAATCCGGCCGTGAACGCAACAACGAACGGAAGTTGAAAACGGCTAAGTGTCAGAAGAAATAGAAACTTTCACGGGCGAAGCTGTAATTCTATCACGGGCCGTGAAACTTTCAGTGACCAAAAGCATTATACACAGAAACATTTATGGCCTCAGCCGTAAATGTATCACGGGCCATAAAAACTTCCGCCCGACGAGTTTCTCACTTGTTTCTCCACCGATTCGAACCAAATTTTAACTAAACTCCGCAGAACCATTCCTTGATGAGTTCTAAACTGGTCCAACTATAAAAGATCAGATTTTTGGAGGGTTACGGGCTTCAGAGGGGGATGAACACAAGCGGCGGCGGTGACAAGGGCGATAACTCGATTTTGAAGCATATTCCGGCAAGATTTCACCTGATTTCAATGATTGATCCATCAATCCTCATCTCCAGACTGAGGAGAAGACGGTTTCATCATCCTTTTTGTGATTTCTTTGCGATTCTTATGAGATCTTTCTTGTTCATCAAAAACATGTATTCTCTTGATAAAATGAGCGAGTAGATACCTTTTTCGGGACCGATTGGGTGTAGTCCACTGATTCGCATGGATTAATTTATACTTTTACTCTTTTAATATAATTTTATCTTCCTGATTTGATTGAAATTGCATGTATCCTGTAATTTACCCTGGCCAAGTAAATTTACGTCTTAGACGTGGCGAGAAGGACCAAGAGGTGAATCGCTAATGTCCGATCTATTTCGATTAAACCTACGAATCCGATCACGAGAGTAGTTCGGATTCGTTTGAAGGATAAGCCTACTTTTCACAGAACTTAAGGGATCTAGTTAGGTTAACTGTCACGAGAGTAGGGAGTTAATCTAATTAGATACCGTATCATGCTTCGGGAGGAAGTGATATGTACCTTAGGGAAAGTACCTTTCAGGATAGATAAGTTTATAGACTGAGTATTTTACACAATTCATGTTTATTAGTGTGGCGAACCCATGAATTCCCGGTGCTTTAGAATTCAAGTCCTTTAAAAAGCTGTTCTGAGTTTGTGTCGTGCTTAGAAGTTAGAACAACCAAACATTGATCCTGCCTAAATTCAAACATATCAAAAAGTTAGTACTTAGTTACGTAATCCTCGTCGGGAACGATATCTTTTTATTACTTCGATAAATCCGTGCACTTGCGGATAGCTATCAAGTTTTTGGTGTCATTGCCGGGGATTACGGATAGTTAATATTGACTAATTAATAAGTTAGGAGATTAGGCATTTTTCTTTTCTTTTGCCATTAGTTTTTACTATTCTTTTCTTTTTATTGTTTACTTACACATTGTATGCCCAGAGCTTCTCGTGCAGGTGTTTTGCTTCCAAAAGACCTAGAAATTGAGTGCACCTTTCGCCTTCGGAGGATATTGCAATTTGAAACCAAAAAGATCTCTAAGGACGGTGAGATGGCAGCGAACTAGAACAATCAATCTTTGTGGGACTTCGCGGCACCAAATATACAAGGGTTCAATTCTAGCATCGTTCGACCTAACGTAGAGGCAAACAACTTTGAGTTAAAGCCAGCGCTGATGACGATGGTCCAGTAAAATCAATTTGGGGGTTCCCCAAATCAGGACCCAAATCTTCATTTAGCCGTTTTTCTTGAATATTGCGACACTGTAAAGGTTAACGGAGTTTCATCTGATGCGATTATACTAGGATTATTCCCTTTTTCTCTCAGGGATCGTGCCAGAGCTTGGTTGTACTCGATGCCAGCAGGATCCATTACCACGTGGGAAGAGTTATCCAAGGCATTTTTAAATAAATATTTCCCACCAAGCAAGACCGTTCAATTGCGCAACAGAATCACAGCTTTCGCACAACAAGAGGGAGAGTCACTTTATGACGCCTGGGAATGCTTCAAGGAGCTCCAGCGCATGTGCCCACACCACGGACTTCAGGAATGGGTTCTAATCCACATCTTTTATAATGGATTGGATTATAACACCAGATTGATGGTGGACGTTGTGGCTGGAGGGACGATCATGAGCAAAAACCTGGAAGACGCAACTGCTCTACTCGAGGATATGGCCATGAACCATAACCACTGGTCGAGTGAATGGAACACTACTTCCACAGGATTTGGTAAGTACCACAATGATCCCTTGACATCACTGGCGGCAAAGGTAGATTCCTTGGTCCAAAAGTTTGATTCTTTATCTTTTCCCTCAGTTGCGATTAATGCAGTTTCTTGTGAGGTATGTGGTGTAGCAGGACACAATTCGTTTGAATGCCAAATAATAGCTTCATCACAAGAGGAGTCTGATCAAGAGCAAGCTAACGCATTGGGGAATTACAATCAGAGACCTATGAATGACCCTTACTCTGCAACCTACAATCCTGGATGGAGGAACCACCCAAACTTGTCCTACAAGAACAATCAAGGGCAAGTTCCTCCTCAATATTCTCAGCAGAATAACAGGCCACCACCGGGCTTTCAACAAAGGCAATACGGGCAGCCCTCTAAGTCAAACTTTGATTCCATGCTGGAAGTTGTTATGAAGCAACAAAAGAGAACCGACGACCTTGCTGGTCAGATCAAGCAGCTGACATCTTGTGTGGAAACCCTGACTACCCACAACAAGATGTTGGAGAATCAGATTGCGCAGCAAGCCACTACTACTAACAAACCTACGGGGAGATTACCGAGCAAGCCTGAGATGAACCCCAGGGAGCTTGTTAACGCGGTTACGACGATGAGTATCGAACATGATGAGACGCCTAGAGAGTCCAATGAAGAACTTATTGATATATCTGCAAGCATTGCTTTTGATCAAGAAATTTGTGAGGAGAAAGGGGAAGAAGAAAAATATGTAGGTCCGCCTGCATATGTCCCTCCAATTCCTTTTCCCAGAGGTTGTTTAGACCAGAATAGAGAAAACATGATGTTGGTAAGCCAGAGACAGAGAAAGACCAGGTAAGCAAGAACACCGAAATAACAAAGGTAAGAGACTCAGGTGACATTTCAATTCCATGCCGAGTTGGTAAGTTTACTGTTGAAAAGGCTTTGTGTGACGTAAGAGCTAGTATTAGCTTGATACCCGCATATTTAATTGAGGAAGTAGGTAGTGGAAAACTTAGACCTACCGAGACATATATTCAGTTTGAGCAACCAATTGGGATATTAGAGAATGTAACAGTTAAAATAGACAAATTTTCTATCGTTACTGATTTTATGGTTGTTAACATGAAGGAAGATGTTAAGTTCCCTGTCATTCTAGGAAGACCATTCTTAGCAAGCACAGGAGCTATAATTGACATGTTGCATGAAAAGCTTACTTTGAATTTGAATGGTAGTAAGTTGACCTTTGATTTTTCCTCTGAAGCTAAAAAAACTAATTTTGCAGGTTCCGATAAATCTCCAGAGGTGAAGGAGAACAAATTTGATAAAGGAAGTGATTTTGAAGTCGATAGACGTTTCTTTGAAAATTGGGAAAAGCATAAAAGAGAACGATCAAAGGAAGCTGAGACATGGACACTACCTAGAACTATAAAGTTAAATCTATACAATGAACCGGAAAGGTGTCAGGAGCAACAATTGCCAATTATTCACTGCGCCTTGTATCCACCAGAAAAGTCATGAACACTATCTTGGTCAAGCTAAAGACCATAAACAAGCGCTTCCTGGGAGGCAACCCAGCGGCTCTGAATTTTCATTAATTTCAGCATATCTTTCTATTTTAGTTGTGAACTTTTCTTTATAAATCCTAGGAGTAGTCTCTTAATTTTAATTTTTGTTTTAAGCTTTCTCCATGTCATTTGATGAACTATTACATACGGAAATTCTTCTTAATTCAATGCTTTATGTGCAGGAATTTTTTAGGGATTTTTGCGGATTTTTCTGATGAAAAGCCAAGTCAAAACGTGGCATTTATGGGTCAAGCCGTAATTATCGCACAGCCATGACTGTAAATAAGACTAAGCTAACAGAACACTGTACGCTAAAGCGACATTATGGCCCAAGCCGTGACATGTTTACGGGTTGTAAGTTCTTACGGTTTAAACCTCACGGGCGGCTTAGGGTTTACGTTTACGCTCGTAATTTGTCGATTTCCGGTGATTCCTTCCACGAGCGGCGACGAAACCTTCCACTCACCTTCCTCCACTTCCAGCGAGTGATTCCCAGCCATTCTCCACCGGATTTCCGCTAAAGATCGTGGAGAATCGCCGTCTGTCCGCCGCTGTCGCCAGGGTCCATTTTTTGACCGATTCGAGCCCGATCTGCGCACAGATCCATGAGTTTTCCTTGCTCAATCCCGAGATTCGTCATTTGCACCTAGATTACATATGCTTCGTTTCAATTTGGAGCCAGTAGATTGGACCATTGGATCAAATTTTTGCGCCGTGTTCACAGTTGTGTCTTGTAGTTACTATAACATCACGATTTAGCATTGACATTTGCATATATTTGGATCATTTGATCGACATTATGGCACCAAGGAGATCTGTGAGGTCTAGGCCCTACGGGGCAGTGATGAAGAGTAGATATCCTGGACCAGAGCCACGAAACGTGCATAGGATCATTCCCGGAGTTTGCCCAGAGAGATTTGAGCGGATTGTTTATTCAGACTCGGAGTCTGAGACGCATGCATAGACACCAGAGGCTCCGAGGATGACTTCAGTGGCCAGTACATCACAGACGGTTGTGCCAGAGCCTGTTAGTTCTCCAGAGCTAGAGATTATATCAGAGAGACCTGCTGATAGGCCAGAGAGCCGCGATTAGAGGATCGCTAGACGGTACACTAGGAAGCGTACCACGAGAGGCATGACTACACGAGGAGGTAGAGCCATCAGGCCATTATCGCCAATGGTGGAGACTGTAGAGACATCAGCGGCACCCCCAGTGTCAGCACCCGTAGCGATAGAGATAGGGCAGTCAGTGGCGATACAGACTGACGTTACTCCTATGGGTCTTACTACACCAGTGCCTTCCACAGATATACCAGAGTCAGCTGCTCCTACTAATACTCAGGGCATGGAGGTGGACACTTCTTGTCGCGTAGCACAGATTCCAGAGATAGCATCACCCTCTTCAGACTAGGGAGACCTGCCTGTCCCTGAGGATAGTACACCCATATTACCAGATCAGGAGGAGGCATCACCTGAGATATTTGTAGATTTACTAGAGATATCAATAGACATACCAGAGCTCCGCTCTTCACCATCGATTGCACTTGAGTCTTCTACGACTCTTGAGACCGTTCCACCGCTAGTTTCTGAGATACCGCCGATGACACAGCTAGTACAACCACCAGTATCAGCACTAGAGGTTCATTTGCCTTCACCAGAGCCTTCATCAGACAACTCTCCAGCTATATCGCCAGTGCCATCATCACCTGAACCCTCCTCTGCTCCACCAAAGCCTATTATTCCAGAGAGGAGACGCGCACGATCACAGCCTCCTGTCCTTGCTTCTTATCCATGTCAGATCCGTCACAAGAGTAGAGAGATCGAGAGGAGGTACCGAGGTCTATCCACTCGATGAGTGATTAGCACCCGGTATTGGGACGACCAGGTACTGCAGTCCCTAGGATTGTTCGATGACATCCAGTGGATGTTTGCAAACATAGGGTGGCAGTCATCAGAGGCATGCTACTTACGTACAACTGACCTTGGAGTTCTTCAGTACTGTTTAGATTACACTGAGGAACCATGATGACGGAGACCTAGGGAGGATGTCATTCCGGTTAGGGAACCGGGACCATGTACTTACTTTGGACCAGCTGGGTCATATTTTTGGATTTCCCACAGATGTGACTAGACACCGCCCCCGTGAGTTTTCTCAGGGAGCATTTTGGCGGGATATATCTACTGAGGGGAGATTTGACCCTAGGAGTGCCAGAGCCTCACATTTGTCCAGCCCAGTCTTCAGATACATACGCCAAGTGTTGGCGCACACCATCTTCGGGCGGGCAGAGAGTGATGGCATGGTCAGGTCTACAGAGCTATACTTTCTATGGGCTATGTTGAGAGATTTTAGAGTTAGCACTTCATTTTTCCTGATGAAGTAGATCCAGAAAGCTGCTAGAGCTCGGAGAGGAGTCCTTGTTATGGGAGACATGGTTACCACGATTGCCCTTGCCCTCGGTATTGACCCCTCTAGGTTGAACGAGGCAAAGGGCAACCCGAGACTAGATATGGATGCGTGTGTAGCTATTAAGATGATTACGAGACTTGGTAGCTCGTACCATCTTATGTTCAGGCACACAGATGTTACTATGAGGCTGCCGAACATGAACCGCACAATGGTTCATGTTCAGCAGAACTGGATCATGGATCCCACACATGGGGGAGGTCCTAGAAAAGCAGCTTCATCTCCATCCCCGCCGAGATCTACATAGCACATTCCTCCAGTCGATCCATCAGCCGCTGATCGGCCGTCTTCATCTGCTAGACCATCCACTTCAGCACTGTCAGATCCTTTAGTAGAGCATATGCGAGCTGAACAGAGGAGGATGCGCGATGACATAGTTTTGCGTACATTTGATATTCATTGCATGTCTGATGTGTTCTATGATGATTTTGGATATTTTTTGTTGATGAGTTTATGCATTTGAGAGCTATTCTGATACATATGCTTGATATTTAGAATGAATAGCAACCACTTTGTGAGTTTGGCAAACTGAGATTTGATTGATAGACGGTATTTGATATCTGAAAGATGATTACCATATATAAATTGAATATCTTGGATGTGGTATATTTCACGGATTTTTCTAAGTTGTGTTTCTTACTTTTGATATAACTGTACAGGGTTTCGCCAACAAATACAAGGGGAACTCTTGCAAAAAATTTTCTGAAATTCTTCATTGATTTAATGTTTATGCATATGCAACAATTTAAGTCTAGGGTGTCTTCATGTATTTTGATTGTATTCAAGCTTTATAGATATGAATTTTGAATGTTTATGATTGTTAAGGAATTATCAAATTTGTTTTATCCTTAGTTATAAACTTAGGAATCATTTTGAGTGATTGATTTGATGACTTAGGAAATTTTTGAAAATTTCATGTAGACTTAAATTGTTGAGTAAACTCAATTCTGGTATTGATAAAATGCATATGTGAATTGTTATATGTTCATAGGACACATGCATGGTATCTTATTACTTGAAGTTTAATTTATCCATTTCTACTTGATGAGAATTTTTATGAATAGAATCTGGTGATATATCTTTAACTGAGATTTGCTCCAACTCCTCTGGTTGAGAAATCTTAAGTCATGAGTTATATTATACCATAAATTGGTATACTTTAAGTCTATTGCGATCAAGTAACAGAGGAAAAATCTTAAAAATAAATATCTATCCCTCTTGCAGAAAGATCAACAAAGATTTAAATACCATGCCACTGACCGGCTTTCTCCAGAAATAAAAAGAGAGAGAGAGAGAGAGAGAGAGAGAGAAGAAGGAGAGAAAAGAAAAAAAAAGAAAAGAAAAGAGAGGAGAATAAAAATGGAGAAAAAGAGAAAGTTATAGGTCAAGTGGACAACTCCGTTGACTTTCATGATTGAGACTATGAGTTATATTATACTACCTTGTGGTATACTTTAAACCTGTTATGATGCTGACAGTAAACAGCATATAACAGTTTAAAGACCAAGTTGCTTTAAAAATCTCTTATTTTTAACATCACTGAAATTCTTGGAGTAGAAATCCTATCTGTAAAGTGAAATGGATTTATTAAATTGAAAGTATCTGATATTTAGTGTGTGTTGAATGGATGTTATGACATGAATTGTGAATTTTATCTTTCTTGGATTGTAACCTCTTGAGAATTTATCTTTATTATGATTTTTCTTGAATTACTTGAGTTTGAAAAGTTGATTGCTTAAATTGTGGACTAAGGATGTTATTAGGGGCAAAAACAAATGAGTGTTCCTTATCTTTACATTCTTTATACATATCAGTGTATTGCTTGAGAACAAGCAAAATTCTAAGTCTAGGGTTTTTGATGCGTTGCATTTACACCATATTTTTGCCTATATTTTACATGATATTTTGAACTTAATTACATGATTTTGTGCTATTTTTAGTGCTTTTGCGTTACTTTATACGGAATCTTCACATTTCTTGGTTTTTATGAAAATGTAGGTAAAATGGCGTAAAAATGAAGGATTTTGAGAGTTTTGAAGCCAAAGCATGATTCTCAAGAATATCACGAGCCTTTACGTCAAATTTGAGGCAAAAATGATGAAGAACGAGACATTTACGACCTTGGCCGTAAATATGAATCCGGCCGTGAATGCAACAACGAACGGAAGTTGAAAACGGCTAAGTGTCAAAAGAAATAGAAACTTTCACAGGCGAAGCCGTAATTCTATCACGGGCCGTGAAACTTTCTGTGACCGAAAGCATTATACACAGAAACATTTATGGCCTCAGCCGTAAACGTATCACGGGCCATAAAAACTTCCGCCCGACGAGTTTCTCACTTGTTTCTCCACCGATTCGAACCAAATTTTAACCAAACTCCGCAGAACCATTCCTTGATGAGTTCTAAACCGGTCCAACTATAAATGATCAAATTTTTGGAGGGTTACGGGCTTCAGAGGGGGACGAACATAAGCGCCGGCGGTGACAAGGGCGAGAACTCGATTTCGAAGCATATTCCGGCGAGATTTCACCTGATTTCGATGATTGATCCATCAATCCTCATCTCCAGACTGAGGAGAAGACGGTTTCATCATCCTTTTTGTGATTTCTTTGCGATTCTTATGAGATCTTTCTTGTTCATCAAAAACATGTATTCTCTTGATAAAATGAGCGAGTAGATACCTTTTTCGGGACCAATTGGGTGTAGTCCACTGATTCGCATGGATTAATTTATACTTTTACTCTTTTAATATAATTTTATCTTCCTGATTTGATTGAAATAGCATGTATCCTGTAATTTACCCTGGCTAAGTAAATTTACGTCTTAGACGTGGCGAGAAGGACCGGGAGGGGAATCGCTAACGTCCGATCTATTTCAATTAAACCTACGAATCCGATCACGAGAGTAGTTTGGATTCGTTTGAAGGATAAGCCTACTTTTCACATAACTTAAGGGATCTAGTTAGGTTAACTGTCATGAGAGTAGGGAGTTAATCTAATTAGATACCGTATCATGCTCCAGGAGGAAGTGATATGTACCTTAGGGAAAGTACCTTTCAGGATAGATAAGTTTATAGACTGAGTATTTTACACAATTCATGTTTATCAGTGTGGCGAACCCATGAATTCTCGATGCTTTAGAATTCAAGTCCTTTAAAAAGCTGTTCTGAGTTTGTGTCGTGCTTAGAAGTTAGAACAACCAAACATTGATCCTGCCTAAATTCAAACATATCAAAAAGTCAGTACTTAGCTACGTAATCCTCGTCGGGAACGATATCTTTTTATTACCTTGATAAATCCGTGCACTTGCGGATAGCTATCATCCTCCTACCTAGTTCAAGGGAATTCGTACCAAAAGTACAGGTTGCCCCCGTTCAACGGTACAACCTAGTGTTCGCTTGGTGCAATCTCCTACTTTCGTGGCTTGCTACTCCAATGCACACCTGACAAATATAACTGCCTCGAATAAACCTCCCCTACTTTCGTGGTTTGGTTTATCAGTTTAGTCCAAATGGTTTAGACACAACAAGTGGCCTTGCAGTCCTACTGGTCGCGTCTAAGATCAAGCACACCCTTTGAGCGCAATGCAAGCAATGCACACAATGAGGACTAAATAAACTAAGATAAGTCGGTTTAACCCAAATGGTTCTAGCTGGTCAAATGGCCTCTCGGCCTACCCGTCGCGTCTAAGATCTAGCACAACCTTTCAGCACAATGCAGGCAATGCACACAATAAGGATTAAATAAGTTTAAATGGGATGCAACATCCTTAGAGCATGATCATTCCAATCGTAAAACTATCAAAGGAATTCCCCAAATCCTAATCTAAGTCTAAGCTACAATATCCATGTTCATCACACAAGTACACATCAAGATATGTTCATTTATTCCGAAGCTTTATCTAGAAGGTCTAGAAAATGAGATTGAACCGGATTTGATACTAGAGATGATCAGTTGAGAGTTTTGGGAAATTCTTCTTCTCCTTGCACATCAAAGGATGTCTTTGTTCTTCACCTGCGTAGGAATTTTCCCAGGCGACCCTTCTTCCTTGTCGTCTTCCCTCTCATGAGCTTCCTCCTACTGAATCCACCTCTCAAAGTCTCCTCTTCTCCGAGGTTATAATCCTTCCCCAAGAACTGATGGTTTCTTCCCTATTGCTGCTAGAAATCATGTGATTATCCAAAGGATACTGCCACTGCTTCTTCTTAAGAACCTGCAAAAAATGTCTCGCTTGCTTCTCACGTAATGTCCCTAATCATTGCATATCTCCCTCCAAAACTCCTCTCTAGGGCTTCTGATAGAGGGGGGAGAAGTTACCAGGATGCCCTCCTTCTTCCCCATTGAATAGGTTAAGAAAACCATAGTTAAATCCTCTGTTTCGAAAAAGGCGGGTTCGCAATCACAGGCGTAATTCTGGTCATGACCTGCTCAAAATTTCTCAGTTTTAGCTTCCAGGCGTAGAAGTAAATTACGGCATGGTCCTGATTATGACCTAGTCATGGCTTTTAACGGAGGCTCCAATCACTCTGAAAACCTCTAAGTGGATCCTTCTTAATGTCGAAAAACCTCCTCTAATCTCGAAGTCCCAAAATTTGCCTTATTTTCAGTTGTTTAGCCCTGGAAAGACAAAATATTGATGGAGGTGTAGATTCCATAGATGTAATGCAAAAAAAAGCAATTATAGAGCGTAAACCATGGAATGGAGATGATTTCGTCAATAAAATTATACATAAAATGCGATATAAAAATGTGGTAACAGCGATGTGGGCAGAGATGGAGATCGAGAAGCACGGATAAGGAAAGAAATCTAGCCCTCATGGCCAACACCTCATGGTGCGAGAACGCAATAGCGTTGACAAGCAATTTAGCAAAAAAAGTCTATTAAGCAATCAATATCCTTTCTCAGGGATTACAAATGTTTAAATAAACTAGTAACCTAATGATGCTAAATGTGGACAAATGTCTTAATGCTACAAATAACATGCACGTTAATGATAAAAATATAGAATTCCTTAACAATGATAACTAATAAAAGAAAATTAATTAAAATATTCTATAATGATAACTTGACAAAAATAATATTTAGTTTCTTATCTTATAGCAGGTAGGCTTCTGATGGGCCCTTTTGGATTGCCTGTGCCTGTCTTCTATGTCCTCATCAATTCTCCCGGGGGGCAAAAAATTCACCTCTGGTGAATTGTCAAAAGTATAATCATCTAACTTCTCTGGTGCAATCTGTTGAAGCTCGTCTTCAAGAATCCATGTATTATTCGTGTCTGAATGATTTCTCCATTTTATCAGGCATTGATGTTCTGCTTGATCAGGATGGAGAATAATTTGATATTCTAGGATGGCTTCGATGTCGTCAGCTTCGACCTTTATTAGAAGATGTTGTGGTGTTGATTCATTTGATTCTGGTTCCTCCAGTGCATAATACAATGATATATCTTCCATATAAAAAACAACACTACTTCCCAAATTTTTAGTCACATCCACAACATAGGCATTATCACTTATTTTATATTTAATTGTAAATGAGTCTATACTTCTTGCATGCAACTTTTTGATAGATCCAGGAGGAAGTCTCTTAGCTCTCAGTCTCACCATCACTCTATCTCCCTCATAGAAATTTTGTGGCCTACAATGTTTGTCTGCAAAGCTCTTGTACTTATTATTGCTTTCTAAGATTTTCTACCTGATTTCAGTATGAAGTTCTTGGATATGTTTAACAAAGGAATCAATGGATAGTGATCTTCGGGTAGAAGTAGGTAGGGGTAGTTGGTCAATTGGTTTGTTAAGTTGCATACCAAAGACCACTTGAAATGGGCTAAGACCAGTTGTCCTGTTCACCACACTATTGAATGCAAACTTAGCTATTGGCAATATATCTTCCTAGTTGATTACATGATCCCTAATAAGACATCTTAATAAGTCCCCTAAACTTCTATTAATGACTTCAGTCTAATCATCTGTTTGAGGGTGGTGAGTAGAGGAAAATTTGAGCTTTGTGCCTAATAGTGTCCATAAAGTATTCCAAAAGTAACTTACAAAATGGACGTCCCTATCAGAAGTGATCGTACGGGGTACACCATGCAATGTAATAATTTTCTTAAAATATATGGTGGCTACATGAGAGGCATCAACAGTTGTTTGACATGGTATAAAGTGGGCCATCTTAGAAAATTGGTCTACAACAACGAGGATGGAATCATGTCGCGCTTGTGTACGTGGTAACTCTAGAACAAAATCCATATTGATGTCTGGCCATGGTGTGTGGGGTACGGGTAATGGTGTGTACAACCCTGTATTTTTATCTCTAGTTTTCATATGCTGGTAGGTTCCACAATGTCTGGCTATTCTTGCGACTTCACTAGGTAGCTTAGGCCAATAAAATTGATCGACAACTAGAGTAGTGGTCCAATCCCTACCATGAAGTCCAATGACTCCCCCTGAATGTAATTCCCAAATAAGGAAGTCATGCATCGACATGCAAGGAATGAAAATTCTGTTACCATGATATATGATTCCATCTCATAGGGCAAAACTAGAATCAAGCACGTCATGAATCTCTCCCTCGGGTATGCAACTTCAAGAAGTTTAGCAAATTTGGTAGGCGTAGTACATAGGTAGAGGTCTTGAGATCCTTAATTGTTTGAAAAGCACAACTAGCAGCAAGTATCTATTGAAAATCCCTCTTTCGAATGCAATCAGTAATAGGGGCCATGATGGTACTAAAGTTTTGAATGAACTGACGATAAAGGTTGCGAGCCCATGAAAGCTTCGCACAACGTGCATAAAGGTTGGTTCGGGCCAATCCATGATTGCCTTCACTTTTTTAGGATCGGCAGATAATCCCTCATTCAACACAATAAAACCTAGGAAGACAACATGGTCAGTTAAGAAGGGGCATTTTTTAAGGTTCACATATAATTTTTTTGTTCTAAGAACTTCAAAAGTGAACCTAAGATGTTCCAAGTGCTTGATGACTCTAAATTTCCTAGCATATTTCTTGCTAGTTTCATTGTACTTTTGGGTCATAATCATGCTCATTTGCTTATTTTTATGCCTCTATTTATCAAATGTTTTGGAATCTACACCTTTCTTGGTTTTTCATCAATTTCAGGTAAAAAAGCATCATTTTCATGGTTTTCAAGCAATTTCAATGCATGGACGAATTCTAATCATCAAGAGGTGACTACACATCGAATTTCGAGCCGAATTGGACTTCACAGCAAAATTACGGTAGTGTCGTAAAGAATATTACGGCCTTAATCTGCAAAAACGGCACCATATTCTACTACCGTATTCTTCGAAGATTTTGTGTTCCAGCAAAGATTACGGCACTACTGTAATGCTTTTTATGGTGCCGTAAAGTCAAGTCATTTTCATATAGAGACTTTTGAGGAGATTACGGCACTGTCGTGATACATTTTACAGTACCATAATTTCGAATCATTTTCATACAGAGACTTCTAAAACAATTACGGCACTGCCGTAAAGATCTTCACGGTGCCGTAATTAAAACCCAGATTTTTGTGACTGGCCCGATTCTTCCACGGATTACTTGCGAAGACAATTTCTCGAGTTTTAGACCATCATTTCAAGATTCAAAAAAAGGGGAATGACCAGAAAAAAGAGACGGAGATTTTCGAAATGAAAGGACCAATTTTTATCAATCATCGGGGGAGAATTTTAGAAAATCACTGTCGCCCTAGGGTTCGTCATCGAAAACCATACAAGCCACCATCGACCTTGAAATTCAAGAGGAAGCTTCGCCTGAAGGAGGAGAGGACACATGAAAAGTTTTAGAGCGAAAGGAGACCGATTGAGAAAGAAATCAACGTAAACAAAGGCGCCGCCACTGTTCATCGCAAATCCAGGAAAATTATGGGCTATAATTTCTATTACAGCCCTGTTTAGTAACCTTAACTCTACTCTTGTTTCTGATCCTTCTGAATAATGTTTTATTGTAATCCTTCAATCATGCTAGCTTAAACCTCTTTGGGACAAGGGGGTGTAGACCTCTTAATTTCTTAATGACTGGATGATCTTTATTTCATCAGATGTTTTTGATATGATAATTTTACTTATGTGATTTACATCTTTAATCTTTTCCTGTTGCAATCATTGACATGTGTTAGAGCTTTGTGATATGGACCGAAAGGTGATTTACAAAGCTTGGAATCCTAAAATTGAGATTTAGGAACTCATCGTAAGAAATTAGTTGTGTTCTTATCTCTCGGTTTTAAAAGTTATTGACTTGTTGATTGATTGATCTAGAAAATATTACTGTTTTAGATATGAAAATATGCTAGAGATAGATATTTGATTGTCAGAAACCCTTAAGTAAAACCTGTGGAACTACAGTATGAAAATACTTAGTTGCGCTTGAGATTTTGATATAGGGGTTGAATACACGAGAGTGATTCTTAAATCTCTATGTCAAGGTTTGCTTTTCCATAATCATAGAACAAGTCTGCATGGGAGTGAGAATTATTCTACTCAAATCATCTGCGCGAGAGCGAGATGATTTCTTATTAAAGTAATTATATCTTTATCATAACAGAAATAAACTGATGAGTGTTTAACTATGTCTGGTCATTTAAATTAAGACGGTTGAACCCCTAGTCCCAAGTCTTTCCCTCTGATATTTAGTAAACTTTTCGATCGTTCACTTTCATTATATTCGATTGACTAGCTAATAAGAAATCAATTCTTTGGTATTTAACAAACGAGGTCTCTGTGGTTCGATATCTTAATTATTACTTCGAATATCCGTGCACTTGCGGACACAACAGTGCTCCTGACGTGACTTACTATAGATAAGAATGTCATCAAAATAGACAACAAGAAATTTTCCTAGGAATGGCCAAAGAACCTGTGTCATTAACCTTATGAATGTAGAAGGGGCATTCGATGGGCCAAAAGGCATCACTATCCATTTATAGAGACCGTCTTTTGTCTTAAAAGCAGTCTTCCATTCATCACCATGGCGAATTCAAACTTGATTGTATCCCCTACATAAATCAATTTTGTAAAACCAATTCAAAACTACGAGGAAGTCAAGCATGTCATCTAACCTAGGGATTGAAAATCTATACTTTGTAATTGAGTTCTTTATAGCCCAACAGTCAATACACATTCTCCAACTTCCATTTTTCTTAGGAGTGAGGAGGGCAAGAACAACACATGGGCTAAGACTCTCTTGGAGAAAGCCTTTGTGAAGTAAATCATTGACCATTTCACAATTTTTGTCTTAGAAAATTTGGCTATCTAGGATTGCTTATACTAGTACAGATTGGTTTACGCTCTTTAAATGCATAAGTTGATGAAGTTAATCATATATGAATGTGCTATGATATGTATGCATAAACTAAACATTCATTTCAAGATATATATTTACATCTCCTCAACAAGTAGAATATTGATCAAATCATTGAATTATTATAGCCAAAGCCAAACAATTATTCCTAAATTTTTATATTAAATTAGGTAAATAATTATAAGCCTTCAAAACACAAATATTCATCAAATCTAAATATTGACAAGACCACAAAGAGTTGAATATTTATTAAATTAAATATTCAAGAGTTCTCGAAAGGGCTAAATATTTATCAAATTATATATTCAGAAGCCCTTAGAAGATTGAATATTTATTAAATCAAATATTTAGATGCCCTCAAAAGATTGAATATTTACCTAAGTTATATATTTATAAGCCCTCAAAAGGCTAAATATTTATCAAGACCAAATATTTACAAGCCCTTAAAAAGATAAATATTTATAAGCCCTCAAACGGCTAAATATTTATAAAATTTAAATATACATAATCTTTCAAAAGGTCAAATATTTCCCAAATTCAAATATTCACAGGCTCTAAGAGGCTAAATATTTACCAAATCTACATATTTACAAACTCTCAAAAGACTAAATATTTACCAAATCTTAATAGTCACAAGCCTTCAAAAGGCTGAATATTTACCAAATTTAAATATTCATATGCTTTCAAAAAGGCTAACGTATTTACCAAACCCAAATGTTTACATACCCTTAAATGGCCAAAATATTTACCAAACTCAAATATTCACATATCCTCAAAGGTTGCATATTTAAGAAACCCATGCATTCACATGTCATCAAAAGGCCAAATATTTATTAAGTCAACGAATAACTACACAACTAAATGATTATTTCCTAAATCCCATATCAAATTAAATAAATATTCATAAGCCATTTTTTAGCTAAATATTTATTATGAAGTCATTTCTTAGCTACTAACTACGCTCATATCTTATACAAGATTACACATACATCCATATCTAATATCAAGTTCTATAAATAATTCATAAGTCATATATGCTCTTAATCAAAGTTATCCTAAGTTATATTTAGAGAAAATTAACAAGTGCTTATATTCATTGAAAGTTAAAACCCAAAAAACAAAAAAAAAAACCCCTATAATAAGGTGAATTTGATATGGCCACATCATATATATCATGTATATTCATACCACTTAACAATTTTTTACTCTACAAATTCTAGTATAGTTAGTGGGACCTAGCTTATCCTTTCGTCTTTGAGATTTATATATGTAAGTATTCTTGCCTACCTTAGATTGTATTGGATTAGAATAGTTTATTTGTAATAAACTAAGTTTGATCTTGGAACTGAGCCTAATTCTAATTTGAACCAGTTCCGCAGATTGGGTAGTTTAATTTTATATTCAACCCAAAATGTGTTTTTGGACCTGTTCGACTTGATTTTAATCAAATCTTAGCTAGTTCAAGCACTTGTTGCAATGCTTAAGAAATTTTTTATCCCATGGTACTGAGATTGTCTTTAGGTAACTCTTAATTTAGGAGTAATTACATAATTAAGTCTGAGTTTATGTTAAATCTAGTTTGGTTCAGTGTAATTTGTTGATTGTGTCTTGTCTTATTGTTATTGTACTCCTTTTTATTATTATGACCGATTGGCCTCTCTTTCATATAAGTCTTGACCTTGAATTAGGAGAGAGGGTTACCCACAAGGGATTTGTTGTTGTTTTTTAGACCCAGGTTCATATTAGGAGGCGCCACCCAAAAGTAAGCAACTCAGTTTATATTTGGTCCAAGCCGGGCACGCCTAATTTCAATTATAGAATTAGTATTGTACATGCTTTTTATTTAAAGACAATGTTATTTTAGTTAACTTTATTATTCAATTCAGTTTTGATATTCAGCTTTTTAGTTGCACTTTGATTCACTAAATGGAATCACAGTGTGACACTTTCAATTTTAGCCAAATCAATCCTTTTGACTTAACTAATATAGTTTCGGAAAAGTGGTGATTTCGGTCTTTACGATACCATTTCTTCTGCCTTTTTTAATGGTTGCTTCTTTATTTCCTAAAAAGTGTTGCTCGTCTTTCTTCTATTTTCTGTTTATGTTGTTTTACTCACCAAAAGTGTTTCCATTAACCATTTCACAATTTTGTCTTAGAAAATTTGGCTGTTTAATCTAGGATTGCTTATACTAGTACAGATTGGTTTACGCTCTTTAAATGCATAAGTTGATGAAGTTAATCATCTATGAATGTGTTATGATATGTATGCATCAACTAAACATTCATTTCAAGATATATATTTACATCTCCTCAAGAGGCTGAATATTTATTAAATCATACTCACAAAACAAAAAAAAACCCTATAATAAGGTGAATTTGATATGGTCACATCATATATAAATATATATATATATATATATATATATATATATATATATATATATCATGTATATATATACCATTTAACAATTTTTTACTCTACAAATTCTAGTATGGTTAGTGGGACCTAGCTTATCCTTTCATCTTTGAGATTTATATATGTAAGCATTCTTGCCTACATATTTTTAAGTATGTTATAGTAACTCTTTGTGAACATTCTTTATTTGATTGGAGAAACACTTGGACTTTTGTCCTCTAAAATGTTAACTACGTTTGTAGCAAATCATATATATACACTTTGGAGACATCTTAGAAGTTATAAATATTGGGAGTAAATATTCTAGCCAAATATTTGCACGTTTTAGATATCGTGAGATAAATTGAAAGATGAATTCAATTGATATAGAAAATGGTAATGTTGAATTGATATAGAAATATAGTGCGATCGTTTTAAAATTCATCTTACGGTTAAAAGGTTTTTTGTTTAATGAGTTCTAGCTTCTAAAGAATGTAAATATTTATTGTTAATTACCCATAACTAGCTTAGGGTACATATGATTAAGAGATATGTATGTAAATAACCAAATAAAGACAACTAGTTGGAGAATAATATAATTTATAATATCATGTCATATAATGACTTACAACTTATGAACATTTGGATTTGATAAATATCTAGCCTTTTGAAAGGCTTATGGATGGTTGAATTTGATTGATATCTAGCCTTTTGAAGGATTGTGGGTAGTCTAATTTGATTGATATTTGGCCTTTTGAAGGCTTATGGACATTTGGATTTGAATTGATGAATATTCAATCTTTTGAGGGCTTATAATTATTCAAATTTGATTGATATCCAGCCTTTTGATGGCTTATGTGTATCTGGATTTGATTGATATCTAGCCTTTTGCGGACTTGTGGATATTTGGATTTGATGAATATCCGATCTTTTGAGAGCATATATATATCTAAATTTTATTGATATTTGGTCTTTTAAAAGCTTATGTACATGTAAATTTGATAAATATTCTTACTTGTGAGGGCTTATGAATATTTGAATTTGATTGGTATATCCTGTCTTTTAAAGGCTTGTGTCATTCAAAAAACATTCAGCCAAGACATATGAATATTATATATTTCATGTTTGATTAATATTCATTCTACAACTATCTATCTGATTTAAAGTTCAATAAATAATTTATCTATGAATATCTATCCAATTTTGCATTCAATAAATATTATATTTATGAATATTTATCTGATTTTAAATTCAATAAATATTATTTTTGTAATTTTGGTTCATGTTTGATAAATATTTTTTTTGTGAATATTTATTTGATTTTGGTTCCAAGTTTGATAAATATATTTTTCTATGAATATTATCTTATTTCAGTTTAAAGTTTGATAAATATTCTTTTTATAAATTTTTTATAAATATTCTTTTTATGAATATATATCTGATTTTAAGTTACTATAAGTAATATTGTAACATCATTAAGGAGCTATGCCCCAGTACATAGTATCGATGTATGCACTTTTCAAATAATATTATTGACAATTCACATAAGTATAGAGAGCTAATGTGTTTGAGTTAGCCCTTTAGATTGGATTTAAGTTCACATTTGAATCCCATTTGCGGTGGGTTAAGTTAATGATAGCATAACATTAAGGACATTTATGTGTACCTACACAAGCTAGGGGGCTTTTTACAAGTTTTCTGTATGGATTTCTTTCAGCTCAGAGCGAACAATATCTTAGCAAATCAAATCCAAACAAAGCAGAAGAGAGATATTTTTTTTTTTTTGGGTTCTTTTTCTTTAAATGAAATGAACACAAATTTGATCCTCTTCCATTTTGATGCCCCAGATAAAAAAAATGCAGCGCCACCATCTTCGATAATTCAATTATTGGTCAAATAATTGAATGGATATTTTGTTTTATACATATAATATATTAAATATGTATATATATTTTATTGTTTTAAAAAAATCAGTGGGGCATTTATTCACACTAGGCCCAACGTGGCTCCGCCGTTACAGGCAGTTACCCTTGGACAAGGATGAAAATTTTTCCCCGTCACCATTTGAGTCGTGATCTCCATCAATGAACATCGAAGATCGCGCTTCCACTAGGCAAGTTGTTGGGTTTTATTATAAACATTTGGAAATGTACTTTTGAAACATTTTGGTTTTTGTCGTTTTTGTTGTTTGTTGTTACCTAAAGGTTCCCGATTAACCTACCGCAGCCATATCTCGTAGAAGAGAAGTCTTAATTGTATTCTAACGTATTCAATCCAAATTAAACTCGCATTAGAGCTTTAATTTTTATCTAACACAAATTTTAACGTGGCTATGCACTCTTCATTTCTAAACTCTATTTTCTTTATGTTTTACGTGTTCTTTAATTCCACAAAATATCCGAAAATAAAAATTATATAAAATAATCTCATTACATTGGATTTATACATATACATCATCCACAAAATATCTGAAAATGAAAATTATATAAAATTGTATTTCTAATGGCATGTCCTTTTATTTAATAAATGAAATTATGTTTTAATTAATTTTAAATCATATTTAATTACTTGAAAAGTCAAACGTAAGAGATCTCGCCCTAATAAAAAAAAATAGGGGGTTTGATGAACCATATTTTCGGTGGATGATAAATGGACATTTATTGCATGCAACGCTATCTCATTTGGCTCTTTTCCATGTCCATATATAGAAACCCACCGACATGCATGAAATAGCTGCGGTAGGTTAATCGACATATATAGAAACCCACCGACCTGCATGAAATGGTGGAAAAAATTTTACCATTAATAGGTTTTTCGAGTATATTGTTGTAAATTTCTACCATGGTACATGATGGAAAAATCCTGTCATATATGGTAAAAATTATTTAACACCACTTTTAATATAATCTGTAACCTAGTGAAAAAATTTCTACCAATTATAGATTTTTCTACCATGTTGATGAAAATTTCTACCATGGTACTTGGTGGAAAAATCGGGCAACATGGCAAAAAAATCCTATCATATATGATGAAAATCATTTAACATCACTTTTACTATAATTTCTACTAATTATAGATTTTTCGACTATCTTGATGAAAATTTCTACCATGGTACATGGTGGAAAAATCCGACAACATGGCGGAAAAATGTTGTCATATATGGTAAAAATTATTTAACATCACTTTTAATATAAACTGTAATCTAGTGAAAAAATTTATACCATTTATAGATTTTTTTAAACCATGTTATTGTAAATTTCTACCATGCTACATGGTGGAAAAATATGGTAACATGGCGGAAAAATCAGGTAACATGGCAGAAAAATCCTGTAATGTAGTCAAAATCATGTAACATCACTTTTAATACAAACTGTAACCCAGTGATGAAAAAATTTCTACCATTAATAGGTTTTTTTACTATGTTATTGTAAATTTCTACCATGGTACATAGTGGAAAAATCTAGCAAAATGGCGAAAAAATCCTGTCATATGGTAAAAATCATTTAACATCACTATTAATATAATCTGTAACCTAGTAAAAAATTTTCTACCATTTACAGATTTTTCGACTATGTTGATGAAAATTTCTACCATGGTACATAATGGAAAAATCCGATAACCTGTCATATATAGTAAAAATTATTTAACATCACTTTTAATATAAACTATAATCTAGTGAAAAAATTTCTACCAATTATAAATTTTTCGACTATGTTGATGAAAATTTTTACCATGGTACATGGTGAAAAAGTCTGACAACATGGCAAAAAAATCATGTCATATATGGTAAAAATTATTTAACATCACTTTTAATATAAACTGTAACCTAGTGAAAAAATTTCTATCATTTATAGATTTTTAAACTATATTATTGTAAATTTCTAATAATATATAGTAAAGTGATAAAAGGATCGCTGGTTAGTTTTATAAGAACTCGTTTGTTAATTGTTGGCCAATGCTAGTAGGACCCACTGAGGTGGGCGCTGCAAGAATGGGGTATTATGTGATGCCTTCGGTGCCATCTGCCCAAAGTGTCCCAATCTGTAAACAACTAGTAGATATCCATGCTTTAGTATTAATTAACGAATGAAATGAGATGGGAATTGGGATTTGGGATTTGGGAGGAGATAAGCAAGCACCTGGCGAATGCCGTGCTAGTGGATGGTGACGTTCTCGGTGAGCAGGCTGTTCATGATGTGCACTTGGATGGTGTCCCCTTGCCGCGCATAGATAGTGGGGCCGCGCGTGTCGCCGTTGATGGTGACTGCCAGCTTCTTGTAGCAATTTGACAACTTGAACTGGTATGAGATGTTCTATTTGTAGACTTGAACTTTGGATTGCACCAACTGGACAGACAACATGCAAGGAAGCAGGAGTCACAAACATGTGCTCCAGCTAGGCGTCATTGCCACCGATGATGACGATGCGCTTGCTGCTGCTGCTACTGCTACTTTCTTCTGGCGCTGCAGAATGGATCAATCAATCTGCTAGGTTTGAAGTGAGTAAGAAAGGCGATCGTGGATGTGGCGAGGCGGACACTTGTTCTTTATATACATATATTAAGATGATGTGAAGGATGTTATCTGAGAAATTTTCTCATCAAATGTAGTCGGCTTGAATTGAAACGACTCGGTGTTGCGTTGACCATACTTATGTAAGCTACGTTTCCCACAACTGCGAATCCACTGACACCTTCAAAGAAACGTGTTTCCTCCGTGCTTCATGCTCTTTCTCTCTCTATATACGCTATTCTTACCATGAAAATGACTTGTCATGCGGCCACCACATCAGTGCAACATAGCTATGCACATCGACCCTCAGTCGTGCCGTAGTCAACTAGGGTTGGATCCTCGCTCATCAGCATGCCCATCCATCTATGTGGAGGTCTCGAACATTACAGGGATCACAGCCGATGATTGTGATCATAGGCTATAATCACAACTCGAAATCCATTAATTTTTAGCACTTTTTATTTCAAAAATTCTATAGAAATATAAAAACTATACGTTCTAAATAAATAAACAAAAATGACGTAAAAAACAATAAATTATGGTATAGTTAAATAACATGAAAAATCACTATATAATTTAACATCATCAACTCCATTTATAAAAGTAAGTGGGGGCATAATCTTAATAACATCTATCTTTGCTTTATCCAATACAATACTATAAATCAAGTGCCCTAAAACAATATTTTGCCTTACCATAAAATGTCATTTTTTCCCAATTAAGAACAAGGTTACTTCTTCACTTATCTACAAAATCATAGATAGATTAGTCAATAGGATTCAATAAGCAGAGTTATACATAAAAAATCATCCATAAATACATCTATAATATTTTTAATAAATTCTAAAAATATGGCCATTACGCATCTTTGAAAAGTGGCAATAGTATTACATAATCTAAAAGACATTCAACAATCAGCAAAAGTTCCATATATGCAAGTAAAATTAGTTTTATGTTGGTAATCTAGATGTATAGTAAAACGGAAAAAAAAATTCCAAAATGACCATTTAGAAAACAAAATTATGAATGATTTGCCAATCATTCAAGCATTTGATCAATAAATAGCAAAGAAAAATGATCTTTGCTCATGGCAGTATTAAATTTCCTAAAATCAATACACATATGGCATATAGTGACAGTTCTTATTTCAATTAGTTCATTCAATTAATTCATTTGTGATAACTATCATACATTCTTTCTTTGGAATGACATGTACAAGACTTACTCATTCAATATGTAAAATTGGATAAATTACCCTGCATCGAGTAGTTTGAGAGCTTTCTTTTTTCACTATCTCCTTCATATTTGGATTCAAACTTCTCTGAAATTCAATGGAGGGCTTGCATTCTTCTTTCAGCAAAATCATGTGCACACAAAAAAGAAGGGTTAATGTCTTTCAAATCATCAAGCGAATAACTAATTACCTTCTTGTGTTGTCTCAACTCCTACAACAGCAATACTATTTCCCTGGCATTGAGTTCAACATGCATAATCACAAGAAAAGTAGAGTTAGGCCCTAATAATTCATACCTTAAATCACTTGGTAATGTTTTAAATTCTATTTTTGGTGATTTCTAATCTTCATTTTCTAATTGATCAATGGTTTCAAATTCATTATTTTCTTCAATACAAGTTGATTCTAACAATTGAGTATACTCCTTAGATTTAGATTCAAAACTAATTTCATTTTATAAATAAATTTCCATCTAATTATTATATACATAATCAAAATTATTTGCAATTTCATCTACAATTGATGAGATAATTTTTATAGTATTTTTCATGCATATTTAATGTTGAATTGTGTTGTATTTCTTTCTCTTTGTATTGAATTTTGCCTTATTTCAGTATTTGGAGTATAAAACTATCATTTCTTTATTTCATATATTTTTGGAAAAGGGCCTAAATTTGGCAATTTTGAACACAGTTAGCCACAACCATATTGTTCTACACATTAAATTTGGAGTCCTCTACTTAACAATTATTTGGCCCGTGACATTAGCAAAATATGGGGGATAATAAACTACAATAATATTTCCTTAAGAAAAATAAAGCCACACAATAATTTTCATAAAACTCAGAGCTTTTCTAAGAATCACGACCATGATTCTATCATTAGTACAAAATAGAAACAGTCAATAGGCTGTGATTCCAATCATGATTGTGATTACATAGATCGAAGACTAAGTCATGTGGATACCTTGCCCATTAGTTTCAAACTCCACAAGCTTGTTAAAGGATCCCCAATCCTAAGGAGCAGGGAGGCTATAGAGTGCAACCATAGTGAGCAATTGAAAGCGGCTTCCATACCTTTTCATGTTAATTGCAATGCTGAAAAGTGAGCAGTGGCATGAATAGAACATGCGGCGGTGATTCTTGGAACAAGAGGAACCTAGCCTTAGCACACATACATCCATTAGAGGAAGGAAGGAACCAAAGAGGAGAATATTCACAGAGATTTTTGGTGCATTTTGAGAGGAATAGGTGAAGATCTTGGGCAAATGACACCACTAGCAAAGCAAAGAAGCAAGTTTCATCGGCTGTGATTATTATAAACATAATCACGACCGTGAATGTGATTGTAGAACAAAAAGAATTTTGGTAGTGGGCTTTAATGATGGAGTTGTATAAATTTTATTCTCTTTATTCTTCATTAATTATTCTATACATGTTTAAGATCATTGTAAAGACAAATCTTATAGCTTAAACATCTTTTTGAGATATAGGGCATAACTCTTCGATCTTCTTTTTAACAATCATGTTTCTCACTTTTGAATTAAGATATTTGGATGTGTTAATTTAATTATAGAAGCAATTTGAATGTAGAATTATTTTGGTCAAATAATTTTATGTCTTAGGTATTATGACAATTTTTGAGAGGTGACTCATAATATCATAACCCTATTGGTAAACCTATAAAAGTAGACTACGAGAGTAGCTAGAATTATTTGAGGGGCTCATAATTTGCTTAGAACTTAATGAATTTGAATAAATTAATAGGCCAAGGGAGTCGGGTATTAGTTTAATCAAATATTATATTGGACTAGTGAAAGGGGATAATATGTAATTTAGAAGTAAATTCCTTTTAGCTATCCAAGTAATTCATTTAAAGTGCTGACATTGAAAATTATTAGAGTTCATCGTGGTGAACCTCTATTTCCTTAAATTTTATCTCCATTGATAGTGCATTGCCTGATTAATTGTTTTCTTATGAATCATCCAATTGGATTTGCCTAGATTACAAGATCACAATTATTTAGTACTTAATACCTAGATACTCGTGGGAATGATATTACTTTGTTGCTTTGACTTACCATGCAGTTGTGGTGACATCAACAATATTTATATTACATCAAAAACTTGCATATGATAGTTTTTTCATGCTTTTAGACAAATTAAATTCCACAATATTGTCACCTATATTCAAAGTTAACTTTCTATTTTTGATTTCAATGATGGCACCTGTAGCAGCTAAGAAAGATCTTAAAATGGTGGGTATCTTAGAATCTTCTTCTATTTTCAAAACTACAATTTAGTAGGTATGAATTACCTGCCAACTTATATGGTACATCTCTTAAGATTCCTATAGAATATTTAACAAACCAATCAACTAGCTGCAAAGAAATAGTGTGGGCTTAAGATATCCTATATCTATTTATTTCAGCTTAGGTGGCAATTTATTTTGAATGGTTACATTGTAGTTTTTAATCAAATAAATCATTCCATAATCTTCTATTTTTCTTTTATTTGAAACAATCTCTTTAAAAAAATTTAGCATATGAGATGAAACATCAGTAAACAAAGTATTAATGTACAGTTTCTTCGAGATGTTTTAAAATTTTCTAAATTATTTATCCAATTTTGCCTTTAAAAGTCTATCTAAAAAGGAATGAGAGGTTTGTATGCTTGGAGTGATACACACTCAGGTTCAAAATTTTCTTTATTTTTTAGGCTTTTTTTTCTTCAGTCCTACTGTCACGCCCAATTTGCCACCAGCCTCCACGTTAGCCCTTTCCCCTCAATTGAGCGCCGAAATCCCCAAATCGCTGCTCACCAAATAGTAGCTTTGATCGAAATCGATTTTGACCAAGTCAAAATCGATTCGATCACTCTTGAAACGAACGCCTACGCACTCGTCTTCACACCAGCAACCGCCGCCCGCGTTGATGCCGTCGCCGGAGAGGGGGAAAGGGGTGGAGGTGCTCTCGTGCGTGTGGCAGGAGGAAGGGTCGCCACCTCCTCCTCAGCCCTCGTCGTCATTGAAGAAGCATCGCCTGAGGACCGTCGTCGATGCTGGTGAACCGTAGCAGGAGATCGCCGGAAACAGAGAAGATTAGGGGAAAGCTTCACTTTTTTTCACCTCTAAAGTTACAAAACCCCTCACAGACCTCTCTCTCTCGTCGTTCCTCTCGTTGCTTCTCTCGTCGGCGGCAGACTCTGCCGCCGACTCACAAGATCTCTCCGCTCTCTCTCAAAACTCCGCTTCAGACTCAACTCTGGTTTCACCATGTTGATGATATAGAATTTAAGTAGAAAACTGTATGGAGAAATTCAAGACTAGGGCTTCACCATGTTGATGATATAGAATTTAAATAAAATAAATCTAAGTAAAGAAAATCAATGAGTCGAAAGGGATTCATCCGCATGTACAGATTGCCTCATCTCAGAGCGCAATCTGGTACTTAATCACAATAATTCTCTACTCTCATGGCAATTATTGAAATTAAAACCCTTAAGCTCTATGACAAATCATGAAAATCCTTCGAGTAAATTCAACCTACTCTCATGATTGAAAACACAAGTTTAGTTTTGACGTTGCGATTCACTTTTCGGTTCATCTCGGGATGTCTAAAACATAATAACACTTGGCCAGGGTAATTATACGAAGTAAAGTGTAATTCTAATCAAATCGACACATTTAAAATTCTAAAACAAAGACAGATTTTATAATTCAATTCATAGAATCGTCACACCTGAATCCTGAAACAGGAGTTTAAGCTAACATGTTTATAATGAACAGCATGTAATCCTTAGATTTTGACATGAAAACTCAAACAAATCACAAGGAAATGCAAGGAGATTAAGGATCACTCTTCTCTTCAATCAGGAGATGAAGATCGGACCAAAACTTCTCCTCTTCGCATGATCCTCGCTTTAGGAATCACCTAGAATTCTATTTTCTGCCCTAGCTGCCGCCTTTACAAAGTTGTCCAAAAAGCCCTCTTTAATTTGGTCCAAAATCATCCTTTTATAGTTTAATCCATGTGGAACCCTCTTAGGAAGGTTCTCCTAAGTTTTCACTAAATTTTGACTTGATTCGAGGCCGAATCGAGTGAAAAACTATAACTAGCGATAATATTCACAACCTATGAGTCAACTCACAACTGCGTCTATGAACGTCTCGGTACATAAGTCTATTTTCTGCACAACAATGTATTCACGACCTGTGAGTGGACTCAGGGCCGCATCTGTCAATATTTCGCACCAAACTCTGTTTTGCTTCAAATTTGATATACAGTCTCGTCTTTTCATCAGGAATCGCCCCATGATATCAAAACTCATTAAATCCTTCATCTTTTATCAATATTATTTGCATTTATATGAAAAGTAAGCAAATTAAGTATTCTATATAAAATGAGAGAAAAACATCATAAAATAGAATAAAATCCTATAATTAAGCTCAAATAAGCATATAAAATATAGTGAAAAATGTAATGTAAATGCAACTCATCAAAATACCCTAGACTTAAAATTTTGTTTCTCCTTAAGAAAGAGAAAGATATGTGTAAGAAGAATGAAAATATTTAAGGACATTTGTTTGTTCTACACTGACATGTATTTAATCTATAATCCATGTAATGATTTTTTAAAACTTATGTACTTTAAGAAACAACACATCATAAATATATTTTGAAAATTTTGTTGCATCCAAATTTTACTTACTGCAGATTTTATACTTTCACTTAATAAATATGAAGTTAATTTTCAAGTGAATTTTCGTTTACAGATCCTTAGTGATAATCCTGAGTAGAGAGACTTTTAGAGCAGAATAGTCTTTAAAGGCTTATATGTCATTTCCTATTAATACTATAACATTGTTTAAAGTATACTACATATTAGTATAATAGAACTCAGACATAATCATGAAATGTCAACGGAGTTGTCCACTTGACCTCCAACTCTCTCCTTTTTTTTTCTTCTCTTTTTTTTTCAATGTTTTGAAGGGAGCCGGTCAAGGGCATGATACTTAATCGTTGACAATCTTTATGCATGAAGGTTAAAAAAATTTTTATGAATTTCCCCCTATTACTTAATTAAAACAGATTTAAAGTATATCAGCTCGAGGTATAATATAACTCATAACTTCAAATCTATAGACTAGAGGAGTTAGAGCAAGTCTCTTTATACAAGTATCACCAATTTTATTTATATGAAAATTCTCTATCATGTAAAAATCTAAAAATTAAACTTAAGTAGCTTCTACTTAGCTCATATCACAAGGGTGTGCAATATTTTATATACACATTTTATCCATACCAGAGCTGTGTTTACTTAAGGCTCTTTGTTCCGCATGCATTCCAAAAATCTCTAAACTATCAAATCAATTGCTCAAAATGCTTTCTAAATATATTGTCAAGTATAAAACCAAACTCATGCCACTAAACTCATAGACATTCAAAATATAGTTTGATATAAACTGGATAGAAGCAATATACTTGAAAGCACCCTACACTTGGATCATTGCATACTACAAATCATTTACTCCACAACTATCAATGAAAACCAAACATGCATCATCAGATAACATCCGTAAACAAAAGTATCAAATGCACATCAACCTAAAAATAAAATTGTGCATCGTCCTCGATGCAAAAAATATAACAAATCAAAAAGAAGAGAAACTCACAAATCAGTGAATCAGACGGATTCAAGGTTGGTGGAGGAAACAAGGTAGCTTGCGAAGATCCATGAAACAAGGATTTGAATGCCAATTTTCCTTGGAGAAATTAGTAGAGGAAGCATTGCCTGACGTTGATTCAGCATAGAGGGAAGTCAGCGAGGAGAGTTGATTGCTGGAGGAAGGATTTTGATACCGAGCAACTAGGGTTTAAGGGTGAGTTTGTGAACCCTAGCCTCGCCTGTGAGTTTTAAATCTCTTATCCTTGAATGGGCCGAAACTCATGGACCGTGAGTGGATTCATGACCATAGTGGTGAATGTTTCGGCTGATATCTATTTTACTCTTACAGCTATACTCACGAACTGTAGTTGATTGTAATTGTGACCATGGTTGTTCAGAGGGGTAGTAAATAGCGTGTAGTTTGTTGTCCTTACCGTGGGTCATTTTTGGTTAAATTTCAATGTAAATTAAAATATTAAAAAAAAGTAATGCGATCGTATCAAATTCACCTTATAAATTATAAGGCTTTTGTTTTAATAGGTTCTAGCTTCCAATGAACGCAAGCATTCATTGTTAATTATCCCTAAGGAGCTTAGGACATCTTTAATTAAGAGATCAATAACATATAACAAAGTAAAGATAAATAGTTGAAAGAATGATGTCATTTATAACTTTCTGTCATGGCACAGTTTACAATTTGATACAAGAGTACACCATATAGACTGATGTTCATAAGTCATAGGTCATGGAGAAAACCTGAGTTGCATTATAACAACGTTGAGGAACTACGCCCCGATACAAAGTATTGACATACGCACCTCCCAAACAACATCATCGACAACACGCGTCAAGTATTTATCGTCCATGACTTTGTTTGAATTAACCGGACAAATTGAGTGCATAAGTTGAGTGAATGAGCCATGAGGCTAAACGTTCGAATTTGGGTGAATGGGCCGATGGGCCAAACATTCAGAATTTGAATAAACAGGCCGATGGGCCAAGTGTTTAAAATTTGGAAGAACGGGTCGTGTGACCAAACATTCAAAATTTGTTAAATGGGCCGATAGGCCAAACATTCGAAACTTGGATGAATGAGTCGTAGGGCCAAACATTCAAAATTTGGGTGAATGGGTCGTGGGACCAATCATTCAGAATTTGGCTGAACGAGCCAAGCATTCAAAGTTTATATGAACAGGTTGTGGGACCAAATATTCAAAATTGGGTGAATGGGTCGTGGGACCAATAATTCTGAATTGGGGTGAACGAGCCGATGGGCCTAGCGTTCAAAGTTTGGGATGAACGGGTCATGGGACCAAACGTTCAAAATTAGGTGAATGAGTCGTGGGACTAAACGTTCGAATTTGGGTGAGTTAGAGAATGAGCCGTGGGGCTAAATGTTTTGAATTTGTTTGAGTTGGCGAATGAGCCATAGGGATAAATGTTCAGAATTTTGTTGAATAGGTCAATGGGCCAATCGTTCAGAATTTGGATGAACGGGTCGTGGGACCAAACGTTCAAAATTTAAGAGCCGTGAGAGGATTTGATTCATAGATCTGCTTAGATCTGTGTCTATGATTGAAAATCCGATATCAACTTCAGGAAGATCAGACTCAATCAGGTAAGGATTGATGTTCGGATCAGTTCGGAAGCCATCCATTTGGTTGAGATTTGGGTGAGTTAATTTCAACTGTTGAAAGTTTGATTCATAGATTTGTTTTGATCCGGAGCTTACATCGAAAATCTGAGGCCAGATCTGAAAAGATTTGATCCATTCGAGTAAGCATCGATATTCAGATCATTTCGGAAGTCATCTGTTTGACTAAGATTTAGGTGAATTAATTTCAGCCATCGATATCTTAACTTGTAGATCTGCTTTGATCCATGTCTCGGATCAAAAATTTGAAGGCGGATTTGGACAGATCTGATCCGAATTGGTAAGGATCAATACTCAGATCACTTTGGAAGCCATCTGATTGGCCGAGATTCTAGTAAATCAATTTCAGCCGTCAATTGCATTTGAATCTAGATCAGTGCATTTTCAGATTGATTTAACCAGAGTCTATGATTCCTGAACAATCTGGGTCATTTGATCAGAAGATCTGGGGCAATGGAGAAGATCTAGCCACTTAGATCGTCGAATTTGATTCTAGGTGATTAAATCTAATCCAAATTTGTAAGGATTGATATTCGGATAATTTCAAGAGTTATCCGATTGGTTGAGATTTGTGCAAATCAATCTTCGCCATTGAAAGCTTGATTTGCAAATATGCTTAGCTCTAGATCTCTGATTGAAAATCTAAGGGCGGATTTGGAAAGATCTGACTTAGATGAGTAAGGATATATATTCAAATCATTTCGAGAACTATCCGATTGGCTGAGACTTTTGCAATTCAATTTTAGCCGTTGAAAGCTTGATTTGCAGATATGATTAGCTCTAGATTTCTGATCCAAAATCTTGAGGGTGGAACTGGAAAGATCTGACTCAGATGAGTAAGGATTGATCTTCAGATAATTTCAAGAGCTATCTGATTGGCTAAGATTTGTGCAAATCAATTTTAGCCGTTGAAAGATTGATTTGTAGATCTACTAAGATCTAGATTTCTAATCGAAAATCTGAGGGCGGATTTGGAAAGATCTTATCTAAATTTGTAAGGATTGATATTCAGATAATTTCGAGAGATATCCAATTGGCTGATATTTCTGCAAATCAATCTTAGTCGTTGAAAGCTGATTCACAAATCTACTTAGGATCCAGATTTTTGATCGAAAATATAAGGGCGGATCTGTAAAGATCTGACTTAGATGAGTAAAGATCGATATTAGGATAATTTTGGGAGCCATCTGATTGGCCGAGATTTATACAGATCAATCCTAGTCATTGATTTTAAGTGATTAAATCAAGGCTGTTTATCTTTAGATTTGATCCAAACCGTTTGATAAAATCTCATGATGAAATCAGATTGTTGGATCCGTAACAAGGTTGTGACGCCTATTACAAATGCAGCTTCCGCCTTCCGCCGTTCGACGTCCGACGCTCGGTGGCTCTGGCGGCAGTGGCGGATCCAAGACCCAAAGAGATATGGGGGCAATAGGCATACGGGAATAATATTAGTAAGATTAAAAAAATTTTAGTAGGGGCAAATCAAAATTTATATACCTCTAATGTTATAAATTTGTATACAAACTTATGCATTTTGAAGAATTGAGAGGGGGCATTTGCCCACACTCGGCTCCATGTGGCTCCGCCACTGTCTGGCGGAGACATCTCCGCGTCTTTTCGGAGTGGTGGCTGGAGTTCAACGTCGGCCAGCTGTGGATCGACGATGAACAAGCGATTTTCATTCGAAATAGAAGCAAAGAACAGAGTTGCCGAAAAATCTGTCGATTCCAGAGATCCCTACATCTGATTGACGGATCTCTTCTTGCACTAGTGTGCACGCTCAAGGCGAAGGCATTGATGGAGTATCGACTTGATCCGACGTCTAAATGAAGCGTTCATCGAGGAAATCGGAGGTAATGGCAGCTGGAAGAGAAGGAGCAAGGATCGCCAAAAAATCTATTCGATTTCGATGATCCGGCCGTCAGATATTCGGATCCTCTTGCTTTCCAGTATGCACACAAGAGGAGAAGGTTGGAGAAAAATTTCAATCCGATCAGATGATCGGATTTCAGATGCTGAAGTTTGAAGTTTCTCTTTTGTTTTAGCTTTGAGCAGCGTATTTAGCAGAATAGGGCTCGACGAAGAAGCTCTGGCGCCAAAGATCATTCTGTGACGAGATTGCCGGCGAGCAGGTCTGACGGCAAATGAATACTTGCAAAAGCTGAGAATTGCTGAGATTCAGATCCAATTTGGTTAGAATTGGATTGACCCCAAAATTGATTTTCACGGAACATGGCTTCTTCTTTCTTGATGGTGGGCAAAGCAGCAAGCGAGGGTTGCTCGGCCTGAAATTAACATCGTCGTGGATTTGAAATTGACGAATCTCTTCGTCTTCATCAAATTGATGCTCAGGCGGTATCGCTCGGCCATGGAGAAACAGCGGCGCCTTGATTTGTCGATTGGGCGAGCGCTGACCGGTGGCGACAACTAGCATTGGTGCCTTCTGGTTTGAGTGCGAGCACGAAGCAGGTGAATGGAGAGATTTTCTTTTCTTTTTTTTTTTTACCAAACAGCATTTTTTGCCAAACACCCTTCTTCTCCTTCTTTCTTTTATTTTTGCATATTCCCAGTAGAACTTGTACAGACATTATTTCTCTTTTTTTTTTACAAGATTCCAGCTGATACTATTTCTATCAGCACCAGACTACAGTTTTTTTTTTTTTTTTTTTTTTTTGAAATTCCTAGCCGAGCTTGGTCTGTTAAAAGCTTTGCGTACAATTCTAGCCGTGACTACAAACAACCTCTTTTTTTTTTGAAATTTTCCCAAATTTGTTTGATAATTTTTTTTACTAGAGTATCACCTCTAGAATTTAGTCCGGAGTTTACTCTTCAAGAGTGATTTTGTAGGAGTATCCTATTCGATTTAGTCCAGAGTTTACTCTCCGTAAAAATAATTTTGTAGAAGTATTCTCTCCGTAAAAAAAAGATGAGGGATAAAAAAAAATGAAAATTTACGTTACCTTCGTCGTGTGCTCCTTCTTTCTGGTAGGATTTTCCTTGTTTCGAGCGCCTTCTCTTCTCTTGTAAAGTTTCTTCTTGGAGTGTCTTCTTCTTCCTCACATGAATTTCAACCAAAAGAGAGCTTTCCACTTGTCTAGTTGTTGCATGTTTCTCTTTATAGATGACCGAGCAGCCTATGTCCATATCGTGGCTTCTCTTTTTATTTATCCACACGTCTCTACGTGGCTATAAAAATAGTACCTAGAGCCAAAATTGGATTTTGCTCCCTCTCGCAGCTTAGAGCAACAACACGATTTCTTTTTTTTTATTCTCCTTTGTTACATGTGATGCCCACTACTTTCTATTATTATTTTTTATTATTATATTTTTTTTCTTTCTACGTTTCACATAGACCGCTCAAAAATAGCCTCTCGAACCCAAATTTGCTTTCCCACACTTAGTGTCACGCCCCGGTCGGATCGGTCTAGAATGAGCGCTTATCCGCTTCCTAGAGCCGTCCGGCGGAATACCGGAACGTAACTCGCCCTAGGGTTTCCGACCAGAAATCGAAACCCTAATCTCCCGAAGGATTTTTATCCCCAAAATACAATTCGCACGGAGAAAACCCTAACCCCAATTTAGAGAAATCCGATCGGAACCCTAAATCCAAATTTACCTCTCCTGATTTTGACCTGGTCAAAATCATGCTTACTGTGCAAACTCGCCGATCGAATCGCTCTCGCTGACGTCACGCTGACGTCAGCCGCCGATTAATTCCGTCGCCGCGGAATCGTTCTTCAGGTGACGTCACGCTGACGTCGCACGCGAAATCGAATTTCGAATTCGATTTCCGCCGCCAATTTTGACTTTCCTTTGCTGACGTCCGCTTGCGTCAGCCGTCCTCGAAACGAACGTCGTCTTCTTCGTTACGCCGTGCTTTCGAACGCCGCCTGCGTTCGTCGTTTCTGCCGAGCGTCGCCGCGCCCGGGAGTCCGTTGGAACACGGGGAAGGCCGCCGCCTCCCGTCGTCGTAGAACAGGGGAAGGAGATGGAAAGTAATGCTTCATTTATTCCTTGACGAAGGTTTACAAACCTCTCCTCTCGACGCCCGCCGGCGCCCCCATCCCACCCTCGCCGGTCGTCTCTCTAGACGCCGGTTACATTCGCTCTTTCTCTCGTCGGCACCTGCGCACCGACCTTCGCCCCTGGCGGCATCAGAGCCCTGCTCTGGAAGGGCGACGGCGCCTCGCCGTCGCCGGTGGAGTCGCTCCCCGGCGCTCTGTGTGGTGACGCCCTCGCGCACCCCGAGCTCGTCCGCCTCGTCGATCCTTTGTAGTGAAGGAAGCCGCGTCCGAGTCTTCCTCCTCCCATCTTCGTCGTCCGCGTCGTACGCGGCGCTTGCCGAAATGCCTGCGATTTCACGCGTTGTGCGCGTCTTTCGCACGCCAGATCCGTCGTCTCCGTCCGCTCCGTCCGGAAAGAGGTTGCCGCGTGGATGGCGTCGCCCGAACATCTCGCTGCCGCCGTGTCTAAGCTCCGCGTCCGATCCGTGCGCTGAGCTCGCGTCTGCTCTCTCCGCGAACACCGCCGAAGATGTCGCGTTCGAAGCCGCGTCGCCCTGCCGCTCCGCGTTCGATTTGCTTCCCCAATCGGGCGTTGACCCGATTTTGACTCCTCTTGTGGGCTTTGGGCTTGGGTTGGGCTGAACCGCCTGAACCGGGCCCTAACACTTAGAGTAAGTCTTTGGCAATTTTGTTTGCACCCCTTTTTTTTCTCTTTTTTTGCTGCGCCATTGTGATCAAATTAACTAAGTAATTAATAAATTAATCAATTAATAACTACTTAATTAATAATTAGCTAATTGACTTTTTTTTGCACCAAAATGGACAAAATTTATTATGATCAAAACATACTAGCTGGAAGATTAATTAATTAATTGATTAAGGGCTAATTAATTAATCAATAATAATAATAATAATTTTTTTGCCTTCAACAAATGCCCCCCAATCGATTTGGTATAAGCGAGAGAAGAAGCACATAAAATCCGTTGCCCATCGGCTATTGTTTGCTTAATTTTTATTCATGTTGCAGGTGTAATTTGTCATTTGCATTTTTTTTAAATTATTTCTTTATCATGGTGTTGCAAATACAATGTTATATTGAAGAGCTACACCTCGATGATGAGCATCGACATACGTATTTCTCAAAAGATATTTCATTGTGTTGCACTCTTTTTCCTTTTTTTTCCTTTTTTTTTTGCCAAACATTTCCCTACTATGGTGTCACAAGTACAACGTTATATCGAGGAGCTATGCCTCGATGGCGAGCATCGGCGTACGTATTTCTCAAATGATATTTCATTGTGTTGCACTCTTTTTCTTTCTTCCCTTTTTTTCTTTTGCAAACTATTTCCCTACTATGGTGTCGCAAGTACAACGTTATATTGAGGAGCTACCCCCCAATGACAAGCATTGACGTACTTAATTCCCAAACGATACTTCATTGTATTGTAATTTTTGCTTTTTTTTTGTGCTCGTGTAAGGAGCTTACAATTTTTTTGATAAATTGTCAACCTAAACGGAATTAAATTTCACGATCTTATTATCGTTCGGATATGATTGTTTCGCTCGTGTTAGGAGCTTGCAATTTTTGGTAAATTGTCAACTATAAACGGATTTGAATTTCACGATCTTATCAACGTTCAGATAAGATTGTTTCGCTCGTTTTAGGAGCTTAGAATTTTTGGTAAATTGTTAACCATAAACGGAATTGAATTTCATGATCTTACTACCATTCGGATAAGATTGTTTCGCTCGTGTTAGGAGTTTATAATTTTTGGTAAATTGTCAACCATAAACGAAATTGAATTTCATGATCTTATCACCGTTTGGATAAGATTGTTTCGTTAGTGTTAGGAGCTTACAATTTTTGGTAAATTGTCAACCATAAACGGAATTGAATTTCATGATCTTATCAACATTCGGATAAGATTGTTTCGCTCATGTTAGGAGCTTATAATTTTTGAGAAATTATCAACCGTAAATGGAATTGAATTTCACGATCTTATGACCATTCGGGTAAGATTGTATCTTTGCTTGTGTTAGGAGCTTATAATTTTGGATAAATTGTCAACCGTAAATGGAATTGAATTTTGCAATCTTATCACTATTCGAATAAGATCGAACCTTCGCTCGTGTTAGGAGCTTACAATTCTGGGTAAATTGCCAACCATAAACTGAATTGAAATTTGCGATCTTATCACCGTTCGAATAAGATCGGATCTGCGCTCGTGTTAGGAGCTTACAATTTTTGGTAAACTGTCAACCATAAACGGATTTGAAATTTATGATCTTATCACCATTCGAATAAGATCGGATTTTTCACTCGTGTTAGGAGCTTACAATTTTTGGTAAATTGTCAACCATAAACGGAATTGAAATTTGCGATCTTATCATCAGTCTAATAAAATCGGATCTTCACTCGTGTTAGGAGCTTACAATTTTTGGCAAATTGCCATCTTTAAATGGAATTGAAATTTACGATCTTATTACCGTTCGAATAAGATCGGATCTGCGCTCGTGCTAGGAGCTTACAATTTTTGGTAAATTGTCAACCATAAACGGATTTAAAATTTATGATCTTATCACCGTTCGAATAAGATCGGATTTTTCGCTCATGTTAGGAGCTTACAATTTTTAGTAAATTGTCAACCAAAAACGAAATTGAAATTTGCGATCTTATCACTATTCGAATAAGATCGGATCTTCACTCGTGTTAAGAGCTTATAATTTTTGGTAAATTGTCAACCGTAAACGGAATTGAAATTTGCAATCTTATTACCGTTTGAATAAGATCAAATCTTCGCTCGTATTAGGAGCTTATAATTTTTAGTAAATTGTCAACCAGAAACAGAATTGAAATTTGCGATTTTATCATCGTTCGAATAAAATCAAATATTCGCTTGTGTTAGGAGCTTACAATTTTTGGTAAATTGTTAACCATAAACGGAATTACAATTTACAATCTTATCACCATTCGGATAAGATTGGATTTTCGCTCGTGTTAGGAGCTTACAATTTTTGGTAAATTGTCAACCATAAACGAACTTGATGTTTTAGATCCTATTGCCGTCTGACTAGGATCGATCTCAAGCTAGCATGATATTTCTTTAAAAATTGACCGTTGATGGGTGGCATTGGACGCTGTCCATTTTGATTGGCCAATTGATAGGCTCCTCCCTCGTAAGCCTTCTCTACCACATAAGGTCCTTTCCCAGTTATGATTGAATTTTCCTTTTGCCATTTTGTTGGTAATGATGGGTCGTTGTAACATCAAGACAAGGTCTCCTTTGTTGAATGTACATTCTCTGGTCAACTTATCATATGCCCTTGTCATTCGTGCTTAGTACAGCTCCAAATTCTGTTGCGCAATTAGTCTTTGTGCATCTAGAGTATCTAACTCATCGAGATGCAATTGTACATTCTCTTCAATTGTCATGCTATGCTAAACAACAATTCTTAATGAAGGTATTTCTACCTCAAGGGGAAGTACTGCCTCAACACCAAAGACCAAGGAGTAAGGCGTAGATTGAGTTGGCCTTCGATATGTGGTTCCATAAGCCCATAATACCTCTATCAATTTCTGATGTCATTCCCTTTTGTTCTTGGATACATTCATCTTTAGTAGTTTGAATAAAGTTTTATTGAACGCCTCTGATGCGTCCGCAAGTGCACAGATTTATCGAAGTAATAAAAAGATTATCGTTCCCAACGAGGATCTGGCGGTCAAGTACTGACTACACAATTGATCTATATCTAGATGAATCAAATTTGTGTTTTTTTGTTTTAGAAACTTCTAGGTACAATTTAAAAGAAACAAAGGTAGTGTTTTGGGTAAAAATCAATTTAGACAAAATCTGGATTTGGGGTTTCACCATGCTGATGATTATGAATTTCATGAAAATAAACCTTTGAATAGAAAATTAAAACATTGAAAGAGATTTTTCCTAAGGTACAGATTACCTCCTCCTGAAGTGTAATTCGATACCTAATTACGTTAATTCCCTACTCTTGTGACAACTAACGAAATTAGATCCTTTAAGTTCTGGAAAAAATCATGAAATCCTTCAAGTGAATCCAAACTACTCTCGTGATCGAATTCACAAGTTTGAAAAGAATAGATCCGACACCGCGATTCACCTCCCGGTCCTTCTCGCGACGTCTCAAATGCAATAAAACTAGTCCAGAGTATTAAAGCGGGATACGTACAATTCTAATCAAATCAACTCAATAATATTCTTAACAAAGATTCATATAAAAAGATGTAATTCATAAATCAATCAACGGGCTACTTCCCAAATCCCGAAAAAGAGTTTACACGTTCATGTTCAAAGCAACCAGTATGTTCATCGATGAAAATTGCATGAAAACTCAATAATATTACTAGAAATTGCTAGACAAGATACTAGAAAGGCTGCCCCTTAATCTGGAGATGAAGATGAAGCATCAAATTCTTCCTTTGCACGGCTTTCCTATTCGAATTCTGCCCTGGAAGTGATTTTTGCCACCGTCGCTACCTCCGTTCATTTTTGTCCATAGAAGCCCCCGAAACCCTTCCAAAATTCTTCCTTTTATAGTCTAATTAGTGTATAACCCATCTAGGAAGGTTTCCGTAAAGTTTGGTTCAATTCTGGTTCGATTTGGAGTCGAATCGAGTGACAAACACAAAGGGGCGGAAACTTTCACGGCCCGTAAAGTGTTTACGACTGTAGCCATAATTGTGTCTGTGAATAAACTCCTGTGTACACAGAAAGATTCACGGCTCGTGAAGGATTCACGGCCTCATCTGTGAAAGTTTCTGTAAAGTTTTGTACTTAGCCGCATTTTTGCCCTTTGAACGTGAAATTTACGGCCGGCCAGAATAATTACGGCCAAGGGCGTAAAAGTTGCGTTCTTCACCGTTTTTGCCCCAAATTTGACATGCAACTTCATAATGTCTTTGGGACTCATGCTATGGCTTCAGAACTTGCAAAATCTATCATTTTTGTGCCTTTTTACCTATATTTTTATAAAAACCAAGAAAAGTGAAGATTCTATGCCAAGTGAAGCAAAAACATTAAAAATGACATAAAATCATTCAACTAAGCCCAAAATATCATGTAAAATATAAGCGAAAACATGATGTAAATGCAACGCATCAAAATACCCTAGACTTAAAACTTTGCTTGTCCTCAAGCAATATTTTGATATGTATGGAGAATGTAAAGATAAGGATTACTCAACTGTTTTTGCCACTAATAATGTCCTTAGTCAACAAATTAAGTAATCAACCTTTCAAAACTCAAGTAATTCAAGAAAAATCATAATAGAGATAAATTCCTAAGAGGTTACAATCCAAGAAAGATAAAATTTACAATTCATGTCACAATATTCATTCTTCACACACTAAATATCAGATACTTTCAACTTAATAAATATATCTTACTCAATAGACAAAAATTTATTTTAAGAATCTCGGTGATGTTAGAGATAAGAGATTTTTAGGGCAATTTATTCTTTAAACTATTATATGCTCTTTACTGTTAGCATCATAACATTGTTTAAAGTATACCACAGAGCAGTATAATTTAACTCATAGTCTCAATCATAAGGTCAACGGAGTTGTCCACTTGACCTACAACTCTCTCTTTTTCTATGCTTTTTATTCTTTTCTTTTTCGCCTTTCATTCATTTTTTTAATTTCTAGAGAGAGCCGGTCAAGGGCATGGTACTTAAGTCATTATCGATCTTTCTACATGAGGGATAAATATTTACTTTTAAGATTTTTCCTCTATTACTTGATCATAACAGACTTAAAGTATACCAATTCAGGGTACAATATAACTCATGACCTCAGATCACTCAACCAGAGGAGTTGGAGCAAGTCTCAGTTTAAAGAAATATCACTAATTTTTTATTCATAAAAATTCCCATCAAGTAAAAATAGACAAATCAAACTTCAAGTATAAAGATACTATGCACGTGTCGTATGAACATATAACAATTCACATATGCATTTTATCAATACCAGAATTGAATTTACTCAACAATTTAAGTTTACATGAAATTTCAAAAATTCCCTAAGTCATCAAATTAATCACTCAAAATGTTTCGTAAGTTCAAAATTAAAGATAAAACAAACTTGTGTATCCCTAAAAATCATAAACATTCAAAATACATATCTATAAAGCTTTGAAGAAAAAGCAAAACATGAAAGGACACCCTAGACTTAAATTGTTCCATGTGCATAAACATCAAATCAATGAATGAGATATTTTAGAAAAAAATTTGCAAGAGTTCCCTTTATAATGTGAGCGAAGTCCTGTACAATCATATCAATATACGCAAATGTGACTCAGAAAAATCCGAAAATTGTATTACATCAAAAATAATCACATTTTACATGATAAACAAGTCTCAAATATCAAATACCGTCATTTTTGTAATCTAAATCACATTTAAATATACTTACAAATAAGATATTGCAAAAATCACGGTCTGTGAGTGACTCATGGCTGCACCCGTGAACATCTTGTTGATCACTTTTGTTTCAAGAAAAAATTCTTCAAAATTTCCTACAAATAAAATAATTTATTATAAGATTTTTCATCAATAAAAATTCATCAAATCATGCTGCAAAAATTCCTAAAAATTTAAAGAAAATCAAAAACTAAAACTAAGAGTAGTAAAAGTCAAAAATTTGGGCTGCCTCCTAAAAAGCACTTGTCTAAGGTCGTTAGCTTGACCATAGCTTCATGTCATAGTGGAGTTGGTGAGTTGGTGCCATAGTAGAGAGCATATAATCTTCTAATTTTTTCTCCGTCTCAAAAGTGTGTCCACCAAATATATCAAGTGAAATAGGTAGATCCATGTCGCAGTAGCCATTACATGCATATAAAAATAAATGTTAAAATCATGCAAAGAATACTTAATAATTTTTTTGCATTTATCCAAGAGTAATATCATGCATTCTTCCTTTAGATTTATATCAGCAATTGGAAGAAGACTGAAATTAAAATAAAAAAAATTCATGCCTTAGATTGCTCAAAAAGTTTTCAAATTTCACTTTGGATTTTTTCACTTACCTCAATGTCAATGTGATCAAGAATCTCATGTGTTATCATCTTTTGGGTACCTATGGTTGGATCTGAATCCAATAATTTTTCAATCACCTCATCATCATTATCTTTATAATCATCTATCATGCAAGTTTCCAATGGATTTCTCTCGAGAAAAGGAATGGATGGTTCATATGGTGGTGGCGGTGGAATATGCACATGATCTACTTTCTCATCTTTCTCCTCAATTTATTTCTCTTCAATGGGGCACTCCATCCTAACACTATCAAATTCACCCCCATCTATCTCGCTACTTCTTATTTGAGGATCCTTAAATTCCTCATCTTTCTTCTCACAAGACTTCAAAAGCTCAAATTTTTCTTCAAATATGTCCCCAAGTATTTGTGTTGCAATACACTATGTTACGTGAGAGAGGACTGGATGGCTGGTAAAGTGTTGAGAAAGGGTTAATAGGGTATTTAAAATGTTCAAAATCATCAAAATTTGAAGAAGGTAATTCATAATATGTGACTAGAGTCATGACTAATGATTGTTCCAACTATGTAAAATTCTCAAGATTCATCTTGGATTCCATCCTCTATGTCATTTTTATCAATGCCATAAATTATAGTATAAAGTTCATCCCTTTGTTTGTTCATAGTAGCTATAGAGTTTTCAAGCAAAGATTCTAAGTTGGATTTTTGAGGTTTACTAAAGTTTGACTGTGGAATAAATGTTGGGTTGTTTTGATAAAACAAGTTTTGATGGTTTTCCCAACTTGGATTATAGGTACTAGGGCATGAGTTAAAGCATGAAGGAATCCCTAATTAACATTCTATATAATGATGCCCATGATATCCACAAATATTGCAAGTAATAGATTTCAACTTAGAATATTGCATGCTTAAATTATCAGTTTGTTGAATAAAGGAATTTACCTTTACTGCAAGTGATTCTGATGCATCCGTGCCATATTCTCTTGTCATTATCGGTGGCATATACCTCTGATTTGACCATTGACATTGGTTAAACATCATATTTTCAATAAAATTTAGAAATATAAAATGTAAAATAGGAAATGCAAAACAAAGCTTAAAATATATAGTCTGGTGATTTTTTAGTTCTCCTATTCATACAACGTGTTAATCCAAAAAGATAAATATAACATAAACTAAGGATAAAGAAAAAGAATGCAAAAAATAAACAAAAACAAAATAAAATAAAATAAAATAAAATAAAATGTCTAGTCTATAAATCTCACGATTAAATCGATATTGGCTGGCCTGATCCCTAGCAACGGCGCCAAAAACTTGATGCGTCCGCAAGTGCACGTATTTATCAAAGTAATAAAAAGATTATCATTCCCAACGAGGATCTAACGGTCAAGTACCGACTACACGATTGATCTATATCTAGACAATTCAAATTTGTGGTTTTGGTTTTGGAAACTTCTAAGTACAAATTAAAAGAAATAGAGGTAGTGTTTTGGGTAAAAATCAATTTAAATAAAATCAGGATTCAGGGTTTCACCATGCTGATGATTATGAATTTGATAAAAATAAACCTTTGAATAGAAAATTAAAACGTTGAAAGAGATTTTTCCTTAGGTACAGATTACCTCCTCCTGAAGTGTAATTCGGTACCTAATTATGTTAATTCCCTACTCTCTTGACAATTAACAAAATTAGATCCTTTAAGTTCTGTGAAAAATCATGAAATCATTTAAGTGAATCTGAACTAGTCTCGTGATCGAATTCACAGGTTTGAAAAGAATAGATCCGACGTCGCGATTCACCTCTCGGTCCTTCTCGCGTCGTCTCAAACTCAATAAAACTTGTCCAGAATATTAAAGAGGGATACGTACAATTCTAATCAAATCAACTCAATAATATTCTTAACAAAGATTCATATAAAAGATGTAATTCATAAATCAATCAATGGGCTACTTCCCAAATCTCAAAAAAGAGTTTACAAGTTCATGTTCAAAGCAACCAGCATGTTCATCGATGAAAATTGCATGAAAACTCAATAATATTACAAGAAATCGCTAGAAAAGATGCTAGAATGGCTTCCCCTTAATCTGGAGATGAAGATGAAGCCTCAAATTCTTCCTTTGTGTGGCTTTCCTATTCGAATTCTGCCCTAGAAGTGATTTTCGCCACCGCCACTGCCTCCGTTCGTTTTCGTCAGTAGAAGCCCCTGAAACCCTTCCAAAATCCTTCATTTTATAGTCTAATCAGTGTAGAACCCATCTAGGAAGGTTTCTGTAAAGTTTGGTTCAATTCTGGTTCAATTTGGAGTCAAATCTAGTGAGAAACACAAAGGGGCAGAAACTTTCACGGCTTGTAAAGTGTTTACGACTGCGGCTGTAATTGTGTCTGTGAATAAACTCCTGTGCACACAGAAAGATTCACAGCTCGTGAAGGATTCATGGCCTCACCTGTGAAAGTTTCTATGAAGTTTTGTACTTAGCCGCGTTTTCGCCCTTCGAACGCGAAATTTACGGCCGGCCGGAATAATTATGGCCAAGGCCGTAAAAGTTGCATTCTTCACCGTTTTCGCCCCAAATTTGATGTGCAACTTCGTAATGTCCTTGGGAATCATGCTATGGCTTCAGAACTTGCAAAATCCATCATTTTTGTGCCTTTTTACTAATATTTTCATAAAAACCAAGAAAAGTGAAGATTCTATGACAAGTGAAGCAAAAACATTAAAAATTGCATAAAATTATTCAATTAAGCCCAAAATATCATTTAAAATATAGGCAAAAACATGGTTCAGTGAGTGCTAGAGAGTAATGTAGTATTCCATTTCTAGGGGTAACGAATACCAGACCAATTCCTAACTTTACGTTTAGTAAGTTAGGGCTAATAGCTGGCTAAATTAAAGATGCCTCGTCAAAATAAAGGTTCCAATATTTTTCAACAACATTTGCATTCAAAATTTCTTCATCAGGAAGATCATATGCTAAGGGTTAGGAACAAGATGAGCTGCCAAGAAATCTGCCAATGCTTGTCCTTTTATCGCCTTTTGTGGCATATACGTTATATCAAATTCTTGAAGAAGTACTGCCCATTTGGCTAGTCACCCTATTAATGTTGGCCTTGTCATAAGGTATCGTACGGGATCAACTTTTGATATGAGATGAATTTTATACTCAAGCAGATAATGATTCAAATTTTTGATAACAAAAATTAAAGCCACACATTGCTTTTCAATGGGCGAATATGAGTTTTCTGCCCCCCACAAACATTCGGCTGAGGAAATGTAAGGCAATTTCCTTCCCTTCATTATTATGTTGAGCTAAAAGTGCTCATAAGGAGGTTTCCATTGCTGCCGTATATAAGATTAAGGGTTTTCTAGTGATGGGTGCCTTCAGGATTGGAGGTTGTAGTAGATATTCTTTAATGTTTTCAAAGGTTTTTTGGCAGGTGTTGTCCCAAATAAATGGAGCATTCTTCTTAGTTAATTTGGAGAAAGGATGAATTCTCCCTAAGAGATTGTAGATAAATCTTCTAATGTAAGCCAAACGCCCTTGAAATGATCTAAGCTCTTTGATATTTTTAGGAGGTGACATGTTAATGATTGCTTTTATTTTTGAGGAGTTGATCTCAATTCTTTTTTGCTTCACGATAAACCCCAAGAATTTTCCTGACTAGACTCCTAATGCACATTTGAGATGATTCATTTTGAGAATGTATTGTCGCACGCGAGTGAATATAGTTCTTAAGCTTTGCCAATGTTCGTCTTTAGATTATGATTTGACCACTAGATCATTGATATAACATTCAATAGCTTTATGAATTAAGCCATCAAATATTTGTGTCATCGCTCTTTTATGTGTTGCTCTCGCATTGTTGAGTCCGAATGACATAATTGTATAACAATATATGTCGATAGGTGTACGGAATGTTGTATGCCTTTCGTCTACTGGTGCCATCATGATTTGGCCCCATATTCTTGATGTGTTTCCTCCGCATTCTTCTGCGGCGTATTGGATATTTAAATTTTAAAAAATTACCCAACTTCACGACTTGTTAGATAATTTGAATTTGGAAAATATCCGATCTTGTGGCGTGTTGGATATTTAAATTTAACAAAATATCTAGCCTTGCGGCTTGTTGGATATTTAAATCTGAGAAAAATTACGCGGCCTTGCGGCTTGTTGAATAATTTGAATTTGAGAAAATATCCAGCCTTGCGGAGTGTTGGATATTTTAATTTGACAAAATATCCGGCTTTGCGGTTTATTGGATATTCAAATTTGAGGAAAATTACCCGGCCTCGCGGCATGTTGGATAATTTGAATTTGAGAAAGTATCCGTCCTTGCGGCTTGTTGGATATTCAAATTTGAGGAAAATTATCCAACCTCGTGGCTTGTTGGATAATTTGAATTTGGAAAATATTCAACCTTGCGGCTTGTTGTATATTTAAATTTGAGAAAAATTACCCGGCCTCATGGCTTTGTTGGATAATTTGAATTTGAGAAAATATCTAGCCTTGCGGCATGTTGGATATTTAAGTTTGAGAAAATATCCAGCATTGCGGCCAATTAGATATTCAAATTTGAGGAAAATTACCCGGCCTCATGGCTTGTTGGATAATTTAAATTTGAGAAAATATTCAGCCTTGTGGCTTGTTGGATAGTCAAATTTGAGGAAAATTACCCGGTCGCGCAGCTTGTTGGATAATTTGAATTTATAAAATATTCGGCCTCACTGCTTGTTGGATAATTTGAATTTGAGAAAATATCTGGCCTTGTGGCATGTTGGATATTTAAATTTGAGAAAAATTACCCGGCCTCGCGGCAAGTTGGATAATTTGAATTTGGAAAATATTCGGTCTCAAGGACTTATTGGATAATCAATTTAGGAAATACCCGGCCTGAACGGCTTATTGGATATTTTGATTTGAAAGATATCCGGTCTCAAGGACTTATTGGATAATCAATTTGAGAAATACCCTTCCTCAACGGCTTATTGGATATTTTGATTTGAAAGATATCTGGTCTCAATAACTTGTTGGATAATCAATTTGAGAAATACCGGGCCTCAACGGCTTATTGGATATTTTGATTTAAAAGATATTTGGTCTCAATGACTTGTTGGATAATCAATTTGAGAAATACCTAGCTTCAACGGCTTATTGGATATTTTGATTTGAAAGATATTCAATCTCAATGACTTATTGGATAATCAATTTGAGAAATACCCGGCCTCAACAACTTACTGGATATTTTGATTTGAAAGATATCTGGTCTCTACGACTTATTGGATAATAAACTTGAGAAATACCCAGCCTCAACGGCTTATTGGATATTTTGATTTAAAAGATATCCAGTGTCAATGACTTGTTAGATAATCAATTTGTGAAATACCCGGCCTCAACAACTTACTGGATATTTTGATTTGAAAGATATCTGGTCTCTACGACTTATTGGATAATAAACTTGAGAAATACCCAGCCTCAACGGCTTATTGGATATTTTGATTTAAAAGATATCCAGTGTCAATGACTTGTTAGATAATCAATTTGTGAAATACCTGGCCTCAACGACATATTGGATATTTTGATTTGAAATATATCTGGTCTCAACGACTTGTTGGATTTGCCAGTTCTTGTTGAGTGATGCACTCTAAAGATATTCTTTCAACTATAAAGTCTCCATTACCAACATAAGAGTTACTATGACAAGCTCAAAATACTGGCAAAGAAAGTTATGTGTATAGATCTCAGAGATGAAAGGAGGAGCTAGGACCCACCGGGCGTGCCAGAAGTTGTGGGGTCATTTTTGGTTCTAGCTTCCAATGAACGCAAGCATTTATTGTTAATTACCCCTAAGGAGCTTAGGACACCTTTGATTAAGAGATCTATAACATATAACAAAGTAAAGACAAATGGTTGAAAGAATGATGTTATTTATAACTTCGTGCCATGACACAGTTTACAATTTGATACAGGAATACACCATCTAGACTGATGTTCATAAGTCATAGGTCATGGAGAAAATCTGAGTTGTATTGTAACAACATTGAGGAACTATACCCCGATACGAAGTATTGATGTATGCACCTCCCAAACAACATCGACAACACGCGTCAAGTATTTATCATCCATGACTATGTTTGAATTAACTGGACAAGTTGAGTGCATAAGTTGAGTGAACGAGCTATGAGGCTAAATATTCGAATTTGGGGTGGGCCAAACATTCAGAATTTGAATAAACAGACCGACGAGCCAAGCGTTTAAAATTTGGATGAACGGGTCGTGTGACAAAACATTCGAAACTTAGATGAACCAGCAGTGGGGCCAAATGTTCAAATTTTGGGTGAATGGGTCATGTGACCAATAATTTAGAATTTGGGTGAACAAGCTGATAAGCCAAGCATTCAAAGTTTAGATGAACGAGTCGTGGGACAAAATGTTCAAAATTGGGTGAATGGGTCATGGGACCAATCATTCAGAATTAGGGTGGACGAGCTGATGGGCCTAGCATTCAAAGTTTGGGATGAACGGGTCGTGGGACCAAACGTTCAAAATTAGGTGAATGAGCCGTGGGGCTAAACGTTCGAATTTGGGTGAGTTAGCGAACGAGCCGTGGGGCTAAATGTTTGGAATTTGTTTGAGTTGACGAATGAGTCGTGGGGCTAAATGTTGGGAATTTCGTTGAACGGGTCAATGGCCAATCGTTTACAATTTGGATGAACGGGTCATGGGACCAAACGTTCAAAATTTAAGAGTCGTTAAAGGATTTGATTCATAGATCTGCTTAGATCTGTGTCTATGATTGAAAATCTGAGATCAAATTCAAGAAGATCAGACTCAATCAAGTAAAGATTGATGTTCGGATCACTTCGGAAGCCATCCGTTTGATTGAGATTCAGGTGAATTAATTTCAGTCATTGAAAGTTTGATTCATAGATTTGTTTTGATCCGGAGCTTTGATCGAAAATCTGAGGGTGGATTTGAAATGATCTGATCCATTCGAGTAAGCATCAATATTCGGATCATTTCAGAAGCCATCTATTTAGCTGAGATTCGGGTGAATTAATTTCAGCCATCAATATCTTAACCTATACATCTGCTTTGATCCATGTCTCGGATCAAAAATCTGCAGATCTAGAGAGATTTGATCCGAATTTGTAAGGATCAATACTCGGATCACTCTGGAAACCACTCGATTGGCTGAGATTCTAGTAAATCAATTTAAGCCCCGTCAAATTGCATTTGAATCTGGATTAGTGCATTTTCAGATTGATTTAACGAGGGCCTATGATTCCTGAATAATCTGGGTCGTTCGATCAGAAGATCTGGGCACTGGAGAAGTTCTAGCCACTTCGATCGTCGAATTTGATTCTGTGTGATTAAATCTGATCCAAATTTGTAAGGATTGATATTTGGATAATTTCGAGAGCTATCCGATTAGTTGAGATTTGTACAAATCAATCTTAGTCGTTGAGAGGTAGATTTGAAGATCTACTTAGCTCTAGATTTCTGATCAAAAATCTAAGGGCGCATCTGGAAAGATCTGACTCAGATGAGTAAGGATCGATATTCGGATCATTTCGAAAGCTATCCGATAGGTTAAGATTGGTGCAAATCAATCTTAGCCGTTGAAAGATTCATTTGCAGATCTGCTTAGTTCTAGATTTTTGGTCCAAAATTTTGAGGCTGGATCTAGAAAGATCTGATTCAAATGAGCAAGGATCGATATTCGGATCATTTCGAGAGCGACCAATTTAATGAGATTTGTGCAAATCAATCTTAGCCGTTGAAAGCTTGATTCATATATCTGTTTTAATCCAAATCTCTGATTAAAAATTTGAAGGTGGATTTAGAAAGATCTGACCTAGATGAGTAAGAATTGATACTCGGATCATTTCGAGAGTTATCCGATTGGCTGAGACTTGTGCAAATCAATCTTAGCCGTTGAAAGTTTGATTTGCAGATCTGTTTAGATCCAGATTTCTGATCGAAAATCTTGAGGGTGGATTTGGAAAGATCTGACTCAGATGAGTAAGGATTTTAATCCAAATCTCTGATTAAAAATCTGAAGGTGGATCTAGAAAGATCTGACCTAGATGAGTAAGAATTGATACTCGGATCATTTCGAGAGTTATCCGATTGGCTGAGACTTGTGCAAATCAATCTTAGCCGTTGAAAGTTTGATTTGCAGATCTATTTAGATCCAGATTTCTGATCGAAAATCTTGAGGGTGGATCTGGAAAGATCTGACTCAGATGAGTAAGGATTGATCTTCAGATAATTTCGAAAGCTATCTGATTGGCTGAGATTTGTGTAAATCAATCTTAGCCGTTGAAAACTTGATTCGCAGATATGCTTGGATCCATATTTCTGATCAAAACACTGAGGGCGAATATGAAAAGATCTTATCCAAATTTGTAAGGATTAATATTCAGATAATTTTGAGAGATATCTGATCGGCTGAGATTTGTGCAAATCAATCTTAGTCGTTGAAAGCTGATTCGCAGATCTGCTTAGATCTAGATTTCTGATTGAAAATCTAAGGGCGGATCTGGAAAGATCTAACTTAGATAAGTAAGGATCGATATTAGGATAATTTTGGGAGCCATCTGATTGGCTGAGATTTATGCAGATCAATCCTAGTCATCGATTTTAAGTGATTAAATTTGGGCTGTTTATCTTTAGATTTGATCAGAACCGTTGGATAAAAACTCCTGATGAAATCAGATCATTGGATCCGTAACAAGGTTGTGACGCCAGTAACAAATTCAACTTCCGCCTTCCGCCTTTCGCCTTCCGCCATTCGACGTCCGACGTTCGTCGCTCTCCATTCGCCCACGAGACTCTTGGTGGCTCCGGCAGAGACCTCTCTGCGTCTTTCCGGAGTGGTGGCTGGAGTTCAACGTCGGCCGGCTATGGATCGACGACAAACGAGCGGTTTTCGTTCGAAATAGAGGGAAAGAACAGGGTCGCCGGAAAATCTGAAGATTCTGGAGATCCGTACGTCTGATGGACGGATCTCTTCTTCCACCGGTGCGCACGCTCGAGGCGAAGGCATGGACGGAGTATTGACTTGATCTGACTGCTAGATGAAGCATTCGTCGAGGAAATCAGAGGTAATCGCAGCTGGAAGAGAATGAGCAAGGATCGCCGGAAAATCTGTTCGATTCCGATGATTCGGCCGTTAGATATCCGAATATTCTTGCCTTCCAGTGTGCACACAAGAGGAGAAGGTGTGAGAAAAATTTCAATCCGATCAGATGGTCAGATTTTAGATGTTGAAGTTTGAAGTTTCTCTTTTGTTTTAGCTTCAAGCGGTATATTTGGCGGAATAGGGCTCGAGACAAAGAAGCTCTAGCACCAAAGATCATTCTCTTATATGACGAGCTTGCCAGCGAGCAGGTCTGGCGGCAAATGAATACTTGCAGAAGATGAGAATTGCTAAGATTCAAATCCGATTTGGTTAGAATTGGATTGACCCCAAAATTGATTTTCACGAAGCATGGCTTCTTCTTTCTTGATGGTGGGCAAAGCAGCAAGCGTGGGCTGCTCAGCCTGAAATGGACGTCATTGTGGATTTGAAATTGATGAATCTCTTCGTCTTCATCAAATTGATGCTCAGGGGGTGTCTCTCGGCCATGGAGAAACAACAGTGCCTTGATTTGTCGATTGGGCGAGTGCTGACCGGCGGCGACAACTAGCAGTGGTGCCTTCTGGTTTGGGTGCGAGCACGAAGCCGATGAACGGAGAGATTTTCTTTTCTTGTTTTTTTTTCACCAAATATCATTTTTTACCAAACACCCTTCTCCTTCTTTCTTTTATTTTTGCATATTCCGTAGTAGAACTTGTACAGACATTATTTATCTTTTTTTTACAAGATTCCAGCCGAGACTATTTCTATCAGCAGCAGACTAGAGTTTTTCTTTTTTTTGAAATTCCTTGCCGAGCCTAGTCTGTCAAAAGCTTTGTGTACAATTCCAGCCGTCACTACAAACAGCCTTATTTTTTTTTTATGAAATTTCTCCAAATTCGTTTGATAATTTTTTTACTAGAGTATTATTCTCTAGGATTTAGTCCGGAGTTTATTCTCCGCAAGAGTTATTTTGTAGGAGTATTCTCTTTTATTTAGTCTAAAATTTACTTTCCATAAAAGTAATTTTGTAGGAGTATCCTCTCCGTAGAAAGAAGACGACGGATTAAAAAAAAAATTATGTTAGCTTTATCGTGTGCTCCTTCTTTCCTATAAGATTTTCCTTGTTTCGAGCGCCTTCTCTTCTCTTGCAAAGTTTCTTCTTGGAACGTCTTCTTCTTCCTCAAGTGAATTTCAACCAAAAGAGAGTTAGTTTTTTCTTGCGTGAGAGCTTCAGCCGACTTGGTCGAATGGTCGAATCGGGTGAAATATCTCTCTTTTTTATTATCCTCCCTTATTTTATAATCTATTTACTCCTTGCTATTTTTCACTAGACAAATGCCACTTCCCTTGTCGTTGCATGTCTCTCTTTTTTTTATTTTTTTTATTTTTTTGTGTTTGTTTCCCACGCGCATTTTGCTTCCCAAAAATAGATGACCGAGCAGCCTATGTCGTGGCTTCTCTTTTTATTTATCCACACTTCTCTACGCGGCTACAAAAATAGTACCTAGAACGAAAATTGGATTTTGCTCCCTCTCGCAGCTTAGAGCAACAACACGATTTCTTTTTTTTTATTCTCCTTTGTTACATGTGATGCCCACTACTTTCTATTATTATTTTTTATTATTATATTTTTTTTCTTTCTACGTTTCACATAGACAGCTCAAAAATAGCCTTTGGAACTCAAATTTGCTTTCGCACACTTTGAGGAAGTCTTTCGCAATTTTGCTTGCACCCCTTTTTTTCTTTCTTTTTTTTTCTACACTATTGTGATCAAATTAACTAAGTAATTAATTAATAATTAGCTAATTCACTTTTTTTCACCACAATTGTTAAAATTTATTTTGATCGAAACATGTTGGTTGGAAGATTAATTAATTAATCAATTATAATAATAATAATATTTTTTTTGCCTTCAACAAATGCGCCCCAGGATTAGGCAAATTAATTAATCAATTATGTTGAGCTAAAAGTGCTCGAGGTTTCCATTGCTGTCGTATATATTATTAAGGGTTTTCCAGTGATGGGTGCCCCCAGGACTGAAGGTTGCAGTAGATATTCTTTAATATTTTCAAAGGCTTTTTAGCAAGTGTCGTCCCAAATAAATGGAGCATTCTTCTTAGTTAATTTGGAGAAAGGATGAATTCTCCTTGAGAGATTATAGATAAATCTTCTAATGTAAGCCAAACGCTATTGAAATGATCTAAGCTCTTTGATATTTTTAGGAGGTGACATGTTAATGATTGCTTTTATTTTTGATGAGTATATCTCAATTATTTTGTGCTTCATGACAAACCCCAAGAATTTTCATGACCAGACACCAAATGCACATTTGAGATTATTCATTTTGAGATTGTACCATTGCACATGAGTGAATACAGTTCTTAAGCTTTGCCAATGTTTGTCTTTAGATTGCAATTTGACCACCAGATCATCGACATAACATTCAACAGCTTTATGAATTAAGCCATTAAATATTTTTGTCATCGCTCTTTGATGTGTTGCCCTCGCATTCTTGAGTCCAAATGGCATAACATTATAAAAATATATGTCGATAGGTGTACGGAATGATGTATTCTTTTTGTCTTCTGGTGGCATCTTGATTTGGCCGTGCATTCTTGATGTGTTGCACCCGCATTGTTCTGCGGTGTGTTGGATATTTAAATTTGGAAAAATTATCCGACCTCGCGGCATGTTGGATGTCGGATAATTTGAATTTGGAAAATATTCGGCCTTGCGGCGTGTTGGATATTTAAATTTGAGAAAATATCCGGCTTTACAGCTTGTTAGATATTTAAATTTGAGGAAAATTACCTAGCCTCATGGCTTATTGGATAATTTGAATTTGAGAAAATATCCGGCCTTGCGGCTTGTTGGATATTCAAATTTGAAGAAAATTACCCAGCCTCGCGGCTTGTTGGATAATTTGAATTTGGAAAATATCCGACCTTGCGGCTTGTTGGATACTTAAATTTGAGAAAAAAATACTCGGCCTCGCGGCTTTGTTGGATAATTTGAATTTGAGAAAATATCCAGTCTTGCTGGATACTTGTTGGATAATTAATTTGAGAAATACCCAGCCTCAACGGCTTATTGGATATTTTGATTTGAATGATATCTAGACTCAATGACTTGCTGGATAATCAATTTGAGAAATACCCGGCCTCAACGGCTTATTAGATATTTTGATTTGATAGATATCCAGTCTCAACGACTTGTTGGATAATCAATTTGAGAAATATCCGGCCTCAACGACTTATTGGATATTTTGATTTGAAAGATATAAAGTCTCAACGACTTGTTGGATAATCAATTTGAGAAATACTCAGCCTCAATTGCTTATTGGATATTTTGATTTGAAAAATATCCAGTCTCAATGACTTGTTGGATAATCAATTTGAGAAATACCCGGCCTCAATGGCTTATTGGATATTTTGATTAGAAAGATATCTGGTGTCAACGACTTATTGGATAATCAATTTGAGAAATACCGGCCTCAACGACTTATTGGATATTTTGATTTGAAAGATATCCGGTCTCAAGGACTTGCTGGATAATCAATTTGAGAAATACCCGGCCTCAATGGCTTATTGGATATTTTGATTTGAAAGATATCCGGTCTCAAGGGCTTGTTGGATAATCAATTTGAGAAACATCCGGCCTCAATGGCTTATTGGATATTTTGATTTGAAAGATATCTAGTCTCAGCGACTTGTTGGATAATAAAATTAAAAAATACTCGGCCTCAATGGCTTATTATATATTTTGATTTGAAGGATAATCCAGTCTCAACGACTTGTTGGATAATATATTTAAGAAATATCCAGCCTCAGTGGCTTATTGGATATTTTGATTTGAAATGTATCCGGTCTCAATAACTTGTTGGATTTGCTAGTTCTTGTAGAGTGATGCACTCTGATGATATTCTTTGAACTATAAAGTCTCCATTGCCAACATAAGAGTTACTATGACAAGCTCAACATACCGACAAAGAAAGTTATGTGTATAGATCTTAGAGATAAAAGGAGAAGCTAGGTCCCACTGGGCGTACCAGAATTTGTGGGGTCATTTTTGGTTCTAGCTTCCAATGAACGCAAGCATTCATTGTTAATTACCCCTAAGGAGCTTAGGGCACCTTTGATTAAGAGATCTATAACATATAACAAAGTAAAGACAAATTGTTGAAAGAATGATGTCATTTATAATTTCGTGTCATGACACGGTTTACAATTTGATATAGGAGTACACCATCTAAACTGATTTTCATAAGTCATAGGTCATGGAGAAAATTTGAGTTGCATTGTAACAACGTTGAGGAACTACGTCCGATACGAAGTATTGACATACGCACCTCTCAAACGTCATAGACAACACGCGTCAAGTATTTATCGTCCATGACTATGTTTGAATTAACTAGACGAGTTGAGTGCATAAGTTGAGTGAACGAGCCGTGAGGCTCAATGTTCGAATTTGGGTGAATGGGCCAGTAGGCCAAACATTCAGAATTTGAATAAACATGCCGACGGGCCAACCGTTTAAAATTTGGATGAATAGGTCATTTAACCAAAAGTTCAAAATTTGGTGAATAGGTCGATGGGCTAAACGTTCAAATTTTGGGTGAATGGGTCGTGGGACCAATCATTCAGAATTTGGGTGAACAAGTTGATCAGCCAATCATTCAAAGTTTAGATGAACAGGTCGTGGGACCAAACATTCAAAATTGGGTGAATGGGTCATAAGACCAATCATTCAGAATTAGGGTAAACGAGTCGATGGGCCAAACGTTCAAAGTTTGGGATGAACAGGTCATGGGACCAAACATTCAAAATTAGGTGAATGAGCTGTGGGGCTAAATGTTCGAATTTGGGTGAGTTGGCGAACAAGCCGTGGGGCTAAACATTCAGAATTTAGTTGAGTTGGTGAACGAGCCGTGGGGCTAAACGTTCAGAATTTGGTTGAGTTAGAGAATGAGCCAAGGGGCTAAATGTTCAGAATTTCATTCAATGGGTCAATTGTTCAGTCGTTTAGAATTTGGATGAATGGTTCATGGGACCAAACGTTCAAAATTTAAGAGCTGTTATAGGATTTGATTCATAGATCTACTTAGATCTGTGTCTATGATTGAAAATCTAAGATCAAATTCAAGAAGATCAGACTTAATCAAGTAAGGATTGATGTTCGGATCACTTCGGAAGCCATCTGTTTGGTTGAGATTCAAGTGAATTAATTTTAGCTATTAAAGTTTGATTCATTGATTTGTTTTGATCTGGAGCTTTGATCGAAAATCCGAGGGCGGATCTGAAAAGATTTGATCCATTCGAGTAAGCATTGATATTCGGATCATTTCATAAGCCATCTATTTGGCCGAGATTCGGGTGAATTAATTTCAGCCATCGATATCTTAACTTGTAGATATGCTTTGATCCATGTCTCAGATCAAAAATCTGAAGGGGGATCTGGAAAGATCTGATCCGAATTTGTTAGGATCAATACTCAGATCACTTTGGAAGCCATCCAATTGGCTGAGATTCTGGTTAATCAATTTCAACCGTCAATTGCATTTGAATCTGGATCGACGCATTTTTAGATTCATTTAACTAGGTCCTATGATTCTTGAGCAATCTGGGTCTTCCGATCAAAAGATCTGGGTATTGGAGAAGATCTAGCCACATAGATTATCGAATTTGATTCTAGGTGATTAAATTTGATCCAACTTTATAAGGATTGATATTTGGATAATTTCGAGAGCTATCCGATTAACTGAGATTTGTGCAAATCAATTTTAGCTGTTCAAAGCTTGATTTGTAGATTTGCTTAGCTCCAGATTTCTGATCGAAAATCTAAGGGCGGATCTTGAAAGAACTGACTCAGATGAGTAAGGATCGATATTCGGATCATTTCGAGAGCTATTCGATTAGCTGAGATTTGGCAAATCAATCTTAGCCATTGAAAGCTTGATTTAAAGATCTGTTTTAATCTAGATCTCTAATTGAAAATCCGAAGGCGGATCTAGAAAGATCTGACCTAGATGACTAAGGAGTGATATTCAGATCATTTCGAGAGCTATCCGATTGGCTGAGACTTCTGCAAATCAATATTAGCCGTTGAAAGCTTCATTTGCATATTTTCTTAGCTCTAGATTTATGATAAAAAATCTTGAGGGTCGATCTAGAAAGATTTGACTCAGTTGAGTAAGGATTGATCTTTACATAATTTTGGGAGCTATCAGATTGGCTGAGATTTGTGCAAATCAATCTTAGTCGTCGAAAGCGTGATTCACAGATCAGTTAGATCTAGATTTCTGATCGAAAATTCGAGGGCGGCGCTGGGATGATCTGATCCAAATTTGTAAGGATTGATATTTAGATAATTTTGAGAGCTATCCGAATAGCTAAGATTTGTGCAAATCAATCTTAGCCGTTGAAAGCTGATTCACAGATCTACTTAGATCTAGATTTGTAATCGAAAATCTGATGGCAGATCTGGAAAGATCTGACTTAGATGATTAAGGATCAATATTAGGATAATTTCGGGAGCTATCCGATTGGCCGAGATTTATGCAGATCAATCCTATCATTGATTTTAAGTGATTAAATCTGGGCTGTTTATCTTTAGATTTCATCCGAACTGTTGGATAAAAACTCTTGACGAAATCAGATCGTTGGATTCGTAACAAGGTTTTGACACAAGTAACAAACGCAGCATCCGCCTTCTGCCTTCCGAATTTGTAAGGATTGATATTTAGATAATTTTGAGAGCTATCCGAATAGCTAAGATTTGTGCAAATCAATCTTAGCCGTTGAAAGCTGATTCTCATATCTACTTAGATCTAGATTTCTAATCGAAAATCTGATGGCAGATTTGGAAAGATCTGACTTAGATGATTAAGGATCAATATTAGGATAATTTCGGGAGCTATCCGATTGGCCGAGATTTATGCAGATCAATCCTATCATCGATTTTAAGTGATTAAATCTGGGCTGTTTATCTTTAGATTTCATCTGAACTGTTGGATAAAAACTCTTGACGAAATTAGATCGTTGGATTCGTAACAAGGTTTTGACACAAGTAACAAACGCAGCATCCGCCTTCTGTCTTCCGAATTTGTAAGGATTGATATTTAGATAATTTTGAGAGCTATCCGAATAGCTAAGATTTGTGCAAATCAATCTTAGCCGTTGAAAGCTGATTCACAAATCTACTTAGATCTAGATTTCTAATCGAAAATCTGATGGTAGATCTGAAAAGATTTGACTTAGATGATTAAGGATCAATATTAGGATAATTTCGGGAGCTATCCGATTGGCTGAGATTTATGCAGATCAATCATATCATCGATTTTAAGTGATTAAATCTGGACTGTTTATCTTTAGATTTCATCCGAACTGTTGGATAAAAACTCTTGACGAAATCAGATCGTTGGATTCGTAACAAGGTTTTGACACAAGTAACAAACGCAGCATCCGCCTTCCGCCTTCCGCCGTTCGACGTTCGACGTCCGCCGCTCGCTGGCTCCGGCGGAGACCTCTCTGCATCTTTCCGGAGCGGTGGCTGGAGTTCAACGTCGGCCGGCTGTGTATCAATGATGAACGAGCGGTTTTTCTTCGAAATAGAGGCAAAGAACAGGGTCGATGGAAAATCTATCGATTCCGAAGATCCCTACATCTGATGTACGGATCTCTTCTTCCACCGGTGTGCACGGTCAAGGAGAAGGCATGGATGGAGTATCGACTTGATCCGATGGCTAGATGAAGCGTTCGTCGAGGAAATCGGATGTAATCGCAGCTGGAAGAGAAGGAGCAATGATCGCCAAAAAATCTATTCGATTCCGCCGATCCGACCGTCAGATATCCGGATCCTCTTGCCTGCCAGTGTGCATACTAGGGGAGAAGGTGTGAGAAAAATTTCAGTCCTATCAGATGGTCAGATTTCAGATGTTGAAGTTTGAAGTTTCTCTTTTGTTTTAGCTTCGAGCAGCGTATTTGGCGGAATAGGGGTCGACGAAGAAGCTCTGGCGCCGAAGATCATTCTATTTTGTGACGGGCTTGCCGGTGAGCAGGTCTGATGGCAAATGAATACTTGCAGAAGCTGAGAATTGCAGAGATTCATATCCAATTTGGTCAGAATTGGATTGACCCCAAAATTGATTTTCACACAACATGGCTTCTTCTTTCTTGATGGTGGGCAAAGCAGCAAGCGAGGGCTGCTCGGCCTGAAATTGACGTCGTTGTGGATTTGAAATCGTGCATTTGATTTTCACGGAACATGGCTTCTTCTTTCTTTCTTTCTTTCTTTCTTTCGGTTTTTTTTTTTTTTTTTTTTTTTTTTTTTTTTTTTTTTTTTTTAATTCTTACCCGAGCCTGGTCTATAAAAGCTTTGACTACAATTCCAACTGTGACTACAAACAACCTCTTTTTTTTATATGAAATTTCCTCAAATTCATTTGATAATTTTAGTACCATATTCTAGGATTTTGTCTGAAGTTTACTCTCTGCAAGAGTGATTTTGAAGGAGTATCCTTTCCGATTTAGTGTGGAGTTTACTTTTCATAAAAATAATTTTATAGAGTATCCTCCCCGTAGAAAAAAATGAGGGATAAAAAAATAGAAAATTTACATTACCTTCGTCGTGTGCTCCTTCTTTCTTTTAGGATTTTCTTTGCTTCGAGCGCTTTCTCTTCTCTTGCAGAATTTTTTTTGGATGGTCTTCCTCTTCCTCACGTGAATTTCAACCAAAAGAGGGTTTTTTTCTTGCGTGAGAGCTTCAACCGAATTGGTTGAATGGTCGAATATTTTATTATCCTCTCTTATTTTATAATCTATTTATTCTTTGCTATTTTTGACTGAGACATACGCCACTTCCCTAGTCGTTGTATGTCTCTTTTTTTTTATTTTTTTATTTTTTGTGTTTCTTTCCCATGCTGCATTTTGTTTCCCAAATATAGATGACCGAGCAGCCTATGTCCATGTCATGGCTTCTTTTTTTTATTTATCCACACTTCTCTACGTGGCTACAAAAATAGTACCTAAGTCAAAATTGGATTTTGCTCCCTCTCGCAGCTTAGAGCAAAAACACGATTTTTTTTCCTTTATTTTTTTATTCTCCTTTGTTACATGCGATGCCCACTAGTTTCTATTATTATATTTTTTTCTTTCCACTACATAGACCGCTCAAAATAGCCTCTGTAACCCAAATTTGCTTTCGCACACTTAGAGCAAATCTTTGGCAATTTAGCTTGCACTCCTTTTTTTCTCTTTTTTTGGTGTGCCATTGTGATCAAATTAACTAAGTAATTAATTAATTAATTAATAGCTTGCACTCCTTTTTTTTCTCTTTTTTTGGTGTGCCATTGTGATCAAATTAACTAATTAATTAATTAATTAATTAATAACTAATTAATTAATAATTAGCTAATTGACTTTTTTTTTGCACCACAATGGTCAAAATTTATTTTGATCGAAACATGCTAGCTGGAATATTAATTAATTAATTAATTAAGAGCTAATTAATTAATCAATAATAATAATAATAATTTTTTTTGCCTTCAACAATTACGTTGCCCTAAAATTGCACATATTGAAATGAGTATCTAGTATAATAGGTGAATAACAATAATTAACCTGCACATGAAAGAAAAATAATTAAAGAACTTAATATTCTCAAAATAACACTCTATAGCTTTTCTGAACTTAACCATCATTAATTTGTTTGATTTTCATATTCATTAGCATTGTAAATAATAGGCAAAGTAGAGATAAGATTTAGAAATACATACCTCAAATTTCTTAGAAGGGATGTAAATTCTATTTGTTTCCTCTTACTTACCTTGAGGTCGGTTCCATAGAGAATTTTAAACATTAGTTTTTTGAGTTGATAAATGGGCAAGAGTATTGCTCTTGTAAGTGTGCTTGAGCATCGTCTTTCGAAACATCGTTCTCATTATTTATGAAACAAATCTCCAAATGATCCTTGTCAATTGGGGTGACGTTGCTATGAATTACCGCACTATACACAACTTCAATGTTGTAGCAAGACCCTAGAAAAGAAGGTTTTTTTTTAAGCTATTAGATAAATCAAATTCTATTTTATTCTCACCAATATTTAATGTTGGTGAGAATAATGGCACCCGTAGTGGCTAGAAATGGCCTATCCAAGATGATAGGTAGCATCGCATCTTCCTCCATGTCCAAAACTACAATATTAGCTAGAATAAAGAAGTTACCGACTTTGATTGGGATAACTTTCAAAATTCCCATAGGACGTCGAACTGAGCGGTTGGTAAGCTGAAGTGAGATCATTGTTGGCTTCAGATCTCCAATGTTGATTCTTTTGTAGATTGATAAAGGTATCAAGCTTACACTCGTGACTAAATCACATAAAACACACTTGAAAGACATTTCCCCAATCTAATAAGGAATAGAGAAGCTTCTGGGATCTTCCATCTTTTGAGGTATTTTAGTCTGTATTATCGTGCAGCATTCCTTGGTCAGTGCTATAGTGCCATGTTCTTTGATTCTGTGGTTGTTCGATAATATATCTTTCAAGAACTTCACGTAGGTAGGCATCAATGATAAAGCATCAGAAAATGAAATGTCAATATATAACTTTTTTAATACCTCAAGAAATTTACCGAACTGCTTGTCAAGCTTATCTAATCTTTGAGGAAAGGGAATGGGAGGTTTGTACGTAGGAGGACCTATATACACCTGTTCTTCTTATCTCACCACATGTGTCTCCTTCTTAGGTTGGGTTTTATCAGGTGGCTCCTTAGTAGCTACAAATTCTACTTCTAATATCCTAGAGTTATCTAACTGTTTACAACTCCTAGTGGTGATAGCATTATAATGTTCTATGTGGTTCATCTTAGGTTGTCCCGGAAGCTTACTTATAGGCCTAGTGGAAGTGCTTTTTTGCTGAGTTATCTAGCTCTCTAATATCTTGTTATGGTTTGCCAAGGCGTCCATTCAAGATGTCAAATGCTTGATAGCATCAAATATATCTTCATTTTATTTTTTATGAGCAATAACAAAGTTTTCCAAAAGGGCATCTAGGTTGGATTTCTGAGGCGGATTGGGTTATCTGCGCTCACTAAGGATGTACCTTGCTCATTAGACTAATGGTGGTGGTTCATCACCATGTCTTCGAGTAGGGTCATGGCATCGTCGACTCTTTTATTCAATAGTGTGCCTCCAGCTGCTCCGTCCAACATAAGCTTGGTGTTATAGTTTATCCCTTTATAGAAAGTGTGGACTATAACCCATCGTTCGAGTTTGTGATGAGGGCACATGTGCTGGAGATCCTGGAAGCCATCCCAAACATCGTAAAATGACAGCCCATCTCTTTGACTAAAGCATGTGATCATATTCCTTAGTCGCACTGTCTTGCTGGGAGGAAAATATTTGCACAATAATGTATGAGAAAGTTCCTCCTAGGTTGGGATCAATCTTGGTCGTAAAGATAGGAGCCACGCACGGGCACAATCCCTGAGAGAAAAAGGGAAAAGTCTTAGTCTCATAACATTAGGAGATACACCGTTTATTTTAACGGTGTCATAGTATTCAAGAAAAATAGGCAAATGTAAATTCGGATCCTATATTGGTGAGCCCCCAAATTGGTTCTGCTGAACCATAGTCATCAATGCTCGTTTGATCTCAAAATTATTCACCTCAACAGCTGGGTGAACAATACAAGAATTGAAGCCTTGTACATTCAGCACTACAAAATCCCCGAGTGACTGATTAGCATCCATCATTGGTTTCTTTTAGGTTTCTCGACTTAAAAATTATAGCATTCTTTGAAGGCAAAAGGTGCGTTCGATCTCTGGGTCTTCTGGATAATGTTATCTTAAAATTCCTAGGCATGCAACGAGTAAATCCAAAAATATAGAAGTAAAAGAAAATCAATTATAAAGAAAGACTAAAGCAATGTGAAAAAAGCAAAATGTCTAGTCTATAAATCTTACGAATAAATCAATACTGACAAGTCTGATCCCCGGCAACAACAACAAAAACATGATGCAACCGTAAATGCATGACTTTATTGAAGTAATAAAAGAATATCATTCCCACGAGGATCTGGTGGTCAATTACTGATTACACATTCAATCTATAGCTAGATGATTTAGAAACTATTTTGATTGAAAACTTCAAGAAGAATCGAGAATAAAAGCAAAGGTTTGAGTAGAAAACTGTCTAGAGAAATTCTGGACTAGGGTTTCACCATGTTGATGATCTAGAATTTAAATAAAATAAATCTAAGCAAAGAAAATTAATGCATCGAAAGGGATTCATCTGCATATACAGATTGCCTCCTTTCAAAGCGCAATCTAGTACTTAATCACAATAATTCCCTACTCTCGTGGCAATTATCAAAATTGAGCCCCTTATGCTCTATGACAAATCATGAAAATCGTTCGAGTGAATTCAACCTGCCCTCGTGATTGAAAATACAAGTTTGAAAAGAATAGTTCCGATGTTGTGATTCACCTCTCGGTTCGTCTCGCGACGTCTAAAATGTAAGAACACTTGGCCAGAGTAATTAAATGAAGTAAAGTTTAATTTTGATCAAATTGACACATTTAAAATTCTAAAACAAAGATAGACTTTATATTTCAATTCATAGAATTATCAACGAGCAATGCCCGAATCCTAAAACAGGAGTTTAAGCTAACATGTTTATGATGAACAGCATGTAATCCTTAGATTTTGACATGACAACTCAAACAAATCACAAGGAAATGCAGGGGGGGGGGGGGTAAGGATCACTGTTCTCTTTGAATAGGAGATGAAGATCTAACAAAAACTTCTCCTCTTCGCGTGATCCTCGTTTCAGAAATCACCCAGAATTATATTTTATGCCCTAGCCACCACCTCTACAAAGTTCAACCAAAAAGTCCCCCTTAATTTGACCTAAAATCTTCCTTTTTATAGTTCAATCCTCATGGAACCCTTTTAGAAAGGTTATCCTAACTTTTCTCCAAATTCTGACTCGATTCGAGGCCGAATCATGTGAAAAACTGCAACTGGCAACAATATTGACGTCCTGTGAGTGGACTCATAGCCGCGTCTGTGAACATTTTAGTGCATAAGTCTCTAAGCTATCACAAGCCTCCTAGAGAACCTTTACATGTTCTATCGCAACCCGATATGTCCCTGGGCACTCACCATCGGTGTATTACACAATGTCAACGGGGGTGAGAGGCTAGCGTCATAACACTAACTCAAATGGTGTATTGCTCATGGCTGATGATTGCTGCAAGTTATAGGCAAACTACACAGGGTCAAGGAGAGACACGCAATTGTACTAGCTTACCGACATAAAGCGATGAAGGTATTCTTTAAGTAGAGCATTTATCCTCTCTGTATGGCTATCAGTCTGAGGATGGTTCGCTATAGATAACTTTAGCTCTGAACCAAAAGTCTTAAACAACAACGTCCAAATGTTACCAGTAAACCTGGCATCCGTATCAAAAATAATATACAAGGGAAGCCCAAAAAGCTTCACCACATGCTTGAAGAATAAATCAAATGTCTCCTTGGCTGAGCAAGGCTTAGGGGCTATGATCAACACAACGTACTTTGATAACCTGTCCACAATAAAAAAAATAGAAGTCTTCTCTTTAACCTTGGGTAACCCAATGATTAAATCCATGGAAACTGGAGTCCATGGCTGTTCTAGAATTGGAAGAGGCTGTAATAATCCAACTTTATGCCTCCTATCACCTTTATCCTACTGGTAGATCAAGAAGGTGCAAACATAATGATCGACATCAACTAGCATGGAAGGCCAATGGTAAGATCAAGATAATAGAATCAGCATCATGTGCTATCCCGGATGTCCACTCTATGTTGTGTCATGAAGCTTTCTTAATAACTTGCATCGAAGTTTGGCAATGACTGGAACAAGAAGACGACCACCCTTGGCTAATGAAAGGAAGCCACCCTGAAGAGAGTAATAATGAACCTTGCCTTCTCACACATCGGCGATCAACTACTAGTATTTGGCATCGAGAATAGTAGCTTGCCAGGTGCGATTGAGGAAATCACCCTCAATCATTTATATAGAAGCTAGCACCACAGTACACATCATACTAAAAGCATTTGGAACCACATTGGAGTGCCCCGGTCTATCCTCCCAGGTGAAGTCAAATTCAGTAATAAATTCCAGCCATCTCACTTGTTTCAGTGAAAACTTCTTCTGCATAGTGAAGTATGTGTTGGCAATATTATTCATCTTCACTACGAAAGCGTTACCAAGAAGATAGATGTGCTAAACTCAAAGATAGTGGATTACGAAGACCACCACCTTCTTTTGAGCTGAGTAGTGCTGCTCCATCAGACTCAACTTCCTACTCTCAAATACCACAAGTTGCCCCTCCTGTAAGAGCACTCCACCGATCGCTCTGTCTGAGGCATTAGTGTGGACCTCAAAGGGCCCACTGAAGTTCGGCATACGAAGACTTGGCTTAGTGGTGATCCTGCATTTTAACCCTTCAAATGTAGTCTGATGTCATTCTTCCCATAGCCAAGAAGTCTCCTTCCTCATGAGGTTAGAAAGAGGAACTGCAATCTTAGAATAATCCTGAATGAATTTCCTATTGGAATCCACCACTCCTAAGAAAGATCGCAGCTCAGTAAGGGAAGTAGGTATGGACCACATAACGATGGGCGCACCTTCCAGGACCCATCTGGACAGTGTCGTGGCCTACTACATGGCTCAAAAACTGGAACTCTAAAGTAGCAAGGGAGCACTTTTCCCTCTTCATATGCAGCTGGTGTTCTCTCTGTCTCTATAACACTAATCTCAAATGCTGTAAATGCTCATCCATCGTAGTCAAGTACACCATGATATCTGATGCCTTGTATTTCTATAGTACTTTTCAGTATGATTTTATCTCAAAACAAGGTTATTTCTGATGTTTTTATATCTCATTGAGGTTTATTTACTTACTTGTTTCAGAATCTTCACATTTTTTTTGAATCTTTGGAAATGTAGATAAAATCACTCAATTTTTGGAGGTTTTTGAAGATTCTAGACCCATAGAGTGATTCCTGATGATGAGACAAGGCTGCATAGCAAAATTTATAGTGAAATGGAGCTTTCCCTGAGAATCACGGCTAGGCCTTAATCACAATCACGGGCTATGATTCGTAAAGATTAACAAATCCATGGTGCTCTTCACGGCCAAACCCTGACAGACTTCTTAGGCCGTGATCATAAGACGGAATTCCAAAGGTTAGCATTCCAGACAATCATGGCCAGGCCAGGATTCTAATCACAGGCCATGATTTCCTTGTGTCTTCATCTAAAATATATAGTGCACTTCATGGCCAGACCATGATTCTTTTCTTAGACTGTGATGGAGGTCTCCCGAAATCTATAGTACAGGTCGTGATCACGCTTCCGCCCCTTCACCTTCTTCACGTTTTTTGTTCGATCTAGGACTCTAAAAATTCAGTAAAAATCACTCTCCGAAGGCCAAGAGGGAGGTGAGGTGTTAGGGCTTAAAAGCCCTTTTTGTGACATTTGGAGAGAGGAATTGGACGATGGACACGCTAGGGTGAAGGAACCAGCATCGAGAATTTTCAGAGGTGATTTTGGGGCGATTTTGCGATGATGCTTCACCAAACTGAGGGGAAGCATTTGCATCATCTTCTCTTATCTCTCTTTAGTCTTAGTTTCTAGTTTTCTTCATTGATTTGAGAGATCTATAACAAATTTCGTGGTTGTACTAGCTTAAACTATTAATCAGGACTCATATGGAGTCCGGAGACTTGATCTACTTTATGAACTGAGTTATTTTGATATTTATGAGTTATTTCTAAGTATATTTTATCTAGCTGTGTTATTGCAAGATTTTACCTTGATCAAGTAATCTTGTGTTTTAGATGCCACGAGAAGTACCGAAAGGAGAATCGTGACGTCGGATCAGCTAGAAATGACTTTTGAATTCCTAACATGAAAGTAGTTAGGATTCAATCGAGGGCAACATAGTTTATTATATAACTTAATGGACTTGCTTAAATCGATAAGCCATGAAAGTAGGAGATCGATTTAAGTATTAGGTTGTGCTACTAAAAGGGGGGCAACCTGTACTTTAGGATAAATTCCTTGTGCAACAAGAATAACTTATGGATTAGTTTATTTTAGTTTTGTTGGATCAGTCAATATAGTGAATTCTGAAGTTCCGATATCTCTCATTTTGACACCCTTTGTGTTTCTATCGTTGCTTTTCCTATTTCGTTCGTAGTTGAAATTGATAACCTATTTCCTAAACATAAATTTGGATTGCTTAGCTTTTAGAAATCAGAATTATTTGTACTTAACCCAGTTCTTTGTGGGACCGATATCTTTCGTATTACTTCTATAACCCTGTGCGCTTGCGGTGTGTGTCAATTTTTTGGCTTCTTTGCTGGGGAATTTTGGACAATATTAACATATTTCTGAAATTTAGTAGACTAAGCATTTTGTTTATTTTGTTTTTCTTACTGTTTATTTCTATTTCAACTATTCCCTTTCTTAAGCTTTATCATTGTTTCTAATCACTTTTTTATGCAAAGAAGCTTAAGAATAGTAGACCTCTACGAGCTAGACATTGAAATTGAAAGGACATTCAAGCGAAGGAGAAAGCTCAAACAACTAAAGGACAAAGAGCGCCAGAGCGAAATGGAACCCTTACCCTTGAATCTAGACAATGTCCAAGAGCCTTTAGCTATAGGGAACAACAACAATAGAACTTTGAGAGGCTATGCTGCTCTTTCTACCCAGGGTTTATAGTTTGGGCATTGCTTGCCCGAACGTGGAAGCCAATAAATTTGAGATTAAGCTGACACTGCTATCAATGGTTCAACAACACCAGTTTTAGGGCTCTCCTCTTGAGGGTCCCAACATGCACTTGGCCATAGTTTTAGAATACTGTGATACCATAAAAATTAATGGTGTTTCAACTGAAGCAATCAGGCTAAGACTATTCCCCTTCTCTCTCAAGGACCGAGCAAGGGCATTGCTGCATACTATACCATCTACTTTGACAAGGATGTGGGGTAAACTTTCACAAGCTTTTCTTTCAAAGTACTTCCCCCCGGCAGGACGATCCAGCTGAGGAATCAAATCACAAGCTTCATGCATAAACTTGGGGAGACCCTCTATGAAGCATGGGATAGATTCAAGGAGCTATAAAGTATGTGCCCGCACCATGGAATTGGGACAAGGGTACTCGTCCACACATTTTATAACGACTTGAATTACAACACAAGACTTACTATGGACGTAGCAGCTAGAGGAGCCTTGATGAACAGAGGAGTAGAGGGCGTAATGAACTTACTAGAGGACATGGCGATGAACCACCACCAGTTGTCATCCAAAAGAGGTACTCCTTCAAGGACACCAGGTAAGTATGAGATAGATGCTTTAACTTCTCTAACTGCGAAGGTAGATTCCTTGTGCAAAAAATCTAGACTCCTTTACGATAAATGCTAATGAAACTAATACTGTCTCGTGTGAGATGTGTGGGGTTTTAGGTCATGTGGCTATTGAATGCCAATCAGGGAACAATCAGTCGATCCAGCATCCCCATGAGCAAATGAACGCAATTGAAATCTGAACCAGTAGAACAATTCATGGAGAAACCACCCCAAGTTTTCATACAGGACCAACAAACTGATTAATCCAGGGCAAGCTCCACAACCCAATCTCAGGCAACCTCTGAGCTTTCAGCAAAGACATTATAACCCACCACAAAAGTCAAACTTGGAGTCCCTCTTTGAAACTTTCATGGTGGTATAGACCAAACAGAATGAAAATGTAAGCGAGGCTCTGAAACAACTTGCATCTAGGGTTGATGGTTTAGCCACTCACAATAAGATGATAGAAACTAAATTGGCTCAGCAAGCTAGTTCATCGACTAGACTAGCAAGAAAACTCCGTTCTCTACATGTGATCAATCCAAAGGAGCATTGCAATGCAATCTCTACGTGAAGTGGAAAGAAGCTTAAGGACCCAAAAAATGCCAAATTAGGAAGACCAAGCACAGGAGCTTGAAGGCCCCATAGATGGGAGAGACTCATTTAGGGAAAGCACCAGAGGAATCAGAAGAAAGGGAGGAGGCGAGACCTTATGTTGCACCACTAGCCTACATGCCTCCTATCCCCTTCCCCTAGAGATTAGCCAAAGCAAAGCTAGACAAACAATTTGGTAAATTTTTTGAAGTTTTGAAAAAGCTTCACATTAACATACCTTTTGTTAATGTTTTGTCGTAGATGCCCACCTATGCTAAATTACTAAAGGACATCTTGTCCAATAAGAGAAAATTAGAGGAGCAGGGAACCGTCACATTCACTGAATAGTGCAATGCAATTATCCAGAACAAACTTCCCTAGAAGCTCAAAGATCTAGGGAGTCTTTTTCATACCCTTTCAGATTGGGGAAATGACATTTCAACGTGCCCTTTGTGACTTAGAGGTGAGTGTCAGTTTGATGCCACTTTCCTTGTGCAAGAAGTTGAATATCGGGGACTTGAAGCCAACCATTATTTCTCTGTAGTTACCTGATAGATCGGTCCATTGATCGATTGGAATCATGTAGGATGTCCCTATCATCCTTGGGAGGCCCTTTCTTGCCACAGCCGGAGCAGTGATCGACGTCAAGAACAAAAAAAATGAGATTTAAACATTGGTGAGAATGTGGTTCAGTTTGATTTATCTGACTCTCTAAAAAACCCTCTTTTGCAAGAACGTGATGTAGTGTTGACATGATAGAGAGAAAGGTAAAGCATGTTGAACCATTCAAGAGAGACATCGACCCACTAGAACTGTGTTTGCTTGATACTGAAGACCAAGACATTGAAGAGCACGCTAATGACTATTCACAATTGTTGGACTCATGACGAGCTCTGGAGTTCAAGCAAGCCAAGTTGGAAACACTCTTTGAAGTAATCCTAGGAGAAATAGAAGAAAAGAAGATTGAATTCAAAATTCTTCCCAACACCCTAAGATACGAATTCCTTCGTGACAACTCCACATACACAGTGATAGTCAATGCCGATCTGAACAGAGAATAGACTAAACTCCTACTAGGGAAACTCCATCTACATAAAAAGGTAATTGACTACTCATTGGATGATATTAAATTCACCTTTCTGTCTATATGCATAGGATCCTACTAGAGAGCAACAACAAACCATCTGTAGAATTTCAATGTCGACTGAATCGTTCAATCAAAGAAGTTGTCAAGAAGGCAGTTCTTAATCTTTTGGATGTCGGGGTTATCTACCCCATTTCTGATAGCTCTTGGGTTAGCCTTGTACAAGTAGTACCCAAGAAAGGAGGGGTGACCGTGATAAAGAATGATGCTGAGGAGTTGATCCCAACAAGTATGGTCACTGGATGGAGGATATGTATAGACTATAGGAAATTGAACAAAGCCATAAGAAAATATCATTTTTCTCTCCCTATCATTAATCAAATGTTGGAGAGATTAGCTCATAACTCATATTTTTGTTTTTTGGATGACTTTTCAGGATTCTTTCAAATACCCATCCATCCCGAGGACCAAGAGAAAATAACCTTCACTTTCCCCTATGGAACCTACGCATATAGAAGGATGTCATTTGGCATATTCAACGCCCCTACTACATTCCAAAACGTGATGATGGCCATCTTTGCTGATTTCAATGAAGATTTCATGGATATTTTTATGGATAATTTTTTTGTGCATGGCTCTTCCTTTAATGATTGTCTGTCTAAACTTTCCAAAGTCTTGCAGTGCAATGAAGAGGTCAACCTCATGCTGAACTAGGAAACATGCCACTTTATGGTCCGAGAAGGGATAGTTTTGGGCCATTTGATCTCAAAGCGCAGGATCGAGGTAGACAAGGCTAAGGTTACAATAATTGAAAAGTTGAAACCACCTACATCAATTAAAGGAATATGTAGTTTTCTGGGGCATGCTGAGTTCTACAGGAGATTTCTTAAGGACTTTTTAAAGATTGCTTATCCTTTAACTAGCTTGCTAGCTAAGGACTCTATCTTTTGTTTGGATCAGGATTGTGAGGAGGCATTTTCCATGCTTAAAAGAGCCTTGATTTCAGCACCAGTCATGCAACCTCCTGATTGGTCGTTGCCCTTCGAACTGATGTGCGATGCAAGTGATCTAGCTATGGGGGTCACCCGGGGGCAAAGGAAATACAAGAAACTGCATGCATTCTACTATGCAACCCGGACCCTTGATGAAGCTCAAGTCAACTATGTGACAACTGAGAAGGAGCTATTTGCGATAGTATTTGCTTTCAATAAATTTTGTTCTTACTTGATAAATTTGAAAGTGTTTGTGTATACTGATCATGCAGCGATCAAGTATCTTATCAACAAGAAGGATGCTAAGCCGAGACTCATTAGATGGATCCTCCTCCTAAAGAAGAATTGGTAACCGATCACCTTTTGAGGCTGGAAAGGGAAAATCTGGGAGAAGCTAAAGAAAAATTGGAAATAAATGACTCATTCCCAAAAGAACATCTCTTAGCACTCATTGACCAAGGCGCCCCATAGTATGCAAATTTTATGAATTTCATAGCATCTGACATCCTTCCTCCTAATCTTGCTTTTAAGAAGAAGAAGAAATTTCTACATGACATGAAATTCTATTATTGGGATGACCCATACCTCTATAGAAGATGCGCTGATGGGCTATTTAGATGATACATTCCTGAAGAAGAAATCCAAGATGTACTTATGCACTGCCATTCTTCACCATATGGGGGCCATGCAAGTGTGGCAAAGACAACCTTCAAACTATTGCATTCCGGTCTATTTTGTCCCTTAATATTTCATGATGCTCGAAGCTTTGTCCTCACCTATGATGAACTTCCACTAAATAGTATCTTGGAAGTGGAAATATTTAATGTGTGCGTTATACACTTCATGGGACTTTTCCTATCTTCGTGCAGTAAACGGTACAACCTTGTTTCCGTGGACTACGCATCTAAGTAGGTGGAGGCTTCAACTGAAGTGACCAATGACTCCAAGGTGGTTATGAAGCTGATGAAGAAAACCATATTCCCCAGCTTCAGTATTCCATGAGTCTTTAAAAGTGATACAGGATCCCACTTTATAGAGCAGAGATTTGAAGCACTCTTGAGAAGATATGGAGTTACTCATAAAGTGCTATGCCCTACCATCCACAAATGAGTGTTGGTGTATATGCCCTAGGACCTAGTATTGGTCCATTATTGTACTACTTGACTTTGATATTTATATATGATTCTGGCATTGTCATTATCTATGTTTGTCTACATCTGCGATTGTGTACTTACATGGTAATGTCCCTGGAGACAAATTGGATCTGTGCTCAAATAATTATCCCCAGTCGATGTACCTGAGTGGATATGAGACAGCTCTGGTACTTGTGAGACTAGTATATGAGCTGGTTTGGCACGAGGTGCTAACACAGACATATGGGTATATCAGTGGTGGATATACTGGACTGACCCGCTATGAGGCAATGACTTGGTGTCATGAGTTATCCTCACAAGTGATAGGAGATGCATTGATCCCTTGAATTGAGGTCATTGGCCATTCTATATGGTTAGGGACATGCTTTGATACAACCTAACACTTTGCCGTAGTTGGGAGGGAATAATGGTTGTCATTAAGCATGTCACGATCCATATTAGAAGGTCAATGTACAGACAAAAGATTTGCCCCTTTCTGAGGGAAGCTTGATATCTATGGAGCTCCTCTATGGTGTCTATGACTGAAAGTGTATGGCCATACCCAGGTGAGAACCTGATTTAGTCATAGCCATGTGATTGGGTGAAAACAAGTGGTGACACACTTGTCCAATCGGATATTAGTTCGACAAAAAGACTGTAATGCATCTGTACCTAGTTGCGATGATGTGGATGTCGATGTCGATATCCATTCCAATGACTTGGGTAGCAGCGATGCACTGCTAGGTGTCATTCACTGCTTGTGGTGACCATAAGTCAGCACTGCCAACGTTAGAGGAACCTACAGGGTCGCACACCAAGATACTCGAGTTCTCATATTGATCGGGAAGCCTTATGATCGAGTTATTGGATAGCTCGGATCGATTTGGGAGATTTCATCAGCGCCAATGTGCCTAATGAGATGAAAGAGAGTTATTGGAGCCAAAATTCATTTTTGGCAGGTTGACCCTTATTTGACCATGGTTGGTCACATTTGGATTAGGGTTGCATTGGATTGGATCCAATTGCTTAATCAACCCATGCAAATGAAGTTTGGGCATGCTCATTATCCAATGAGGCCCAATAACAAGTTGTCATGAAGCAACAATGGGCTAAAAGGGTATAATGGGGAGAAAAGCCAACCCCATTGGCGCCAAGGGCATAATGGGGTGAGCTTGGCGCAATTTGCTTCCTTTAGAAGGAATTGGCGCTTCCCCCTTCATGCTTGGATGGAAAGCTTGCCTCTAAGGCAAGGCTTGAGACATCTAAGGCATGGTAGGCTTATATGGTAAGTCTTGGGTAAGTGCAAGGAGTTTATGGAAAAGTCTTGGAGACTTTCCAAAGCCATAAACCCTAATTGCAACCAAACCCTAAACCCTAGCCGCCCCTCTTGATTGTTTGCGCCTCTACCTCTTTCTCTTGGCCACCCCTTGCTTCTATATATTGGAAGGATGTGTGAGCTCCTTCATGCAATATTCAATAGGCGTGAGAACATTGAAAGGGCGAGAGCAAGGAGGACTTCAAAGCTTGGCGCAAGCTTCTTCCATCTTCATAGCATCAAGCCTTCTTCCTCCTTTCCTCTTGGCGCAAGGAGCATTGGTGCTTGGTGGCTTGTCTTCTTCCCTCTTCCTTCTTGGCGCAACTTCTCTAGAAGGTGGCGCAAGTAAAGTGGAGGTATCCCTAAGGCTTGGATCTTCATCCCGAGGCTAGCACCGGGCGAGGAAGAAGAGGACTCGAGGCATCCGTGTGTGTGAGACTGCAGAGGGCGCACGCCTGGGCACCTACCTCGACATCGGCCTCGTCTTGCTTTAAGGTATTTTCTATCTCATCGTGTCGACTCCCTCGTTTGACGATCTTCACTGGGTTTTTGGGACTGGGCTGTTTCAGGGATATTCTTCCGCTGTGCAATGTATGTGTGTTGTAATGACTCTGAAAAATTATAAAATATCCTTGGGGTTTCCCAACAGTGGTATCAGAGCGACTTGCGAGACTCGAACGATGTAATTTCATGCTTTTCCATGCTCACATGTCATATCTCAATTTTCGCAAATTGCATGATCACATGGCGCATGATTTTTCTAAGTAGGAAAAATTGAAGTTTCTTGTTCTTATCATATTTTCAATTTCTTTTGGATTTTTGGGTTATTTTTCTTGCTTGATTTAAAGATCAAAGGCGCACGTAGTTTTGTCAAGTAAGACGGGCAATGTGTCTTCGGACTGGCCGGGTCTCTTGATCCGACAAAATTGCCAGCCGAAACGATCTATGAAATCATCATGAAAATTAATCGCGAATAACCAAAGGATTTGTGATAAGAAGATGAGGAAAAGAGACTTGTTTTATGAAAAAGTAAAATTTCAGATTTTATGTTTTTCATGAGCATGTAGAATTGCATGAGTAAATACATTGGTTGTGCATAATGTTGTGGTCATGAGTCAAGCCCCTTTGCATGCCTGTGATATATCCTTGTGAGGCCTGCGTGTCGCTTTTCTTTACTTTTAACTAAAAAGAAGATTAGGATGGCGCGTGTACTTGGAGATTGACGCATGCATGCTTGCTTGCGCACCTTGCTTGGTGGCGCAAGAAGCACTCTCCCTTGATGGCGCATGGTGTAGTGGCACAAGATGACTTAGCCGAGCCTTAGGGCTTGTGTTCTAGGAGTCTTGGCCCATACATGGTGGCACATCACCCTTGAAGGAAGCCAATGGCATTGGCCGAACCTATGGGGGTGCTTCTAGGGTTTCCCTAGAACTACCTCTAGGGTTTGAGAGCTAAACCATAGTGAGAAGGACCTTGGAGCCAACCTTGAAGACCAAGCTAGAGGTCAGCTAGGCTACGGCTAGTTTTAGGGGGCTTGAGTCCTAAGTCAAGAGTTGAACCTCTTTTTGGCATGAGTTGGTTCAATGTCTTGAATAGGCTATGATCACATCATTCTTTTACTGTTTTCAGTATCTGCTAAAGCATGATAGTGATGTTTTATCGTTATGTTATCACTATAAGATTGCATGCCTGTATTGATAGACATAAGAAAAAACTGATGAGACCTTAAACAAAAACCCTTAATTAAAATATCAAGTCTAGTAGCCTTCTAACGCGTGGCCCTCACTAAGCTATCGATCAGTGGAGTTGTGAACTGTTTCCCACCCTCGTGGGACACACCCACTTATCTTTAGAAAGTGCGTGGTGGCAATGGTTTCCTCAGTCCAGTTTTAACTTGGGCATGCCTTCAAAAGGAAACTTGTTGCCCCTTGGCATAACGGTTAGGAATGGACTTGACTAGATTTTCATATGTGCTGGGCACATGATGAAACTCTAGAGGCAACGTTGGCAGGTTAGGGTTTCATGATGTATCCAGCCCTCGCTGGACATGAAATGCCTAGACTGTCTCAACATGGGGAGTTGCTTGGAGCAACTGGCCGACGCGCCCACCTTAAGAAGCATGGGTCACTTTGTGCATCTCATCCCACCCTCGTGGGATGCGAAGCCTCATGTGGAATAAGGATCCCATCTTACTAGGAAATCTTAAATTTCCCAATTGACTTTGTGGGTTGTCAATCTGATTAAAATAGTGGGAGCCATAATCATTTAAAACAAGTCCAGTTTAAATGATTCAAAGTAGTACTAATCTGCTGTTCCTTGGTTGTTGTCGAACAATGGCAACGAACAATAGCGGATTGACACTGCGATCACTCCTTGATAAGGATAAGTTGGTTGGAATCAACTTTATGGACTAGCATCGGAACTTGAGGATAGCCCTCAAGCTCGAGAAGAAGTTGTATGTCCTTGAGCAGCCTCTTCCTACAGCTCCTGCGCCTATGCCCGAACGGCAGACAGGGATGCTTTTAGAAAGCATCAAGATGACACTTTGGAGGTAGCATGTCTCATGCTAGCCACTATGGCACCTGAACTTCAGGTGCAATATGAGGAGCAGAACGCTTTTCAGATGATTACTCATTTGAAACAGATGTTCGAGGCTCAGGCTAGAACTGAGAGAAATGACACTGCCAAAGCAGTCTTTCGGTGCAAATTATCTGAAGGTGCACTAGTGAGACCCCATGTTCTCAAGATGATTGGGAATGTGGATCATCTCAAAAGACAGGGACGACACCATAGATAATGAGCTGGTTGTAGATCTTATTCTGCAGCCCCTACCCCCTAGCTTCAATCCGTTTATTAAAAATTTTAATATGAACCGGATTGATTGCACACGGGAGGAACTGTTGAATATGCTCCAAACAACCGAGCGTGAAATGGGAAAGACCAAACCCAATTTTATTCTTTTGGTCCCTGCGGCCAAGAAGATGAAGAAGAAGGGTAAGACACGTGCTAAGGGCAGTGCCAAGGGTCTTACCAAGGCACTGCAGAAAAAGGCAAAGAAGTCAAATGACCAGAGGTGCTTCCACTGTGGCGAGCAAGGTCACTGGAGGAGGGACTGTAAGCAACTTCAGAATGAGGAGAAGAAAGGTTTGGCCTTAGCTTCTAGCTTAGGTATTTATGTTACAGAAGTCAACCTTTCTACTTCTATGTCATGGGTATTGGATATCGCATGTGGAGCTCATATTTGTACAAATATGCAGGGGCTCAAGAAAAGTAGATCGGTGCGGGCTGGAGAGATTGACCTACGAGTTGGAAATGGGGCACAGGTTGCTGCTGTTGTTGTAGGAGTTTTGACTCTCTCCCTGCCTTCTGGACTTCAGTTAGAGCTAGATAATTGCTATTGTGTACCTTCACTTACTAAGAACATTGTATCCATTCCTTGCTTGGCAAAGAAGGGATTTAAGTTTGAAATAAATAAGAACTCATGTTCTTTTTTATTTGCAAATATGTTCTATGGGAAGGATACTTTATGCAATGGTTTATATGTCTTGGACATGGATAGCTCTATTTGTAACATAAATAATAAAAGGACCAAACTGAATGGTTCAGTTGGTGCTTTCCTATGACATTGTCGATTAGCCCATATAAACAAGAATCACATCCAACAACTCCATGCAAATGGGTTGTTAGATTCAAGTTCCTTGAAGGAATTTGATACTTGTGAATCTTGTTTATTAGGGAAGATGACAAAGGTGCCCTTCACCAAGATTGGTGAGAGGGCATGAGGTTTATTGGATCTCATACATACTGATGTTTGTAGGCCATTCAATAAACAAGCCAGAGGAGGGTACAACTACTTCATCACATTTACTGATGACTTCAGTAGATATGGTTATGTCTACTTGATGAGACATAAGTCTGAATCCTTTGAGATATTTAAGGAGTTCAAACATGAAGTAGAGAACCAGCTTGGTAGATCCATTAAGGCTCTTCGATCAGATCGTGGTGGAGAGTACCTGAGCGGTGAGTTCTTTGACTATCTGAGAGAGTGTGGGATCCTATCCCAACTCACTCCTCCTGGAACACCTTAATGGAATGGTGTGTCTGAAAGGAGAAATCAAACTTTGTTGGACATGGTTCGGTCTATGATGAGTCATGTAACTCTACCTCTCTCATTCTGGGGGCATGCACTTGAGAGAGCTTCTCTGATACTGAATAACGTTCCATCTAAGAGTGTCTCCAAGATACCATACGAGGTATGGAGTGGGAGATGCCCTAATCTCACTTTTATCAGGATCTGGGGATGTGAGGCCTATGTCAAACGTCAGGATTCTAGCAAGCAAGAACTTATATCTGATAAATGCGTATTTGTAGGGTACCCTAAGGAAACTAAGAGTTACTACTTCTATGTTCCCACCGAGAACAAAGTTTTTGTTGCTCGGGGTGCTGTCTTTCTAAAGAAAGAATTTCTCATGAAAGAAGTTAGTGGGAGGAAGTTTGACTTGGACGAGGTCCAAGTGCAACCACAAGACAAAGAGATGGAACCTGAGCACCTGCACCGGTTGCTGGGCAACCTGAGGCTCAGACACAGACCCCACATTGGTCTGGGAGAATTTGTCGTGCACCTGAGAGGTATGGGTCGCTACCGACTCAACACGACGGGAACTTCATCATTGAGGATGAATCTAGGACTTATGATGAGGTGGTCAGTGGACCGGACTCCGAGAGATGGCTTGAGGCCATGCGATCTGAGATGGATTCCATGTTAGCTAACCAAGTATGGGATTTGGTTGAACTGCCTGATGGGGTAAAACCCATAGTGTGTAAGTGGGTCTTCAAGAGGAAGACTGACATGGATGGCAACATAGTTACCTATAAGGGTAGACTAGTGGCTATGGGATTCAAACAAGTTAACGGGGTGGACTATGATGAAACCTTCTCGCCGGTTGCCATGATCAAATCTATTCGGATTCTGCTTGCTGTAGCTGCATATCATGATTATGAGATATGACAGATGGATGTGAAGACAACATTCCTTAATGGGAAGCTGACTGAGGATGTGTATATGACACAACCTGATGGCTTCATCCATCTTGCATATGCCAGTAAGGTCTGCAGGATAAAGAAATCCATCTATGGATTAAAGCAAGCATCTCGAAGTTGGAATCTTCGGTTTGATGCAGCTGTGAGAGATTATGGCTTTATCAAAAGCGAAGATGACGCATGTGTATATGGAAAATTCAGTGGGAGCTTGGTGACATTTATGGTCTTGTATGTCAATGACATACTGCTCATCGGAAACGACATCCCTAGTCTTCAAGCTGTGAAGACATGGTTAGGGACGTGTTTCGAGATGAAGGACCTAGGAGAGGCCGCCTATATCCTAGAGTGAGGATCTACTGGGATAGATCCAAGAGGCTCCTAGCCCTTAGTCGGAGTACCTACATTGATAAGGTCCTGGAGAGGTTCAACTTGGAGCAATCCAAGAAAGGATACCTTCCAGTGAGACATGGCCTTACTCTCTCAAAGAGCCAGTGTCCCACCACACAGGCTGAGAGGGATGACATGAGTTGAGTCCCCTATGCTTCGGCAGTGGGATCGATTATGTATGCAATGTTGTGTACTAGACCAAATGTGGATTATGCTGTGAGCATAACCAGCCGATACCAATCCAATCCAGGATTACAACACTAGGTGGCTGTAAAGAACATCCTTAAGTATCTGAGAAGAACTAAGGATCTGTTTTTGGTCTATGGGGGACAGGAAGACCTCAGTATGTAGGGCTACACTGATGCGTTGTTCCAGTGTGACCCTGACGACTTCAGATCGCAGGCCGGCTATGTGTTCAAGATGAATGGAGGCGCTGTATGCTGGAAGAGCTTCAAGCAATCCACCATAGCTGATTCTACAACCGAGGCTGAGTATGTGACTGCTTCTAAGGCAGCCAAAGAAGCCGTTTGGATTAGGAAGTTCATTTCTGAACTGCAGGTGGTTCCAAGTGCAATGGATCCCATTGAGCTCTACTGTGACAACAATAGAGCAATTGCACAAGCCAAGTAACCACAGTCTCATCAAAGGTCCAAACACATACTCAGAAGATTTCACCTGATCAGAGAGATTATTGACAGAGGTGATGTCAAGATTAGCAGAGTTGACATAGAGAACAATTTGGCAGACCCATTGACCAAGGCTTTGGCGCAGCAGAAGCATGATGGTCACGCTAGAGATATGGCGTTGAGATTCCATAACCTCTAGGTCTTAGTGCAAGTGGGAGATTGTTGGTGTATATGCCCTAGGACCTAGTATTGGTCCATTATTGTACTACTTGACTTTGATATTTATATATCATTCTGGCATTGTCATTATCTATGTTTATCTACATCTGCCATTGTGTACTTACATGGTAATGTCCCTGGAGACAGATTGGATATGTGCTGAAATAATTATCCCCAGTCGATGTACCTGAGTGGATATGGGACAGCTCTGGTACTTGTGAGACTGGTATATGGGCTGGTTAGGCACGAGGTGCTAACGTAGACATATGAGTATATCAGTGGTGGATGTACTGGACCGACCCGCGTTGAGGCAATGACTTGGTGTCATGAGTTATCCTCACAAGTGATAGGAGATGCATTAATCCCTTGACTTGAGGTCATTGGCCATTCTATATGGTTAGGGACATGCTTTGAAACAACCTAACACCTCACCGTAGTTGGGAGGTAATAATGGTTGTCATTGAGCATGTCACGATCCATATTAGAAGGTCAATGTACAGACAAAGGATTTGCCCCTTCCTGAGGGAAGCTTGATATCCATAGAGCTCCTCTATGGTTCTATGACTGAAAGTATATGGCCATACCCAGGTGAGAACCTGATTTAGTCATAGCCATGTGATTGAGAGAAAACAAATGGTGACACTTGTCCAATCAGATATCAGTTCGGCAAAGAGACTGTAATGGATCTGTACCTAGTTCGGCAAAGAGAGTTATTGGAGCCAAACTTTATTTTTGGCAGGTTGACCCTTATTTGACCATGGTTGGTCACATTTGGATTAGGGTTGCATTGGATTGGATCCAATTGCTTAATCAACCCATGCAAATGAAGTTTGAGCTTGCTCATTATCCAATGAGGCCCAATAACAAGTTGTCATGAAGCAACAATGGGCTAAAAGGGTATAATGGGGAGAAAAGCCAACCCCATTGGCGCCAAGGGCATAATGGGGTGAGCTTGGCGCAATTTGCTTCCTTTGGAAGGAATTGGCGCTTCCCCCTTCATGCTTGGATGGAAAGCTTGCCTCTAAGGCAAGGCTTGAGACATCTAAGGCATGGTAAGCTTATATGGTAAGTCTTGGGTAAGTGCAAGGAGTTTATGGAAAAGTCTTGGAGACTTTCCAAAGCCATAAACCCTAATTGCAACCAAACCCTAAACCCTAGCCGCCCCTCTTGATTGTTTGCGCCTCTACCTCTTTCTCTTGGCCACCCCTTGCTTCTATATATTGGAAGGATGTGTGAGTTCCTTCATGCAATATTCAATAGGCGTGAGAACATTGAAAGGGCGAGAGCAAGGAGGACTTCAAAGCTTGGCGCAAGCTTCTTCCATCTTCATAGCATCAAGCCTTCTTCCTCCTTTCCTCTTGGCGCAAGGAGCATTGGTGCTTGGTGGCTTGTCTTCTTCCCTCTTCCTTCTTGGCGCAACTTCTCTAGAAGGTGGCGCAAGTAAAGTGGAGGTATCCCTAAGGCTTGGATCTTCATCCCGAGGCTAGCACCGGGCGAGGAAGAAGAGGACTCGAGGCATCCGTGTGTGTGAGACTGCAGAGGGCGCACACCTGGGCACTTACCTCGACATCGGCCTTGTTTTGCTTTAAGGTATTTTCTATCTCATCGTGTCGACTCCCTCGCTTGACGATCTTCACTGGGTTTTTGGGACTGGCCTGTTTCGAGGATGTTCTTCCGTTGTGCAATGTATGTGTGTTATAATGACTCTAAAAAATTGTAAAATATCCTCGGGGTTTCCCAACAGTTGTCAAGTCAAGGTTTCAAACCATGAGATGAAAAGGATTCTAGAAAAAACCATATCTAAGTCAAGAAAGGACTAGGTGCTCAAACTCCATGATGCACTGTGGGCATACAAAATAGCGTACAAGACTCCCTTAAGTATGTTCCCTTTCCAAATCATTTATGGGAAATCTTGTCACTTATCAGTGGAGATTAAGCATAGAGCATACTGGGCCGTTAAGCAACTTAACTATGACCTCAAGAGTGCTGGAGAGAAGAGGAAGTTTCTGCTCAATGAATTGAAAGAAATGCGCCAATATACATATGAGAGTGCCAAGATCTACAAAGAACGAACCGACCAATGGCACGATTGGCACATCATCAAAAAGGAATTCAAAGAAGGTGATAAAGTTCTACTTTTTAACTCCAAATTGAAACTATTCTCAGGAAAGTTGAGAACGAGGTGGTCCGGTGATGAGGACATAGAAGTGTTGGGGTATGCCCTTAAGGCTAATGTTTGAGGCCTTGGGATTCTTTCAGTATCATGTATAAACTCTTATGTTTATAAAGGCAATGGTTGTTATTCAGTTTGTTACATTGTCTGCTGCAATAAGTGTGCTTCTGAATAATGTCTCAATGCTGTTCAGCTTGGCTGACATGCTGTAATGTCCTTAGTCGAGATATCTTGGTGAACATGAGACAGCCTTGATATGATTGAGACTAATATGTGTTCTAATCTTATAGGATGCTTCGAGCATGGAATAAGATGTAGACTCATGGGTACATTGGATGTACTGGACAGACCCTACTAGGATATTCAATTGTTTGTCACAATGTGAATAATCCTTGTTTGCAACAAGTGGCACATGTCCTCTGACTTGAGATCACTTGTGTTTCTAAATGATGATTGTCATTGTTTTGAGGTAGTTCAATATCATTTGAAATATAATGGTTATAGACTATCTTGGATAATGATCATGAGTCAGGTTAGGACACTAGTGATAGATATAGGATTGCCGTCTCCTTGATTGGAGTGTGATGTTCTAAAGGGGCCCCCCTGAATGAGATGATTGAGAAAGTGTATGGCCATACCCAGGTGACTATGATCATCTGATCTAATCATGCTCATCATATTGGAGTTACAAGCTTGACACGCTTGTCCAATAAGAACATCCAGTGGCAAAGGAAACATGTATGCCTCGTGAAGTGGATTCACACTTGTGCTGTGGTTTGGGTGTAGTCTTGGAAGACTCTTTCCTTCATATCGGGAGACAGTGATGTGTTGCTAGATACCCCTCACTGATCGTGATAACGTAAGTTATCGTTACCGACATTTAAAGGAAACCCTTAGGGTCGCACAATTTGATGATATGGCTTACTTATGTCAGATCGTGTGGACTGAATTGTTTTGGTTCAGTTTAAAGGAGTTTAAACTCTGATTGTAAGTGAGATCTGGTCTGATCATGTTTGATTGATTAGGGCTTGAGATCGGTAAGCTTCGATCGAGAGATTGGATGCTAGATCGGTGAGATCGAGAGCATCGAGAGATGAACGGTTAGATCTTGAACCATTTGGTTTAATGAGATCTGAACCAATGTTGATTTGATTTGGTCTTTGAACCAAATGCATTGAACCGAATGAATTGAATCGGTTCACTTATGTGAACGCTTGATTCGAATGGGAGACGTTCGAAGGTAACGTGGGATTGAATGAGGACTTAGTGCTTTCTATTTTTAGAAAGGCGTTTTTCCTCCTTTGGTTAATTTCCCAACGTTTTCGAATGTGGGGGTTACTCTCTCGCTCTCTCTCGCCGACTTGTGCTCTTGCGCTCGTCTTGGGTGATCTTCACGCCAAAGGAGAAGGTTCAATCAGCATAGAAGATTCATCTCTTCTCTTCCACACACAAAAGGACACTTGGAGATCCTTGCTAGCACAAGGAGTCACAAGGAGTAGCCGACCACTCAACTTGTGTGCGTCATCTTTGGAGGAAAGCCTTATCGCCTTCCTCTTCCAAGCCGCCATCCAAGCAATGGCTATGGTATGATTCCATCTAAGATCTATGCAATTTTAAGTTGATCATATATGATGTATGCGATCCTTATGAAACCCTAATTCCGCTGCCGAAAAAGAAATTTACATAGCTATGGGTTTCGCCCCCCTCTCGAAAGGGGTCCTTCAAGAAGATAGGCCTAGAAGACCCAAAAGGGCCCATCGGAAGCCTGCCCGCTATTGGACAAGCAGCTGAATTTATTTTTGTCAAGTTATTATATTTTAAGTAATTTTCTTTTATTAGTTATCATTATTATGGAATTTTATATTTTTGGCATGTAATTTAGTAGGACACAATTGTCTAAGTTTAGCTAGGTTAGTAGTCTATTTAAACATTGTAATTCCTAAGAAGAGATATTGGAATGCTTAATAGATTTCTTTGTCAAATTACTATTCGGTGCTACTGCGTTCTCGCACCGTGAGGGCTTTGTTCTTCCCCTCTTCCCAATTTTTTCGTCTCTGCCCTGCGACTCTCCACCCCTTCACCAAAATCCTAGCAACACCAACTGGTCGCCATCCTAATTTAGGTAATTTTACTTATTGTGATTGAACGTATTTGCTTTATATTTCTATGCATGCTTGATAGAACATCCACTTAAAACTTGTGAGCATATTTTCATAGTTATTTGCATCGTAATTTACTATTATTGTCTTTTGAGATTTGCCAAAGTATTTGAAATTAGTAACTAAGTTCAACTATATACCCTTATGGAGCCATCCAGATATGGGCTAAGCATATAAGAAGTTTTACTGTGAATGACCAGAGGCTAAAGCACTATTTTCAGGACGAACAAATTGAAAAAGGGGTTGTTCTTACGCTTTCTGACCTATCAGATGTAGTTTGAAGAAATAGTTTACGATCGAGCTATAGACTTTAAACTAGCACTTCTTGGGAGGCATCCCAAGTGTTTGTTTATTTATATTTTTGTTATGTTGATTTCTTTTTATCTTGCATTGATAAGAACTTTGGTTAGCCGATTTGGGTGAGTTTTACTATGTTTTGCCAGTGATTTTACTGATTTTGGATTGTTATGGCCTGTAGGAACACTTTATGGAGATCAAGGGATTAAAGTTGCAAATTTTCACAACTACAGTGCAAATCATGCCAGGCCGTGATGAATCTGCAGTAGTGAAAATCGACTTTCCATAGTGCGAAGCATGGGTGGGTGGTGATTTCTTTCTTCAGCCATGATGAATACTGTAGCTCAAAATGTCAATTTTTCCATAGTATGAATTACAGGCAGGCCATGAAAAAATTCTTCACCCGTGATGAGTACTATAGCGTGGATTGCAAAAGTTCATATATAAATCACAGTCAGGCCGTGAATACTACTGCAGCACGAGGCGCCTATCTACACAGTGCGAATCACGACTGGGGCATGAACCACGTCTTTAGCCGTGATTGGAATCATGCCCTAGCCGTATGAATTGGGAATCACGGCTAGCGTTCGCCCGTAACAAGTGTTACCACCCTTTTCTCCTTTTTTTCTTCTCCGATCGAGCACCTCTGACATCCTTCTACCTCCAGCCAACAAGCTACGCCATCTCCTTTGAACTTCGAGTGGTTAGTTCCCCATATCTGATCTTTTTACTACTGATTGATGAGTTTCTTCGATATTTAGAGTTTTGGCACTATTGTTTCTAATCTTCGCCGCCGTCTGCCATTTCGCCCTCGAAGACACTCTATTGACATCACCTGAGATCCTCTTTCTTCCTCTTCTAATGGCACCAAAATGGTAGGCGGTTGCGACCAAGAAGTCTGCCTCCAGGTTTCAACACTTTTCCACCGGCAACTCTTTGCCGCCGCAGCACATGCCACCGTCCACTGATTTCACAAGGGGTTATACTTTCTACACGCCCTCTACTGCCTAATCAACTCCTTCATCATCCTCACACCGAGCTGAGCCATCCCAACAGTCACACCAACCCATTGAGGAGAACAACTTTGATATCAAGTTTTGAAACGTGAAACAGAAGAACAAATATAACGTCTTGGTGGCGTGCAAGGTTCTCAACATGTGATATCTGGATCGTGGATCTTTGAACATACTGGGATTATATGAGGATGTGGAGCCGATGTACTCCAACATCGGCAGGGACCAGTTCCTACAGATGACCCATCCTACTTACCTCAGCCTGACGTTGGATTCCTTTAGCTCCATAGGTGTTGAAGTCAGCACCCTGAACAATTCCGATCTGGGTCATATCACTTTCTGACTAGGGAACCATGAGCACTATTTGACGCTAGCATAGCTATGCATCGTTTATGGTTTTCCGGAGGCTGGAATGCAAAAGGTACCCCGAGAGTTTAGCAAGACCTTCTTCTGGAGTGCTATCACCACTGAGCATAATTTTTCTACATGGACTGCCAAGGCAACCAACATTAGCAATCCCACTCTTTGATATGTCCACACAATTCTTGCCCACACCATCTTCGGGCACAGGAGAGCGATGGGATGGTAAGGTAGACTGAGTTATTCTTTAGTTGGGCTATGTTGCTTTCTTTTCAGGTGGACTCGGGCTTCTATCTTGCCAAACAACTCAACCGGGTGGCCCATGCTTAGAGAGGTCTTGTGGTTATGGGTGGATTGATAACTCCCTTGGTTGTTTCACTTGGAGTCATTCCCAATGACACCGAGAAAGCACAAGGCAGCACTCAACTCGATCTCGAGTCGTGTGTTGCCATGAGAATGATTGTGCATCGGGATGACTCCTACTGCTTCGCCTTTAGAGATAGCGGCTTCACCCTTCTGTTGCCAAACACAGTGCGCACTACGGTGTGAGATCGCAACAATTGGCATGTTCAACCTGTTGCTGATGAGGAGCTAGTTCCTCTAGAGTCAGTTCCACAAGTGTCAGGAGCCTTCCACTTTGGGTATGCTTCCTCCACCAGGTCTATGATGGCTCCTCTCTAGGAGATCAGAGAGGCTCAGCTGTGCCAAGGTGAGGTTCAGAGTGAGATGGACCTTGCCGTCCAGTACATTCAGGCAGAACAATTCAACAATCATATCGCTAGAGGGAAACGAAGGCCAAGATCCAGCGCTAGGGGAACTTCATGAGCTCGATATGGGAGAAGGTGTCATCTTTGGATGAGTGGCTCACCTTTCTCACATCAGACAATATTGAGGAGGAATCCTCTTCTTCTGATGAGGATCGCGGTGACTATTCATTCAAGGGTAAAGAAAAGGGCTCAAAGTCCCAGGGTTCCTACTCGAAAAAGAAGTGAGTTTATATTTGCCCGCTCTCAGTATACCCATTCTGTCTTTGTATTATTGCCTCGCATAGATGACTATGCAACATTTAGAGTGGGTGAGCTATTATTTACTACCATGAGTTTTGTTCTGCTACTTAATGTTGGTTTTGTTGGATTTGTTGATACTTTGGTGGCCTGATCACAGGCCATGACTTATTTATTTCTCTGATGCTGCTCTTATTTAAACTATGACACTTTAAGATTTGACTTCTGATGCTACTCTTTGAAGTTGTTTGATCATATATGGTTATACCTCTGAGATCTGGTCTGTGATGTTATATTGATATGATATACATTGGTCATGCTATGATTTTGTGCAATATCTAATGTGGATACTTATGCTGGATTAAGATATTATGATATTCATTATGATTCTATGATGCTGCACTAAGTCTGATTTATGTATTTTGCTTCTAATGACATGCTCTTTCTATGATGAATTCATGACTCTGTGATACACTGAGATAATTGTGATAATGTTGTGATCCTGTGATAGCCTTGATTAAACACTGAGATCGATTCCATGCATGGTATGAAGCTATTATAATATGTTGAATGCATCACCTCGTTATGATATCTTTTATGATCTTATCCAATTGTTCTAATCTTCTGAAACCTTATGATTGTAATGTTTGAGAATGTTCAATTGATGGGTCATGGACCTAAAATTGAGTAAGGATTGCTTGCTAGTCGTGTACACATGTAGTTTATGTTGAAGCATATACACTCACTCATTCACTCGATTGATTCCATATTATTTGTTGGGCAATGATCACTTTTGTTTTTTCACATTTTATTTTAAAAAAAAGAGTTCTCTCTCTAGTGAGACATGCAACTCCTCTAACCTAGGAATGCACAAAGTAGTCAGGCCGGCATTCAACCCATGTTTGCGTTTCGTGCCAAACATGCATAAACGGTCACAAGTTCATTTTGCACACTTAGCAGATCCTAGCTAAATAACCGGGATTGCAATCAACCCATGGTTGTGTTTCATGTTAGTAGGATAAAGGAAGTTAGGTAACCTCTAAATGTGTTGTGTTGGGAAACTCCGGGGATATGTTACAAATTTTCATCAAACAATACAATTGCACAGCTGAAGAATATCCCCGAAACAGGTCAGTCCCAAAAACCCAGTGAAGATCGTCTTGCGAGGGGGTCGACACGATGAGATAGAAAGTACCTAATGCAAGTGGAGGTTGATGTCGAGGTAGGCGCCCATGCGTGCACCCTCTGCAGTCTCACACACATGGATGCCTCGAGTTCTCTTCTTCCTCGGGAAGAAGATCCACACCTTAGGAGAGTCCTCTAATCAACTTGCGCCACCACCAAGGAGTGATACGCCAAAGGGAAAGAGGAAGAGAGGATGCCGGAAGACTTCTTACACCTTGTGCCAAGGATGGGAAGGAGGAAGAAGATTTCAGCCTTGATGGAAGAAGGAGAGCTTCCAAGTTTTCCAAGCTATCGCCCCTTTACTTGTTCATGCCTCCAAGGATTGGTGTCTAAAGAGGGGGCGACAAGGGCTTGTTTTATAGGAGCAAGAGACGGTTAGGGTTAATTGGAAGGACTAGATGATTAGGGCATGAATCAAGGAATTTAATCAATCGATTTATCTTGATTGAATTCTCAATAATATTAGATAAATCCCTGATTACATATGCGGCAAGCCTTGCCAAGTAAGGGTCAGGCATATGCGCCCCAATGTACACCTAAATAGGCAAACCTTCCATACATGTGATAAGACCTAGTCAAAACACAATATATGATTGCCTATTAATACATTGGCGCTACTCTTAATCCAATTAGGAGTCTATTTAAGCCAAGTATCAGCCCTCATGGGCCTATTGCCTTCCATAAGAAGCTTGCATGATTAAATCATATCAAATCTGAATTGATAGACTTTAATCATCAAGTGGATGCCATATGCACTACTCCTAATCCAATTAGGAGTCATATGCGCCCATGGCTTTGTGCCACACGCCTAGAGGCTGCCATATGCATCCAAGGATATTTCCTAAATGGAAATCCTTCTTCTTATGCATTTGGACCAAGTCCACACGCCTAGAGATACTTCATTGGGCCTCTTAATCCCAAATCCTAATCCAATTAGGATTTCTAATCTAATTAGGACTCTTTGTTCTTAGGCCCAATTTATATCCTCATTAAGCCCTTAAGCCCATTAACCTTATTCTCATGGCCCATACTTCATTAAACATATTAACCAAGCCATTAGATCCAATCCAATTTAACCCAAGGTTAAATGAGGCTAACCATGGTCAATTTTGGTCAATATGCCAAAAATGGAAGTTGGCCCTAATAAGTTTTTTCCATCTTATCAGGCTCATTGGCGCTGATGAAATATCCCAAAGAGATCTGAGTTATCCAATAACTTAATCTAAAGGCTACCCGATCAATACGAAAACTCGAGTATCAAGGTGTGCGACCCTACAGGTTCCTCTGACGTTGGCAGTGATGATCAAAGGTCATCACAAGTAGTGAGTGGCACCTAGTAGTGCATCACTACTACCCAAGTTATCAGAATGGATATCGACATCGACATCCCCATCATTGCAACTGGGTATAGATACATTATAGTCCCTTTGCCAAACTGATATCCGATTGGACAAGTGGGTCATCACTTGTTTTCACCCAATCTCATAGTCATGACTAAATCAGGTTCTCACCTGGGCATGGCCATACACTTTCAGTCATAGAACCATAGAGGAGCTCCATGGATATCAAGCTTCCCACAGGAAGGGTCAAATCCTCTGTCTGTGCATTGACTTTCTCATATGGGTCGTGACATATTCAATGACAACTATTATGACCTCCCAACTACGGCGAGGTGTTAGGTTGTATCAAAGCATTTTCCTAACCATATAGAAGAGTTAATGACCTCAAGTCTAGGGATCAATGCATCTCCTGTCACTTGTGAGGATAACTCATGACACCAAGTCATTACCTCACAGCGGGTCAGTCCAGTATATCCACCACTGATATACTCATATGTCTGCATTAGCACTTTGTGCCTAGCCAGCCCATATACCAATCTCACATGTACCAGAGCTGTCCCAGGTCCACTCAGGTACTTGACTGGGGACTAGAGTTTGAGCACAAATTCAATCTATCTCCAGGGACATTATTACGTATGTACATTATCGTAGATGTAAAGAGTGCATAATAATGACAATGCTAGAATTATATATATAAGAAATATCAATATCAAGTAGTACAAAGATGGATCAAAACTAGGTCTGAGGACATATACACCAACATGTTTTCGGTTGAGTAACCGGGGCAGCAATCCACACAAGATTGTGCTTCGCATCAAAAGATCGCCATCAGTTTAGGGAGATTATCTTGCTGCTTGAATAAAATGAGAGATGAATAGGACCGCAATTCTTTATAGTATAATTTGCAATAATACAATTGGATCTGACCCTAACATTTGATTTTTGATGAATTGGATTTATGAATGCAGTGTGCATGCTTGACTGAATTCTTTGTATGCTCCTAGGTGAATGCCTTGTCATTTACAGATTATGGGACCTGCTTGGTTCAAATGTTGTTAATAATCTCATCATCTGATTTCTCAAACTGGATCATGGTATGTTCATGGAAATATCTGACCTAGGCTTTATGTTTTTAGCTTGAAGTAACTTCTAATATACTTTATATGTGTATCATCCTGTTTTATTGCTTGAGGACAAGCAAAGAATTAAGTTTGAGAGATTTTGATGCCTTTTTTATTTCTATAGTACTTTTTAGTATGATTTTATCTTAAAACAAGGCTATTTCTAATGTTTTTATATCCAATTTAGGCTTATTTACTTGTTTGTTTCGGAATATTCACCTTTTTTTGAATCTTTCGAAATGTAGGTGAAATCACTCAATTTTTGGAGGTTTTTAAAGATTCTAGACCCTTAGAGTGATTCTTGGTGATAAGACAAGGCTAAACAGGAAATTTAGAGTGAAACAGAGCTTTCCCTAAGAATCACGGCCATGCCCTGATTACAATCATGGGTTGTGATTCGTAAAGAATGCCAAATCCACAGTGCTCTTCATGACCATACTCTAACGAACTTCAGGTTGTGACTCCAATCACAGACCGTGATTTCCTCGTGTCTTTATCTACAATATATAGTGCACTTCACGGCTAGACCATGATTCTTTTCTCATGCCATGACGGAGGTCTCCTGGAATCTATAGTACAGATCATAGCCTATACATGATTACCATCATGGGTCGTGATCGCGCTTCCACCCCTTCACCTTCTTCACAATTTTCGTTCGATCCAGGGCTCTAAAAATTTGAAAGAATTCAAGAAAAATCACTCTCTAAAGGCCAAGAGGGAGGCGAGGCGTTAGGACATAAAAGCCCTCTTTTTCATAACATTTGGAGAGAGAAATCAGACAATGAACACGCTAGGGAAAAGGAACCAGTGACATGACTTTTCAGAGGCGATGTTGGGGGTGATTGTTGTGTCCACAAGTGCACGGATACTCAAAGTAATAATTAAGATATCAAACCACAGAGACATCATTTGTCAAGTACCGAATAATCAATTTCTTACTAGCTAGGCAATCGTAAATATGAGAACAAACTATCTAAATGGACACAAAAATATCAGAGAGAGAAACTGGGACTAGAGTTTCATCCACCTTAATTTCCATGACTAGATATGAATAGATGTTCGTCAGTTTAATCTTATTATGTCAAAGAAATAATTTACTTCATAAAGAAATCATCTCGCTTTCGCACAGACAATTTACAAAGAACCAATCCTCACTCTCATTCAGGATTTATTCAATATTATATATAATTAAATCATTGACAAAGAACTCAAGGATCCCTCTCGTGCATCCGAATTCTAAGTTAATCGTCTCAAGTGAAAATTACATATTTTCATACTATAATTTTCACAGGTTCTTCTTAAGGTTCTCCAACGATCCGATACATGATTTCTTACAACATCATCATGTTTATTTCAATAACTCAATCCTAGATTCAGATTGTCAACATGGCAGTAAGCTTCTAAAATCAAGAAATAAGAACAAACCTAATTTCTTATGATGAGTTCCTAACATTCAATCTTAGGGTTTCAAGTTTTCACAAATCACTTTTCAGTCCATATCGCAAAAAACTCTAAATCATGCTGATTAATATGAATCCATGGAAAATTAAAGGCAATCATCACATAAGTAGAATTATCATAGTAAAATTATGATGACGAAAGTAAAATTAATCTAGTCATTAAGAAATTAAGGGGATTACTCCCCCATGTCCCAAAAGAAGGTTTAAGCTAGCATGATCGAAGAATTACAATAAAACATCGTTTAGAGTGATTAGAAATTGAAAGAGAAGAGTAGAAGTTACAAAATAGGGCTGTAATGAAAATTTCATTACAACACGTAATTTTGCTCCTGGACGTGATGAAAAGTGGCGGCGCCTTGTTTTTGTTGATTTCTCCCTCGATCGATCTCTTTTCACTCTGAAACTTCTATGGTATGTTCTACTTCTTCAGGTGAAGCTTCCTTTCAAATTTCGTGGTCGGAGGTGGTCTATACGCTGAGAACTGATGGACCCTAGGGCGGTGGCGATTCTCTGAAATTCTTCGTGAATCCGTGATAAAAATTGTTCCTTTTTCTACAAAAATATTCTCCTTCTTATCTTGATCATTCCCCTTTTTTAGGATCTTCAATTGATGCCCTAAATCTCGAGAAATCATCTTTTTAAGTTTCCAATGGAAGAATCGAGCAACTGGGATGAAAATTACGGTACCGTGAAGAACGTCACGACACTGCCGTAATTGCTTCTGATGTTCCTGTAGGGAAACGGCCCAAAATTACGGCACTATGAAAATCGTCATGGTAGTGCTGTATTCTTTTCAATTGTTTCTGAAAGTTTCTGTGTGAAATTCGCCCATAATTACGGCACCATGAAAAACATTACGGTAGTGCCGTAATTCATCCGAAATCTTCCGAAGTCTTTGTATGAATTTGGACCTAAATTACGGCACCGTAAAAAGCAATATGGTAGAACCGTAATTTTCCAAAAAATTTTCTGTGGGAAGTGGCCATGAAAATTATTACGGTAGTGTCATCTTCGTAGATTACGACCGTAAAATTCATTACGACACTACCGTAATTTTGCTAGAAAACTCGGTTTGACTTGAAATTTGATGTGTAAACTCTTCTTGATGATTGTAATCTATATATGTATTGAAATTGCTTAAAAACCTATCAGAATGATGCCTTTTTACTTGAAATTAATCAAAAATGAAGAAATGTGTAGATTCCGAAGTATTGGATAAATAAGGCATAAAAATAAGCAAACGAGCATGATTATGACCCCAAAAGACCATTTAATAAGTATGAAAATTACTATGAAATTTAGAGTCGTCAAAATACATAAGGCTCAAACTTTGCTTGTCCTCAAGCAAATAAAGAAATGAATACTGATTATGGAAAATAAACTTTTAGATGATGAATAAATTTCTAAGATACAATTACTTATGAAAAATTCACATGAAATAACAACTTAAAATTTCAAATAAATATGTGGTCCTCTGAATTCAATCTTTAAGATCCATAACTAAATCAAATAAAATTTTGCAATGTGCATAAATAGAATTTCAATCTCATGAGTTTACCTAGTTTTAGTTTTGAGTCCATGATGTCTTTGTTTACAGGAATATGAACCTCACAATCTTTTTCCACTCAAAATTTCTCTCTTCTTTTTATATATCTTTGACATTTTCTAAAATGAATACCACCTTTCTTCTGGTGACAAATTTAGAATATATTGGTCACATAACTAACAAAATAGAACTCATATCTCTTTAAGTAGGAAGAAATTTTCTTGAGATAGCGGAGTTAATGTCAAAGAATCTCTCTCACGGCATGCACCCACATAGATATATACTTTTTAATTGAACTTCAACTCTTATCTTTGGTACCATTGCAAATACAATGCCAAGAAGAGAAGTTATTCTTTTCAGACTTCAACCCATGTCTTTAGGTCCCACTGCCAATTTTTCGCAGTGCCAAATAGGGGAGTTACTTTTCTTTTTGGATTTCGAATTCTTTCTTCCCAACAAATGACAAGATGGACTTTAATGATCTACTAGGTTTAATCAATTGATATCAATCCAAAAATCATACAACATATGCTCATTTTATTTAAAGGAGTTATTTCTCTTTCAAATTTCATTCCTAAAACAACATATTTACTCAAAACTTCATGTATTAATCAATGGAAAATTCCAACAGATAAATTATATGAAATAAATAAATTTAGCATATTAGGTCTATTTCCAATTCTCAAGTATTGTCACGTACAGTAATTTATCATCAAGAACAATTTTGGCATGATAACAACAGTATTTTCATGATTAGAACAAACCACACAAGCGTTTATCACATCATTACTAAATCAGAACTAAAATCATCATTGCGTTAACCAAGTCATGCACCAAACCAATCACAAAGTGTCGATCCCAAATATCATAACATCACATACAACCAAATCAAAATGAATATCAGAAATTCATACTAAGAATATATCAATACAACCCAATTGAATCATGAGAGAGTCAAACAAAGGCAAGGTAAGATAGCATTGGCGAACACAAGAAGTTTGAAGGATTTATCCTTCCAATTGAACACATGAATTATCAGAAAAATATAAAAGATGAAATACAAATAAGTAGGAAAAAGATACTCACAGAGCTCTACTCGTCCGTGTCAGATCCAATCTCATCTGTGTCCTCGGGTCCGAACAATTTTTTTTTTACAAAAAATTACGGTACCGTGAAAAGAATTACGGTACTACCGTAATATGAGCTAAATCTCAGAAATTTTATGTATGAAAATTTCACAAAATTACGGCCCGTAAAATACATCACGGTAGTGCCGTAATTTTGTACCAAACTCAATTTTACCTACAAAAAGAGAAAAAAAAATTAACTCTAAAAATAAACTAAAGTAAAAGAAACTAAGCTAAGTAAGAGTGCTTGGGTTGCCTCCCAAGAAGCGCTAATTTAAAGGTCATTAACTTGACCGTTCTGCACTCGGATTTGATCGTGGTGGTGCCTTCAGTCGCCATTCTGATTTCTCTTTGTTTTGTTCAACGCCTCTGACAACATAAGGCTCATTCAAGAAACAGTGTCCAACTTTTCCCAAGAACATTTTTCCTTTCTTAAGCAGTTTCAGTCTTTATCTTCTTCTATGTTTCTTTTTCTTTCTCTTTTCAGAAATTGAATCAGTTTTCTCCTGAAATCCTCTATTCACACACTCAGAAAAAGTGTCAGTCTCAATATTAGAGGGTTAATCAAATAAATTATGCATATCACTAACAATGAATCTGTTATACTACAACATGATCCTGAATGTGATACTTTTTTCAATGAATCTGTTAAATCAAACTCAATTATGTTTTCACAAATATCAAATGTGAGTTTTCCTTTCCTAACATCAATGACTGCTCCAGCTGTGGCTAAAAAGGGTCTACCAAGAATGATTGGATTTTTGGAACTTTCTTCCATTTCAAGAACTACAAAATCTGCTGATACGAAATACTTACCTATTTGAACTAGAACATTTTCTAAAATACCAACTGGATACTTTACCGATGAATCAGCGAGCTACAAAGATATTGAAGTTGGTTTAAGCTCTCCCATGTCCAATTTCCTGCAAATAGATAAAGACATTAGGCTTACACGAGCACCCAGATCACATAAGGCTCGATCGAAAGCCTCACTCCCAATTGAACAAGGAATATAACAACTACCTGGATCCTTTAATTTTGGTGGCAACTTATTCTGGATAATAGCATTGCATTCCTTAGTTAATGCCACAGTACCATAGTCCTCTATCTTTCTCTTATTAGACAAAATTTCTTTTAAAAATTTAGCATATGAGAGTATTTGAGATAAAACTTCAATGAATGGAATATTAATGTAAAGCTTTTTTAAGACATCAAGAAATTTCCCAAACTACTTATCTAACTTGGCTTGCACAATCCTCTAGGGAAAAGGTATAGGTGGCCTATATGGTGGTAGTGAACTAGGTCTAGGAATATCTGACTGACATAGCTTATCACCTTTAGGTTCATCACCCTTATGAGGTGGCAAATTAGTTTGGGACTGCTCATGCACAGGAGATTTTTCCAAGTCTAGTTCATTGTTATGTTCAATCTCAGGCTTTTTTCATTATCCTCAACTCTACCTTTAGGTTCATCTAATTGCCTCCCACTCCTAGTAATGATAGCATTACAGTACTCCCTAGGGTTTGGTTCAGGTTTGGCAGGTAATTTCCCTGGGAGTCTATAAGAAGTACTAGCTTATTGTTCTATTTGTGTTTCTAAAATCTTATTGTGTGCAACAACACCATCCAATCTAGAGTTGATTTGCTTAAGGCTCTCTGTAACCTCTTCATTTTGTCTCATCTGGGCACCCATGAATTTTTCAAACATGTCCTCTAAGCTAGATTTTCGGGGTTGACTCTGATTTTGTTGTCTCTGTTGGTACCCTCTATTCTCACATTGCCCCTCAGTGTTATTATTATTTTTCCAAGACAAATTTGGGTGATTTCTCCATCCAGGGTTGTAAATACTAGAGTAGGGATCATTGTTTCTACCTTGATTATACCCCCCCAACAACATTAACTTGCTCAGAACCCTGATCAGTAATAATTTTACACTCCTTAGAGAAATGCCCAGAATTTCCACAAATATCACACACAACAGATGATGAAACTACAGCTGTTTGCATTTGAAAAGAATCAAATCTGTTCCACAAAGAATCTACCTTTTCAGCTAAGGTGCGTCAGTTATCACTTTTATTCTTACCATGTGGAGGGTGATACAGCACTCCTCTCTCAGTAGTCCACTGGTTGTGATTTAAGGCCATCTCTTCAATCAGTGTGTAGGCATCTTCAACTGTTTTCTTCATCAGTTCTCCTCCTGCAGCAGCATCAACAATTAGACGAGTATTATAGAGTAAACCATTATAAAAAGTTTGAATTAAAACCCAATCTTCTAACCCATGGTGAGGGCACTTCCGTTGTAACTCATTGAAGCGCTCCCATGCTTCACTAAGTGATTCGCCATCCCTCTGAGCAAATCCCGTGATTTGATTTCTCAATTGAATCATCTTACTGGGTGGAAAGTATTTCAGCAGGAAAGCATTTGACAATCGTTCCCAAGTGGTGAATGTTCCAGTCGGATGTGAATGCAGCCAGGCCTTTGCTCGGTCCCTAAGGGAAAAAAGAAATAATCTCAGTCTAAGAGCATCATCAGATACACCATTAATTTTCATAGTATCACAAAATTCAAGAAAAAAAGATAAATTTTGATTAGGGTCTTCTAAAGGAGATCCTCCAAATTGATTCTGTTGGATCATTGACAGGAAGGTTGGTTTAATCTAGAAATTATTTGCATCAATTGATAGTCTAGTAATGCTGGAGCGAATTCCCTGTGTATTCGGGGCTGCATAATCTCTAAGTTTCCAGCGCAATCTAAGAGTTTTATTAATTTCAGGATCAAAAGGAACTAGAGGTCCTGATCTAAGATTCTTGCGCATGCACAAGTAGATAGATCAAATAACTCAAAATAAGCAGAAAAAGAATAGAAAATAGTAAATAAAACAAAACTTAGTCTAGCAATACTTTCAATATCTTCAATATTGACAAAAACCAAGGTCCCCGGCAACGGCGCCAAAAACTTGTTGTAGTCTGCAAGTGCACGGATACTCGAAGTAATAATTAAGATATCGAACCACAGAGACCTCGTTTGCCAAGTACCAAATAATCAATTTCTTACTAGCTAGGCAATCGTAAATATGAGAACAAACTATTTGAAGCTACACGAAAATATCAGAGAGAGAAAATGGGACTAGGGTTTCATTCACCTTAATTTTCATGACTAGATATGAATAGATGTTCGTCACAAAGACATTTACTTCATAAAGAAATCATCTCGCTTTTGCGCAGACAATTTACAAAGAACCAATCCTCACTCTCATGCAGGATTTATTTAATGTTATATATAAGTAAATCATTGACAAAGAACTCAAGGATCACTCTCATGCATCCGAATTCTAAGTCAATCTTCTCAAGTGAAAATTACATATTTTCATACTATAATTTTCACATGTTCTACTTAAGGTTCTCCAACGATCTGATACTTGAATTCTCATAGCATCATCATGTTGATTTCAATAACTCAATCCTAGATTCAGATTATCAACATGGCAGTAAGCTTCTAAAATGAAGAAATAAGAACAAACATAATTTCTTATGATGAGTTCCTAACATTCATGCTGATTAATATGAATCCATGGAGAATTAAAGGCAATCATCACATAAGTAGAATTATCATAGTAAAATTATCATAACGAAAGTAAAATTAATCTATTCGTAAAGAAATTAAGGGGATTACTCCCCCATGTCCCAAAAGAAGGTTTAACCTAGCATGATCGAAGAATTACAATAAAACATCGTTTAGAGTGATTAGAAATTGAAAGAGAAGAGTAGAAATTACAAAATAGGGCTGTAATGAAAATTACAGCCCGTAATTTTGCTCATGGACACGATGAACAGTGGCAGCGCCCTTGTTTTTGTTGATTTCTCCCTTGATTGATCTCTTTTCACTATGAAACCTCTGTGGTATGTTCTTCTTCTTCAGGCGAATCTTCCTTTCAAATTTTGTATCCGGAGGTGGTATGTACGCAGAGAACTTATGAACCATAGGGCGGCGGTGATTCTCTGAAATTCTTAGTGAATCCGTGATAAAAATTGTTCCTTTTTCTTCGAAAATCTTCTCCTTCTTATCCTGATCATTACCCTTTTTTCGGATCTTCAATTGATGCCCTAAATCTCGAGAAATTGTCTTTTTAATTTTCCAGTGAAAGAATCGGGCAACTGGGCTGAAAATTACGATACCGTGAAGAACGTCACGGCACTATCGTAATTGCTTCTGAAGTTGCTGTAGGGAAACGGCCCGAAATTACGGCAATATGAAAATCGTCACGGTAGTGCCGTATTCTTTTCAATTGTTTCTGAAAGTTTCTATGTGAAATTCGCTCATAATTACGGCACCGTAAAAAGCATTATGGTAGTGCCGTAATTTTCCAAAAAATTTTCTGTGGGAAGCAACTATGAAAATTATTATGGTAGTGCCATCTTCGTAGATTACGGCCGTAAAATTCATTACGGCACTACCGTAATTTTGCTAGAAAACTCGGTTTGACTTGAAATTTGATGTGTAAACTCCTCTTGATGATTGGAATCTATATATGTATTGAAATTGCTTAAAAACCTATCAGAATGATGCTTTTTTTACCTGAAATTAATCAAAAACCAAGAAAGGTGTATATTCTGAAGTATTGGATAAATAAGACATAAAAATAAGCAAACGAGCATGATTATGACCCCAAAAGACCATTTAATAAGTATGAAAATTACTATGGAATTTAGAGTCATCAACAATCTTACGGTGATTCTTCACCAAACCGAGGGGAAGTGTTTGTTGGGAAACCCCAGGGATATTTACAAATTTTAACAATCAATACATACACACAGCGGAAGCATATCCTAGAAACAGGCCAGTCCCAAAAACCCAATGAAGATCATCTTATGAGGGGGTCGACACGATGAGAGGAGAAAGTACCTAGAGCAAGAGGAGGCCGATGTTGTGGTAGGCGCCCAAGCATGCGCCCTCTATAGTCTCACACACACGGATGCCTCGAGTCCTCTTCTTCCACGCCCGGTGCTAGCTCGGGAAGAAGATCTAGTCCATAGATGCCCTTCTTCAATGCTTGCGCCACCTTCTAGAGAAGATGGGCCAAGGAGAAGGAAGGATGAAGACAAGCCGCCAAGCACCAATGCTCCTTGCACCAAGAGGAAAGGAGGAAGAGGTGCACTCGGCTTGATGGAAGACGAACTTGCCCCACCCTTGCTGTTCTCGCCCCTTGTTGCTCATGACAATGATATCATTATTCACTTCATGCTCTCACATATATCTAATATATAGAGGCTAGGGGTGGCAAGGCATAAGTGTAGGCACAATCCATGAAGAGGGGGTGGCTAGGGTAAAGGGGAGGATGCAATTAGGGTTAGAGGTAAGGAAAGTCCAATGCTCATAGGGGCCAATGGGGGGAGATTTCTCCCCTTTATACCCTTAAGCCCTATGCTCTCTTTATGACAACTTATTATTGGGTCTCATTGGGTAATGAGCTAGCCCAAACTTCATTGCACATGTTGATTAAGCCATTGGATCCAATCCAATGCAACCCTAACTCAAATGTGACCAACCATGGTCAATTTCGGGTCAACCTGCCAAAAATGAAGTTTGGCTCATGCACAATCCATGAAGAGGGGGTGGCTAGGGTAAAGGGGAGGGTGCAATTAGGGTTAGAGGTAAGGAAAATCTCCAAGACATTACCATAAACCTCTTCCCCTCTTCCATTTGTGCCAAGGACTTACTATACAAGTCCCTTCAGCCATATAAGCCTCAAGACTTGCCATAGAGGCAAGCATACTATCCAAGGAACAAAGGGGAGGCGCCGATTGCTTCCTTATGAAGCAAATTGTGCCAACTCCTCCCCATTATGTGTTGGAGTATGCCCTTAAGGCTAATGTTTGAGGCCTTTGGGATTGTAAAAGTATTATGTAATAAACTCTTATGTTTATGATAGGCATGGTTATTATTCAGGTTGTTACCTTGTCTGCTGCAATGAGTGTGCTTCTGAATAATGTCTCAAAGCTGTTCAGCTAGGCTGACAGGCTGTATGTCCTTAGTCGAGATATCTTGGTGAACATGAGACAGCCTTGATATGATGGAGACTAATATGAGTGCTAATCTTATAGGATGCTTCGAGCATGGAATAAGATGTAGACTCATGGGTACATTGGATGTACTGGACAGACCCTACTGGGATATTCCATTGCTTGTCACAATGTGAATGATCCTTGTAAGCAGCAAGTGGCACATGTCCTCTGACTTGAGATCACTTGTGTTTCTAAATGATGATTGTCATTGTCTTGAGGTAGTTCAATATCATTTGAAACAATATAATGATTATAGACTATCTTGGATGGTGAGCTTGAGTCAGGTTAGGGCACTTGTGATAGATAAAGGATTGCCGTATCCTTGTTTAAGGAGTGTGATGTTCTAAAGGGCCCCCTTTATATGAGATGATTGAGGAAGTGTATGGCCATACCCAGATGACTATGTTCATCTGATCTAATCATGCTCATCGTGTTGGAGTTACAAGCTTGACATGCTTGTCCAATAAGAACATCCAGTGGCAAAGGATAAATGTATGCCTTGTGAATAGAGTCACACTTGTGCCTTGGTTTGGGAGTAGTCTTGGAAGACTCTTTCCTTTATATCGGGAGACAGTGATGTGTTGCTAGATACCCCTCACTGATCGTGATAACGTAAGTTATCGTTACCGACATTTAGAGGAAACCCTCAGGGTCGCACAATATGATGATATGGCTTACTTGAGTCAGATCGTGTGGACTGAATTCTTTGGGTTCAGTTTAAGGGGATTTAATCTCTGATTGTAAGTGAGATCTAGCCTGATCATGTTTGATTGATTAGGGCTTGAGATCGATAAGCTTGGATCGAGAGAGATGATGCTAGATCGAAGAGATCAGGGGCATCAGGTGATGAACGGTTAGATCATGAGCCTTGGGGTTCAATATGGTCTAGACCACATGGCTTGAGCCATTTCGGTTTGGTTCATGAACCAAAGTCGATTGAAACGGTTTAGCTTGAACCGGTTCACAATTGTGAACGCATGGTTCAATGCTCAAATGCGTTTGAGGTTGGCTTGAGCGCATGGCATGATGAGCTTCCATTTATGGAAAGTCATCATGGCCGGTTTCACAAAAACGCCTAAACGCATAAGCGTTTGTGCTCTTCTCTTGAACGCCTTGGACATTTTCGTTGAGGTGTGGTTGACGACGAGAAGGAGAGGCTAGGCAAGTGAAGCTCTCGGCAACAAGGAGATTCATCATCCCCTTCCATTCGACAAGAAGGCTTGAGGGTCTTGCTAGCACAAGAGATCTCAAGGAAGTGAGCATCTTCATCTTGTGTGTGGGCTTGTGGAGGAGACCTAGTTTGATCTCTTCTTCCAAACCGACTTCCAAATCCATGGCGTTGGTATGATTCCTTTTCATAACATAAGTTGATCTTATAGATTCATATGCGATCTTGAAACCCTTTTTCCGCAAAGCTTGTTAGAATTGCAAGTTTAGGGTTTCTCCCCTATAATTAGGGGTTCCTACAATTGGTATCAGAGGTAGGCTCTTGATATGATCTATATGATTGCTTATTTGTGATCCATACATTCAAGTTGCGCTTACTTTTACTTGAAGCATGCTTTGTTTTCATGAGGTTGCGCATGTATCTTTGTTTTCATGAGGTTGCGCATGTATCTTGTTTTCATGAGGTTGCGCATGTATCTTGCTTTCATGAAGTTGCGCATGATATCATGCTTTAAGTTGCGCTTGTATCATGGCTTTGATAAAGTATGCGCTCCCCCTTGAAGGGGACCCCCTAAAGTATGCGCTCCTCCTTGAAGAGGACCCCCTTAGATCTAAGGGTTATATGCAAGCATGTTGTTTGTTTGTATCATTGCGCATGTTCTAAATGTTTTCAAAAACCTTACATCTTGCGCGCATAATTAGATCTAAGGTGCCACTACATTAAACCCTTAGATGGGTTGATGGGGTTGAAGTCACCACTAGGTTAGATCCAAGTCTGATCAGACCATCTGACAGCTCAGATGGGTTGACCCAATGGCACCTATGCGCAAGCACAAGGTGGCTATAGGTTGACTGCATCTAGGGCGTGTAGCGAGGTCTGGTTGAGACAACTACTGAACACACTTGAGTTAGGCCCGGGGTCACACCCGCTTGCCAAAAACTCATGGGGTGGTTCAGCCCTTGGGGCATGCATGGTTGACCATTAGGTCAACTCGGGTCAGTTAGGACTCGGTGCATGCAAGGGCAAAGGATCTAACTAGATGGATGAGTGGATCCCTATCAATGGACCATTGTAAGGTTGTAGGGCTCGTAAGGAAATTAAAATTGATGCCATGGGGTTTTTCAAAATTTAATTTCTTGATTGGATCACAAGATGATTTGATGCCATGATGCTTGTCTATTTAGTCTTATGTGGGTTGCCCTATTGTGTGCTGTGCTGGGGCCTGCGTGCCTGGGTTTAAATTGTAAATTAATTTGTGATCTGCGAATCACATTGTTTTAATTTATGAAATGTTGTTGACCTGTGTGTCAACCTTGTCTAGATAGATCAAATGTACTTTGATTAGACAAGAGTACAAATGCACACATCATAAAGGGGCATTCAGCTGGTGGCGCACCTGAGGTGCTCTTGGCGCTAGGGCCCTAGGTTGGACCAGATGAGATGCCAAGGAGCTCAAGTGAAGACTTAAGTAAAATTAAGGTCTTACTAGGGTTCATGGGCTTTTACCACATAAGATCATGCTTTCTACTTATTGCAAATAATTAGAGTTGCATGTTTATGTTTATCTTCTGCTATAGCCATAGGATATGCCTGATAGTAAGAAGATAAAAGACCGCTAAAATCCAACGCTAACATATCAAGCTCGTAAGCCTTCTGACGCGAAACCTCACCTTTCTGACTATCGTTGGAGCCGTGTTGAACCCACTCAGTGGGCACGTCCATCTATCTTCAGACGGTGCCGGATTTCACCTGCGTGTTACAGAGTTGGGATTTATCCCCTCTCGTTGCTCAGCATAGCACGTGGTGGTCCAGGGAGTAGGTCGGGTCAGCTTGACCATGTAGACTACATATGTGGCGCATATGGTAGCACATGGAGGCAGCCATCTCTGGGATCAGAGACTGTGTTGTACCAACTCAGTTGGCACAGTCTGCTGGATTGCCAAGATGAAGGGGAATCGCACGGGTTGGCGATTGGCTGGGACAGCCTACCAGAAATTAGTGCTTGTCATCTCTGTGCATCTTATCTCGCCTGAGCGGGACGCGGAGACCAAGTATGAAATCTGGATCCCATCTCACTAAAAGAGTGTTACTCTTTCGGACTGTTTACTGGATTTTTCAGTCAGACAAAATAGTGAGAAAAAGAATCTTTCTTAAGTCCTAGATTGATTCTGAACATTGATACTGACCTTGCTGTTCTTGCTTGTTGTAGATTCCTGCAGCAACGAACACCATGAGCTTCAATGTGCGATCCCTACTGGAAAGGGAGAAGTTTGCTGGGCCGAACTTCTCTGACTGGTTCGGACACCTTAAGATTGTTCTTAAGGCAGAGAGGAAACTGTATGTCCTCGAGACGGCGATACCGCCGCAGCCCGCTCCGAACGCCGCAAGGGCGGTTCGGGATGCCTACGAAAAGCACGTCAATGATAGCATTGATGTCGCTTGCCTGATGCTAGCGTCTATGACGCCACCGCTGCAGCGTCAGCATGAGGACATGTCGGCTATAGAAATTATAGCGAACCTCAAGATGCTGTATGCTGCACAGGCGAGGACTGAACGCTATAATCTGACGAAGCTCTTCTTTCAGAGCAAACTGGCTGAGGGGAGCCCAGTGGGAGCTCACGTGCTCAAGATGATTGGGCACAAGGAGGCTCTGGAGAAACTGGGGCATACCATCAACCAGGAGCTTGCTGTGGACATTATTCTGCAGTCTCTTCCGCCTTCTTTCGATGCGTTCATCATTAACTTTAATATGAACAAGATCGATTGTACGCCGGCAGAGCTGCTGAATATGCTCTTGACAACTGAGGAAACTCTGAAGGGTAAGCCTTCAACCTCTGTCTTGATGGTTCCTTTTAGGAACAAGAAGAAGGGGAAGAAGGGCAAGGCCCCTGTCAAGAATTACAGCAAGGCCCTGAAACAGAAGGTGAAGCGGTCGAAGGACAACAGGTGTTTCCACTGTGGCCAGCTGGGTCACTGGAAAAAGGACTGTAAAGCGCTCCAAGGAGATAAGAGGGGAAGCATCGCTTCTGGCTCAGGTATATATGTGACTGAGGTCATGTTTTCATCTTCTTCTATATCATGGGTGTTGGACACTGCATGTGGAGTTCACATTTGTTCAAATGTGCAGGAACTCAAGAGAAGAAGGCAGGTGGGACAGCATGAGGTAGACCTACGCGTTGGAAACGGGGCACGGGTTGCTGCTGTTGCTGTAGGAGACTATTTCATTTCTTTACCATCTGGCATTGTATTAGAATTAAACAATTGTTATTTTGTACCAAGTATCACAAAGAATATTATCTCTATTCCTGCTCTTGTCAGGAAAGGATTTGCCTTTGAATGCAAGATTTCAAAGTGTGTTTTATCTCGTGATAATATTATGTATGCAACTGGTTCAATTAACAATGGGTTATACATGTTGGACATGGACAATTCTATACAAAATATTGATAATAAGAAAGCCAAGTATGCTGATGACAGCACCTTGTTATGGCATAGTCGTTTAGGCCATATAAACAAGAAGCGCATTAAGCGGTTGCATGATCATGGACTGCTGGGATCATTCTCCTATGAGGAGATTGATACATGCAAAGCTTGTTTGATGGGTAAAATGACGAAGTCTCCTTTTCCTCACAAAGGTCAAAGGGCTTCAGGTTTACTGGACCTAATACACAGTGATGTGTGTGGGCCTTTTGGTAAACATGCCAGAGGTGGCTATCAGTACTTCATTACCTTTACTGATGATTTCAGTAGGTATGGATATGTCTATTTAATGAGACATAAAAGTGAATCTTTTGACAAGTTCAAAGAGTTCAAAAATGAAGTACAAAATCAGCTAGGCCGAAATATCAAGGCACTTCGTTCAGATCGAGGTGGTGAATACCTGAGTCATGCGTTTACTGACTATCTGAAAGAGTGTGGGATTATCTCACAGCTCACTCCGCCAGGAACACCGCAATGGAATGGTGTGTCCGAGAGGAGAAATAGAACGTTACTTGATATGGTTCGTTCTATGATGAGTCAGGCTACTCTTCCATACTCCTTTTGGGGTTTTGCACTGGAAACAGCTGCAAAGGTACTAAACCGAGTGCCATCCAAGGCAGTTTTAAAGACGCCATATGAGTTATGGTATGGGAAACAGCCTAGCTTGACATTTATCAGGATCTGGGGTTGCGAGGCTTATGTCAAAAAGCTCGCCTCTGGGAAACTAGAGAGCAGATCTGACAAATGCATCTTTGTCGGTTACCCTAAGGAAACTAAGGGTTATTATTTCTACGATCCCAAGGAGAACAAGGTATTTGTTGCTCGGACGGCCGTATTTCTTGAGAAGGAATTTATTCTGCAAGAGGCCAGTGGGAGAGAAATAAAGCTGGATGAGAATCCAGAGGAAGGACAAAGTAGTCAAGCAGAGTTGGATGTGCCTGAGCCGGTAGAGCAGGTTATTGGACAACCTGAGGCTCAGATATCACGGGAACCGCGAAGATCGGGTAGGATCCGTCGACAGCCTGAGCGCTATGACGGAGTCTACATCATTGATAATGATGAACCCCTAACTTATGCGGATGCGGTCAGTGGACCGGAGTCAGCTAGATGGCTTGATGCTATGCGAGCCGAGATGGACTCCATGTCAGATAACCAAGTCTGGGATTTGGTTGATCCGCCTCCGGGAGTAATCCCTATAGGCTGTAAATGGATCTTCAAGAAGAAGATTGACATGGATGGTAACGTGGTTACCTATAAAGGCAGGCTAGTTGCGAAAGGTTTCAAACAAATCTACGGGATAGATTATGATGAAACTTTCTCACCTGTAGCCATGTTTAAGTCTATTCGGATTCTTTTCGCGATAGCTGCATATTACGATTATGAGATCTGGCAGATGGATGTGAAAACAGCTTTCCTTAATGGAAATCTGGATGAGGATGTGTATATGACACAACCGGAAGGTTTCACTAATCCATCAGATCGTCATAAAATATGCAAGTTAAAGAAGTCCATTTATGGACTGAAACAAGCATCAAGAAGCTGGAATATTCGTTTTGATGAATCAATCTCTGAGTTTGGTTTCATCAAGAACGAGGATGACCCGTGTGTATATAAGAGGTTTAGTGGGAGCGTGATTACATTCCTAATCCTCTACGTCGATGATATCTTGATCATTGGAAACGACATTCCTGAACTGCATGCTGTTAAGGCATGGTTAGGAAAATGTTTTCAGATGAAAGATCTAGGAGAAGCAGCCTATGTACTAGGTGTGAAGATCTACCGGGATAGATCTAAGAGGCTTCTCGGGCTGTGCCAGAGTACTTACATCGATAAAGTCCTGGAGAGATTCCATTTAGAGAATTCTAAACGTGGATATCTTCCAGTCAGACATGGTCTGAATCTTTCGAAGAGTCAGTGTCCACAAACACAGACTGAGAAAGATGAAATGGACAATACGCCTTATGCTTCGGCTATTGGGTCCATTATGTATGCGATGTTGTGTACTCGCCCAGACGTCGCTTACGGGTTAAGCGTGACCAGTCGATTCCAAAGTAATCCAGGTTTGGCGCACTGGATTGCAGTCAAGAACATTTTAAAATATCTGCGGAGGACCAAAGATATGTTCTTGATATATGGTGGTCAGGAAGAACTCAGTATAGAGGGATATACTGACGCTTCGTTCCAGTCGGACCAGGATGATTTCCGATCGCAATCAGGCTATGTTTTTAGCTTGAATGGTGGAGCAGTGGTGTGGAAAAGTTTCAAACAGTCAACTGTTGCTGATTCCACAACAGAAGCCGAGTATGTTGCAGCCTCGGAAGCATCCAAGGAGGCAGTGTGGATTCGTAAGTTCGTGAGAGAACTTGGTGTCGTTCCTTCGAGTGCAGATCCTTTGGTTATCTTTTGTGATAACACTGGAGCTATAGCACAAGCAAAGGAACCGCGGTCGCACCAGAAGTCCAAGCACATACAGAGACGGTTTCACTTGATCCGGGAGATCATTGATCGTGGCGAGATCAAGATTTGCAAGGTTCATACAGATGACAATCTGGCAGACCCGCTTACCAAGCCTCTGGCGCAGCAGAAGCATGAGAAGCACTGTAATAATATGGGTTTGAGATTTCTCAACCATTAGATTAAGTGCAAGTGGGAGATTGTTGGAGTATGCCCTTAAGGCTAATGTTTGAGGCCTTTGGGATTGTAAAAGTATTATGTAATAAACTCTTATGTTTATGATAGGCATGGTTATTATTCAGGTTGTTACCTTGTCTGCTGCAATGAGTGTGCTTCTGAATAATGTCTCAAAGCTGTTCAGCTAGGCTGACAGGCTGTATGTCCTTAGTCGAGATATCTTGGTGAACATGAGACAGCCTTGATATGATGGAGACTAATATGAGTGCTAATCTTATAGGATGCTTCGAGCATGGAATAAGATGTAGACTCATGGGTACATTGGATGTACTGGACAGACCCTACTGGGATATTCCATTGCTTGTCACAATGTGAATGATCCTTGTAAGCAGCAAGTGGCACATGTCCTCTGACTTGAGATCACTTGTGTTTCTAAATGATGATTGTCATTGTCTTGAGGTAGTTCAATATCATTTGAAACAATATAATGATTATAGACTATCTTGGATGGTGAGCTTGAGTCAGGTTAGGGCACTTGTGATAGATAAAGGATTGCCGTATCCTTGTTTAAGGAGTGTGATGTTCTAAAGGGCCCCCTTTATATGAGATGATTGAGGAAGTGTATGGCCATACCCAGATGACTATGTTCATCTGATCTAATCATGCTCATCGTGTTGGAGTTACAAGCTTGACATGCTTGTCCAATAAGAACATCCAGTGGCAAAGGATAAATGTATGCCTTGTGAATAGAGTCACACTTGTGCCTTGGTTTGGGAGTAGTCTTGGAAGACTCTTTCCTTTATATCGGGAGACAGTGATGTGTTGCTAGATACCCCTCACTGATCGTGATAACGTAAGTTATCGTTACCGACATTTAGAGGAAACCCTCAGGGTCGCACAATATGATGATATGGCTTACTTGAGTCAGATCGTGTGGACTGAATTCTTTGGGTTCAGTTTAAGGGGATTTAATCTCTGATTGTAAGTGAGATCTAGCCTGATCATGTTTGATTGATTAGGGCTTGAGATCGATAAGCTTGGATCGAGAGAGATGATGCTAGATCGAAGAGATCAGGGGCATCAGGTGATGAACGGTTAGATCATGAGCCTTGGGGTTCAATATGGTCTAGACCACATGGCTTGAGCCATTTCGGTTTGGTTCATGAACCAAAGTCGATTGAAACGGTTTAGCTTGAACCGGTTCACAATTGTGAACGCATGGTTCAATGCTCAAATGCGTTTGAGGTTGGCTTGAGCGCATGGCATGATGAGCTTCCATTTATGGAAAGTCATCATGGCCGGTTTCACAAAAACGCCTAAACGCATAAGCGTTTGTGCTCTTCTCTTGAACGCCTTGGACATTTTCGTTGAGGTGTGGTTGACGATGAGAAGGAGAGGCTAGGCAAGTGAAGCTCTCGGCAACAAGGAGATTCATCATCCCCTTCCATTCGACAAGAAGGCTTGAGGGTCTTGCTAGCACAAGAGATCTCAAGGAAGTGAGCATCTTCATCTTGTGTGTGGGCTTGTGGAGGAGACCTAGTTTGATCTCTTCTTCCAAACCGACTTCCAAATCCATGGCGTTGGTATGATTCCTTTTCATAACATAAGTTGATCTTATAGATTCATATGCGATCTTGAAACCCTTTTTCCGCAAAGCTTGTTAGAATTGCAAGTTTAGGGTTTCTCCCCTATAATTAGGGGTTCCTACATTATGCCCATAGGCACCAATGGGGGGAGATTTCTCCCCATTATACCCTAAAGCCCTATGCTCTCTTCATGATAACTTATTATTGGGCCTCATTGGGTAATGAGCTAGCCCAAAAGTGATTGCATAAGTTGATTAAGCCATTGGATCCAATCGAATGTAACCCTAACTCAAATGTGACCAACTACGGTCAATTTCGGGTCAACCTGCCAAAAATGAAGTTTGGCTCATGCACAATCCATGAAGAGGGGGTGGCTAGGGTAAAGGGGAGGGTGCAATTAGGGTTAGAGGCAAGGAAAATCTCCAAGACATTACCATAAACCTCTTCCCCTCTTCCATTTGCGCCAAGGACTTACTATACAAGTCCATTCAGCCATATAAGCCTCAAGACTTGCCATAGAGGCAAGCATACTATCCAAGGAACAAAGGGGAGGCGCCGATTGCTTCCTTATGAAGCAAATTGTGCCAACTCCTCCCCATTATGCCCATAAGCGCTAATGGGGGGGGGGGGGGGGGGGAGATTTCTCCCCATTATACCCTAAAGCCCTATGCTCTCTTCATGATAACTTATTATTGGGCCTCATTGGGTAATGAGCTAGCCCAAAAGTGATTTCATAAGTTGATTAAGCCATTGGATCCAATCGAATGCAACCCTAACTCAAATGTGACCAACCATGGTCAATTTCGGGTCAACCTGCCTGATGCAGGAGCATACAATAAGAAAGAAGGGGAAAATCTGGCCCCGATGGTGCCCCAAAAATTTTCCACAGAAAGTTCCTCGGGGTACCCAGCGACGGAAGCCACGCCCCATGATTCCTGCGGGCAACTACCCGATTCGAGGGTGGCGTCACATGCACAAGTCAGATTTTTTACATAAAGTTCCTTGGGGCACCCAGCGACAAAAACCTCGCCTCGAGAGTTCTGCAAACAACTACACGAAGCTTCACATCCACAAGCCAGGTTTTCCACAGAAAGTTCCTCGGGGTACCTAGTGACGAAAACCTCGCCCCAAGGGTCCTGTAGACAACTTCCTGAAGATTCACGTGCACAAGCCAGATTTTCCACAGAAAGTTCCTCGGGGTACCCAGCGACAAAAACTACGCCCTGTGGGTCCTGCGTACAACCACCGGACTCTGCGGCAGTTTCACATGCGCAAGTTAAATTTTCCACAGGATGTTCCTCGGGGTACCCAGTGACGAAAATCTCACCCCGTGAGTCCTGCGAACAACTACCCGAAGAAGTCACCGAACTGCACCGATGACCCCGTTTTAACGTCCACAACCCGCCGTACCACGTTGAACCCTCCATGGAGGGTCCGAAGGAGCCCAACAAGGTGGAGGTATGGCGATCTCAACGCACTTCTCGACCGTCGGACTGCTTCATAGGAGTTAGTAGCCCATTGTCGATCCACACCGAAGCCCCACCTTCCAAGGGCATGGGGGGGCTGTCCACCTGAAGGCCTAACTCTTGAGGGGCCGCGCAATCATCTTAGCAATACGGCCCAAGAGCGCGCCACATCCGTCGTAACCCAGCCAACGACGTCCAAATTCTGTTGCTTTGTCGCGGTATGCTCTGAACGCGTCTAACTGCCCAACCACCTCCATACGAAGGCCAGAAAGACCTACACCCCTGCAGGAGTAGATGGTAGTTGGTAGGATTATATTCTATTTTGTCTTGTGTGGCAGCTTGACCACGTTTAGGTAGTTAGTTGTTAAAGTAGCTTGTCTTTTTCTACTTTGTCTTGCTCCCTCCCCTCTTGTTCTATAAAAGAGGAGGCTGGAGTGTTGTGTTCCTTAGTTCTCTTGGTGGTAGAGTACTCCTAGTGAGCTGAGAGCCTCCAGCGCTTGTAGAGGTCAAAGTCGGCGCTTCGCCTTCAAAGTTTGTAAGAGTCGTGGTTGGTGCCTCGACTCCGAAGTGTTTCCTTCCTGGTTTTCAAAGCTGTAAAGTAAATCCTACCGCCAACGGTGGGTCAGGTCCGCTTGTCTTTTCATTCCTTCGTGTTCATTTCCGTTATGATTTTCAATCTTCCACGGGTATCTGTTCGCTGAAGTGGTGGACGTTCCACTGTTCTTTGGTTTTTTTTAGGCGCATAGGCGTGCGACCTGTGCCCTGCGAATCTGCTACTTCCCATTGCGACGTGCTGAGCTTAAAATCTGCTGCGTGAGAGTGTTAAATTGCTATGAGGTTAGTGCGTTACATTTTGTAGTTGCATGCCGTTGTGTTCTTTCGCATTCGTGTTGCCCCTATCGAACTCGACGCTGATTTAATTGTGCTTTCTACTGTACTTCCGAAGCGATTTTCACTTCCCTCGTCTAAAGACCCTCTCCCGTTTTCGCGTGCATTGTGTAAACCCTTAGAGTACGGCTTTAAGGACCATCTCTCCTACAGTAGCTACATCAAATTTGGTATCAGAGGACGTTGCGCATTCGATTCTTATCATTCGCACGGTCCGACCATTGCATAGCATATTTCAATACCATTTCCGCGTTTTCATCATCCTATACTTAGTCATTTTCGGCCTTGTTTGTGCATGGTGACTACATAGTCACAACTTATGTCGTCCCAATTTCCAGACACCATCCCTGAAACCCAAGTGTCGGTCCAACCCTCGTAAGGGAGTAGAATCCATTTAGACTCTTTGGCTGCGCTTGAAGCGCATGTAGACGCCAAGTTGGATGCGTTGTCCATGCACATGGAATCCCATGAAGGGAATACAAGCGTGATGTTTCAGCAAATCATAGCTGGGATCCATGTCCTCACAAGTCGCCCTGAGCCATCAGAGTATAGATGCTCCAACCCGATTAACCCACCTCCGTCTGCAAACCCAGCCCCACCGACTAGAGAGTTGCCTCCGATCTCCGCGCCCCTGCGGCCGTGAATCTTCCAGGATGAGTCCAGTCACCTGCAACCTCATGAGGTCTAGGGCGACCTTGGTTATGGGGACGAACCCTGGATGAGGACGACGTGTGGGCCGCACAAGGGCCCCAACCCAATGGTCGCTTTGGGCACACTTGGGCCGGGCAAAGGGGCCCAGCTCGACACCATGTAGAGCGTCCTCGCTTGAATGACGACTTCCACTGCTACATTCGGAATACCTCCGTGCCTTTTGTGGGTGGTCTTGACCCGTCACAATTCCTTGACTGGGTCGCGTCTATCGACTCTTACTTTGACCTTAGTAACTGGCCTCCCGAATCGCGCGTGAGGTATGTGCGCACCTTACTCGAGGGCCCTGCGCATTTGCATTGGGCAAACGTGGAGCGCCAAAATGCGCAGCAAGCCCTTCCTCCCATCACCACTTTGGAAGAAATGAGGTATCGCCTCCGCGAGCGATACGTACCCCCCTCCTATAGGCAGCGACTCCTTGATCAGTATAGTAGCCTACACCAAGGGTCAGATACCGTCGAGGAATATCGCCTCACCTTTGAAACCCTACAACTCCGGTGTAATTTACAAGAGGACCCTGAGTTAGTTTTGTCGAAGTTTAGGAATGGTCTCCGCTCAGATATCCGTCGCGCCCTACCCACGTATAGCTCAGAGACATTCGACTAGACCTTCCAGCGCGCTCGCGATATCGAGCATGACCTTAGGGCTGCGAATAGGTGTAGCGAGTCCGGACCCCCTAGGCGCTGTCATTTGGGTGGGCCTCCTCATGCTCACCCTCGACCCGAGCGCCACGAGCCTCGTTCCGACCCACGGCCCGCGCCGGCGGCCCATCACTCCCCTAGGCGTTCAGCCCCCGTTGCCCCACCTTCTCGCCTCACTTGGGAGGAGAAGGGGAAGGCCCCACTTGTCGGCCCGCCTAGTTGAGTCAACTATTACAACTGCCTATAGCCGGGCCATCGCGACTGCCCAAAAATGTCCGCCATCGTGGACAAGACCCCCGCCCGTGTCGCCACTATCACCCGCGAGCCTGCGGAACACGATGTTGAGGCCGAGTGCTACACTAGTGGTGAAGAGTCGGGTCACCCCACACTTGCGGTTGTGCGGTGTACCTTTGTCCATACCCTACCCTCCGAGGATTGGAGGCGTACGAGCATCTTCACGACTTACATCAAGTGCAACGGGCACTCATGTAAGATCGTCATCGATGGTGGTAGTAGCTTGAACGTGGTCTCCCGGATCACGATCACGCGTTTTGGCCTTCCCCTTGAGCCCCACCCAAAGCCCTACTCGATCGCGTGGGTTGACGCATCGAGCCTCTCGGTCACCCATCGGTGTCAAGTCCCCATAGCGTTTGGAGACTATCGTGAAAAGGTGTGGTGTGACGTGGCAGCGATGGATGTCGCCCACGTCCTTTTAGGACGCCCTTGGCTCTATGATAGGGATGTGGTTCACTATGGCAGGTCGAACACGTATGTATTTGACCACGGTGACCAAAAGATCCGTTTGTTCCCAGCTCCACCCAAGGAACTGCGCGCGTCGACCTCCAAGGGCATCATTGTCCCTCCCCCGGCTACCCCGCCAGCACCCGCTGTTGTGTTCCTTATGCGCACCTCTGTGCTTATGCGCGAGACCACATAATCCAAGGTTGTTTATGCCTTGATGATGCATGAATCACCGGAGTCCTCCCCGTCTTTAGACACTCCACCAGCCCCAGAAATTTCAGCCCTCTTGGCTGAGTTCGCAGACATTAGCCCGGAGGATTTGCCCCATGGTCTCCCTCCATATAGGGAGATCCAGCATGCCATCGATCTTATCCCGGGAGCGCCCCTCCCAAATCTGCCCCATCATCGTTTGAACCCAACTGAACACGCTGAACTACAGCGTCAAGTGGATGACCTCCTCACTAAGGGATACATCCGCGAGAGCCTAAGTCCCTGCGCTGTCCCTGCATTGCTTACACCCAAGAAGGATGGGTCATGGCGGATGTGCATTGATAGTCGCACCATCAACCGGATCACCATCAAGTATAGGTTCTCTATACCTCGACTTGATGATATGCTGGATTTAGTCTCTGGGGCATCTTGATTCTCTAAGCTGGACCTTCACAGCGGATACTACCAAGTCTGCATCCGCGAAGGTGACGAGTGGAAAACCGCGTTCAAGACCAAGGACGGTCTTTATGAGTGGCTTGTCATGCCATTCGGGTTATCCAATGCCCCGTCCACTTTCATGCGACTCATGAGCCAAGTTCGCAAGCCCTACATGGGCAAATTCTTGGTCGTCTACTTTGACGACATTCTGATTTTCAATCGAACCCAAGAGGACCACTTGGAGCACCTTCGCTCCACATTTGACCTTCTGCATAAGGAGCGCCTCTTCCTTAACATGAAGAAGTGTGCCTTCATGACCACTAGCATCCATTTCCTGGGTTACATCGTCTCTGATGAGGGTCTTTCTGTTGACCCGGCTAAGGTCGAAGCCATACGACATTGGCCCGAGCCCCGCACTATGTCCGAGGTCCGTAGCTTTTTGGGCCTCGCAGGGTTTTACCATCGCTTCATTCGGGGTTTCAGCACGATTATGACTCCGCTGACCCAACGTCTATCCAAGGAGGACTTTGAGTGGACTGCCGCCACTTGCGCCTTCGAGACCCTCAAGGATCCCATAACCACAGCCCCCGTGCTCCGACTTCTAGATTTTTTGAAAGTCTTCGAAGTTGAGTGTGACGCCTCCGGCACCAGTATCAGAGGGACCCTTAGTCAAGAAGGCCACCCGGTCGCCTTCTTTAGTGAGAAGCTGAACGTTGTCCGTCAGCGTTACTCCACGTACGACAAGGAATTTTATACCATTGTCCAGTCGCTTCGCTAGTGGAGGCACTACCTCCTCCACCGCGAGTTTGTCCTCTATAGTGACCACCAGGCCTTGTCATTCCTTAGTGCCCAAAAGAAGTTGGGCGCCCGCCATGCCAAGTGGGTTGAATACTTACAGCAGTATTCCTTTGTGATCAACCACAAGGTGGGCAAAGAAAGCGTTGTTGCAGATGCCTTGAGTCGTGTCCGAACCCTCCTTTGTGTGATGCAGACACTCATCAACACCTTCGACCATGTTAAGGAGGAGTACACCACCTGTCCTGATTTTGGCACCACGTATGCCACTTTGACCACAGCCCCTGATCCTGAGTCCCCTTACCTGCTCTGTGAGGGCGACCTCTTCTTGGGAAATCGCCTGTGCATTCCCCGCACATCGCTTAGAGATCATCTATTCCTCGAGCTGCACGCTGGTGGCATTGCCGGTCACCATGGCCGTGTCAAAACTCTTGACATGGGTGAGGAGCACTTTTTCTGGCCCTCCCTTCGCAAAGACGTGGAACGCATTGTGCGCCATTGTGGCACTTGCCAGCTGGCCAAGCCACGTCCCCTGAATACTGGTCACTATACGCCACTCCCCATCGCTGACAGTCCTTGGTAACACCTCAGCATGGATTTCGTCCTAGGGTTGCTCCGTACTGCGTCCCAATTCGATTCCGTCTACGTGGTCGTAGATCGGTTCTCGAAGATGGCACACTTCATACTCTGCTCGCGAACAGCGGATGCGACCCATGTCGCACACCTTTTCTTTCGGGAGATTGTCCGTCTCCATGGTCTCCCCCGCACCATTGTGTCCGCGCGACACGTGTTTTGTGAGCCACTTCTGGCGCTCACTTTGGGCCCTCTTAGGCACCACACTGAAATTTTCCACTGCTTACCACCCCCAAACTAATGGGCAAACTAAGGTGGTTAATCGTAGTTTGGGTAACTTGCTCCGGTGTCTTATCGGTGATCACCCAAGGTCTTGGGACACCACTCTCCCCATGGCGGAATTCGCGTATAATAGCGCGGCTAATAGGTCTACGGGTCTTTGTCCCTTCCAGATCATTACGGGCCGTCAACCCTGCAAACCTATTAACCTGCATGACCTACCCATGGAATCCCCTTTATCTGAGCATGCATTCTCCTTTGCCCATCATGTAGCTAGCTTGCATGATGAAGTTCGGCATCGTATCTTTTTGGGCAACACTCATAATGCGATGAAGGCCAACGAGCACCGTAGGCCACATCATTTTTCTATGGGTGAGTTGGTGAGGGTGCGCATCCACCCTGAGCGAGTGTCAAACATGACTCATTTTAACCTCCGGCCACGTTACATGGGGCCATATACGGTGGTGCGGCGGATCGGCTCCAACGCCTATGCACTGGACCTACCTGAGGACATGGGCATCTACCCAGTCTTCAACGTGGCGGATCCGCTTCCTTTCTACGGTCCTTTGGAGGAGCCCTCAAACCCCGACGAACCGCTACCCCCTAGTTCTCCGGAGGAGAACTCCTCAAAGCGCGCAGTGGAAGATGATGCAGGAGCATACAACATGAAAGAAGGGAAAAATCTAGCCCTGATGATGCCCATAAAATTTTCCACAGAAAGTTCCTCGGGGTGCCTAGCGACATAAGCCACGCCCCGTGATTCCTGCGGGCAACTACCCGATTCGAGGGCAGCTTCACATGCACAAGTTTGATTTTCCACAAAAAGTTCCTCGGGGCACTCAGCGACAAAAACCTCGCCCCGAAAGTCCTGCAAACAACTACACGAAGCTTCACATCCACAAGCCAGATTTTCCATAGAAAGTTCCTCGGGGTACCTAGTGACGAAAACCTCGCCCCGAGGGTCCTGCAGACAACTTCCTGAAGATTCACGTGCACAAGCCAGATTTTCCACAGAAAGTTCCTCGGGGTACCTAGCGACGAAAACCTCGCCCCGTGGGTCCTGCGTACAACCACCTGACTCAGCGGCGGTTTCACATGCGCAAGTTAAATTTTCCCCAGAATGTTCCTCAGGATACCCAGTGACGAAAACCTCGCCTCGTGAGTCCTGCGGACAACTGCCTGAAGAAGTCGCTGAACTGCCCCGACGACCCCGTTTTGACATCCACAACCCGCCATACCACGTTGAACCCTCCATGGAGGGTCCGAAGGAGCCCAACAAGGTGGAGGTACGGCGATCTCAACGCACTTCTCGACCGCCGGACCGCTTCGTAGGAGTTATCAGCCCATTGTCGATCCACACCGAAGCCCCACCTCCCAAGGGCATGGGCGGCTGTCCACCTGAAGGCCCAACTCTTGAGGGGCCGCGCAATCATCTTAGCAATACGACCCAAGAGCGTGCCACATCTGTCGTAACCCAGCCAACGACGTCCAAATTCTGCTGCTTTGTCGCTGTATGCTCCGACCGCGTCTGACCGCCCAACCACCTCCGTACGAAGACCAGAAGGACCTACACCCCTGCAAGAGTAGATGGTAATTGGTAAGATTATATTCTATTTTGTTTTGTGTGGCAGCTTCACCACTTTTAGGTAGTTAGTTGTTAAAGTGGCTTGTCTTTTTCTACTTTGTCTTGCTGGGGTGTTGTGTTCTATAAAAGAGGAGGCTGGGGTGTTGTGTTCCTTAGTTCTCTTGGTGGTAGAGTACTCCTGGTGAGCTGAGAGCCTCCAGCGCTTCTAGAGGTCAAAGTCGGTGCTTCGCCTTCGAAGTTTGTAAGAGTCGTGGTCGGTGCCTCGACTCCGAAGTGTTTCCTTCCTGGTTTTCAAAGCAGTAAAGTAAATCCCACTGCCGCCGGTGGGTCAGGTCCGCCTGTCTTTTCATTCCTTCGTATTCATTTCCGTTACGATTTCCGATCTTCCACGGGTATCCGTTCACTGGAGACGTGGACGTTCCGCTATTCTTTGGTTTGTTTCAGGTGCATAGGCGTGCAAGCTGTGCTCTGCGAATCCACTACTTCCCATTGCGATGTGCTGAGCTTAAAATCTGCTACGTGAGAGTCTTAAATTGCTACGTGGTTAGTGCGTTACATTCTATAGTTGCGTGCCATTGTGTTCTTTCGCATTCGTGTTGCCCTAATCGAACTCGATGCTGATTTAATCGTGCTTTCTACTGCACTTCCGAAGCGATTTTCACTTCCCTCGTCTAAAGACCCCTCCCGTTTTTGCATGCATTGTGTAAACCCTTAGAGTACGGCTTTAAGTACCATCCCTCCTACAGTAGCTACATCACTGCCAAAAATGAAGTTTGGCTCCAATAACTCTCTTCCATCTCATCAGGCCCATTAGCGCTGATAAAATCTCCCAAATAGATCCGAGTTATCCAATAACTCGATCATAAGGCTTCCCGATCAATACGAGAACTCGAGTATCAAGGTGTGCAACCCTGTAGGTTCCTTTAATGCTGGCAATGCTGACCTAAGGTCACCACAAGCAGTGATTGGCTCCTAGCAGTGCATCGCTGCTACCCACGTCACTGGAATAGATATTGACATCGGCATCCCCGTCATCGCAACTAGGTACAGATGCATTACAGTCTCTTTGCCAAACTGATATCCGATTGGACAAGTGTGTCACCACTTGTTTTAACCCAATCTCATGGTCATGACTAAATCAGGTTCTCACCTGGGTATGGCCATACACTTTCAGTCATAGAACCATAGTCGGGGCCCCATGAATATCATGCTTCCCGTAGGAAGCGGCAAATCCTCTATCTGTACATTGACCTTCTCATATGGGTCGTTGTATGCTCAATGACAACCGTTATGACCTCCCAACTACGGTGAGGTGTTAGGTTGTATCAAAGCATGTTCCTAATCATATAGAAGAGTCAATGACCTCAAGTCAAGGGATCAATGCATCTCTTGTCACTTGTGAGGATAACGCATGACACTAAGTCATTGCCTCCCAGTAGGTCGGTCCAATATATCCACCATTGATACACCCATATGTTTCTGTTAGCACCTCGTGCCTAACCAGCCCATATACCAGTCTCACAAGTACCAGAGTTGTCCCATATCCACTCAGGTACATTGACTGGGGACAAGAGTTTGAACACAGATCCAATCTATCTCTAGGGATATTATCATGTAAGAACATAATCGCAGATGTAAACTAAACATGATAACAACATTGTCAGAATGATAAATATAAAAAATATCAGTATCAAGTACTACAAAGATAAACCAAAATTAGGTCTCAGGGAATAAACACCAACAGTCTCCCACTTGCACTAAGACCTAGAAGTTGAGGAACCTCAACATCATATCTGTAGTATGACCATCATGCTTTTGCTGCTTCAAAGCCTTGGTTAGTAGGTCTGCCAGATTTTTCTCTGTCTCAACTCTGCTAATCTTGACATTACCTCGATCAATGATCTCTCTGATTAGGTGAAATCTCCTGAGTATGTGTTTGGACCTTTGATGAGACCGTGACATCACTTCGACTCATGTCATCCCTCTCAGTCTGTGTGGTGGGACACTGGCGCTTTGAGAGAATAAGGCCATGTCTCACTGGAAGGTAACCCTTCCTGGATTGCTCCAAGTTGAACATCTCAAGGACCTTATCAATGTAGGTACTCTGACTAAGGGCCAGGAGCCTCTTGAATCTATCTCGGTAGATCCTCACGCCTAGGATATAGGTGGCCTCCCCAAAGTCCTTCATCTCGAAACACTTCCCCAACCATGTCTTCATAGACTGAAGACTAGGGATATCATTTCCAATGAGCGGTATATCATTGACATACAAGACCAGAAAAGTCACCAAGCTCCCACTAAATTTTCTATACACACAGACGTCGTCTTCACTTTTGATAAAGTGATAATCTCTCACAACTTTATCAAACCGAAGATTCTAACTTCGAGATTCTTGCTTTAATTCATAAATGGATTTCTTTAGCCTGCATACCTTATTGGCATCTGTAGGATGGATGATGACACGAAAATTCATAGTATATTTTGTGTCATTTGATTGGTCTTTTTGTGTCATATTCATGCTCTTTTGCTTGTTTTTAAGCCTTATTTATCAAATATTGCAGAATCTACACCTTTTCCATTTTTTGATCATTTTCAGGTAAAAAGTGTCATATTTTGATGGATTTTGAAATATCTGAGCACACGAATGGATTCCAGACGTCGAGACGAAGCCGCCCATCAATTTTCATGAAAATTGGAAATAGTTAGAAAATTACACCCCTGCCGTAATTTTACGGGTGTAATTTCCTGCCCAGATTACACCACTACCATAACAATTTTTACAGACCATAATTTCCTGCCCAGAATACATAGAAGCAAATTATGGCACTGCCATAATATTTTTTATGGGCTGTAATTTCATGGAAATTTTCCGCAGAAAAAATTACGGTAGTGCCGTAATCAAAATTACGGGCCGTAATTATATTTTTGAACGAGTTTTCTGCTACCTCCAAAATCTAATTTTTTTCAAAGACAAATTAGAAAGATCTAGGGCATGATTTCAAAAATCCATAAAAAGGTGATCGTTCTATAAATCGAGGAGAAGATTTGAGGACAAGAATCATCGAATTTCATCACCAATCAAGGGAGAAATCAACAAAGGCATCCCTAGGGCTCGGACTCTTGCCGAGAGGCGTAGAGGCCACCTCAGGCCACGAAATTTACAGGAGAGCTTCGCCCAAGGGAGGAGAAGACACATTAGAAATTTCAGATCGAAAGGAGTTCCAACGAGGGAGAAATCAAAGAAAGAAGATTCGGGCGAAAGAAGCAATTCGCGATTACTGTAGCAGTACTGTAGCAACCCGAAAAATTCCAAAATCACAGGCTGTGAAATTTTTCACACCCCTGTGATTATAGTAAACCCATGTTCTCCCTTTTCATCTGAATTCTAAATATTTTTAAGATTATTTATTGTGTTCCTATGACTTTGGTAGTGTAATTCTTTTCTTGGGACATGGGGTTTAATCGCCTTAATTTCATAATGACTAGATACACTTTATTTCGTCAGGGAACTTTTGTTATAATAATTCTGCTTAAGTGATGATTGGCTTTAATTCTTTCTAGTTTCATATTATCAGTATGTATTAGAGTTTTTGCGATATGGACTGAAAAGTGACTTGCGAGAAGTTGGAACCCTAAAATTGAGATTTAGGAACTCATCTTAAGAAATTAGGTTTGTTCTTATTTCTAGATTTTAGAAGTTTATTGCCTTGTTGATAATCTAATCTAGGAAGAATTATTGAAATAAACATGAAGATATTGTAAGAAATTAAGTATCGGATCGTTGGAGAACCTTAAGTAGACCTTGTGAAACTAAAGTATGAAAGTATTTGGTTTTCACTTGAGATGATTGACATAGAAATTGGATGCATGAAAGTGATCTCTGATTTCTTTGTTAATGATTTACTTATCTTTAGCATTGAATTAATCTTATGCAAAAGTGAGGATTGATTCTTTGTAAATTATTTGCGCAAAAGCGAGATGATTTCTTTATAAAGCAAATTATATCTTTATCATAATAAGAGTGGATTGACGATGCGCTTATTTCCTTCTAGTCATAAAAATTAAGGTGGATGTAACCCTAGTCCCAGCTTTTCTCTCTAGTATTTCGTGTGATTTCTCACTAGTCCCAGCTAGTGAGAAAGCAAATTATATCTTTATGGTTCGATATCTTTTTATTACTTCGAAGTATCCATTCACTTGCGGACACAACAATGGATGAAGCCATCAAGTTATGTCATATACACATCCTCTGTTAGCTTCTAGTTTAGGAACGCTATCTTAACATCCATCTGTCATATCTCATAGTCATGATATACAGCTATAGCAAGTAGAATCTGAATGGACTTGATCATGGCAACCGGCGAAAAGGTTTCATCATAGTCTACCCTGTGGAGTTGTTTGAATCCTTTAGCCACAAGTCTACCCTTAAAGGTAACTATGTTGCCATCTATGTCAGTCTTCCTCTTGAAGACCCATTTACAGCCTATGGGTTTTACCCCATCAGGCAGCTAAACCAAATCATAGATTTGGTTAGCTGACATAGAATCCATCTCGGATTGCATGGCCTCAAGCCATCTCTTGGAGTTCGGTCCAGTGACCGCCTCATCATAGGTCCTGGGCTCATCCTCAATGATGAAGATCCCGTCATGTTGGGTCGGCAGTGACCCATACCTCTCAGGTGCACGACGAATCCTCCCAGACCTACGTGGGACCTGTGTCTGAGCCTCAGGCTGCCTAGCAACCAGTGCATCTCTGTGTCTTGTGGTTGCACTTGGACCTTGTCCATGTCAAACTTGCTCTTACTGACTTCTTTCATGAGAAATTCTTTCTCTAGAAAGATAGCACCCTGAGCAACAAAGACTTTATTCACGGTAGGGACAAAGAAGTAGTATCCTTTAGTTTCCTTAGGATACCCCACAAACACACACTTATCAGATCTAAGTTCTAGTTTGCTAGAATCCTGACATTTGACATAAGCCTCACATCCTTAGATCCTGATAAAAGAGAGGTTAAGGCATCTCCTACTCCATACCTTGTATGGTATCTTGGAGACACTCTTAGATGGAACGATATTCAGTATAAGAGAAACTATCTCAAGTGCAAAACCCCAGAATGAGGGAGGTAGAGTTGCATGACTCATAGACCGAGCCATGTCCAACAAGGTTCGATTTCTCCTCTCAGACACACCATTCCATTGAGGTGTTCTAGGAGGAGTGAGTTTGGATAGGATCTCACACTCCCTAAGATAGTCAAAGAACTCACCGCTTAGGTACTCTCCACCACGATCTGATAAAAGAGTTTTGATAGATCTACCAAGCTGGTTCTCTACTTCTTGTCCGAACTCCTTAAATTTCTCAAAGGATTCAGATTTATGTCTCATCAGATAGACATAACCAAATCTATTGAAGTCATCAGTAAATGTGATGAAGTAGTTTTACCCTCCTCTAGCTTGTTTATTGAATGGCCCACACACATCACTGTGTATGAGGTCCAATAAACCTCCTGCCCTCTCACCAATCTTGGTGAATGGTGCTTTTGTCATTTTCTATAATAAACAAGGCTTACAAGTATCAAATTCCTCCAAGGAACTTGAATCTAATAACCCATTTGCATGAAGTTGTTCAATGTGATTCTTGTTTATATGGGCTAATCGACAATGCCATAGGAAAGCACTAATTGAACTACTCAGTTTGGTCCTCTTACTATTTATGTTACAAATAGAGCTATCCATGTCTAAGTCATATAAACCATTGCATAAAGTATCCTTCATATAAAACATATTTGCAAATGAAAAAGAACAAGAGTTATCTTTTATTACAAATTTAAATCCTTTCTTTGCTAAGCAAGGAATGGATATAATGTTTTTAGTAAGCAAAGGTACATAATAGCAATGATCTAGCTCTAACTGAATTCCAGAAGGCAGGGAGAGAGTCAAAACTCCTACAATAACAGCAGCAACCTGTGCCTTGTTTCCAACCCATAGGTTAATCTCTCCAGGCCGCACCGATCTACTTTTCTTGAGCCCCTACATATTTGTACAAATATGAGCTCCACATGCGGTATTCAATACCCACGACATAGAAGTAGAAAGGTTGACTTTGGCAACATAAGTACCTGAGCATAAAGACGAAGCCTTGCCTCTCTTCTTCTCATTCTGAACTCGCACCATGTCCTTCAACTTGTGAGGTGGCCCTCCACATGAATAGCATCTGTTATTCCTGATCCTTTCCATCTTCAAATTCAGTTCATCGGTTAAACCTTTCGGCTCAACACACTAAATGTCAACTTTATGAGGGTTGAGCCTAACCAAATCATCAAAGAGCAGCTTTAGATTAGAAATAATCTTAGAAGCACTCTTCAATTCATATTGCCCTCGAAACTCGGGCGACATGTTAGTTAGCATCAAATCAGCAACCTCCAAAGTATCAGTCTGATACTTATCATAAGCATCCTTCTCAGCCGCTGAGGCCGAGCATGGAAGTGGGTCAGGAATAGGTTGCTCAAGGACATAAAGCTTCCTCTCGAGCTTGAGCATGATTCTCAAGTTCATATACCAATCCATCAAGCTAGATCTAACCAACTTGTCCTTCTCAAGGATAGATTGCAGTGACCATCTGCTATTGTTCATTGCCATTATTCTACAACAACCAAGAAGAGCAGATTAGTACTACTTTAAGTCATTTAAACTGGACTTGTTTTAAATGACTATGGCTCCCACTATTTTAATCAAATTGACAACCTACAAAGTCAATCAGAAAATCTGAGATTTCCTAGTGAGATGAGATCCTTATTTCACATGAGGCTTCGCATCCCACCAGGGTGGGATGAGATGCACAAAGTGACCCATACTTCTTAAGGTGGGCACGCCGGCCAATTATACTTGGCAACTCCCTTTATTGAGACAGTCTAGGCATTTCATGTCTAGCGAGGGCTGGAAACAGCATGAAACCCTAACCTCTCAACGATGCCTCTAGAGTTTCATCATGTGCCCAGCACATGTGAAAACCTTGTCAAGTCCATTCCTAACTGTTATGCCCAAGGCCAACGAGTTTTCTTGCAAAGGCACGTCCAGGTTAAAACTGGACTGGGAAACCATTGTCACCACACACCTTCTAAAGATAAGTGGGTGTGTCCCACAAGGGTGGGAACAGTTCACAACACCACTGATCGATAGCTTGATGAGGGCTACGAGTTAGAAGGCTACTAGACTTGATATTTTTGATAGAGAGTTTTTGAGGTCTCATCCTCTTAGTTTCATCTTATGTCTAACATTACAGGTATGCAATCCTATAGTGATAACATGAAGATAAAACATCATAGCCATGCTTTAGCAGATAAAGAAAGCAATAAAAGGATGATGTGATCATAGCCCATCCAAGACATTAAACCAACCCATGCCAAAAGGGGTTCAATTCTTGACCTAGGCACAAGCCCCCAAAACTAGACCTAGCCTAGCCGACCTTTAGCTTTTATCTTCAAGATTGACTCCAACATCCACCACACCATGGTTTGGCTCTTAAACCCTTGAGGTGCCCTTAGGGAAATCCTAGAAACACCATCATTGGTTTAGCCAATGCCATGGGCCTCCTCCAAGGAAGATGCGCCACCATGCAAGTGCCAAGAGAGCTAGCTCACAAGCCCTAAGGCTCGGCCATGCCCTCTTGTGCCACCAAGCAATCTTGTGCCACCCATCTTTAATGCTTGTTGCACCACCATGCAAGGTGCACAAGCATCAAACATGCGCCAATGCCATCAAGTGATATGCGCCCTTAATCTTCTTTCTTTAATTACAAAACAAAAGAAAAAGAAGGGCGGCACGCAAGCCTCACAAGAATGCAACACAGGCATGCTAAGAGGCTTGACTAATGATCACAACATCATGCACAAACAAGGTACTTATTCACGCAATTCTATATGCACATGAAAAACATAAAATCTGAAATTTTTAGTTTCTCATAAAACAAGTTTCTTTTCCTCATCTTCTTGTCACAAATCTTTTGATTATTTGAGATTAAGTTTCATGACGATTTCTTAGACCAAATCGGCTGGCAATTTTGTCAGATCAAGAGACCTGGCTAGTCTAAGGACACAATGCCCGTCCTACTTGACAAAATTACGTGCGCCTTATGATATTAAATCAATCAAAAAAATAATCCAAAAAGCCAAAAGAAATTGAATAGAGGATAGGAACAAAAAGCATACAATTTTCTTACTTTAAGAAAACATGCGCCACTAGTGTATGCAATTTACGAATATTACTACATGGCATGTGAGCATAGAAAAGCATGAAAACATTGTTCGAGGCTCCCAAGTCCCTCTGACACCACTGTTGGGAAACCCCGGGGATGTTTACAGATTTTTAACAATCAATACATACACATAGCGGAAGCATATCCCCGAAATAGGCTAATCCCAAAAACCCAATGAAGATCATCTTGCGAGGGGGTCAATACGATGAGATGAGAAAGTACCTAAAGAAAGAGGAGACCGATGTCGAGGTAGGCGCCCAAGCATGCGCCCTCTGCAGTCACACAGACACGGATGCCTCGAGTCCACTTCTTCCACGTCCGGTGCTAGCCTCGGGAAGAAGATCCAAGCCTTAGATGCCCTTCTTCAATGCTTGCGCCACCTTCTAGGGAAGATGCGCCAAGGAGAAGGAAGGATGAAGACAAGCTGCCAAGCACCAATGCTCCTTGTACCAAGAGGAAAGGAGGAAGAGGTGCACGGCTTGATGGAAGAGGAACTTGAGCTACCCTTGTTGCTCTCACCCATTGTTGCTCATGACAATGATATCATTATTCACTTCATGCTCTCGCATATATCTAATATATAGAGGCTAGGGGCAGCAAGGCATAAGTGTAGGCACAATCCATGAAGAGGGGGCAGCTAGGATAAAGGGGAGAGAGCAATTAGAGTTAGAGGTAAGGAAAGTCTCCAATTCTTTGCCATAACCTCTTCCCCTATTCCATATGCACCAAGGACTTACTATACAAGTCTATTCAGCCATATAAGCCCCAAGATTTGCCATAGAGGCAACCATACCATCCAAGGAACAAAGGGGAGGCGCCAATTGCTTCCTTATGAAGCAAATTGTGCCAACTCCTCCCCATTATTCCCATAGGCGCCAATGGGGGGAGATTTCTCCCCATTATACCGTTAAACCCTATTCTCTCTTCATGACATCTTGTTATTGGGCCTCATTGGGTAATAAGCTAGCCAAAACTTCAATGCACAAGTTGATTAAGCTATCGGATCCAATCCAATGCAACCCTAACTCAAATGTGACCAATCATGGTCAATTTCGGGTCAACCTGCCAAAAATAAAGTTTGGCTCCAATAACTCTCTTCCATCTCATCAGGCCCATTAGCGCTGATGAAATCTCCCAAATAGATCCGAGTTATCCAATAACTCGATCATAAGGCTTCCCGATCAATACGAGAACTCGAGTATCAAGGTGTGAGACTCTGTAGGTTACTTTGACGTTAGTGATGACATGAAAATTCATAGTATATTTTATATTATTTGATAGGTCTTTTGTGTTATATCCATGCTCTTTTGCTTATTTCATGCCTTAATTATCAAATGTTGCAGAATCTACACCTTTTTGTGTTTTTGATCATTTTCAGGTAAAAAAGGCATTATTTTAAGGCATTTTCAAGCAATCCAAATGCATAGACGAATTCCCACTATCAAGAGAAGATTACCTATTAAATTTCACGCAAATTAGAGCTTCAGATCGAAAATATGGCAAGGCCGTAATCAATATTACGGTACCGTGGTTTCACTGAACTTACAGAACAAACCACGACACCACCGTAATTTCTGAGCACTGTCGTAATTTGGGTTGATTTCCGACCAGAGAGTCTTGTAGTTTCTATGGCACTACCGTAATGTATATTACCGGCCGTAATGTCGGGTGATTTCCTTACAGAATGTTTTGCGCGATCACGGCATTGCAGTGGTTGTTTTCACGGCACGTGTTTCTTTCCAGATTCTTCACAGGATGAAATACAGCACTGCCGTAATCAAAATCACGGCCATAATTCTAACCCAGGCAACCGATTTTCCCAGTCAAATTAAAGCCCAATTTTTGCACGGATGATTGCGGATGATTGAGACCACCAAATTGAGATCCATAAAAAGGGGAATACTGGAGAGAACAAGACGAACATCATCACACCAGAAGCCCTAATTTTGATCTATCACGGAGAGAGAAATCACGATCTTCACCGCTGCCTTGGGTTTCGCCGCATTGAAGTGTACAGAGCATCTCCAACCATGAAATTTGAAGGGAAGCTACGTCTGGAGGAGGAGAACATACTCCAGAAGTTTCAGAGCGAAAGGAAATCGATTGGAAGAGAAATCAATGAAAGAAGCGTCACCGCTACTGCTCATCGCAAGTTCTGGAGCAAAATTATGGCTGTAATTTTCATTACAGCCATGTTATTAGTAGAACTTCCTCTTTCTCTATGATTTCTGATCCTTTGAAACTATGGCTTATTGTAATTCTTTAACCATGCTAGCTTAAACACTTTTTGGGACATGGGGGTGTAATCCCCTTAATTTGCAATGACTAGATGATCCTTATTTCATTAGGGAACTTTTGTTATGATAATTCTGCTTATGTGATGACTTACTTTAATCTCTTTCTAGTTTCATATTATCAGCATGTATTGGAGTTTTAGCGATATGGATTGAAAAGTGATTTGCGAAAACTTGGAACCCTAAAATTCAGATTTGGGAACTCATCGTAAGAAATTAGGTTCGTTCTTATTTCTAGATTTTAGAAGTTTATTGCCTTGCTGATAATCTGATCTAGGAAGAATTATTGAAATAAACATAAAGATATTGTAAGAAATTAAGTATCGGATTGTTGGAGAACCTTAAGTATAACCTGTGAAACTAAAATATGAAAGTATTTAGTTTTCACTTGAGATGATTGGCATAGAGATTAGATGCATGAAAGTGATCTTTGATTTCTTTGTCAATGATTTACTTATCTTTAGCATTGAATTAATCTTCTGCAAAAGTGAGGATTGATTCTTTGTAAATTGTCTACGCGAAAGCGAGATGATTTCTTTATAAAGTAAATTATATATTTATCATAACAAGAGTGGACTGACGATGCATTTATTTTCTTCTAGTCATAGAAATTAAGGTGGATGAAACCCTAGTCCCAGCTTTTCTCTCTCTGATTTCGTGTTCTTTCTGAATTTTACTTACATCACATTTGTTTGCCTAACTAATAAGAAATCAATTCTTTGGTACATAGCAAACGAGGTCTCTATGGTTCGATATCTTAATTATTACTTCGAGTATCCGTGCACTTGTGGACACAACAGTTGGCAGTGCTAACTTAAGGTCACCAAAAGCAGTGAGTGGCACCTAGCAGTGCATCGCTGTACCCAAGTCATCGGAATGGATATTGACATCGACATCACCATCATTGCAACTAGGTACATATGCATTACAGTATCTTTGCCAAACTGATATCCGATTGGACAAGTGTGTCACCACTTGTGTTAACCCAATATCATGGTCATGACTAAATCAACTTCTCACCTGGGTATGGCCATACACTTTCAATCATAGAACCATAGGCGGGGCCCTATGGATATCATGCTTCCCTCAGGAAGGGGCAAATCATCTGTCTATGTATTGACCTTCTCATATGGGTCATTGTATGCTCAATGACAACCGTTATGACCTCCCAACTACGGTGAGGTGTTAGGTTGTATCAAAGCATATTTCTAACCATATAGAAGAGTCAATGACCTTAAGTCAAGGGATCAATGCATCTCCTATCACTTGTGAGGATAACTTATGATACCAAGTCATTGCCACACAGCGGGTCGGTCTAGTATATCCACCACTGATATACCCATTTGTCTGCGTTAGCACCTCGTGCCTAACCAGCCCATATACCAGTCTCACAAGTACTAGAGTTGTTCCATATCCACTCAGGTATATTGACTAGGGACAAGATTTTGAGCACAGATCCAATCTTTCTCTAGGGACATTATCATGTAAGAACATAATCGCAGATGTAAACTAAACATGATAATGACAATGCTAGAATGATAAATATAAGAAATATTAGTATCAAGTAGTAAAAATATAGACCAAAGCTAGGTCTCAGGGCATAAACACCAACAGCGTTTGCATTATCTTCTCCTATCTCTCTTTAGTCTTAGTTTCTAGTTTTCTCCATTGATTTGAGAGATCTGTAACAAATTTCATGACTATCCTAGCTTAAACTCTTAATCAGGACTCGGATGGAGCCCGTTGATTTGATCTACTGTATGAACTGAGTTATTTTGATGTTTATGAGTTATTTCTAAGCATATTTTATCTAGCTGTGTTATTGCATAATTTTACCTTGATCAAGTAATCTTGTGTTTTAGACGCCACAAGAAGTACCAAAAGGAGAATCGTGATGTCGGATCTGTTTGATAGGACTTTTGAATTACTAACACAAAAGTAGTTAGGATTCAATTAAGGGCAACATAGTTCATCATAGAACTTAATGGACTTGGTTAAATCGATAAACCACAAAAGTAAGAGATTGATTTAAGTAAGTACCAGATTGTGCTGAAAGGGGGCAACCTGTATTTTAGGATAAATTACTTGTGCAACAAAAATAACTCATGCATCAGTTTATTTTAGTTTAGTTAGATCAATCAACGCGGTGAATTTTGAAGTCCTGATATCTATCATTTTGACACCCTTTATGCTTATATCTTTGCTTTTCCTATTTCGTTCGTAGATGAAATTGATAACCTATTTCCTAGACATCAAATTTGGATTGCTTAGCTTCTAGAAATTAGAATTGTTAGTACTTGACCTAGTTCTCTATAGGACCGACATCCTTTGTATTACTTTGATAACACTATGCGCTTACGGTGCGTGTCAATATCGTCCAAATAGATAACAACAAAGTCATCCAAGAGTTGTGTTAGAACATTGTTCATAAGGTGGAAGAAGGTAGTTGGCACATTTGTTAAGACAAATGGTATAACCAAGAACTCGAAAGCGCCCTACTAGATGACAAAGGTTGTCCTTGGCTCATCTCCTTCAGCAATGTGGACCTGCTAATAGCTTGATCTCAAATCAAGCTTGGTGAAGATAATAGCACCCGCTAGTCTATCGATAAGATCCTGGATATGTGGAATAGGGTATTTGTTTCATATGGTTATCTTATTTAATGGCCGGTAGTCAACACAAAAGCAAAGATTATTGTCTTTTTCCCTCTAGAAAAGTATATAAGCACCAAATGGAGACTTGGAGGGTTGGATGAATCCACTGTCAATAGTTCATCCAACTACTTCCTCAGCTCTACGACCTAAGTAGGAGGCATGCAATAAGCAGGTCGAAAAGACGGAGCTGCCCTAGGAACCAACTCAATGAGATGATCAATCAGACATTTAAGAGGTAGTTCCTTTGGTATCTCAGGAGAAAGAAGATCTTGGAACTCACTGTTAGGAAACCCCAGGGAATTTTAAATTTTTATTAGAGTACAGTGAAAGTGATTCCCCAAAACAAGCAAGTCCCAAAAACCTAAAAGATTGAGTCATGCGAGGGGATCAACAAGATGAGAAGAGAAGGATACCTTAGAGCGATTTGAGGAGAAGCGATGTAAGGCACCTACGCGTGCGCCCTCTATAGTCTCGCACACAACTGATCCCTCGAGTTCTCTCCTTCAATTCCCAGTGCTAGCCACGAGAAGAAGATCCACACCTAGGGAGAGTCTCCTACTATGCTTGTGCCACCACCACGAGGAGAAGTGCTAGGAGGAAGTAGGAAGATGGAAGAAGAAGCCGCCAAGTACCTTTCACCACTTGCACCAAGGATAAAGGGAAGATGGCTTGCGGCCTTTGTAGGAGGAGGTCTTGCGCCAAGAGCCTTGCTCATGCCCCTTTGCTTGCTCATGCCAAGCATGAAGCACACAATTTGTATAAGCATCTAAAGGGGGCGGCAACAACATAATATAGGCGTAAGGTGAAGAGGTATGCGGCTAGGGTAAGAAGGAAGGGTGGCTATCAAGGCTTAGAGCAAAGGAAAGATTCCAAGCCCTTTCCTTATCTTCCTAGCCTCAATTCTATATGTGCCTACCCCTTCCTATTAAGCAAGGGTTCAGCCATATGCACCCTAATGCCTTCCAAAGAAGTAATCCTTCCACTATTGTGCCTAGATCAAGTCAAAGGCGCCAAGAGGGATGCCTAATGAGTCATAGACACCACTCCTAATCCAATTAGGAGTCTATGTGCCAATGCAAAAGGATTTCTCTCCATTATACCCTTATTCGCTTATACCTTATCCTCACGCCTCATTGGACCATGTCATACTTCATTGAGTAAGTTGATTAAGTCATCGGACTCAATTTGATGCAACTCTAGTTAAATATGGCTACCTATGGTTAACTCAGGGTCAACTTGCCAAAAATAAAAATTGGCTCTAATAAGTCTCCTTCATCTCATCATGTGCATCCGTGCTGATAGAATCTCCCAAATAAATTCGAGTTATGCAATAATTCGATCATAAGGCTACACGATTAATACGAGAACTTGAGTATCAATGTGTGCAACCCTGCAGGTTCCTCTAATGTTGGCTGTGATGAATTCATATCATCTCATCACAAGCAGTGAGTGGCACGTAGTAGTGCATCACTGCTACTTAAGTCTTCCGAATGGTTGTTTACATCGACATCCCCATTGTCGCAACAATGTATCCATGCATTATAGTCCCTTTGCCAAACTGACATCCAAATTGAACAACGTGTGTCACCACTTTGTTTATACCCAATCACATGGTTATGACTAAATCAGGCTTTCACCTAGGTAGGGTCATACATTTTCAATCATGCGTCCATATAGGGCCTAGGGAAATCAAACTTCCCTCAGGAAGGGGCAAATACTCTATCTCTCAATTGATCTTCTTATATGGGTTGTGACATACCCAATGATGACTGTTATGATCTCTCAACTACGATGAGGTATTAGGTTGTATCAAAGTATGTCCCTAACCATACAGAAGAGTCAATGAGCTCAAGTCAAATGATCAATGCAACTCTTGTCACTTGTGACACCAAGTTAGAGCCTCACAGTGGGTCGATCTAGGATATCTATAACTGATATATCTATATGTTTGCATTAGTACCACATGCCTAAATAACTCATATATCAGTCTCACATGTACTAAAGTTGTCCCTTATCCACTCAGGTACTTGACTGGGGACATAAGTTTGAGACTAGATGAAATCTGTTTCTATGGATATTATAATATAAATGTACAAAGATGAAGATATAAACATAGCATATGAACAACAATGCTAGAATGATATATAAAATATCAATATTAAGTAGTACAATATATAAACCAATAATAGGTTATAGGGCATAAACACCAACACTCTTCAAGTAACGTTTTCACTTATGCTGGTACATCGTTTAGACCTTCTATAAGGACCATCACTCATGTAGCTAGAAAAGACTGCTCGCCCCAACATAATCCAATCTCTAGAGTAGTAGCCGATATGGAGCAACTCTGAGCCTTCCTTGGTCATATTGACTTATCTGACCCACCCAACTGTAGGCATCAAACGAAGTAGGGATATCTCTCAACCATAACCTGGACACCCCCAAGATGAGGCACAACAATAGCCTTTATCTTTTGCAATAACTCTAATCCAACGATAACATCATATCATCCAATTGAAGCACGCGCCTATGATTCTTACCCTTCCACTCCCCGAAGATAATAGGAATATAATATGATATTCCTATGATCTGCCGCTCCTCGGCGTTGATCATCTTAAAGCGATCCTGAGCAGGGGACAAGCTCAGCGCCAACCATGTTGCCATGCTGTGAGCCACAAAGAGAAGAGATGCACTAGTATAGATCATGGTATGAACTTCATGTGAGTTCACCCTCATCTTCACGTACATCAACTTTATTTTCTTTGTGGTAGAAGTGGCAATAGCATTGATCACCAGAGGATTCATAGTGATCAGAGGATCCTTAGTGTGGGTAGCCTCCCTCTAAATAATAGCTACAAGTATAGCCCCTCGAGGACAGCCACACATGCAATAAGGACCTTGGCAAAGAAAACATTTCTGCTGCTTGGGGGCGCCCCTAGGAGAAGAATTGACTGGTGTGGCTTTTGTCTGGCCGGTCCCTAAAGACCTAGCTCCTCCCTTTTTATTCTTCTTACACCCACTCTTGGGCCCTAGAGCTAGGCATTTTTCCTTACTCCTCTGAGGAGAACGTGGCTTAGATGCACCAAAGGAGGTAGGGGTAGATTGCTTTCTATCCCTCAAATTCACTAATGAGTCAGCCACAGCCATAGCTTCCTTGTTAGTCTATAGGCTATATCTCCTAACCTCCAACTGTGCCTAAGTATGCATCCTCTCTAAGAAGAAGTACAAATGGTCCTCTTCCTCTATTCATGGTATTTCGAGCATAGCAACAGCATAAGCTCGAACATAGTCATGAAGTGCACCCATGTGTCTGATCTTTTGCAGAGCATATATAGCAGTTATAGAAGTGTGTGTCAGCAAGAATTGATTTCTGAATTCAATTTTTAGCTCATCCCCATGAGATATCTGATAGGGCCTAGACGGCTGCTATCACAAGTGCACGGTCTATCGTATAATAAATAAGATTGAACCCATAGGGACTAGGGTCAAGTACTAACTAATTAGTCAACTCGTAGCTAGGTTAACAATTAAAGGGGAAATGGCTAAAATTCTAGTGCAATTAATTAAACTAAAGCGGATTGAAAGCAAACAAAATAGAGAGCAAAGCAAACGGGGTTTTAAAACTAAGAGAGATATTCGGGGTTTTAGGTTTCACCACACTGAAGCTTGCAGAATTAATAGAGTTTGATGTTCTAATCAAGCTTTATCTAAGTTCTCAAGGTAATCCTTCCTAGGGTACAGACGCACTCCCTCTCAAGGCACGGTCCAGTATCCGCCTTAACCTAAGTCTCCTACTCTCGTGGCTTACCGGGTTAAGCCAGATCCAATGGGATCTATGAAGGATTAGGGTTCCTTGGGTGATTTCGAGTGCTCTCGCTAAATGAAATCACCAGTCCAGTCTAAGGGGTTCCGACGACTGTTGTTCACCTCTCAGTCCTTCCCACAGCGTCTAAGACATGCATACATATGGCCAGTACATAAACACGAAATAAAACATCCTAGACATGAATAAGAACAAAGATAAGTAAAGAAATATATAGATCAAACTATAGTATTCAACATTCATATAGTGGGCTATGCCCAAACCCCTAAAGGTGAGTTTACGCTACAAGATTCATCGTTAAATACATGAAATCTCTCACAATGATTAAATCAAACCAAAGGGAAGATCCTTGATGAAAGAAGGTCCAGCACGAAGATCCATGCCGGAACGACGAAGAAATCAAGCCGAAACAGAGTTGTCGCCTAGAAAATTGCCCCAAAACCCTAGGTTGTCGCCCTTTCGCTTCGTTCTCCACAACCGCTTGATCAAATCTAATGATTCTGGTCTCAAAACATGTGTGACCAAGTTGGGAAGGTCTCCATAAAATTTCGTTCAATTCCGAGCCAGGAATAGAAAGTTATGGCTAAAATACCGAGTGTCTATCGGGCAGGACGCGGGACGATGCACGACCGTGTATCGGTGCACGGGCACACTTGTGCACGGCTCGGTTAAGATTATTCTGATGACTTACGATGCACGGCCATGCATGGATGCACACCCATGGCCGTTTGTCTCATCATGAGAAATCATCTCATACCTTCAGATTCTCCAGATTCCATCAATTTTGAGGCCAAAAACCTACATTTTCATAAAATAAGGGAAAAGTGAAGACTCTGAAGAATATGAAGCATTTTAGTGCATAAATGATACAAAGCATACATTTTACTCCAAAATAATAATAGAATTAAGTCACGAAATATCATATTTTTGCATGTCATCAAAATACATCGGACTTAAAGTTTTGCTTATCCTCAAGCAATTGAATTGTCTAGAATACGATGATGACATGGAATAAGGAATCTCAAATAGCTCAACTAGGTCTAATAAGGTTATTTGTTAAACACAATCGGTCCTCAGGTTATAATGCCGCATGGAAAGCAAATTAAACCAATTATCATGGATACAATCTATAGAACATGCAAAGTTACATTACCAAAAACCTTTACAGTGCATCTCACAGCAATGATATGATTGATCAAGCTTTCAAAAAGCATAACACTGTGTACTAAGTCATGGGAGAATAGCATCAGTACCACATAGTCCCTATGTGGTGCCTTTTTTTTTAAAAAAAAAACATGATAGTGCCAAGTGCCAAGCTTTGCTTCGGTACCACTTCGGTACCACTATCATTGATGAAAACCATGGGGTCAATGCCAAGCATGATTGAAAAGGAACTTAGGTACCACTAACCTTTTTTTTTTCATTGTGATGCAAAGAATAGTGCCAAGTGGATGTACAAGAACACTTCGGTACCACTATTATTATTTCTAACCCCCATGACAAAGTGCACAAATAAAGTAGAGATAGATACCAGATACAATCACTTTCTACACATGAGATGCATATCAAGGCTAAGGTAAGGTAACAAGCATACTCTTCAGGATTCTACCAATAATGAATCGGGTTAATTACATCAATCAACTACAGTAAACCAAAGAATCATATGTGCAAACCATAACCATTATAGACCAGTGGCAGAAAAAAGTCAAGAATCTCATCCCAAGTAATCAAGTAGTCATAGAACAACGCAATACTAGAAGACAAAGCAAATAGCTTAGAGAAAAGTAGGGTTTGGGCAAGACACTAAAGATGTTGGCATAACTAACTAACAAAGCATGCAAGAAATAAAAGAGAAAAACTTAAAACTACCAAGAAGTGACTAAAGAAAACTACTGGAAAAACAGAAAGTTGACCAAGTGACGGGTGAAACCAAAGAAGCTCATCCCCAACGCCGACGTAGCCTCGTCTGAAGGTCATCCACAGACTCTAAAATAGAGGACTGTACTCGTCCTTGGCGCTCAACCTCAGTCTCCAGCTGTTGAATCCGGTCATTGCTCGGATCAACAGATAGGTGAGTCTCTTGCTGGGCGTCACGGACAAACCGGATCATAGTCTCAATGCGGTCGAGCTGGGTAGAAGGGCGCTGCTGAGAAGCTTGTGGTGGTTGAGTTGCAAGAGGCACATCCTGATCCTCAACTGCCTCAACTCTCCAGTTTTGCTGCTCGCGGACTGTGGTGCGCGCAGCATTTGGCAGTGGTAGCTTGACATCGCTCCCGGGGAAGACTAGACTGTAGAATTCTCCTTCTTTCACTATCATCCGCATCGAGATGCAGGAATCAAGATCAAGTCGGCTGTTGCCCCGTGCTTGTTCCATCTGGTAGGGATGGATCCCTACTGCGAAAGCCAGTGGGGTCAGATGTCCCCCGAGAGCAATGGCACCCTTCGGCACCCTCAACACCTTCTGGAGTTGCTTGGCAAAATGAAAGGCATTGTTGAGGCGAACTCCATGCAGCATCGCCCATAGAAACTGAAGCTCAGATGCTCAAACTAGACCATCAGACTCCCCTCGACCGAAAATAGTATGTGCCAAGACACGGTGCACATATTTCACTACGGGATTCCTCAGGCAGGTGGCCCTAGCTGTCCTGGTGTTAAAAAGGTCGGAAACCGGTCAAGTTAGCCCAAAATTTGCTTACTTTAAATTCAGGTGGTGTGAGTCTCGTCCCATCAGTAGGAAAGCCATAGATAGAATTCAGCTCTGTCAATGTAACCACAAACTCAGTATTGTTGAGCCAGAAGGATAGGCTACCGTCATCTTCATCTGTGTGGATGCTAGCATGAAATTCCATGGATGAGAGGAACTCCAGTACAATGGGGATGTAGGTGGGGTAGTTGATAGTGAAGAATGGATCCCACCCCACACGTTGAAAGAGCCATTGTACATCTTCATGGAAGCCCAAGGTGTTCAGCGTTGCATGATCAAAGAATCGTGTCGTCACCACAGGTCGGCGTGCAAGGGCAGTGAGCTTGGTAAGTTGCTCTGGATCTCGACAGATAATCCCATATGGAGTGGGTGGCAAGGCTGGTGGCGGAAGAGGCTCGGCGGCAGCCTGAGAAGTGGACGCATAGTGCTTAGAAGTAGTCTGCTTGCGTCGAGACATTCTGGAGGTATAGGACGGTGACGGGAAGGTAGCTGGTGTTGTAGAAGAAGCTTTGGAGGCGCAGCGATGAAGAGAGACGGTCGGCGGCGGCGGAAATGCGGGGCGGCGACCAAAGCTTGGGCAGCGGCGAACGGCGACGGGAGGGTACAGATCGGTGCCGGAAAGTTGGAGGAAATGGTCGCCGGCGGTCGATCGGGCACCGGAGGTGGCGGATCTGGACGGCAGCGGCGGCAGCTAGGGTTTCGTGCACGGGTGTGCACGAAGCTATGTATGCTGCTCTTTTTATAAAATGTCGTGCACGGCCATGTATGGATACATGGCCCAGCTCGTGTAGCTCTCGGTCTCATCGTGCCAACTGAACTCACTTATGATGCACGGCCGTACGTGGATGCACGGGCATGCCCGTGCACGTCTCAGCCAAAAGTTTCCTCAGCTATCCACGGCCGTGCGCTCCTTCACGCCTTTGCCCGTGCAACGCTCAGTCATGCGTTGGGAAGAGTTAACCGAGCCTTGCACGGCCATGCATGGATGCACGGGTGAGACCGTGCATGGCTCAGTGATGCCTGAAAAATCTAGAAAAATTCTCATCAGTATGGTATAGCTTAGAAAGCATAAATATGAAAGAAAAACTGAAAAAAAAAACAACAAAGTCTAAGGTATGAAAATAAATAAGAAAGCAAAAGAGTAAACAAGAGGTTGGGTTGCCTCCCAACAAGCGCATCTTTAGTGTCACTAGCTTGACCAATGTCTAAATAATCATGGTGGTCTTGGAGGAGCAGAACCAAAATAAAGGGTGTGTAGTCTCCGCTTTCTTCGTCGCCTGAAAATTGTACCTATTAAGATGAATATCAAATACAACAGTACAATTATTATTGTTCTTATATGATATGGAACAAGAAGATAGTTAAACTCTAAAGTTCTCTCAATGCCCTTCAATTCCTTGTCTTCAGGCGCTCCATGTAGCACTCTCTTAGGGTCAACTCCTACACCATCATCTATGAAGGTCATATAGGCCAACACATTCTCTTCATTTGGATTGGCCAAGTCATCAAGCTCTCCTTCAAAACATCCCTTCATGCCTCTTGATGATTTGGCATTCTCTTCCACCACCTCAATGCTGCAACAGGAACCTGAAAAAGATGATTTCTCATTATCAATAGAAAGGTCAAATTTTAAGATATTCTCATAAATGTTCAATGACAGCTTTCCGTATTTGACATCTATTACAGCTCCGGCTGTAGCGAGGAATGGCCTGCCCAATATAAGAGGAAGTCTAGAATTCTCCGTCATATCTAAAACCACGAAGTCCACTGGAACGAAGAATTCCCCAACTTTAATAGGCACATCTTCCATAATTCCCATTGGTTGATGTGTAGAGTTATTGGCAAGCTGAAGAACTTTAGATGTTGGTTTCAAATCCCCCAAGTCTAGCTTCTTGAAGATAGAGAGCAGCATGATACAACGCTGGCCCCCAAGTCCAAGAGTGCTCTTTCAAATGAGATGTTGCCAATTCTGCATGAGATGGAAAAACTACCAGGATCTTCAAGTTTAGGAGGTAGCTGATTCTGAATGATTGCTGTATATTCTCCTGTCAACGCCACCATTTCATGTTCGTCTATTTTCCTTTTATTGGTCAGAATGTCCTTAAGGAACTTGGCATAAGTGGACATCTGAGAAATTACCTCTGTGAAAGGAATATTGAGGTGGAGCTTCTTTAATACCTCCAAAAATTTTCCAAATTGCCGATCCAATTTAGCCATAGCTAGACGCTGAGGAAAAGGGATGGGCAGTTTATATGGCGGAGGTGGAATGTAGACATGCTCCTTTGGTGCATTGGAGATTTGTTGTTTTGGCTCTGGATCGACCGGAGAGTTCTTTTCAATTGAAAGTTCTTCGGGTGAAGCTTGCACTGTTCTTTCCTTAGGTTCGGGCATTTTGGGGTCTTCTAATTGGATTCCACTTCTCGTTGTGATCGCATTACAGTGCTCAATGGGGTTGACTTCATCTTGAGCTTTTGAGGATGCATCAACTAGTCGAGTAAGCTGAGTAAGTCGATCATCAATATCCTTACAATGTGTGGACACGGAGTTTATTTTCAAGTTCAGCTGACGCATATATTCACTGGTGTCATCTTGTTGTTTAATTTGCATGGTGAGGAGCTTTTCCAGCATCAACTCAAGTTTCAACCCGTTTGGTGGTTCTAGCTGTTTTTTATTAGCAAATGGAAGTTGGATCCCGGGAGGAGGCCTGAAATTAGAAGAAGAATTTGGATTAGCAAAATTTGTATGAGGGGCATGCCCTTGATTAAGTCCGTAGGAGAAATTCGGGTTATTCCTCCATCCCGGATTATATGCGCTCGAGGATGGGTCGTTCTGGTCCCTGTAATTTCCAATAGCATTGAATTGATCTGAATAAGTGTTCAAGATATAACAATCATTAGCAAAATGGTCTGTTACTCCACAAACTTCACAAGTGATAGAGTTAGAGGTAGATACATTCATAGAATCAAACTTATGTGACAATGAATCTACCTTAGCCACAAGTGAACTCAACATATCCAAATTATACTTACCTGAGCCTCTTACATGTTGGTTTCTTTCTCCTGACCATTGGTAGTGATTGAGTGCCATGTCCTGAATCAAGTTTATAGTGTCATCGACACTCTTGTTCATTAGTGCCCCACTGTTGTGTCCGCAAGTGCACGGATACTCGAAGTAATAATAAAGATATCGAACGACAGGGACTTCATCGTTAAATACCGACTAATTGAGTTTTCACTAGCTAAGGGAATCAAGAATTGTGTAAAAAGCAATCGAACTGTAATTGAAGTAAATCAGGATGAGAGAATCGGGACTAGGGGTTCATTCAACTTGATATTCAGAACTAGATAGGATTAAAGAATCATCGATTTATCTCTGCTATAGTTAAGATATAATTCACTTGGCAAATAAACTAACTCACTCTCGCACAATTAGTTTGCAAGGAACGATCCTCACTCTCGCACAAGATCAATTCAATGCTAAATATAAGTGAATTTCGGTTAAAGAGATTAAGGATCACTCTCGTGCATCCTATCTCAATACCAAGATCTCAAGCAAAACTAAGCACACTCGCACCTTAGTTTCATAGGTTTTACTCAAGGCTTTCTAACAATCTAACGTCTATCTCTAGCACATTATCATGTCTGTAACAACAATAATTTCTAGGTCATAACAATAACAAGAAATAAACATCTAAAATCTAAAGATAAGAGCACAACCAATCTCTTGCGATGAGTTCTTACAATAAATTCTAGGGTTCCAAGTTCTATGATATCATCTTCTCAGTCCATAGCATAAAACTCTAAGACATGTTAAAGCATGAAACTAAAAGCGATTGAAGGCAATAAATCACTTGAGTAAAATAACCAAAGCAAAGACATATTGATGAAAAAGTTATCTAGTCATTGAAATATCAGGAGAATAACACCCCCTTGTCCCAAGAAGAGTTTAAGCTAACATGATGGAAGAATCATAGCAAAACATGATTTTGTAGGATTAGAGATAGTAAGGAAGGAGTAAAAGTTACAAAGCAGGGCTGCAAGTAAATTGCAGCCCGTAATTTGTCTCTGAATTCGCGATGAACAGTGTCGAGAACACATTTTTAATGATTCCTCCTTTGATTGATCTCCTTTCAAGCCAAAACTTCTGTGGTGTGTTCTTCTTCCTCAAGCGTAGCTTCTTCTCAAAAATTGTGGTCGAAGATGGTCTGTGCAGCAAACGGCGATGAACCCTAGAGCGGCGACAATTTCCTCGAATTCTCCCTCAACCCTTGATAAAAATTGTTCCTTTTAGTTTGTGCGTCTTCTCCTCTTAAAGGTGAGTCCACCGCCTCCTTCGGATCTTAATTTGGAGGTCTGGATCAAAAGATACGGTCTTTGCAAGAACCGGGCAGAAAAATCAGAATTATGAGTTCCACAATACGGTACCGTGAAGCTTCATACGGCAGTGCCGTATTTCATTCTGTGGGCTCCGGGCGAATAATACGGTGCCGTGAGAATATTTCTCGTAAATACGGTGGTGCCGTATTCTTGTCAAGTGCTTCTGATCAGAATCGTCAGATAATACGGCACCGTGTATGCGACCACGGTAGTGCCGTATTTCCGATGAAGTTCTCTGGTCAAAATCTTCGCAAAATACGGTACCGTGAAAGATCTTCTGCCAAATACGGTAGTGCTGTAATTCTGTTAAGACTCTCTGGTTAAAAATGTCGCAAAATACGGTACCGTGAAGCTTCATACGGTAGTGCCGTATTTCGCCCAAATATGTCTGCTGCGAAATACGGTACCGTGAGAGATCTTCTGCAAAATACGATACTACCGTATTTTAGCTAGAAGGTGTATTTTGCCTTGAAATTTGTTAGGTAGCTTCGTTTCGACATCTGGAATCCATTGGTGTGCTCAAATCTTCCAAAATTCATCAAAATATAGCACTTTTAACTTGAAAATGATCAAAAACAAGAAACGGTGTAGATTCTGCAATATTTGACAATTAAGGCTTAAAAACAAGCAAAAGAGTAACATTATGGTTCAAAAGATTACTAAATAAGTACGGAAAATACTATGAAATTTAGAGTCAACAAACACATAAGTCTCAAACCTTGCTTGTCCTCAAGCAAAAATCAAGAAATTGATCAAAGGAGAAAACTTTCTCATCCTTTGCACAATCACCAATGAAAACTTTCGTTAACCATTCTATGGAATTTCAAACAGACATATCATCCTTTGCATCTGATTTTCAAGTTTCACTACTTAGTTAAATAAAACTTCACAACTTGCATAAAGGGAATATCAATCTCAAGACCTTATCTAGCTTTCAATTCATAACCATTAACTTTTGTTTACAGGATTAGGGGTTCCAAGATCTTTTTCCACTCATAATCTCAAGATCTCTCTTTTCTTCTTTTCTCTTTTTTTTTCACATTCTCTAATTCGATCACCACCCTTTTTGCCGGTGACAAAATTAGAGTGCATTGATCACATAACCAACGCAATAGAACTCATATCCTCTTATTGGAATGGTTTACCAAGGATAGCGGAGTTTATGTGAATAGATTTCTCTCATGGCATGTACCCATATAGATACAGGCATCTTTTATTTATTACTTCAACCCATGTCCTTTGGTACCACTGTGGTTTTCTCAGTGCCAAGTAGGGGAGTTCTCACTTTATTTGGATCATGGAATCTCCTTTCCCAACAAATAGTAAATAGCATGAACATCAACTGAATTAATCTATCAATATCAATTCAAGAATTACACTCATATGCTGATTTTATTCAAAGAAGTAACTTCCCTTTAAAATCAAATTCCTCAGATAATATGTTTATCCAAAACCCCATCCATTGGTCAACGAAAAATTTTCAAAAGGTAGATATGTATTAGAGAAATAAACTCATCATAATAGGTATAATCCTAATTTCAATTTTTCAACATGTAAATCATCAAGAAAAATTTTGGCATGATAATGGCAGTATTTTCTTAGATAAACAAACCACTCAAGTGCATCAACGACAACCAGTAAATACCAAACAAATCTTATCGTATACCGAACTCATAGCATCAATCCAGAACAACAAATATCACATATACAACCAAATTGAACAGAAAGCATAGCAAATCCTCTAAATATTTCGGTACAACCAAATTGAAGTCTCAAAGCAATAGCAATCAAGTAGCGAGAATCCGTAGCAGTAGGAGGCAATAAGTTTGCAAAGTCATCCTTCTCTACATGAGGGTAAGATCAACACAGATTAGTGAACTCAAACAAAGTATGAGAATAGGGACGAGATACTCACAAAATCCTACTCATCTGACTGCGTCTCATCCTCGTCTTCTTCAGCCGGGGCGACAGCTATGGGATCATGAGATGCTCCCACACCTGCATCACCGTATGTACCACCTCTCCTGGGGTCCTCGTAGCCAAAACGATCATAGAGAAAATTCCCCATGTCTTCCATATAGTTTCCCAACGCCTCGATATCCATATGAATGTGACTTATCTGCTCGTGTAACCCTCCTATGCCTCCAATCATCCTCTCCATCCGCTGCTCCTGCCTGTACAACTGTGCAGTGATAGTCTGAAACCCTGGGTCTCGGTAACTCTGCCAACCTCTCTAATCTGGGGCTGCGTGATGTGAGGAGGATCCGGTGGCTCCTGGAGGTGGTGGCTCAGTGACTCTGGGTGGCGAGGAGTCAATATTCATACCAAACTGGTCATCACCCAAAGCAGGAGGTGGTGGTGGAAATGATGTCTCTGGTGCAGGTGTAGCATAGGATATACAACTGGGTAATAGCTTCCAATTTTCAACGCTCTGTACTAAGGTCCGTCCGGGGTTAGGCAATGGCAATGTGGGAAGACCTGGCTGAAGTATCAAACTATAAGTGTCCCCATCACGCTGAATCATCTTCATCGCAATGCATGATTCAATATCTATCCTGGAGTTGCCTCGAGTAATCTCGATCCCATAGGGCGCAATCCCAAGATGTAGTGCTATAGGAGTAAGGAAACCTCCTATCACTATAGCCCCTTTCTTAACCCTTGACACCTTACTAAGGTGTCTCATGAAAAAGAAAGCTATATCTATAGTGTAACCATGAAGCATACTCCAGAGTAAATATAATTCAGCGTGAGTGACAATACCATCATTATCTCCTCGCCCGAATATCGTGTGTGCAAGGACGCGGTGGGCATATCTGATGCAGGGTTTCGAAATCTTCGAAGCCCTTGCTGTTGAGGCTGAATATCTGTTGTCTGAGGAAATCTGATCCCAAAAGATATGCTCAAGAAATCCAATGGGTGGTTCTGTTCGCCCCTTCCGTGGGAAGTGGAATATGCGTCGAATTTCCTTGAATGTGAGCATTCTTTCTTCGTTCATCATCCTGAATATGATTTCTCCCTCGGCGGTGTGATCCATGTATTCTTCCCAACTGACCTCTAAACTGCTTAGAACTTCTAGAACAACAGGTAGGTAAGTTTCAGATGTAATCTCAAAAAATTCTCTCAACCCTACCCTGTCATACATCCAAAACACATCGTCTTTCAGTCCAAGGATTTCTAAAGCTCTAATATCAGTGTATTTTGTTTTGACAATGCGTCGAGTAAGCAGTATGTTATATCTCTGTTCATGCTCCTCATCCCTAAACACGATACCAAAGCGATTCGGTGGTGGCATCTGAGTTTTAGCTGGGGCTTTTCCTTTCTTCTTTGATTCCAACTTTTTGGTAGGTGTCATATTGTAGTGCAAAAAGAAATAAGGAACAACAAGGGAAACTTTGAGGAACTGGCGTTACCAAAATCGTGCGGCTACAAAAACAGGCTGGGTTTGAAGCTTAGAATCTGGATTTCTAAGTTGAGATCGAGCTTCAGATCCTTTTGGAATGTGATCTCCTTTCTCCCTCGAAGATTTCTGAGCCTGGAAACAAATCAATCGACGCCCGGAAGAGAAGAATTGAAAGAGGTGAAAACTCGGCGGAAAACAGTGCAGCGACCTGGAAATAATCGTGATCGAGCTCAAAATCGTCACGATTTTTGCTTGGAATTGGATGAAAGTTGAGGGGAAAGATCACATGAAGTTTTGGAAAGCGAATGCTTGAGGAAAAACAGAAAGTTGGCGCGAAATCGGGAGAAGAAACCCTAAGAACAGTGTGCCGAACCCTAAATACGGCACGTGAATACGTGGGGTCGGGTGTGAAATACGGTACCGTATGGTGAATACTGCAGTGCCGTAATTTTGCTACAGGTTTTGTACATGCAAATGCGGAAGAATACGGTATTGTGTGAAAATACGGTACCATCGTATTTCGAAAAAAATTTCTGTTAAAAATTTCTCACAATTACGGTACCGTGTAAGAATCCACGGCAGTGCTGTAAAACCAAAAAAAAACTTTCTGTTCAGAAATGGCCAAAAATACGGTACCGTGAAAGAGTTACTTAAAAATACGGTACCGCCGCATAATGTTAGAATCTTTCTATTTAAATCCGGCCAAAAATACGGTACCGTGCAAGCGACTACGGTACTGCCGTAAAACCAAAAAAAACATTCTGTTCAAAAAATGTTCAGAAAAACGGTACCGTGAGAGTTCGTCAAGAAAATACGGTACTGCCGTATTTTATAAACTGAATTCAAAAAAATTTCAAAAAATGGCTAAAAAATCAGAGAAGTAAGGGTTAACTCTAAACAAAGTAAACTAAGCAAAAACAAACCAAAATCAAAGAAAAAGAAAAAGTTTTGCTTGGGTTGCCTCCCAAGAAGCGCTAATTTAATGGTCTTTTGCTTGACCCATCCACACTTTGATTCGTTTGTATCTCATCAAGCAGATAATGTTCCCCTTCTTCAATTTGCTCTCCATGATAGTAGTGCTTCAATCTTTGTCCATTAACTTTGAACACTCCTTTCTCTTCACTCCATATGTCGACGGCTCCATGCGGGTAAGTCTTCTTCACCTGAAAAGGCCCAGACCATCGAGACTTCAATTTACCAGGAAAAAGTCTCAATCTAGAATTAAACAAGAGAACAAAGTCACCTAGTTGAAAATATTTTCTGAGTATGTGCCGATCATGCCATCTCTTGGTTCTCTCCTTGTAGATTTTTGCATTTTCATAAGTAGAGAGTCTAATTTCTTCAAGTTCACTCAATTGCAGTTTCCTCTTTTCACTTGCACTCTTCAAGTCAAAATTTAATGCTCTAATCGCCCAGAATGCCTTATGCTCGAGTTCTACAGGAAGGTGACATGACTTGCCATAAATCAATTGAAATGGTGACATACCTATTGGTGTTTTGAAAGCAGTCCGGTATGCCCAAAGTGCATCATCAAGCTTAAGAGCCCAGTCCTTCCTTGTTCTTGACACTATTTTTTCCAATATCCCTTTAATTTCCCTATTAGATATCTCCACTTGTCCACTTGTTTGGGGATGATAAGGTGTTGCGACCCTATGATTCACCCCATATTTTCTAAGTAAAGCTGAAAACTTGTGTTCAATAAAGTGGGATCCTCCATCACTGATCACCACTCGCGGTACTCCAAATCGTGGGAAGATAACTCTTTTAAACAATTTCACCACAACTTTAGAGTCATTAGTAGGAGATGCAATGGCTTCTACCCACTTGGAAACATAATCTACCGCCACGAGTATATAATTATTTCCTCCAGATGATGGAAAAGGTCCCATGAAATCAATACCCCAAACATCAAAAATCTCAACCTCAAGTATGGTGGACAATGGCATTTCATTCCTTTTATCTATGTTCCCCATCCTTTGACAATTATCACAAGACATTATAAAATTTCTTGCATCCTTAAACAATGTGGGCCAATAAAATCCAGATTGTAATACCTTAAAAACTGTCTTCTCAGTACTAGCATGCCCTCCATATGATGATCCATGGCATTGTGATAATATGTCTTTCGTTTCCTCTTCGGGGATACATCTCCTGTATATTCCATCTGCACATCTTTTGAACACATAAGGCTCATCCCAAAAATAGTGTTTAACATCTGCTAAAAATCTTTTCTTGCCTTGGTAATTCAAATCAATAGGAAATATTTTTGCAACAAGATAATTCACAATATCTGCATACCAAGGGGCCTTAATCTGTTCAACTCTCATCAGTTGTTCCTCAGGAAAAGAATCATTAATGTCACCTTTTGTATCTTCAACCATCATCCTTGAAAGATGGTCTACAACTAAATTCTTTGTGTCTTTCTTATCCTTGATTTCTAGGTCAAACTCTTGCAGAAGCAAAATCCATCTCAACAACCTTGGCTTACTGTCCTTCTTCTGCATCAAATATTTAACTGCAGCATGATCGGTGTACACTATAATCTTTGAATTTATCAAGTAAGATCTGAATTTGTCAAATGCAAAAACTATGGCTAACAACTCTTTCTCAGTGGTGGTGTAGTTTCTCTGTGTTTCATCTAGAGCTTTACTGGCATAGGAGATCACATGAGGCTTCTTGTCCTTCCTTTGCCCTAGAACTGCTCCCACTGCAAAATCGCTGGCATCACATATAAGCTCGAAAGGTAATTCCCAGTCAGGTGGCTGCATGATCGGTGCTGATGTCAAGGCCTTCTTCAATTCCTGAAAAGCAAATAGACATTTCTCATCAAAGCAGAATTTGGCATCTTTACAAAGTAAATCTGTTAAAGGTTTAGCAAGTTTAGAGAAGTCCCTGATGAACCTCCTGTAAAACCCTACATATCCCAAAAAGCTCCTGATTTCCTTGACAGTGGTGGGTGGTGCCAACTTCTCAATCACTTCTATCTTGGCCTTGTCCACTTCAATCCCTCTCTCTGAAACAAGATGGCTCAAAACGATCCCTTGTCTAACCATAAAGTGACACTTTTCCCAATTCAAGACAAGGTTAGTCTCTTCGCATCTCTGCAAAACTCTAGAGAGGTTAGCCAAACAGTCATCAAAGGAAAAACCATAAACTGAAAAATCATCCATGAAGACATCCATGAAGTCTTCAATAAATTCAGAAAAGATTGCCATCATGCACCTCTGAAAAGTGGCAGGTGCATTGCATAAACCAAAAGGCATTCTTCTATAAGCAAAAGTACCATATGGACATGTGAAAGTGGTCTTATCCTGGTCATCTGGGTGAATAGGAATTTGAAAGAATCCAGAATAACCATCAAGAAAACAAAAATAAGAATGCTTGGCAAGTCTCTCAACCATCTGATCAATAAAAGGCAAGGGAAAATGATCTTTCCTAGTGGCAGTATTTAGTTTTCTGTAATCAATGCACATACGCCAACTAGTGACAGTTCTAACTGGTATTAACTCATTGTCTTTATTTTTCATTACTGTAACACCTCCCTTTTTAGATACACAATATACAGGACTTACCCACTTACTATCAGAGATAGGGTAGATAATACCTGCATCTAGCAATTTTAGAACCTCCTTCTTTACCACTTCCTTCATGGATGGATTGAGTCTTCTTTGAAAGTCTACATGCGGCTTATGCTCATCCTCCATGTGAATCCTATGCATATAAAAGGAAGGGTTAATTCCTTTCAAGTCATCAATAGTGTACTCAATTACCTTTCTATGAGTTCTTAGTTCTTTCAAGAGAAGATCAGTTTCCCTGGCATCTAATTGAGCATTTACAATTACAGGGTAGGTAGAGTTGGGACCAAGAAACTCATATCTAAGGTTATTAGGTAAAACTTTCAGCTCAACTTTAGGAATCTTTTCTTTTTCAATATCAAAAGTAGCACAATCCAAAATGTCATGTCTTTCATCATCAAAATCATCAAAATCATTCTCAAAACCAGAATTGTCATTTTCTTCACAAGAACTTCCCAAGGAATAAGAAGGAGAGTCAGAAAAAGGATTAGAAAGAGGAACATCAATAGAAGAATCATCAAACAAGCAACTAACATCATAGACTGTGTCATCAATAGCATGGATAGTTTCAGTAAGAACTAGCATATGCAGGTTTTTTCAATGAATTATTCAAATCAAATTCAATCTTGTCATTGTCAATTCTCAAAGTAAGTTTACCATTCCTTACATCAATAAGGGCTCCAGCAGTGGCTAGGAACGGTCTACCCAAAATAATAGGAATCTTGGCATCCTCTTCCATTTCAAGTACTACAAAATCAGCAGGTATGAAGTACTTACCAACTTGTATAGGAACATCTTCCAAAATACCTACTGGATATTTCACTGATCTATCAGCGAGTTGCAAAGAAATTGTAGTCGGTTTAGGGGCTCCCATGTCCAGTTTCCTGCACATAGATAAAGGCATAAGACTAACACTCGCCCCTAGATCACATAGAGCTTGATTGAAAGCAACATTGCCAATTGAATAGGGTATCGAGAAGCTACCTGGATCCTTTAACTTTGGTAGCAACTTGTTTTGAATTAGATCACTGCATTCTTCAGTTAGTGCTACAGTACCGTAATCCTCAATTTTTCTCTTGTTGGATAAGATTTTTTTTAAAAAACTTTGCATAAGTAGGCATTTGGGATAATGCATCAGTAAAAGGAATATTAATGTACAGCTTTTTCAACACTTCCAAAAATTTCCCAAACTGCCTATCTAGTTTAGCTTGCACGATCCTCTAGGGGAAAGGGATAGGTGTACTATATGGTTGTGGAGAACTAGGTCTAGGCACCTCATCCTCACAAGGTAAGTCACCTTTCTGTGAAGATCCATTCTCTCTAGAAGGAGAAGAATCAGGAAGGGACTGCACTTGTGTGGGCTGTGGTTCCAAAACAGGTTCCTCACTAGGTATAACATTAGGCTCATCCTCTTCATCATCTAAGGGTCCCCTTGGATCTTCCAACTGTCTACCACTCCTAGTCATGATGGCATTACAATGTTCCCTGGGATTTGGTTCAGGTTTTGCAGGTAACTTCCTAGGGGGTCTATAAGGTGTATTAGCCTGTTGTGCTATCTGAGTTTCCAAAATTTTGTTATGAGCAACAACACCATCCAACCTAGAGTTTATCTGCTTAAGGGTTTCTGAGATCTCATCATTTTTGCTCATCTGATTACCCATGAATCTCTCAAACATCTCTTCTAAACTAGATTTTTGGGGTTGATTCTGGTTTGACTGTCTCTGGTTATACCCCCTGTTATCATTTTGCCCACTAGTTTGATTGTTACTTTTCCAAGACAGGTTAGGATGGTTGCGCCAACCAGGATTGTAAGTATTGGAGTAAGGGTCACTAGATCTAGCTTTGTTGTAACCCCCTACGACATTAACTTGCTCACTCTCTTGGTCAACTATAACTTTGCATTCCTCAGCATAATGTCCATTGTTCCCACAAACTTCACATACAACAGAAGAAACAGAAGCGGTTTGCATTTGAAAAGAATCAAAAAAGGTTACATAACGAGTCTACCTTTTCTGCAAGAGAGCGCCAACCATCACCATCGTTCTTACCATGAGAAGGCCGATAAAGCACTCTTCTCTCTGAAGCCCATTGGTTGTGATTTAGCGCCATCTCCTCAATCAAGGCATGAGCATCTTCAACAGTCTTGTTCATCAATGCTCCCCCTGCAGCAGCATCAACAGTTAAGCGTGTATTGTAAAGCAAACCATTATAGAAAGTCTGAATTAAAACCCAGTTTTCCACTCCATGGTGGGGGCACTTCCGTTGGAGTTCATTAAAGCGCTCCCATGCTTCACTCATTGATTCTCCATTTCTCTGGGCAAAGCCTATGCTTTGATTCCTCAACTAGATCATCTTACTGGGAGGAAAGTACTTCTGCAAGAAGGCGTTTGACAAGCGCTCCCAAGTAGTGAACGTTCCAGTCGGGTGTGCATGAAGCCAGGCTTTTGCTCTGTCCCTGAGAGAAAAAGGAAACAGTCTTAGTCTGAGGGCATCGTCAGATACACCATTAATCTTTATGGTGTCACAAAATTCAAGGAAAAGGGATAAGTGTTGGTTTGGATCTTCCAAAGTAGATCCTCCAAACTGATTTTGTTGAATCATTGATAAGAACGCTGGTTTGATCTCAAAGTTGTTTGCATCTATAGCAGGCTTAGTGATACTGGAACGGATTCCTTGTGTATTCGGGGCTGCATAGTCTCTAAGCGTTCTTCTTTCTACCATGATGGATTCTTCTTCTCTTCCTTCTGCAAATTTCAACTTCCTGCGCAGTCTAAGTGTTTTATTAATTTCAGGGTCAAGAGGAACTAATGGTCATGACCTAGGATTTCTGCGCATACACAAGTAGAAGGTTACAAAGGTTCAGAATTTGTAGAACTAAAAGGAAATCAGAATCTATCATAGAAAGTAGTAAAAAAAATAAAAAACAAAAATAAGAAAAACTTAGTCTAGCGATAATAACAATTATGTCAATATCAACAAAACCGAAATCCCCGGCAACGGCGCCAAAAACTCGTTGTGTCCGCAAGTGCACGGATACTCGAAGTAATAATAAAGATATCAAACCACAGGGACTTCGTCGTTAAATACTGACTAATTGAGTTTTCACTAGCTAACGGAATCGAGAATTGCGTAAACAGCAATCGAACTGTAATTGAAGTAAATCAGGATGAGAGAATCGGGACTAGGGGTTCATTCAACTTGATATTCAGAACTAGATAGGATTAAAGAATCATCGATTTATCTCTGCTACAGTTAAGATATAATTCACTTGGCAAACAAACTAACTCACTCTCGCACAATTAGTTTGCAAGGAACGATCCTCACTCTCGCACAAGATCAATTCAATGCTAAATATAAGTGAATTTCGGTTAAAGAAATTAAGGATCACTCTCGTGCATCCTATCTCAATACCAAGATCTCAAGCAAAACTAAGCACTCTCGCACCTTAGTTTCACAGGTTTTACTCAAGGCTTTCTAACAATCTAATGTCTATCTCTAGCACGTTATCATGTCTGTAACAACAATAATTTCTAGGTCATAACAATAACAAGAAATAAACATCTAAAATCTAAAGATAAGAGCACAACCAATCTCTTGCGATGAGTTCTTACAATAAATTCTAGGGTTCCAAGTTCTATGATATCATCTTCTCAGTCCATAGCATAAAACTCTAAGACATGTTAAAGCATGAAACTAAAAGCGATTGAAGGCAATAAATCACTTGAGTAAAATAACCAAAGCAAAGACATATTGATGAAAAAGTTATCTAGTCATTGAAATATCAGGAGAATAACACCCCCTTGTCCCAAGAAGAGTTTAAGCTAACATGATGGAAGAATCATAGCAAAACATGATTTTGTAGGATTAGAGATAGTAAGGAAGGAGTAAAAGTTACAAAGCAGGGCTGCAAGTAAATTGCAGCCCGTAATTTGTCTCTGAATTCGCGATGAACAGTGTCGAGAACACATTTTTAATGATTCCTCCTTTGATTGATCTCCTTTCAAGCCAAAACTTCTGTGGTGTGTTCTTCTTCCTCAAGCGTAGCTTCTTCTCAAAAATTGTGGTCGAAGATGGTCTGTGCAGCAAACGGCGATGAACCCTAGAGCGGCGACAATTTCCTCGAATTCTCCCTCAACCCTTGATAAAAATTGTTCCTTTTAGTTTGTGCGTCTTCTCCTCTTAAAGGTGAGTCCACCGCCTCCTTCGGATCTTAATTTGGAGGTCTGGATCAAAAGATACGGTCTTTGCAAGAACCGGGCAGAAAAATCAGAATTATGAGTTCCACAATACGGTACCGTGAAGCTTCATACGGCAGTGCCGTATTTCATTCTGTGGGCTCCGGGCGAATAATACGGTGCCGTGAGAATATTTCTCGTAAATACGGTGGTGCCGTATTCTTGTCAAGTGCTTCTGATCAGAATCGTCAGATAATACGGCACCGTGTATGCGACCACGGTAGTGCCGTATTTCCGATGAAGTTCTCTGGTCAAAATCTTCGCAAAATACGGTACCGTGAAAGATCTTCTGCCAAATACGGTAGTGCTGTAATTCTGTTAAGACTCTCTGGTTAAAAATGTCGCAAAATACGGTACCGTGAAGCTTCATACGGTAGTGCCGTATTTCGCCCAAATATGTCTGCTGCGAAATACGGTACCGTGAGAGATCTTCTGCAAAATACGATACTACCGTATTTTAGCTAGAAGGTGTATTTTGCCTTGAAATTTGTTAGGTAGCTTCGTTTCGACATCTGGAATCCATTGGTGTGCTCAAATCTTCCAAAATTCATCAAAATATAGCACTTTTAACTTGAAAATGATCAAAAACAAGAAACGGTGTAGATTCTGCAATATTTGACAATTAAGGCTTAAAAACAAGCAAAAGAGTAACATTATGGTTCAAAAGATTACTAAATAAGTACGGAAAATACTATGAAATTTAGAGTCATCACCCACCAGCAGCAGCATCTACAGAAAGTCTAGTCTGGTAAAGTAAACCACCATAAAATATATGAATAAGTACCCATTTCTGTAGACCATGGTGCGGGCACATCCTTAATAACTCCTTGAACCGGTCCCATGCTTCATAAAGGGACTTTCCATCTCGTTGAGCAAAGTTAGTAATTTGGTTCCTTAACTGAGCTGTCTTGATCGGTGGGAAATATTTAGACAAAAAGGCATGAGAGAGCTGATCCCACGTCGTGATGGAACCCTGAGATAGAGATTGTAACCATGCTCTCGCTCGGTCCCTGAGTGAAAAAGGAAAAAGTCTTAGTTTAATAGCATCAGGGGGAGCACCATGAATCTTAAGAGTGTCGCAGCATTCTAAAAAAAATAGATAAATGGAAATTAGGATCTTCAGTAGCTGCTCTACTGAATTGATTCTGTTGCACCATTCGTACAAGAGACGGCTTGATCTCAAAGTTATTAGCTTCGATAGCCAGTCACGATATGCTCGAGTGCACACCAGAGATGGTGAGTGCTGCAAAGTCCTTCAACGAGCGGTTGGCCTCCATTGTTTGGCTATCAGAAAAGTGTCCTTCAAGTTTCAACCTTTTCAAATTTCTTCTGACCAAACGGAAGGTACGCTCTATCTCCGGGTCTTCAGGTACAAGTTTCCCTGTTCGAGCGGTATTCCTGGGCATAAACAAGTACCTTGACAGAAGAGGTTAGTAGCACCGCACCAAATAGAAAAACTACAACTAAAAACAAAAAGCAAATGAATAAAATAATTTAAAAAAAGGAAATAGAATCTAACTAAACCTAGCCTATCAATCTTCTGATCGTGTTAATATTGGCAACCTAGTCCCCGGCAACGGCGCCAAAAACTTGATAAGGCCTAGACGGCTGCTACCGCAAGTGCACGGTCTATTGCGTAATAAATAAGATCGAACCCACAGGGACTAGGGTCAAGTACTAACTGATTAGTCAACTCGTAGCTAGGTTAACAATTAAGGGGGAAATAGCTAAAATCCTAGTGCAATTAATTAAACTAAAGCGGATTGAAAGCAAACAGAACAGAGAGCAAAGCAAACGGGGTTTTAAAACTATGAGAGATATTCGGGGCTTTAGGTTTCACCACACTGAAGCTTACAAAATTAATAGACTTTGATGTTCTGATCAAGCTTTATCTAAGTTCTCAAGGTAATCCTTCCTAGGGTACAGACGCGCTCCCTCTCAGGACACGGTCAGGTATCTGCCTTAACCCAAGTCTCCTACTCTCGTGGCTTACCGGGTTAAGCCGGATCCAATGGGATCTGTGAAGGATTAGGGTTCCTCGGGTGATTTCGAGTGCTCTCGCTAAACGAAATCACCAGTCTAGTCTAAGGGGTTCCGACGACTGTGGTTCACCTCTCAGTCCTTCCCACAGAGTCTAAGACAAGCATACATATGGCCAGTATATAAGCATAAAATAAAACATCCTATACATGAATAAGAACAAAGATAAATAAAGAAATATATAGATCAAACCATAGTATTCAACATTCATACAGTGGGCTACGCCCAAACCCCGAAAGGTGAGTTTACGCTACAAGATTCATCGTTAAATACATGAAATCTCTCACAATGATTAAATCAAACCAAAGGGAAGGGTAGATCCTTGATGAAAGAAGGTCCAGCACGAAGATCCACGCCGGAACGATGAAGAAATCAAGCCGGAAGAGAGTTGTCGCCCAGAAAATCACCCCAAAACCCTAGGTTGTCACCCTTTCGCTTCGTTCTCTGCAACTGCTTAATCAAATCCAATGATTCTAGCCCTAAAACGTGCATATCCAAGTTGGAAAGGTCTCCCTAAAATTTCGTTCAATTCTGAGTCAGGAATAGAAAGTTATGGCTGAAATACCGAGCACCTGTCGTGTAGGACGCGGGACGATGCACGGCTGTGTATCGGTGCACGGGCACGCCTGTGCACAGCTCGGTTAAGATTATTCTGATGACTTACGATGCACGGCCGTGCATGGATGCACACCCATGGCCGTGCACTCTGTAGAAGGCTCCGTTTGAGCTAAAATTTGGCGTGTAGCTTCGTCTCATCATGAGAAATCATCTCATACCTTCAGATTCTCCAAATTTCATCAATTTTGAGGCTAAAAACCCACATTTTCATAAAACAAGGGAAAAGTGAAGACTCTAAAGAATATGAAGCATTTGAGTGCATAAATGAAACAAAACATGCATTTTACTCCAAAATAATAATAGAATTAAGTCACGAAATATCATATTTTTGCATGTCATCAATATCACGTGGCACCTCTTCTCTTGGAGGGGTCACTGAGGTAAGCCACTAGAGCATGGCATCATTTGTTAGATAGGTCGAACACAATTGCGCTCGCTCAATATCAGACACATAAGTAGTTCGGTAATACTACTCTATATCTGAAATGAAGTTTTCAAGTTCCTTTGCACTGTGTAGCCCACTAAAAATAGAAGGCTCAAGGGCACGCACTCTAGTGGTTTGCAATTGGGTATCCCAACACCTGCGGCTAATTTGGAAGCTTGTGTAGAAACTTGTCCATTCAAACCAGCCATCTATATTGTAAGTCCAGAAAGGACAGTGGATAGACATGTCAACTCCAAATTCAGGCGGGTCCCTACCGACTCCACCACCGACCATAATGCTTCGAGATGCTCTATGATCATAGTTCCCTAATGTAGTCTCTAGGCGGGAGGTGTGCTCTATGCTTGAAACCATTGCGACTGTTAGAAACTTTGAAATTCTTCAAGTGGTAAGATATCTGATGGTCTGACCTCTAGGTGCACTAAAAAGAGCTAAGTAGTGTCCGATCTGCGTAAGAATTGAGCGATTAGTGAAGAGACTAAGAGACTATGCCTCGGTACTAAGCATTGACGTATGAACCCTCCAAATAGTATACACTAATGTCGATATCCTAGACAATAGACTTACACAAACTTAAGCTCTAATACTAATTTTTTAAGGATTTAATTTTTCTATTAATAAATTATACCACAACTAGTATATCCACGAACGGAGATCTCAACCCTACACTAGAGTGGCCTACGACTAGTTAAGATCAATTTGTAGAAGCTAGCCCAACACTCAACAATACCTCACACCCATGTGCACAAAGGGTTCAGTGTAAATGCCACCCCTCAAATATGCATACAAATTCATACACACGTGTGTCAAAACACCGAAGACTCCCCGACCACTTTACGCTCACAGAATAATCCAAGGCCGGTGCTCCTCTCTCAATGCTACCGAGATGAGGCATCAACACAACCTCAATCAATCACAAGGGGATAGCATTTGAACAACTTCAAGGGTGTCTGGCATGCACGTCTCGAGAATGCAACAAACAAAGACGCTCGAACTCTGAATGCTAGGCAGAAACCCTATCCACTACAACATAGTAAATCCACCCTACTACCATTACATGATAGATCCGAGGGAGAGTTTACCCTTATAGCATGCCACCACTCCTCTAGTCAAGGAGAACAAAAACCCAATGGAAGCGTGACTCATGTGGAACCAGTGATTGTCGATGTGATCTCTCTCTCCTGCGTCTGACTACCGGGGCTGGAGAAGAAGGTCTCCTCCCTACCTCAGGGGTGATAGGAAGGTGATCTGGATGCTCTCGCAGATGAGCCTGTGGCCGAAGCCTCGAAGCCGACTAAATGTCACAATCCTTTGTTCCAGATCTAATTTGTCGTCAAATCTCTACCCGAACTTTTGAAAGTTTGATGAGCAACCACCCCTCGACAAGGATGAAAATCTATCCCCGTCACCATTTGACTCGTGATCTCCATCAATGAACAGCCGAAGATCGCACTTCCACCTAGGCATGTTGTTGGGTTTTATTATAAGCGTTCAGAAACATTTTGGTTTTTGTCATTTTTGTTGTTTGTTACTAATAAAGGTTCCCGATTAATCTCACCGCAGCCATATCTCGTAGAAGAGATGTCTTAGTTGTATTTATTCTAATGTATTAAATCCAAATTAAACTCGCATTAGAGCTTTAATTTTTATCTAAGACAAATTTTAACGTGGCTATGGACTCTTCATTTCTAAACTCTATTTTCTTTATGTTTTACGTGTTCTTTAATTCCACAAAATATCTGAAAATGAAAATTATATAAAATAATCCCATTACATTGGATTTATACATAGACATTCATGGTCTGTTCGACTGGTGAGCTATGTGTAAAATTTTAAAATTGTATTTCTAATGGCATGTCCTTTTATTTAATAAATGAAATTATGTTTTAATTAATTTTAAATCATATTTAATTACTTGAAAAGTCACACGTAAGAGATCTCGCCCTTATAAAAAATACGATGCCACTAGGGCTGTTCAAAAAAACCGAAAACCCGAACCGAACCGGAAAACCACCCGAACCGAACCGTATGGGCGGTTAACCGGAAAGACCGGTTCGGGTTATGATCGGGTTTTGTAATAAGATATAACGGTTCGGTTCGGTTTCGGTTCGACCGAAAAAAATTCTCCGGTTAACCGACCGACCGTATATGTCATATGTGTAATATGTTAATATGTTATATACTTATATGGCAATTGACATTTGACAAAAGCATGAACACAAAACCCTAAAATCAAAAAATCCCCATTCCCGTCTTGCATCTTGGCATCTTCCCGAATCCCGACTGGCCGACTTCCTTCGCTCCTTGCCTCCTTCAGACTTTCGCCGCTCGACGCTCGTGGCCTCGTGCCTTGGCTTGTACTTTGTAGCCTCGTAGTCGTAGCTCATAGCCTCATAATCGTCGATTCGTCGTCGCCCAACAGCCGATGCCCTCGCCTGATAGCCGACGCCCTCGCCTGTGACGCCTGTGACTCGCTAAGTCGCCGACCAGTCACCCGACGGCCGACGCCCAGTCACCCAACGAGTCGACTACCAGTCACCTGACGGCCGACGCCCTCACCCGTGACGCCTGAAGTCCTGAACCCTAAACGCCGAAGCTCAGTCGAGAGTCGACGCTCGCCGCTCGGTAGTCCCTCTACTCGCCATTCACCAAGTCGCCCAGTGACGCCCGTCAGGCATCAGCACACAGCAAGCTCATCAAGACATCAACCCTAAATCCCTAATTTGGTAAATTCTGAAACCAATCAATGTTATTAATCTTCTATTGATACTATTACTTGATACTTAGATAGTGTCAATGTGCCATCAGCTCATCAAATGTATTCCTTTTGAATTGTTATTAGATGGAGGAGAGTACGGGAGAGACTAACACCAAAAGGAAAAATGTGAGCAGTGGTAGTATACCCTCAGCTTCTAAACCACTCATCTCAGCATCTGCATCTGGACCAACTGATCAACAGGGAGATATTCCTTCTGAATCAAAGGTCAGTGGTGACAAGCCTACTAGTACTAGAAAACCATCATGGGTATGGGACCATTTTTCTAAGATCATAAGTGATAAAAAAGATGAAGAAAAAGCTATGTGTAGTTATTGTCAAATATCTATTAGTTGCATTACATCAAATGGTACTAGTGGTATGATCAATCACTTGGGTAGATGCAAGAAATATCCTTTGAATGCAGAAAAAAAACAAAAGACCCTAGAGATAGTGACTCAAGGCAATAATAAATCAGAGGGGAGTGTTATTAAGCATACAGTTGTTGCTCATAATTTTAACCAAGCAAGTTGTAGGAAGTCACTTGCTAGAATGATTATAGTAGATGAATTGCCTTTCAAGTTTGTTGAACGTGAAGGCTTTCTTGATTTTATTAGAAATTTACAACCAAGATTTGTTGTTCCCTCTCGTTCAACAATCACTAGAGATTGCTATCAGCTATTTATTGAAAAGAAAAAAGAGTTGAAATCAGTTTTCAGTAAATTGTCATCTCGCATTTGTCTTACCACAGACACATGGACATCTTGTCAAAATCTGAATTATATGTGCCTTACCGCCCATTTTATTGATGAAAATTGGGTGCTACATAAAAAGATTATCAATTTTAATCTAGTTTCAAGCCATGCGGGTATTGTAATTGGGAGATCAATTGAAAGTTGTTTGCTTGAGTGGGGGATAGACAAAGTTTTATGTGTGACTGTTGACAATGCAAGCTCCAATGATCTAGGTATTGCTCATTTGCAGAAACGACTTAATAACTAGAAAGGTAGTATTTTGCAAGCTAAACACTTACACATGCGATGTGTTGCACATATATTGAGTTTAATAGTAAAGGATGGATTAAAAGAAATTGATGACTCAATAAGCAGAATACGTTCAGCTATCAAATATGTGCGTTCCTCTCCAGCAAGATTACAAAGGTTCAAGGCTTGCATTGAAAAAGAAAAAATTAAATGCCAAAGTAGTGTTTGCCTAGATGTTGAGACTAGGTGGAATTCTACTTATTTGATGTTAGAGGTCGCTATCAAATTTCAGAAAGCTTTTGAGTTGCTTGAAATACAAGATGTTAGATTCAGTGAAGAACTTGCAAAGAAAGGGGTCCCATTGGATTGTGATTGGGAGTATGCTCGTAGCTTATTACCTTTCTTGAAGAAATTTTATGAAGCTACTTTAAGATTGTCTGGTTCATTTTACAACACTAGTAACATGTATGTTAGTGAAATTTTTGGACTTGGATTGATTATTTCAAAATATTGCAGTAGTGATAATGATAGCTTGAAGCTAATGGCTTGTAACATGAAAGCTAAATTTGACAAATATTGGGCCAATATTGATAAAATCAATGAGATAATATTTATTGCTTCAATTCTTGATCCAAGATGCAAATTAGATTATGTGAAATGGATTATTAATGAGTCATATTCAAAGGAGGCTGCTATTTTGTTGCAACATAAAGTGAAAACAACTCTAACATATATGTTTGAGTTTTATGCTTCAATACATCAAGGTACAAGCTCTAAAGATGTCAATGTTGACCCAACAAGTGAACTAGAGGTTGATGATATACTGAGTTGCCGCAATTACCAATTCTTGTTGTATAAGAAGCAAAAGGGTGGCCAAGAGGGAGGGGAGAAGAAAACTGAGTTGGACAAGTACTTACAAGAAGAATGTGAAGATGTTAATGATCAATCCTTTGATGTTTTGAATTGGTGGAAGGTAAATGCAGCAAGGTACCATATATTATCTTGTATGGCTAAAGATGTGTTAGCTATTCCAATTTCCACAGTTGCTTCAGAGTCGGCTTTCAGTGCTGGTAGTCGTGTACTTGATCCATTCCGTAGTTCTCTTACTCCAAAGATGGTGGAGGCTCTTATTTGTGGGCAGGATTGGTTTCGTACTTCACATGGTCCAATTTATATTGAAGAGTCACTAGATGAGATTGAAAAGATAGAAAAAGGTGATTTTTTTTCTTATACGTTGTGTTATAATACATTTTCATTCATGAACTATTATTGTTTTTATGAATTTGATATTTGTTTATTTTGTTTTTATTGCAGAATTGTTAGGTGGTTCTCAAGAGCATATTATTGATATGACTGAAGACTAAGGAGTATTGACTTTGGATTAACAATGAACTTGTTGGAAGTTGGAACTTTTGGTTTGTATTGACTTGTTGAGTTGTTGTAAGTTGAAACCTATGGTTATGTTGTACTGTTGTAGGACTTGTTGGAAGTTGGTTGGAATTTTGGTTTTGTAATGCTGTTGTAACTTGTAAGTTGGAACTTTTGGTTTGTGTTGTAATGTTGTATTGACTTGTAAGTTGGAACTTCTTGAGTTCTTGTGAGTTGCTACTTGCTACTTGAAACTTTTGGTTTTCATGTCTCGTATATATGCCCAGATATCTATGACAGTGACCAACTGACCATTGTCCAATAGGCTTGATAATGAAGCTCTGATGATTTTGATAAGGTAATTCTTGCAAATTTTTGCAGTAACCAGTATCAGTTAAGCTGGATTTTTTGCACTATTTTATGAAGCTTGCTTGAATGCTTGTATTGAACTATTGATTCCTTGAATGTCTGCCTGCTACTTGCTACTTGTAATGCTGTTGTAAGCTTGTCTTACCACAATCTGATGCTGTCAATTATACATCAAACAAGTTTACTCTTAATTTTAGTTAATTATTTTAGCTGTATGAAAAAAGTCCAGAATCATTACTACAAAGTGCAAAATTGTTACATAGATTAAACTAAAGTTTTATTTATTTTTAATTACTGGTTAATCGGTGGTTAACCGATTCGGTTAACCGGTTGACTGGTTAACCGTTTGACCGGTTAACCGGTCGAACGGTTCGGGAACGATTTCTGGTTTTTCCGAACCGAACGGTTCGGTTAACCGATTGACCATGGTCAACGGTTCGGTTAACCGACCATGACCACCCCTAGATGCCACCGACATCATCTTTGCTAATTCAATTTTGGTGGATGATGAACCATATTTTCGGTAGATGATAAATGGACATTTATTGCATGCAACGCTATCTCATTTGGACACTTTACCAAGAAATCGACCGAGATGCATGAAATGGACACTTTACCTAGAAATCGTACGACTGTCTCATTTGGCTCTTTACCATACCCTAACTCACATCTTACTTAAAAATATGCAGCGCCACCATCTTCGCTAATTCAATTATTGGTGCAATAATTTTGGGTACCAAGAAATCGTACGACTGTCTCGTTTGTAAATAAATAATAGTACACAAATTTATTGCATGCATGGCTGTCTCATTTGCCTCTTTACGAAACCCATAATTAAAAAGCCGATTAGGAGAAAATGTGTTAGGCACGGCCTGTACCTAAAATGATTAATCTATCATTCAATTAGCATTAAATAAACGAATTAGCACTCTATTTAAGGAGGTCCCGAGGGAATTCGAAGCCAGCAAGGCCAGATGGAGAACAAACATGCAGACTGCGACGCCGAGTTCATCTCCACGCTTCCACTTGAGCAATGGTCCTTCCCAACGTACCTCAGCAAGTACCAAGGCATTTGGCTGCCAAACCACTTCGTGGCCGGCGCCATTAATGTACAGCGTCACTTTCAGGCTCACCCCACCGACATCATCGTCGCCAGCTACCCCAAGTGCGGCACGACCTGGCTCAAGGCGTTAGTCTTCGCTACCGTGACTCGGACTCATCACTCATTAGCTAGCCACCCTCTTCGCCACCTTAACCCCCACGAATGCATCCCGATCCTCGAGCAGGTCAGCGACTGCCAACATCTAAACGACATGAGCGCAATGATCGCGCCTCGCGTTCTCGGTACCCATCTGCCGTTCCATATGCTTCCCGAGTCTATCAAATATACCAGTGGTTGTCGACTAGTGTACATTTGCCGTGAACCCAAGGATGCCTTGCTCTCCCTATGCCATTTCTTGTACAAGCCAACAGTCGATGCCAAAGCCGATACGCTTAGTCAAAAAGACGCATTCAACAATTTTTTGGAGAAGTACTGCAAAGGCTTTGCCGGGTATGGAGGGATATGGGATCACGTCTTAGGCTACTGGAATGAGAGCTTGCGTGCACCAGACAAGTTACTCATTCTTAAGTATGAGGATATATTGGAGGCACCCTTCGAGAACTTGATGAAGTTAGCAGAGTTTATCGGCTGCCCCTTCAGCGAAGATGAAACAAGCAGACTGATGCCTCAGGATATAATAAAACTGTGCAGTTTCGATAGCCTCAAAAATATAGCACTCCAACATAGCCAACTCATCGGAATTCCTAACCACAAAACAGAGGCTTTCTATAGAAAGGGATCTGTAGGCGATTGGAAGAACCAAATGATTAGTCCAGAAATGGTTCATAAATTGGATCAGATCACTCGCAATAAGCTATCAGGAATCGCTATAACTCTTGGATGGCTTGGAACTGAGACTACCTCTGCTTAATTCTTATGCATTTGATAAATTAGTCAATGATGTAATTCAATGTGAGATGTCCTATATAGTGAGCCCACATATATATTGATTAATTATATATAGCTATCAATAATTTAGCCCAATGAAAGTGATTAAATATGGAATAAATAATCCACTAAAACATCTCCTTATGAAGGTCTTTTATATGTGTAGAGATTTAAGAGTACTTTTTCTTTTTTGTGATGGGCAAAAAATAAAAATAATATTTCATATATCTCATGGTCCCTAGACATATGTTTCCTTTTAATTAATTGAAATCATGGTTTACAAATGATAACAGAGAGTAATAGTAAGAGAGCAAGGGGAATAAGAAATCTCTCCCCTTCTCTTGATAGTGTAAGGAAACATAGTCTTGAAAGATGGCAAAATAATTCTACAAGTCGATGGATTTATTAGGTATGCTTTCACTTAATCCTTATTTCTCAATGTTTCAACATAATAATTTATATTGTCATCTAGCATCACATCATCAATATTTTCTAACTATTGGTATCACAGCAATAATTTTTAGGATTTTTTGTCCTACTTATTATAATTTTTGCCTCAATTTTGTTCGTCACCAGCATTATCATCAACCGAACTCAACATGGGTTTTTGCCAAAAAAGGATCTTAGACACGCAGTAGGGCTTCTGCCCTGATTTTGCTAGTGTACGCATCAGGTCTTCATCCTCAGCGCTCCCTGCTTCACAGCTTTATACAGAGGCGCCGTACCCTCAAGCTCACGCTTCATCGGCTAGGGCAAGGTCGATGCTGCCTCTGCCCTTCTGCGTCCTCTTCATCCGAGTCGCCCGCTGAAGACCCGCTCCGTCCGCACCGCTCGCAGTCTCTGTCGTCACCCGCCGAAGTTTCCGCCGAGGTCGAAGATGAAGCCGCTGCAATGTTTGAAGACGACGCGTCTTTCGTCCGTGCGTGAGCCTCGGGGTCAACATCCCGCATTACCGGGGGTTTTTGCCCCAATTTAGGCTGTGCCTGTATCCTTTTGGGTTGGGTCTGGGTTGGTGCGTGGCCCATTGGGCTTTGGGCTGAATCGATTAAACCAAGGCCTGACAGCTAGCATGTGGTGCTAACGTGTGGTGCTAAGGTAGCCCATTGGGCTTTGGGCTGAATCGATTGAACCAAGGCCTGACAGCTAGCATGTGGTGCTAACATGTGGTGCTAAAGCAGAACCAGTGAACCAGGCTCAATTGGACCAGCCAAAGTGCATAAGGATGCAGCAACTAGTTCTGTTGTGCACTAAAGCAAGTCAGTCTATCGTGTGCTGAATATTTAGTTCTGTTGTGCACTAAAGCAAGTGGGTCTATCGTGTGCTGAATATTACCAATTGGACTCTAGCAGTGTAGAAGAAATATTTTGCTATAATGGTTAAAAAAGGTCAATTAGAATCGATTTAATGATTATACGAATGAAAATAGTAGATAACATCAAGTCAATAATTTTTAAAATTGATAGAGGAAAATATTTAATGGAATTAGTAAAATGTATGTCCCATTATTATCTTAGTTAATAAGATTTCACATACTCTAGGAGTCGGTTTTGTGAGAAAAAAATAAAATCAAACAATCGACGTTCAAAGTCGGTGATAGAAACTCAAATAGAATTAACCAACTCTTACCGTTAGTTAGATTAAAAAATATCGTAAAACGATTTTATGATGTTAGTAATTTTAGAAATAAAAGGACCAAGGGTCCTTCATTGTAGATATACAAGAAATTGGGTAGCAGCCCTTATAGCAATAAAATTAGCATTTTGAGAAGATCTATTCTTCGCATTTAGTCGTTCTAGCATTCTCCATTTACAAATAAGTTTTTGGAATTATTTTCTTCAATTTTCCATCAGTGGTGTCAGAGCTAAGGTTCATAATGGCTAGAATTAGTGGTGGTATCAGAGCTAAGGTTCATAATGGCTGGAGTTAGTGGTTACATGTAGTCCAATTTATATGGCTTTCAAACTTTTGTCATAGTATTTGGAGGAGAAAATTATGATTTCTGAAAAATGAAGATGAGGATTGTGCTCTAGTCACAAGGATTATGGTCTATCGTCAAAGAAAGCTATGAAGCTCTAGAAAATGAAAGTTGAAAACAGCTAGAGATAGAGCACATGAAAGATGCTCGTGCAATTGGTAGCTGAAAATATATTTCTGAGGATTATAGCAGCAGAAAAATCAAAGGACCCATGGGATATTCTCTAAAAAGAATTTGAAGGAAATACTAAGGTATGCAACATTAAACTTCAGTCTTTTAAAAATAAATTAGGAGCTTTAAAAATAAAAAAAGGATAATAAATGAAGGACTTTTTTGGAAAAATAATGGAAATAGTTAATCAAATGCGTGCTCTTGGAGAAAATATTTTTGATCAAAACATAGTAAAGAAAATTTTTATCAGTCTTCCAGAAAAATATGATTATATTGTTGCTATATGTTGCTATAATAAAAGAGTCAAAATTATATGTTCAAGAATTAATAGGTTCTTTATTATCACATGAGCAAAGAAAATTTAGGCATTCTGATTTATCTATGGAAAGTGTTTTCCAGACAAAATTATGTTTCAGACCTCAAAATAATGTTAATAAGAGTAGTGTAGAAAGCTCTCAGAAGAAAGATATCAGAAAAGCAGTCAAGCACCAGTTAGCAACACTAGAGAAATGAATTCTAATATAGGTATAATCTCGTTCTCAAAAGCTCCATGCAACATTTGTAAGAAAAAAATAATCATTCTAGTAATTGTTGGTGGAATGGAAAGCCCCAATATAATATCTATAAGAAATTTGGTCATAATATAAATAATTGCAGATATAAGAATGGTCAAGCAAATTTTAGTAGTAAAGAAGAAGATAAATTATTTTATGCATGTTCTTCTATGTCTTATGAAGACAACAATATCTAGTATTTAGATAGTGGCTGTAATAATCACATGTCTGGAAATAAAAATATTTTTCAAGACATTAATCCTACTACCTCATCTAAAGTACATATCGGGAATGGGCAATAGCAGATGTTAAATGAAAAGGTACCATAGCTGTTCAAATTAGGAAAGGAGTAAAATACATTAAAGATATATTATTGGTACCTAACTTAGCATAAAATCTTTTAAGTGTTGATCAATTAGTTGAACATGGATATAGTGTTCAATTTGAAAATGGAGCTTATACAATTTTTGATAATAAAAATTAATTGATTACAAAAATATATAGAAAGGAAAATAGAAATTTTCCTCTAAAGCTCCAAATACCTCCTCATCTTGCCATGAGAATAGAAGCTTTGTAGAAAAGTATTGGTTATGACATAAAAGGTATTACCACCTGAATTTTAAAGGTCTAAAATTACTTAAACAAAAAGAAATGGTATTGTCATGCCCCGGCGGGAAGCCGGCTATTTCTAGCTCAGGGTTCCCCAGGGAGTAACAATATTGATAGGAACCAAAGAACTACAATAATCACATATCCTTTATTTAATAAACAATCCAAATTTAACATCAACGGCTTTATAACACAATATCTGAATACAACTATCCAAATTATCAACTGAATAAAATACAAAAGACAACTATCTCAACTCGGGCTGGTATCTGCTATCTACTCTATCCCTCCCAGAAGCTAACTCTGTACCTGGAAGAGAAACAAAGGGAGTTAGCAGAAATGCTAAGTAGGAATCAACAAACATGGTGAGGGAATCAAATAACATGATAATACAATAACTGAAACAACGATATACAAATAATATAAGAATGTTGTGCAAATCATCAAGCTGGCCAACAGATCTCACTTAAGAGCCGCACTCATTTTCAGAGTGTTTCCACTGTTGCTCATGCAATGGAACGACTGTCCTAAACTGCACGGAGTGTTGCGTCCAACACTGACATCCGTAGTATTGTCCTCAAGACAACTGGCGGTGCCGTACCGGCATCTCAGATAGTCCGATATGCGTCGGAATTATAACTCAGATAAACAGGCCACTGGAGAATAAATCATCCAGGTCAGAGGTCAATATATATATCACGACTTTAACATCACAGATTTACAACGGTTTCACATACTCATGTGTCAATATCACATATACACTATTGTTCAACCAGGCTCATAAGCCAATATATCAGATATCTCAAAACAGGTTTGTTAACCATTTATACAGAAGTAGAATATGACCAAATAAACAAGATAATTGAGGTCAACAGGAATTCAGAAACAAATCAAGCAGATGAAGCAATTAGATATCAGTGTCAATCAATTCTATCATATGCATCATATATCAAACAAAAGGATTAAGCAGCAAATCCTATAATTCTTGACACTGTAACAAAGGAGTAGGGTAAGATTCCTACCTCAATCGCTGTTATCCTGAATTCTTTTGAAAAGCCAGTAAGTTGTATATCAAACAATGCAAGCCGATTATTGGATCAACCACTCTGTAAACATGAATTTGTACATGAACTCTATCATTAAACATTCTAATTTGAAAACCAAAACTACCAACATGTAGAACATAACCCTAAACCTAGAGAACCAGTCTCAGATCATATGAACCGAACCTAAAACCCACTGAACCGAACAGAATTGCACTGAACCGATCAAATTTACCCTGAACCAAGTCAAACCGAGACTTCTAACTTAAATTACACAAAATATAAAACTCATATAAAGCTATACAGACTACCATTGGATAGGACATTTCATTATCTTTCCAACGGCTACCTGAACCGGCCCGGATTCGACCGAATCAGGGTCGAACCGGTCAGAATTCAAGAACTAACCCGAACTTGAAATTGAACCGCTCAGTCCGGTTCAAATCAATTTAAACGTAACCGATCGGTTTAATTTCAAATAAACCACATAGAAACCCTAAATCAAACTTGAACCGGTCGTTCGCCCGCGCCGCCCGTCCGCCGCCGTGCAAGGCTGCCAGACTCGCGCCCGCAGCTTATGCCGGCGAGCTCGCGAAGCCGCGTCGAACGTCCGTTCGCCGCCAAACTTCATCAGTCCGTTTCTGACGACGAAGAGAGGCTCCTCGACCGACTGCGGCGAGCTTTCAACCACGGTCGAAGCATCCGAAGCGACAGCAGGTATCGACGGTGGCGCCGCCGCCGTCGATACACAAAACATACCCAAACCCAAACGGAACTTCACTAAAACTTCACAGAAGCCTACATACCTTGCTACGACGATGTATCGTAGCCCAGAACACATAGATCGCCGTCGATGGAGGCTGGATAGTTGGAACACGAGGCGGCGCCGCTAGAACTCCGGCGACTGGTTCGAGTGCTATTTCTCCTTCCTGGCGGCGCTTCGAGGGGTGAAGATGTTCAAGGGTTTGAGTTCCATCAACGAGAGCAGAAGCCCCATTATATAGAGGCAAAACGCGTTCCAGACGGCGAGAACGCGGCGGCGACCAAATCGCCGCAAAGATCGGGGAAGACGACGAGTTCGCTCGTCGCCCTAATTTAATTTAAACATCGAATAAAATAAAAACCGCAGCGTTTTAATATTAAAACGCGAATTAGCCCGATGGTTAGGCGGCGTCGTTTGCTTACGCGCGACGCGGGTTCGATCCCCCAGGAGCGCAAAAAAATCAACTTTTTATAAAAACTCAAATTTTAAACCTTTTAAAAATTCTGAAAAATTCTAGAAAAATCATAAAAATCCAAAATAAAAATTTTGAATTTTTAAAAAATTAAATTTATAAAATTAAGGTTATAACAGGTATACAGTTTTCCATAAATTTCAGAAAATATTGATACTTCTGAAGTTTATATTATGGGAAAGCATCACAGAACACCTTTTCCAATACAAGTAAGAAAAGCAAATACACCACTCAAGTTTGTTCATACTAATCTATGTGGCAGGCTACAGACACCATCCTTAAGTGATAAAAGGTATTCTATTACATTTATTGATGATTTTACAATAATGACTTGGGTATATTTCTTAAATGAAAAATTAGAAGCATTTGAAGCTTTCAAGAAATTTAAAGTATCTACAGAAAAGCAAAGTGGGTATTTTCTCAAAGTCCTTAAAAGTGATAAAGGAGGAGAATATACTTTTACGACATTTTGATAAATTCTACCAAGATGAAAGCATTCATTGTCAATTAACTACAACATATACTCCTCAACAAAATGGTGCTAGAGAAAGGAAGAATAGAAGTATTAAAGAGATGATAAGAGTAATGTTAAAAGATGAAGGTCTTCCTATTTTTTTTTTGGGGAAAAGCTATTAATACTAATTATATTCTTAATCAGTGTCTAACAAAAGTTATGCAGAACAAGACTCATATTGAAGCATGGAGCAGCTACAAACCATTTATAAGTCATTTCAAAATATTTGGTTCAATATGTTATGCTCATATTCCTGATGAAAGAAGATCTAAATTAGATGATAGAAGTAAAAAAAAATGCATTTTTATTGGTTATGACTCTGATACAAAAAGGCTATAGACTCTATAATGTCCAAACAACAAAGCTTATTATTAGCCAAGATGTGATATTTAATGAAAATGCATCTTGGGATTGGAAAGAAAAAATCATACAGGATATTCGAGTAATTATCCAAGAGCAGCAATTACAACCTATAAGTCATCCTATAAGTCAACCATCAAGTTCAAGTTCAAGTCCAAGCTCAAGCTCTAGCTCAAATGAAGAGCAGCCTTCAATAGAAACTCCTCCACAAAGAGTTAGAAGCTTAAGAGAAGTATATGAGACAACAAGTTTCGTCAGCCTAGAGACAGAAAATTTTGAAGAAGCATCAAAGCAAGAATTATAGTTTAGGCCTTGTTTACTTAGGGGGAAAGTTAGAAGGAAAGGAAAGAAAGTATGAAGGAAAGGAGTATAGGCTTGATTACTTGGGCAGATGGATAGTTTAGAAGGGAAAGTTAGTCATTAATCCCTCCATTTGCTTTCCGCCCAAATCGGACGAAAAGCTGAAACTATTACTTAACTTTACTAACTTCACACCAACTTTTCATCGCACTGTTACTTATTCTCGCTCAATACGAGCTTTTCTCGACTACTCGTCCTTGTCGTCGCTGCTCGAGCTCACCGTCATTGCTCGTTCATGTCGTTACTGCTTGCCCTCGCTATTGTCGCTCATATTTAATATTTAATATTTAATATTTAATATTTTTATAATATTATATATATAATATGAATAAAAAATAAAAATTGGGGTGTATATATCAATCCTTCAAACTTTCTTTCCATCCAAGTAAACACAAGAAAGGAAAATCTATAACACATTCCATCCATCTATTTTTCCTTCCTTTTCCTCTTTTCTTTCCTTTGTACTTTCCATCCGTCCAAGTAAACACGGCCTAAGGCAATGGAAGAAGAGATTAAAATGATTAAGCAAAACAAGACTTGGGATACTTCTAATCATCTAGATAATAAAAAAATTATTGGTGATAAGAGGGTTTATAAAACCAAATTTAATCTAGATGGTTCAATTCAAAAATATAAAGCAAGAATTGTTACCAAGGGGTATTCTCAATTACTTGAAATTGATTATAATGAGACACTTGCTCCTTTAGCTCAGCATGATACAATACACGCTCTTACTGTACTTACAACACAAAAGAAATGGAGTATATAGTAGTTAGGTGTTAAATCACATTTTCTTAATGGAGATTTAGAAGAAGAAATGCATGTGGAGCGCCACAAAGATTTAAAGATCGAGATAATGAAGATAAAGTCTTGAGATTAAAGAAGGCTTTATATGGATGGAAATAAGCACCTAGAGCTTGATATAGTAAAATTGACATCTACTTTAGCAGTCAAGGATTCAGGAGGAGTAAAAGTGAACCAACACTCTATATCAAGAACCAAGGTAACAATATTATCATTGTTTCAGTTTTATGTGGATGATTTAATTTACACAGGTGACAATGAGAAAATGATAAAAGAGTTTAAAGAAGATATGATGAAGACATTGAAATGAGTGATCTTGGTTTACTATTTTATTTTATGAGAATTGAAGTTAATCAAGAAGAAGATAAATTTTTATTTCTCAGAAAAAGTATACAAAATCTCTTTTGAAAAAATTTAATATAAATAATTGCAAGTCTATTTCTACTCCATTAGTTCAAAATGAAAAGCTATAGAAAGAAGATGAGTCTCTAAAAGCAAATGTCTCACAATATAAAAGTCTTATTAGAAGTTTACTTTATCTTACTACTAGAAAACCATATATTTTATATACAACAAGTTTACTGTCAAGATTCATGTTTGATCTAAGCTAATACATATGGGAGCAACTAAAATAATTCCCATATATTTACAAGGTACCAAAGCGTATGGTATCTTATATAAATAAACAACAAATTCAAAATTATTTGGCTACTCAGATAGTGATTAGGCTAGTTCAGTTGATGATATGAAGAGTATATCAGGATATGCATTTACTTTTGGATTTGGTGCTTCTCATGGACTTCTTAAAAGCAAGATACAGTAGCATAGTCAACAGCAGAAACTCAATATATAGCAACAAGCCAAGCTATATAGCTAAGAAGAATATTAACTAATATGGGCCAAGAATAAAAGAATCCAACTATTGTCCATTGTGATAACAAATCAACAATAGCAATTACCAAAAATCTAGTGTATCATTCTCAAATGAAGCATATCGCAATCAAATATCATTTCATATGAGAAGCTAAAGCAGAAGGAAATGCACAACTCCAATTGCAAGACTAAAGATCAAGTTGCAGATAAATTCATAAAGGCATTACCAAGACCAATATTTGAATATCTTAGAAGCTTACTTGGAGTTTATGTAAAATTTCGTTAAGGAGGAGTGTCTCAGTTAAAGAGATTTTACCGATTTTGGAAATCAATTTTGTGAGAAAAACAAAATCAAACAACCGATGTTGAAATGCGGTGATAGAAACTCAAATAGAATTAACCGACTCTTATAGTCAATTAGATTAAAAATGTTGTAAACCAACTTTATGGTGTCGGTAATTTCAGCTATAAAAGGACCAAGGGTCCTTCATTGTAGATGTACAAGAAATTGGGCAACCCTTAGAGAAATAAAATTAGCATTTTGAGATATATTCTTTGCATTTAGTCCTTCTAGCTTTCTCCATTTACAAATAAGTCCCTTGCTATTCTTTCATTCAATTTTCCATCAATTATGATGTTGCTAATAAGTGAATTGTTGGGACTCTAATGGGATTTATTAACCACCATAAAGTTTGATGGCTCTTGTACTATGCATAAGCATCTCACAAAAATGATAAATATATCAACAAGATTGGGACCTATGGGAATAAAAGTTTATAAAAGTTTTCTTCCAACATTCATCATGAACTCTCTACCTCCTCAATATTGTCCATTCCAAATAAATTTTATCACAATAAAAGATAATTAGAATATGACAAAATTGCAGACTTTGTTTATTCAAGAGGAAGCAAGATTAAGAAAATAAGGAGCTTAATTAATCTCATGGATCAACATGGAGCTAAAAGTAAATCAAGTATGAAGAATCAAAAGGGTAATAAAGACCATTGAATGTTAATAAGTTATCTACCAAAATCCAAAGATGGAATAAAGGAAAATTAGTTGCCATTTATATAAAAACTTGGACACCATACATAAGAACACCCAAATTAGTTTGTGTGATGCCGCCCGCAGTTCCATGCACACCGAACTTCCATCGACTTGGAGGTTTGGCTTACTAGTTTCTCATGGCGACAACGACAATGCAAGGAGGCAGCGATGGCTTGAGGTAATCGGGAGTCAGGCACGTGCCTAGAGGTAATACTATGCCTTGCAGATTTTTGTAGTTACAATGCCATGCTTGTGTAATTGGTTTCCATAATTATGACTAAATTCCCTTGCTTGATTCCCTTCTCAGTCAAGTGGTTTGTGCATGCATCCTTGAGTGGCACATAGTTGTAGTATAGTACTTTCCATATCGACCTTCCTATGATTGTGTCTATCCCTTTGAAGGGGCTAGGCCAAGCTTGTGTGTGCCCTCGAAGGCAGTCCTTGCTTTGTTGCTCCCAATGCTTAGTTGGGTGTAATCAGTCTGGTGTGGAGCGCAAGAATTGGTAGTTCTATTTGCGAGAGCTAGAAGTTTGGCAAGTCACCTACTCATAGACACGAATATGGGTTTATGATATCAAACCCCCTATGCACAAAGGGTGTGCGGTGTTGTTAGTGTCATAGTGCTTCTACATAAGTAGCCCTAACTAGTTGTTGGGTTTTATTATAAGCATTTAGAAATTTACTTTTGAAACATTTTGATTGTTATCATTTTTGTTGTTTGTTACTAAAGGTTCCCGATTAACCTCACCGCAGCCATATCTCGTAGAAGAGATGTCTTAGTTGTATTTATCTAATGTATTCAATCCAGATTAAACTCGCATTAGAGCTTTAATTTTTATCTAACACAAATTTTAACGTGGCTATGGACTCTTCATTTCTAAACTCTATTTTCTCTCAGTCCATTTACGTGTTCTTTAATTCCACAAAATATCTGAAAATGAAAATTATATAAAATAATCCCATTACATTGGATTTATACATAGACATTCATGGTCTGTTCGACTGGTGAGCTCTGTGTAAAATTTTAAAATTGTATTTCTAACGGCATGTCCTTTTACTTAATAAATGAAATTATGTTTTAATTAATTTTAAATCATATTTAATTACTTGAAAAGTCACACGTAAGAGATCTCGCCCTTATAAAAAATACGATGCCACCGACATCATCTTCGCTAATTCAATTTTGGTGGATGATGAACCATATTTTCGGTGGATGATAAATGGACATTTATTGCATGCAACGCTATCTCATTTGGCTCTTTACCATGACCATATATATAGAAACCCACCGACATGCATGAAATGGACACTTTACCAAACGAATTAGCACTCTATTTAAGGAGGTCACGAGGGAATTGGAAGGCAGCAAGGCCAGATGGAGAACAAAAATGCAGACTGCGACGCCGAGTTCATCTCCACGCTTCCACTTGAGCAATGGTCCTTCCCAACGTACCTCAGCAAGTACCAAGGCATTTGGCTGCCAAACCACTTCGTGGCCGGCGCCATTAATGTACAGCGTCACTTTCAGGCTCACCCCACCGACATCATCGTCGCCAGCTACCCCAAGTGCGGCACGACCTGGCTCAAGGCGTTAGTCTTCGCTACCATGACTCGGACTCATCACTCATTAGCTAACCACCCTCTTCGCCACCTTAACCCCCACGAATGCATCCCGATCCTCGAGCAGGTCAGCGACTGCCAACATCTAAACGACATGAGCGCAATGATCGCGCCTCGCGTTCTCGGTACCCATCTGCCGTTCCATATGCTTCCCGAGTCTATCAAATATACCAGTGGTTGTCGACTAGTGTACATTTGCCGTGAACCCAAGGATGCCTTGCTCTCCCTATGCCATTTCTTGTACAAGCCAACAGTCGATGCCAAAGCCGATACGCTTAGTCAAAAAGACGCATTCAACAATTTTTTGGAGAAGTACTGCAATGGCTTTGCCGGGTATGGAGGGATATGGGATCACGTCTTAGGCTACTGGAATGAGAGCTTGCGTGCACCAGACAAGTTACTCATTCTTAAGTATGAGGATATATTGGAGGCACCCTTAGAGAACTTGATCAAGTTAGCAGAGTTTATCGGCTGCCCCTTCAGCGAAGATGAAACAAGCAGACTGATGCCTCAGGATATAATAAAACTGTGCAGTTTCGATAGCCTCAAAAATATAGCACTCCAACATAGCCAACTCATCGGAATTCCTAACCACAAAACAGAGGCTTTCTATAGAAAGGGATCTGTAGGCGATTGGAAGAACCAAATGATTAGTCCAGAAATGGTTCATAAATTGGATCAGATCACTCGCAATAAGCTATCAGGAATCGCTATAACTCTTGGATGGCTTGGAACTGAGACTACCTCTGCTTAATTCTTATGCATTTGATAAATTAGTCAATGATGTAATTCAATGTGAGATGTCCTATATAGTGAGCCCACATATATATTGATTAATTATATATAGCTATCAATAATTTAGCCCAATCAAAGTGATTAAAAATGGAATAAATAATCCACTAAAACATCTCCTTATGAAGGTCTTTTATATGTGTAGAGATTTAAGAGTACTTTTCTTTTTGTGATGGGCAAAAAATAAAAATAATATTTCATATATCGCATGGTCCTCAAAATATGTGTTTCCTTTTAATTTAATTGATAAGGTGTTTTACAAATGGTAACAGAAAGTAACAGTAAGAGAGGAATAAGGAATATGTATCTTTCTCTCATAGTCCGAAGAAACATAATCTTGAAAGATGGCAAATTAATTCTAGAAGTAAATCGATAGATTTATTAGGTATGCTTTCACTTAATCCCTATTTCTCAATGTTTCAATATAATGATTATATTAAGATCTAGTATCATATCACCAATATTTTCTAACAATTGTTATCTTCGCGTTGATGAATGGTTTTTTCAATGATTTTACATGATTTTACATGATGATGTTACAATCTTCAAAGACGATTGAAAGGGATTATCTCATATACTTATTTGAGACATTTTAGGATCAATTACGACCGTGAAAATCGTTACGGTAGTGTTGTAATTTCAGTAGAAGTTCTCGATACAGAAATCATCCAGAATTATGGTACCGTGAAATCCATTACGATAGTGCCGTATTTTCATCAAATCTCTTGGGTGAAAAATCGACTTGAAATACGGCCCGTGATTTTGGTCACGGCAGTACCATGAAATTCAATAAACTTTCTGTACGAAATTGAACCCAGATTACGGCCCGTGAAATCCATTACGGCAGGGCCGTAATTTACGCGAAGCTTTCTGTACAAAATCGTCCCAAAATACGGCAGCACTCGGAAATTACGGTAGTGCCGTGGTTTGTTCTGTATGTGTAGTGAAACCACGGTACCGTAATTTAGATTACGGCACTACCGTATTTTGGTGTGAAGCTCCAATTTGCGTGAAATTTGACATGTAATCTTCTCTTGATGGTGGGAATTCATCCATGCATCTGAATTTGCTTGAAAACATCTAAAAATAGTGTCTTTTTACCTGAAAATCATCAAAAACCAGAAAAGGTATAGATTCCGCAATAATTGATAAAAAAAAGGCATAAAAATAAGCATAAGAGCATGAATATGACACGAAAATACTCATGAAATGACACGAAATTTACTATAAATTTTGGTGTCGTCAAGCTGTTGCAAACCAACCCTTTAATCAAGGCAATTCCCATGAGGCTAGAATTTGTGGTGGCATGCACATCCAACATGCATAGGGTCATTTGGGTGGCTGCCATGAGCACCGCCGATAGTTGTGGGCCACTGTAGTGAATTCTCCCTCCATGTCATCTGATGAAAGTGGGTGTAGGTAAGGGGTCCATCAAGGCAGAAAATGGGTAAGGCTTGTGGGAGTGCAAGTGTAGGTGAAACACATGAGCCACTACTGGTGTGCGGTGCTTAGGCAGAACTAGTGAATCGGCGAGTGGGTTTCAGCCTAGGCTGTTTTGAACTTATTGAACCAGGCTCAATTGCACCTGTTTGTGCGCAACAACTGCGCTGTTGTGCACCAAAGTGCATAAGGATGCAGCAATTGGTTCTATTGTGCACTGAAGTACTTGGATCTACTGTGCACTAAAGCATCTGGGTCTGTTGTGAACTGACTATTATCGACTCTAGTAGTGCACAAGAAATATCTTTCTATAATGCTTAGAAAATATCAAATTGAATAAGTTTAATGTTTAAGCGAATGATAATAGTACATAACATCAAGTCAACAATTTTTAAAATTGATAGAGCAAAATATTTAATGGAATTAGTAAAAGGTATGTCTCATTATGACACTACTAATAAGTCAATTGTTGTGACTCTAATGGGTATATTAACCACCATGAAGTTTGATGGCTCTTGTTCTATGCATGAGCATCTCAATAAAATGATAAATATAGCAACAAATTAGGATCATGGGATTGAAAGTTGATAAAAGTTTTCTTATCACATTCATCATGAACTCTCTATCTCCTCAATATTGTTCATTCCAAATAAATTATATCATAATAAAAGATAGTTAGAATGTGACAAAATTCCAAACTTGGCTTATTCAAGAGGAAGCAAGATTAAAAAAACAAGGAAGTTAATTGATCTCATGGGTCAACAGGGAGCTAAAAGTAAATCAAGAAAGAAAAATCAAAAGGGTAATAAAGACCATTGAAATATAATAAGTCATCTATCCAAATCCAAAGATGGAATAAAAGAAAATTGGTTGTCATTTCCATAAAATGCCTAGACACCATAAGTAAGAACATCCAAATTGACTATTAGTTGGGCGATGCAGCCCCAGTTCCACGCACACCCAACTTCCATCGACTTTGAGATTCAGCTGAGTGGTTTTTCATTACTGCAACGATAATGCAAGGAGGCAGTGGCGGCTTTGCAGTAATCGGGTGTGAGGCACGTGTTTTTGTAGTTAAGATCTCATGCTTGTGTAATTGGTTTCCATTATTATAACTGAGTTCCCTTGCTTGATTCCCTTCTTGGTCAAGTGGTTTGTGCATGCATCCTTGAGTGGCGCATAGTTATAGTATAGTGCTTTCCATATTTACCTTCTTGTGATTGTGTCTATCCCTTTGAAGGGGTCGAGCCTTACTTGTGTGCCCCCTTGAACACACTCCTTGCTTTGTTGTTGTCGATGCTTAGTTGGTTGTAATCAGCCTTGTGAGGAGTGAGGGAATTGAGAGTATTATCTGTGAGTGTTAGAAGTTTAGCAAGTCACCTACTACTCTTAAGACACAAATATGGGTCTATGATGTCTTGTGGGCGTGATGTTGGGGAAGTGAGCCACCGAACCCCCTATACATAAAAAGATGTGAGGTGTTGTCAAAGTCCTAGTGTCACGCCCTGAATTAAAATAATATACCAAATCAGCTAAATAATTATTACAGCATATTTTAGGATGCCACGCAGGGCCAAATCCATTTAGATCCCATGTAGGGGACCAATTTAGCTGGTCTTGGGTTCAGGTCCAGCGTGACCGGCAGGGGCATGTCAACACATGCATCCCTCAGCCTCATCCAGTCCAGGATCGCCAAGTAAGCAAAGGGAATAGAGGAGCCACGTTAATCAAAGAAATCGAATGGAAAATAGTAGAAGAAATTATACCTTCAGCCGAAGTCAAACCCAAACCTCAGATCCGTTTGTTTAGAGCCGGATCCAATCCTCGGATCCGAATCCACTCAACCCGCTACCACCATCCGCACGCGAGTTCTGCTCACGCGGCTCCCGAAAGGCTGCTTCTGAAAATGACACTTATCCTCGGCGTCGTATCTGTGAACGAGGCCCGCCGCCTCACTCGAGTTCACAGCCGAGGGATCTGTTCGGAAAGGAACGGCGACGCAGTTTACCTCCGGCAGACCTTCCGACGAAAGCCGCCTCCCTCTTCCCTTCTCCAAGCGACGCTCAGTTCGGACCGATGTGGCCCTAGGTCGGAGTCCCGTAGTTCGCCGAGGTCGCTGGAGAAGAAGAGGGGCGAGAGGAAGATCGAAGAAGGTGGGGAAAACTCTAGTCGACGGTGCTCCACCTCACCACCCACACCACCGGAGCGCACCAGGAGGGGGTTCACAAACCCTCACTGGTGCTGTCGACGCACAATTCAGAGGAGAAGGAGACGCAAGGAAGGACGAAGATGGCAAGTTCCAATGGTCAGAAGCTGCACTCTCAAGTCCACCGTTTGTCCAGTTCTCCAGCCCTTCGTCCTTGCTCCCCAAAATTCTCCTACTCCCTCTGCTGAGCTCGCTGCCTTCTCTTCTTATAGGCAAGAGCCCATCGTTTCGCCTACATCAAAACTCGAAACGACAACGTCTGCACGTGATGCCGACCCGTCGACTGCTCAAGAGATCCGCCAGATTCTTGCGTCCTCTATACGCGAGGATCTTCTCGGAGCGCCTTTACCGGATATGTGGTGGGTCTTCTCCAGATCTGCCTTGAAAGCCCTCCAGTCGACTCGTCGAGCACCATGTGGCGTTTGCCGTGCTCGGTAATATGTATCGGCTTGCCGACGCTTTGCTTCCCCCATCATCGTGCGCGGCCGAAGCTTGCAACCTCTGCTCGTACTCCACGCGGCTGTACCGAATTGCTCCTTCTATGGGGCCGGCTTCCACGTGGAAGTCCGCGTGATCTTCTTGATGCGACGAGAGCCGGAACTGCAGCATCATCGGTGCCCGAGTGTTCCTCAATCGAGGTTGAGCTTTCCTGATAGCGTACGCCGTTCGTGATCCTTGCACGCGCCAGCGTCAGTGACCAGTTGCTATCGCAGCTGTTCCGCTCGACGGGGAGATGCCATTTGGCAGGGCGCCATTAGTCGGTGTGTTCTCCGGACATCCTCTCCGAGATCTCTGGCTGCTGCCGTGGCAGTTTTAACGCCGCCGGAATTGAGATCGAGCAACGCTCAATCTTTTCCTTCCTCAAATCTTATCCTATTGAAATCATTCGGTTGGGCTGATTTTGACCTTGGGTCAACAGGCCCAATTGGGTTGGGCTGGATTAAGACGCGGGGCCTAACACCTAGTACTTCTACATAAATAGCCATAATTAGTCACTATACTTTAGATCGGGTTTGGGCTTCAAAAGAAGTCATCTTGATCTTAGTGTTGAGTTTTCAAGATAAAAGAAAATTTACCTATGATAAGAGACTATAATAGTAGTGAGGTAAATGGTATTATTTTGTTACTCTATCATATTATCATAATAGGTGTTTGCATCATGCTCTAAATTTTACTATCATATTATCATAATAGGTCTTTGCATCATGCTCTAAAATTTACCAAGGTTTATATTGTACCTCTCATTATAGCATATATATGTATATATATAATTTTTTAGTAACACAAGAAGCTTCGTCGTTTTTATATCTAAAATATTCTCAATTATTTTTTTTTATACCAGTGCATGTAATTGAAGTTGAATAAAAAATTATTTAAATAAGAGAGAAACATGATATTTGACTTTGATGAATAATAACAAAAAAAAACAATTAGATTTTAGAGGAACTAAATATTAGAAAAGAATGGGTTATGCAATTACATTAAAAGATTGGACGACTACTAAAACTAAAAATCTAAAGAATGTTTGTGTATTGCATCAGTGTCAATTAAAGATGTTTGTGTATGAATCACGGTCTCCTCAGGAGTTTGGAGTCGCCGCAACCCATAATGGAGGATGGCAGCTTTCCCACTTGTCCACTCCTTCTGCAAACTCTACGCTCATTCCCATGAAGAAGTGTGGCTCGATGTGACAGTGGAATGCCCACACCCCCGGGTTATCAGCCCGGAACCTCAACGCTGTCCACCCGTACGGATACAATGCCACCGTGTTCTTCATGATCGGAACTATCAAGTTGAACTTGGCTGGATCAATCTCTGGATCGAACCTACCATGCCCGTAGCCGAGCACCCAGAAATCGTGCCCGTGCAGGTGCCATGTGTTAAGGCCCAAAACACCTCTATTAAATTTTTGCTTAAGGGGGTACGAGATCGTGTACCAGAGAATGGAGAAGGGAGAGGAAGCGTGCCCTGAACAAAGTAAAAATCTTATCCGCTCCCTAAGACCCCGGCCAACGAATCGGCCTCACAGCAATCACACCCCAAACCAGCCCCAAAGGAATGAACCCTCTTTTACTTATGTGATTCCTTTTTCCCTCTTTTTTTTTTATCTCACTTTTACCACACTTCCCTTTTCATATATGTATACAATTTTCTTTCAATTACATGCCACGCACAGTGTTACATTCCTCACTTCCCTTTTTCCATACAAGCATCTAAGGGCAGCTTCAAGAGAGAATCTGCAAAGGCATTCAAGTGCCCGTAGATTTATGGAGCATGCGCAAGTCACAACAAGAGGCTTAGCCTCATATAGCACACAGATATAACTAAATCACAGCATCAAAATACAAGCAGCGTCATGCATCATTCAGCATCAACGAACATAGCAAGAAAGAGTTAGAAATCACAACCAAGAATCATCAGTAAAGAAAACAGCAGAGACACGACATGGCCTCGGGCATGACCTGGCCCAAAATCAGCGGAATGTGTATCGTAACATCAGAAATCTAGGGAAAACCACAAGAGTCAAGACATCATTCGATCACACCCGTCAGGAGAAGTATTAGGGTTTACCTAGCCCAATCGAATGGGCTATTTGATGAAGATGTAGCACATGTCAACAGAACCTCCACATTCCTTAGAGGAATGTAATCAGCAACAAGAAAGGAGGAGAGTCACGCCTCAGTTCCTGCCACAGGAGATTAAAGGGGAACCCAACTTCCTTCACACCATCCAACCCATAGGAATGGGGGTTGCGTGAGGAAGGAAATACCAGCACCAAGAGTGAACCCGCAGGAGCAGAAATAAAGGAGCGTTACCGCTCTTTGGGATCCTTTGAAGGCCCGCGCTACCTTGGCTGCTTGAGTTCACGCTGGCTGCCAAGATCCTCAACAAGTTCTTCAAGAGAAGAAGAAGAGGTAGTCTTGCAAGAGGGTTCCAGCATTTTCCCAGGTGTACAACCTGGTCTTAAGCTTCATGCGACACAAAAGAGAGCAACGCACCCAAATTTCCAAAGATAACTCAATGCAGCAGGTTCTTGAGGAAGATAACTTAGCAAATGTCAACTAGAACCCCAGATTCATCCATACCAGAAAACCATAAGAGAACCAGCAAGAGGAACATGAAAATCGCCAGGAGAGTCACCAAGGTTTTTTTTTTTTCAAGAGAGTCGCATACCCTAGTTCAGCCAAGTGAAGCTTCCAATGCAAGGAACTTCCCTTGATTAACCAGGAGCTGCCAACACAAAAGTTCACTATTACATACAAAACCCACAGCCAATAAGGGAGCTCCATTTAACTGGATTAATTCCCATAAGCCTCACCACTATCCAGCAAAAGTCAACATCTCAATTTGGTCAACCCTACATAAGCTGCCGCATGCAAAATCCAACTAAGTATAGAAGCTGGGAACAATGTATAAATACCATGTAGCTGTGCTCTCTCCTCTATGGATGCGCCTCCTCAATCCTCGTGTCGCATACGGAACCCTCTCTGGACTGCGTCTAAGGATAACCTGCGGGGGAGAGAATCAACTAGAACAGGCACCACCCCGTCTAGCCCTTGAGCCGGGATGCCACCCCCGGACTCACCCTCCTAGTCGGGACCGAATCGGAATCAGGGCTCACTGATCCGATGCCCTTGGCGAAGTATTCGCCCTCGGTCCCTTGACCAAACGAGCTACTAGAACAACTAGTAACTACTCAATCTGGGTCAATAAGCCGACATGATTCGACGTATCCAGGTACCACGATGCGTCCATCGCTTCCCTGTCCGCAGTCTTCCCCGCACCTGTCTATCGGGACTTGGCGTCCTGCTACCGAAACTAGTGTCAACGCCTCGTAGTGTACCTAACTCTTTCGGCCTAACCCTATGTCCGGGCTAGACTTGTGTCGTCCCACGCTTCCGCGCGCCAAGACTTGTAGTCGCTCACCCTCGCACATTAATCCGTGGTCTCGTCCACAATCTTGCCATCGGAACACAACAGCCTGCTGCCTACTCGGAAGGACACACCCGGCTGGCGTGCTACATAGTCTCGTCACCAGGCGGCTTACCGCGTTGGTCCGCTCAGTCCATCGAGCGTAAGTCCATCTACTGAGTCCATCGAGCAGATGCCCACACTAGTCCATCAGTGTAGTTACCCTGGCACAATGAGAACACTAGTCCATCAGTGTCTCATGGATAAGTATGAGTACACCCACGGTCCATCGGGGGTCTCATGAGTAAAGGAGGGGATCCCCAAGTAAATAATAGAGTTCAGCCGCAACCAAACTCGTGCCAGGTCCTGGACTACATCATCCAAGTGTTCCACATCTAAGGGCGAGATGTGATCATATATATAAAAACATATAAGAAAACCATGAGGATAAATGGCTAAGTATCACGGGCGTCACACCATGGGTGCGTCTCGCTCTTGTTCGCAGCTAGCATGTTGGCATTCTGTAGTACGATGTCAACTATCGAATTGAACTCCAATCGGTAGATGGGGTTGCCGATGGTCGCATGCGGGTTCTTCTGGACGCCGTATATATCGTAGTTCTTGTAGTTGTACGTCTCTGGCGCAGGCCTTTGGTCGAACACATGGTGCAAGTTATGCTTGAGGGCGATGAGGTATGGCGTGTGGGGCAAAGTGAACGATATGTTGTTGAGGGACCATTTCGTGTAGCCGTCCACCTTATTTTGTGTGTTTAGCATGATGATCGTGCGATCGGCGGTCTTTGGCGGCAGGTGGACGTAGTCAGGATGCGATTGGATGGCGGCGCTTTGGTTCAACCTGTACATTGTGTCGTTCCAGAGAGGCCCTGCAAGAGGGGAGGCCGGCGGAGACCTCCTCGGGTGGTTGGGGTAGTAATTGAGGATGCCAGTTCCTATGGGAGTGCCGGGCTTGATGTGTTGCATTTATATAGTGTTTTTGCCTATGTTTTTATCATATTTTGGACATATTTGCATGATTTTGTGCTATTTTTAGTGTTTTTATCCTATTTTGCACAGAATCTTCACTTTTCTTGGTTTTTGTGAAAATGTAGATAAAATGGCCTAAAAATGAAGAATTTTGAGAGTTTTAAGGTCAAAGCATGATTCCCGAGGAGATCACGAGCCCACACGTCAAATTTGGAGCAAAAACGGTGAAGAATGAGATAATTACGGCCTTGGCCGTAATTGTGGATTTAGTCGTAAACGCGACGTCGAGCAGAGGACAAAAATCGGCTAAGTTAAAAAAATTCACCGAAACTTTCACGGGCAAGGCTGTAATTCCATCACGGGCTGTAAAAGTTTCTGTGACCAAAAGCATTGTGCGCCGAAAGAATTACGGCCAAAGCCGTAAACACATCACGGGCCGTAAAAGTTTCCGCCCGACGAGTTTTTCGCTCGATTCTCACTCGTTTTGAACCAGATTTGGACCAAACTTCGCAGAACCATTCCTTGATGGGTTCTAAACCAGTCTAGCAATAAAAGAGGAGATTTTTATAGGTTTGGAGAGGTTCCTACGGACGAAAGCAAACGGCGGCGGCGACAAGGGCGACAACTCGGTTTCAACCATTTTTTCCGGCGAGATTTTCCCTGAAGACGACGATAGATCAGTTAATCCTCATCTTCGGATTAAGGAGAAGGCGGTTCTGTAGTTTATTCAGTGATTTCATGCAATCTTTCTTGTGTTTTCTTATTCATCAAAACACCATGTATTTTTATTCTAACATGAACGAGTAGAACCCTTTGTCGGGATGATTGGGCGTAGCCCAATGACTTTTATGAGTTAATTCATGCTTACTATTTTCATTTGAATTTATCTGCATGATTTAGTTGAGATTTTGCTTATTTCGTAATCTACCCTGGCCAAGTATTTTTACGTCTTAGACGTTGCGAGAAGGACCGGGAGGTGAATTGCAACGTCTGATCTATTTCAATTAGACCTACAAATCCAATCACGGGAGTAGTTTGGATTTGTTTGAAGGGTTAAACAAACGCTTCATATAGCTTAATGAGTTTAATTAGGTTAACTATCACGGGAGTAGTTAGTTAATCTAGTTAAATACCGTACTACGCTTCGGGAGGAGGTAGTATGCACTTTAGGAAGAGTTCCTTTCATGCTAGATAATTTTTGTGATTTAATTATTTATTTAAAGGCTCATAATTGTCATTGTGGCGAACCTATGAACTCCCGACTTGTTGAAATCTGAACCTATTAAAAGCTATTCCGAGTTTGCGTGTCTGCATAAGTTAGGAAAGAAAACCATTGATTTTGTTAGCCTAAATTCAAACAAGTCGAAAAGTCAGTATTTAGCTTCGTAGTCCCTGTGGGATCGATAACTTTTATTACTTTGATAAATCCATGCACTTGCGGATACCTATCAAGTTTTTGGCGCCGTTGCCGGGGACTACGGATAGTTAATATTGACTAATTGATAAGTTAGGAGATTAGGTATTTTTTTCTTTTCTTTTGCCATTAGTTTTTTACTATTCTTTTCTTTTTATTGTCTACTTACACGTTGTATGCCCAGAGTTTCTCGTGCAGGTGCTTTGCTTCCAGAAGACCCAGAAATTGAGCGCACATTCTGCCTTCGAAGGAGACTGCAGTTTGAGGCTAAAAAGAATTCTGAGAAAGGAGAGATGGCGGAGGACAATCATCATCAATCTTTGAGGGACTTCGCTGCACCTAATGTACAAGGGTTCAATCCAAGCGTCGTTCGACCCAACGTAGAGTCGAACAATTTTGAGCTAAAGCCAGCATTAATGATGATAGTTCAACAAAACTAATTTGGGGGTTCCCCATATTCAGATCCGAATCTTCATTTATCTGTTTTTCTTGAATATTGCAATACAGTTAAGATTAATGGAGTTTCATCTGATGCCATGAGACTGAGACTATTCCCGTTTTATCTCAGGGACCATGCCAGAGCTTGGTTGTACTCGATGCCAGCACGATCATTCACCACCTGGGAACAGTTGTCCAGAGCATTCCTGAACAAATATTTCCCACCGAGCAAAACTGTTCAACTGCGCAACAAGATCACGTGCTTTACACAGCAAGGAGGAGAATCGTTTTATGAGGCTTGAGAGCGTTTCAAGGAGCTCCAGCGCATGTGCTACATCATGGACTTCAAGACTGGATTTTAGTCCAAATCTTTTACAACAGTTTGGACTATAACACCAAAATAATGGTGGACGCTGCGACCGGAGGAACGATCATGAGCAAGAATGTGGAAGAAGCAACTGCTCTTCTAGAGGATATGGCCATGAACCATAACCAATGGTCAAGTGAGCGGAGCACTACTTCCACAGGATTTGGTAAGTTTCACGTTGATTCCTTGACATCACTGGCAGCTAAGGTAGATTCTTTAGTTCAGAATATTGATTCCTTGTCTCTTTCACCTAGTTCAGTTAACATGGTTTCTTGTGAGGTATGTGGTGTAACAGGGCACAATGCATCTGAATGCCGGATCATAACTTCTTCATAGGAGGAATTAGATCAAGAACAAGTGAACGCTGTGGGGAATTATAATCAGAGACCTGCAAATGACCCTTACTCTGCTACTTACAATCCAGGATGGAGGAACCACCCCAACTTGTCCTACAAGCAAAATCAAGGGCAAATTCCTCCTCAATATTCACAGTAGAATAATAGGCCACCGCCAAGTTTCCAGCTGAGACAGTATGGGCAGCCCCAAAAGTCGAATTATGATTCCGTGCTGGAAGCCGTTTTGAACCAGCAAAAGAGGACTGACGACCTTGCTGATCAGCTCAAGCAGCTGACATCTTGTGTGCAAGCTTTGACTACTCATAACAAGATGTTGGAAAATCAGATTGGGCAACAAGCAAGAACTGCCATTAGACCTCAGGAGAGATTATTTGGACAATCTGAATTAAGTCCAAGAGAAAATTGCAGCGCAATAACTACAAGGAGTGGGAAGCAGTTGGAAGAACTCCAGATGCCTGCAGAAGAGGTTACACCGGTAGTCGATAAGGAACAGCCTGAAGAACCGCGTCCAGATAAAAAAAAGGCCGATGTGGAAGAGAAAGAGAGGTATGTAGGACCACCTGTGTACGTTCCACCCATTCCGTTTCCTCAAAGACTAGCCAAGGCAAAATTGGATAAGCAGTTCGGCAAATTCCTAGAGATATTGAAAAAGTTGTACATCAATATACTCTTCACTGATGCGTTGTCACAGATGCCTACCTATGCAAAGTTCTTAAAGGATATACTTTCTAATAAACGGAAGATTGAAGAAATTGGTACTGTGGCACTTATAGAGGAATATAGTGCAATAATACAGAATAAAACCCCTCAGAAGTTGAAGGATCCAGGAAGCTTCACCATTCCATGTCAGATTGGCAATATGTCATTTGAAGGAGCACTGTGCGACCTGGGCGCAAGTGTCAGCTTGATGCCCCTGTCGATCTGTAGAAAACTTGACATGGGTGACATGAAACCTACTGTAATTACTTTACAGCTGGTAGATCGATCGGTCCGACGACCTATTGGAATATTGGAAGATGTTCCTATAAAAGTTGGACAGTTCTTTGTGTCTGCAGACTTCGTAGTGTTGGAAATGGAGGAAGACTGGAGACTGCCGATTATTTTGGGAAGGCCCTTCTTGGCCACTGCGGGCGCTATCATTGATGTAAAGAAGGGAAGGTTAACTTTGAACATTGGTGAAAATAATATTGAATTTGATCTCTCATCTTCCCTTAAGAAACCCTCCTTTACAGATTCTTGCCTTACTTTCGACACTCCAGAACTGGAACCGAAGATGGAAGATCTCAGAGAGGACTTAGACCCGCTGGAAGTCTGTCTGATCGAAGTTGGAGATGATGAGAACACGAAAAAAGAAGCTCAGACCTACGCTAGGATGATGGACTCGGCCCGGATGCTTGAGCCACAGAGAGAGAAAATTGAGAAGCTTATCCTGATAAGATCCGAACCAGTAAAAACAGATAAATTAGAGCTCAAGATGCTCCCACCGAATTTAAGATACGAATTCCTAGGGGAGAATGCCACATATCCAGTAATAGTAAGTGCAGATTTGGATAAAGTTCAAACTGGAAGACTGCTTGAGGAACTCCGACGTTATAGAAAGGTGATTGGATATTCATTGGATGACATACCCGGAATTAAGCCATCTTTGTGTATGCACCGAATCTACATGGAAGAAAACTGCTACCCCTCTATTGAGTATCAACGTCGTCTAAATCCGGTCATGAAAGATGTGGTAAAGAAGGAAGTTCTCAAGTTGTTTGATGCAAGTGTGATCTACCCAATTTCTGACAGTAAATGGGTCAGCCCCGTTCATGTAGTCCCAAAGAAAGAGGGTGTCACGGCTGTAAGGAATGAGAACAATGAGTTGATTCCGATGAGGACGGTAACTGGGTGGCGAATGTGTATCGACTATCGAAAGCTAAATAAGGCCATCTGGAAGGATCACTTTCCTCTTCCTTTCATAGACCAGATGCTTGAGCGACTGGCAATGAATTCTTACTTTAGCTTTCTAGATGGCTTTTCAGGATTTTTCCAGATACCCATCCACCCGGAGCATTAGGAAAAGACAACCTTCACATGCCCGTACGGAACATTTGCCTACAGACGCATGCCCTTTGGATTATGCAATGCGCTGGCCACTTTTCAACGCTGCATGATGGCCATTTTTTCTAATCTTATTGAAAATATTATGGATGTGTTTATGGACGATTTTTCCGTGTATGGATCTTCCTTTGATAATTGTCTGATTAATTTATCGCGTGTCTTGCAGAGGTGCGAGGAGGTGAATCTGGTTCTCAATTGGGAGAAATGTCATTTCATGGTTTGAGAAGGGATTGTTCTTGGGCATCGTATTTCACGAAGAGGAATTGAAGTAGACAAAGCTAAGATTGAAGTTATTGAGAAGCTACCTCCACCCACATCAGTCAGAGGGATCCGGATTTTTTTGGGACACGCCGGGTTTTATCGTCGATTTATTCAAGATTTTTCTTAAATTGCTAGGCCCCTCACTAATTTATTGGCTAAGGATGCTGATTTTAACTTTGACAGGAGTTGTACAGAAGCATTTGAGAAACTGAAGAAAGCTCTAGTCTCTGCACCCATCATGCAACCGCCAGACTGGTCGCTCCCTTATGAGGTGATGTGTGATGCGAGTGACCAAGCTGTAGGAGCAGTGCTGGGACAACGAAAGAATAACAAACTCCATGCAATTTACTATGCCAGCAAGACTCTAGACGGAGCGCAAATAAACTATGCCATGACTGAAAAGGAGCTTCTTGCCATAGTTTTTGCTTTTAATAAATTCAGCTCCTATATTATTAATTCTAAGGTTGTTGTTTTTACATATCATTCTGCGATCAAGTATCTGGTCAACAAGAAAGATGCAAAACCCAGGCTGATTTGATGGATATTACTCCTGCAGGAGTTTGATTTCAAGATAAAAGACAAGAAAGGGGCAGAAAATTTAGTAGCAGATCATTTGTCTAGATTGACGAGAGAGGAAAAAGCAGAAGATGATCTAGAAATTAATGATTCATTTTGAGAGGAATATCTATATGCTATTATAAAACAAGAGACACCTTGGTATGCAGATATTGTAAATTATTTGGTGTCTAACATCATGCCACCTGACCTGACATTTCAGGGGAAGAAGAGATTCAGGGCTGAAGTTAAGCATTTCTACTGGGATGATCCGATCTTATATCGTCGATGTGCAGACAGTTTGTTTCGAAGATGTTTACTAGAAAGGGAAATTCACGATGTACTCAGTCATTGTCATTCTTCCCCTCATGGAGGGCACGCCAGTGCGTCAAAGACGGCATTCAAAATTCTCCAGTCAGGATTTTATTGGCCTACGATTTTTCGAGATGCTAGGAAGTTTATTCAATCTTGTGATAAATGCCAGTGCACCGGTAACATCAATAAACAGGATGAGTTTCCTCAGCAGGGCATTTTAGAAGTTGAAATTTTTGATGTCTAGGGAATCGATTTTATGGGGCCATTCCCTACTTCCTGTGGAAAAAAATATATTCTTCTTTGCGTTGATTACGTGTCTAAATGGGTCGAAGCAACAGTTGAGGCCACTAATGATTCACGTGTTGTAGCCAGGATATTTAAAAAGATAATTTTTCCCAGATTTGGCATCCCCAGAGTTCTGATCAGTGACGGAGGTTCTCATTTCATTGAGAATAAATTTGAAGCATTGCTAAAGAAATATGGGGTACGCCATAAAGTTGCTACACCGTACCACCCGCAGACTAGTGGACAAGCTGAGGTGTTAAATCGGGAAATCAAGAGAATACTTGAGAAAACCATATCAGGAGCAAGGAAGGATTGGGCGATGAAATTGGATGATGCTCTTTGGGCTTATAGGACAGCTTTCAAAACCCCTTTGGGTATGTCTCCATTTCAGTTAGTTTATGAAAAATCTTGTCATTTACCGGTGGAGCTTGAGCACAAGGCGTATTGGGCGGTAAAGAAGTTTAACTATGATTTGAAGAGTGCTGGAGAAAGAAGGAAATTTCAATTAAATGAATTAGATGAAATCAGAAATTCTGCTTATGAAAGCTCTTGATAGGCTCCGCAAGTGCACGGTCTATCGAAGTAGTAAATAATATCGTTCCCACAGGGAGCAGGTGTCAAGTACCGACCTTATGTGTCATTGTTAGCTAGATAATTCAAACTCAGAATAAAAGAATTTCACTAAGACTAAATTATCGAATTGAAGAATCAACAACTATAAGGGAAAGTTACAGTTTTAGAAGTGTTCAGAACTTCAGGTTTTACCACGTTGAATGCTTTATATGCAAAACATTGAATCAGATTGAAATAGAAAACGGATCTCCTTCTCTCGAAGCGCAATCCGATAGTAAACAACTTAAGGCGATCTATCCTATGGTACGGATTACCTTCTCTCAAAGCGTAATCCGGTGTCTACTTAAGTTAATTTCCTACTCTGTAGCAAAATTAACTTAAGAGACCCATTGGGCTCTATGATGATCGTGAATCCTCGAGTGACATTGAACGACTCTCGTAATCCAAGTCACAAGTTTAAATGGACAGTCGGGTGTTACGATTCACCTCTCGGCTCTTCTCGTAACACTTCACACATATCGATATTTGGCCAAAACATAAATACGCAATAAGCACACCACATTTAAATAAGTAAATTTACTAAAAGGTATCACTGAGATTCATAAAAGATGTTTACATGTGAGAATTTGTTCAACGGGCTACGCCCGAGTCCCGAACTAGGGTTTTACTCTAGAACATGCATCATTTTACACCCAAAAACCCAAGAAATAATACTTGAAAGTGAGGGAAATTACTAATCAAGGGTAGGAGACGATGAATCTTCGGTCTTCTCTCGAAAGCCCCAAAGAATCTGGTCGAATCGAGCCCTCGAACGAGCAAAATCGCTCTTTTTCACCCTAGTCACGTTTTCTCCAAAGTTCGACCCCAAAAACCACTCCAAAAATCCTATTTTATGGTTCTATCTCTTCCTTGGGCAGTTAGGAAGTTTCCCTCCAAATTTCAGCCAATTCTGAGTTCGGAATCACTCAAATCAGGCAAAAAACCGTCGAAAGGTCGATCTGCGTGGAAGCCGTCATGGGTGTGATGATAAGCACGGCCAGGTCGTGTCTGGCTCTGGAACTTGTGACAAAGTAAGCACGGCCGTGCTTCTGGACACGGCCAGGCCGTGTCTGGCTCGCAGATTGCTGCAGAGACGATCATGGCCGTGACGGTGAACATGGTCTGCCCGTGTTCTCTGCAGAAAGCTCCGATTTGCCTCAAATTTGACCTGTGACCTCCTAGCACTGTGAGGAATCTTCTTGTAATATCAAATCATCAAAATCTTCACAAAAATATGGTAAAATGACCTGTATTTCACAAATAAAACAAAAAATAGTGAAGATTCCATACTTTACAAGAAAAGATATCAAAATGTGATATAAAATAGAACTTAAGCCTATAATGATGGTAGAAACAAGACTCTAAATCCTATAAAATTGACTCTTATCATCTCTCGTATATATAAAGAACGTGCAAAGAAGTGGCATGATCAGCGGATCTCTAGGAAGGAATTTTTTGAAGGAGATAAAGTTCTGTTATACAATTCGCATCTTAGGTTATTCCCTGGAAAACTGAGGAGCCGATGGACAGGGCCCTTTGTAGTTGAGAAAGTATTTCCATATGGTACCGTGGAGATTTCAAAAGAAGGACAACAAGGTTTCAAGGTGAATGGGCAGCGGTTAAAGCAATATTTCGAAGAAGAGAAGGCTGAAGAAGACGAGTACTTAATTCTCTCTAATTCCCTAGGAGAAACTTGAACAAGAAGCTATGGTCAAGCTAAGGACCATAAACAAGCGCTTTTTGGGAGGCAACCCAAACTTCTGACTTTTATTATTTCTTTTGTTTTATTTTATCTTTGCTTTGCTTTGAAATAAAATTTTAACAGCATGATTTGTTGAATTTTTATTCACGAAAAATCTTTTAATAAGTTGTTTTACTTGTAGAATTTTTTGAGAAATTTTTACTTGAAGAAATAATGTTCCACGAGGCAATCACGGGTGCAGCCGTGAATCATGTACCGACCGTGAATCTTGCGGCAATCTCTTTGTGAGTATAGTTAATATGATTTTGATTTATGAAACTAGACGGTATTTGATATCTGGAAGTTGATTGCCATGTAAAATCTGAATATCTACGTGATGATAATTTTTCTGGATTTTCTGAGTTGTAATTCTCATTTTTGATATAACTGTACAGGGTCTCACTAACAAATACAAAGGGAACTCTTGCAAAATTTTTTCTGAAATTTTTCATTGATTGAATTTTTACACCTATGCAACAATTTAAGTCTAGGGTGTCCTTCATGATTTGTTTGTCCTTGAAAGCTTTACAAAAAAATTGTATTTTGAATGTTTATGATTGTTAAGGATGATCAAATTTGTTTTACCCTTGATTTTGGACTTATGAAACATTTTGAGTGATTGATTTGATGACTTAGGGAATTTTTGAAATTTCATGTGGACTTAAATTGTTGAGTAAATTCAATTCTGGTATTGATAAAATGCATATGTGAATTGTTATATGTTCATAAGGACATGTGCATAGTATCTTTATACTTGAAGTTTTATTTATCTATTTGTGCTTGTTGAGGAATATGAAGTCATGAGTTATATTATACCACGAGTTGGTATACTTTAAATCTGTTATGATCAAGTATCGCTTAACGATTTAAGTATCATGCCACTGATCGGCTTTCTCAAAAAAAAAAAAAGGAGAGACTCATCTACTTGGCACTGCAAGGGAATTTGCAGTGGTACCAAAGACATGAGTTGAAGTCAAATAAAAATAAATGGAGAAAAAAGAAAGCTGTAGGTCATGTGGACAACTCCGTTGACTTTAAGATTGAAACTATGAGTTACATTATACTACTCTGCAGTATACTTTGAACAATGTTATGATGTTAATGGGAAAAGGCATATAACCGTTCAAAGACCAAATGCTTTAAAAATCTCTTATCTTTATCATCACTGAGATTCTTGAAGTAGAAATTGCATCTGTTGAGTAAGATAGATTTATTAAGATGAAAGTATTTGATGCTTAGTATATGTTGAATGAATACTATGACATGAATTATGATTTTTATCTTTCTTGGATTGTAACCTCTTGAGAGTTTATTTCCATTATGACTTTTCTTTAACTACTTGAGCTTGAAAGTTTGGTTGCTTAATTTGTAAACTTAGGATATTATTGGGGGCAAAAATAATTGAAAAATCCTTATCTTTACATTCTTCATACATATTTTGGCATTGCTTGAGGACAAGTAAAATTTTAAGTCTAGGGTATTTTGATGTGTTGCATTTATATAGTATTTTTGCCTATGTTTTAGATCATATTTTGGACATATTTGCATGATTTTATGTTATTTTTAGTACTTTTATCTTACTTTGCACATAATCTTCACTTTTCTTGGTTTTTGTGAAAATGTAGGTAAAATGGCCTAAAAATGAAGGATTTCGAGAGTTTTAAGGTCAAAGCATGATTCCCGAGGAGATCACGAGCCCACACGTCAAATTTGGAGCAAAAACGGTGAAGAACGAGACAATTACGACCTTGGCTGTAATTGTGGATTCAGCCGTAAACGCGACGTCGAGCGGAGGACAAAAATCGGCTAAGTTAAAAAATTCACCGAAACTTTCACGGGCAAGGCTGTAATTCTATCACGGACCGTAAAAGTTTCTATGACCAAAAGCATTGTGCGCCGAAAGAATTACGGCCGAAGCCGTAAACACATCACGAGCTGTAAAAGTTTCCGCCCGACGAGTTTTTCGCTCGATTCTCACTCGTTTTGAACCGGATTTGGACCAACGGCGGCGACAAGGGCGACAACTCGGTTTCAACCATTTTTTCCGGCGAGATTTTCCCTGAAGACGACGATGGATCAGTCAATCCTCATCTTCGGATTAAGGAGAAGGCGGTTCTGTAGTTTATTCAGTGATTTCATGCAATCTTTCTTGTGTTTTCTTGTTCATCAAAACACCATGTATTTTTATTCTAACATGAGCGAGTAGAACCCTTTGTCGGGATGATTGGGCGTAGCCCAATGACTTTTATGAGTTAATTCATGCGTACTATTTTCATTTGAATTTATCTGCATGATTTAGTTGAGATTTTGCTTATTTCGTAATCTACCCTGGCCAAGTATTTTTACGTCTTAGATGTTGCGAGAAGGACCGGGAGGTGAATTGCAACGTCTGATCTATTTCAACTAGACCTACAAATCCAATCACGGGAGTAGTTTGGATTTGTTTGAAGGGTTAAACAAATGCTTCATATAGCTTAATGAGTTTAATTAGGTTAACTATCATGGGAGTAGTTAGTTAATCTAGTTAAATACCGTACTACGCTTCGGGAGGAGGTAGTATGCGCTTTAGGAAGAGTTCCTTTCATGCTAGATAATTTCTGTGATTTAGTTATTTATTTAAAGGCTCATAATTGTCATTGTGGCGAACTCATGAACTCCCGACTCGTTGAAATCTGAACCTATTAAAAGCTGTTCCGAGTTTGCGTGTCTACATAAGTTAGGAAAGAAAACCATTGATTTTGTTAGCCTAAATTTAGACAAGTCGAAAAGCCAGTATTTAGCTTCGTAGTCCCTATGGGATCAATAACTTTTATTACTTCGATAAATCCGTGCACTTGCGGATACCTATCAGGGCTCTCGGCTGACTACGTTGACGGCGAACCAATAGTTGCGATAAGGATCTCGATTAGCGATGAAGAGGATAGAGTAGGTCTCGCCCGAGTAGATGTTGCGGTTCTTTACGACGAAAGGCTTCACGTAGTGACCATCAGCCTCCACCACTGTCAACTCGTGGCCCTGCAAAATTAGTCAATATTTATGAGTAAATTCGATGCTTCGAAACAAGAAGAAAAGGGAAAAAATCTAAAGTGCTGACATATGTTATACCTCAATTTCAAAGTTGAAAGCTAAGAGAGAGGCGAGGCTTGCGACCCGAAGGCGGTAAGTCTTCCCGGGGATGACGGTGAGTACAAAGGGCGAACAATCGGGATTGGAATAATTACAGACCGCCCCTGCTGCTGCGAGAGAGCAATTGAATTTGCCTCTTCCATTGAGTCAGGATAGACTGAAGAAGCAAAGAAAACTAATTCAATCCGTATGCACAAGACAAGATCAATAGAATAATATTATTGAGATTTCATACCTGTGGCTCGTTAACCCAAACCAAGGGTCTGGAAGCGAGGCCGGTGGAGAGCTCGTAAGTGCTCTTGTGCCACCAATCATTGAGGAGGATACTTCGGTCATAGTCGTATGTGAACGGCTCGGCGACGCTTTGCGGCACAGCCACCTGAATCATGCCATTGAGGCCAGGAGATCTTTGCATGCCGTAGTGTGTGTGGTAGAGGTAAGTCCCCGGCATGTCCACCACGAATCTGTAGACAAATGTTTCGCCGAGAAGAATGGGGCATTGTGTGACGCCTTCGGTGCCATCCGCCCAAGGCGTCCCAATCTGTAAAGAACCAGTAGATATCCATGCATTAGTATTAATTGATTAATGAGACGAGATAGGATTTGGGATTTGGGATTCTGGAGGAGATAAGCAAGCACCTGGCGAATGTCGTGCCAGTGGATGGCGACGTTCTCGGTGAGCAGGTTATTCTTGATGTGCACTTGTATGGTATCCCCTTGCCGCGCGTAGATGGTGGGGCCGGGCGTCTCGCCGTTGATGGTGACGGCCAGCTTTTTTTGCAATCTGGCGACTTGTACTAGTACGAGATGTCCCATTTGTAGACTTAACTTTGGCTTGCACCAATTGCGCCGACAAAATGCAAAGAAGCAAGAGCGACAAACATGTGCTCCAGCTGGGGTTCATTGCCGTCGACGATGATGATGCGCTTGCGGATGTTAGAATAGTAAATATGAATGCGTTTACATGTGTGACATGGTAACATAAAGACGTACTCTAAAACTCTTACATGTTATTTTATTTTTAGCAAATTGTTATTTAGAATTTATTTATTTTTAGTTAAAACTTATATTATATATTCCTAATGAAAGTTTGAAGTGAGTTATTTTCCTCTGACGCTCAAAATTATTATCTCTCTGCTTGTGTCTTTCGGCCTCAACAAAGTGGTATTAGAGCTTCAACAAATTTTTGCCTAGAAAAGTTGTACCTGACTGTACAGCTAGGGCGTGTTACTCGCTAGGCGAGAAAAACATCTCACTATTGTGAGAGCTACTGCGTAAAAAGACCCGTCTGTTTTTAGATGAAGAAGAAACGAAGAGGAAGACGAAGGAACGTCCTCGTAGCGAGTTTGCAATGAGAAGACAAAAGTTGTTGAAGAAACGACGACGTACGAACGAAGATCTCTCCACGGCACTATCCTTTTCACAGTGAGTGCCGAAGGACGAGAGAAAAATTGGCGACGATTAAATCCGCCTGAGTTTTTTCCCTGATTCGGGAACCAGGCGACGAAATTTTTTGATTCGGCGCTATCCTCTCTTGAGTGAGGCCGAAGACGAAGACTGCCGATTTTCAGATCTGCGTCATAGATGCAGAATCGAAATCTTACACCGAAGACGAAGATCTCCGATCGATCTTCTCTTTGGAAGAGAAAGAAATCAAATCCGTGATCTCTCCAAATCGTGCGCCGAAGACGAAAATCCGGCGACGAAAGTTTAGATCCGCCGAAGACAAAATCCGTCCGCTGCTCCGATCTCAACTCCAGATCCGCTGAAGACGAAATCCGACGACGAAATCACCGACTCGCTACTCTGTTTCGGCGCCGAAATCACCGAGAAATCACCGACTCTGCTTGACGAAGAACAGACGCTGAAGAAAATTGCAGCAACGAAGAATAAAGCGGCTGAATCTCCACTGCTCAGAGTTGCTTTATTCGTCGCCTCCACGCCGGAGACGAACGTGCGAGAAAAACATCCGTTTCTCGCTTCTGAGTCTCGTCCGCCTGATCCAAATCGCCCGCTGGTCACGCGATTGAAACCTTTCATCGCTTACGACCACCGTTTTTTTGCTGTCGCCGGAAATCAGACACCAGCCGCCGGACGTGAGAAGAAGTTTTCCAGTGACGCTCGCGGCTGATAACCAGCGCCGATTGCCAGCCTGACACTTTGTCATTCGCCGGCTCAACGTCGTTCGCGAACCTCTGATTTTTTCGGTCGATCTTCCGCCTCGACGCTGAAGACGCACACGAGAAACACTCAGAGACAAAACTCTGGTTCGTCGTCTGAATTCCGCCACCAGATCGACGAACGTCGAAGCTATCTTTGCCTCCACGGAAGCTTTGCTCCTCGCCGCCGGACGACGTCCTCTGGCCTGACGCCGACTCTCGCGGCTGAAATCCACCGCTGCTCCGAAGACGAGAAGAGTCTCGACGAACTGATTCGTCGCTCACGAAGCACCGCCGCAGTCGCAACGAACGCCGACCATCCTTTCACTGCCGTCGGCTCAGAAAATTTTTCCCAACGCCGCTTGCAGCCGCGCTGCAAATTTTGATCGACGCTTGCGGCTGAAATCCAGCGCCGCCGACGTCCCTGCACGCCGAACGCGGGCAACGCTCGCAGACGAAATTGGTTCGGCGCCCGCTGAACCACCAAACAAATTTGACCCAATTTTTTGGGTTCGGCGCCTGCTGAACCAACGCACATTTTGACCTAATTTTGGTCAGAGATTAGGTTCAAATAATTTCATTAAGAGAAATTAAGGTCCAACTTCTGAACCAATTTCGGTTCAACTTATTGGTTTTATACCGGGATCAAATTGAGAAGGGGACTTAACTATTTAAAAATGATGAACGGACGCATGTTCCCTTTTCAGTTTCTGAAACTCACCAAAGACAATTATAGTGTCTGGTGCATTTAAATGAAAGCTTTACTTGGATCCCAAGATGTATGAGATATGATTGAGAAGAACATTGAACAACCGGTGGAAGCCGAAGGATTATCTCAAGCAGAAAAAGATGCCTTACAAAAGGCAAAGAAAAGAGATCAGCAGGCTTTAACTCTTATCCACATGTGCTTAGATGAGACAATGTTTATAAACGTGTCTAGCGTAGAAACTGCTAAACAAGTATGGGCAATTCTACATCACTCTTTTAGAGGAGTAGATCAAGTGGTAAGGGTACATCTTTAATCCTTAAGAGGACAATTTGAAGCTCTTAAGATGAAAAATTCAGAGTCTGTTTCTAATTATTTTACTAGAGTTCTGGCTATAGTAAATCAACCGAGAAAATATGGTGAAAAGTTAGAAGATACATGTGTAGTTGAAAAGATATTTGCGTTCTCTTGATAGAAAATTCAACTATATCATTGTGGCTATTGAAGAGGCCAGAGACTTAGATGCGATGACTGTAGATCAGCTCATGGGTTCTCTACTAGCCCATGAAGAAAGAATGAACGAAGAATCACAAGAGGAGGTTCTTTTATCCAAGTTGTCTATAGCAGACAATGAAAGAAAACCTCAGTTCCAAAGAGGGGGAGCCCAAAGATAGGCAAGAGGCCACGGTCAATCTTATGGAAGAGGAAGAGGAAGAGGAAGATCAGATAGAACTTTCACCAATGCAAGAGACTCGGATAGAAACTCCACTAATACATCAGACATGAGATAGGCAAGAGACCGTGGTCTATCTAATTCAAGACGTGGTAGAGACCATCAGCACAACAGAGGAGAAAGAAGAGAACAAGTACAATGTTATAACTGTCAGAGATATGGACATTATGCCACAGAATATCGACAGACCAATAGAAGGACAGGGCAGACCAATCGAAGGATGGAAAATTCTTTCTGCACACAAGTTGAGAATGAAAAAGAAGAATCAGCTTTCCTACTGACTTGTAATGAAGAAAAGAAGGAACAAGAGGCATGGTTTCTAGATACAGCTGCTAGCAATCACATGACTAGCAAAAAAGATTTGTTCGTTACTCTAAATGAATCTTTTAGAAGGAGTATTTCTTTTGGTGATGGGAGAAAGGTAGATGTCACTGGAATTAGAAATATTTTGATTGTTTCCAATGATGGTTCACATCAATTCATCAGTCAAGTGTACTATGTACCTGCCCTAAAGTCAAATATTCTGAGTTTAGGACAATTGTTAGAGAAAAATTATGATATTCGTTTGAAGGATGACTCTATGATAATTAGAAACTCAAAAAATAAACTTCTAGCAAAAGTAAAAATGTCACAGAATAGAATGTTCTCACTTGTACTCAAGACTGACATGCCTAAATGTTTAAAAGTTTGTACATCAGATCCCTCATGGTTGTGGCATCACCGAATGAGACATCGAAACTTTGATAGCCTGAAACAATTAGCTAAGGAGAAGATGGCTTATGGACTCCCACACATTGACTGTCTAGATCAAATATGTGAAGATTGCATTTATGGAAAACATTTCAGAAATAGTTTTCCGCAGGAATAACTTTCAAGGGCAAGACAACCACTTTAACTAGTACATGTAGACATTTGTGGTCCATTTAATCCAGTTTCAATTGGTAAGAGTAGATACTTCTTACTATTTATTGATTGCTTTAGTAGAAAAATTTGGGTGTATTTTTTGAAGGAAAAGTCAGAAGCCTTTGATGTCTTTTTAAAATTCAAAGATTTAGTTGAAAATGAAAGTGAATTCTCAATTAAAGCTCTACGAACTGATCGAGGAGGAGAATTTACTTCCAAAACTTTTAATGATTTATGTGAATCTAAAGGCATTAGAAGATTACTGACAGTTCCTAGGTCACCCCAGCAGAATGGTGTAGTGGAGAGAAAGAACAGAACCATAATGGACGTGACACATAGTATGTTGAAAAGCAAGAATATGCCAAAGGAGTTTTGGGCAGAAGGTATAGCTTGCTCGGTTTATCTTTGCAACAGATGTCCTACAAGGAGTTTGCAAAAAGTTACACCTCAAGAGGTGTGGTCTGGTAAAAAACCATCTCTCCATCACTTAAGATTTTTTCGCAGTATCGCCTATGCACATGTTGATGATGAACTCAGACATATACTGGATGACAAAAGTAAGAAATTTGTCTTTATTGGGTACGATCAGAAACCCAAAGGCTACAGGTTATTCAATCCTAAAAACAGAAAAATTGTGATCAGTAGGGATGTGAAAGTAGATGAAGAAACAAGCTAGAAATGGGACAATCAGGAAAATGATTACAATTTTATTCCTCTATTTCCCGATAATTCTGATCGAAATGATGTGTCTGAGTACACTTTTACACCATCTAGGACAACAGAACATGTGTTGGGGTATGCCCTTAAGGCTAATGTTTGAGGCCTTGGGATTCTTTCAGTATCATGTATAAACTCTTATGTTTATAAAGGCAATGGTTGTTATTCAGTTTGTTACATTGTCTGCTGCAATAAGTGTGCTTCTGAATAATGTCTCAATGCTGTTCAGCTTGGCTGACATGCTGTAATGTCCTTAGTCGAGATATCTTGGTGAACATGAGACAGCCTTGATATGATTGAGACTAATATGTGTTCTAATCTTATAGGATGCTTCGAGCATGGAATAAGATGTAGACTCATGGGTACATTGGATGTACTGGACAGACCCTACTAGGATATTCAATTGCTTGTCACAATGTGAATAATCCTTGTTTGCAACAAGTGGCACATGTCCTCTGACTTGAGATCACTTGTGTTTCTAAAATGATGATTGTCATTGTTTTGAGGTAGTTCAATATCATTTGAAACATAATGGTTATAGACTATCTTGGATAATGATCATGAATCAGGTTAGGACACTAGTGATAGATATAGGATTGCCGTCTCCTTGATTGGAGTGTGATGTTCTAAAGGGGCCCCCCTGGATGAGATGATTGAGAAAGTGTATGGCCATACCCAGGTGACTATGTTCATCTGATCTAATCATGCTCATCATATTGGAGCTACAGGCTAGACACGCTTGTCCAATAAGAACATCCAGTGGCAAAGGAAACATGTATGCCTCGTGAAGTGGATTCACACTTGTGCTGTGGTTTGGGTGTAGTCTTGGAAGACTCTTTCCTTTATATCGGGAGACAGTGATGTGTTGCTAGATACCCCTCACTGATTGTGATAACGTAAGTTATCGTTACCGACATTTAAAGGAAACCCTTAGGGTCGCACAATTTGATGATATGGCTTACTTAAGTCAGATCGTGTGGACTGAATTGTTTCGGTTCAGTTTAAAGGGATTTAAACTCTGATTGTAAGTGAGATCTGGTCTGATCATGTTTGATTGATTAGGGCTTGAGATCGGTAAGCTTCGATCGAGAGAAGTGATGCTAGATCGGTGAGATCAAAAGCATTGAGAGATCAACGGTTAGATCTTGAACCTTTTTGGTTCAATGAGATCTAGACCATTGCTTGGGCTGGTTTGGTTTGGCCATTGAACCATATACATGTGAACCGGCTCATGTGTGAGCGCATGGTTCATATGGAGTGGGATAAGCGTTTGGTTCACTTGAAGTGAACGCATAACGCATGAACGTTTTCGTTTGCTATTTTTGGAAGTTCCAAAATAGAAACGCCTCCACGTTCGGTTGGCTTCATGCTCCATTCAACCCTTTGCTCCTTGCTCTCGACGATACTCTCGTGTGGAGAAAAAGACGTCTTGGAGAAAGTTCGGCCAAGCAAGAGAGTTCATCTCTCATTTCCTTTTATTCGATCAAGATACCTTGGTGCCTTGCTAGCACAAGAAGCAACAAGGGAGTAGGCAACATCTCATTGTGTGCGCATCTTTTGGAGGAGATCAGATTTGTTCTCTTCTTCCAAGCCGACATCTACACAATGGCTATGGTATGATCTATACTAGTTGTTTAACAAGTTAATCATATGTCTATGCAAACGATTCTAAGAAACCCTTGCTTCCGCTTGAAAAATTTATGCGCCTCCTATTTGGGTTTCGCCCCCCCCCCCCTTTAAACTAGGGGACCTTCAACATGCACATGATGACTCTAGCCCTCCAAGTTCATCCATAAGATCTACTGAGTTTGAGTTCATTCCTTTAAGCTCATCCACAAGGCCCACGAAGATGAGGAGAATTTCAGACATTTATGTAGAAATTAAAAATATTTCTTTATATTGTTTGTTTGCAGGTTCAAAACCTGTAGATTTTGAAGATGCCATGAAAGATGAACGATGGAGAAATGCTATGGATGCTGAAATTAAATCCATGCACAAGAATGACACTTGGGACTTGGTGGATCTTCCCAAAGATAAGAAGGTCATTGGTGTTAAATTTGTGTATAAAGTCAAGAAAAATGAAAGAGGAGAAGTTGAGAAATTTAAAGCTCGACTTGTAGCTAAAGGTTATAGTCAACAGTATGGGATTGATTATAATGAAGTCTTTGCACCTGTCGCTATAATTGAAACAGTCAGGATGATTGTGGCATTGGCAGCTCAAAATAATTGGAAAATTTGTCAGATGGACGTTAAATCTACTTTTCTGAATGGCTATCTGGAAGAAGAAGTATATATTGAGCAACCTCCAGGCTATGTTGCTGAAGGAGAAGAAAACAAAGTTCTCAAGTTGAAGAAGGCTTTGTATGGTTTAAAGCAAGCACCAAAGGCTTGGTATTCTCGAATTGATTAATATTTTAAGATGAAGGAATTCATAAAGAGCCCACATGAGTATGGTATTTATGTAAAAATGAAGAAGAATGGAGATATACTAGTAGTGTGCCTGTATGTTGATGATTTGATTTTCACAGGTAACAACGCAGCAATGTTTGATGAATTTAAAAGAGAGATGACTACATAATTTGAAATGACAGATATCAGTTAGATGTCTTACTTTCTTGGAATTGAAGTGAATCAATCCAGTGAAGGCATCTTTATGTCTCAGAAGACATACGCAATGAAGATCTTAGAAGAGTCCAATATGATGAACTGTCAATCCATCACTACAACTGTAGATCATGCAATAAAATTGTCAAGGTTTGATGATGCTGAAAAAGTTGATCCAATAATGTACCGAAGGCTTGTCGAAAATTTGAGATACTTAACAAATACAAGACCTGATATACTTTATGGAGTTGGACTCTTAAGTCATTTTATGGAGTCACCAACCTTGACTCATTTGAAGGCTGCTAAAAGAGTTCTGCGTTATATTAAAGACACTCTAGATTTTGGCTTGTTTTACGCACCCTCCGCAAAATTCAATCCTGTTGGCTACAGTGATAGTGATTGGGGAGGTGATATTGATGATCAAAAGAGCACTACTGGATATTTATTTCGCTTTGGAGATACAGCATTCACTTGGAGCTCAAAGAAGCAAGCCATTGTAACACTCTCAACGTGTGAAGCAAAGTATGTAGCTGCTACTGCTTGTGTTTGTCATACTATATGGCTAAGAAACTTGCTAAAGATGATACATATATCACAAGATCAAGCTACTAAAGTTTATGTGGATAACACCTCAGCCATTGCTTTAGGTAAGAATCCTATCTTTCATGATAGAAGCAAACACATTGATACGAGGTTCCATTTTATAAGAGAATGCATCAACAAGAAAGAGGTCGAGCTCAAATATGTCAAGTCTAAAGATCAAGTTGCAGATATACTCACCAAGCCTTTGAAGTTTGAAGATTTTGCAAGACTACGAGCTAGGACTAGCTAGAATTCATGTTTAAGGGGGATGTTAAAATAGTAAACATGAATGCGTTTACATGTGTGACGTGGCAACGTGGAGACGTGCTCCACAACTCTTACATGCTATTTTATTTTTAGCAAATTGTTATTTAGAGTTTATTTATTTTTAGTTAAAACTTGTATTATATATTCCTTTGCTTTACGTAATGATAATTTGAAGCGAGTTATTTTCCTCTCAAAATTATTGTCTCTTTGCTTGTGTCTTTCGGCCTCAACAGCTGCTGCTGCTACTTTCTTCTGGCGTGGCAGAATCGATTAATCAATCTAGCTTTGAAGTGAGGAAGAGAGGTGATTGTGCATGTTGCGAGGTGGTTCTTTATATACATATATTAAGATGATGTGCAGGATAGTATCTAAGAAATTTTCTTGTCAAATTTAGTGGGATTGAATGGAATTGGTCATTCATGATAGGCTATGGAGATTTTTGAGTGACTGAATCGAGTTGACTTTGGCTAAAATTGTGTGACAAATAAAAGAAAAGGTACGGGCGTCAAAGTTCAGACTGAGCTAACCAAATATAAATACAGTGGCGTTGCGTTGAAACGACTCGGCCTTAATTTGTTGGTGTCTAGATGTTCAGAAACCGTGTGTTTGACCATACCTATGTAAGCCACGTTTCCCACAACAGGTGAGCATTCGGTAAAAATCGAAAAACTAAAAAATGATTTATCGAAAATCGATTTACCGAAACTGAAAAACCTATTATCGATACCGAAACCGATACCGAAACCTATTACTGAAAAACCGATTAAAAAATATTAAAATATTATATAATTAATCTATTAAAAAAATTATTAAAATATTAAATATTACCTAATTAAAATATTACCGATTGATAAAAACCGATCGGTAAATCAGTAAATTACCGATAAGAAATTAAAGATTAATAAATAAAAATTTATTTTTTATATATTAATATATATATCGGTAAATCGGTAAATTATCGAACCGAAAATTTATTTACCAAACTGAAAACCGAAAACTGAATTACCTAAAAATAAATACCGAACCGAAAACTGAAACCAAATTTACCGATCGGTAAATCAGTAAATTCGGTTTTTACCCAATTATGCTCACCCCTACCACAACTGCCAATCCACTAACACCTTCAAACTTCAAAGAAACGTGTTTCCTCCGTGCTTCGTGCTCTCTCTCTATATACACTAATCTTACCATTTAAATGACTTGTCTTCAATATATAAAGAGCAATATCCAAACTTTTAACATTCTAAGATAATTAATTTGAGAACCTTTTTTCCACATAATTAAGTTTATTTTGCCTTAATTTCTTGTGCAGCCATCATGCGAAGCTATTTCTTGAAGTTTGTAAAGATATAAGGATCAAATGATTTTGTAAAAACGTCACCAATATGATCTTGTGACTTTACATGCACTAGTTTCATATTATTGATCTTTATTTGTTCTCAAATGATATAGACATTCAAAGTCAATATGCTTGCTCCTATTATATTCTCAATTCTTTGCTAGGGCAACAGAATCTTCTAAGCCATATTCTATGGCACATAGAAAGAGTGTTCTACTAGATTTGGTGATGTAGAATATGTTGCAACATCCTTGAGATATAGTAGCACCTTAACGTATCTTAAAATTCATTTAGCCTCCTTTCAATGATTTGATTTAAGCTCCTTCATGAATCAACTTACTAATCCAACACCGTAAGGTATTTTTGGCTTTTTAGTAAGTTAAATATATTACACCTCCAACCAAACTCTTGTAAAGTTATGGATCAATTACCTTTCTTTGGTCTTTTGAAAGTTTAACACTATAATCAATTGGCATACTAATTGGATAATAATCTTCCAATTTAAAATGTTTGAGTACTTCTTTTGCATAGGCTTCCTATGAGACTTTTTTAAGTTTATTTCACTTCAATAACAAAAAGAATATGACATCAACCACGTAAGGTTATATCAAATTCCTTCAACATTTCTTGCTTAAAGTCTTCAAAAATAAATTATTTCCTATAAAGATTATATCATATATATACTTCTTTCTTTGCAATATAAGACAAATTCATTATATTCAGTGTTATTATTTTTATGGTAGATATCTAACGTTGCATTCCATGCTCTTGGAAATTCCTTTAGGCCATAAAGCACCTTCTTGAATCTCAACACTTTGTTCCCATGTCATTTTTCAACATAGTCTTTTTTGTTGTTCAATGCAAACTTTTCTTTAAGAAAACCATTTAGGAAAATAAATTTGACAGAGTTAAAACTTTTGCCATGTGTTTTGGACAACTAAAGAGAGGGTCGATTTAATGGTTTTGGAAGCATATAATTCGTTATGGTTTGTAGATATTTTTTCACTAATCTTGTGCTTTTGTACCTTTCTGTGTGCCTTTTTTTTTTCTTTATTTTGGAAACTTATTTGATTCCAATAGGTTTTAGCCTTGAGACTAAGTACTTTACTCCCATGTCTTGACCTCCTGTATGGAAGCAATCTCTTAATCCATTGTCTTTTTTCTCATCTTTGATGGTAACTTACGTTAAACATCTTAGAGAGCAAGTAAGGTGCTTTCTTAATAGTTCATATCAACCCCCCCCCCCCCCCCCCCCCCGCTCACCTCATGTTGGCCCTTCCCCTCTTCACCCCCTATGCCCAATTCATCAATATTTACTAATTTACTTATTTAGTGCTATTAGCTCGGCCTTTTATTGGAATTTTGTAATAGTGCTTTGTAGCGAATAGTCATTTATTACTATAATATTACAATGTTAGAATTTCCTTAGCCAATAGCCATTCTTAATATAATTTTATTTGATTAACCTACAACTCCATATCTCTATGATGCTAAAGGCTTCTCTCATTTGACTTTAGCATGATTTGTTTGCTACTAATTTCTCTTTATTTACCATTTAGTTCTAATGAATAACAACAACAAAAACAATGAGCCATTCTTGCAAAACCCAATGCCAAAAAATGCTTATGGAAATATATAGTAGCTTTTTCATAATTTACATGTAAGTTTATATTAGTTAACTTACATTCTTTTCCTTCCTTCTATGTTAAGTTAGATCATGAAATTTATTCTTTTAATCATGGTATGTTAATAGATCTATTTGTTCACATTGAAACAAGATTTTATTTGTTAATTTCTAGTTTTTGCTCTCCTAAGATTTTAGTTTTGTTGTTGTCACATTGACAAAATTCCTAGCTCTAATTTTATAAACAAAATCTCACACACTATTACTGATTAATTATAAATTGATGGTTAATTGTATTAAAAAAAAGATCGTTGGTTTACTAGTAATATCAGTATAGGAATTGTATAAAATTTTCATGAACTGACTTTCTCATGCTCTAAAAGATATGACTTGAACAACTAATTGATTTCTTCCTTCCTATGTATCCTTTATAGGAAATAAAATTTTGTCATATTTTTTCTTGTACTTTATAATACTTATTCCCCAAAGATAAATATCTAATTTTACCAATTATTGCATCACATACCAACAAGTGAAAATTGAGCTTAAAAAGACACCTTGATTGTTCCAACCATTACCAAATGCCATATTGGAAATGGTAGAACATTTCCACGGATTTTACCATCAATAAACCTCGTATTCCTTGAAGGATGGGTGATATTTAAGCTTGTTGATTAGTTGACCAAATCTACACATTTCATTGTGAACTATATTGATGACATCGTAATATGTAGTATATTTTGGATCATTTTAGATACCTTTTCATGCTAAATCGAGGATCTTTTTATTTGTTTTTATGCTGAATCCATCAAATATTGTAAAGTTTACTTCTATTTTGGTTTTTCATGTTTTTCAGGTAAAAAGGCACTATTTTAGGCATTTTCAAGTAAAATCAAATATATGGAAGAGTTCTCATCATCAAGAAGAAGTCACCCAAGAAATTTCATGCAAATCGAGGCAAGGAACCCAAAATACGACAGTGTCGTAAGGGATTTTACAGTACCGTATTTTTCATGGCTACTGTATTATCGAGATCACGGCCGTATTTTGGTGATTTTCCAAACAGAAGGTTTTCGCGAAAATACGGCACCGCCGTAAGGATTTACACGGCCATATTTTGGGGCACTTTCTGAACAGAGACTTTTGCGGAAATTACGGCACTGCCGTAACCCAGTTTACGGGCCGTATTTTGAAGCATCTTCATAACAGAAAGTTGCCCTGAAATTACGGCACTACTGTAAAGAATTACACGGGCCGTATTTCCCCGATGAATCCGACCAGAGAGTTCAGCCGATTTTACGGCACTACCGTAAACAAAATTACGGTGCCGTATTTTCCAGCAATTTCAGAACAGAATGATCGATGGATTTTACAGCAGTATCGTAAGATATTACACTGCAGTATTTCGGTGTTTGAATGCGATTCCCAGGTCAATCTTCACGCCCGATTTTTGCGGAGATTCTTGCGGGAAATCCAGGGCTTTATGTTCAAAGCCGTAAGAAGCAAAAAGGGAGCTTTTCGCGAGAGGATTGGAGACACACCGAAAGCCCCAATTTTCATTGTCTGTCGAGAGAGAAATCGTCATCCACGCCGCCGCCTAGGGTTTCGCCACCGTGCTCGATCCAGACGATCTCCGGCCGTGATATTCATACTGAAGCTTCATCTGAAGGAGGAGACGACGTGCCAGAAGTTTCAGACAGAGAGGAGATCAATCGAAGGAGAAATCAAGGAAAGAAGGGGCGCCGACACTGTTCATTGCCTAAATTTGGAAATTACGGCTGTGAAATACTTCACAGCCGTGCTGTATTTTCTAAACCTCTCTTTTCTTTTGATTTTCGATCTTCTGAAACCATGGAATTCTGTAACTCCTCTACCATGATAACTTAAACTACTCTTGGGACATGGGGGAGTAATTCACTTAATTTCCAATAACTAGCTAACTGATTTTTATATATTTCGTTGCTTTTAATCTTAACATGATGATTTTGCTCATGTGATAATTGTGCTTAGACTCTCTTTAAGTTCATGTTATTAATTATGTTCTTAGAATTTTCGCTTGAGACCGAAAGGCAATTGCTTGAGAATTTGGAACCCTAGAATTGCATGTTAGGAACCCTTCTTTAGGTTTGATCCAACTTGATCTGTTCTAGTAGAATTATTGCCATAATTGTAACATGAATCTATAGATTAAGTCTATTTGTCAAACGTGGAGATCTTGCACGAAAGTGAAGATCAGAACGTTGGAGATCTATGAGTAAAGCTAGTGTCGAGGCTCGGATGCACGAAAGTGATCCTTGAGTTTCCGCTAGAGATTATCAATCTAGAATTCGGATGCACGAAAGTGATCCTTGAGTTCATAAATTGATAATTTGCTTATCTTCAACGTTGGGACAAATCTTACGCGAAAGCGAAGATAAATCCCTATGTGATTGTTTGCACGAGAATGAAACAATCCTTTTATTAGGTAAACCGTATCTTCATCATGATAAAATTAAACCGACGAAATCCTTATTCATATCTAGTCATAAGAGTTAAGTGAACGAAACCCTAGTCCCAGCTTTCTCTCTCTGACAGTTTTCTTTTGTGTGTTTGCGATATTTGCTTAACTTTTATTTGATTGCCTAGATAGCGAAAAATCAATTATTTAGTACTTGACAACGTAGGTCCCTGTGGATTCGATACTTTCTTTATTACTTCGTGTACCCGTGCACTTGCGGGATCACAACAAGTTTTTGGCGCCGTTACCAAGGATTAGTCCAAGGTACACGCGTGTCATACTTGTAGTGTTACCTTACGGTACAACAAGTTTTTGGCGCCATTGCCGGGGATCTTAGTTTTGTCGATATTAGAGACGTTGAGATTATTGCTAGATTAGGTTTTTATTTACTATTTTTTTTTATTTACTGCTTATTTTCTGTTTCTTGAAATCACTTGATCTATCTACTTTGCATGCGCAGGAGCCTTAGGTCAGGACCACTTGTACCATTGGATCCTGAAATCAATAAGACATTAAGAGCGCGCAGAAAGTTGAGGTTAGAAGAATCATCACAAGAAGAACTGCAAGAACAATCCCAACCAGAGATATAAGAAGAAATATTCGAGATGGGAGACAATCAGAACAATCAGAGAACACTTAGGGACTACATAGCCCCTAATCATCATGAAATTCGTTCTAGTATTGCTAGGCCAGCAATTGAGGCCAACAATTTCGAGAGTAAGCCTGGACTCATTGCAATGTTTCAACAAGAGCAATTTGGAGGATCTCCACTGGAGGATCCCAACCAACACTTGGCCTTATTTCTTGACCTATGCGATACTGTTAAGATGAATGGTGTTTCTAACGACGCATTTAGACTAAGACTTTTTCTTTTTTTTCTCAGGGACCGGGCAAAGACATGGCTTAATTCACACCCAGCCGGTACCTTCACCACTTGGAACCAACTGTCAAATTCCTTCTTGAACAAATACTTTCCCCCAAGGAAGACACTTGAATTGAGGAACCAAATTACAAACTTTCAACAAAGAAGTGGGGAGACGCTCAGTGAGGCCTGGGAAAGATTCAATGAACTGCAGCGGAAGTGTCCTCACCATGGAATAGAACTTCAAACTTTAATGCAAACTTTTTATATTACATTATCTGATCAGACTAAAATGATTGTAGATGCTGCTGCAGGAGGAGCTCTTATGAGCAAAACACCAGATGAAGCCTTCAGACTGCTAGAGGAGATGGCAGAAAACCATAATCAATGGACTACTGAGAGAGGAGTAATTTACAAGCCTTCTCAAGGTAAGGGTGAAAGTGATGAATACGCTCCTTAGCAGAGAAGGTAAATTTTTTGTGTAGCAAGTTAAATTCCATGCAAACTGCTTCTGTTTCTGTTATTACTTATGAAAATTGTGGTAATGATGGTCATACTGCTGAATATTGTGGAATTGTTCATCAGGGTAATGAGCATGTGAATGCCATAGGGAATTATAATCAAGGTGGACCTAATGATCCCTATTCTAACACATATAACCCTGGATGGAGAAATCACCCCAACCTTTCATGGAAAAACAATAACAATGTAGGGGGGAACACTGAAAACAAAGGATATCAAAGACCAAATCATAACTTTAATCAAAATCAAAACCAAAATCAGAATTCAAATATAGAATCCATGTTTGAAAAACTAATGGCCAGTCAAAATCAGCAAAATAGAAAAATTGATGATTTTATGTCTGATACAAGAGAATACATGGCAAGGCAAGAAAAAACAAAATGAGGAATTTAAAGAAAATTTTCATCAAATCAACTCTAGACCGGATAGAGTAGAAGCCCACAACAAAATTCTTGAAAATCAAATTGCACAACATGCAAGTGTACCTTACAGACCCCCTGCGAAATTGCCTGCAAAACCTGAGATAAACCCTAGGGAGCACTGTAATGCCATCATGACTAGAAGTGGGAAACAACTAGAAGAACCTAGAGGGAGGTTTGAAAACACTGAAGAAAGGCTTAATGATAATAAAAGGGAATTGGAGATAGGAGAATCTTCTTCACATGAGAAACCCCAAACTTGTTTATCACCTCAAAAGGGTGATGAACCAAAAGGGGAAGAATCATGTGAAAAAGACAATCCTAAACCTAATTTGCCTTCTCCTTACCAGCCACCTATACCTTTCCCTCAAAGGTTAGTTCAACATAAACTAGACAAAAAGTTTGGCAAATTTCTTGAAATCCTGAAAAAGCTTTATGTTAACATTCCTTTTACTGAAGCTATTACTGAAATGCCATCTTATGCCAAATTTTTAAAGGAAATTTTGTTAAATAAAAGAAAATTAGATGAAAATTAGATGATTATGGCACATGCACTGTTACTTTAACTGAAGATTGTAGTGCTATCATACAGAACAAATTGCCACCTAAACTGAAAGATCCAGGTAGTTTTTCTGTATCTTGTTCGATTGGCACCCTATCTTTTGACCGAGCCTTATGTGACCTCGGTGCAAGTGTGAGCCTAATGCCTCTTTCTACTTACAGGAAACTAAATCTTGGATAGCTAAAGCATACATCCATATCCTTACAGCTCGCGGATTCATCAGTGAAGTATCTTGTAGGTATATTAGAGAATGTTCCTGTACAAATTGGTAAGTTCTTCATTCCTGCAGACTTTGTAGTGTTAGACATGGAGATAAATTCTAGAAATCCCATAATTCTTGGAAGACCACTTTTGGCCACTGCTAAGGCTAACATTGATGTGAAAGAAGGAAAGATTACCTTTGACATATGTGATAACAAGATTGAATTTAATCTTAATGACTCATTAAACAAACTTTCATACTCAGGATCTTGTTGTAGTGTTGAGATATTTAACGATGAAATTTATGATGTTTCAAGTCTGTTTGATGAAACCCCAAATAATGAATATGACAATATTTCTGAGGGTATTGATGAGAAATTGCAGAAGAAAAAGGTAAGGAGAAAGAGAAGAAGAGAAAGCTCTAGACTGATTGGCAAAATAGAAGAAATTCTAAGCAAATTCGGATACTGTTTCAAGATTGAGCCTTATGTTGGAAAATCCAGAGGAAAATTTAGGAGTTCACGATCAAACCCGAGTGTTAAAGGGTCAAGCTAATGACCTTTAAATTAGTGCTTCTTGGGAGGCAACCCAAGCTTTATAACCCTTATTTTAGTTTTATTTACCTTGATTTTTGCTTATGACTAATTTTTATTTTATTTTTGTAGGTTTTTCGTGATTTGGAGCAAAATACGGCAGTACCGTAAAGGATTTTACAGTACCGTATTTCAGTCTGCTTACGAACAGAAAGCTGCGACGAAATTACGGTACGACCGTAAAGGATTGCACGGTACCGTATTTCTGATCCAAAATCAACCCGTGTGTTCTTTCATTTTTACGGCACTACCGTGAGGTATTTTACGTGCCGTATTTTCTGAAATTTTGTTTTTCGTTTTTCTAAAAAAAAAAAAAAAAATCTTTACTGCTTGAATTTTACGGCGGTACCGTAAACTTCTTTACGGTACCGTATTTTGCTTCGTTTTCAAACAGAGTGTTCTCAGAATTTTACGGCCGTACCGAAAAAAAATTGTCGTACCGTATTTCCCCGTCGTTTTCAAACATAGTGCTTTAACGATTTTACGGCAGTGCCGTAAGGAATTACACTGCCGTAATGTGGTTTCTGACACGCGAGTCTGTACCGTATTTAGGGTTTTGACCGGGCCGTTTTTAGGGTTTCACCCTCGTTTTACACTCGTTCTTGCACCGATCTTTCACCTCTGACCGTCTCCGACCATCAGTGGATGCCGGCGATCCTTCCTGACCGGATTTCATCGTCGATTAGGTAACCGATTCTCCGATTTTACTACTTTGACGAGTTTTCACAAAGTTTCGCCCCTTTCACTCGTTCTCGATCGATTCGCAACTATTTTGAGCAATTTATGTTTCTATTTACTAGTTAGGGAATCAGTTTTCAATCCTGTGCTATTTGAAAAGAATTTGAACCAATTTCTGTAACCGATTTGAGCTGAAACGCAACGTGCATGATTCGGAATTACTGTTCATTGACATTTTGAGTTCTAGCATGAGATTTAAAATAGATTTTTGCTTCTAAAATACTTGATTAACGTTACTGATGATGTTGAAAGAATAATCCATGCTTATCATATTGTATTGAGATTAAGATTACATGCATGATTCTACCCTGTTTTTTTTTTCACTCTGTTCTATATGCTAGTGGAATAAGCTGATTGAATGCACTGACCTGATTTAAACTGCTATATCATTATTTGTATGCTTTGAATGATAAGTTTGCAGCTTGAGTCCATGGCACCAAGGACAAAAGCAATTGCACCAAGAAGAAAGGGGAAAACCCCTGCTGAATCCTCACAACCACTGAACCCACATGGAATTCTTTTCAGAAATGAAATGCAAGAGGCTAGGTACAATAAAATTCTGGAGAGGAAGATCATCAACTCAAAATATGCTGATAGAAGAACCTTGGAAGCCTTTGGGCTTTATGAGGATTTGCTATGGATGTTTGACAGAATTAAAGTTAAGGTGTTCTTCCAGATGACTCCTCACACATACTTACCTCTTGTCTAGGAGTTTTTGAGCAGTCTGATAATTGAGTTGAAAGAGTACTCTCATGGCCCTACAGAAGGGGAAATCACATTCAGAATGGCCAATGAAGAGAGAAAGCTTACTTTGCAAGAAATTAGGGACATCTTTGGATTGAGCACTGGGGGTTACACTGACATACCCCTTGGATTTATGGAGAACGTGTTCTGGAACCAAATCACTCATGAGAGCCATTTCTATGCTGTGTCTGCCAGAGCCTCAAAACTAGTGAACCCCTGTATCAGATATGCACATAGGGTTCTAGCACACACAGTATTTGGGAGAGGAGACAGTGACGGCATGGTCCGTCAACATGAGCTGTATTTTCTTTGGGGGATGCTCAATGGATTCGCAGTAGATGTCGCCTATTTTATGATCAAGCACATGGATAAAGTGGCCAGAGCTAGCAGAGGATTAGTGGTGATATGAGGATTGGTTACTCCTATTGCTAGATACTTTGGGATAGAGCCCTATGGAGCTGACACGGCAAGAGGGAATGCAAGGCTCGATATTGAGTCTTGCATAGCGATGAAGATGATAGTTAGAGAGGGAGACACTTTCTGTTTGGTCCTTGGACCAAACATCTCTCCTCTGCCCTTACCCTACATTGAGAAGATTACAGTTAGAGAAAGGGCCAATTGGAAACTATGTCTTAATGAAGTTGAGGGAGCTTTTATTCCATCACCTGATATAGTACCACCACCCACCGGGGGTAGTAGGAGCGATCCTTATGGGATGGAGTCACCCCCTCATGACTCTTCACAGCCAGCTGGTACCTCCTCACACACACCTATGGGCAGATATGCTAGCCACCACGATCCAGGCTTCCAGGCACTCACAGCACAGATGTTTAGTCAGGAGCGCCGCCTGGATAGGATGGATGAGACTCTGGGGTACATCCACAGAGATATGGAGAGGCTATGCAACCATATGGAAGACATGGGTAACTTCCTCTATGACCGTTTTGGTTATGCTGATCACAGGGACTATGGCTATCATGGTGATCAGGGAGGAGCCCCATACTTTGATCCTGAGGAGACTGCTGCGAGAGACTCGGAGGCTACGCGATCTGATGATGATGAGTAGAGGCTTTGTGAGTATTATCTTCCCTTACCTTTTTGCTGTACTATGATTTTCTTTATCTCACTGTTGTTTCATATGATGAAGGGAAGGATGATGCTTCCATGACTGCCACCACTACATATTGTTATTCTCATTCAATATGATTGTATGATGATATTCTGATGATAGATATTCGATATGGTTGTATTATGATGATGATATTGATTTTTACTGTTTCGATGGGGTTGTATGATATTTTGATATTCTAATGTTTGATATGATATACATGGTGATATATTTTTGATGATTTGATATTGTAATGATGATGATGAGTTCACTCTTGATTTATACTGTTGATAACTTGAATGATTGATGATCTCAAATTCATGATTGAAGATATAGCCCTATCATGTCAAATTTATTTCTTCAATACATATTTGTCTATTGAAATATGACATTGATTGATGCATAAAATTTTGGGTAGATATATTATTTGAGGAATAAAATTTAAAAGTGAAACTTCTCTTTTGAATAAAATGAGTATATTAGTATGATTTGATAATTTAAATCAATTGATCAACCTAGTTGAGGCTTAGTCTATTTTTTCTATTTGTTGGAAAATAAGAATCCAAGATCCATAAAAATAGTGAGGGACTCCCCTACTTGGCACTATGTAAAATTGATAGTGGTACATAAGACATGGGTTGAAGTCTAAACATGAAAAATAATGAGAGAGAAAAAGAATAAGACTCCTCTACTTGGCACTATGTAAAATTGACAGTGGTACTGAAGAAAGAGTTGAAGTCAAAAATAAAAAGTATGTGTCTTTGTGGATACATGCCATCTATGCAGAAAGATAACAAAATGCATAAAAAAAGAAAAAAAAATTTTGTGTGGAAAAAGATCTTAGAGACCTAATTCCTGTAAACAAAAGTCATGATAGATTTAAATTGATACTCGGTGAAATCATGAGATTGAAGATTTTATTTATTATACGGTTGCAAAGTTTTATTTGATTGAGTTGTGAATCTAGAAAATTGAATTCTGAAGATGATATGTTTACTTGAAATTTTGTAAATCAATTGATAGAATTTTTCATTGACAAGTTGTATTTTAGAAATTTATTGAGCATGAAAAGGTTATTCTTTCAATCAAATTTTGATTTCAAATTCTGATTTTTGCTTGAGGACAAGCAAGGTTTGAGCCTTATGTGTTTGATGGCACCGTAATATGTAGTATATTTTGCATCATTTTAGATACCTTTTCATGCTAAATCGAGGATCTTTTTACTTGTTTTTATGCTGAATCCATCAAATATTGCAAAGTCTACTTCTATTTTGGTTTTTTATGTTTTTCAGGCAAAAAGGTACTATTTTAGGCGTTTTCAAGTAAAATCAAATATATGGAAGAGTTCTCATCATCAAGAAGAAGTCACCCAAGAAATTTCACGCAAATCGAGGCAAGGAACCCAAAATACGGCAGTGCCATAAGGGATTTTACGGTATCGTATTTTTCATGGCTACCATATTATCGAGACCACGACCGTATTTTGGTGACGGCACCGCCGTAAGGATTTACATAGCCGTATTTTGGGGCACTTTCTGAACAGAGACTTTTGCCGAAATTACGGCACTGCCGTAACCTAGTTTACAGGCCGTATTTTGAAGCATCTTCAGAACAGAAAGTTGCCCTGAAATTAAGGCACTGCCGTAAAGAATTACACGGGCCATATTTCCCCGACGAATCCGACCAGAGAGTTCAGTCGATTTTACGGCACTATCGTAAACAAAATTACGGTGCCGTATTTTCGAGCAATTTCAGAACAGAACGATGGATGGATTTTACGGCAGTATCGTAAGATATTACACTGCCGTATTTCGGTGTTTGAACGCGATTCCCAGGTCAATCTTCACGCCCGATCTTTGCGGAGATTCTTGCGGGCGATCCAGGGCTTTATGTTCAAAGCCGTAAGAAGCAAAAAGGGAGCTTTTCGCGAGAGGATTGGAGACACACCGAAAGCCCCAATTTTCATTGTCTGTCGAGAGAGAAATCGTCATCCATGCTGCCGCCTAGGGTTTCACCACCGTGCTCGATCCAGACGATCTCCGGCCATGATATTCATACTGAAGCTTCATTTGAAGGAGGAGACGACGTGCTAGAAGTTTCAGACAGAGAGGAGTTCAATCGAAGGAGAAATCAAAGAAAGAAGGGGCGCCGACACTATTCATCGCCTAAATTTGGAAATTACGGTTGTGAAATACTTCACAGCCGTGCTGTATTTTCTAAGCCTCTCTTTTCTTTTGATTTTCGATCTTCTGAAACCATGGAATTCTGTAACTCCTCTACCATGATAGCTTAAACTACTCTTGGGACATGGGGGAGTAATTCACTTAATTTCCAATGACTAGATAACTGATTTTTATATATTTCGTTGCTTTTAATCTTAATATGATGATTTTGCTCATGTGATAATTGTGCTTAGACTCTCTTTAAGTTCATGTTATTAATTATGTTCTTAGAATTTTCGCTTGAGACCGAAAGGTAATTGCTTGAGAATTTGGAACCCTATAATTGCATGTTAGGAACCCTTCTTTAGGTTTGATCCAACTTGATCTGTTCTAGTAGAATTATTGCCATAATTGTAACATGAATCTATAGATCGAGTCTATTTGTCAAACATGGAGATCTTGCACGAAAGTGAAGATCGGAACGTTGGAGATCTATGAGTAAAGCTAGTGTCGAGGCTCGGATGCACGAAAGTGATCCTTGAGTTTTCGCTAGAGATTATCAATCTAGAATTCGGATGCACGAAAGTGATCCTTGAGTTCATAAATTGATAATTTGCTTATCTTCAATGTTGGGACAAATCTTGCGCGAAAGCGAAGATAAATCCCTGCGTGATTATTTGCACGAGAGTGAAACAATCCTTTTATTAGGTAAACCGTATCTTCATCATGATAAAATTAAACCGACGAAATCCTTATTCATATCTAGTCATAAGAGTTAAGTGAACGAAACTCTAGTCCCAGCTTTCTCTCTCTGACAGTTTTCTTTTGTGTGTTTGCGATATTTGCTTAACTTTTATTTGATTGCCTAGATAGCGAAAAATCAATTATTTAGTACTTGACAATGTAGGTCCCTGTGGATTTGATACTTTCTTTATTACTTCGTGTACCCGTGCACTTGCGGGATCACAACAAGTTTTTGGCGCTGTTACCAAGGATTAGTCCAAGGTACACGCGTGTCATACTTGTAGTGTTACCTTACGGTACAACAAACTTGTGATTTAGAGGTGCTAATAATATATATATATATATATATACATATATATATTGGTAGGTAATCTAATTGCTTAGTATACCCTTTATAGCATCATATAGGGACCGTTTAGTTATATTTAGATTTTGGTAATGCATGCTAGAACAAGCTACTAGGACATGATTGTTATTCATTATAAATTTCCACCCATGGAGATATAATCAATCAAATCAAATGATATAAATACTTGAGGATATGATTCACTCATGGATTCTTATTTTGGTGGATCATGGGATAACCATTGTCACTTATAGAGCTTGCATATAACAATTGTTATGAAGCAAGTATTTATATAGTACCTTTCAATGCATTGTATGTGAGGAAGTATCACTCACCATTATATTAGGATGACACAAGCGATAGATGAAATTATATATGTGCATCAATGAAGGAACTATTGTATTCAAAATTGCCGAATATCAAAAAGCCAACAAAAGAGTTAACCTTATAATTATAGATGAAATATAGATTTTGAGGTAAGAGAAATCACCTAAACAGAAGTACTTCCCAGAATATCAACAAGTATAAAAGAAATCATACAGATATACTTGCCAAGAATAACAACCAATGTCAAGAGAAATCACCTAAAGACACAAAATGCTCAATTCTTGAGTTTTTCTTCCTTACCATGCTTTAAAGCATATCACTCTATCAAAAGCACTCATCAAAGACATTACCAAATGACTCAACACACAAGATAGGGACACAAGCATTGATTACTCGACAAGCAGCACACTAAACTAAAAGAGACTTCCCATATCACCAAAAAAAACTCTATAAACTCGACACTCCCTCTTAAAGAGAAATTTTGGAGATAATTCCAAGCTGTGAATGAAGTGACTCAATAAGCACTTTAAAAGTGTCTTTGTCAAGATATCAATAATGTTGTCAAGGCTTCAAACTTTGACTAGATCAATGATGCCGTCAAGAACTTTTTCTCAAATAAAATAATATTGTAACTCAATATGTTTTATCTTGCATGGCATACTGGGTTAGTTGCAAGTTTGATGGCATTTTGATTATTTGCAAAAAGTATAGTTGACTAATGAATTAGAGTATCTATATCTATAACAAGTCTTCAAAGCCAAATACACTCTTGAGAAGCAAGAGTAGCAGCCTTGTATTCAGCTTTTATTGTAGACAAAGAGACCAAATCTTGTTTCTTGCTGCACCAAGACGCACTTGTATCTCCACAAAGATAAACATAACTGGAAGTTGACCTTCGATCATTCAAATCACCTCCAAAATCATCATATGAGAACCCTTTAAGAGAAAATTCAGAATCCTTTCTATAAACCAACCCCATATCAAGAGTAGAGTTCACATATTTCAAAATTTTCTTAGTTGCCTCCAAGTGTGGTTTTTGTGGAGCTTGCATAAAATAACTATATAAATCCAACTGAAAAAGCAAAGTCGGGCCTTGTAATAGTCAAATACATTATACATTAGAGAGCCAAAAAGAGCAAGGTAAGACTGACGATCCTTGAAAAAAGAACCTTCATTTTGTTTTAACTATATATTCACATCAAGTGGAGTGAACCATTTTTTCTTTTTTGCTTCTTTGATTCCAAATCTTATAACTAATTTTTTTAGCATAGCCTTTTTGAGATACACAAATTCTAGCAGCTGAATTTTCCACTTCTAATCGAAGGAAATGATGTTGTTCTCCTAAACTTTTAATATCAAACCGAAGAGAGAGTTCTTCTTGAAGTTTCATTATTTCTCTCATATTGTTACATGTTACAATCATGTCATCAACATATAAAAGAACCATCATGTGAAGACCATTTTGCTTCTTAATAGAGGCTATGATCTGATTCATAAGATTCATAATTACAAAATTGTAAGTAATGAGCAATTTTCTCATACTAGGTTCTTGGAGCTTGTTTTAACCCATAAAGAGTCTTCTTAAGTTTGCATACATGATTAGGAAAATTGTTGATGACATAACTGAGTGGTTGATCCATGTAAATATCCTTGTCAAGCTCTCCATGCAAAAAAGAATTTTTTTACATCAAGCTACCATTTGGTTGCTGCTAATGCCAACACAACTTGCACTGAAACCATTTTTGCGACAGCACTAAAGGTTTCTTCATACTCTTCTTCATATTTATGAGAAAAACCATGAGCTACTAGTCTTGCTTTTAATTGATCAATGCACCCATTAGATTTTCTCTTAACCTTGTATACCCATTTATGTGAAATTGGCTGCACATTTTTTGGTTTAGATACAAGGTTCCATGTTTCATTTTTCTCAAGAATCTCATCTCTTCATATATACCTTGTTGTCATTTCAATATTTCCTTAACTTCTACAAAGTTTGAGGGTTCCTCATCGTCTGTTGGAATAGAATAAAAATAGTGATAAACTTTGACAAAACTTTCATCTCTAAACAGAGTAGGTTTTGTAATGTTTCATTGTGGTCATTGATTAGTCGAAACATTTTGCTCATTTGTTTCTTGAGAAATTGATCTGCCCCTATCAGTTTGCTCAGCTAGAGAATAAGAATTAGTTGATGTCGGAAAGTTTCTTGGCTGAGGAAAACATGTAGTTTGAATCTCAGTAATATCACATCAATTGTTCGGCATTTCAACTTCATTAGGAGCATAAAAACATGAGACTTCATAAGATATAACATCTATTGAGACAACAAAAGAATGTGTAGAAGGATCCATGCATTTCCACCCCTCTTTTTGTATCTAGCTTACTTCTTTGAGAATCTAGTAAATGAATGTAACAAATGGAACTAAATATTTTTAGGTGTTTGACATTTGGTTTCTTCCTAAAAAAATAGCTCATATGGGGCTTCCATATTAATTGAACTAAGAGGAACTCGATTTATCACATAAGCTGCATATTTCATACCTTTTGTCCATAATGCTTTAGGTAAATGTTTAGCATGCAACCTGCTCTTACAAGTCTCCATAAGATGTCTGATATTCCTTTGAGCAATTCCATTTTGTTGTGGTGTTTTTGAGCAAGAAAATTCTCTTCTAATGTCATGCTTTTAATGACAAGAAAGAAAAATTTCTGATGTGAACTCCCCTCCATTATTTGTTTGAAGACATCCAATTTTAAGGCCAATTTCTCCTTCAATAGTTTCTTTAAACTCTAAGAATCTATCATATGCTTGGGATTTCTTTTTACAAAATAAACCCATGTAAATATTTGTATAATCATCAATAAAGATCAACATATATTGCAAACCAAAAAAGGAAGAAGTTCTGGTTGATCCCATTAAGTCACTATGAATAAGCTCTGGTAGATATTTACACTTGGAGAATTATCTATCAAAAGGATAACAATGTGACTTCCCATATTGACAGACTTCATAAACATTTCCAGCATCAAATGAGGTCAAATTCGGCAACCCATTCACTAAGTTCCTTCATACCATAATTTTTAAATTGTTGACTAGCATGCCATATGAAAGCATTTTTGTTGCTACTCATCTTATCAACATAGGGAGAATGAGAAGAAAGAATAAATAAATCTTGTATACACTCACCGGTATGAACAACATCAGCTTCTAAAACTATGATATTATGTAGAAACTTAACATCTTTTGGTCCAAAAAGAAGACAAAAACCAAAATCAACTACATTAGCAACAAATAATATGTTCTTCTTTAATCCTAGAACATTGAACACACCGTCAAGAATGATAGAATCATTCTTATCCTTGTTGATGACAACTTTACCTTCATTTTCAACTTGATGAATAGTATTGTAAGTAGTAACAATTGCTTCATTACTATTATGTTGATGCAGATTGGTAAATTTAGAATAATCACTAATCAAATGATGGCCGCAAGCAGAGTTCACTATCCAATCACTAATCAAATTTATTATGTTGATGACAATCTTTTTCAAAGTTAATAATCACTAATCTGCTGAAATTAACTTTTGATTCTCCCTATCAAAAACTGATGCTGTCTTTATTCTGCTTAGCAGATTCCCTTTTCACATTGGATAAGGTACAGCACATAAGGGCATTTAGTCTACTGAGCTCATAAAGAAACACGTTGCATTTACCCAATTTATGTTCCCTCTGGAACTGGAATTCACCCAAGAATTCCGGCCAATGTGCTTATTTTGCCGACAACTTCTTTTATGTGGTGTAATGTTGTAGGTCTTCATAACCTCAAGAAGGTTCTCCGCGTCCGGAGATAGTGGACTCCCACCACCTTTTCCTTCTTGTGTCCAAATACCGTCGCTCAGTCCTGTTAGCTTTCAACTCTCAAAAGCTAAAGGATGCTCATACAATAAAAGTATACCACTGATAGCTTGGTCCGAAGCATCAGTGTGAAACTCGAAAGGCATACTGAAGTCGGGCAACTTCAGGATCGGTTCATAGGCGATATGGACCTTCACTCCCAGAAGGCCGACTGACACCGATCAAGCCACTCTCATTTCGAGTTCCTTTCCAGCAGAATACTGAGGGTAAGGCTTTCCTCGAAAATCCTTTGATGAACCTTCGATAGAAGTTCACCACACCGAGAAACTCCATACTCGGTTTAATTTGAGGGGGCGCGCCATTCCGCAATGGCATAGACTTTTACCTTGTCCATGCGCACTTGTTCATGGTCCCTCCAATGACCAAGGAAAGAAATCTCATCCACCACAAATGAGAATTTCTCCACTCCAAATAGAGTTGGTTTTTCCCTCAACACCAGCCTTAGATGGCTTAGGTGTTCCTCAACGCTTGAGGAGAGAACCACGATATCGTCCATATAATCAACTATGTAGTCATCTAAGACAAGGAGCCAACACTTGTTTATCAAATGACAAAACATAGAGGGGGCTTTAGTAGTTCAAATGGCATCACTTTGAACTCTAGAACTCATATCGGGTTATCCATATGGCTTTCTTATTCATTGCGCTCGGCGAAATGAATTTGCAAATGACCTACCTTCAGGTCCAGTTTAGAGAAAACCAATGCTTTCCCTAGTCGATCTCTCAGATCAGGGATAAGCAGTATAAGATAACAGTCTCTCACTATTATCTTATCCAAGGTTCGATAGCCAACCCAGAACCTTAGCGACCCGTCCTTCTTCTTATAGAAGAGGATCGGGGCTCTATAAGGCGATACCATAGGCCGAATGAACCCGGCTTCTAGCAATCCACTCAATTGCTAACAAAGCTCCGCCAACTCCGTTGGAGTAATACAGTATAAGGCCTTTAGTGGAGGAGTGGATCCTGTCACAAGCTCAACTTATGATCGGTCCCTCTCCTTAGGGGAAAGTGTTTAGAAAGCTCCAATGATAACTCGTTGGAGAATTCTTCCAACAAACCCTTCACCAACGAAGGGACCTCTCCTTCGCAAGGAGAGTCGTCAACCCTTGTCTCTCTATGGCAAAACCCTACCGCTAGGGTGTTGCTGACAATGGAAACCCCTCGTTTCCAGCATCACCTGGGCATACCGCCGGATTTAGTCCCGTATGACCCAGTATGCTTTAGTCGTTTTAGGGTGCCTTACGCAGCCCACGACGAGTTCCCTATGTGGAAACTACTCCTTGATCTCAACTTTTGAGATCTCCTCACGAGAGCTCAAGGGTCGAATTAAACCCCAAAAAGAGGTTGTGTACGGCCTAAGTCCGCCACCACACTTTTGCATCTCCGAAGAAACACGCGATACCAGAATATACCTACTCCTCAATAGGAACCTAGGTATTTTGGAAATAAAATTCCAATACCCTATAGGAAGTTCTCAACTTCCTCAGCACAGCAAACCCCTGAAAAGGGTGCTGGCTCGTGAACGCTCCGTCGCATGGCGGTCACATGGCCACCCTCGGCCAAAGCTTACGGCATAGCTGCGGCACACATTAGGAGGAGTGGTGTAGCGCCAACCTACGGGACGGGGAGAGCTCCTAGATCGACTCTAGGAGGACATGCGAACGATTCGGAAACTCACGATCAAACACGCAGACTCAAAGAGATCAGATACGTATAAGAGCAACGGATGGCAAAATAGATAAACCAAGGCATTCAACTATGAAATAGCACTCAAATGAAGTTACCAACCAATACAATCGAAGAAGACGAGGTATCGAGACGTGGCCAAGGATCGTACACCTTGCCACCAACCTCACTCTACTTCCACACGCTATGCGGAGTCGAGGCACCGACCACCACTCCGGAGTTACAAGACCCCTCATAGCCCCTCGCGGACTTGTAAGCTTGTAAAACTAAAACACTAGGCCCTATCTCCCTTTTATAAGCTAAGGGAGGACAAACCCACACCACTCACATGAGGGGTGGTTACAACAAATATTCTAACTACTACACTGAAAAAGCTGAGAAAAGGGATACATTTGACTGGAAATATTCCAGCAACCAAGTGTGTTCGAAAAGCTTCAGGTCGCTTTAAATGTGAGCCGTCCATTTGAGCTTTTGTGATATCATCTGATCGGAGATCTGAGGGTATGGATGGATAGATCTGGTTCGGATTAGTGGGGATCGACACCCGGATCATCTTGAAACTCGTCCTATTGGAGCAGATCTAGCCGAAACAATAACAGCCGTTGATTTACTTGAAGCTGATCTAACCGCTGGATGGATGCTAAGTGATCTGGGCCGTTGGCTTTCTCCCTTCTCTTCGGACCGTTGATTTCGGGTGGCAGGGAAGCTTCCGACGTCCGATCGTGGCGCGCCGGCCAGGGAATAGGGCGGACGGCGGCGGAAACTGGAAATCGGAGAAGCTTCCGATTCCGGTGATCTACCGGCCGGATGGCCAATTGTTTCCGGCTGTGAGTTCGCGGCGACGAGGAGAGCCTATGGCAGGAATTTGGTGTTGATCGGAGCTGCGGATGGGAGGAGTGGGGAACGATGTCGCCGGGCATGGTGGAGCTCGTTTCCGGCGATCCGACCGTCGGACGGCTGGATACTTTGGACTAGGAGTTTGCACATATGAGGAGATGCTGTAGCCAGAGTCTGGTGATGATCAGAGCCCTAGATGACGCCTCCAAGATCCACGAGTGAGGTTCTGGTCGCCTGGTCCCCCAAGGAACAATCTGTGCAGAATTGAGCTTGTGACCTGGAATGCAGCTGCAGAAGCCACGGAGCGAGGTTTCTGTCACTGGGCCGCCCGTGGAACATTCAGTGAAGTTGGAGTCTGAGCAGTAAAGCTGGGTTTGCTATGTTGCTCCTGCATCAGCTTCCGCTGTGCGCTCTGAGGAATTCTCCTCCGGAGAATTAAGTTGGAGTGTCGGTCCTTGGGGACTCAAAGTTGCCTCACATTTCGGTGGCCTAAAATGCACAATGGTCTCCATTTCACACCTACAGTTGCTTAAATAGATCCGATGCGAAAAGTCGACATGCACATAAACACAAGGGAAAACAAATATAGAAAATTGAATTGGACGATGTGGGAGACAAGTTGAAGGCGGACGCAAACCAACAAAAGGTTTATCACGCTCGGGCGGGGGTCGACCAATGTAACCATCTTTGAGGATGGCTGCATAGTCGTGGGGGACATGTGGGGTATGCGAGGAGGCAAAACAAAGGAGAATGTGCAGGAACCTACTATTAATGAAAAGTGGACTCCCAACCAAAGATTCGAATGAACCAACAAAGTTGTCCTCATGCCGTGCGATTAAACATGATGGGACAACAAACTCAATGGAAGGGGTGAGGGACCGAATCATGTCGGTGGACTCATGGGGTGGGTTCATGGGGATATCCGGGGGCGTGTCCTTAGCCTCCACAACTGAAGGCTCCACTTGGGACACATCTTCCTCAACCGTAGGCTCAACTAGGGATTCAACAACCATGGGTGAGGATTCGATCAAGGGGGTAATGACCAGCTCCTCCACACGTCCTAGCTCGGGCTGAGGAAGCGCGTGGGGACAAGTGCAAGCTTTCCATTGATCCAAAGCCGCTTGACACAGTTGCTGGAGGTCATTAATTCGTTGCGCGAAGGAATAGGTATAATCAACACTAGGTGGAGGTTCCATCAAGGCAGGGATCACCGGATCCTCCTCAACCCCCAACTCGAGCGGAAGAAGACCGTGGGCTACGAAGCGAGCCTCGAGGCGCTGGAATTCCGCCTGTACCCAGGGCACTGTTTCGTCAAGAATGTCTACTAGTAACTCTTGGCCGTTCGGACGCATGGACAATTGGCCATCGGGCTCAACAATAGTATACTGATCTTCCAAATCCTGGAGAAGACATACACGCACATACAACCGGTCCTCGATGGTTCGGGGACGCCAAGAAGAAGAATACGACATTCTCAACAAAATACGAAAAATTGATAAAATCCAGGATGTCGATAATAAGAATTATCGACGAACTTGCTCTGATACCAAATTGGTGTAGCGCCAAGCTACGGGACGGGGAGAGCTCCTAGACCGACTCTAGGAGGACATGCGAACGATTCGGAAACTCGCGATCAAACACGCGGACTCAAAGAGATCGGATACGTATAAGAGCAACGGATGGCAAAATAGATAAACCAAGGCATTCAACTATGAAATAGCACTCAAATGAAGTTACTAACCAATACAATCGAAGAAGACGAGGTATCGAGACGTGGCCAAGGATCGTACACCTTGCCACCAACCTCACTCTACTTCCACACGCTATGCGGAGTCGAGGCACCGACCACCACTCCGGAGTTATAAGACCCCTCGCAGCCCCTCGCGGACTTGTAAGCTTGTAAAACTAACTAAACACTAGGCCCTATCTCCCTTTTATAAGCTAAGGGAGGGAAAACCCACACCACTCACATGAGGGGTGGTTACAATAAATATTCTAACTACTACACTGAAAAAGCTGAGAAAAGGGATATATTTGACTGGAAATATTCCAGCAACCAAGTGTGTTTGAAAAGCTTCAGGTCGCTTTAAATGTGAGCCGTCCATTTGAGCTTTCGTGATATCTTCTGATCGGAGATCTGAGGGTATGGATGGATAGATCTGGTTCGGATTAGTGGGGATCGACACCCGGATCATCTTGAAACTCGTCCGATTGGAGCAGATATAGCCGAAACAATACCAGCTGTTGATTTACTTGAAGCTGATCTGACCGCTGGATGGATGCTGAGTGATCTGGGCCGTTGGCTTTCTCCCTTCTCTTCGGACCATTGATTTCAGGCGGCAGGGAAGCTTCCGACGTCCGGTCATGGCGCGCCGGCCAGGGAATAGGGCGGACGGCGGCGGAAACTGGAAATCGGAGAAGCTTCCGATTCCGGTGATCTACCGGCCGGATGGCCGATTGTTTCCGGCTGTGAGTTCGTGGCGATGAGGAGAGCCTGTGGCACGAATTTGGCTTTGATCGGAGCTGCGGATGGGTGGAGTGGGGAACGATGTCGCCGGGCATGGTGGAGCTCGTTTCTGGCGATCCGACCATCGGACGGCCGGATACTTTGGACCAGGAGTTTGCACAGATGAGGAGACGCTGTAGCCGGAGTCTGGTGATGATCGGAGCCCTGGATGACGCCTCCAAGATCCATGAGTGAGGTTCTGGTCACCTAGTCCCCCGAGGAACAATCTGTGCAGAATTGATCTTGTGACCTGGAACGCAGCTGCAGAAGCCACGGGGCGAGGTTTCTGTCACTGGGCCGCCCGTGGAACATTCTGTGAAGTCGGAGTCTGAGCAGTAAAGCTGGGTTTGCTGTGTTGGTCCTGCATCAAGGAGCACCTCCATCGTGCATCCCTACAGTCCTGCTATCTGGCGCTCTACCAGAATCTCCAACTGCGTCCTCCAAAGTAGTGCTTGCCTTTGGTGTGCCCCCATGTTCACTGAATGGTCCACTTGCCTTGTAGAGTACCGCTATAACTACAAGTACAACTTGGAACATACAGAACCTGGCCTCTGATACCAGTCTGTCACGCCCAGAATTAGTGCTAAAATTTTTCTTTAAAATAAGCAGAGCCACGCAGGACTCCGAAAGGAAAAACCGTCCCACACAAGGGATAAAATAGCACAGGGTGCGACCGGCAGACGTGACCACTCATGTCTCAGCCTAACCCAACAAATAGCCAACACCGTACGCAGACGGTGGCACACATGCGCGAACAAAAGACACCACGCAAGGTGTCAGAGCGGGGCAAATCGCACGTAGGCGACAAAACACCAATCACAATACAGCACACAAATAGCACTAAAGCGACGGGGTCGCAACACCGAGAAGAGGGGGAGAAGCCGCCTCGCTCGAACGAGCAAGGGTGAATGCCGGAGAAGCAAGGGACCGCACGCGCCTAGACGCGGGGTCAAACACGGAACGCGCACACACCACAACAGCAGAACAAGGCATCGCCGAAAAGCATGGGGATGCCAGAAAATAGAACAAACAGCGGAAAACTGTAAATGCCTAAAAGAAAGGAGCCAGGAGGAGAAGAATACCTCTCGGTAGGACTCGAACCCACCGGCTCCACCACTGCACAACGGACCATCTAGCAAACTGATTTGAACTCCACGACGCCGAACCGCCCACCGCACACCACCGGTTGTCGCACGAAGTTTACCGGGAATTGTCGCCGATCACCCGAGTCCGTCCGAGCAGTTGATATGGCTACGCCGAGCCGTAGAGGGAAACAGGTTGGACTCATCGACGTCGAACCGCCCACGCCACACCACCGGTCATCGGAGTCCGCCGACGATCATCGTTGATCGCCGGAGCGGAGGGAGTAGACCTCACGACGCTCTGACCCATCAGAGCTTGCCCAACTTCGCCGCCGAAGTCGGCCGGAGGTCGCCAGACGATCGCTGCCGATCACCGGAACCCAAACGGAGAAGATGGTTGCCGGACGATCACCGCTGATCGCCGGAACCAAGAGGGAGAGGGAGGTCACCGGACCTCCTTGGCCTCGTCGGAGTCGCTGGACGTCGCCGGGCACCGCCGAACCTCGCCGGAGATGGCCGAGCCTCGTGATGACATATAAAATATGATATTTCGTGACTCAATTTCATTCTTATTTTAGAGCATAATGCATGTTTCATCTCATTTATTTACTCAAATGCTTCATATTCTTCAGAACCTTCACTTTTCCTCTATTTTAATGAAATACAGGTATTTGACCTCAAAATCAATGGAATTTGGAGAATCTGAAGGTATGGGATGATTTTCCATGATGAGATGGAGCTACACGCCAAATTTCAGCCCAAACAGAGCTTTCTATAGAGTACACGGTCATGGGTGTGCACCCATACACGACCGTGCATCACCCAGACAACCCAGACCTTCCCGAGCTGTGCACGGGCATGATCGTGCATCGATACACGGCCGTGAAGAGTAAGTTGTGCGCATAATTGGATTTCCCGAGCCGTGCACGGGCGTGACCGTGCACCGATACACGGCCGTGTACCAACGCGAGCAGATTGACAAGCATCTGGTATTTTGGGCATATCTTTCTATTCTAGGCTCGGAATTGGACGAAATTTTAGGGAGACCTTCCCAACTTAGCCACGAACGATTAGGGACCAAAATCATTGGATTTGGGCAAGCAACAAGGGAGAACGAAGCGAAACGGCGACAACTTAGGGTTTTGGGTGATTTTCTGATCGGCGACACTGTTCTGGCGGGTTTCTCTCTTCGTTCCGACGTGGAGGATCACGCTGAGCCATCTCCTATCAAAGATCTACCATTCCCCTTGGTTTCATTTGATTTTCATGAGAGATTCTATGCAGCACCGGAGATCGGAAAACTTGTACCTGAAGACCCGGAGATCGAGCGCACTTTCCGTCAAGTCAGAAGAAATTTGAAAAAGCTTAAGCTTCAAGGCAACTTTTCTGACAGCCAAACGATGGAAGCCACTCGCTCCTTGAAGGATTATGCAGCACCCACCATTTCTAGTGTGCACTCGAGTATATCGCAGTCTGCTATCGAAGCTAACAACTTCGAGATCAAGCCATCACTTGTACACAAGGTGCAACAGAACCAATACAGTGGAGCAGCCACTGAAGATCCAAATCTTCATTTATCTATTTTTCTAGAATGCTGCGATACTTTAAAAATTAACAGTGCTCATCCTGATGCTATTAAATTGAGACTTTTCCCTTTCTCTCTCAGGGATCGAGCTAGGGCGTGGTTGCAGTCTTTACCACAGGCATCAATCACAACGTGGGAACAGTTATCACAAGCTTTTCTGTCAAAGTACTTCCCACCAAGCAAAACCGCCTAGCTCAGGAATCAAATCACCAACTTTGCCCAAAGAGAAGGAGAGTCCCTGTATGAAGCATGGGACCGTTTCAAAGAATTGTTGAGGATGTGCCCGCACCATGGTCTACAGAAATGGGTGATTATCCACACCTTCTACAGTGGATTGTTATACCAGACCAGACTTTCTGTAGATGCTGCTGGTGGTGGGGCATTAATGAACAAGAACTATGATGATGCGATGCAGTTGATAGAGGATATGACTCTCAACCATTATCAGTGGTCAGGAGAGAGGAGCCAGCATACTCGACATTCAGGGAAGTTTGATGCTAACTCAATTGATTCTCTAATGGCAAAAGTAGATTCACTTTCTTCTAAAATTGATTCTATTAATGTATCTGCTTCTAATTCTTTGACTTGTGATGTTTGTGGTGTGATAGGGCATTCTGCTGATAACTGCCACATCTTGAGCGCCCCCTCTGAACAAGTCAATGCCATTGGGAATTTCAGGAACTAGAACGACCCCTACTCGAGCACATACAATCAGGGATGGAGAAATCACCCGAATTTCTCCTACAGGTTAAATCAAGGGCAAGTTTCTCCTGCTAATTTTTCTAATCAGAACTTTTCTTCTAATTTCAGGTCGCCTCCTAGTATGCAATATCAATCTGGTGATCAATGGCAACAAGATCCTCCACAGAGTCCAGATTGGAATCCATGTTGGAAGATTTTATGGCAAGTCAAATAAAACACAATGATTCTATGAGTGAGCAGATTCGTCAACTGAACATGAAAGTGGACTCTATATCGACTCAACAGAAGATGATGGAGAATCAGATCTTGCAGCTTGACCAAAGAACCAGTCTAATGCAGGAAAAGATTTATCATAACGAGCATTGCAGTGCAATAACGACGAGGAGCGGGATCCAGCTAGAAGATCCAAAGATGCCTGAACCTAAGGAAAGAGCAAGGCAAAGTCCACCTGAGAAAGTTCAACTGGATGAGGATTCCGCAGCCAACCCAGAGTCAGAGGAGCAAAATTTTAATGCGCAAAAGGAGCATGCTAATGTTCCGCCTCCACCATACAAACCGCCTATCCCATTTCCTCAGTGACTAGCTAAAGCTAAATTGGATCGGCAGTTTGAAAATTTTTTAGAGGTATTAAAAAAACTCTATATCAATATTCCTTTCACTGACGCTCTTTCTGAAATGCCAGCATACACCAAGTTTTTAAAGGAGATCCTTTCCAAGAAAAGAAAAATTGATGAACAAGGGACAGTTGCCCTGACTGAAGAATGCAGTGCCGTCCTCCAGAACAAGCTTCCGCCTAAACTGAAAGACCCAGGGAGTTTTTCTATTCCCTGTCAAATTGAGAATATGCCTTTTGATAGAGCCCTATGCGATTTAGGAGCTAGCATGAGTTTAATTCCCTTGTCTGTCTGCATGAAGTTAGGTATGGATGAGATGAAGCCCACCTCTATATCCCTTCAACTAGCTAATCGATCAATACGCCGTTCGGTTGGAATCATTGAAGATGTGCCGATCAAAGTGGGAGATATTTTTATCCCCGCGGATTTTGTGGTGTTAGAAATGGAAGAAGACGTTCGAATACCCATCATTCTGGAGCGCCCTTTTCTAGCAACCGCCGGCGCTGTTATTGATGTGAAAAATGGGAAATTGGCACTGAATGTTGGTGAGGAGAAGATAGAGTTTGATTTATCTTCAGCTCTAAAGAAACCATCTCTTGCAGGGTCTTGCTACGAAATTGATACTAAGGAGGACCTCATTGAACCTACCCCAACAGCCGCTGAGGACACTTGGGAAGTCTGTTTGCTGAGTGACGAACATGAGGATAGTGCTGATGAGCATCAGGATCATGCAGAAGGCTTAGGAGTTGCACACTCTGAGGGATTTAGAAGAGCGCAGTTCGAAAGCCTTGGAGAGGTTCAGTCTGGCCCTTCTGCAAAGAAGGAGTTAGAGTTTAAACCCCTTCCCGATAATCTTAAGTATGAATTCCTTGATGCTAACTCTACCTGTCCTGTCATCATTAGTGCTGACCTTAGTGTAGAAGAAACTACGAAGCTACTGAAAGAATTGCACCTCCACAAACAGGTAATTGGTTATTCATTGGAAGACATTAAAGGAATTAATCCCTCATTCTGCATGCACAGGATTTTCTTGGAGAGCGACAGTAAAGCTTCGGTGGAATTCCAACGCCGGTTAAACCCAAACATGAAGGAAGTGGTCAAGAAGGAAATATTAAAGTTACTCGATGCGGGGGTTATATACCCAATATCAGACAGTGAATGGGTAAGTCTGGTGCATGTCGTGCCTAAGAAGGGTGGAGTAACGATGATTAAAAACGAGAGCAACGAGCTTATCCCTACCCGTACTGTGACTGGTTGGCGCCTGTGCATCGACTACAGGAAGCTGAACAAAGCGACACGCAAAGACCACTACCCCCTTCCTTTTATTGACCAGATGCTGGAGCGGCTAGCAAAGAACTCTCATTTCTGTTTCCTAGATGGCTTCTCCGGATTTTTCCAGATCCCAATCCATCCAGACGACCAGGAGAAGACCACTTTCACCTGCCCCTATGGGACATTTGCTTATCGTCGGATGCCTTTTGGGCTATGCAACGCCCCCGCCACTTTCCAAAGATGCATGGTTTCAATATTCTCTGATTTCATAGAAAACATATTGGATGTCTTCATGGATGACTTCTCAGTTTACGGTACTTCATTTGATATTTGCTTGGCTAACCTCTCTAAAGTGCTGAACAGGTGTAAAGAAGTTAACCTCGTCTTGAATTGGGAGAAATGTCATTTCATGGTGCGAGAAGGGATAGTGCTTGGACATCTGATCTCAGAACGTGGGATTGAAGTTGATAGATCCAAAGTGGATGCCATTGAAAAGATGCCACCGCCCTCATCTGAAAAGGGAGTTTGAAGTTTTCTTGGGCATGCCGGTTTTTATCGGCGTTTTATTAGAGAGTTTTCAAAGATTGCTAGACCTTTAACTAACTTGCTCGCTAAAGATGTTCCTTTTTATTTTGACCAGGATTGCATAACATATTTTGAAAAACTGAAGACAGCCTTGATCTCAGCCCCTGTCATGCAGCCGCCCAACTGGACACTCCCGTTCGAGCTCATGTGCGATGCCAGCGATTTCGCAGTTGGAGCAGTACTAGGACAGCGGGAAGATAATAAGTTGCATGCCATTTATTATGCAAGCAGGACACTGAATGAAGCTCAAATCAACTACGCTACCACAGAGAAGGAGCTCTTTGCTATTATTTTCGCTTTTGATAAGTTTAGATCCTATGTTATTGATTCAAAAGTAATCGTGTATACTGATCATGCAGCCATCAGGTACCTTCTAACCAAGAAAGATGCAAAACCATGATTGATTCGCTGGATCCTCTTACTACAAGAATTCGATCTAGAAATCCGTGACAAGAAAGGCTCAGAGAACCTGGTGGCTAATCATTTATCCCGATTACCACATGAGGATCAAGAAGAGGAGAGTTGCCGGGACATTAATGATTATTTCCCTGATGAGCATCTCCTAGCCTTAACCGAAATTGAAGCTCCGTGGTATGCTGACTATGTAAATTATTTAGTGTTTGACGTCATTCCATTTAATCTTTCGTGGCAGCAAAAGAAGAGATTTCTACACGACGTGAAACACTATTATTGGGATGATCCTCTCCTATTTCGAAGGTGCGCCAACGGCCTCTTTCGGCGGTGCATACCTGAGACAGAGATCCAAGATGTACTATTTCACTGCCACTCATCTCCTTATGGAGGCCACGCTAGTGCTTCGAAGACAGCCTTCAAAGTACTGCAATCCGGACTTTACTGGCCTACTATTTTTCGGGATGCCTGGTGATTCATTACTCATTGCGATCAGTGTCAACGATCAGACAACATTTCCAAAAGAGATGAGTTACCATTAACCAACATTTTGGAACTGGAAATCTTCGACGTCTGGGGAATGGACTTTATGGGACCATTCTCATCGTCCTGTAGTCATCGCTTCATACTGGTGGCCGTCGACTATGTCTCCAAATGGGTGGAAGCCTCAGCCGAACACACTTCAGATGCAAAAGCAGTCACCCGTATGCTTAAGCGTACCATCTTCCCCAAATTCGGTGTACCGCGAGTCCTGATAAGCGATGGCGGTTTTCACTTCCTGAATCACAAGTTAGCCTCGCTATTAAGGAAATACGGGGTAACCCACAAGGTCGCAACCCCTTACCATCCACAGATCAGTGGCCAGGTGGAAGTATCAAACAGGGAAATAAAGAATATCTTGCAGAAGACGGTCAACTTTTCAAGAACTGATTGGTCGTTAAAACTAGGTGACGCACTATGGGCTTATAGAATAGCATTCAAAACCCCGCTAGGAATGTCCCCCTATCAGCTAGTATACGGCAAGTCCTGCCATCTCCCAGTTGAAGTTGAGCACAGAGCTTATTGAGCGGTTCGAAAGATAAATTATGACCTCCAAAGTGCTGGCGACAAACGGAAACTCCAACTCAATGAACTCGATGAAATCCGTCTTTCTGCTTACCACAACGCAAAGATTTACAAAGAGCGGACGAAGCGATGGCATGATAAGCACATTGTCGTAAAAAACTTCCAAGTGGGAGACTATGTCCTTCTGTTTAACTCACGGTTGAAACTCTTTCCAGGAAAGTTAAGGACGAGATGGTCTGGGCCATTCATTGTGAAGAGAATTTTCCCACATAGAGCTGTTGAAATATGGAGCCAACGATTAGGAACCTTCAAAGTGAATGGACAGCGTTTGAAACGGTATTTCGCACAAGATATCATCGACAAAGGGGTCTCATTACATATCTCTGATCCTCCACCTCCAGACCCACCATGAGCACCATTCTGGTCAAGCTAGTGACCCTAAAGAAGCACTTGTTGGGAGGCAACCCAACCTCTAGTTCAATCTCTTGTTTTCTTATTTATTTTCATGCTTTAGATGATTTTATTTTCCAGTTTTTCTTTCATATTCATGCTCTCTAGGCTGTACCACACTGATAGGAATTTTTCTGAAATTTTCAGGTACCACCAAGCCATGCACGGTCGCACCCGTGCATCCATGCATGGCTCCGTTATTCCATCCGGGCGCAAACAGAGACGTGCATTGGCAGGGGCGTGATGACACGCACGGCCGTGACGAGTAACGAGCTTCCGCACCTGCACTTGACCGAGACGTGCACGGGCGTGCCCGTGCACCGATGCACGGCCGTGCATCGTAAGTGGACTTTGTTGCTACGAGGAGACCGAGCGCTGCACGGGCTGGGCCATGTATCCATACATGGCCGTGCACGATAAGTGATAAAAAGGGGAGCGTACACAGCCTCGTGCACACCCGTGCACGAAACCCTAGCGCCTCCGCCGCCGTTCCGATCTGCCGCCTCCGGTGCCCGATCGACCGCCGGCGACCTTCCATCGTCTTCTTCGACCTTCGGCGACCGTTTCCCCCATATTTTCGGCACCGATCCATGCCTCACAACACCGCTCGGGGCCGCCCTAGTTTTGGTCACCGCCTGTGATTCCGCCGCCGCCGACTGTCTTTCATCGTCGCCGACGCCTCCAAAGCTTCCTACTCGGCACCAGCTACCCTCCTGTCACTCTCCTACACTTCCGGGATGTCTCGACGCAAGCAAGTCATGTCCAAGCATCATGCGTCCTCTTCTCACGCCGTCGGTCAGCCTCATCCGCCACCTGCCTTGCCGCCTACACCTTATGGGATCATCTACCGTGATCTAGAGCAGCTTGCCAAGCTTACTGCCCTCGCCCGCCGCCCAGTGATCACCACCAAATTCCTCGATCATGGTACTCTCAACACTCTTGGCTTCTATGAAGATGTACAATGGTTGTTTCAACGCATAGGATGGGAACAATTCTTCACCCTTCACCATCTGCTACCCCACCTACATCCCCATTGTACTGGAGTTCTTATCATCCATGGAGTTCCATGTTAGCATTCACACTGATGAAGACGACGGCAGTCTATCCTTCCGGCTGAACAACACCGAATATATGTTTACACTGACAGAGCTGAACTCTATATATGGTTTTCCTACAGACGGGACAAGGCTCACACATACTGCATTCAATGATAGTAATTTCTGGGCTGAACTGACCGACCTGAGACCCTTTGACACCAGGACAGCTAGAGCCACCTGCCTCAGGAACCCTGTTTTGAAGTATGTGCATCGTGTCATAGCACATACCATCTTTGGACGAGGAGAGTCTGATGGCTTAGTCAGAGCATCTGAGCTTCAGTTTCTTTGGGCTATGCTGCATGGGGTCCGCCTCAACACTGCTTTTCACTTTGCCCGACAACTCCAGAAGGTATCAAGGGAACCGAAAGGTGCAATAGCTCTCGGGGGACTTCTCACCCCTATCGCTCGCGCAGTAGGGATTCATCCCTACCAGATGGAGCAAGCGCGGGGCAACTGCCGACTTGATCTCGATTCCTGCGTTTCGATGCGGATGATAGTGAAGGAAGGTGCACTTTACAGCTTGATCTTCCTCGGGAGCGATGTGAAATTGCCGCTGCCAAACCCAGCACGCACTACAATTCGTGAGCGGCGGAACTGGAGAGTAGAAGCAGTTGAAGATGTGTATGTGCCGCTTGCAACTGAACCACCGCAACCTGCTCAGTAGCGCCCTTCTACCCAGCTCGACCGCATTGAGGCCTATGTCCGCTTTATCCGGGACGCACAGGAAGAGACTCATCTGTCTGTCTCTGACGACAATTACCAGATCCAACAACTTGAGGCAGAAGTGGAGCGCCAAGGACGAACACAGTCCTCTATTTTAGAGTCTGTGCATGAGCTTCAGGCGAGACTGCGTCGGCCTTGGGGATGAGTTTCTTTGGTTTCACCCATCACTTGGTTAGCTTTCTGTTTTTCCAATAGTTTATTTTAGTTATTAGTTTGCTTCTATCTGCTTTTAGTTTATTACATTCTTAGTTGCATGTTTTAGTTTTCTTAGTTGTATAAGCATCTATAGTGTCTTACCCAACCCCACTCTTTTCATTCATGATATTTGCTTTGTCCTTTAGTATTGCATTGTTCTATGCCTACTTGATTGCTTGGGATGGGAATCTTGACTTTAATTTACCTATGGTCTATAATGGTTATGATTAGTACATATGATTCTTGGGTTTCCTGCAGTTGATTGATGTAATTAACCCAATTGATTATTGATAGAATCTTGAAGAGAATGCTTGTTGCTTTACCTTTACCTTGGTATGCATCTCCTGTGTCATGATTGCTTGATTCTTGTTTCTTCACTCTACTTCATTTGTGCACTTTGTCATGGGGATTAGAAATAAAAATAGTGGTACCGAAGTGTTCTTATACATTGCACTTTGTATTTCCACTTGGCACTATTTATAGCATCTCACTAAAAAAGGGATAGTGGTACCTAAGTTCATCATACTTGGCACTAACCCCATGACTTTCAATAATGACAGTGGTATCGAAGTGGTACCGAAGCAAAGCTTGGCACTTGGCACTGTATATATTTTTTTTTTTTTTAAAAAAGGCACCACATAGGGACTATGTGGTACTGATGCTATTTTCCTATGACTTAGTGCACAATTATATGTCTTTTTAGAGGCTTGATCAATTATATCATGTGTGTGTGAGATGCAGTATAGAGGTTTTTGGTAATATAATATGGCATGCTTTAATATATTGTATTCATGATAATTGGTTTAATTTGCTTTCCATATTGCATTATAACCTGAAGAATTGTTGTGTTTAACCATTAACCTAATTGGACCTAGTTGAGCTACTTTGAGATTTCCTATTCCATGTCATCACTGTGTTCTAGACAATTCAATTGCATGAGGACAAGCAAAACTTTAAGTCCGATGTATTTTGATGACATGTAAAAATATGATATTTCGTGACTCAATTTCATTTTTATTTTAGAGCATAATGTATGTTTCATCTCATTTATTTACTCAAATGCTTCATATTCTTCAGAACCTTCACTTTTCTTCTATTTTAATGAAATGCAGGTATTTGACATCAAAATCAATGGAATTTGGAGAATCTAAAGGTATGGGACGATTTCCCATGATGAGATGGAGCTACACGCCAAATTTCAGCCCAAACGGAGCTTTCTACAGAGTACACGGTCGTGGGTGTGCACCCATACACGGCCGTGCATCACCCAGACAACCCAGACCTTCCCGAGCCGTGCACGGGCGTGATCGTGCATCGATACACGACCGTTAAGAGTAAGTTATGCGCAGAATTGGATTTCCCGAGCCGTGCACGGGCGTGACCGTGCACCGATACAAGGTCGTGTACCAACGCGAGCAGATTGATAGGTGTCCGGTATTTTGGGCATATCTTTCTATTATGGGCTCGGAATTGGACGAAATTTTAGGGAGACCTTTCCAACTTAGCCACGAACGATTAGGGACCTAAACCATCGGATTTGGGCAAGCAACAAGGGAGAACGAAGCGAAACGGCGACAACTTAGGGTTTTGGGCGATTTTTCGATCGGCGATACTGTTCTGGTGGGTTTCTCTCTTCGTTCCGACGTGGAGGATCACGCTGAGCCGTCTCCTATCAAAGATCTACCATTCCCCTTGGTTTGATTTGATTTTCATGAGAGATTCTATGTATTTAACGATGCATACTGTAGCGTAATCTTATTTTCGGGGTTTGGGCGTAGCCCACTGTATGAATGCTTGATATTATGACTTGATTTATATATTTCTTTATTTAATTTCATTCTTATTCATGTCTAGGATGTTTTATCTCGTGTTTATGTACTGACTATACGTATACATGCTTTAGATGCTGTGGGAAGGACCGAGAGGAGAACCACAGTTATTGGAAACCCTTAGACTAGACTGGTGATTTCGTGTTGCGAGAGCACTCGAAAACGCCCGAGGAACCCTAATCTTTCACAAATCCCATTGGATTCGACTTAACCTGGGTAAGCCACGAGAGTAGGAGACTCGGGTTAAGTCGAATACCGGACCGTGTCCTGAGAGGGAGCGCGTCTGTACCCTAGGAAAGATTACCTTGAGAACTTAGGTGAAACTTTATTTTAAAACTTCAAGCTTTAATTTTCATGTGTTCTTCGGTGTGGTGAGACCTAAAACCCCGATCTTCTCTCATAATCTTAAAACCCGTTTGCTTGTTTCCTGCATTGTTTACTTTTAATCCGCATTAGTTTAATTACTTGCTTAGGATTAGTGACACTTCTACACCCTTTCGATTACCTAGCTATTGATTAACCGATCAGTTAGTACTTGACCCTAGTCCCTGTGGGTTCGATCTTTTTATTATGCGATAAACCGTGCACTTGCGGTAGCAGCCGTTTAGGCCCTATCACCTCGCCAGAGGCGAGATGGAGGAGAGGGCAGCGTAGGGAGGTGGACGCCCGCGCGTCCGCTCACGGACCCACGTTTTCCCGTCTCCACCGCTTCGTCGGCCTAGAGAGCCCACCGCCAGACGGCTCCCCTGTCGTCGTCACCGATGTCCTTCCAACCGAGCAGTTCCTCTGAAAACTGCGTCGTTCCGATGCTTCCTCTCGACGCGTCTGAAAGCCGAGCTCACATCGCCGGACGGAGCTGCTTGCGTCTGCGTCCCAGCCGTCGTCCAGCCTCCCGGATGGACAAAGCTACTCGTCCAAACTCCCTCGAGTGCTCCTCCGCCACGCTCGCCTACCAAACGAAGCTTCACCCTCTCACTCGCTCGTTCCGCCTCCCTTCTTTGCACGCCCGCGCGTGCCCACGGAAGACGAACGCGCCACCGACCCTCGCCGCCAGCACGCGTGGGCCACGCGGCCGTCGCCTCGCCGGCCAACGTCACCACCCGTTGACGCTCGCCACGCGGAAGAAGAAATCTGCAGGCGCCGACATCACCGCACGCGACGAACGGCGTCCGCCGTTTCCACGTGAGCCCTAGAGGATTTGGGGCGATTTTGACCCAGTCAACACTCTTTTGACTGGTCAAAATCGGGTCCAAATCTTGGGCCTAACAATAAGTAAGATGAATGATTGGGGTTAACAGTTTGGTGATAAGGTAGACACTTGATGGATAAAGTTAGGTGCTCTGAGTAAGATGGTCATCATTCATGTGGTTGGATTGACAATTGGGGAGGAATTGTAGGTCACTTGAATGACAAGTGAGTTAACTATAGAGTCGATAGGTCTATAACTCAAGTTAGTGAGTTGATCTAAAGTGGAAAGATTACGTATGAGATTGATGTCGTAGAATTGAGCTTAGTCACTTAGAAATTTGGGTCAATCACTCTAACGATTAGGTTAATGTTGCATTATCAAATTTTAAACTTTATTTTAACAAATTAGTGGGTTAATCACTCGAGTTGAGAGATTAGGTAATATGGTTGATAGCCCATGATATGATTGTGTCACTCAAGTGGTTGGGTTAGCATTACATTGTAAATTTCTATTTTTTAAAAAAATAAAAAACACACACGAGCTATTTTAAGAAAGCAAAACTATTATAATCCCTCCGTTATCAAGTTAAAAGAGAAGTATCTCAATTTGACACAATCATCCCAAACTTTGGAGAACAAGTGCGAATCATCACTTGATATCCTAATTTTTCACTGAGTTTTGCCACATTCTAAGTCTTTCAAATGTTTTAGACATGAACTTGTCTAATCCTAAATCTATAAATATAAACTCAATATTGAGTTGCGTCATATCTTTCAACTATGACTCACCTGGAGTTTGAAGTTCACTAGTGCTACAATTGACTCTTGCCAAATTTAGATTTGGTGTCCCTCCTATAGTCACTAACTACGAATCACTATCACTAACTATTGTCATTCTGTTAGTGCTATTCCGAAGAAGAAAATGTCCTAGGCACGGATCGTGCCAAGAATTCTTCAGCACAGTGGCTAATCCACCGTTCAACTAGCACACATCCCAAAGTTTCTCATAGAGTTTGTCCTTGTAAATTTCCATTAAGTTTCAAAAGTTCGATGATATATGAATAAAGTTTGACAATATGTATAAATACAAAAACTAATAAAAATAATAAAGAAAAAATTAATAAATTTACTAGAATTCACACTAAAATATTCTACACTATTTTCACTAGTTCCATGAAAGTTTGGGTCAAGTTTTAGACAAATTCGATAATATATAACAAAGTTTGATGATAAAATCATAAGTTTCAGAAAAGTTTAACGATATGTGACAAAGTTCGACGATAAAATCATAAATTTTAGAAAAAGTTTAATGATATATGACAAAGTTCGACAATAAAATCATAAGTTTTAGAAAAAGTTTGATGATATATGACAAAGTTTGACGATAAAATCATAAGTTTCAAAAAAAGTTCGATGATATATGACAAGGTTCGACAATAAAATTAAAGTTTCAAAAACAATTCGACGGTATATGACAAAATTTGACAATAAAATTATAACTTTTAGATAAGTTCGATGATATATGATAAAGTTCGATAATATTAAACAAAGTTCAACGATAAAATTATAAGTTCGACGATATATGACAAATACTTATCGTCGAACTTTGTCATATATCGTTAAACTTCATAAAATTTAACAAAAATTTGCAAGGGACAAACTCCATAAGAAACTTTTGAATGTGCATTAGTTGAACGGTGAAATAGCCATAGTACCAAAGATTTCTAAGCACGGCCCCTAGGACATTTTTTTATTCAAAAGTCAATGTTCCATCATTGCTACTTGTCTTCGTGTTGACGCCCGCATGTCACGTGTTGTGACAATGTGCCATTGCAACATAAGAAAATGTGAGCCCAATAGTAGTGGCTGTGTGCATGAAGACTGCAAACATGTTCTAGGTACTGTTAATCGAACCATGAGGCATTCGTATGAACAAAACTTAACCTATTGATTCTGGAAAATTTAAAACTGTTCTCGAGCCCATAGCATTAGTTAACTAGTTTCTAATGTGATTAACTATTAATTTTCAGTTAACTAATATTTTTCATACAATTAAAGCATAAAGATATGAATACTAAATTATTAAATATCAAGTAACTACTAATTTATATAACATTTTAATAAAACATATAATTGAGATTTTCATCAAATACAAGTTACACATTACGCAACCCAATTGTCATTCAAAGTAATAAAATAACGAACGTCGAAAAAAAGATTACTCAGTGCATTGATCAACTGGTGGCCGACAATGGGCAGCTAGCGACCGGTGGTTGGCAATTGGTAACAAGTGGTTGGTAGCCTAGTGAATTCAAACTCATTAATTGTCATTACAAATCGTCCGATCAAATTATAGATTTCTGGCAACACACCACCAATAATAAGATTAATAAAAGAATACACAATAATTATACAAAATATTTGAAAAAAGAATACACAATAATTATACAAAATATTTGAAAAATATGCGTGTTGTGTATATAATTTCTATGGGTATCATTTTAGGCCCTGCTTCCTTAGGTCTCCACAAGTAATGAATAAAAAACACAATGAATCTGGACATAAAAATTCAATATATTTTCTATTTTTTTTCTTATGGATTTTGCCTAAGGAAACAGAGTCTTAGGGTGTGTTTACTAGAAAGGATAGAAAACGGATGGAAAGAAAAAATTAAAAAGAAAGGAAAATGAGTGGAAAGGAAAACTCAAAAAATTTTCCTTTCTTGTGTTTATCTGAAAGGAAAGAAAACTAGATGATTTGATATAACCACTCCATCTTTATGTTTTCATGCTCTTATTATTAAAATATAATTAAATACTTATAAATTAACTAATTACCATTAGATATAATTATTATTAAAATAAAAATATTAAAAATGATAAATATGTAAAATAATAATAAATTATAACAAATACTTTAAAATATTAAAATAATAAAATATAAATTATTCACTTTAGCAAACATACTCATAATAATGTTTCATATAACAAATACATAATTAAATGCATCAATACCACACCAACTAACAACAATACATAATTAAAAGCATCAATAACACATCAACTAATAAGAATACCACATCAATAACATCTTAATAACAACAATACCACCTCAATATATTCAATATCATATCAACATACAATATTACCAATCAAAACCACATCAAAATATATTCAAAACATCAATACCATATCATACAACCATCTTACCTATCAAAACCACATCAACAATGATTCAAAAGCATCATTATCATATCAACACACAATATCACATAAACACATCAGTAGAATAGCATCAATACTATATCAACATAGTCAAAATAGTACATAATCCAAAAGAACGTCCATTCACAATCCAAAATACCACTAAAACATCACCATAGTCAAAATATATTGTAATTTAGTACAGTTTTCAAAAAAGCAAAAAAGGATATCTCATGTACTCATGGTACATAATCATTCCACATAGCATGTGCTATATCATCTCTAAGTTGAATTCCTTTCTTAGCATCTTCATCTAGTCTTTCCGTACTACAAACATCATGGCTGTCGGAATCTGCTAATTCCGCATCCACCTCAGCAATTATGCTATTGTTAGGATCAACATCCATTAAGTAGTTGTGTAAAACACAACATACAAGTATGATCTGAATATGTGTTCTAACTGGATAATGGGGTTCTGTTCCACTTCCAATTATCGGAAATCTCTTCTTCAACACACCGAAAGTTCTTTCAATAACGTTACGAGCAGACGCATGTCGATGGTTGAAGTGTTCTTTTGAATTTTGTGGAGCATGTTTCGAATATTCTTTCAGATGATAGCGGACTCCTCTGTAAAGTGTGATAAGGTAATTTTTAATTCCATAGCCAGCATCGCCCAAGTAGAATTTCCCTTCTATAATTTTTAAGTTATCAGATCTAATGAGTGCATCCTTTAATATACGTGAATCTGATGTTGTTCCCTCCCACCTAGGGAGGACGTAAGTAAATCTCATGTCAAATGAACACACTGCCAAAACATTTGTTGTTGGCCAATCCTTTCTCCCCCTAAATCTGATGCATCTTCAGAAGGAACTCTTACACGTATGTGAGTCCCATCAAGAGCTCCTAAACAATCCTGCATATATATTATATTTTAACAATTAAAATATTAGAATAATACAAATAGACATAACCCTAAACATACCTTAAAATAAGGATAGAATCTTGATGTATTGCATATCTCACGAGCTTCCACTGAACCATCAGGTTGCTTGATAAAACGAGTGTGTAAGCTAATAATAGCTCTCAACACCTCATGGAAGTGAACACTTATACTTCTCGGAGAATGGTGAAAGAAAAAGGAATTAATGAAAGTTTTGAGGGTGCCAGTGACCAATTAATGAAAACTACCCTAATTCAGGAGAACCAGTGTGAGGGACTATATTCCACAAAATCAAGTAAACAGAAGCATACAAATAACAAAAAAATGGATGCACAATTACGAGACAAATATCTTCAATATAATCAACTGTTTTGAGGGAACAAACAGTTTTCTTTTAGCAGCCAAGTATTAAACTGAAGTCACTAAGCAGATTTATGATCCCACTAACAATATAATCTACAGGTCTGTGTTTTCAGCAGATCAATCTGTATGACCTCATCATATATGAGAGCTATCTAGAATGATTGAGCAACAATGTAGGACAGATCCATGTACATGAAATTGATGCAAGATTGGAATTTTTTTTCTTACTTGCAAGAAGGGGCGCGGCGCAGAGCAAGGAGGAAATAAATTAGGGCAAATGAGAGGTGGAGGGAAAAAGGGGGCGGTGGCAAATGAGTGAAGGCCGGCGGAAGAGGCAGTGGCGGTAGAGGCTCGGCAGACAAATGTAGAAGATGTGAGGAAGCAGAAGAGTGAAGAAGAGGAGAAGCGGAGGAGAGCAGCAACGTTCGGCAGAAGAAACTAGTAAACAAGAGGGGAGAAAAAAATTACTGGAAGTCCTGCAGCGTCGACGGCTGGAAGAGGAGAAGATCGGCGGCAGTGGCAATGGATCAGTGGTAGAGGCGATAGTCAACGGCAGAGGCGAAGATCGCGGGAGAGGCTGGCTAGGGTGCGAATAACAAGCGTCCACGCTTCTTTTGCTTTTCCGTTGATGTCAGAGGGATTGGGATTCGAAGGAAAAGCGTCTAATTTTTCTTCGCTTTTCCTTGCTATCCTTTCCATCCATGCAGGTATGCAAAGGAAAACTGAGTTTTCTTTTTTTTTTCCTTCGCTTTTCCTTTCTTGTAAACTCAATGTTAAGGTGTGCTCGTAGATTTGGACTGGCCGCAGCCCATAATAGAGGATGGCAGCTGCCCAACCCTGTCTACGCCCTCCGTGAACACCGCTGCCATCCCCATGAAAAAGTGAGACTCTACGTGGCAATGGAATGCCCAAACCCCCGGGTTATCAGCGCGGAACCTTAACGCTGTCCACCCATAGGGGTACAACGCCACCGTGTTCTTCATGATCGGATCTCTTAAATTGAACTTGCTTGGATCAGTCTCTGGATCAAACCTACCAAGCCCGTAGCCGAGCACCCAGAAATCGTGCCCGTGCAGGTGCCATGGGTGTGTCTCGCTCTTGTTCGCATCTAGCATGTTGGCATTCTGTAGTACAATGTCAACTGTGGAATTGAACTCCAATCGGTAGATGGGATTGCCAATCGTCGCATTCTGGTTCATCTGGACACCGTATATATCGTAGTTCTTGTAATCGTACATCTCCGGTGCCGGCCTTTGGTCGAACACATGGTGCAAGTTATGCTTGAGGGCGATGAGGTATGGCGTGTGGGTAAAGGTGAACGATATGTTGTTGAGGGACCATTTCGTGTAGCCGTCCACCTTGTTTTGTGTGTTTAGCATGATGATCGTGCGATCGGCGATCTTTGGCGGTGGGTGGATGTAGTTAGGATGCGATCGGACGGCGGCACTTTGGTTCAACCTGTACATTGTGTCGTTCCAGAGAGGCCCAGTGGGAGGAGCGGTCGTGGGAGACCTCTTCCGGTTGTTGGGGTAGTAATTGAGGATGCCAGTTCCGGTGGGAGTGCCGGGCTTTCGGCTAACCACGTTGACAGCGAGCCAGTAGTTGCGGTGTTACGTCCGTGATAAAAACGGACGAAAAAGGATAATATTTTAAAATAAAATATTGGTAAAAGTTGAATGATGGGACGTTTCTGGAGACGGTGGTCAAGCCCATCTCCTCCCATCACTCGTTGTCGCCGCGCTCGCTCTCTCCCTCTTTATTTTCCCCGTCGCCCGCGTCTCCCATCACGATCGAACGAAAGCTCATTCCTTTCGTTGAATCCACTCCCGAGCGCTTCCACCCCCATCCGGCGACCATTCCGACGAGCTCCGGTGAGACCTGGTGCCGGCGAGACCCAGATCTGCTTCCTGCGAGCAGATTTCTGGCAAACCTTCTTTTCTCTCGCGTCCGACGGAAAAACTCCAGATTCGACGCCCAACGCGTCTCCAGCGACTCCAGCGACCTTCCTCTAGCCTCGGCGGACGTTTCCGCCACCAGCCGACGCCTCCCCGACGTTTTCTTCCCCGGCTCCGGCGAGTTGCGCGAACGGCACCGCCGAGCCTTCGACCTCAGATCTACGCGATCTCCGGTGTCTCCCTGGAAAACGGACTGTACGGCCGGACTCACCTCGCTGGCGGCTTCCTTGTGGTATTTCGGAAATTCCGATCGGTCGCCGAAATCACTATTCTGGCGATCACTGTAGCGGCGGCGCTACTATTCCGGCGAACTTTTCGGCGAACCTCGAGTTCCGTGCCGACGACTCGGTTACGCGCGCGTGGTTGGTTCTCGCGTATCCCGACTTCCGGTGGTGATTATTACGTTCGCACGTGGCTGCGAACTAGGTTAGTACCCGTACTCCGTCTCCGTACACGTATTATACTAACGCATGCGAACATAACCCTAGACTCACGTATACCTGTCAAACTTGATCTAATAACCTGGTACGACCTGATTAGCATAATGAAATCGGATTAACATGTTAATTGTTGTTAAATGGATTAAAATAGAATGATGTGACTTATACACGATTTACCCTGTTAGGTCCTGTTGATTGATACTTGACACTGTGTTGGTTGGATCTGTACTGTTCGGCTACTGTTGAGGTAGGGATTCTACCTCTGTCCTTTGTTACGGTGCCAACCGCATGTTTAGTTAGCGGCACCTCCCTTATTGCTTATTACTACTGTTGATTACTGTTCTAATTTCCGTTCTGCTCTGCGTACATTCCTGTTGACATAAACTATTGCATGAAACACGGTATGAGTATTTTCGGTCCTTGCATGTTTATTTGTAGTTGATAGGTGGTATGGGTTCTGTATATGTACATTGAGGATTGACTGTCTAGCGATAGACATGTCAGTATACCTCAGATACTGCCTGTGAGATTTCTGTCGAGACTGTATGATCGTCTCTGACCAAGAGAGTCCGATGTTATGGGCTTGAGGTCTGTTATCATCCCAAGTGAGGGGTTGTACTGAGTGTAGGACGCTACACTAGCGGGCTGTCGACGGACAGTCGTCTCTACTGTTCGGGGAGCCATCAGTAGGGACCACTCTATGTTATAGAGTTGCGGGTCGAGGACCACTGCTGTACCAGCTCCCAGATTTTATCTGTGTATGAGGATACATATATATTGATATGTATATTGAGATTTGATTATACTCTATATGGTCATATAGAGTCAGGGTTGTATCCTGGTAATTCTTGTATCTGATCATGCACCATATTATTGAAATATCCCTACTTAGCCTCCGGCTAACCCCCTTCGGTTTGCCTCCAGGTTCAGGCGCGGCTCCACCTGGAGCAGAGTAGATAGTTAGTAGTTGGCCACCAGTCTGGGTGGGTTGTGATGCATTTCGGTCTGTTGTTATTTTTATGCTATGATGTTGGACTCTGTTGACCGCTGCGCCGGTCATGTTATCTGTTGGTTTGTCGACCGCTGCGCCGGTCCTGTTGTTGTTATTTCTGCTGACCGCTGCGTCGGTCTATGTTTCTTATCTGTCGGTGTTGTATTATGGATATTTAAGGCCGGGTTGGCCTCTGTTTAGACTATTTTATTTCAGTTTGTATCTTTCGGTTGTCAGGAGTGATTGACAGGTACAGTGTTGTGCGTCCCGAGGTCCAGGATTCCCGGCGTGGGATCCGGGTGGATTTTTGGGGCGTAACATGCGGGAAGGGTCTTGATCGGCTGTGAGGAGGACAGAGTAGGTCTCGCCGGAGTAGATGTTGAGGTTTTTGACGATGACGGGCTTCACGTAGTTACCGTCGGCCTCCACCACCATGAAGTTGTGCCCCTGTTACATGTGTTTTCGTCAGAGAACATGTATATGGCTGCTGTAGCCACTAAATCGAATCCCTTTTTTGAGCGCCGATACCTCGATTTCGAAATTAAAAGCCGATAGAGAGGTGATGCTGGCGATCCGAAGGCGATAAGTCTTGCCGGGGACGACGGTGAGCACGAAGGGATCGCACTCGGGATTGGTGGCATTGCAGACCGCGGTTGCTGCCTCCAGAGAGCAGTTGAACTTGCCTCTTCCGTTGATCAAGATGGACTGAGGAAACCAGAAAGCAATTTTTTTATGGGAAAAAAAAGGAAAAATTATACTTACTGTTGGCGTGAACAAGTGCAAGGGGCTGAAAGCAGACGAGGACATGCAACCAAAGAGGTACCTGAGGCTCCCCGACCCACACGAAGGGGATGGAGTTTAGGCCAGTGGAGAGCTCATAGGTGCTTTTGTGCCACCAATCATTGAGGATGATGCTTGTGTCGTGGTCGTAGGTGAAGGGCTCGACCACGCCATCAGACACCGCCACCTGAATGAGGCCGTACAGCCCTGCAGACCTCTGCATTCCATAGTGCGCGTGGTAGAGGTAAGTCCCCGGCTGATTACAGTGGCAGAGAGGGGGATGATGATTAGTAATCAGTAGTTGCATAAAATCAATCTTGATTTAGAATTGAAACTCACTCTATCAACAACGAATCTGTAGGTGAAAGTCTCGCCCGGCTGGATCGGGCATTGGGTGACGCCTTCGGTGCCATCGAACCAGGGAGTGCCAATCTGACAATTATTAATCCATTCCTATGAGCTGGGTGTAATTTAGGTCCATGTATATATTATTAATTACATATGATTATCATTAATTTAGTCCAATTAAAATAATTAAATAATTCAAATAAGAAATTAAATAATGGAAAGTAATATCATGGTATGAAATATTTAATGTGTATAGACTAAAAGATTATTTTTATTTTTGTGATAGATTAAAAATAAAAATAATATTCCATTATATGACATGGTGAAAATTACTTCCCCTATAAAAGAACCCCATCATCAAGACATAAAGTATCATCATCAAGTGCAAGAGAATAAGTGTATATCTCTCGTGTCCAAGCAAACACAAAGTTAATTTCAAAGATAAATCGATGAATTAATCACGTATGTTTCTGCTATATTATATATTCTCGATATTTCGATATAAAAAATTTATTGTGATGAATTATCATATATCTCCTAAATTTTTTTAACAATTGGTATTAGAGCAATTTTATATTGATTCGAGACTAAAGGGATATTTTGTCATGTTTAGGAGTAATTTTTTTATCTATTATTGTTTGACGCGTACAAACTTTTCTTTAAGTAGGAGCAAGCAAAGAAATAGTTTCTTTTAGTATTTAAAACTTCTTCTTCTAAGTTTCAACCTTATTCTCTTCAACTTAAAAACTACTTTGGGTATGTTTCGTATAGCTGATTACTTTTAGCTTTTACTGGTTCAAAAAATGCTAGTTGAAAAATCGCTGGCTAGAAAAGTCAAGTCGTGTTTGGATAAATAACTGTTCTGCTCAGCAGTTGTGCTCCTCTTGCATACATAACCATTGGCTATAATACTTTGAATTTCATTAATGTTTAAGCATTAATATCAGGTGGGCTATAGTGAAGAATAAGGATATTGCCAAGAGAATGATCTAGTTCATAGAGCTATGCATTATAGCGGTGTCAAAGGACTCACAACTCCAAGCAGCAAAGATTCTTAAGGTAGTCTCTGATGTGTATCAACTCCGAGTGGCAAAGACTCTATGAACTTGATCATTCTCTTGGCAGTACCCGTAGCATTCTCTTGGCTATGAACATAAGCAAAGACTCTCTTCACTATAGCCCACCTGATATTAATGCTTAAACATTAATGAAATTCAAAGTATTATAGCCAATGGTTATGTATGCAAGAGGAATAAGTCCACATCTTATGGCAGTTGAAAAAAAAAGTATCCTAGATGAGTTCCAACATGACTAATGCTCTTCGAGACAGAAAACAACATGATATCATGGTCTATCGCACTAGTTATGGGTGTGTACTGAGGCCATTAGTATGCTAGGTCATGGATCGTCTTGTCATTCTAGAGTTGAGGACTGCCTCTCTAATGGAGCCATCAGGATTATTAGGAGAACAAACTAACTCAATGTAAGCATCACCTTTGAATGTGGATGCATCTCTAGCCCATCAGTAAAACCTTAATTGGAGGTAATCTGTGAATGTTGGATAAGAGTGCAATTTAATTGATATGTTCATTAAATATGCAATGGTGTCTTTAATTGCATATCAGTCTCTTTTGTATCTATTAGAGGGATGAAGCAGTAAAAATACTATTTGGATAAAAATCTTCTGCACCTAGGGGTGCATCACCATTACATGCTACATGGGATAGATGAAATGTTGAAACTAATTACTTATTTTAAGAGTAGTTTATGATTCATCTATATAGTGTGGTGATTCACCATTTTATGCATTTGCCTTTTTTTCCTTCTTTTCATTATGTACTTCGGATGATAACATTGGAATTAACTATTTGGTTATGTGATAGTTTCTGATGGAAAGAAGACCATTTTGATGGCTAGATGGTTAGGATGTTTAGACAATTAAAATGGAGAGTTTTCTATTTCATGATTTCCTTATGTTTGTTCCATGAACACCTAGCAATTCTCACCTTGTAGCTATTGAAGTTATACCTATATTTCTACTAGCCGAGTGAAAATTGAGTCTACAACTGAGTTATCTCCACAAGTTTCTATCTTGCCTATACTATTTTACATTTCATGCCTATACTATTATCATTTGCCTATTTATATTTATTAACAAGATCTTACACTTAGTTCCAATGATTTTTTTCTTTCTAAAATTTTTGTCCTTTTTTCTCATTCAGCTAGTCCAAGTTAACAAGTGTTTGTTGGTCCAAGTATGGTCATTATTAACTTGCTTCTACTACTAACAAGTCATTGATGCTGTGGGATGTGGTGAAAGGGGAAAAGAGGACACGAATAACTCTGTAGCTGTGCCGATTATGCATATATCAAATACAGGTAACTTCAATTCATCATCTACATTTTGTGATGGCTATGCAACTTCTCTAGCTATAAATTTCTTTTCACTCAAACATTTTTGATAACTTGAATCGCATTCATATGGATAGTAGAACATAATTCAAAATTAAGCTACCTTAATTGTTTTAAAATTTCTAATAACTTGAACTTAGTAGTATTTTTTTTCCCTTGCTTATATGCTTCTTATCTGCAAAGGGTAGATAATTATATATCTAAGCAATAATAATGGCCCAAACCTCACAATCAACATCAAAAATGGAAAAGTAGTGTGGAATCTACAAACAACGTTGAAATTTTATGATGTTTGTATTATTGCTATCGATAAGAACATGCGTTTCGGAACACATTTAAATGCTCAAGGGTAGAAATTTGTTCTATAAAACTTTCAACAATTGACTACATTGACATATAATAAAGTGTAATTAAAGAACAAATGAGATCAACTAAAGGCCGATTGGAAGTCATGGAAAGAGTTGAAAGGTAGAGAAACTGGTTTAGGATGGAATGCAAGGTTAGAGACGGTGGATGCAACCCCTGAGTGGTGGGAAACTAAGATTGCAATATGTATATTTAGACCTTGTTGTTGTTGTTATTATTGTTATTATTGTAGTTTATAAAGTGATTCATTATTTTAATATAATTACAGACTAATAAAGAGTATGCCATATTTGCGAAAAAAGGATATCCATCCTAATATCGAAATAAAAAATTATATTATGTTTGGACAGACAGTAACTACATGAGAGTTCTATTACACATCAGTTGTTCCTGAAGAACTAGTTCAAGAGATGAATACGTTATATGAAAAATATGAGCCATATGATGAAAGTATGAAATCATCTCGTATACCATCATCCTCTCGTCAAAGTCAACATGGTAAAAGAAAGACTACAAATACAGTTGGATTTAAGGATTTTTTTTGAATCTACTTGCAACATCAATTCAATAAAATTTAATAGACTCTCTAGGCTATACTGTTAAAGAGGTAATGGCAGATTTAAGATCTCTTCCAAGAATTGAACATGATATTGAGATATACCCTTTTTGCTGCAACCCAGTTTCGAAAAAAAAAAATCAAATAGAGTAATGTTCAAAGAAATGGAAATAGTTGAAGAGAAATTAGGCTTCTTGAAGTATTTATTAGATTCATCGAAGAAGCATTGACCTATGAGTTTGAGATGTTATAGAACATTAACTATCACTATATTGTTGTGTTTGACGCACTACATTACGTTTGTTGAACATGTGATGTGTTATATTTGTTGCACTTGTGACTTATGTTAAGTTTCATGTAGTACATTATGTGATATTTTATATTTATTGTCCACGTGATATGTTATATTTGTTGAAGCTATGATGTTTTATATTTGTTGAAGCTATTTATTGTTGATTACTTATGTTATGTTGTTATTTGTACAGTTATGGATTGTCCTAATCGTGATAGTAATGCTACAAAGGAGTTTATTGATTTACAGAATCTTACTGATACCTATTTTGGAATGTAATTAATTGTACTGTACTTGCTATGAATAAGTATTACTCATCATATTTACATAAGTCCTCTTGTATGGTATCATCCTATTCAGGTATGGGATGGATGAGAGAAATAATACAAGGACACCTAGAAAGGTGTAGGAGAATGATAAGGATAGAACAAAATGATTTTATACAATTGTGTCATATTTTAGATAACTCATACAATTTGAAACCGTCAAAAAAAACATATCTATTTATGAAAATGTTAGGCTCTTTATCTATACATTAGCATAGGGGGCATCGAATAGGCAAGCACAAGAAAAATTTTGACATTCGGGTGAAACTATAAGTAGAATTTTCCGTGAGGTATTGAAATCAGTTTGTAAGTTTACAATAGTCATGATAGAGCCCAATGATAAAGTGTTTCGAGATATTCCACTATAAATATTACGTGACAATTATTATATATTTCATTTTAAGGTAAGTTATGATTATTTATTCAAATTTACAAATGAGATATTATTTTATACTGATCCTCTTTTTTTATATAAGATTGCATTGTAGCTATTGATGGTACACATATAGTTGCAGCCATCCCAGTGCATGGTTAGTTGTAATTTATAAGAAAGATGGGTCGGCCAACCCAAAACATGCTAGCTGTATGTTCCTTTGATGTGAAAGTTATATATGTACTAGTTGGATATGAAGGTACAACTCATCATACACGTGTTTTTTCAAAGGCATTGACTCTAAATTTTCCAAAACCTCCTACATGTATGATACAAAATTTTAACTTTTATTTTTTTTATATCTATATTGCAATTGCCAATTACTATTTTATTTAAAGTTTACAGAAAAATATTATTTAGTTGATGTTGGATACTCACAAATGAGTGGGTATCTTGACCCATACAGACGAGTGAGGTAAAATCTTCACGAATATCAATAAGGGCATTCACCAATAAGGCCTTAAAGAACTATTTAATAAAACACACTCCTTCCTTAGGAGTTGTGTTGAATGAACTTTTGGAGTATGAAAGAAGAGGTAGAATATATTACGCAAAATGTTGTTGTTTGTATTTGAGGCTCAAGTTAAAATTGTAGTTGTATTAATGACACTACATAATTATATTAGGCAAACGATGACATCTAATGATATTTTTTAAAAATGTGATGATAATCTTGATTGCAATAATGCAGCTGATTCAAAAATTAGTGAGGAAGTTGTTGATGAGCAAGTAAATTCTATTTAAATAGATATGCAATGTGTGGGGTCATTTTGTTACATTGAGGATATATTATGACCGTTTCAAATCCACCTTAAATTAATAAGTCTTTTTGTTTAATGGGTTCTGGCTTCCAATGAGCGCAAGCGTTCATTGTTAATTACCCCTAAAAGTAGGGAACCTTTGATTAAGAGATCTATAATACGCAACAAGATAAGAGAAACAAGTTGGACAACATCATTTATAATCGTAACGAAATACAAAGTTTTGACATAATATTTAAACGATAAGAGGAGGAGCTTTTCATCAACTTGAGCGTCTTGTGTCCGTTGGGCGTTTGGCTTTGAAGCATCCCGTTGAGTGATATCCGGTCTAGGCAACCTGATGTCATATTGAGGAGCTACGCCCCGATGATAAACACCGACGTACGCACCTCCCAAACAATATTCCACTGAAGTTGCGTTTACACGTGTTGGATATCTGACTTGGGAAATTATCCGGCCTCACGGCGTGTTGGATAATTTGATTTGAAATTATCCGGCCTTGCGGCGCGATGGATAATTTGATTTGAAATTTATCCGGCCTTGCAGCGTGATGGATAACTTGATTTGGGAATTTATCCGGCCTCACGGCGTAATGGATAACTGGGTTTGGAAGAAAAATACCCGGCCTTGATGGCGTGTGGGATAATTTGATTTGGAAATTTATCCGGCCTTACGGCACGCTGGATAATTTGATTTAGAAATTTATCCGGCCTCACGGCGTGCTGGATAAATTGAATTGGAATTTACCCGGCCTCACGGCGTGTTGGATAATTTGATTTGAAAATTTATCCGGCCTTACGGCGTGCTGGATAATTTGATTTGGAAATTTATCCGGCCTTGCGGCATGCTGGATAATTTAATATGGAATTTATCCGGCCTTACGGCGTGGAGGATAATTTGATTTATGATTTTATCCGGCCTTGCGGCGTGTCGGATGACTTTGATTTTGAGAGTTCATCCGACCTCGCGATGAACGCAACGTCGTACTGAGGAAATGCGTCCCGACAATAAACGTCGGCGTTTGCACCACCCAAGCAACACTTCATTAGGATGTACCGGGACTTTCGGTACGAGCTATACTTTTGGGGCCTGTATTCAGTTAAACGCGACTTGAATCAGTCTTGCAGCATGGGCGAACCGGCCAGAACCACGTTATCACGCGTATTGTATGCATATTTATTTATTTGTTTGTTTGGATTGAATCCGGATGAGGACTTTCATTAGCTTGTGTCTTAGACTGGAGCTCCATATTAGCGTCATTCTTCCTCGTGTTTATTAAGTCTCGTATGTCTATATTATGTTTAGTCAAAGGGTAAAGTTATCCTTTGACCATGGCATTTCGGCGGAGGATACTGTCAACTCTACTGGAAACGTTGATCTTGGGGAGTTCGCCTTTGGAAACGTTGATCTTGGGGAGTTCGCCTTTCCGATGAAGGTGCCGGCGATTTTGGCGCTAGAGGAGAGTTCGCCTGTGTTGGAAAGGAGGGGAGCAGAGGATTGGCCGAATCTCATGCTGGGAATCTGTCTGCCATAGGGAGCGGCGGCGACACCAGTTCGTGGCCGCGTGGTCAGCTCATGGCGGCGTTAGGTCCGGCAGAGGTGGCTGCTACAGCGTTTCCCAGGCGGCGGCGTTCTCCAAAAAAGGAAAGCGGGAGGCACTCATCCGGAGTAGAGGAGATGAGGTCGCAATCCTTATCAGGAGATGATGATTGCTGCAGATGGCGTCGATGATTGTTGACAGGATGTCGTTGGCGGGTTTGTTCGTGATGTCCGGCAACAACTACAGCAAGAGCAGCGGCAATATCTGAAGGGGACGGCTCTGTCGATTGATGGATCAGGCGTGGTCCAAGCAATGATCAGGCGCAGTCCAAATCCGGGAGCGCAGTAGGGTTTGGTTACGCCAAAGAAGACTTCCGGGGTCTATACCGTGTCGCATCATGGCGAATCCCAATTTGTATTGAAAGATAAATCATGGGCCTTAGCCATTCGTTGTTCACCCGAGCTTTTGATACCGAGTAAACTTGTGTTTTTGGTATCGAATGAACTTGCCATTTGTTTGATGCAGCAAATTAAAGGGACAATTGTCCAGTTCGTCGGCCTTTGGAGGAGGGCTGCCGGAGTTAATTCTGTCGCGGTGAGAGATCGTTCCCTTGGTAATGGCGACTTGGATCTATTCCAGACCCTGACCCGGTGGTAGAGTGGGTTCGGGTTGGGTCTGCCGACGCTGGGCTTTGGCTCGGCTTTGGTGCTGCGTTTCGCTGGCCGAAACCGGGAGTCGGTTGAGTGAAACCTCCCCTTCTTTGTTCTTCCGGTAAGCTTATGGCCTTCGTTTTCCTCTTTCGTTTCCCCCCCCCCTTTTTCATTTTCTTGTGTATATATATATATATATATATATATATATATATATATATATATATATATACATCTTTTATAGCCATGAAACTGGTTGATTTTTTTTTTCTGCGAAGAATTTTTTACAGCAACGCTGTAGGGTCTCCGCGGCCATGGAGACGACAGACTCTTGGTAGGCTCTTCTCTCCTTCCTTCTTTGTTATGACTATCTCTTTCTTGGAATCCTTTCAACGGCTCCTTCGTTCTTTGACTCCAAATAGCCTCACTCGAACCCAGGTTTCCGTATATGCAGGACCTCTGACACACAGTGGCATTCGGCGGCTCTGTAAAGGAAATTAGGCTCTCCCTTACTTCTCTCAACATTACTCTCCTAACGTCTTCTTCTCACAGTACTTCAGTGAAAGGAACAAAGTTTTCACTTCTCGCCCTGTGTCTTCTCCGAGGTTGCAGGGGCTTTGAGAAATCTTCGTGCAACGTTGGTAATGAACCAGTATTCATTCGAGGGATTTTGTTTTACTCTCTTTTTTTTACTCTTCTTATTGTCCTCTCTTCGCAATAAAGGGTCTCGTTCAAGGCTTTAAGGCGGTAGCGGATGGCTTTCTTCACAACAGAGAGTATTCTTCAAGGCTTCAAAGCGATAGCGGTCCCTTTTGATAGGACTCCGTGACGAGGCGTTTCGTCGCTCACAATTACTGTGACTTCTTGAGGGTGGAACCTAGGAGGAGATCAAAAGGTTCTCGAACAGGTACCTCGTCACTATTCTATCCCTTTTTATAGATTCTCTTGGCATTTTAGTTGTCTTCCTCCTTCCCTTCGTCCGGCACCTCCTCTTTTATTATTTTTATTCTTTTATTATTTTTAGTTTTTTTTTTTTGGTTGATCTCCATATCTCTCGTTTTTGTTTCGCACACCCCTTTAGCTCCATCCCGACCATACTTCCGTCACCCTCAGCATGTTTTTTTTTTTTTTTTTTTTTTGCTTCGATCAAATGCCTTCTTGCTATCATATTTTTCTTCAACCGCCCTTATCACTAGCCCTCAAACATAGCACCCAGACGTTTAATGCATCCATGAGGTCCTAAGAAAAAAAGAGTGAGTACAGTACATAGTGTGTGTGTGTGCAGCCATCGTGAGCCAGGTCGCTTAGTGCGACCATGAAGCCTACAGAAGAATGAGAAGAAGGCGTAGTGTGTGTGTGCAGCCATTGCGAGCTAGGTTGCTTAGTGCAACCATGAAGCCTACAGAAAATAAAAACTTCCTTTCATTACCTCCCTCTTGCAGCTTCTATGCTCTTCCTTCTCCTTTGTTTTTTTTTGCTTGTCTCTCTCCTTTTTCTTTTTTTTTACCATCGACACCTCTTTATATCATCCCAGCCTAATGAGACAAAAATTTGCTTGACAGGCGCCTTTTCCTTTCTTGCTTTTCTCTGCGCCTTCTTTGTTTCTGTCAACCGTGTCGGCCTTTTTTTCTTGTCTTTTCACCAGCCTCAACCGCCTCCGTTTTGTCGGCCGCTTCCCTTTTATTTTGTTTTTTTTTTTACTGCTGCGATCAGTGTCCACCGGTCCAACCCCAGCTGCTTTATTTATCAGTTTTTTTTTACCCTTATTCCCTCTTATTTTTAGCTGCTGCAATCGGCGCTCACCAGCCCTTTTGTCGTATCTTTTGATTTCTAGTTTGTCCACCGGTCCAACCCCAGCTACTTTATTTATCAGTTTTTTTTACCCTTATTCCCTCTTATTTTTAGCTGTTGCAATCGGCGCTCACCAGCCCTTTTGTCGTATCTTTTGATTTCTAGTTTTACATAAGGTCATAATTTCTGGTTTTGTATAAGATCATAATCAGTTCTAATCCCATCTCTTCTACTTGATCTGCTGGTGCGTATCGAGTCTGGTGCTCCTAGCCTAGTCCAAAGTCAAAACCGATTTTGACTTGATCATTCTAGCAAGTTTGAGGTGCCTGATAAGTGCTTGATAATTTTTCTTTGTAGCTTCTCATGTCCTCTCAATTTAGAGCTTATAGACATGGAGCACTTATACCCTATTCATCTTTTTTGCAGGGCTACCAAGTCTTCCCTTCTTAGTGTTCTCTTCTTCTCTAAGTGGATTTTGGTAAGTGTAAATCGCTGGTTCCATCTTTCTGGCTAGCTTTTTATGGAATCTCTTTATGACATTTAAATCATTTTTTTTAGCGGTAAACTTTATTCTATATTAGATGGTAGCTTTCTGCAAACATTGGCAAAGGGCTTGCATAGTAATAATTGCATGGAAACGAACATGTAGGATAACACAGATGCTTCAATTGTCCATTTTCATTTAACATCAAATGACATATTGAGTTCTTTTTTTGTGAGGCCTTACTATGATATCTCCAGCTTGCAATATGGATAAAGATCCCCCCAAGAAGAAGTAGCGCGATTCATCTGGTAGTAAAATTCTTTGTGTCAGATTTTCTTTTGTCGATTACTTGCTTGTCTTCTCTCTCTTCTTTCTCTTTTTTTTTATTTCCAGCTGTTGGAGCATACCCTCTACTGTTTTCATGCGCATCCCAGTTTTTTGCTTCCTGTTGGCACGTGTCTATTTATAGCCGAAATAGATCATGACATTCTTCTCTTCTTTTACTAATCCAGTCTATAACCCTTGACTACGGTCAAAATAGATTTCAGCTTCATTTTATTTGGCTATGCGTATACATGTGTATCGAGCAACATACTCTCCTTGTAGGATCAAAAAGTAATTTGGTGGCTCAACAAATTGCCCCCCCAACGGATTTGTATAAGCGAGAGGCGTATACAAAATCGTTGGGAAGACAGAATATTGATATGTTTTCTTACTATTCTTGTTTTCGCTCCAGGTGTTGACTTGGTATTCCGACTCTCCTGTTTCCTTTTTTATACCGTTCATGGGTTTCCTGTGGTCCCGCCGCGCTTCCATGCCGTTGGACGAACCCAACGATGAGGCAATTATAGAATATATCAAGAAGTGCGATTCCCTTGGTCACTTTCGGGGAATATGGCACGAGTGGCGCGATGTGATGCTGGATGGTAGGGATGTGTTCTATAACAAGATACCCCGTCATTTGTCCATGCCTCTGTCGCCGTCAGAGTATAAGGCTCATCCCCCTTTCGAGAGTGGAAACTGGACGCCTTTAGAGCGTAGTGTCATGGGAACGATGAACAAATCCCGTATCTTCGACCAAGGCCCCGACTTATGCTTATGTCTTGAGCCCAACACCAGAATATCCAACTAAGAGTCAAGTTTTCTTTTTAGGCTTGGAAATGGCTTCTAAAAGCGTACCAAGATGGGCCTCGCGATTTAATATTTGTGGTAGCGTCGCGCACCATCCCGGTTACACGGAATGGGCACGATACATCTTGCGTAGTGAGAGGAAGATTCTTAAGAAAGCCGGGATCCATGAAGACATCATGTTGTCACTATTTAATTATGAGTATGATGTTACTTTACTAAAAAGCATCTTAGAACATTGGAGTCCAGTCACCAATACGTGTTATCTTTCTAAAGAGGAGATTGTCCCGAGTCTCTAGGACATGCGATATGTCTGCGGGCTTCCTATATTAGGTTCTCGATATGATGAGCATGTGCCGGATGAAAAGACACTCTTTGGTGAGACCACACATGGCGAGTTTCGATGTTCTCCCTCTCTCAAGGCTGTGTTCCACCACTTCTATGAGCTACTTCATCGGTATTCTGGGGCTGTCTCTATTACTCAGTGGATCTTACATTTTGTTGACTTAGGCACCGCATACAAGACCGGCTTCCCCTCGCCACGTGACCCCTTTGGTGTCGGTTCCGAAAACACACTAGTGCAGGACTATGATACACCCCTTCGACCTCCTATCGCGGCCAAGGAAATGGATCGAGTTACATTTCTCACGGTATTTTTAGCCTGTTGGCTATGCTATTTTGCCATCCCCTACAAGTACCCGAATCGCATTAGACCGGAGGTTTTTATTATGGCCGATAGACTGGCGCGGGGAGTTCGTCTCTCCTTGGCCCCGGCGGCGTTGTCGAATTTATTTCGGTCTTTGAGAGAGGCGTGTACCGCTGACTTCCCGGGCTCAAAGGACACGCTGATTCCACTTCACTACTTGTTTGGATGGCTCAATTTGCAGTTTCAAGGGTTATATAACACTGTCGCTTCTGAGGCTATGAAGCGCAAGTTACCCCTCATGGTGTGCATTGCTGGGGCCCATCCAGTTCACTTTAAAGACCTTGAGGCACGTTTACTCTTTCGTAAGGATAAGATCTTTGGGCATCGTCGGGTCATATTCCCCAACAAAGCAGGATGCCTAGGCGAGCAGGTTGATGTTTAGGATAACCCCGTTGACGTATTGATCGAGGATGGGTGGCTTGCTACCGAATTCCTCGTGAGCATTCGAGTGGGCTGGCTACCCTTTAGGAGTGGAAATCTTGCATCTTTAGAAGTGTACAATCCTCATAGATGCGCTCGCCAATTCGGTTTTGATCAGGCTATTCCTCAAAACGTCCTGGATTATGGAAGATTATCAGGCGACCTTGCGACAATGGCTTCTTGTTGGTGTTTACTGCTCCGGCGTGGGACGTATTCGTCATATGCCATCCCAACTCGTGGCCGGGTTCCTAGATGCAGTTACGAATACTTGAGGTGGCACTCCATGCATTTGAAGGCGCTCTTCAGCTATGACATCAAGGACACGTTTTGTTTCACCGAAAAGTCTCATCCGCGGAAATTCCTAAAGAGGACAACTAGTCGATCGTCATATGGCTTTGAGTTTGACCTCTCGCGGTCCTCATCCCTCAAGCGGCTAAAGATCTTGGACCCGGGGGCGGCATCACCTAGCTTATCTGAGGTAGCATCTATCTTTTCCTTTTTATTATGATATGCGGTATCGTCGATTTGACACTTTTACTTGGGGTGCAGGACATAGGACATGTACGAGGATCAAATTCTGTTCTTAGCGTTGAAGGGTGTCCGGGCGAGGATTCAACTCCGCAGCGAGCGAGCAAGGACGGGTTGACCACCACAGGTGCTATTTTCCTCACTGGACATTCTGTGTATTTCCCCTTTATGCACTCGTTTTGTTGATACAGCAATTATTTTCGACATACGCGATCATTTCTGACATATGTGATTATTTCTGACATGTTCTGTGTTCTTTAGAGGTTCGGACTGCCACCAAGGTTGCTGAGCAGGTACACGCCCACCCCCCTGATGATGCGGTGGACATGGATGACATTGATACCGCCGAATTGTTAAAACATTATCCAAGCGACTCGTCTGACGATGTGATTGGGGCCCTGAAAGGAAGTATGGCTTGTCCCTGGTTATATAGACCGCAAAATTCCTTACGTCTGACTTACAATCTGATCTTGGTGCAGTTGTTCACGTGCCGGTGGAACCGACGAGGGAAGCTGATCCCGGCACAGGTGTGGGAAATCCCCCGATCAACTCAGAGACAAGTAAGGCATAAATTCCTCGAATTATAACCTTTTTGAATAGTGCCTCTAACAATGATTTCATGTTTAATCAGTGTCAGATTTGCTTGTAGGTTTAAAGCATGTGCCAAGTACGTTGGAGATCGAGGCAGGAGGGGTATTTTCCTTACATAATGGTAACTTTTATTCCTCCTTATACTGACAGAATGTTTCAAGAAAAAAACAGCAGGGACACGTGTCCCTTTCCATATATCCTAGTGACTGTGTCGCTTAGCAAGATTTTGTTCTGATTGTTGTTATCATTTTTGTGATATCTTCAGTGCCTGTGTCGGAAGGCATGGACACCACCGCAGGGAACGAGGGGGCCGTGAAGGACAGTAATTTTCATCACCCGTCATCTTTATTTCTTAGCCGCATCATATTACCATGATAATGGGAGAAGAATTTCACTTTTTCATGCTCGTGACTTGTTATCGCTTTGCTTTCCAATCGATTTTCATTGCCAATGTTGCTTCTTTAGTTGTGCATAATCTTTGTCCCTTCTTGACTGTACACAATCCGTTATGACGGCAGGAGGGTCTTCGACCAGTCTGGTATATTGCGCTAAGCAGACTGTTGCAGGGGTGGCGAATATGCACAACGAAGGTATGCCCTCCATACTCTTTCTGCTGGCATGCATCCTGATGTACTTGATTGCGGGTCGTTTCTTTCGCAATAGTAACTAGATCTGTACTACGTACTGGACGACTGTTTTTAGCATATATAGTGAAACTTTTAGTATTCCTGCTTTGTCGATGGCAGGCATGGGGGAGGCGAGTGTTGAGGACGGTCATTCTTTTGGCGATGGTGGATTCCAACGTGATGGGTCCTCCGACAAAGGTAACCTCGTCATGCCTGCACGGTTTGTCATACACCAGCTACGTACCACTATTTTTCTTTAATACCCTATTTCATGTTGTCGTTCCAGGGGTTATGAGTGGAGTTCGGGAGATTACTATGCCGCCACTGCCCGGGCCGTCTACTTCCCGGGTTTCGGATGTAGTCCGGCGATCACAGGAGAGAGCAGCCCGCTTCCTCATTTCTGACTACCTTGGTATATTTCGTGACGAGGATTCATTTCCCACAGTGGAAGAGTTTCTGGCTTCTTCATATAGCATTTCGCAAACTTTGACCAGCTTTAAGGCTCTGGAGGTTACTTGGGAAGGGCTGAGTCGGGAGATAGTAGAAGTCTTAAAGCAACTTGAGGTTGAGCAAGACTCATTGACCAGTTTGGATACTTCTGCTCTTGATTCCCAGATCAACAAAGAGGCAATTGTTTTGGAGGACTTGTGGTCCCTTCAAAACAGTTTAATTATCGAGAAGAACGCTACGATGATGTCTTGTGACTTAGCTAGGGCTAAAGTGAGGCGAATTGACGCACGCGTGGAACAAATTGACGAAGAGAGGGAGAGGCTTCTATCAGAAAGGTGCGCAGCAATTTCCGACATGCAAAATTGCGACGACAATTTGGAGAATATTGAAGCCGCCAAAGCACAGAACTCAGAGTTAATTGATACAACTGAAGTCTACCAAGCTTCATTAGAGACTCAGCGCGAGATGAAGGAAGTTGAGCGCGGCAGGCTTGCTTTCGTCATTAAAGAACGAAGGCACGTGCTCCAGAACATAATCAGAGAATTTTGATGTGCTTCTTTCTGTACTATGCGCTGGGATTTTTTACATTTTGGGATGTCTCTGTATTCTGATGTATCTCTTCCTGTACTATGCGCTTCGGACTTTAACATTTTGGGATGTTTTGTACTCTTTGATGTATCTCTTTCTATGCTATGCGCTTGGACTTTAACATTTTGGGATGTTTTGTACTCTTTGATACGCCATTTACCGGCTCAGGATCATTTTTGTTCTTGGTTGGTTGTAATTGATGTGAGAATGATTTTCTCCCTTTTAGATTGTGATGATTTGCATGGTGCTGTGTTTGTGCCACTTAGGTTGCGCATGTGATATTGAGGGGTTACACTATTCCCCTTTTTTTGATATCATATTTGTGCTTGCCGTTGGATTAAGTTCCTCTGTTCTTCAGCTAGTTGTCTTTGCTTTTCCAAAATCAAGTAGCCGAGAACTCAAAACGTATATTTCTCAGTTTGTCGTTTCCGAAACAAGCTTAATGCGCTGACGGTGCTCTGAAACCTTGTAATCCACGACTTCCCTGAAGAGTTCCGAGTCCGGTGCACAATCCGGGCGGCCATATACGGCCGTTCGGATATTGGCCATGAGTTTTGTTATCTCTCGACCCGAGAAACCCCCAGTCCTTCGCGCAGCTTCCCACAGGACATCCTCTGTGATATTCTTCTCAATTATCTTTCGTCACTTCTTCTTGAACAGGGAATTTCTCAATCGCTTGACTTTACCACAGCATTATGTATTTTTTAGGTAGAGCTTCAGCAATTCGTGACGTTTCTCTTGGCCAGGTAGTGGGAACTCAATTATTTCATCCACGCGGTCTGTGATAGCTACATCTATGTAGGAAATGGCAAGATGAAGGGTATAAGAAATAAGTTTTTTTTTTTTTTTTTTTTTTTTTTACCGCAGGCGGACTTGCGCTTTTGTCATCCGGCCGGGGTGAATACTCATGCAAAGAGGTTGCACAGTTTTAAACAATGGTCGACTAGAAATGAACCTGACATTCTTAATCCTGGTGTTGCTTAGTCAGGCTTAGATTTGCGTCTTAAGCATGGTATTTCTTTAAGAAGCGGCCGTTAATGGGCGGCATCGGGTGCACTCCATCTTGATCTGTCAGTTGGTAGGCTCCTCCTTCGTAGACTTTTCCTATTACGTAGGGTCCTTCCCAATTAGGGTTGAATTTCCCTTTTGCTATCTTGTTGGATATGATGGGTCGCCTTACTGCTAGGACAAGATCTCCTTTCTTGAAAGTGTGTTCTCTGGCTAACTTGTCATACGCCCTTGCCATTTGCGCTTGGTATAGCTCCAGGTTTTGCTGTGCAAGCAGCCTTCGCTCATAGAGTGTATCCAGTTCATCAAGACGTAACTGAATATTTTCGTCCATTGTCATGTCACATTGCATTGCCATCCTCAGCGAAGGTATTTCCACCTCGAGTGGAAGCACTACTTCGACACCGAAGACTAAGGAATAAGGCGTTGATTGTGTGGGTGTGCGATACGTGGTTCGATAAGCCCACAATGCTTCCACTAGCTTCTGATGCCACTCTTTCTTGTTCTTTGAAACGCTCTTCTTGAGCAGCTTGCATAGAGTTTTATTGAATGCTTCTGCTAGTCCATTCACCCTTGGATTGTATATCGAGGAGTACCGCCAATCAATTTTGTGACGCTCTGCAAATTTGTAGATCAAGGCATTTTTGAAAGCCAAACCGTTATCGGATATGATTCGTCTAGGGGTTCCAAAACGACTCAATATATTCCCACGAAAGAAACTGACGACATTGGCGGCCTTGACTTCTTTTAATGGGATGGCCTCCGCCCATTTGGAGAAGTAGTCCGTTGCCGCGAGTATAAATCGATGCCCCAGAGAAGAAGGAGGCTCTATTGGCCCTACTATATCCGTCCCCCATATTTCGAATGGCCATGATGAAACCGTCGGATGAAGAGGGTTAGGGTGTTTATGAATTAAATCTCCATGCACTTGGCACAAATGGCAAGTCTTTGCGCAGTTTATGCAGTCTCGTACCATGCTTGGCCAGTAGTACCCCAACCTCTTGATCTTAAGATACATTTTGGGTCCTGATTGGTGGGCACCACAAAGACCGGAATGGACTTCATGTAATAGGTGGGCGACCTCATCCATTGTGATGCACCTGAGCCAAAGCTGTTCATACGATCGACGATACAACGTGTCATTCACAAATGCATACCGAAGGGCCCGTTTTTTCAATTGTACTCTTTGAGTCTTATCCTCGGGTAGAATACCACTTCTGAGATAGTTAACGAAGGGCTCCCTCCAGTCACGTTCTTGCGTGAGGGAGGTTGTCATAGCATCTGTTACTTCTTTCTTGTCGACGTGATCATTTTCGGCTGGTGCGATCAGCTTCCTGTCTCTGATTACGATATTGACTTGGTCAATGGATGGCCCAGCTAGTTCTTTGGCAAACTTTGCCAGTGCATCCGCTCTACCATTAGCAGCCCTAGCGATGCAGGTCAGAGTGATGTACGGTATTTTTTTTATGAGTTCCACAGCTTTCGTATGATATTTGTGCAATTCCGTTTTCTTGACTTGGTACTTACCCGTCACCTGCTTGACGATGAGCTGGGAGTCGCCGTACACATGCATTCTTTCGATTTTCATCTCCCGCGCGAGCTCGAGCCCGGCGATTAAAGCCTCGTACTCAGCTTCGTTGTTGGTGCAAGGACCAGTGAGGGCTAAGGAGTAATGCAATATTCCTTTTTCCGGGGTGATGAATACCAGGCCGATCCCTGACTTTACTCTCGGGATATTTGGGGGAATAGCTGGTTGAATTGAAGACGCCCCATCGAAGTAGAGTTCCCAATATCCATGGTCGATTTCTGTATTTAATATTTCCTCGTCTGGTAAGTCGTAACTCAGAGGAGAGTCATCGGGGACAGGATGAGCTGCTAAGAAATCGGCGAGAACTTGCCCTTTTACTGCTTTCTGCGACACATATGTGATGTCGAATTCCTGAAGTAGGACGGCCCATTTAGCCAATCGTCCTGTTAAGGTAGGTCTTGTCATCAGGTATCTTAGAGGGTCGACTCTTGATATGAGACGAACTTCATGTTCAAGGCGATAATGTCTTAACTTCTTAATGGCAAATTTCAATGCCAGACACTGTTTTTCAATTGGAGAATAGGAATGCTCTGCCCCTACGAACATTCGGCTAAGATAGTACAAGGCGGTCTCCTTCCCACCGTCGTTATCCTGGGCCAATAGTGCCCCCAAGGATGTTTCCAATGCCGTGGTGTATAGGATGAGTGGTCTTCCGGTGATAGGTGCCCCAAGGACTGGTGGATATGAAAGATATTCCTTGATATTTTTGAAAGCGCTTTGACATGTGCCGTCCCAAATGAATGGAGCATTTTTCTTTGTTAGTTTCGAAAAGGGGTGGATCCGCCCGGATAAGTTGGAAATGAACCTCCTAATATAAGCCAGTCGTCCTTGAAAGGATCTAAGCTCCTTAAGATTCTTTGGGGGCGGCATGTATTTGATTGAGCTTATCTTCGCGGGATCAATTTCAATTTTTTTGTGTCTGACCACGAAACCCAGGAATTTTCCAGATGATACTCCAAACGCGCATTTGAATGGGTTCATCTTGAGGTTGTACTTGCGGATGCGGGTGAACACGGTCCTCAAGTCCTGACAGTGCTCTGCTTTAGATCGCGACTTAACCACCAAATCGTCCACGTAGCATTCGACGAGTTTGTGGATTAAATCGTCAAAGATCTTAGTCATTGCGCGTTGATACGTTGCCCCAGCGTTCTTTAATCCAAACGGCATGACGGTATAGCAAAAGATGCCAATAGGCGTACGAAATGCAGTGTGCTTCTCGTCTTCAGGCGCCATCTTAATTTGATTGTAACCAGATGACCCGTCCATAAATGAGAACACTTCAAAGTTTGACACCGAGTCGATCATTACTTCCGTCATAGGGAGTGGGAAATCGTCTTTGGGACATGCGTTATTCAAGTCTCTGAAGTCCACGCAGATTCGGATTTGTCCATTTTTCTTCTTCACAGGGACGATACTCGCTATCCAGTCTGCGTATTTTTCCTCTCTTATAAAACCCGCCTCGATCAATTTCTTTATTTCAAGGGTGATTTGCTCCTCAAGTTCTATCCTCATTCTCCTCGGTGCCTGCTTTACCGGAGTAGCATTAGGACCGATCGATAAATTATGGACGGCGACCTCCGGGCTGAGGCCCAGCATCTCCTTATATGTCCACGCAAAGCAGTCACTAAATTCATGGAGGAGCGCCTCGAGCTGGTCCTTTTCACGTTGAGAGAGTTGCGCACTGATATAGGTGGGCCTAACATCCTCTTCCGACCCAAGGTTGACCTCAATCAACTCATCGCAGGTGGTCTGCCCCCCATCTTCCAGTTCTTTCGGTGCCCTTTTCAATTCCCCATTTCCTTGTTCTATTGCGTAATTTTCGCCTATTGTCACCATGTTGCAAGTATATGAACGGAATATAAGAGTTTCCTCATTTGGTTCTGTGTATCCTAAACCCCGGGTATTGGAGATCTTCCCATTTGGTAATGTGATATTTCGTGTACCTGGGTTCCACAACTTTTCAAATTGGCGTAACTCACTCTTTAAACGGGGCTTCAAGCAACCGTACTTTTCTACGAGATTTCTTAGGCTCGGAGAGTAGTAAGCAAATGGGGGGACTTTGATGAGTTGCATTGACTTTGGGTTATTCTCTTTGTTTGTCATGACGTGATGAATTTCGTCTGACTGATAGAAGTGTATTGGTTTATGGACAAAGAGCCTTCCTCTTGTGCATTCCCTCTTGCTAGGGACAATAAAAGTCTTCATCTCTACGACTTGTGATGCATTCAGGGGAGTGAAACCCTTAAGATAGCCTTGGGGAACTCTTAATATTCCTACCTCGTATTTCACCATATTTTGTCGCATCGTCAGTCTTTGTGACCAGCCTTCCTTCTCATGAGTTTCAACCACGTCGCATGTAGAGGCTGAGCAGTCACTCGCTTCTGACTCGGAGTCGCTTCCGAAATGGGGACATGACGACAGAGTTGTCTTCTTTAGTTTAGAGATGATCGAGTTCTGTAGCGTTGATTTCGCAGGCTGTGCTGCCGATCCAATGAAATAGTGTGCGTCTCTGTATTTAACTTCATGCACTGAGAAGGGTTGGATATCCCCATCGATACGCTCCTCCCTACCTTCTCTTAGGTATTTCAAGCATTGGTGTAAGGTAGAGGGGACTATGTGATTCTCATGTAGCCAAGGCCTCCCGAGCAACGCCTTGTATGATGTATCAGTGTCGATAACATGGAATTTAACTTTGGTCTTCAAGTCATCGAGCTGCAACGGTAAACATATAGAGCCTAAAGCCTTCTGGCTGTTCTTATTGAATCCTTGGATAACAACTTTTTCGGCCGTTAAATTATGGACGCCTAAAGAAAGGCTTTTTAAGGTCCGCAAAGTTATGAGGTTAACTGATGACCCTGGGTCAACTAAGATTCTGCTTATCTTCATTCTTTCCACGTCTCCAGTCATATACAGCGGTCGATTATGCTGCGACGTTCCTAATAGCATGTCATCATCGTTGAAAGTAATGGACGATGTAGCATACGTACTCAACGCTTCTTTTATATCGGCCTCCACGAAGAATGCTTGGAATTTTTGAGGATTTTGCAGGGCGTAAATAAGAACATCCCTCAGTTCTTGTGACATCATCAAGGCATCATATATGCTGAGGAGGGCGGGGACCTTTCTCAAATGTGACAGTATATTATATTCAGAGGAGGACAGCTTCAGTGGGAGTACTGCATCGTCGCCCACTTCCTGTGTTTCAATTTGCTTTCCTTTGAGTTTTTCCTTTTCTTTGTCTATCGTACGTCCTATTACGACCTTGCCGCTCCTAAGATCCATTTGGCAGGATTCGTTTGTTTGTTTACTGCTTTTAACGGCAGGTGCTTCCTCATATAAATAGGCAGGTAAGATCTCATCTTCAGAGTCACTTCCCAGGTTAATCGCGTTACAGATACCCATCCTTGCGGTAGTGACGGCTTTAGCATTGTCAGTTTTATTTTCCTTTGAGGGCTCCGGGATCACCGATATCATCCTGCAGGACTCCACCTCATACTCTTCACCCTCTGAGTCGTCTTCCAGGAGTCCCTCCCACACTTTTTCAGTGATATAGTGGTGAAGTTTTATAGGTTTAGGCTTTTCTTGCACATACTCTTCAAGCGAGTCGATGTATTTCTTGAGATCGTTCTTTTCTTGCGCCTTAGTTAAAAGGGCTACTCTCTTATTTTTGTTCTTCAATTGAGGGTTCTTTTCCTTTTTCTTTTGACTTTCCCTTATCGGTGGACGAGGTCTCGGCGATACGTATCGTGGGGACAAGGAGTCTTTCCACACTATGCCTGGTATCTGTTGTAATTTTTGGAGGAGTCGCAACGTCTTTTTTGACACCACGGTATTCCACTCCTGGTCTTCTATAGGCGTCGGATCTATTCTTGTTTGAATAAAATCAACCTCCTCGGTTTGGGTTTCATTCAACACCTGTTTCGATAGAGTTATCTTCCCTGTCTTATATTGTTTCTCCACCCAATCTTTGAAAATATAGCAGTCTTCTATTGTGTGCCCCAGTACGCGATGGTAAGGGCAAAAGTTGGGATCGTCAGTCTTATTGCTTTCTTCAGGGCGTTTCGGCTCTGGTAGCTGTAAGCCATTCTTCAGGGTATCCCTAAAAATCTTCATCGTCTTTTCTCTTTTGAAAGAATAGACTTTATTCTTTCTCTCTTCAAGGGTCAATGGCCTGCCCCGGCTATTTTCACCAAGCGTTGGCGCTTTCTCGATTCGAGGTATGTTTGTACTATGGACTTCCACCCTTTTGCCTCTGCTGGCAGCGTTTGTATAGGCGACCTTGGGCTCATTCCTTCTTGGTTCTTCCCTTTTGAATCTCGGGTTCTGCGTATTTACATAGGGTTGATGATTTGTTTGTTCCAGCTTTGCCACTTGGGTGATCAATTCTTGAAATGTAGAAATGTTATTGCCGCAAAGGAAGGGGGCCATCCAGCTGTCGATATTGCGGACCAACAATTCTACGGCTTCGGTTTGCTCTAGTGGCTTTTCGCATTTAATACTCAAATTTATCCATCTTGTAATGTAATTAAGGATGGTCTCATCCTTTTTTCTCCTTGTATCTGCTAGGTCCGCGATCGTAATCTTATCGCTTACCGAAGCAAACTTCATCCTGAAGGCTTCCTCCATGTCAGCCCAAGTTCCAATAACTTCACTCTCCAGTGAGTAATACCACTCAAAGGCGATCCCTGAGAGACTTTGTGGAAACTGTCGGAGCAATAAGGCGTCATTGCCGCCGGTATTCCCACAAGTCGCGACGAAATGGGCTAAGTGCTGGTCAGGGTTTCCTATTCCGTTAAACATCTTAAAGTGCGGTACGATGTAACCTTTTGGGTAAGGGATATCATCGTATGCAGCTGGGTAAGGTCTCCCTTGCCTCCTTCGCGGAGCAATTTTGGTTCCCTCCATTTGCTTCAGCTGGTCCATCACCAATTCTTGTATTTCCTTCCTAGTTAAGGTGATGGCCTCATCATTTGACTGAGCTGGTAAAGAAGATGTTGCCGGAGCGTTATTTTGTTCCCGCGATGATTGTTCTTGGCGTAACATCATCTCTTGCGTCTTTGCAAGAGCACTAGTCACCTTCTCAAACTTCGCCATGAGGATGCTCATGTCGTTATCCCTCTTCTTGAGTTGCCTCTTGAGGTCGGCGATAGCTTCCTCTCTATGATCATGATTAGTGGTCATGACAGGTTCTTCCTCTTCCTCTTCCTCTTCGAAAATTTCTTGGTGTAAAGGGGTCGCTCCTGGTTCATATCGTTGAACAGGCTCCTGGATTACAATAGAGGCCAACTTTTTACCCTTGGCTTTCCTTGCCATGGTCCGAAGGGTATCCTCCTCAGAATTAGAGCCGGCCTCCCGTGCATGTTCCACCATCCGTACCGTATGGATTGTATAACCCTTTATCTCCTTATGGCTAGTCTTGAAACACCTTTCCTTTCTTTTCATATTCTTTTGAGCCTTTTTGTAGGCCTCATAAACCCTTTGAGATATCGTCTTTTGAGCAGTGATATTCTTAGATTTTGGGTGAGGCCTGTTCTGTACGTGGGTTCGCAGCCGCAGTCCCTCTATCAGGTTAGAGTTTCTTAGAACCGACAGAAGTGGTGCAAATTTGTTTGTTACGGCGGTTTCTGTTTTAGCAGCAGAATGGTTACGCCTCATAGGGATTAGGCGACCTTGTTTGCAGAGCCTAGCCTCCTTCTTCCTTAAGGCTTGTCGTTCCTGCTTCTTTGTCTTCTCAGGGTTTGAGAACATAGTCTGGTGGATCTTGCCCCCGTTAATAGTGAAAGATGGTTCCTCCTCTTCTTTGTTGAATATGCCCCCATTATCAGTGAATGACGGCTCTTCCTTTTTCGTGGCAGTCTCCTTCTTCTTCAGGGAGATCTTACTCTTGATAACCGGAGTATTCTTTCCTTTGCCTTTATTGTTCTCGGAGTCTGTAAAGGGTAGATAGATGAACTCAACGTCCTCCTCTGAAATAGAGCCAAGTTGAACGCCATGCATGATTATTGATGCGTCCTCAACAAAGATGTTCAGCTTCTTTGCCATTGCTGTGTAAAACAAGAGAAGTATAAGAACAAGGATGTGAAATCTTTGTGTCGCGTAATATAGATCTCAAAGATGAAAGGAGAAGCCAGGTCCCACCGGGCGTGCCAGAATTTGTGGGGTCATTTTGTTACATTGAGGATGTATTATGACCGTTTCAAATCCACCTTAAATTAATAAGGCTTTTTGTTTAATGGGTTCTGGCTTCCAATGAGCGCAAGCGTTCATTATTAATTACCCCTAAAAGTAGGGAACCTTTGATTAAGAGATCTATAATACGCAACAAAATAAGAGAAACAAGTTGGACAACATCATTTATAATCGTAACGAAATACAAAGTTTTGACATAATATTTAAACGATAAGAGGATGAGCTTTTCATCAACTTGAGCGTCTTGTGTCCGTTGGGCGTTTGGCTTTGAAGCATCCCGTTGAGTGATATCCGGTCTAGGCAACCTGATGTCATATTGAGGAGCTACGCCCCGATGATAAACACCGACGTACGCACCTCCCAAACAATATTCCACCGAAGTTGCGTTTAGACGTGTTGGATATCTGACTTGGGAAATTATCCGGCCTCACGGCGTGTTGGATAATTTGATTTGAAATTATCCGGCCTTGCGGCGCGATGGATAATTTGATTTGAAATTTATCCGGCCTTGCAGCGTGATGGATAACTTGATTTGGGAATTTATCCGCCCTCACGGCGTAATGGATAACTGGGTTTGAAAGAAAAATACCCGGCCTTGATGGCGTGTGGGATAATCTGATTTGGAAATTTATCCGGCCTTACGGCACGCTGGATAATTTGATTTAGAAATTTATCCGGCCTCACGGTGTGCTGGATAAATTGAATTGGAATTTACCCGGCCTCACGGCGTGTTGGATAATTTGATTTGAAAATTTATCCGGCCTTACGGCGTGCTGGATAATTTGATTTGGAAATTTATCCGGCCTTGCGGCATGCTGGATAATTTAATATGGAATTTATCCGGCCTTACGGCGTGGAGGATAATTTGATTTATGATTTTATCCGGCCTTGCGGCGTGTCGGATGACTTTGATTTTGGGAGTTCATCCGACCTCGCGATGAACGCAACGTCGTACTGAGGAAATGCGTCCCGACAATAAACGTCGGCGTTTGCACCACCCAAGCAACACTTCATTAGGATGTACCGGGACTTTCGGTACGAGCTATACTTTTGGGGCCTGTATTCAGTTAAACGCGACTTGAATCAGTCTTGCAGCATGGGCGAACCGGCCAGAACCACGTTATCACGCGTATTGTATGCATATTTATTTATTTGTTTGTTTGGATTGAATCCGGATGAGGACTTTCATTAGCTTGTGTCTTAGACTGGAGCTCCATATTAGCGTCATTCTTCCTCGTGTTTATTAAGTCTCGTATGTCTATATTATGTTTAGTCAAAGGGTAAAGTTATCCTTTGACCATGGCATTTCGGCAGAGGATACTGTCAACTCTACTGGAAACGTTGATCTTGGGGAGTTCGCCTTTGGAAACGTTGATCTTGGGGAGTTCGCCTTTCCGATGAAGGTGCCGGCGATTCTGGCGCTAGAGGAGAGTTCGCCTGTGTTGGAAAGGAGGGGAGCAGAGGATTGGCCGAATCTCATGCTGGGAATCTGTTTGCCATAGGGAGCGGCGGCGACACCAGTTCGTGGCCGCGTGGTCAGCTCATGGCGGCGTTAGGTCCGGCAGAGGTGGCTGCTATAGCATTTCCCAGGCGGCGGCGTTCTCCAAAATAGGCAAGCGGGAGGCACTCATCCGGAGTAGAGGAGATGAGGTCGCAATCCTTATCAGGAGATGATGATTGCTGCAGATGGCGTCGATGATTGTTGACAAGATGTCGTTGGCGGGTTTGTTCGTGATGTCCGGCAACAACTACAGCAAGAGCAGCGGCAATATCTGAAGGGGACGGCTCTGTCGATTGATGGATCAGGCGTGGTCCAAGCAATGATCAGGCGCAGTCCAAATCCGGGAGCGCAGTAGGGTTTGGTTACGCCGAAGAAGACTTCCGGGGTCTGTACCGCGTCGCATCATGGCGAATCCCAATTTGTATTGAAAGATAAATCATGGGCCTTAGCCCTTCGTTGTTCACCCGAGCTTTTGATACCGAGTAAACTTGTGTTTTTGGTATCGAATGAACTTGCCATTTGTTTGATGCAGCAAATTAAAGGGACAATTGTCCAGTTCGTCGGCCTTTGGAGGAGGGCTGCCGGAGTTAATTCTGTCGCGGTGAGAGATCGTTCCCTTGGTAATGGCGACTTGGATCTATTCCAGACCCTGACCCGGTGGTAGAGTGGGTTCGGGTTGGGTCTGCCGACGCTGGGCTTTGGCTCGGCTTTGGTGCTGCGTTTCGCTGGCCGAAACCGGGAGTCGGTTGAGTGAAACCTCCCCTTCTTTGTTCTTCCGGTAAGCTTATGGCCTTCGTGTTCCTCTTTCGTTTCCCCCCCTTTTTCATTTTCTTGTATATTATATATATATACATCTTTTTATAGCCATGAAACTGGTTGATTTTTTTTTTCTGCGAAGAATTTTTTACAGCAACGCTGTAGGGTCTCCGCGGCCATGGAGACGACAGACTCTTGGTAGGCTCTTCTCTCCTTCCTTCTTTGTTATGACTATCCCTTTCTTGGAATCCTTTCAACGGCTCCTTCATTCTTTGACTCCAAATAGCCTCACTCGAACCCAGGTTTCCGTATATGCAGGACCTCTGACACACAGTGGCATTCGGCGGCTCTGTAAAGGAAATTAGGCTCTCCCTACTTCTCTCAACATTACTCTCCTAACGTCTTCTTCTCACAGTACTTCAGTGAAAGGAACAAAGTTTTCACTTCTCGCCCTGTGTCTTCTCCGAGGTTGCAGGGGCTTTGAGAAATCTTCGTGCAACGTTGGTAATGAACCAGTATTCATTCGAGGGATTTTGTTTTACTCTCTTTTTTTTACTCTTCTTATTGTCCTCTCTTCGCAATAAAGGGTCTCGTTCAAGGCTTTAAGGCGGTAGCGGATGGCTTTCTTCACAACAGAGAGTATTCTTCAAGGCTTCAAAGCGATAGCGGCCCCTTTTGATAGGACTCCTTGACGAGGCGTTTCGTCGCTCACAATTACTGTGACTTCTTGAGGGTGGAACCCAGGAGGAGATCAAAAGGTTCTCGAACAGGTACCTCGTCACTATTCTATCCCTTTTTATAGATTCTCTTGGCGTTTTAGTTGTCTTCCTCCTTCCCTTCGTCCGGCACCTCCTCTTTTATTATTTTTATTCTTTTATTATTTTTAGTTTTTTTTTTTTGTTGATCTCCATATCTCTCGTTTTTGTTTCGCACACCCCTTTAGCTCCATCCCGACCATACTTCCGTCACCCTCAGCATGTTTTTTTTTTTTTTTTTTTTTTGCTTCGATCAAATGCCTTCTTGCTATCATATTTTTCTTCAACCGCCCTTATCACTAGCCCTCAAACATAGCACCCAGACGTTTAATGCATCCATGAGGTCCTAAGAAAAAAAGAGTGAGTACAGTACATAGTGTGTGTGTGCAGCCATCGTGAGCCAGGTCGCTTAGTGCGACCATGAAGCCTACAGAAGAATGAGAAGAAGGCGTAGTGTGTGTGTGCAGCCATTGCGAGCCAGGTTGCTTAGTGCAACCATGAAGCCTACAGAAAATAAAAACTTCCTTTCATTACCTCCCTCTTGCAGCTTCTATGCTCTTCCTTCTCCTTGTTTTTTTTTTGCTTCTCTCTCTCCTTTTTCTTTTTTTTTACCATCGACACCTCTTTATATCATCCCAGCCTAATGAGACAAAAATTTGCTTGACAGGCGCCTTTTCCTTTCTTGCTTTTCTCTGCGCCTTCTTTGTTTCTATCAACCGTGTCGGCCTTTTTTTCTTGTCTTTTCACCAGCCTCAACCGCCTCCGTTTTGTCGGCCGCTTCCCTTTTATTTTGTTTTTTTTTTTACTGCTGCGATCAGTGTCCACCGGTCCAACCCCAGCTACTTTATTTATCAGTTTTTTTTACCCTTATTCCCTCTTATTTTTAGCTGCTGCAATCGGCGCTCACCAGCCCTTTTGTCGTATCTTTTGATTTCTAGTTTGTCCACCGGTCCAACCCCAGCTGCTTTATTTATCAGTTTTTTTTACCCTTATTCCCTCTTATTTTTAGTTGCTACAATCGGCGCTCACCAGCCCTTTTGTCGTATCTTTTGATTTCTAGTTTTACATAAGGTCATAATTTCTGGTTTTGTATAGGATCAGAATCAGTTCTAATCCCATCTCTTCTCCTTGATCTGCTGGTGCGTATCGAGTCTGGTGCTCCTAGCCTAGTCCAAAGTCAAAACCGATTTTGACTTGATCATTCTAGCAAGTTTGAGGTGCCTGATAAGTGCTTGATAATTTTTCTTTGTAGCTTCTCATGTCCTCTCAATTTAGAGCTTATAGACATGGAGCACTTATACCCTATTCATCTTTTTTGCAGGGCTACCAAGTCTTCCCTTCTTAGTGTTCTCTTCTTCTCTAAGTGGATTTTGGTAAGTGTAAATCGCTGGTTCCATCTTTCTGGCTAGCTTTTTATGGAATCTCTTTATGACATTTAAATCATTTTTTTTAGCGGTAAACTTTATTTTATATTAGATGGTAGCTTTCGGCAAACATTGGCAAAGGGCTTGCATAGTAATAATTGCATGGAAACGAACATGTAGGATAACACAGATGCTTCAATTGTCCATTTTCATTTAACATCAAATGACATATTGAGTTCTTTTTTGTGAGGCCTTACTATGATATCTCCAGCTTGCAATATGGATAAAGATCCTCCCAAGAAGAAGTAGCGCGATTCATTTGGTAGTAAAATTCTTTGTGTCAGATTTTCTTTTGTCGATTACTTGCTTGTCTTCTCTCTCTTCTTTCTCTTTTTTTTTATTTCCAGCTGTTGGCGCATACCCTCTACTGTTTTCATGCGCATCCCAGTTTTTTGCTTCCTGTTGGCACGTGTCTATTTATAGCCGAAATAGATCATGACATTCTTCTCTTCTTTTACTAATCCAGTCTATAACCCTTGACTACGGTCAAAATAGATTTCAGCTTCATTTTATTTGGCTTTGCGTATACATGTGTATCGAGCAACATACTCTCCTTGTAGGGTCAAAAAGTAATTTGGTGGCTCAACACAATGCAATCAGAATGCTCTAAGTCTAATGACATCATATGTGTGATTTAAATACATTGTTTTTGTTATTAGAATGAATATTACTCTAATGAAGTGCAAAATCTTTTTATATAAGATACAATTTATAGTTTTGGTTAGATGGTACAATTATAAATATGACTTTAGTTAAATTTTTTTGTATATTGTTGTACACAGGATTCCACGTATTATAAGTACTAGGAAGACTTTTGTAAATTTTTTTAAAATAGTCTGCTTAATAGCATAGCACAACTACTGACCAGCATAGTTATTTATCCAAACAGCACCTAACTTTTTAGCTAGCTATTTTTCAACCAGTATTTTCTCAACTAAAAAAAGATAAAAATTCCAATTATACCAAACAAACCTAGAAGCAGCCCTACATCAGCTTCTCACGAGAGTAGCAGTTTCTAGATTTGAAACCCAAAAACTAATAGCTAAATGGGACAGCTTCTCTAAATCAATATTGGGCCAAAATTGTCGGCTAGCAAAAACAGCCTATAAGCTGTGCCAAACAGGCCTTTATAGTGGACCAAAATTACTTATGGGTGTGATTTTGCTCCAGCGTTCATGTCTGTGACTGAGGCTGGCATTAGAGTCGGGCGAAGACAGCCATGAATCGTCCGCAAGAGAACCCGCCGCAGCCTCATCTCTCAACCGCAACTCTTCCTTCACCTGCGAGTCCACGAGTGAACGCCGATTGCCTGCTTGCTTGCAGGTGCATCTGCTCGTCGGCGCCCGCACACATCACTCGCTGGCTTAGCCGCTCGCACGAAGAGATGGATGCCCACAGCCGTCTGGAGAACAAAGCAAAGAAGCAGCACCCGCCGCTGCCTCGCTCGATGACACCTGCAAGCTGGTCGTCCGTCACTTACGATGCTGGTCATATGCCGTCGTTCCAGGCTTGCCTACAGCTGCCGCTCGCCTAAATCGTCAACGGCAGTTCAGCGGTGACTCTCCAGCGTGATTAGGGCAAAAGCCCTTGTGCCGACGACGAGCTCTGGTTCTTGAATGAGGACAGGGGCGAAGCCCTGATTGCTTTGCTAACAAAATTAGGGTAGAAGCCCTCTTTCATTCAACGAATTTTTATTTTATCAGCGACGGCGAAAGCTTGATTAGGGCAGATATCCGCTTAAAACATTTATTCCAAGCAACGAATTTTTAATTATTCTACTGAAGTTCTTAGAAAAGAATTAGCTAAATTTATTGTTTGGGATGAACAACCATTTTCTTTAGCAGAAAATTATAAATTTAAAAAATTTATACATAAATCACTACAACCTAAATATAAAAAAGTAAGTAGACAAACCATGCGTAGGGATGCTATTAAATTTTTTTCTGAATATAAAACTAATCTTTTACAAGCATTAATTACATTAACTTCTTGTATTTCTTTAACATCTGATATTTGGACCAGTAATCATTCTGATCAGTCATACATGTGTATTACGGCACATTGGATAGATAGTGAATTTTTTATACAAAAAAGAATTATTGCATTTAAAATTTTTGAATATCCTCATACTGCAAATGCTATAGTTAGACAATTTCATAGCATTTTACATTCATATAATATAATTAATAAAATTTTTTCAATTAGTTTTGATAATGCAAATAATAATGATAGTGCAATTGATAAATTAAAAAGAATGTTAAATCCAATATTTAATGGTGCTTTTTTTCATATACGATGTGCATGCCATATTCTCAACTTATGTGTTCAAGATGGAATAAGAGAAGTAGATGAACATGTAAATAAATTAAGAAATGCTGTTAGATTTGTTACTTCTTCTACTTCTAGAAATCAAGATTTTAAACAAATATGTAAATCTTATGGTTTATCATATAAAAAATTTAAACTTGATATTAAAACACGATGGAATTCTACTAATGATATGCTAACAACATGTTTTCCATTTAAGGATCCTCTTATATTATTTTATAATGAAAGAATATCTGATGGAAATATTGAAGAAAATGATTGGGATAAAGCAAAGTTATTACATAATATTTTAGAAATTTTTTATAATGCTAGTACTCATTTATCTGGTGTTTATTATCCTACACCATGTTTAATTTTAGAATATTTAGTTTTAATTAGTGAAATTTTTTCTCAATATAGACATGATGAAAATGTTTTTCAAGTAATTTTTAAAATGGAAATAAAATTTAAAAAATATTGTAAAAATATATCTCCTTTATATTGTTTAGCTTCAATTATGGATCCTAAATTAAAATTAGAAGGTGTTCATATTTTATTAGATGAATATTATAAAAATATGAAACTTGAAGGGGTAGATGAGAAAAAAAATAAAGTTTCTAACTTATTAGATGAAATGTATAATGTTTATAATTTAAAATTTGGAAATACAATCAATCCAACTGTCTCTCAAACTAATGTATCAACTAGTAGTAAAAATATTACAGGAAGAATAGGCTCAATTTTAAATAGAAAGGAACATCAACAAGTAGATCTAGTAATTTTAATAAATTAACATTTTTTTTAGAAAATAATCATACATCTTTACTCATAGAAGAACAAATAGATAATTTTGATCTTTTATCAAGGTGGAGATCACAAGGAAAATCATATCCTGTGGTTTCTGCCATGGCACGTGATCTACTAACTCATCCAGTGTCTACAGTAGCCTCGGAGTCTTGTTTTAGTGCAGGCAGCAGGGTACTGGACGTGAAGCGAAGCCGAATGAACGAAGAAAGCGTGGAAATGTGCATTTGTCTTAAAGATTGGCTAGATGCTGAAGATCGTCTTCAAGATAAAGGTGGCCATTCAACCTCATCGGATGATGATGAATAAAGTCTTGGAAGTGCAAGCGGAAGCAACAATGAATAAACGTTGTAAAAAATAGTTATAAAAAAATGTAAAAAGAAATGTAAAAGGAGAACTACGTAGACCTGATTCCTCCTTTGAGTGGGGTATGTAGGCAGCCTGTAACGGGTTCGGTCTGAAATATATAAAAATTTAATTTTTTTTCAAAATTTTGTGCAAAATAAATATTTCTCAATTTCACATTTTATAAATTTTTTCTTATTTTATATAATTTAATTAATTAATAATTTACTTATTTATTTAATTTATTTTAATTAAAATTTATTTTTTTAAAATTTGGCACGCAGGCCAAAGTCGGTCCGTGGGCCAAATTTGGCCCATGGGCCACAATCGGGCCGGGCCAGACACGGCCCACGTGCCACATTTGGCCCGTTGGGCCGTATTCGGCCCGCGGGCTGGATCCGTGCTTAGCTTCTGCCGTAACCATGCCTGGGCCGGCACGGCTAATCGGGCCGCGGGCCGTGTCGGGCCAAGAAGTTTCTCCGCCGTGCCGTGCCTGGCATGGCACGATTGGAAACGGGTCGTGCCAGGCACAGCCCGCCAGATGCCGGGCCGAGGCGAGCCCGGGCACGGCCCATGGCCACCTCTATATGTGGGTGTGTTTTCAGGCTACGGGTCGGGCAGGAATTAAGGGCTCGCTGGGCTGCTAGGCTCATGGACCCACCTAGAGGGTTGGCTAAATCGGCCCAATTAAGTTCGTGGGCTTTAAGGTTAGGTTGGGTCTAACTAGCCCAATTGGGCCTGCAGGTGAACCCAATTTGCCAAGCCACCATTTGGTTCAGGTGGGTGATGCCAACCTAGATCAATTTGGGTTGGGCCCACTGTATACAAAAGCTGCTCTATGCTTAAGCGGCCAGTCTATTGTGCACTGAAGCAGGCACACCTATTGTACGCTACAACAACTTGATCTACTATATGCCAAAGCAGTAGTGCACTAACGTAGTCGAGTCTATTATATGCATAAGTGAATAGACCTACTATAGCTATAAGCATCTGGCATCAGTTTTTTAAGGGGTCATACCAAAACATAATAAACACCTTTAATTTTGGTTTAAAATCAAATAATTACATAAATTAAGTTTGTATGACATTGTGAGATAGATTAATTGAAATTAGTCACTATTTTAATTTGAATGTGACATTTGTTGTTATATTTTTTAGACTAAATTTAGTTTCTATTTCTATTTTGGATGAATTAGAATATTATTGCTCATTTGAAAATAATAAATTTAGTTTGCTTAAACATTCAAATCTTATTAGTAATTGTGTATTAAGTTCTTTTGATAACATTTATATGCTACATGCAGTTACTTCATTTAATGAAACCCTGCATACATGTGGTATAAAACTAAAATTTATAAATGAGAATTCCTCATTTCTATAGCACAAAAAGTTATGTCATATCTCTAAATGGAGAATTGAGAGACTTGTGTGAGATGGAATTCTTGATCCCCTTACTTTTTGCATATTTTGTAGTCTATATTAATTATATAAAGGGTAAATAGAAAAACATATGGAGATTAGTGGCCAATAGAACTTCTGATGTCTTAGAATTGATTTATATAGATATCTGTAGGTTATTCACTTTGGTTTCTTGGAATGGTTAATGATATTTTATTATGTTCATAGTTTATTTTTCTAGATATGACTACCTTTATCTCATTCATGAGAAGTCTCAAGCACTAGACGTGTTCAAGAATTATAAAGCTGAAGTTGAGAATCAATTTGGTAAGCTGAGAATCAACTTGGCAAAAGAATTAAGAACGTCAAATCTGATCATAGTGGTAAGTACTATGGTAGATATTATGGATCAAGAGAACAACATCTAAGACCTGTTGTTAAATTCCTAGAAGAATATAGTATCGTCCCTCAATACATCATGCCAAGAACGCCTAGCCTAAATGATGTTGTTGAGAGGTGAAACAGAACACTTAAGGATATGGTAAGACTTGTGCTTAGTCATTCTTTCTTATCAAAATCCATATTAGATGAAGTATTAAAAAGTCCAGCTTATATCCTTAATAAATATGCAACTAAAGTAAATAACAAAACCCCTTATGAGCTTTGGACGTGCAAAAAATCTAGTTTGAAGCACTTGCACATTTGGGGTTGTCCAAGTGAAGCTTGGTCTTACAAGCCAAATAAAGAAAAATTAGACTCTAGAACTGTTAGTTGTTATTTTATTCGATATTCTAAAAGACCAAGAGATTTCAAGTTTTATGATCCCACTACTAAGATTATTTTTGAGATGAGAAATATTAGATTCCTTGAGGATGTTGAGTTTGAGAGGGGAGATAAAGTTAAAGATTTTATTTTTTTTTTCTCTTCCTTTAATCACTAGTGGGAATGATTAGATTTCTTTTCCTGACATTCCTCAACTGCCGACCAAAATCAAAAAAAAATATTATAAAAGAACAAACTCAACATACTCAGGATGTAATGCCATTAAAGAGATCCAGTAGAGAAAGGAGAAATGCGATTCTGGATGATTATGTCGTCTTTCAAAAAAATTGAGGTTGATATTGGAATGATGGAAGATGATCCAATCAACTTCTGTCAAGCTATGAAAAGTTTTAATTCTCTAAAGTGGATTGATGCCATAAATGAGGAGATAAAGTATATGATTAACAATGACATTTGTGATCTTGTCCCACAACCTCAAGGTACGAAACCCATTGGCTGCAAATGGATATTTAAAACCAAGAGGGATTCTAAAGTGGTATCGAAAGATATAAGGTGCATCTTATTGCAAAAGGCTTTATTCAAGAGGAAGTCATTGACTATAAAGAAACTTTCTCTCTAATATCTTCGAAAGACTTGTTTAGGATTATAATGACATTAATAGACCATTTTGATCTTGAGCTTGATCAGAAGGATGTAAAGATTATGTTTTTCAATGGAGACATTAAGGAGACAATTTATATAATGCAACCAAAGGGCTTTGTGTCCAAAGACTTGGAGTAATTGGTTTGCAAACTAAAGAAATCCATTTATATGCTTAAACAAGTTTCTCGTCAGTGGTACTATAAGTTTCATCAAGTAGTTATTTCCTTTGGTTTAGAGATGAATTTAGTCGATGATTGGATATACCACAAGTTCAGTAGAGGTAAATATATTTTCTTGATTTTATATTGAAAGGAGACCTAGTTTACAAGCGACTAAAACAAACTTGCATCGGAAACACTAGGAATCCCAAGAATCGCATATGAAGAGCATATGATCAACCCTTTTAAAACTCGTATAGAACAAGTAAAAGCATTACCTGAGCCATGATATGAGAGGCGGCTTGGAAGAGTAAAGGGGCGAGTGCCTCTTCTCCAAAGAAGTCACACACAAGATGAAGTAGACTTCCTCCCTTGCGTCCCTTGTGCTAGCAAAGACACCAAGGAGTCCTGATCGTCCCTTGCAAGGAAGATTTGTGTCTCGGCTGGAGGTTTTGGATGGAAACGATTCACTCAAGAGGAAGAAGACGAGTCCCCTCTTCTTTTTTTTTTCGAATGCGTGGGCGATTAAGGGGAGGAATATTCGGCCACCATTAACTAGTGAAAACCGAAAAACATAACTACCTCCATAACTCCCACTTAAACCATCGAAACCTCCATCTTAAATTGAACCATGCGTTCGCAAGTGAACCGGTTCAAACACCATTTGGTCCAAACACAAAATCGAACCAACCTTGGCCAAAATCTCTTTGAACCGAATGGCTCAAGATCTAACCACACATCACATTGAACCCCTGATCAACACGATCAAGAATCAATCCCCGTGATCAAAGCTTACCGATCACATGCCCTAATCAATCAAACATGATTAGACTAGATCTCACTTCCAATCATAGTTTAAATTCCTTTAAACTGAACTAGAATAATTCCAGTCCACACGATCTGACATAAGTAAGCCATATCATCAAATTGTGCGACCCTAAGGGTTTCCTTCAATGTCGGTAACGATAACTTACGTTATCACGATCAGAGAGAGGTATCTAGCAACACATCACTGTCTCCCGATATGAAGGAAAGAGTCTTCCAAGACTACTCCCAAACCACAGCACAAGTGCGAATCTAATTCACTTGGTATACATGTTTCCCTTTACCACTGGATGTTCCCGTTGGACAAGCGTGTCAAGCCTGCGATTCTAACATGATGAAAATGGTTAGATCAGATGAACATAGTCATCTGGGTATGGCCATACACATTCTCAACCATTTCATCCAAGGGCCCCTTAGAACATCACACTCCAACCAGGAGAGGCAATCCTATATCTATCACAAGTGCCCTAGCATGATTCATGCCTATTATCCAAGATAATCCTTAACCATTATCTTTCAAATGATATTGAACTACCTCAAGACAATGCCAATCATCATTTAGAAACACAAGTGATCTCAAGTCAGAGGGAATATACCACTTGCTTGTATACAAGGATTATTCACATTGTGACAAACAATTGAATATCCAAAGAAGGGTCAGTCCAGTACATCCAATGCACCTATGTGTCTAATCTTATTCCATGCTCGAAGCATCCCACAAGATTAGAGCACACATTAGTCTCAATCATATCAAGGCTGTCTCATGTTCACCGAGATATCTCGACTAAGGACAAAACTGAATATCAGCAAAGCTGAACATCATTGAGACATTACTCAGAAGTATACATACAGCAGCAGATAATGTAACAATCTGAATAATAACAATTGCCTTTATAAACATATATATATTGTTTATACATGATACTGAAAATAGCCCAAAGCCTCAAACATTGGCCTCAAGGGCATACCCCAACAATCTCCCACTTGCACTTAAACTAATAGTTGAGGTATCTCAAACCCATATTGTTACAGTGCTTCTCATGCTTCTGCTGCGCCAGAGGCTTTGTAAGCGGGTCAGCTAGATTGTCATCTGTATAAACCTTGCAGAGCTTGATGTCTCCTCGATTAATGATCTCACGGATCAGGTGAAACCTTCTCTGTATGTGCTTGGACTTTTGGTGTGACCGTGGTTCCTTCGCTTGTGCAATCGCTCCAGTGTTATCACAGAAGATAACCAATGGATCTGCACTCGAAGGAACGACACCAAGTTCCTGAACGAATTTACGAATCCAAACTGCCTCCTTTGATGTCTCTGAGGCTGCAACATACTCGGCTTCTGTTGTAGAATCAGCAACAGTTGATTGCTTGAAACTCTTCCACACCACTGCTCCTCCATTCAAGCTAAAAACATAGCCTGATTGCGATCGGTAATCGTCTTGGTCAGACTGGAACGAAGCATCAGTATATCCTTCGATACTGAGCTCTTCCTGACCTCCATAAATCAAGAACATATTTTTGGTTCTGCGAAGATATTTCAAAATGTTCTTGACTGCAATCCAGTGTGCCTTCCCTGGATTACCTTGGAACCGACTGGTCACGCTTAACCCGTAAGCGATGTCTGGGCGAGTACACAACATCGCATACATGATGGATCCAATAGCCGAAGCATAAGGCGTATTGTCCATCTCATCTTTCTCAGACTGTGTTTGAGGACACTGGCTCTTTGAAAGATTCAGACCATGTCTGACTGGAAGATAACCTCTTTCAGAATTTTCTAAATGGAATCTTTCTAGGACCTTATCGATGTAAGTACGCTGGCACAGCCCGAGAAGCCTATTAGATCTATCTCTATAGATCTCCACACCTAGTATATAGGCTGCTTCTCCCAAATCTTTCATTTGGAAACAATTTCTTAACCATGCCTTGACTGCATGCAGTTCAGGAATATCGTTTCCAATGATTAAAATATCATCGACGTAGAGGTCTAGGAAAGTAATCACGCTCCCACTAAACCTTTTATATACACACGGGTCATCTTCATTTTTGATGAAGCCAAATTCAGAAACTGATTCATCAAAACGAATATTCCAGCTTCTCGATGCTTGTTTTAGTCCATAAATGGACTTCTTTAATTTGCATATTTTATGACCTTCTGACGGGTTGATGAAACCTTCAGGTTGTGTCACATACACATCCTCTTCCAGTTTTCCGTTAAGGAAAGCGGTTTTCACATCCATTTGCCATATCTCATAATCAAAATATGCTGCTATCGCGAGAATAATTCGAATGGACTTGAACATGCCTACAGGAGAGAAAGTTTCATCATAATCTATCCCGTAGATTTGTTTGAAACCTTTCGCAACTAGTCTGCCCTTATAGGTAACTACGTTACCATCCATGTCTTTCTTCTTTTTGAAGATCCACTTACAGCCTACAGGGATTACTCCCGGAGGCGGATCAACCAAATCCCAGACTTGGTTATCTGACATGGAGTCCATCTCGGCTCGCATAGCTTCAATCCATTTTGTTGACTCCGGTCCACTGACCGCATCCGCATAGGTGAGGGCTTCATCATTAATGATGTAGACTCCGTCATAGCGCTCAGGCTGACGACGAATCCTTCCCGATCTACGCGGTTCCCGTGATGTCTGAGCCTCAGGTTGAACATTAACCTGATCTATTGGCTCAGGCTTATCCAAGTGTGCTTGACTATTTTATCCCTCTTCTGGAATTTCATCCAGTTTTATTTCTCTCCCACTGGCCTCTTGCAGAAGAAACTCCTTCTCAAGAAAAATAGCCGTCCGAGCAATAAATATTTTATTCTCCTTGGGATTGTAGAAATAATAACCCTTAGTTTCTTTAGGGTATCCGACAAATATGCATTTATCAGATCTGCTGTCCAGTTTCCCTGAGGCGAGCTTTTTGATATAAGCCTCGCAACCCCAGATTTTGATAAATGTCAAGCTCGGCTGTTTCCCATACCATAACTCATATGGTGTCTTTGAAACGGCCTTGGATGGCACTTGGTTTAGTATCTTTGCAGCTATTTCCAGTGCAAATCCCCAAAAGGAGTAAGGTAGAGTAGCCTGACTCATCATAGAACGAACCATATCCAATAAGGTTCGATTCCTCCTCTCGGACACACCATTCCATTGCGGTGTTCCTGGCGGAGTGAGCTGTGAGATAATCCCACACTCCTTCAGATAGTCATTAAACTCACGACTCAAGTATTCTCCACCTCGATCTGATCGAAGTGCTTTGATATTTCGGCCTAACTGATTCTGTATTTCATTTTTGAATTCTTTGAACTTGTCAAAAGATTCACTCTTATGTCTCATTAAATAGACATAACCATACCTACTGAAATCATCAGTAAAAGTAATGAAATATGAATAGCCACCTCTGGCATGTTTACTAAATGGCCCACACACATCACTGTGAATAAGGTCAAGTAAACCTGAAGCCCTTTTACCTTTATTAGTAAAAGGAGTCTTCGTCATCTTACCCATTAAACAAGCTTTGCATGTGTCAAGCTCCTCATAGGAGAATGATCCCAGCAGTCCATGATCATGCAACCGCTTAATGCGCTTCTTGTTAATATGGCCTAGACGACTATGCCATAACAAGGTGCTGTCATCAGTATGTTTGGCTTTCTTATTATCAATTTGTTGTACAGAACATTCCATGTCTAACATGTATAACCCATTGATAATCGACCCAGTTGCATAAACAATACTATCAAATGAAATACAGCACTGTGAAGGTCCGCATTCAAATAAAAAACCTTTCCTGACAAGAGCAGGAATAGAGATAATATTCTTTGTTATGCTTGGTACGAAATAACAATTGTCAAGTTCTAATACAAATCCAGATGGTAAAGAGATGTGATATTCTCCTACAGCAACAGCAGCAACTCGTGCCCCGTTTCCAACTCGTAGGTCCACCTCATGCTGTCCCACCTGTCTTCTTCTCTTGAGTTCCTGCACATTTGAACAAATGTGAACTTCACATGCAGTGTCCAACACCCATGAAATAGAAGAAGCAACCATGACTTCAGTCACGAAAATACCTGAGCCAGAAGTGGAAGGCTTGCTTCCCTTCTTCTCTCCTCGGAGCGCTCTACAGTCCTTCTTCCAGTGACCCAGCTGGCCACAATGGAAGCATCTATTGTCCTTTGACCGCTTCACCTTTTGTTTCAAAGCCTTGTTGTAGCTCTTGATAGGGGTTTTGCCCCTCTTCCCCTTCTTCTTATTCCCAGAAGGAACCATCAAGATAGAGGATGAAGGCTTTCCCTTCTCAAGAGTCTGCTCTGTAGTGCAGAGCATATTCAATAATTCTGCCGGAGTACAGTCGATTTTGTTCATATTGAAATTAATAATGAACGCATCGAAAGAAGCCGGAAGAGACTGCAAGATGATGTCTACAACAAGTTCTTGATTGATGGTATGACCCAGTTTCTCTAGAGCTTCTTTGTACCCTATCATTTTGAGTACGTGAGCTCCGACTGGACTCCCTTCAGCCAGCTTGCTATGAAAGAAAAGTTTCGTCAAGTTATAGCGTTCTGTCCTTGCCTGAGCAGCATACAGCAATTTCAGATTTGCTATAATATTAATAGCAGATAAATCCTCATGTTGACGCTGGAGCTCGGGCGTCATTGACGCAAGTATAAGGCAAGCGACATCAGTACTATCACTGACGTGCTTTTCATAAGCATCTCGAACCGCCCTTACGGCGTTCGTAGCGGGTTGAGCCGGTATTGCCGACTCAAGGACGTACAGTTTCCTCTCAGCTTTAAGGACAATCCTCAGCTGTCTGTACCAGTCTAAGAAGTTTGACCCAGCAAACTTCTCTTTTTACAATATGGATCGCAAGTTGAGCCCTGTGGTGTTCGTTGCTGCTGGAATCTACAACATAGCAAGAACAACAAGGTCAGCAACCATGTTAGAATCATTCCAGGACTTAAGAGTGATTCCTTTTCTCACTATTTTATCTGACTGAAAATCCAATAAAAAGCCCGAAAGAGTGAAACTCTTTTAGTGAGATGGGATCCAGATTTCATACTTGATCTCCGCATCCCGCTCAGGCGAGATAAGATGCACAGAGAACTCAAGCACTAATCACTGGTAGGCAATCCAATGCCACTCGCCAACCCATGCGATTCCCCTTCATCTAGGTAATCCAGAAGACTGTGCCAACTGAGTTGGTACAACACAATCTCTGATTCCTCAGATGGCTGCCTCCATATAGCTATCATGTGCTCAACATGTAGCCTATATGGTCAAGCTGACCTGACCAACTTCCTGGACCACCACGTGCTATGCTGAGCAACGAGAAGCGATAAATCCCTTCTCTGTAGCATGTAGGTGTAATCACACACCGTCTGAAGATAGCTGGGCGTGCCCACTGAGTGGGTACAACACGGCCCCAATGATAGTCAGAACAGTGAGGTTTCGCGTCAGAAGGCAATTGAAAGCTTGATATTGACGTTGGATTTTATCGGTCTTTTATCTTCTTACTATCATGCAAAGCCTATAGTGATAGCAGAAGAATAAAACATACATGTGCTAATATTACTTAAAACAGTAAATAGAAAGCACAATTATCTTATGTGGTAAACGCCCATAAAATATAAGTAAAACCCTAGTTTGACTTATATCTTCACTTGAGCTCTTTATGGCATTCTTGTACCTCATGCGGCCCAAACGCCATCTGTAGCCTAAATGCGCCCACCAGACAGAATGCGCCTGTTCTAGAGTCAAACTCTAGACCACCCACTTAGTGAAGCCAATTGCTGCAAACGCTTCTGCCATATGTGCTGAGTGCTCATGTCTGATGAAATTACATTTAAAACTATCTAGACATGGATTGACACGCAGGTCATTATTCAAATAAATCAAATGTGACTCGCAGATCACAACAAATATATTAAGTTCCAGGCTCACAGGCCCCAGCACAGCATACAAACAGGACAGCCCACATAAGATTAAATAAACACTCAACATTACTCGACTCGAGTCCAATCATTCATGGCAACATGTAAAACTTTTACAATACGTGAAGAAAAAAAAAATATGGCATCAATTTTATTTCCTTATGTGCCCTACTACCTTACAACGGTCCATTAACAGGCATCCACTCGTCAGAACAAGTCAGACCCACTGTCCTTGCATGTACCCAGTCGTAACTGACCAGCGTCGACCCAATGATCGACTATACATGCCTTAAGGACTGAACGTCCTACATGATTCTCGGCAAGCGGGTGCGACCCCGGGCCATTATCATGATCGTTCATCCTTTTTCCCTCAAACAGACATCACTACACGCCCTTCCGCAGTCGGTTTATAGCCACCTGTACGTCTTGCACACAAGTGCTATCCAGCCGCCCATCTAGGCTGTCAGATAATCTGGTTAGGCTGTTGGGTTCAGACTGGACAAACGATTTCAAAACTGCTAACCCGTCTAAGTATTTAAAATAGGTGCACAGAAACATCTAATGGAGTCGCGCATGATGGTTTGTGAAAACAACTATAAAATGCGCAAGCAATGTAATGTAATCATACATGAAACACAAGGTAAGGAGTACATGTATTCGCATGAGAACAGAAATATGTGCATATCATATGCATGGATCACAAGCATGGATCACAAGAAGGCAATCATATGCATCAAGCCGAAACTTGCCTCTGATACCACTGAAAGGAGACCTAGTTTACAAGCGACTAAAACAAACTTGCATCGGAAACACTAGGAATCCCAAGAATCACATATGAAGAGCATATGATCAACCCTTTTAAAACTCGTATAGAACAAGTAAAAGCATTACCTGAGCCATGATATGAGAGGCGGCTTGGAAGAGTAAAGGGGCGAGTGCCTCTTCTCCAAAGAAGTCACACACAAGATGAAGTAGACTTCCTCCCTTGCGTCCCTTGTGCTAGCAAAGACACCAAGGAGTCCTGATCGTCCCTTGCAAGGAAGATGTGTGTCTCGGCTGGAGGTTTTGGATGGAAACGATTCACTCAAGAGGAAGAAGACGAGTCCCCTCTTCTTTTTTTTTTCGAATGCATGGGCGATTAAGGGGAGGAATATTCGGCCACCATTAACTAGTGAAAACCGAAAAACATAACTACCTCCATAACTCCCACTTAAACCATCGAAACCTCCATCTTAAATTGAACCATGCGTTCGCAAGTGAACCGGTTCAAACACCATTTGGTCCAAACACAAAATCGAACCAACCCTGGCCAAAATCTCTTTGAACCGAATGGCTCAAGATCTAACTACACATCACATTGAACCCCTGATCAACACGATCAAGAATCAATCCCCCTGATCAAAGCTTACCGATCACATGCCCTAATCAATCAAACATGATTAGACTAGATCTCACTTCCAATCAGAGTTTAAATTCCTTTAAACTGAACTAGAATAATTCCAGTCCACACGATCTGACATAAGTAAGCCATATCATCAAATTGTGCGACCCTAAGGGTTTCCTTCAATGTCGGTAACGATAACTTACGTTATCACGATCAGATAGAGGTATCTAGCAACACATCACTGTCTCCCGATATGAAGGAAAGAGTCTTCCAAGACTACTCCCAAACCACAGCACAAGTGCGAATCTAATTCACTTGGTATACATATTTCCCTTTACCACTGGATGTTCCCATTGGACAAGCGTGTCAAGCCTGCGATTCCAACATGATGAAAATGGTTAGATCAGATGAACATAGTCATCTGGGTATGGCCATACACATTCTCAACCATTTCATCCAAGGGCCCCTTAGAACATCACACTCCAACCAGGAGAGGCAATCCTATATCTATCACAAGTGCCCTAGCATGATTCATGCCTATTATCCAAGATAATCCTTAACCATTATCTTTCAAATGATATTGAACTACCTCAAGACAATGCCAATCATCATTTAGAAACACAAGTGATCTCAAGTCAGAGGGAATATACCACTTGCTTGTATACAAGGATTATTCACATTGTGACAAACAATTGAATATCCAAAGAAGGGTCAGTCTAGTACATCCAATGCACCTATGTGTCTAATCTTATTCCATGCTCGAAGCATCCCACAAGATTAGAGCACACATTAGTCTCAATCATATCAAGGCTGTCTCATGTTCACCGAGATATCTCGACTAAGGACAAAACTGAATATCAGCAAAGCTGAACATCATTGAGACATTACTCAGAAGTATACATACAGCAGCAGATAATGTAACAATCTGAATAATAACAATTGCCTTTATAAACATATATATATATTGTTTATACATGATACTGAAAATAGCCCAAAGCCTCAAACATTGGCCTCAAGGGCATACCCCAACATATATATCAATAACATACTGCTTGCCAATAACAATATAGGCTTACTACACGAAACTAAGAGATTTCTATAAAAAAATTTGAGATGAAAGATCTTAGGGATGCCTCTTCTGTATTAGGTATTAGGATACACCGAGATCACACCCAAAGTATACATGGGTTATCAAAAAAGAGTTATAACCAAAAGGTTCTTTAGAGATTTGATATGTAGAATTATAAACTAAGTGATACCCTTGTTGCTAAGAGAGACAAATTTAGACTTAATCAATGCTCTATAAATGAGCTTAAAACTAAAGAAATACAGAAGATTCCTTATGCATCAGTCGTAGAGAGTCTAATGTATGCTCATGTTTGTATGCGTCTAGATATTTTGGACATTATTGGGATGCTAGGCAGATATTTATATAGCTGAGGAATGGATCGTTGGAAAGTAGTCAAAAGGATCATGAGGTATTTACAAATAACTAAGGATTATATGCTCACATATAGAAAATCAAATCAGCTAGAGTTCATTGGGTATTATGATTCTAATTTTACTAGATGTCAAGACAGTTGTAGGTCCACTTCAAGCTACATTTTCTTACTAGCTGGAGGAGCTATTTCCTATAAAAGTGCTAAGCAAACACTTATAACTCCTCCCACCATAGTAGTTGAGTTTGTAGTATATTATGAGGTATCCAATCAGAGAATATGTTTGCAAATTTAGTCAAAAGACTACAAATTTTGGATAATATTGAAAGATCACTAAAATTATTTTGTCATAATAAATCAGCAGTGCTATATTCTAATAACAATAGGAGTTTGTCAGCAGTGCAACTTCTGACATCGAGTTCAAAAGTTGACCATGATGTGGCGTGCATGTTCATAAACTTTGACTAAAATGTCAGTCGTTCACTTTGGAACACGCGCATTTCATACAAATTAATGGTCAAAAGAAACTAAGTGGTGGCTCCCATCACGTATGCAACGAGCGTCAGTGAAGGGGATATCTCCTTGAGGAACTTCGCATAAGATGACATCTGTGCAAATAATTTTGAAACTAAGTGGTGGCTCCCATCCGCTTATTGGACAATATCTCCTTGAGGAACTTCGCATAAGATGGCATCTGCGCAAGGGCGTCAGTGAAGGGGATATTGATATATAATTTATTTAGAACCTTTAAGAATTTACCAAATTGGCAATCAAGCTTCGCCTTTGCCAATCTTTGTGGAAAATGGATAGCTGGCACATAAGGGGTGGTGGTGTGTATGCCGGTCCCTTAGTCTTCTCTTGTTCAGCATCAGGTACTCCCATATCAGTCCCTTCTTTCCTCAAGTCTTTTGGTTCAGTATCTTTTTCCACATCCAAACTTGCCCTAGGCTCGTCAAGTTGCTTCCCACTCCGGGTAGTGATAGCGTTGCATTGTTCTCTAGGGTTGGCCTCAAGCTATCCCGGAAGTCTACCGGGGGGTCTAGGTGATGTCAAAGCTTGCTGTGCAATCTGGCTTTCAAGCATCCTCTCATGCGTGGTTAAGGCTTCAACTTGGGAAGCAAGCTGCTGAATAGTCTCATTCATATGCTCGTTCTATTTAGCTTGGCGCTAGATGGTCTCATTCATGTATTCGCTCTGTTTAGCTTGGCTAGCCATAAAATTTTCAAGCAAGGATTCCAAACTTGGTTTTGCAGGTTGATGTGGAGGTGGCTATCTATGTTGCTAGAATCCTGCTGGCTGCCTATACTCGGGTTGTTGCGCCGCGTTATTGTTGCGGTAAGAGAAGTTTGGGTGGCTCTTCCACCCGGGGTTATATGTGTTAGAGTACAGATGGTGTTGTGGTCTTGATGGGAAACTGTTGAGAGAATTTTCTTGATCTGGTGTGGAGTCCCCAAAAGAAGGAGGTCCCATTTGGTAATCAATTGAAGGTTGTCCTGATGTAGGACCATTCTCCCAAGAGACATTATTGATTGAGGCGGTGGTGGAATTTAGCCCCCATGTATCAAATTTGTGAGCTAAAGAATCCACTTTAGCTGCTATAGAACTCAATGTATCAAGCTCAAATTTGCCACCTGCCTTAGGTGGTCCTGCTCTCTCAGTTGACCACTGGTGGTGGTTCATTGCCATATCTTCTATCAGATTGAAAGCTTCATCAATTTCCTTGCTCATTAAGGCACCACCAGCTGCCGCATCTATGGTAAGTCTGGTATTGTAGTTCAGACCACTGTAGAAGGTGTGAATTAGAAACCACTTCTCCACACCATGATAAGGGCACATCGTTTGATATTCCTTGAAGTGATCCCATGCTTCACATAATGACTCGTTGTCCCTTTGAGCAAAATTAATGATCTGAGCTCTCAATTGGGCCATCTTGCTTGGCGGAAAATATTTAGAAAGGAATGCTTTGGAGAGCTGCCACCATGTCGAGATGGATCCAGAAGCTAGCGAGTGCAGCCAAGCACGAGCACGGTCCCGCAATGAAAATGGAAACAACCTCAATCGTAATGTGTCATCTGACACTCCATCCATCTTCAGTGTGTCACAAACTTCTAGAAAGATTGACAGATGCAGATTTGGGTCCTCAAGTGGCGAACCTCCGAATTGATGTTGAGTCACCATGTTCACAAGCGCCGGCTTGATTTCAAAATTATTTGCCTCGATCGGAGGCTAAGTGATACTGGTATGTAGGCCTTGTACGTTTGGTGAAGCAAAGTCTCTTAGAGTTCGGCGGTTATCCATCTTAATCCTTTCTAGAGATTCCTTGGACTGAGTTGACTCGGACTTAGCTTTCCTACGGCGCCGGAAGGTTTTCTCAATTTCAGGAACTGCAGGTATTAGTTCTCCCGACCGTAGAGTCCTACGAATAAACCAAGTAAGATCAAAAGCAACTTTCCAAATAACCAAAAAGATTTGCAATTATTATCAAGTATATAGAAAAGTTTAACACTAAACAACTAAAAACAAATAAACTAAAAGAAAGAAAAATGTCTAGTCTAGCAATAACGTAACCGTGTCGATATTGATAAATTTGGTCCCCGGCAACGGCGCCAAAAACTTGATAGCCGTTCTGCAAGTATACGGACTATCGAAGTAATATAAATGTATTGATCCCACAAGGACCAAATACCAAGTACCGACTGATTCTGTTATCACAAACTAGACGATCCTTTAATGTGTGTGAAGTGGTTGCTAAATTAGAGCTAAACAACAAAGCAAGGTAACTAAAGAGGAAAGCAATGTAATAGTACAGCTAAGGATCCAAGGATGCAATAGATCAAGGCAAGGGTCCACCACTTTGATGTGTTATGCATGGATGAAATAACAATGTAAAAGTCCCCTCTATTGAGTCCTAGGGTAATCCAAGGGTGTGCAAGTCGTCCTCTCTCGAGCGCTGCAACTTGCGACTAGGAGTTTACCCGATTTAGTGTCTACCGTCGTAGGACGCCTAACCGAGTAAACTCAATAAGTGCCGGATTGTGCATAACATCCTATCATTTGTACATGTTGTCCCCTCTCGGGCGATACAACAAGGTGTTTATACGGTTCAACGCCTACCCTCATAGTACGCCTACCCGAACAAACCCAATGAGCACAAAATGGTATGCACTACCCGTACCTCATCAACCACTCTCGTGCGATGATTGAGGTACCCTCGCCTAGGTTATCAAACATCTAGATGTGCCTCTCGGCAATACCGGATATCTAAAAGATGAAGAAAGCAACAAGGTAATCTTCATTCAAGAGGTGCAACTAGGCAAAATAAAACAATCTAGGGTTTATAAAATATAATTACAATACATGCATAAAACGTTCAAAGCGCTTTCCCTAGCCCTGAAACAAGATTTAAGCTGTCATACTCATGTTCCAAAGCAAAGCATAAACAAATCCTAACATAACATCCATAGAGAAATAAGGAGAACAAAATAGATGGGAAGAGGAGAATAGGACTCCCCCAAGGAGGAAAGAGCCGCTTTCCCCTTTCGCGCTCTCGCTGCAGAAGAGGTCTCCCTTCCCGTTCCTTCGATCTCAGGTTGTTCTTCCCTTGCTCAGCCACCGCCTCCTCACGTTCGTGCTTGCAAGATTGTCCACCGAATCCTCCCTATGCCTTACGTGAATAGGGCTTTTGTGATTTTCTCCTCCCTCTTGGTCAAATTCCTCTTCTGCCCCTCTGGAGCCCTCTATCTAACGTGGATAAGTCGAGGGCCAAAATCTGGAAAAATCAATATCGGGTGATGCAGAAGCCACGGGGTGTGATTCTGGTCACCGGGTGGACAGTGGTTCTTTCTGAGGATACTGATTCAGCTGAAAATGGTCGCATTACCTCGCTTTTTTTCTGAAATGATGCAAAAACACCACAGAGTGTAGATTCTGAAGATAAAGCAATAATTCCATGTAAATAAGGTGTAAATACTAGAATAGTGAAGATATAACAATAAAAATCGCATATAAATTCCTATATAAAAACAACTTAATAGCTGCACACTACTACATCATAATTTCTGTGAGTCATACTGCTGCATCACCTATCTGAGTCCTCCGCGTGCGTCCAATGTTGTTGTCACCACTTTCTGCGTCCGGATTTGTTGCCGAAGCCGCCGCCGTCGACGTCAACGTCCGCGTCTGAAGAACTCATGGACGAAGGAGATGACGAGCTCTGGTCAACATCACCTATTGACCAGGTCAATTTACTTCGTGGACGGGCTCCGTGCTACTCTCCTCCGCACGGGCTTGGGCCACCGCCTAGCCCGCTTTGCCTTGGCTCGGCCTGTGACTCCTGGGGCCTAACAATTCTCCCCCGCCCAATTTTGATATCGCCCTCGATGTCAGTTACGGGCATTTCTTTTGCAATCACCGATGCGATGTACCCAATACGACACTGCTGAACCTCCGTGGTAGTGTGTGGAGCTACCTGTATTGCACCGATCCTCTGCTCCTCGGTGTTCTCTTCAGCCTCTTTTGCTGGTTCCTGCAGCACCATTGCCATAATTTTCTATCTGGTTGGGAAATCCTTTATCTAGTGAGGACTGCCGCACAAGAAACACCCTTGTGGCTTTGGTTCTGCATGTGCCCTTCCAGCAGTCCGATGTGGCTCTTGTCATCCCGGCGAACCCCTATCTCGCCGGGGAAAGGGTCTACCCCTTTCTGGAGTTCTAGCCTTCGGCAGGGAGCCGCGCTTCTGTGGTGACCTTGACTTTCTTAGTGGTGCTGATCTGGAAATTTGATTATCCACCAATGATTCGGCCACTGCCGCAGTCGCCCTCCAGTCTTGTGGAGAGTGTCGTCAGACCTCCGTCTCCGCCTATGGTTCAAGATTGCGGAGGAAAAAGTATTGTCTATCTGCCTCCGACATATCCAGTAGCTCCAACATTAGTGCGGAGAATGCCTTGACGTATTCTTGGATCGAATCCGTGTGCCTCAACCGATCCACCTCACCATGCGCCTAATCCGCCGAATTCCTGGAACAAAACTGTCGCCGCAGTTCCTCACGGAAAGTCTCCCATACCCAACTAGAAGCCCCCGTCGTCAAGCTAACTTTGGTCCTCCACCAAAGTTTCGCGTCAGCTGTGAGATATGTAATGCACACCTGCACTCATTCTCCCTCTCGAACATGGCTAGTAGAGAATAGTTGTCCATGTCCTAGATAAAGTTTTCTACCTCCCTGGACGATCGGACCCCTCTGAACGTCACTGGTTCGGGGATGCGCACATTTGACTTGGGAGCCGCCTGCTTTGTCATTGCTACAGCTCATGGCTAATCATGTGATTTTTGTGCAGACTTCCTTCAGCAAACTACGGTGGCCTATGGTGACCATTGACAACATATGAGGACCTTCGATATTATGTTGATGACTTCCGACATCCTCCGAGGAAATCACCCTTTACGAACGATTAGTTGGCTCAACCTCTGATCGTGCTTTTTTTATGTAGGTTCCCTTGCCCAACGACATCCGAGGACCTCCGGCTACCTCAGACTATATAGGTTTTCTATTTACTATATGAACGATTATATGTTTACTCTATAGGTTTCTGTTTGCTTCGAACACTAATCCTATCCTACATGTGTTGTCCAAGGAGACTCTAGTAGCCTTCGGCAATATCCGACGACTTCCAAGCAACTTTTCCTTCCACCAAAATTTAAGTAATGTATCTCTTCCTATTTTCAGCATATTTGCACACTAGTTTGCTTATAATAGCTATCAATTATCATATAATGGTAAAATAGTTTTGTATAATGTCAGAATTGTTTTGTATAATGGAAATAAATTAGAGTATAATGAGTGCAAATTATCGTATAAAAGTAAAATAGTTTTGTTTAATAGCAATAATGCATCATATAATGATTATAATTTATCGTATAATGGCTATAATATATCATATAATTGCTGTAATTTATCGTATAATGACCCAATATTTTTATATAATAACAAAATAATTTTGTTTAATGACAATAATTTGTCGTATAATTATTATAATTTATCATTTAATGGATGTAATTTATCATATAATGACCCAATATTTTCATATAATGCTAGTGTTGTTTAGTATAATGGGAGAAAATTATCGTATAGTGTCAGTCCATTTTCATATAATGGTACACTATTTTTGTATAATGACACTATAGCTTCATATAATGACCCAATATTTTCATATAATGTCACATTTTTTGTATAATGACAGTAATTTATCGTATAATAATAGTCTTTTTTGTAGTAATGACACTTTTATTTTGTATACGAGCCCTCTATTTTCGTATAATGACAATCTATTTCATGTGTAGCTACTATATTTGACACTAATTGTCATGAGTATCTAACATATTGTGCATTGTGTTATACCGAATAAGTTCTTTAAGTTCATCTAGTTCTGGGGATGCTACTAATTACATTAGCAAACCATGAGCTCTGAAGAAGGAGAAGCAACTAAAAGGATCGCATCGAGTTCTAATCAGATACTCATTGAACTAGATTCATAATTTTGTCAAAGAAGTGCAAGGGGGTAAGACTATTAAAAAATAATTCCTACATACCCACTTTGGACATTTGCTACAAGGGCCATCGGTAGCCCTAGATATGATTGTAGTGGAGTTCTTGCAATCTGTAAAGGAACCTAAGAGAAGGGGATTCAACATTAATAGGAATTTTGTACCCTTCTCGGTCAAGAATGTATCAATCAGCCTTTCCATATGAACATGTTATATCTTTATCAACTTTCTATAAAAATATATAATTTGTTAACCATTTTAATTTTCTACTTATAGTGTTGATAGTATAAGGACTTGACTACATATATATGTGTCCTTATGAATTTAACCTTCTTGGGTCAAAATCAACCTTGTGCATGTGTGGATCATCACCTGATGACATATAACCTTCACAGTTTGATGATAAATACCCTTTATCATTTGACGATGACCACCCAAGCATCTTATAACAAGTCATCGGCTTCTTCTGACCTTTGTCTGTGTCAAAATCTATATTCAATAAAAGTTCCACTATTACAGTATATGAAAAATAATGCAGACAATATAATTGACTCGAATATTAACATGTTATATGAAAATAGTAATATATTATATGAAAACATTACGTGTTATTCGAAAACCATAACATGTTATATGAAACTATTATCGTGTTATACTAAAATAACAACATGTTATACGATAATAGTCTCATGTTATACGAAAATATTAATGTGTTATACGAAAGTAATAACATGTTATATAAAAACTATAACATGTTATACAAAATATATTATATATATACAGTAAGCTATTACCGTAGGCAGGATTAGAGTTTTGCTTAGAAAGCAAGTTCCTAGGAGATAGTAGAAGGTCGTCAAAATTAAATAGGGTTGTTGATCACTTCGTCGGTGGTGGTCGAAAGTTCCTAGGTGATTGCTGGGTTCCTCCCTCAATCGCTCCCTATCCGCAGCTTTAAAGAAGAGATCTACCGCCTTTCTGCTTCGTCCGCGAACCCTGTCCGAGATCCTCGCTGCGCTGGAGACTTCGTTGACGACCCGCTTCTCCCGCATGGTCCGGTTCTTCCGTTGATGCCGTCGTCGCTTGCCGAAGCTGTCGTGTCGTCCGTGTCTGACGTAAGCTGCGAAGGTAACGAAGCCACCAAAATCTCTGATCCCTCCGCGCCGCATCTAACCCTAGGGTCAACGCCTTTGTTTGACCCAGCCGAACGGGCTCCGCTTCAAGAATTTGCACGCGGGTTTGGGCTTGGGCCTGGCCCAAGTTCCACGGGCCAGACACTATGGGTACCATCTTAAGGTGTGCTCGTAGATTTGGACTGCCCGCAGCCCATAATGGAGGGTGGTAGCTGCCCAATCCTGTCCACGCCCTCCGCGAACACCGCCGCCATCCCCATGAAAAAGTGAGACTCGATGTGGCAATGGAATGCCCAAACCCCAGGGTTATCAGCGCGGAACCTCAACGCCGTCCAACCGTAGGGGTACAACGCCACCGTGTTCTTCATGATCGGATCTATTAAGTTATACTTGCTTGGATCAGTTTCGGGGTCGAACTTGCCAATTCCATAGCCCAGCACCCAGAAATCATGCCCGTGCAAGTGCCACGGGTGCGTCTCGCTCGAGTTGGGGTCTAGCATGTTGGCGTTCTGCAGAACAATTTCCACACTGGAATTGAACTCCAGTCGGTAGATCGACGTCCCAATCTTGGCGTTCGTCTCGTTCTGGACCATGTGTATGTCGTAGTTTTTGTAGTCATACGTCTCCGGTGCAGGCCTTTCGTCGAACACATGGCGGAGGTTCTCCTTCATCGCCACGAGGTACGGCGTGTGGGGTAGCTCCAACGACACATTGTTGAGCGACCACTTCTTGTGCTTGTCCACCCAATTTTGAGTGTTTAGGAGGATGATCTTGCGGTCGGATGACTTTGGCGGGGGGAGAATGTAGTCGGGATGCGATCGGATGGCGGCGCTTTGGTTAAACCTGTACATTGTGTCGTTCCAGAGAGGCCCCGTGGGAGGAGCGGTTGGGGGAGACCTCTTCCGGTGGTTGGGATAGTAATTGAGGATGCCAGTTCCGGTGGGAGTGCCGGGCTTTCGGCTGACCACGTTGACAGCGAGCCAGTAGTTGCGGGAAGGGTCTTGATTGGCTGTGAGGAGGACAGAGTAGGTCTCGCCGGAGTAGATGTTGAGCTTTTTGACGATGAAGGGCTTCACGTAGTGACCGTCGGCCTCCACCACCGTCAAGTTGTGCCCCTGTTACAGTGTTTGCGTCAGAGAACATGTATATGGCTGCTGTAGCCACTAAATCGAATTCCTTTTTCGAGCGCTGATACCTCGATTTCGAAATTAAAAGCCGATAGAGAGGTGATGCTGGCAATCCGAAGGCGGTAAGTCTTGCCGGGGACGACGGTGAGCACGAAGGGATCGCACTCGGGATTGGTGGCATTGCAGACCGCGGTTGCTGCCTCCAGAGAGCAGTTGAACTTGCCTCTTCCGTTGATCAAGATGGACTGAGGAAACCAGAAAGCAATTTTTTTATTGGAAAAAAAAGGAAAAATTATACTTACTGTTGGCGTGAACAAGTGCAAGGGGCTGAAAGCAGACGAGGACATGCAACCAAAGAGGTACCTGAGGCTCCCCGACCCACACGAAGGGGATGGAGTTTAGGCCAGTGGAGAGCTCATAGGTGCTTTTGTGCCACCAATCATTGAGGATGATGCTTGTGTCGTGGTCGTAGGTGAAGGGCTGTAACGTTCAAAATTTTCGGGACTGATGGGACAGGACAGCACGCCCCATCCCATCAGCTCCCCACGTTTTCTCTCTTTCTTCCCCACGTTTCCCTCTCTTTCCCACTTTTCCTTCTCTGCTCTTCCCGTGAACCCGGCCCCATCCTTCTTCTCCCTCCCCTATTTCTTCCCCTTCTTCCTCGCTTCCTCACTTCACCGACCCATCTTCCTCCTCCTCTCTACGCATCTCCTTCCCGCATTCTCCTCCCCGCCTCCGATCGCAACTCCGGCGACCAGAACCGGCGGCAGCAGCTTCCCTCCTCTTCCACGCGAACGCAGGCGACGAGAGACGACCGGAACCCTAGATCCGGCGCCATTCTCGTCTCCGGCGGCACCGGCGAGCTTCCCTACCCCCGGCGGACGCTTCCTCCCCATTTCGGAGTGGTTTCCGGCGTCGTCGTCCCCAACTCCGGCGACAACCGCGAACGACGCCACCGGTGGGTTTTCCGTTCGATCCCGGCGATCCCGACCTCCGCTCGCGAAACCGACGGTACGACTGAACTCGTCTCGCCGGCGGCTATCTCGTGACGTTTCCGGAATTTCGACCGGCCACCGAGATTACTGTTCCGGCGGCGGCGCTACTGTTCCGGCGATCTTTCCGGCGAACTCCGCGACCGCGACTGCAACTCCGAGCGGCGCGCACGAGGATATATTGGGCATATATATTGGTTGGATCTTGCTCAGACCTACAGTCTCCAGGTAGGATTCTTACCTCCCTACCTTTGTTCGGTGTCACCTTTCTTGCTGATCAAACATGATTATTACCTTCTTAAATCCATTGAGATATGTCTCCTTCTATTGAGTCACTTGGATGATTGCATGCTATCTGATTTTATGTTTTGGTGCATGATGCCGCGGGTAATTTATTTAGATGTTGTACATATATATGTTTTTGGTTGTCTTTACAGCCAGCTTGTGTTGATATTGGGGATGGACGGATAGGTCTGACTGGAGTTATCAACCTTTCCGAGAACCTTGTGATTTTGGGCCATTGGTAGTAGTCATGGGTGTAGTATGGATGCAGTTTATGAGGTGTGAGCCCATGATCTACTGGCCTCCGGATGGATCGCAGCCGGGTGTCGTGTGACTCGGTATTCCGGGGCGATCTGGGTGTAGGACGCTACACCGGCGGACTGTCGACGGACAGCCGTTTCTACCGATTAGCTAGCGGTAGGAACCACTCTTTGAGTGCGCGTCCTACGGGACATTGGCACAGCTGTTTCCACCTGCATGCTGTATTTTCTGTACTTACTTAGTCGAGTTATATTTACTTACAGTGCACTTCTGGTTATTACTTATTGTTGGATCTTCCTTACTCTTATATGCACCATATACTTGTTAATCCTACTTAGCCTCCCGGCTAACTCCACTTGCCTTGCCTCCAGGTTCAGGCTCGGCTCCCTCTGGTGCGCAATAGATAGATAGGTAGATTACCTTTCATATCTCGTGTTGTATTTTCTATTGTGACACACATGTTACTGTTATTATCATATTTCGAGGATTCTTGTTGATGATGTTGTATTTGCCTGGTCATGGACTAGTGGGGATTTGTGGGCCAGGACTGTGCGGCCCTTCGTGTATTGTTGACTTTGACCGCTGCGTCGGTCTGATATATGTTTTTATTTATGCGGCTTTATCATTCGTGACAGTTGTTATCTTGTACTTGTATCCTGGATCTGTATAGCCTTGCAGGTCCATTGTTTGCCGCGTCTTAAGGCTGGGATAGTCTTGGGGCGTGACAAATTTTGGTATCAGAGCTATGGTATTAGATCTTGAATGCGACCTTAAGGACTTAGGACTTAAGATGATCTAAGGATTTAGGACACGTGATAAATTATAAGTATGATGTTCAAATGTAACTAATGAAATATGTACTTGCGAGATAACTATACTTATGGTTGCAGGATGCTTCCGAGGGCTCGTGGTGGTCGAGCTAGGGGAATCGCAGATATTGCACGGGATGCGATGAACATCCCTATGAATTGGATTGGTCGACGGCGAAGGCCAAGGGAAGTGCCTGATGAAGCACCTCCAGTGGTGGAGCAACCACCCCCTGTGTACCAGTATACACCCCCAGCTTCATATGCGGTACCACCAGCTTCTTATACAGTACCAGTGGCTATGGAGCCCGACCGGGAAGCCACTCCGCCCCCAACCCGAGGCGATTGGCTGTCCCGCTTCACCGAGTTAGCTCGAGGCCGTGTGGATGTATTCGAAGGGAACGGCGACCCATGGCAAGCTCGGGAGTGGCTAACTAGTGTAACAGATATTCTGGACGCAATGGAATGTCCAGAAACGAAACGGGTAAAGCTAGCAGTTTTCTACCTTGGTGGCCAGGCACGAAAGTGGTGGAAATCTACTGTGGCCATTTTGGGATCGGCAAGCGCGTCTTGGGAGGTTTTCCAGAGCGCATTCACGCAACAATACTTCCCACAAGCACAAAAATCCGTAGCGAGACGGGATTTTATTCATATTAAACAAAATGGACGTCACATCGAGGAATACATCGCTGAGTTCCAGAGACTGTCTGAGATGTTCCCCGGACTCGTAGCCACAGAAAGAGAACGTTCGGAGCATTTCATAGAAGGCCTTGATGCACAGCTCCGCATTCTGGTGAGCATCATTCCACCAGATAATTTTGCTGAGGTGGTCAAAACTGCACGACGGATGAGCCAATGTGGGCAGGATGTCATTCGTGAGGCCCAAGAGCGTGACGCACAGAGACGTGGAAAGGCCCCTGCGCAGACTGACTTTTGGGGACTTGGGAGTTTAGGTCCAGGAAGTCCACCAGCTTCGGCTTCTGGATCTAGACGCCAGGACATCCAACCGGGGCGAAAATCTTGGGCTCCGGGTAGCAGGTATCGGGGTCCATCCTCGCTTCCTCACTTCACCGACCCATCTTCCTCCTCCTCTCTACGCATCTCCTTCCCGCATTCTCCTCCCCGCCTCCGATCGCAACTCCGGCGACCAGAACCGGCGGCAGCAGCTTCCCTCCTCTTCCACGCGAACGCAGGCGACGAGAGACGACCGGAACCCTAGATCCGGCGCCATTCTCGTCTCCGGCGGCACCGGCGAGCTTCCCTACCCCCGGCGGACGCTTCCTCCCCATTTCGGAGTGGTTTCCGGCGTCGTCGTCCCCAACTCCGGCGACAACCGCGAACGACGCCACCGGTGGGTTTTCCGTTCGATCCCGGCGATCCCGACCTCCGCTCGCGAAACCGACGGTACGACTGAACTCGTCTCGCCGGCGGCTATCTCGTGACGTTTCCGGAATTTCGACCGGCCACCGAGATTACTGTTCCGGCGGTGGCGCTACTGTTCCGGCGATCTTTCCGGCGAACTCCGCGACCGCGACTGCAACTCCGAGCGGCGCGCACGAGGATATATTGGGCATATATATTGGTTGGATCTTGCTCAGACCTACAGTCTCCAGGTAGGATTCTTACCTCCCTACCTTTGTTCGGTGTCACCTTTCTTGCTGATCAAACATGATTATTACCTTCTTAAATCCATTGAGATATGTCTCCTTCTATTGAGTCACTTGGATGATTGCATGCTATCTGATTTTATGTTTTGGTGCATGATGCCGCGGGTAATTTATTTAGATGTTGTACATATATATGTTTTTGGTTGTCTTTACAGCCAGCTTGTGTTGATATTGGGGATGGACGGATAGGTCTGACTGGAGTTATCAACCTTTCCGAGAACCTTGTGATTTTGGGCTATTGGTAGTAGTCATGGGTGTAGTATGGATGCAGTTTATGAGGTGTGAGCCCATGATCTACTGGCCTCCGGATGGATCACAGCCGGGTGTCGTGTGACTCGGTATTCCGGGGCGATCTGGGTGTAGGACGCTACACCGGCGGACTGTCGACGGACAGCCGTTTCTACCGATTAGCTAGCGGTAGGAACCACTCTTTGAGTGCGCGTCCTACGGGACATTGGCACAGCTGTTTCCACCTGCATGCTGTATTTTCTGTACTTACTTAGTCGAGTTATATTTACTTACAGTGCACTTCTGGTTATTACTTATTGTTGGATCTTCCTTACTCTTATATGCACCATATACTTGTTAATCCTACTTAGCCTCCCGGCTAACTCCACTTGCCTTGCCTCCAGGTTCAGGCTCGGCTCCCTCTGGTGCGCAATAGATAGATAGGTAGATTACCTTTCATATCTCGTGTTGTATTTTCTATTGTGACACACATGTTACTGTTATTATCATATTTCGAGGATTCTTGTTGATGATGTTGTATTTGCCTGGTCATGGACCAGTGGGGATTTGTGGGCCTGGACTGTGCGGCCCTTCGTGTATTGTTGACTTTGACCGCTGCGTCGGTCTGATATATGTTTTTATTTATGCGGCTTTATCATTCGTGACAGTTGTTATCTTGTACTTGTATCCTGGATCTGTATAGCCTTGCAGGTCCATTGTTTGCCGCGTCTTAAGGCTGGGATAGTCTTGGGGCGTGACAAATTTTGGTATCAGAGCTATGGTATTAGATCTTGAATGCGACCTTAAGGACTTAGGACTTAAGATGATCTAAGGATTTAGGACACGTGATAAATTATAAGTATGATGTTCAAATGTAACTAATGAAATATGTACTTGCGAGATAACTATACTTATGGTTGCAGGATGCCTCCGAGGGCTCGTGGTGGTCGAGCTAGGGGAATCGCAGATATTGCATGGGATGCGATGAACATCCCTATGAATTGGATTGGTCGACGGCGAAGGCCAAGGGAAGTGCCTGATGAAGCACCTCCAGTGGTGGAGCAACCACCCCCTGTGTACCAGTATACACCCCCAGCTTCATATGCGGTACCACCAGCTTCTTATACAGTACCAGTGGCTATGGAGCCCGACCGGGAAGCCACTCCGCCCCCAACCCGAGGCGATTGGCTGTCCCGCTTCACCGAGTTAGCTCGAGGCCGTGTGGATGTATTCGAAGGGAACGGCGACCCATGGCAAGCTCGGGAGTGGCTAACTAGTGTAACAGATATTCTGGACGCAATGGAATGTCCAGAAAGGAAACGGGTAAAGCTAGCAGTTTTCTACCTTGGTGGCCAGGCACGAAAGTGGTGGAAATCTACTGTGGCCATTTTGGGATCGGCAAGCGCGTCTTGGGAGGTTTTCCAGAGCGCATTCACGCAACAATACTTCCCACAAGCACAAAAATCCGTAGCGAGACGGGATTTTATTCATATTAAACAAAATGGACGTCACATCGAGGAATACATCGCTGAGTTCCAGAGACTGTCTGAGATGTTCCCCGGACTCGTAGCCACAGAAAGAGAACGTTCGGAGCATTTCATAGAAGGCCTTGATGCACAGCTCCGCATTCTGGTGAGCATCATTCCACCAGATAATTTTGCTGAGGTGGTCGAAACTGCACGACGGATGAGCCAATGTGGGCAGGATGTCATTCGTGAGGCCCAAGAGCGTGACGCACAGAGACGTGGAAAGGCCCCTGCGTAGACTGACTTTTGGGGACTTGGGAGTTTAGGTCCAGGAAGTCCACCAGCTTCGGCTTCTGGATCTAGACGCCAGGACATCCAACCGGGGCGAAAATCTTGGGCTCCGGGTAGCAGGTATCGGGGTCCAGCACCGACATCCCCTGGTTTTGGCTCGCCTCCAGCTACTCCTTCCACTGCCTGTTTCCAGTGTGGAGGATCAGGCCACAAAGCAAGATCGTGCCCGAACAATTTCGTCCGCTGCTATCAATGTAACGAGACGGGACATTATGCCAACAACTGCCCTCAGAGGGGTAGACAAGTCCAGAGCTCGCAGGGATCAGCACCAGCGCCGCGGCAGAATCCCGGACGACCTTACCGACGGCAAAATCCCCCACGTGGAGGGCGTGGGCAGGCCCAAGCATCTGGACGCGCATATAATATTTCTGAGGAGGACGCCCAGCGTGCATCAGACTCTGTGATGCGAGGTATCATCTCCATTTATGGCGTTCCTACTTGCTTGCTTATTGATACTGGTAGTTCTTACTTGTTTATTTCTTACGAATTCATTAAGAAAATTGACCGTAAACCTGTATTGGCACGGTACGATATGACCGTGCACGTACCTGGCGGTGGTGTGCTGCGATCACACCTGGAATTAAAACGGTGCCCCCTGGATTTTGGGGACATCGTGGTTCATACTGATCTAATGTTGTTGGATTTGTCCGACTTTGACGTCATCCTCGGCTGGAGCTGGCTCAAAGCTAATCGAGCCATTGTAGACTGTTACGAAAGCAAAGTGACTTTCCGGGTGTCAGAGTCTACGACATATACCTTCACATGAGTTTCTGGACAAGTTGCTCCTGTTATTAACGCCATACAAGCCAAGAGGATGTTACGGGATGGATGCGAAGCATACTTGATGTCCATTTCGGAGATCAAAGAACAGTCCTTGCCTCCGATCGAACGTGTGCCCGTAGTCAGAAGATATACGGACGTATTCCCTGACGAATTACCCGGCTTGCCTCCACAACGACAAGTCGAGTTTGCTATTGAACTTCAGCCCGGCACGGGACCCATTTCCAAAGCACCATACAGAATGGCGCCAAGGGAATTGGAGGAATTAAAAGGGCAACTCCAGGATCTGTTAGAAAAGGGGTTCATCAGACCTAGTACCTCTCCCTGGGGTGCTCCTGTACTCTTTGTTAAGAAGAAAGACGGATCCTTCAGATTATGCATTGACTATAGATAGCTCAATGCCGTCACTATCAAGAATAAGTACCCTCTACCTCGTATTGATGACCTGTTTGATCAGCTTAGAGGTTCCACCGTATTCTCTAAGATTGATCTAAGGTCGGGTTATTATCAACTGAGGATTCGAGAGGAAGATATCCCAAAGTCAGCGTTCCGAACGAGGTATGGACACTACGAATTCATGGTGATGCCGTTCGGACTAACCAATGCACCGGCCGCTTTCATGGATCTTATGAACCGGGTGTTCAGTGAATACCTAGATAAATTTGTAGTAGTATTCATTGATGATATCTTGATCTATTCCCAAAATAATGGGGAGCACAAGAATCATTTGCACATGGTGCTGCGTACCTTACGGGAAGCGAACTTATATGCCAAGTACAGTAAGTGTGCATTTTGGCTTGGTGAAGTAGCATACCTCGGTCATGTTATCTCGGACAGCGGTATTTCCGTTGACCCTGAAAAGATTCGTGCGGTTGCTGAATGGGGAACTCCAACCACGGTTCAAGAGGTTAGAAGTTTCCTTGGGCTGGCTGGCTACTACAGGAGGTTTGTAGAAAATTTCTCCAGAATATCAGCCCCGTTGACTCGTTTGACGAAGAAGGGCGTAACATTTGAATGGGACGATAATAGTGAGAGTAGCTTTCAGGAGCTAAAGCAAAGGTTGATTAGTGCACCAATCCTAGTGCTTCCAGACGGTAATAGTGATTTCGTAGTATACACCGATGCTTCACACCAAGGTCTGGGTGCTGTGCTTATGCAAGAGGGTAAGGTTATCTCGTATGCTTCTCGACAGCTTAAGGAGCACGAAAAGAATTACCCTGTACATGATCTGGAATTGGCCGCAGTTATATTTGCCTTGAAGATGTGGCGACACTATCTCTACGGTGTCACATTTGAAATCTTCACCGACCATAAGAGTTTGAAATACCTATTCTCTCAGAAAGATCTTAACATGAGACAACGTCGGTGGATGGAATTTCTGAAGGATTATGACTGCACAATAAACTATCATCCAGGGAAGGCTAATGTAGTTGCCGACGCTCTTAGCAGGAAGTCCACAGGAATGATAGCAAACCTGAGGGTGACGCCTACAGAATTGGCTAGATCTGCGCTCGAATTGGATTTAGATATTATATGTCCCATAGAGCGGGGATGCTTAGCAGTGATAGTGGCTGGATCCCAACTGATACAGAAGGTGATTGAAAATCAATCAGATGATGAGTACCTTCAGGCAATTCTTGCTAAAGGAAAAAGGTCTGAGTTCACACAAGATTCCGAGGGTGTGATATGGTACGAGCATCGTATTTGTGTGCTTGAATCTGTGAAACAGGAGGTGATGGATGAAGCACATAAATCAAGATTTGCTATGCATCCTGGCGGTACCAAGATGTACCACGATTTGAAGAAGACATACTGGTGGGAGAATATGAAACGAGACATCGCTGAATATGTCTCGCGTTGCTTAACTTGCCAACAAGTAAAAGCAGAACACCGTAAGCCACCAGGGATGTTGCAGAACATTCCCCTTCCCGAGTGGAAGTGGGAACGTATCACGATGGATTTTGTGACGGGTCTTCCTAGGTCACAAAGGGGTCACGACTCCATTTGGGTGATCGTTGACCGATTGACGAAGTCTGCACATTTCTTGCCTGTGAAGAAAGCATTTTCTGTGGATAAATTGGCTGTTCTGTATTGCCGAGAAATAATACGGTTGCATGGGGTCCCTTCTAGCATTATCTCTGACAGGGATTCAAAATTTACCTCTCGGTTTTGGGGAAGTCTGCAGAAGTCGCTTGGTACTCAATTACATTTCAGCACTGCCTTTCATCCCCAAACGGATGGTCAGTCCGAAAGGACCATCCAGACCCTAGAAGATATGCTTCGGGCTTGTGCCCTAGATTTCGGGATTAACTGGGAAGTTCACTTGCCTTTAGCTGAATTCGCCTATAATAACAGCTATCACTCGGCGATCCAGATGGCACCATTCGAGGCATTGTACGGTAGACGGTGCAGATCGCCAGTTCTATGGGACCAAGTTGGTGAAAGCCGTGTGTTTGGGCCAGATATGTTAGAGTTTGAGGCCGAAAGGGTTCAACTGATCCGGAAGAGACTCTTGACGGCCCAGAGTCGGCAAAAGAATTACGCCGATAGGAGGCGACGTGAACTCGAGTTTGAAGTTGGAGACCATGTATTTCTTAAGGTTACGCCAGTAAAGGGAAGGGCTCGGTTTGGTTATTCCGGCAAATTGGCTCCACGATTTATGGGTCCCTTCGAAATCTTGGAGCGCATTGGAGCCGTTGCATATCGGCTAGCCCTACCTCCGAACTTGTCGCAAGTGCATAACGTATTTCACGTGTCTATGCTGCGAAAGTACATGCGGGATCCATCGCATGTCCTACAAGATCAATCCCCAATGATTACGCCTGATGCTACGTATCAAGAGACGCCTGTCGAGATCTTGGACCGCAAGGAGCATCAACTTCGCAATAAAGTGATACGCCTCATTAAGGTCCGCTGGAATAATCATTCTGAAAGTGAAGCCACGTGGGAACGCGAGGACGAAGCCTTGCGTCGATGGCCACACTTGTTTCCTGACCGACCCGAGTGCTATGAATTCATGTACGGCATGTATTGAGTGACTGTATCTAATGCGAACGTTACCTTGTTAAGGATAACTTGTCTCTATCTTTTGAATTTGGGGACCAAATTCTTATAAGTTGTGAGTATTTGTAACGTTCAAAATTTTCGGGACTGATGGGACAGGACAGCACGCCCCATCCCATCAGCTCCCCACGTTTTCTCTCTTTCTTCCCCACGTTTCCCTCTCTTTCCCACTTTTCCTTCTCTGCTCTTCCCGTGAACCCGGCCCCATCCTTCTTCTCCCTCCCCTATTTCTTCCCCTTCTTCCTCGCTTCCTCACTTCACCGACCCATCTTCCTCCTCCTCTCTACGCATCTCCTTCCCGCATTCTCCCCCCCCCGCCTCCGATCGCAACTCCGGCGACCAGAACCGGCGGCAGCAGCTTCCCTCCTCTTCCACGCGAACGCAGGCGACGAGAGACGACCGGAACCCTAGATCCGGCGCCATTCTCGTCTCCGGCGGCACCGGCGAGCTTCCCTACCCCCGGCGGACGCTTCCTCCCCATTTCGGAGTGGTTTCCGGCGTCGTCGTCCCCAACTCCGGCGACAACCGCGAACGACGCCACCGGTGGGTTTTCCGTTCGATCCCGGCGATCCCGACCTCCGCTCGCGAAACCGACGGTACGACTGAACTCGTCTCGCCGGCGACTATCTCGTGACGTTTCCGGAATTTCGACCGGCCACCGAGATTACTGTTCCGGCGGCGGCGCTACTGTTCCGGCGATCTTTCCGGCGAACTCCCGGCGAACTCCGCGACCGTGACTGCAACTCCGAGCGGCGCGCACGAGGATATATTGGGCATATATATTGGTTGGATCTTGCTCAGACCTACAGTCTCCAGGTAGGATTCTTACCTCCCTACCTTTGTTCGGTGTCACCTTTCTTACTGATCAAACATGATTATTACCTTCTTAAATCCATTGAGATATGTCTCCTTCTATTGAGTCACTTGGATGATTGCATGCTATCTGATTTTATGTTTTGGTGCATGATGCCGCGGGTAATTTATTTAGATGTTGTACATATATATGTTTTTGGTTGTCTTTACAGCCAGCTTGTATTGATATTGGGGATGGACGGATAGGTCTGACTGGAGTTATCAACCTTTCCGAGAACCTTGTGATTTTGGGCCATTGGTAGTAGTCATGGGTGTAGTATGGATGCAGTTTATGAGGTGTGAGCCCATGATCTACTGGCCTCCGGATGGATCGCAGCCGGGTGTCGTGTGACTCGGTATTCCGGGGCGATCTGGGTGTAGGACGCTACACCGGCGGACTGTCGACGGACAGCCGTTTCTACCGATTAGCTAGCGGTAGGAACCACTCTTTGAGTGCGCGTCCTACGGGACATTGGCACAGCTGTTTCCACCTGCATGCGGTATTTTTTGTACTTACTTAGTCGAGTTATATTTACTTACAGTGCACTTCTGGTTATTACTTATTGTTGGATCTTCCTTACTCTTATATGCACCATATACTTGTTAATCCTACTTAGCCTCCCGGCTAACTCCACTTGCCTTGCCTCCAGGTTCAGGCTCGGCTCCCTCTGGTGCGCAATAGATAGATAGGTAGATTACCTTTCATATCTCGTGTTGTATTTTCTATTGTGACACACATGTTACTGTTATTATCATATTTCGAGGATTCTTGTTGATGATGTTGTATTTGCCTAGTCATGGACTAGTGGGGATTTGTGGGCCAGGACTGTGCGGCCCTTCGTGTATTGTTGACTTTGACCGCTGCGTCGGTCTGATATATGTTTTTATTTATGCGGCTTTATCATTCGTGACAGTTGTTATCTTGTACTTGTATCCTGGATCTGTATAGCCTTGCAGGTCCATTGTTTGCCGCGTCTTAAGGCTGGGATAGTCTTGGGGCGTGACAAATTTTGGTATCAGAGCTATGGTATTAGATCTTGAATGCGACCTTAAGGACTTAGGACTTAAGATGATCTAAGGATTTAGGACACGTGATAAATTATAAGTATGATGTTCAAATGTAACTAATGAAATATGTACTTGCGAGATAACTATACTTATGGTTGCAGGATGCCTCCGAGGGCTCGTGGTGGTCGAGCTAGGGGAATCGCAGATATTGCACGGGATGCGATGAACATCCCTATGAATTGGATTGGTCAACGGCGAAGGCCAAGGGAAGTGCCTGATGAAGCACCTCCAGTGGTGGAGCAACCACCCCCTGTGTACCAGTATACACCCCCAGCTTCATATGCGGTACCACCAGCTTCTTATACAGTACCAGTGGCTATGGAGCCCGACCGGGAAGCCACTCCGCCCCCAACCCGAGGCGATTGGCTGTCCCGCTTCACCGAGTTAGCTCGAGGCCGTGTGGATGTATTCGAAGGGAACGGCGACCCATGGCAAGCTCGGGAGTGGCTAACTAGTGTAACAGATATTCTGGACGCAATGGAATGTCCAGAAAGGAAACGGGTAAAGCTAGCAGTTTTCTACCTTGGTGGCCAGGCACGAAAGTGGTGGAAATCTACTGTGGCCATTTTGGGATCGGCAAGCGCGTCTTGGGAGGTTTTCCAGAGCGCATTCACGCAACAATACTTCCCACAAGCACAAAAATCCGTAGCGAGACGGGATTTTATTCATATTAAACAAAATGGACGTCACATCGAGGAATACATCGCTGAGTTCCAGAGACTGTCTGAGATGTTCCCCGGACTCGTAGCCACAGAAAGAGAACGTTCGGAGCATTTCATAGAAGGCCTTGATGCACAGCTCCGCATTCTGGTGAGCATCATTCCACCAGATAATTTTGCTGAGGTGGTCGAAACTGCACGACGGATGAGCCAATGTGGGCAGGATGTCATTCGTGAGGCCCAAGAGCGTGACGCACAGAGACGTGGAAAGGCCCCTGGGCAGACTGACTTTTGGGGACTTGGGAGTTTAGGTCCAGGAAGTCCACCAGCTTCGGCTTCTGGATCTAGACGCCAGGACATCCAACCGGGGCGAAAATCTTGGGCTCCGGGTAGCAGGTATCGGGGTCCATCCTCGCTTCCTCACTTCACCGACCCATCTTCCTCCTCCTCTCTACGCATCTCCTTCCCGCATTCTCCTCCCCGCCTCCGATCGCAACTCCGGCGACCAGAACCGGCGGCAGCAGCTTCCCTCCTCTTCCACGCGAACGCAGGCGACGAGAGACGACCGGAACCCTAGATCCGGCGCCATTCTCGTCTCCGGCGGCACCGGCGAGCTTCCCTACCCCCGGCGGACGCTTCCTCCCCATTTCGGAGTGGTTTCCGGCGTCGTCGTCCCCAACTCCGGCGACAACCGCGAACGACGCCACCGGTGGGTTTTCCGTTCGATCCCGGCGATCCCGACCTCCGCTCGCGAAACCGACGGTACGACTGAACTCGTCTCGCCGGCGGCTATCTCGTGACGTTTCCGGAATTTCGACCGGCCACCGAGATTACTGTTCCGGCGGCGGCGCTACTGTTCCGGCGATCTTTCCGGCGAACTCCGCGACCGCGACTGCAACTCCGAGCGGCGCGCACGAGGATATATTGGGCATATATATTGGTTGGATCTTGCTCAGACCTACAGTCTCCAGGTAGGATTCTTACCTCCCTACCTTTGTTCGGTGTCACCTTTCTTGCTGATCAAACATGATTATTACCTTCTTAAATCCATTGAGATATGTCTCCTTCTATTGAGTCACTTGGATGATTGCATGCTATCTGATTTTATGTTTTGGTGCATGATGCCGCGGGTAATTTATTTAGATGTTGTACATATATATGTTTTTGGTTGTCTTTACAGCCAGCTTGTGTTGATATTGGGGATGGACGGATAGGTCTGACTGGAGTTATCAACCTTTCCGAGAACCTTGTGATTTTGGGCTATTGGTAGTAGTCATGGGTGTAGTATGGATGCAGTTTATGAGGTGTGAGCCCATGATCTACTGGCCTCCGGATGGATCGCAGCCGGGTGTCGTGTGACTCGGTATTCCGGGGCGATCTGGGTGTAGGACGCTACACCGGCGGACTGTCGACGGACAGCCGTTTCTACCGATTAGCTAGCGGTAGGAACCACTCTTTGAGTGCGCGTCCTACGGGACATTGGCACAGCTGTTTCCACCTGCACAGCTGTATTTTCTAATAACAACATGAGTTTGTCAAAATTTAAATACATTGACATCAAATTCCTTATTGTTAAATAAAAAGTTCATAGTGGTTTAATTTCTTTAGAATACATTGGCACAAACTCTATGATTATGGATTTGCTAATCAAATGTTTATCACCCAAGGTCTTTCATAAGCGGATTACTCATATGGGTATTATATCACTTTATGATTCTAAATGCAAAAAAGAGAGAAAAAAATAGAATGATTCTTAAGTGCAAAAGCTTGAGAAGATGCAGCAGTGAGTGAGTTACCTGGCGAATGCCGTGCCAGTGGATGGCGGTGTTCTCCGTGACCAGGCTGTTATTCACCTGCACAACGACGGTGTCTCCCTGCTGGGCGTGGATGGTAGGGCCGGGAGTATTGCTGTTGACGGTAACCGCCAGCTTCTGGTAGCAGTCTGGCGATTTGAACTGATACGAGATGTCCCATTTGTGCAGGTGAATTTTGGAGTGCACCAACTGCAACGATGTGGCGGACCAGATGCAGAGGATTAGTAGAAGCAGGCTGAAAACGGTGGAGCTGGATTCCGACTGCCACATCTCAAATCAGCAGCAAATGCGAAACTCCGTGGCAACGGTGCTTCGTTTATCAAACTCGCATCGATCAGATTTTAGTTTAAAACCCTCACCACAATTGATCAGATTTTATGAAAACAAATGCTACAATGATGCCATTCTTTCGGCGTAGTTATCATAGACAACAAAATATAGAAAAAAAAGGGTTGGAAGACTTAACTCCATGGTCTTTGATTAGGCCGCTGAATTGTTAATTTACTCTTTGAATATCATATTATGGAAGAAATTAAGCCTTCAACATCACTGACTATTCAATGAATATAAAGATTAGGTGGAGTCTTTGGACACGATGCAAGGGGAAACGACGATGCAACTTCTGACATCGAGTTCAAAAGTTGACCATGATGTGGCGTGCATGTTCATAAACTTTGACTAAAATGTCAGTCGTTCACTTTGGAACACGCGCATGTCATACAAATTAACGGTCAAAAGAAACTAAGTGGTGGCTCCCATCACGCGCGAAACGAGTGGAGAGCCTGGCAAGCAAAATAATGTTGACTAATCAATCAATTACGACATGGAGCTGTTGTCAATACCAAGTGGCTGATCTAGGACTACCTAGGAGTATACGACAGTAAAATTATATTTTATACATGTATTTTTTATGTTAGTGAAGCCAATGATATATTTTATACATGTATTTTTTTTATGGTAGTGAAGCCAAGTGGCTGATCCAGCACCTAGGACTCTCACTTTAGCGTCTAAGGAGTAAATCAATGCAATAACTTGCAACTAAAATTGATCATGAATCTATCTCAAAAAAATCATTTTCAACCAAGTATAATATGAACTCCTTTATTATAAACTAGATAGATGATGTAAGATCATCGATGATTACATAATATCATAATCAACTCCTTTTATCATCTTTAACTATAACTATAACTTGAGAACTTATGACATCTATTACATGTATCACTAACCCAAACAAGTAATACAAAAGGCAGTCAAATGACACCAATTATAAATAATAATAATATTAACAATCAAAAACTATTATTATATGTATGTATAGAACAAAATTTACATAATCATAGCTAATCGGAAGAGCTTTTAAGAGAAAAAAAAAATCAAACTTTATCATGGTAAGTGTTAGGCCGATTTTGACCTATCAACCTGGGCCGTTGACTAAATCAAAATCAAGCTAAATTGAAGCTAGGGCTCACGATTGAGGGGAAGTGCCGGCAGTATCCTTTCGTGCTATGGTGTCGTCGTTGACACGAATAGAAATTATGACATATAAGTTATCGGGGAAAGTTTATAGACCAAGAAATACAATTCTTAAAAAAACATATGGGAAATCAAATCTTGAAAATTATGACATAAAACACATTGGCTAACCCTACTAAGGGGAAGAGATAGAAAGGGAATGTGAGAGTAGCTTACACCCAAAAATCTTAATTTTTGTGACAACATACAACAGCTAAAGTCCTCGCCTTTTCAAAGACCAAAGGTCAACTTATTTAGTCAATGAATAGTCTTCTCCATAATGCTGGAAACCAAATCAATGCTAACTAAGTTGCTTAGCAATTCCTGATTCCAACTGTCATCTTGCTTTAAAGATCTCATCACAAGAAAATCATCAGCAATGTTCACAAGAAAGGTAGGTTTGTACCAAATGGGTAAAACAATACACCAGGGACTACCGTGGAAATAAGTAGAGCTAGCTGCCTTGACCAATCTGTTTAAAGTCGCCCAACTTAATGATATTAAGGTTCATTTGTTGTTCTAAACTTTTAATTATACCTTTATTAATCAAAAATATCATGTCAGATTGCTATATTAAAAGGCAAATAAATAAAAAGAAAAAAATTATAAAAATAAAATTGGAAGACCGTAAAAAAGTTGATTAGGTATCCTTTCAACCTTGAGCACCAGAAATTAGAAATTATAAATCAGATAAAAAAAAAATGTGAAAGAAGAAAAAAAAGAAGTGCAAAAAAAAATCTCTCACACATGAGATTTTTAAGGCTTTTTTAAAGGCTGATTAACGTTAGCTTTTAATCCTAACATTAATTTTTTTAAAAATTTTTCTTAACAACCCCCTTAAAATTTTTTAATATAATTAAATTTAACAAGTGGATTAAATGAAATTAAATTGCTGTTCATGCCTATATTATGCATCAGTAAAATGCACTCAAAAGCATAACTTTTACTTAGTAAAAATATTTTTATCTAAAAGAAAGATAGAGAACTAGTCTTGAACTACTTTCATTTGACTCATACTTCAATAGATCAACACAGAATATAAGGTTTGTCCAATCACAAGATTGCATATTTTTTGTCATACATGTGTATCTTCATGAGAACTTCGTCCTTAATCTTGATCATATATAGAGTCTCTCATATAGGAAATTCCTTCTAAAGGATAAGTGTAGAGGCTCATCTCATGGTAATTATACAGTTCGAGAAGTTTTATCTTACCTCTACAATAAGAAATATAAAATGTATCCTCAGGAATGAGAGTGTAAAATATCAACTCTACCACATAAATATTTTTATACACTATAGTCTTTTATAATTTTATTTTTTAAAATACTTTTCAGCCAATTAATCAGCTTGTTATTACTATAGTAAATCTCCTTTAAGGGATCCCCTATTACATAAGTTAGGTTCTCATCATTGAGAGACCTATTTTCAAACTACTCTCATTCATTTCGATACTTCTAAGATCATAATCCTAAGCAAGCATTTGGTAAAGCTAATGACTTTATTATGTTTAATCTTTATAAAAGTTATCTTCAATTTTGGATTATTTACTCTTAGTTCAAATATTTTATTCTCCAACTCTACCACATAAATATTTTTATACACTATAGTCTTTTCTAATTTTATTTTTTAAAATACTTTTCAGCCAATTAATTAGCTTGTTATTACTACAGTAAATCTCCTTCAAGGGATCCCCTATTACATAAGTTAGGTTCTCATCACTAAGAGGCCTATTTTCAAACTACTCTCATTCCTTTTGATACTTCTAAGATCATAATCCTAAGCAAGCCTTTGGTAAAGCTAATGACTTTATTATGTTTAATCTTTATAAAAGTTATCTTCAATTTTGGATTATTTATTCTTTGTTCAAATATTTTATTCTTCAATTTAGAGAGAAAAAGATTTTTTTTTAAAAAAAATAGCAAATTGTCGTAAATAATTAACTAGACATTTAGTTTCTTTTATCATAGAGTTAGGCCAATTATATGAATTTTTTTGGCTTTTTTCTAAAGCCAATTTAATTTTAAAGAAATTTTTTTATGTATATAAATAAAATTGTTATGAGAATTATTTTATTCATTGTTAAAATAATCATACATTAAAATCATTATATGTATTATGTTTATTATGAATAATATTATTATTATGCGCATTATATTCATTATTTTTTATGATGTACATTACAATATGTACATTATTTTTATTATTTCTATTATGACAATTACATACATTATGAATTTATTATTATTATGTATAATATTTTTTTTTATGAATATATGCTTGATATCCTTTAAATACTATAGAAATTATTATATTACATATTATGCACACCAAGTATATTATGTACTTTATGCATATTCAGTTCATTAAGTGAATTTTCTTCTTTATGTCCATGTAATTTTTTTTCATATGTATATTAAGTACATTTTCATTATGTATATTATGAAAATTATGCATATGTATTTCTTTGTGTCAAATATATTAATTAGGTATATTATGAAGTTCATTATGAATGTCATATATATATATTATGACATTTATGTTTTAAATTATGTTCATAATTTACATGATATCTATAAATATTATTTGAAATATTTAAATTACACATTATACTCATTTATCCAACATATACAACAAATTTATAAATAGTAATAAATAATTATTTTATATTGCTCAAAACATTGAACATTATGCACATTTTGTCTAACAAGTTCGACAGGTCCATGAAAAAATAGTAAAAAAGAGTAAAAGCTTTACATATACCATTCCAAAAGCAATATGTAACATGTGTTTAATAACTGCTTAAATTATATTAAATTCTGTATTAAAAGAATAATTTGCTCTGCTATTGCTAGTATTAAATTCTTCTTCTTAGAATTAAGATCGTCAAACTATTTCATTAATTAAAGTTACTTTAGACAAATTAAAACTCCAAATAACCCATATATATACATACATACATATATATATATATATATATATATATATATATATATATATATATATATATATATATATATATATATATATATATATATATATATATATATATATATATATATATATATTATCAGTTTGATCCAAATGTTTAATTGAATTCAATTTGATCCCAATACTCTTAATTAACTTCCATTTGAAGAGTACGACAGGACCAAATAAACAGTAATTATCAATTACATGGATTATTTAATTATCTTTCTAAAACATGGGTAAAAAGTAACTCCAAATAAGCTAATTATAAAAATTATTGTCAAGAAATTTAATAATTTTATGATAATAATTTTTATAAGAACTATTAATAATACATTTATCTATTATGATCATTCTAATCTACCTAAGCCAAATTTTTTTCCAAAATATAATTTTATTCAAGCATGCCTCTTGTCTGAGGCAAGAATATAACCAAAGTCACTTGGCCACATAGCTGACTACGAATTATATTGAAGGGATTTTCTGGCAAAAGTAGCCAACCAGTTGTCTACTTGGTTGGATTCCCTATGAGCAAAAGAAAGGTTAAAATTTTTCATCCTAACTTGAATAAAATTAATTTTCTAGTCCAAGTAAACAACACTATCAAAGGGGGTGTGAATCAGGTTTTCAATCAGAAGAAGAGCATTCCTACAATTAGATTTGATGATAATTTGTCTCCCCATGAAGTTTTGATTTGAGTAGAGACCGTTTTGATTGTCATTAGTTATGCTTCAAGGGCAAAGCTAAAAGGAAGGTACGTTGATATAGCAATAAAGCATGTGCCATGAGAATCCCGAATAAGATAGCCAATGCCACCGTCCTTGAAATTCTCCGGCCAAGATCCATCCACATTGATCTTTAGCCAGTCGCTTAGAGGAGGCTGCCAATGCAATAAGTAAGAGCCTTTGCTACCTACATCATTTCCCTTAGATGCTAAGGAAGAAATTATATCATTGAATAGAACTAGAGCTCGCCTAGTAATACCAGCAACATCAGAAAATTTTACATGATATTATTTCTTCTTCTTCTTCACAGCTCACCTAGTAGAAACTACAAATTTTACATGATATGGAGAAGTTACTTTATTAGTAGAAACTACAAAGGAAGTTTGTGACTCTTAGCTTATAGACAAGCTTTACAACGATGAAAAACATGATTTTGACTAAAGGGAAGACCATAAAGGTCTATTATTTGTTTAACAATGCGTAAGGAGGGGTATCCAAGGCGAGCATGCCATGAGGTGGTGCTTGTGCGTTCTCCAAGATGAATGGTAGGGGATAGTGGCTAAATGTGGTATAGATTATTTTGAATTCCTCCCCGGAGCAGAATGGATCCCGTCGCTCGATCCTTCACAAAGCATTCATGAGGGTGAAATTCAAAATAGACATTATTATCAGAAGTAAATTTTCAAACCGAAAGCAAATTTTTGGTGATATTAGGAACATGAAGAACATTGCGCATGCACAAGTTACGAGTAGGAGATGTCAAATATGTCTTTCCAAGGTTATTGATTTGCAAACCTATACCATTGCCTATTTGGACAGTGTCTGACCCATGGTAAGGAATAGCTTCTGAAAGTGCATAGTAATTTAGAGTAACATAATGAGTGGCACCAGAGTCAGGAACCAACTTGTGGAAGATATAGTAGGAAAAGTATTTGACATAATTGTGTTTAGAGCATGTGGTTGTTGTTGCCTTTGTGATGAAAATCCTCCAGTATATGTGTTATCAAAACGTTTATAGCATTCATGAGCATAATGTCCATAAGCAAGGCAAATTTGGCACTTTCCTTGATGATGACCTCTCTTCCGGCCTTGACCACCTTGATAATGGTAACCACCATGACTACTTTGATAATGATGTCCGCCACGTTGAGAGTTAGAAGTAGTGGATTTATCAAATTTTATAGTGTGAAGTGCAGGTAAAGAGAAGTTTTCTACATTTCTCATAGATTGTAGTTGTAATAAGCATTCGTGTGATGAAAGCATGGTATGGACCTCTTCGATACTAAATTCTTCAATACAAGTAGTGATAGCTGGTAGCAAATTATCATAAGATGGGCCTAGTCCCATCAATATGTGCATTAGAAGATCCGGATCCGAGATAGGTTGCCTAATTGCTGCAAGATTGTTAGCAATATTTTTGATGTTTTGCATATATTCATTAATAGTGCTATCACCTTTTTGAACCACTTGTAGTTGTTTCTTTAGTTGGAGAACACATGCACGAGAATGTGATGCAGAAACATATGCAAAAGTCTCCCATACTTCACAAGATGATTGAAGTCCAACAACTAATGGAATAATAGATTCAGAAAGTGTTGACATAATCCATGTCAATGTAACCAAATCTTTCTTGATCCAAATTTGATAATTTGGATCTGATAAATCAGAATATTGCAGAGTTCCTTCAAGAATACTAATGCAGTCATGTATTTGCAATATAGGCATTAACTGAGTTTTTCAAAGCAAATAATCATCTCTAGTCAATTTAATGGGTTGAAAAGATATACTGCCTGGAGTGATGGTCAAACATTGCATTAATGGAGTAAAATCCGACAGCATTGGGTTGACTACAAATGAGTTGCATTCAGACATCATGCCAGTAGAATTCGCAAGTATTATTTTGAAGAGTCCGGCTCGGAGCGGGTACTGTTGAAAAGAGAGTAAGCAGCGGCCTTTGGGAAGAGAGGAGCGGCAGCTTTCCTTGGAGAAAGAAAGAGGTTGAAGTGTTGGAAGTGGAAGCGAGGCTTGCGTGCTCCAGAGAGTTTCGAAGAAACTGCGCAGACATCAAGATGATGCTGAACACTATCGAAGTAGAGATAACACCCACGTCTGCTATGGGAGGAATTTGAATGCTCAGCTTTAAGTGATCAGAGAGATCGTTCGCTCTGATACCATGTTAATCAACAAGAAAGAGACGAGAGATAGAGAAAGCGAGAAACTGTGAAGAATTGTATTCGCTTGATATTTATAGTCAGTAATCAATATAATTTATAATGTTACAAAGATGAAATCAATCCCTGTAATTATGCGTGTGTATAATTCTATTGTTAAAAGAGTATAGATTGTAATTGTATAGATTGCCCAAGATTGCAATCACTGCCGTTGGTTTTGTTAAGATTTATTTGGAAATACTGTCAATCCTTGTTGTCATTATGAATTAGCTTTTCAATTAGAAGAAGAGCATTCATGCAATTAGATTTGATGATAATTTGTCTCCCCATGAAGTCTTAATTCGAGTAGAGACCGTTTTGATTATCATTAGTTATGCTTCAAGGGCGGAGCTAAGAGGAAAGTACATTGATGTAGCAACAAAGCATGCGCCGCGAGAATCCCGAATAAGATAGCCAATAGCGCCTTTCTTGAAATTCTCCGGCCAAGATCCATCCACATTGATCTTGAGCTAATCGCTTAGAGGAGGCTGCCAATGCAATAAGAGCCTTTGCTACCTTCATCATTTCCCTTAGAAGCTAAGGAAGAAATTATATCATTGAATAGAACTAGAGCTCGCCTCGTAATACGAGCAACATGAGAAAATTTTACATGATAATTTCTTCTTCTTTTCTAGAGCTCACCTAGTAATACCAACATCAAGGGAATTTTACAAGATATGATCTCTTCTTCTTCTTCTATTATTATTATTATTATTATTATTATTATTATTATTATTATTATTATTACCAGTATTACTACTATTACTATTATTGCTATTCTATTATTATTATCATCATCATCATCATAATTATTATTATCGTTATCATTATCATCGTTACTATTATTATTATTATTATTATTATTATTATTATTATTATTATTATTATTATTATTATTATTATTATTATTATTATTATTATTACGTTACAATAGTAATTAACATTAATTACCGAACAATTGCAAAAATTTAATTAAAATAGAAGACATAGAAAAACTTGACCCGACCCGACACAATACGAAGTTAGGCAAGTTCGAGTTAGCCATAATCGTGTTTAGGTTATAAACAGGTCAACCTGTTTATTACATGAAAATAATCGGGTTGACCCGCTTAACCCGATTACATTATCACAGTAAATGTTAGGCCGATTTTGACCCATCAATCTACACCGTTGACTAAGTCAAAATTAGACTGAAATCGGGTCCAAATCGAAGCAAGGGCTCACAATTGAGGGGAAGCGGCGGCTGCGTCCATTCGTGCTGGAGTAAAATTCCTAAGCACCCGGGGCACTTAAAAATCCTAAAAAGCGAAACTATCTAACCATTGAAGTGTTTTGGGATTCGTGCCCTAAAACTAACTTCCTAATCCTAAGGCTAAAAGCGGGTACTACCTCGCTTAAGATTTTTTTCCTTCGGAGTAAAATTCCTAAGCGCCCGGGGGCGCTTAAAATACTAAAAAGCGGAACTATCTAACCATTGAAGTGTTTTGGGATTCGTGCGACTAACTTCCTAATCCTAAGGCTAAAAGCGGGTACTCCGCAAGCGGAGTACCTCGCTTAAGAATTTTTTCCCTGGCGCAGCGGTAAGTGGCGCTTTGACTTCTAATGCCGCTTGGACACGCATGCAGGAGAGTGGTGAGACGTCTCTAATTTAATTACGTCAGACTAACTCTATTTTAATTACCATCTATAATAGCATCAAATTTAGATGAGTACAATTTGATCACAAAGACAGAGAAAAGATGAAACATGAAATCAGGTTTGAAAAATCCATAATCTTATGATTGCTTAATGGAGAATGATATTTTTTCCAAAAGTTGAAAGAGATTATATATATTAGAGCCTTAGTTCGAGGCAAGAATACATACAAGTTCCCGGGGAAAGTTCATAGACCAAGAAATACAATTCTTAGAAAAACATATGAGAAATCAAATCTTCAAATTATAACAGAAAACACATTGGCTAACCCTACTAGAGGGAAGAAATAGAAAAGGAATGTGAGAGTAGCTTTAGGGTCTTCTCCAAAGGTTACCTTATTTAGTCAATGAATAGTCTTCAGGGTCTTCTCCATAATGTTGGAAACCAAATCAGTGCTAGCGAAGTTGCTTATCAATTCCTGATTCCAGCTATCATCTTGCTTTAAATAGCTCACAAGAAAATCATCAGCAATGTTCACAAGAAAGGTAGGTTTGTACCAAAAGGGTAAATCAATACACCAGTGATTACCATGGAAATAAGTAGAGCTAGCTGTCTTAGGCGCAGTTTGGGGTTGATTCTGATTTTAGCTTCTGTTGGCTGGAGAATTACTGGTTGGAAGGTAGCTGGCTAGAAAAGTACCCAATTATTTGTTTGAAACAATTGCGCTGCTAAGCAAAATAAACTGATGTACTGTAATATTAAACTAAGACTGGAAACAACACTAAATGTGATTACACACGATGGCATTAGATACTTGTCTTCCTATCTATAAGATTATACATGTAATCTACAAAATTTCTTTTCATATAAATTTGGACAGGTGTAGTGCCATTGTGTATTCATTGTTTGCCTAATTGTGTAGTGTCATTGTTGCAACTACAATTTTGAATTGAGACCGTACACAAAAACAGTTTCATTAAAAACAAGAACAAGGTTCTTTTCATCGTACACAAAAACAGTTTCGTTAAAAAAAAGAACAAGGTTCTTTCCATTGCCAATTTTCCTAGTGAAAATGTATTTTCTTCATATTTTTTACTTTTCTTTCTCTCTTACTTTTTACTATAAATAACCATAATAAATATTTACTACAAAAAATAAGAAAGCAAAAAATACTTTAAAATATTTTTAGTATCTAAAAGCTTTTAAATTCGCTTTTATAATTTTTTTTTACTACTTTCCTCTTCATTTTCCCACTTAATTTCCCATTCTAGAGAAAACGTCTCAACTCTATCCTTCCTCATCCTCCAGCCCACCACCACATCGCCGAAGAAATTAAACAAAGCTGCTATCCTTCGTCATCCTCCAGCCAACCACCACGCCGCTGAGGAAATTTGCCGCCTAGGAAATAAATAGGTGCTATCCTTCCTCATCCTCCAGCGCACCACCATGCCACTAAGGAAATCAAGCAAAGGAAACTGGTCACGGATCTCTCTTGTCGCAGATCTATTTGTGGCAACTACTCTTCGGCGGAAGCTGGGCACGGGTCGCTGGAACTAGTTGGTCAGTGGCGGGGACAGCGAGGAGGCAGTGGATGGTCACAGTCGTAGGGGCAAGGAAGGGGAGACACGAGTAGTAACCTCAACGGTGGACGATGGACGCTTGAAGGGGAGACACTGGGGTGAAGGGGAGACGTGAGAATCATCCCAAGAATCAGCCCAGCTTTCTAGCGGTAGCTAGTTTTTCCCAGCTTTCTAGCGGCAGTTGCAAAGCACTACCGCCAGCCTGGAAAGCAGCCCCAAACAAGGGAGAAAATTTCTCCGCGGCCCCCTCCGCTTAAAACCCGATAAACGGGTTGTTTAATTTTCATATTAAAAAATTTTTTTTTTTTATTTTTTTTTTAGAAATACTCTATTCTTTATAATCTATCCAATGGTATTAAATTTAGGGTATTTTAGATTATATACATGTATGAAATACCCTATGCAAAATTGCATATAACACAAAAAAATATTTTATATATAAATTTGTATAGAGTTTGTATAGGGTATTTCATACATGTATATAATCTAAAATACCCTAAATTTAATACCATTGGATAGATTATAAGGAATAGAGTATTTCTAAAAAAAAAATTAAAAAAAAAATATTTTTTAATATGAAAATTAAACAACCCGTTTATCGGGTTTTAAGCGGAGGGGGCCGCGGAGAAAACGCGCCCCCAAACAAGCATGGTCAAGCTACTTCTACTACCCGTCCCAATAAAAGTGGGGCGGGCAGTAACCCCAAACTAGGCCTTAACCAATCTGTTTAAAGTTGCCCAACTTAATGATATTAAGGTTCATTTGTTATTCTAAACTTCTAATTATACCTTTATTAATAAAAAATATCATGTAAGATTGCAATATTAAAAAGCAAATAAATAAAAAGAAATGATTAGAAAAATAAAATTCGGAGGCACACTGCAGCTTGTTCTTAGGTAAAAATCTAGGTTCTCGTGCGAGTTTAATCCAGCTTGAATACTCGAGGAAACAATCAAATGCTCCTCTTTTACAAGCATGAATGTTGAGAAGTTGACCAGACACCCTTTTAACATTCAGCAGTAGAAGTTAGAAATTAGAAATTGAGAAGAGATAAAAAAAAAGTGAAACAAGAAAAAAAGAAGAGCAAAAAAAAATCTCAACACCACATGAGATTTTTAAAGCCTTTTGAAAGGTTGATTAACATTAGCTTTTAATGCTAACATTATTTTTTTTTTAATTTTTCTTAACAACTCTTAAAATTTTTTTTAATATAATTAAATTTAACAAAATGATTAAATGAAATTAAATTGCTACTCATGCCTATATATATTACAGGATCAGTAACATGCACTCAAAAGCATAACCTTTACTTAGTAAAGATATTTTCATCTAAAGGAAAGATAGAGAACTAGTTTTGAACCACTTTCATTTGACTCATACTTTAACAGATCAACACACAATATAGAGTTTGTTCAATCACGGGCTTGCATATTTTCGGCCATGCGCATGTATCTTTATGAGAACTTCTAAGGTTGTCCATGTCCTCAGCCTCGACCATATATAGAGTGTCTCATATAGGAAATTCTCTCTAAGGGATGAGTATAGAGGCTCATCTTATAGTAATTATACACTTCGAAAAGTTTTTTCTTACCTCTACAATAAGAAGCATAAAATGTATCCTCGGGAATGGGAGCGTAAAATATCAACTCTATCACATAAATATTTTTATACACTATAGTGTTTTATAATTTTATTTTTCAAAGTGTTTTTTTTTGGCTAATTAATTAGCTTGTTATTGTAACATTGAATCTCTTTGAAGGGATCTCCTATCACATAGGTTAGGTTCCCTAGAGACATAATTTCAAACTAATCTCATTCCTCTCGATACTTTCAAGATCAAAATCTAAGGCAAGCCTTTCGTAAAGCTAATGACTTTATTTTGCTTAATCTTTATAAAAGAAAGAGCTACAACTTTTTATAAGTTAGGTCATTTTATAGACTTTTATATAATTTTAACTTGACTACTCATTTTTTTTATTTTTTTTATATAAGTTTGTTGTTGCTGCCTAGGAATTTTATTTATTTATTTTATTTTTAGATCATTTATCCTTAGTTCAAATATTTTATTCTCGAATTTAGAGAGAGAAATAATTTTTTTAAAATATCAAATTGACGTAAATAATTTATTAGGCTTTTAGTTGCTCTTATCATAAAGCAAAGCCAATTATATTAATTATTTGGCTTTTTCCATAGGAAATTTAATTTTAAAGAATTTTTTTATGTACATAAATAAAATTGTTTATGAGAAATATTTTATTCATTGTTAAACTAATCATACATTAAATTCATTATATACATTATGTTTATTTTGAATATTATTATTATGTGCATTATGTACATTATTTTTTATGATGTACATTACTTTTATTATGTACATTTTTATTATTTCCATTATGACAATTACATGCATTATGATTATTATGTATAATATTTTTTTTATGATATTGTGCTTGATATCCTTTAAATATTATATAAATCATCAAATTACATATTATGCACATCAAGTATATTATGTGCTTTAAGCATATTCAGTTTATTAAGTGAATTTTCTTCTTTATGTCCATGTAATTTTTTTTCATATGTATATTAAGTACATTTCCATTATGTATATTATGAAAATTATGCATATGTATTTCTTTGTGTCAAATATATTAATTATGTATATTATGAACATTAGGTGCATTATGAATGTCATATATATAAAAAGAGTAAAAGCTTTACATATACCATTCCAAAAGCAATATGTAACATGTGTTTAATAACTGCTTATATTATATTAAATTATGTATCTAAAAAAATAATTTGCTCTGCTATTAATAGAATTAAATTCTTCTTCTTAGATTTAACATTAGAGATTTCGGATCTGAAACCCTTTAAAAATTTAGAATTAACATCTGTCAAACTATTTCATTAATTAAAGTTATTTTTAGACAATTTAAAACTCCAAATAACCCACATATATTATCAGTTTGATCCAAATGTTTAATTGAATTCAATTTGTTCCAAATACTCTTAATTAACTTTAATTTAAAGAGTACGACAGGACCAAATAAATAGTAATTATCAACTACATGGACCCATTTAATTATCTTTCTAAAACATGGGTAAAATGTACCTCCAAATAAGCAAATTATACAAATTATTGTCAAGAAATTTTATAATTTTTGATAAATTTTTTTATAAGAATTATTAATAATATATTTATCCAAACATAATGTTATTCAAGCATGTCTCTTGTTTGAAGCGAGAATATAACCAAAATCACTTAGTCCACATCGCTGACTAAGAATTATATTGAAGGGATTTTTTTGGCAAAAGTTGCCAACCAATTGTCTGCTTGGTTAGATTCCCTATGAGCAAAAGAAAGATTAAAATTTTTCATTTTAACTTGAATAAAATTAATTTCATAGTTCAAGTAAACAACACTATCAAAGAGGGTGTGAATTAGGTTTTCAATCAGAAGAAGGGAATTCCTGCAATCAGATTTGATGATAATTTGTCTCCCCATAAAGTCTTGATTTGAGTAGAGAAAGTGTAACATCATTTTGATTGTCATTAATTATGCTTCAAGGGTAGAGCTAAAAGGAAGGTACGTTGATGTAGCAATAAAGCATGTGCCGTGAGAATCCCGAATAAGATAGCTGTCTCACCCCCTCTATTTAGGCCCGTCCACATCAGCAAATTACGTGGGACTATGCACCAAAAATAGATTTTGTCGAATTTCAAATCGACTCTGATTTTGACCACAGCGCATGGAGCGTTGACTTTGCTCTTCGACCTTGCCTCGATTTGTTCGAAACTCATCTTGTCCCACGCTTCGAACAAACACCGCCTGCGTTCGTCGTCGATTGGGTTAGATGCCGAAGACGGCTAGTGAATGGAGCTTAGGGCGTGCATCAAGTTTGGCGATGTTGCTGCTGTTAGAAAACCTCACCGCGGGAGATGGTGGAATATGTTATAACAATACGAGAGAGAAGCACGATGGAAGAAATAATTTGTGTTTAATTCTTTCTCTATCTTTCGATGTTGTATAGGTCCTATCTTTATACAGCGATTGTGGTTGTTTACAAGGTAATGAATAATCTATACAAGGCACGTAACACATTTGTAAAGGGCTGAATTAACTTGCTCGATCTGGCCAGTCTTGATCTAGCAAGTCTTGATCTGGCAAGTTTCCATTGTTACGTTTACACTCCCCCACAAGCTTAGGGTTTGGAGGTAAAACGTTGAGCTTGGTCGATAAGAGGAGATGACGTCGTTTGGTGAGAGGTTTGGTGAGCACATCTGCCAGCTGATCCGTTGAAGAGATGAAGGACACATTGAGCTGCTTGGTGGCTACGCGCTCGCGGACGAAATGGAAGCCAATTTCAATATGCTTGGTGCGGGCGTGAAAGACAGGGTTGGCAACGAGATAAGTGGCGCCTATGTTATTACACCATAGAGTAGGGACGGTGGACGAGGAGAGATTGAGCTCAGTAAGGAGAGACTGTATCCAAATTAATTCAGCTGTAGCATTGGCCACCGCTTTGTATTCAGCCTCAGTGCTGGATCTGGCCACCGTCGGTTGCCTTTTGGAATTCCAAGAGATGAGATTTTTGCCTAGAAAGATGCGTAGCCACTGGTGGAGCGACGATCGTCAGGAGAGCCAGCCCAGTCAGCATCACTGTAAGCATGTAGATCAGTGGAAGAAGACTGATGAAGAAGAAGACCATGTAATATAGTGCCTTTGAGATAGCGAAGAATGCGCTTGACGGATTCCCAATGTTGACGCGTTGGCGCATGCAGAAACTGACACGCACGATTGACCGCATATGTGATGTCTGGTCATGTGAGTGTGACATATTGAAGACCCCCAACAATGCTGCGATGTAAGGTGGCATCCTCCAGGAGGGAGGATGAGGACACCGGTATTGTAGTGGCGGCAAGTGTGGAGATCGGCTTTGCACCATCCATATGAGCGCGTTGCAAAAGTTCCATAATGTACTTGCTCTGACTAAGATGACAACCGTGAGGATGTTTGGATAGTTCAATTCCCAGAAAGAAATGTGCGGCTCCAAGGTCACGAATGGCGAATTCATTCCCGAGAGCAAGTAAGAGGGCATCAATCTGAGAAGAGTCGTTACCAGTGATGAGGATATCGTCAACATATATGAGAATGTAAAGTTGAGAAGAGGAGGTGCAACGGAAGAACAACGACGTGTCTGTCTTAGAGCCAACAAAGCCCTGATTTTGAAGCCAGGTACCAAGCCGATGAAACCACGCACGAGGAGCCTGCCGAAGACCATAGAGAGATTTGTGAAGATGGCAGACATGCGCAGGATATTGCGGATGAGTAAATCCAAGAGGTTGTTCCATGAAGACTGTTTCCTGCAGATGCCCATCTAGAAAGGCATTGGAAACGTCTAATTGCCGAACCGGCCAGTTGAAGGATGTAGCGATTGCCAAGAGCAAGCGAACATTGGGGATTTTGACAACATGACTAAATGTATCAGTGAAGTCAATACTAGGGACCTGTCGAAAGCCTTTGGCCACTAACCGTGCTTTGTAATGATCAATTGTCCCATCAGCACGGTGTTTTAAACGAAAAATCCACTTGCAGCCAATGATGTTCATAGAAGAATTTCGAGGAACTAAAGCCCAAGTCCCATTGCGAAGCAGAGCATCAAACTCAGATGCCATCGCAGCTCTCCATGCTGGGTCTTTGGAAGCTTGAGTGAAGCAAGTGGGTTCCGTAATAGTGGTCGCACTGAGTAGGGCCTCCGGGAGAGGATGTTTGCTGGAGGGCTTCGCATGCAGAGCGAGAGGCACCGTGTCCCTATAAATATCGCTAAGGGCTCTGGTGCGTCGAGGTGGAGGACCATCAACAGGAGAGGTGGCCGGCTCGTCTGGAGAAATGCATAGAGATGGCGACGCAGAGTAAGGTGAAGAAGGCGATGCGTCGGACGGATTGTTGGAAATGAGAGGTGGTTGCTCCTCCGACCGCGGTGGGGAGGAGTCCCGGTGAGGGGTGTCGGGCAGTGGCGGAGCGGCCCCAAGAATGCCCCAGTAATGCGAGGAGACGGGAGCAAGGTAAGCGCCGTCAAGCTGTGAAGTACCTGGTGAAAGAGGCTTGGCAAAAAGAAACAACTTTTCATCAAAAACAACATGCCGAGAGATATAAATTCTGCCAGTGGGGACATGAAGGCAACGGTAGCCATGATGCATATTGCTATATCTAATGAAAACACAGAGTTCAGAGCGTGACTGTAGTTTATGTTTAGTATATGGGCGGAGCCAAGGGTAACATGCGCAAACAAAAATTCGGAGAAAGGTATAGTCAGGTGGGTGTTTGTAGAGTGTCTCTAATGGAGTGTGGTGATGAGTGAGACGGGAGGGGATCCAATTAATGAGATAGACAGCGGTGGTGACAGCGGCGTCCCAATGTGTGTTGGGGACAGAGGCATGGTGGAGAAGGGCAAGTGCGGTTTCGATGATGTGACGATGTTTTCGTTCTGCAGTTCCATTCTGTTCAGGTGTATGAGGGCACGAGACGCGATGAGTGATACCGTTGGCAAGAAAATGTTTATGGAGAGCTTGATATTCGCCACCCCAATCAGAGTGGACACTTAAAATTTTACGATGAAAGAATCTTTCAACATGTTTATGAAAGTGACAGAAAATATCTAAAAGATCAGATTTGCGTTTCATCAAAAAAACCCAAGTATATTTGCTGTAATGATCCACAAAAGAAGCATAATAGGAGAAGCCATTAAATGATAAAAGAGGCACAGGGCCCCAAATGTCAGAATGAATAACTTCTAAAGGAAAAGTAGATTTATTCATAGAAACCGAAAAAGGGAGCTTATGACTCTTTGATTGCATACATGCAGTACAAACTGTAGATAAAGATGCATGGGAAGTAGGTAAGCCATAGCGATTTATTATTTGAGACACGAGGCGGAGAGATGGATGGCCGAGATGAGCATGCCATGAGGAAGAGCTGGTGCGTGCGCCAAGGAAGACTGCAGGTGGTGAAGATGGTATGTGGTAGAGACCATTATTAATTCCTCCGCGAAGAAGAGTTTGTTTCGTTGCCCGATCCTTAACAAGACATTCATTAGGATGAAATTCAAAAAATGTGTCATTGTCATGAGTAAATTGACGAACAGAAAGTAAATTCTTGGTAATAGAAGGAACATGAAGAACGTTGCGCATTCGTAAAGGGTAACTAGAGGAAGAGAGGGATGTGTTTCCAATGCTAGTAATATGCAAACCCGTGCCATTTCCAATGCGCACCATGTCAGAGCCAGTGTTGGGAAGCACGTCTTGTAACGTATTGATGTCAGAGGTCACATGATGAGTGGCACCGGAGTCCAGATACCACGCGGTGGAACCAAGTAGTTAAGTGTTGGATGTCGGATGGGTGGTAGTCATAGCATAAGCACCAGGTTGAGCATGTTTTGTCATGGAGAGCCTCCAGTAAGGGATGGACCAAATCGGCGACTACAATCGCGAGCCGAGTGTCTTGGAATGAAGCATATTTGGCACCGCCCTCGGCCACGGCCTCTGCCTTGGCCGCGGCCACGATTGGTATATTGATGACGACCACCTCTTTGACTATGATCACCACGTTGACTGTGGTAGTTGGTATTGTTGACATAGGGAGATAGGCTGTCACGAGTCCGCATCGAGATAAGTTGTTCATGCGAGGAGAGAATCCCATGGACATCGTCAAGAGTGAGATCATCAGTACACGTGATGATATTGGATACAATGTTATCATAAGAAGGACCAAGACCATGAAGAACGTGCATGATGAGATCCGCATCAGATATAGGGTGGCCGATGGCATGAAGATTATTAGCAATGTTTTTGATCTTGTGCAAATACTCATATACCGAATCACTCCCCCGCTGTATCATTTGTAGTTGAGTTTTGAGTTGATGGATGCGGACGCGCGAATGCGATTGGAACGCTTTAGCAAGGGCGTCCCATACGGCTTTGGAGGAGTCAAGTCCAACAACAATGGGAAAAACACTTTCCGTTAGAGAAGAATTTATCCAAGTCAATACCAGTTGATCCTTGGTGACCCAATCAGCGAAAGTAGGATCAGTGGAGGGTGGAGCAAGATCAGCGCCCTCGATGATCCCTAGTAAACCATGCGTGCGAAGCAGAGGAATGAACTGCGTCTTCCATAGGAGGTAGTTGTCATTGGTTAATTTTAATGCTAAGAAGGGAACAGCACTTAAGGGAACAGAGATTGTTTGAGATCCACGTGAGTGCTGGGACGACGAACTGAAGTCGGAATCCATGGAAAATAGAGCTTCTAGACGAGAGGAGAAAAACTCACAGGGCTGTCGAATCGAGAAGAGGCGAGAGCCGGGGTTCCGTTGTTTCGTCGAATCGAGAAGCAGAGTGTTGTCGCAGCGGGCAACAATGGCTAAGAGAACAAAAGCGATTCCTCTGATACCATGTTATAACAATACGAGAGAGAAGCACGATGGAAGAAATAATTTGTGTTTAATTCTTTCTCTATCTTTCGATGTTGTACAGGTCCTATCTTTATACAGCGATTGTGGTTGTTTACAAGGTAATGAATAATCTATACAAGACACGTAACACATTTGTAAAGGGCTGAATTAACTTGCAGGATCTGGCCAGTCTTGATCTGGCAAGTCTTGATCTGGCAACTTTCCATTGTTACGTTTACAGAATATAGGAGAAACTTCGGATGCTTGCCAGAAACAAGGGAAGCCCGTCGCCACTCGAGAAGATAACAAATATAGGAAAATTTTCTCTGATTCAATCTCTTAAATCAGTTACATAAAACCTTTTATAGATCTCTCTCTCAGAACCTTACTCTATCATCTTCGTCGACTGTCACCGAAGGAGACACTCGCCTCTGCGAGTGGTTGGAAAATGGACTCAGCAGTTGTCTTCGCTGTTCGACGAGAAAGACAAGCTCTCTCTCTCTCGTCATCCGTTGCTCCGGAGGGAGGTGATGCTCTCGTCATCTGTTTTGTCGTCCTCACTTCGTGGAGAAGGCGAACTCGTGGATAAGAAGACTGCCGACACTCCGTGTCCACATCTGTCCATCTCTACTTCGAGGAAGGATGCCTCCTTCTTTGGAAGGCCAGCTAGTGCCTGCCTTCCTTCTCTCTTCGACGCCCTTGAATCACGCCTGCCGCGATCCACCTCTTTTCAACAATCCCCTGTCGCCGAGAACTCCGAAGCCGCCTAGCTATTCTTCCTCCGTCTGTGAGCTGAGGTTGCTGTTGTCCCAGCTGGAGCAGACGCCACTGTTGGCATAGGAAATGATGCATTTGAAGCTGATGTCGCCCGCCTATTCCGCAAGCTCGATGAAGTGGACTCGATAATCTCACGTTTCATTCCGCAAGCTCGATAGAAATTTGGGCCCCCACCCAAGCCCGATTTCTGCTTGGCCTGGTCCAAGGAGAATTGAGCATCACATCTCTCCCCCGCAAATGGACGTCGCCCTCCTCCACCCTCACATCTCTCCCCCGCAAATGGACGTCGCCCTCCTCCACCCTCCTCCAAGGAACCCACCATAGATGTCAGCATCATGGCCACGGTCACGATGTATGCCATCATGTTGACTGCTGAATCTGACAAAGTGGCTAGGAGCTGACACATGCCCGTGCGGGATCCTATTGTGTCCGCATGTGCACGGATACTTCGAAGTAATGAAAAAAATATCGATCTCACAGAGACCTACGTGTTAAGTACTAAATAGTTATATTCTTACTAGCTAAGCAATCGATTATAATGCAAGTAAATGATAGAAAGAACATGAAATCAGAGAGAAATTGGGACTAGGGTTTCATCCGCCTTAATTCAATGACCAGATATGAATAAAAGGTTGTCAGACTAATTTTATCATGATAAAGATATAATTTACTTCATAAAAGAATTATCTCACTTTCGTGCAGACAATCATGCAGGGACCGATCCTTGCTTTCGCGAAAGATCTATCCCAAGCTGAAAATAAGTAAATCATCAATCAAAGAACTCAAGGATCACTTTCATGCATCCGAATCCTAAGTTGATCATCTCAAGGATCACTTTTGTGCATCCGAGTCTCAACACAGGTTCTACTTATGGTTCTCCAATACTCTGATCCTCGTTTTCATACAAAATCTTCACGTTTAACAAAATAACTCGATCATATATTCAAATTATCAAACATGGCAATTATTCTTCTAAAATCAAGAAATAAGAACTAACCTAATTTCTTACAGTGAGTTCCTAATAGTCAATTTTAGGGTTCCAAGTTCTCAAGCAAATCACCTTTCAGTCCATATTGTGAAAACTCTAAAATCATGCATGGTAATAAGAAAACTATGGAGAATTATAGGCAATTGTCACAAAAAGTAGAATTATCATAATAAAATTATTCTGACAAAATAGAGTTATCTAATCATTAGAAATCAAAGAGATTACACCCCCATGTCCCATAAAAGGTTTAAGTTAGCATGGAAAAAGAGTTACAATAAACCATAATGTAAGAAGATCAGAAATCGAAGTAAAGGGGAAAAACAACTTTACAGCACGGCTGTAATAGAAATTACAGCCGTAATTTCCTCCAAGAACCCACAATGAACAGTGTCGGCGCCTAGTTTTTCATTGATTCCTCCTCCGATTGGTCTCCTTTCTCTCTGAAACTTCTGGGGTATCGTCTTCTCCTCCAAGCGAAGCTTTCCCTCAAATTTCACGGCCGGAGATGAGATGTACGCTTCCCGGCGGTGAAACCTAGGGCGGCGGCATGTAACTCGATTTCTCCCTCAACAATAGATGAAAATTAGGGCTTTCACCCTTGGCGTGTTCTCCTCCTTGGAGGCTCCCTTTTTCCTTCTTTCAGCTTTGAATTTAAGGGCCTGGATCGTCCGCAATTTATCGCGCAAAAATTGGGCTTCAATTTGACCGTGAAAGTCGCGAGCCAGAGATAGAATTACGGCCATAATTGTCTTTACGGCACTGCCGTATTTTCTTTAAGTTCTTCTATAGAGGATTCGACTAGGATTACGGTACCGTGGAAATGATTACGGCAGTGCCGTAAGTTCTAAAAATCTCTTGGACCTGAAGTTGCTTCAAAATATGGCACCGTGATTTTCATTACGGTGGTGCCGTAATTTCTGGAAAACTTTCTGTATGAAAATACCCCAAAATATGGCAGGGCTTTGAAATTACGGTAGTGCTCCGAATTATGGTACCGTAATATAAATTACGGCCCTACCGTAATTTGGTTTATGGCTTCGATTTGCGTGAAATTTGTCCTGTAATCTCTTCTTGATGATGAGAATTCTTCTATGTATCTAATCTTGCTTGAAAACGCTTTAAAATCGTGCCTTTTTACCTAAAAATCATCAAAAACCAAAATAGAAGTAGATTTTGTAATATTTGATAAAAAAAGACATAAAAATAAGCAAAGTGGTATAAATGTTACACAAAAGACCAATGCAATGTCACAAAATATACTATAAATTTTGGTGTCATTAAACACATAAGGCTCAAACTTTGCTTGTCCTCAAGCAAATAAATAGAATAAAGAACAGTGCTATGGAAAATAAATTTCTAAAATATAATCACTCATGAAATATTCCCCCAATTTCTTGCACAAAATTTCAGATAAATACATCGTCCTCTGAAATCAATCTTTAAGATCTACAACTTTGATCAAATAAAATTTCGCAACTCACATAATAAACAGAATCTCAATCTCATGATTTTACCTAAGTTTTAGTTTAAATCTATCATACCTTTGTTTACAGGAATAGGATATCCAAAATCTTTTTCCACTCAAAATCTTTCTCTTCATTCATTTTTTTTAATGACATGCACCCACATAGATACACACTTTTTATTTGGACCTCAACCCTTGTCTTCGGTACTACTGTCAATTTTACATAGTGCCAAGTAGAGGAGTCATTTTCTTTTTCTCTCTTTCCTTTTTTACAGACTTCAACCCATATCTTCGGTACCACTGCCAATTTTACGCAGTGCTAAGTAGGGGAGTCTCTCTCTCTTTTTGTGGATCTTGGACTCTTTCTTCGCAACAAATAGTAAAATAAATTAAACATCAACTAGGTTAATCAATTGAAATCAATTAAAAAATTACACTCATATGCTCATTTTATTCAAGAAAGATGTTTCACTCTTAGATTGCATTCATCAAAAAACATACCTACCCAAAACTATATGCATCAATCAATGAAGGATTTCAACAAGTAGATATATATTGAAGAAATAAATTCAACATAATAAGTATATCTCCATTCACAAGTATGCATAAACATAGAAAAATCCACACATCTCTCATCACAATGGATTCAAATCATAAAAATTTTTAAACATCAAAATATCAATATCAATGCAAAAAGTATGAAGCATGAAACTCATGTATTCAAAAGATGTAAAGTGATAGATTCAATAATCACATAAGGCTCAAACAATGCAAAGGATGTGCAGTGATAAAAATTTTAGGAGAAGAAAAATGTAGACAATCATATCAAGTAATCAAATCACAAGAAAGTGCAAATAATACTCACAAAACTATGTAGCAAGCTCCAATCATCGTCCGAGGTGTAGCGTTGGGGCAGATGCGGTTGGGTCGTCCTCAAAGATGCACGTTCCGAAAATTTTACCCGCACAATTTTAAAGTACATAAGGCTCAGATCAAAAATAGTCTCTAACTTTAACAAAAAATAAGAACAATAATTTTCAAAAAAAAAAGTGATGAAGGTTGAGTTTTAGCCCAAGAACTTCCCTTAAGTATGTAGCTCTAATATTCAAGATGCTAGGCATGCGTGTAAAAACTAGAGGAATGCGTTGGATTGAGGACACCTGAGGTCCCCTTGAAGGAAGGGGACCAAACCCCTTCTAAGCTTGAACCAGCTAGCTTCGGTTGGCTTGAACAGGCTGGAATGCTGGGATGTGCGCAGGTTTCTTCAGCTCCAGCTAATCTTCAAGTTGTACAACACTTTAGCTTCTCAAGAGTAAGGGCTCAACAAGAAGTTGGAAGAGGGCTTGGTTTGGAGATCAAGGTGATAGGGATGAGGGGCCTTCCGGCTCACCCTCAGGGAGATGAGGAAGAGGGGCCCAAAGGCTCACCCTCAAGCACTCAAACAAGGGGCCGTCCGGCACTCCCTTAACAGAGAAGCATCCGCTAACTCACAGTAGTTTTCTTTTCAAAATTCATCAACTTGTGCCGTGTGTCAAAATACATAGGCTTTAAACCAAACCCCAACGTTTACATTTGCAAAATGACATGGTTAGCCTAATGGGTAATCTCCAATGGTATTAAGGACTGGGCTGGTATTGTCTTCTTGCTTGCTGGTCTAGCTGTATTACTAGCCGTTGGTGGCTAGTTGATGATTGTTTGAATTTGGGCTGATAGTGACTGTTATTCATAGCTTGAGCTTGACTGTGCTGATCTTTGTGACCTGATTTGATTTGCTGATGGCTGGTCCAAGACTGTATGGGCTGATGCTACCTTCCTACTAGGAGATGTTGATCGCCTTGAAGATTGTGGGCCAAAATTGTCTTGACTGGAGTTGACTTCGGGCTTGATAATGTTGACTCCTTGTAGCTTGAATTGGCTTGGTAATTGCTGGCTGAAATTATATCTTGGTTGGCATTGACTTTGTTGTAAGTGGCTGTAGTTGGAGTGTAAGAATGCTTTGAGGGTTGGGGGCTTTGGTGCCATGTGTGTGCTAGTACAGGTGATGTTTACCTAGGCTACAACACCCTACTACATTAATTACAAAAGAAAACAAAGACATGGAAAATAAATCCTAGGCTAAGATCCTACCTACAACATAATAACATATGAACAGAAATATAAAGCTTACAAAATTGTTCTACCAAAGTCTTATATCAAATGAGACTAGGTAGAACTGGATAGAAGTAGTGATCAAGTTTAATTACTGAAATGTAAACATGCTTAACATTGAAATGTTCCAAAATATCCTACGGGTTAGAACGCAGGCAAAGTCCATAGTTGGTGAGGCTTGAGTCATCCTGGGTCCAATAACTCGGGTTTGTTAGATTGATCCCATGCCCCTGCATCAGCTATCTCCGGGGTGAAGAATTCTCCTCCAAAGAATTAAATTTGAGCGCATGTGAAGGTTCTGGTGGTAAGCCAAGTGTGTGGAGATCTTCTTGGGGCCATGCCCCTGCATCAACTCTTCCCGGCGAGGAGGAATTCTCCTCCGGAGAATTAAGATTGAAGCTCTTTAGTGGTTCACGTGGCCGTCCCAAGGTATGAATATTGTCATCAGCTTATGTGGCTTCCCTATTCCTGCAAGTAAGATACAAATTTGGACTAGTAAAAGAGTCAGTTATCACAAAGTCAAAATATTCAAACTCTGGTAGGGAAAGCAAGTCATTGTTCACTTGAGTTTTATTTAACCTGGGAGCATGAAGGCTAGGATCATTGAAGAAAGGTTCAAAATCTAAAGGGGAGGTAGGTGATGTTGCCAACTCAAATAAGTTAGGGTCTAAATCACATCCTAGCATGGGAGACTCAAGAGGTTCTAGAGTAAATTCTACTTCATATTTATGTGAACTAAGATCTAACTCAAGAAGGGTGAGGGGCTCCTCTAGAATTAGATCTCCTAAGGAAAAGAGAAATGGCTCGCCCATATTTGGAGTAAGATCATCAAGGCTAAACTGGAAAAGTCCTATCATGTCAAAAAGTGAAGCATGATCTATGTTGGTCCCTTTAGGATCAACTTGAGTAGAGCTATCTTTAGAGTCTTGGGTTAAGTCTTTTAAGCCTTGAAGTTGAGGTTCTCCTAATGTTTGAGACTTAAGATCTAGGTCAATGACAAATGGATCTAGCATGGGTTGATGGGAAAGATTGACTACCTTAGGGGTTTGAGGTCTAGGATGGTCAAAGCTTCTTCTATAGTTTCTCTCAAGATTTTGTTCTACCTCACTAGCTATTTGGAAAGCATATTCTATTGTGTGTATGGGGTAGTAGGTGAGGCCTTTCCTAATCTCAAAATTAAGACCATCCATAAACCAGTTAAGTATAACACTAGGAGCCTCTCTAGACCTATGGTGGAGGAATTTGAACTTTAGTATGTATTCGGTTATAGTCATGCCCTCTTGTATAAGAATTTGTTCATTGAGAGATGAAAGATCATACATTTCATTAATCATGTCATCCCATCGCTTGATGGGTGGTCTATTGCCTCTTCGGGAATGGAGTCTAGTGGCCATGGGGAAGATTTTACTAATTTTCAATAATCAGTGTAAACTGCAGCATGTGCTATAACAAGTAGTTTGGAATAAACAGTATAATGTTGAGCTAGTTAAGATAGTGTAACCAACAATTTCAGCATCAACAGCAAGATTCAGCAGTCCTATAGCAGTACTCAGAAATGTAGTGTACATATAACAATGCAATAGAGAGCTATAAATGTTCACCAAAGTTCTCAACACAGGTTTAGCTAATCATGCAAAATTCACAGATTCAAATGGTAATGAACAGTAAATCCGGCAAAGGTTTTTCTGCAACTGTATAACTTGCAGAATGCAGCATCAAGCTATTAAAAGGTACACAATCAACAAGCTTTGGTTGCAAATTTGATAAAGGTTGAAAACCAGTAATGTTTTGATGCAGCAAACACTAAATCCAGCTTGTTGTGATTGGGTTCTTTGAGCAAAATAAACAAATCTTAGGCAACAAATAAGAACACAACTTCAGCTAAAGATAATTCCAGCTTTCAACACTGTAGCAAGTCTCGGCTGAAATTGTGAAGGCTGAAGTTCTACAGGTGCTATGGAATAAGCAAATGCAGAACTAGCACTTTAGCAAGTTGAAACCCGATTGATGAAGATCTTGACACAAAACTCCAGCAACGATTAGGTTCAGCAAATACCAGATTTTTCCAGATTCGTTAAGCTGAGATGTTTCAGGTTTCAAATGTGCAGACTTTTCTTAAAACAGGATTTCGAAACTTGCAAACCACAAAGGATAATGTGCAGCAATGTTCAGCAATAGGTTTCAACAACAGTAAAAGTTATCAGGGCTGATAGCAAAATAAAAGTGCAGTAGGTTCCCTATATAGATGCAGTGATGTGCACGAGTGTTGCAGCTAATGTAAACTATTATGCAGGTATAGGTTGTTGTTCAGTTGATATTATCACATAGGACAATGTTCGGCAGAATTCAGAAAACTCAAATGGCAAACTATAGTAACAAATTTCGGCAGGGTATAGTGTTTACAAATGCCAGTTTCAACTCAAGACTAAACAGCAATACAGTAGTAACAAATCCAGTTCTCAACCTAATTCTAAATGTCAAGGTAGTGATATAGATGAAATTCAGTTTAAGGCTACAGCAAGTTTTAACCGAGACCAAGGAGTGCAGATGATAAGCTACAGTAATAGGCAGTTTCAGCGACAAGTTCATAAACAAGGTTCAGTAAACAAGCAGTCCAACGCAGATTCAGCTTTGATATATGCAAGCATGCAGCAGATTTTAGAAAATTGTAGGCCAGCCAGGAGTAATGTACTGCAGATATCAGATTTAACTTAGTAAGAGGCGTCAATACAGCAGCAATTAAAAATGCAGAATGATAAGCAGGATTTATAAGGTGCAACAAATATCGGGCTTAACTTGGTACTGGATGTTAATGCAGCAGAAATTATAAAACTCAGCAAATGCAGCTTTGGTTCTAAGCGTTTCAAGTAAGCTAACAACACTTGGTTTCCTGCAGCTTCGGAAGAGGTGAACGGACTGAGGAAGATCAGAGGACTCCCTATTGTTTAGATAGCCTCAAATCTCCTAGTAGTAAGATAGTTTAAAGCCCTCTCGGTTCAGGAACACTTGGCAGAGTTCCAATAGCAGAAAACCTAGCAAAGGTCGGCAACAACCTCTACAAGTTTTCAATCAGATTTAATCCAAGAAGATAGCAGGATTTCTGAAATCTTCGCACACAACTACGCAACACCAGGCAAAGATTCAGCGAGAAAATCTAGAAAATGCAGCGAGTAGTTAACAAAATTTCAGCAAACATTGTTTCAGCAAAAGTTCAGCGGGAGTGAAAATCAGAATGCGGTCAGAAATTCAGGATCACAAACAGGGAGCAAGACTCAGATTTAACCGTAGAATCTGGTAAGCTACCGTGGCAGCGGTAAGTGAAATGCAGCAGAGAGTAAATTCAGATTCTTCAGGCATGAACAGGCAGCTAAGGTTTGATGATAATTCAGCAGTAACAAATGATATCTATATCCTACTATCAGATGCTAGTATAACAGAACTTCAGAAAGCACTTCAGAGAAAATGCGAGATTGGTAAAGCAATGGTAAGCTACAGTAACTCAGTATGCGAAGACGAATAAAACTCAGATACGTGTGAGCAAGGACAACAAGCAAGTTTCAGTTCTATCATGCAAGATTTCAGGGAAAGAAACAAGTGACAGGAGGCAATGTGCAGAAATTAGCCCAAGAACTTCCAGCTCTAATATTCAAGATGCTAGGCATGCGTGTAAAAACTAGAGGTATGCGTTGGATTGAGGACACCTGATGTCCCCTTGAAGGAAGGGGACCAAACCCCTTCTAAGCTTGAACCAGCTAGCTTCGGTTGGCTTGAACAGGCTGGAATGCTGGGATGTGCGCAGGTTTCTTCAGCTCCAGCTAATCTTCAAGTTGTACAGCACTTTAGCTTCTCAAGAGTAAGGGCTCAGCAGGAAGTTGGAAGAGGGGTTGGTTTGGAGATCAAGGTGATAGGGATGAGGGGCCTTCCGGCTCACCCTCAGGGAGATGAAGAAGAGGGGCCAAAGGCTCACCCTCAAGCACTCAGACAAGGGGCCGTCCGACACTCCCTTAACAGAGAAGCATCCGCTAACTCACAGTAGTTTTCTTTTCAAAATTCATCAACTTGTGCCGTGTGTCAAAATACATAGGCTTTAAACCAAACCCCAACGTTTACATTTGCAAAATGACATGGTTAGCCTGATGGGTAATCTCCAATGGTATTAAGGACTGGGCTGGTATTGTCTTCTTGCTTGCTGGTCTAGCTGTATTACTAGCCGTTGGTCGCTAGTCGATGATTGTTTGAATTTGGGCTGTTAGTGACTGTTACTCATAGCTTGAGCTTGACTGTGCTGATCTTTGTGACCTGATTTGATTTGCTGATGGCTGGTCCAAGACTTATGGGCTGATGCTGCCTTCCTACTAGGAGATGTTTGATCGGCTTGAAGATTGTGGGCCAAAATTGTCTTGGCTGGAGTTGACTTCGGGCTTGATAATGTTGACTCCTTGTAGCTTGAATTGGCCTGGTAATTGCTGGCTGAAATTATATCTTGGCTGGCATTGACTTTGTTGTAAGTGGCTGTAGTTGGAGTGTAAGAATGCTTTGAGGGTTGGGGGCTTTGGTGCCATGTATGTGCTAGTACAGGTGATGTTTACCTAGGCTACAACACCCTACTACATTAACTACAAAAGAAAACAAAGACATGGAAAATAAATCCTAGGCTAAGATCCTACCTACAACATAATAACATCCAAACAGAAATATAAAGCTTACAAAATTGTTCTACCAACTAGTCTTATATCAAATGAGACTAGGTAGAATCGAATAGAAGTAGTGATCAAGTTGAATTACTGAAATATAAACATGCTTAACATTGAAATGTTCCAAAATATCCTGCGGGTTAGAACGTAGGCAAAGTCCATAGTTGGTGAGGCTTGAGTCATCCTAGGTCCAATAACTCGGGTTTGTTAGATTGATCCCATGCCCCTGCATCAAAAAGTAATCAGAGATATCATAGATGGTCCAGAAGGGTGCTGATGCAGGTGAGAAGCAGAGGCGGAACAGATGCTAGCCGTAAAGCTGCTAGCAATGAAGAGGATGGTGCCGACAGTAGAATGATGATGAGTAGTCTCCAGTGGCCTACTAGAGCCTACAGTCATGGTGGCGAAGTTGTCGGCTGGTGTGTGGCGAGAGACATCACTGCACAGAAAAAAAAAATCAGTCATTAATGAAGATTCTACTGCAAAAATAAAATCAATGGAAACAGAGGCAGCAGAAAAAGTAAGAGGCTGCTAGTGGTAGAATTCAGTGTCGATGGCTGGAAATAGTGGTGTTAGAGGCAGCTAGAGTGGTGGTGGCTGGGCTGGCTAGAGGTGCTGCAAATTTGGAGAAGAAGCTGCAGGTGTCCAAGGATAGCAGAGCAGCCTACTGATTCAGTTACAAAAGTAGCTATACCCAAGAATAAGATTTAATGATCTATAAAGAAAATAGACAAAGCCACGAAGTAGAATAAAACTTGTTCTTTCTGGGCGTATGAAAGATAAAGGATCAAAATCTGTCAGGAGTTTAGGGTATCAGTAGAAAAAAAGGCTTACTCAGATTTCTAAATGAAAAACAATACAGAAATTAATCAGATTCGAAAAGTTGCCATTGCTTCCTAGAATGATCAAAAAATATTTTTATGAAAACAACAAATTCAAGAGATAGAATGAAACATGTACTTCCAATTTCAAGTGAAAGAACATGGTTCCAACTCATCAAAGCATCTTAAAAATTTGCAGCAAAAACGCTAATCAGAATAGTCAAGAAAAACTACTACAGAAATTAATCAGAATTGAAAAGATGCTATGTGTTTTAAGATGATCCATGGATTTTAAAATTCAATAAAAATATCCAAAAAATAGACAAAGATGAGTAGTTCATGATTGTGACAAAGATCAAAAATTTTTCCAACCCAATTTCTTAAAATCACAACGAGAAAATGCATAATCAGATAAGCAGAATGCAGATTTCAAATTACGGGCGTGAAATTCCTTATAGTAGTGCCATAATTTTCACAATACTCTCGGCTCAAAAATATGCAGGAAATATAGCACTATGAAAATGTCACGGTATCGCCGTAAAAACCATAAAACTTTCGAATAAGAAAACACTCAAAATTACGGCACGTGAAGTCGAAAACGGTAAGAAATTATGGTACCATAAAATTTCTTACGGTAGTATCGTAAAAATTAGTTAACTCTTGGGAAAGAACTCTACCCAAATTATGGCCCGTGAAAAAGATTACGGCAGTGCCGTATTTTGCCCAAAATTCCATTTTCCCTACAAAAAGAAAAGAAAAATTAATTCTAAAAATAAACTAAAATAAAAGAAACTAAACTTAAGTAAGAGTGCTTGGTTTGCCTCCCAAGAAGCACTAATTTTTAGGTCTATAGTTTGACCAAAAATCAAATATCATGGTGAAGCAGGTGGATCAGTACCATAGTAAATAACATATAATTTTCTGCATTTCCGTTGTCCTGATCATCAAAATAATCTTTTTGTCTCATATTAGATTCTTCAACAAAGCATAATTTTTCAAATAAATCAGTAGATTGAACAATAGATATGGGCAAAACATCAGAGTGAGATTCATCAATATTTATAATATTAAAATCTTTTTCAAGTTCCTCATGCACTTCATCAATTTCAAAATTACTAACAAAGTAGAGTAAGATTTTTCCTAAATCAGTCCCCTCATATTAACCCCAAATAATATATCATCAAAAGAATCAATTTTATAATTATCACTAGAATCAAAAGAGGATTTTTCAAAATCAATTTTCTCAAACTTTTCCACCAATAAATTATCAAATGAATCAATTTTATAATCATCAAAATTAGAGTGAGATTCATTAATGTTCACATAAGGCTCAATCTCAAAACAATCATAATCAGAGGGGGAATTTTCTAAATCAATTTTCTTAGTTTCCAAATCAAACTCAAATAATCAAGCTTGTTGTGCTATTTGGGTTTCTAAAATTTTCTTATGAGATGTTAAAGATTCTACTTGAGAAGCAAGCTGACTAAGCATTCCCTTAAGATCTTCAATTTCTTTGTCTTGATTTTGCATGATTTGATTTTGATTTTTCAAGCATGGATTTTAACCTAGAATTTTTTTGTATCATCAAAGTATGGTTTAGAGACATGATTTGGAGCAATTAAAATTTGGCACTCAGAAGTATAATGATCAAAACATACACAAATATCACATCTAACAGAAGAATAAGATGTCCTAACAGGGTGCATATAAGAGTGTAATTTTAATTTATCTGTAAGAGTGCACAATGAATCATCTTCATACTTACCTTGTGGCGTGTATAACTCACCTCTTTTAGATGCCCATGAGTAGTGATTAAAAGACATATCTTCAAATCTATCAAGGACAGAAAGATTATCCAACACCAATCAATCAAATTTTTTTTTCAGAATATAAAAAAAATAGAAAATATAAAGCATAAGCAAATTCACAAATTTCAGAAATCACAGTTTTGTCACAACTTGTGAATATCCAAAACCTGCAAAAACAGAAAACAAAGTTAAATCTAAAACAAATAAAACTTAGTCTAGCAATACTAACAACTATTTTGATATTAACAAAACTAAGGTCCTCGGCAACGGCGCCAAAAACTTATTGTGTCCGCAAGTGCACGGATACTTCGAAGTAATAAAAAAAATATCGATCCCACAAAGACCTACGTGTTAAGTAGCAAATAGTTGTATTCTTACTACCTAAGCAATCGATTATAATACAAGTAAATGATAGAAAGAACACGAAATCAGAGAGAAATTGGGACTAGGGTTTCATCCGCCTTAATTTCAATGACCAGATATGAATAACAGGTTGTCAGACTAATTTTATCATGAAAAAGATATAATTTACTTCATGAAAGGATTATCTCACTTTCGTGTAGACAATCATGCAGGGACCGATCCTCGCTTTCGCGCAAGATCTATCCCAAGCTGAAAATATGTAAATCATCAATCAAAGAACTCAAGGATCACTTTCGTGCATCCGAATCCTAAGTTGATCATCTCAAGTGGAATCTCAAGGATCACTTTCGTGCATCCAAATCCTAAGTTGATCATCTCAAGTGGAATCTCAAGGATCACTTTCGTGCATCCGATCTCAACACAGGTTCTACTTATGGTTCTCTAATGCCCTGATCCTCATTTTCACACAAGATCTTCACGTTTAACAAAATAACTCGATCCTAGATTCAAATTATCAAACATGGCAATTATTCTTCTAAAATCAAGAAATAAGGACTAACATAATTTCTTACGGTGAGTTCCTAATAGTCAATTTTAGGGTTCCAAATTCTCAAGCAAATCACCTTTCAGTTCATACTGCGAAAACTCTAAAATCATGCATGGTAATAAGAAACTATGGAGAATTATAGGCAATCGTCACAAAAGTAGAATTATCATAATAAAACTATTCTGACAAAATAGAGTTATCTAATCATTAGAAATCAAAGAGATTACACTCCCATGTCCCATAAATGGTTTAAGCTAGCATGTAAAAAGAGTTACAATAAACCATAATGTCAGAAGATCAGAAATCGAAGAAAAGGGGAAAAAAAACTTTACAGTACCGCTGTAATAGAAATTACAGCACGGCTATAATTCGTGCTGTAATAGAAATTACAACCGTAATTTCCTCCAAGAACCCGCAATGAACAGTGCCGGTGCCTAGTTTTTCGTTGATTCCTCCTCCGATCGGTCTCCTTTCTCTCCGAAACTTCTGGGGTATCGTCTCCTCCTCCAAGCGAAGCTTCCCCTCAAATTTCATGGCCGGAGATGCGCTGTATGCTTCCCGGCGGCGAAACCTAGGGCGGTGGCGTGTAACTCGATTTCTCCCTCGACAATGGATGAAAATTAGGGCTTTCGCCCTTGGCGTGTTCTCCTCCTCGGAGGCTCCCTTTTTCATTCTTTCAGCTTTGAATTTAAGGGGCTGGATCGTCCGCAATCGATCGCGCAAAAATCAGGCTTCAATTTGACCGTGGAAGTCGCGAGCCAGAGATAGAATTACGGCCGTAATTGTCTTTACGATACTGCCGTATTTTCTTTAAGTTCTTCTGTAGAGGATTCGACCAGGATTATGGTACCGTGGAAATGATTACGGCAGTGCCGTAATTTCTAAAAATCTCTCGGATTTGAAGTTGCTTCAAAATACAGCACCGTGATTTTCCTTGCAGCGGTGCCGTAATTTCTGGAAAACTTTCTGTATGAAAATACCCCAAATTACGACAGGGCTCTAAAATTACGGTAGTGCTCCGAATTACGGTACGATAATATAAATTACGGCCCTGCCATAATTTGGTTTGTGGCTTCGATTTGTGTGAAATTTGTCCTGTAATCTCTTCTTGATGATGGGAATTCTTCTATGTATCTGATCTTGCTTGAAAATGCTTTAAAATTGTGCCTTTTTACCTGAAAATCATCAAAAATCAAAATAGAAGTAGATTATGCAATATTTGATAAAAAAGGCATAAAAATAAGCAATGTGGTATAAATATGACACATAAGGACCAATGAAATGACACAAAATATACTATAAATTTTGGTATCATCAGATCCGTTGCTCTCCATGACCCCATGTGCTAGAGGTCGAGGCAGCCAAGCTGCCCCGCTGAATGCCGGTGATCCATCCCGCCGCATACTCATGGAACACTTAGATTCCTCCCAAGTGTGGAATCACAGATGCCATCGCTAGCTGGATGAATTCATAGCCGAGGATGACATTGAAGTCATCCATCCTCGCCACCTAGATGTGTTGTCATCCGCTCCAGCTACCCAACTCCACTAGCACGTCAAAGGAAATGCCAATCATCTGTTGCCCCGCAGAGTTGACGGTCTTCACCCGATCCTTCATAGATGAAGTGCGCATATCTAGTCATGCTGCCATCCGGTCCAACACAAATAGGTGACTCATGCTAGTGTCGACCATTGCCTCCATCTCTACTCCATGTATCCACATCAGGACAGAGAGCAACCTCGCTCCACTTGAGGATGCTACCATGATTGCGCCGATCATCATAGATCTGAGTATCAATAGATCGTTGTCTTCGTCCAACTCCCGTGCCGCGATCGCAGCGACCCGCTCCCTATTTGGGCAATCCCTCATCAGGTGTGGCCCTTTGCAAAGGACCCTCATCAGGTGTGGCCCTTTGCAAAGGAAGCAGTCCAGGACCCTAAGTTGGGGAGGCTCCTGCCGTGGCTGGGGGTGTGCGAGTAGTCCTTTGCCTCGCCGGGGAGAGGGTCTCGTCCTATCTTGGGCTCTCGTCCTCGCCAGAGAGCCGCACTTCGGAGGGGACTTGGACTCTCTCCATGTAGTCATCCACGCATCCACCAAGCTCTCAGCAATTGCAATGTAGATATAAAAAAAATAAAAGTTAAAATTTCGTGTCATACTTGTAGGAAGTTTTGGAAAATTTAAAGTCAATGCCTTTGAAAGAACACGTGCATCATGAATTGTACCATTATATCCAGCTAGTACATATGTAAATTTCATATCAAAGGAACTTACAACTAGCACGTTTTGGGTTGGCCGACCCTTCTTTCCTATAAATCACACTGATCATGCACTGGGATGACTACATCTATATGTATACCATCAGTAGCCCCAATCCAATCCTATAAAAAAAGGAGGATTAGTATAAAGTAATATCTCAAATGTAAATTTGAATAAATAATAATAACTTACCTTAAAATGAGACATATAACGATTGTCACGTAATATTTCTAGTGGAATATCTTGAAACTCTCTATTGGTGGGCTCTATCATAAGCATTGCAAACTTATAGACTAATTTCAATACCTCATGGAATGTCCTACTTATTGTTTCACCCGAATGTTGAAATCTTTCTTGTGCTTGCCTATTCAATGCCCCATGTGCTAATGTATAGATAAAAAGCTCAACCTTTTCATAAATATATAAGAATTTTGACAATTTCAAATTGTATGAGTTCTCTAAAATATGACACAATTGTACAAAATTATTTTGCTCCATCCTCATCATTCTCCAACACCTTTCTAGTTGTCCTTGTATTACTTCTCTCATCCCTCCCATACCTGAATTGAATGATACCATACAAGGGGACTGTAAATATGATGAGTAATACTCATTCATAGCAAGTATAGTACACTTAATTACATTCCAAAATGGGTTTGTTTCATTAGTAAGATCCTGTAGATCATCAAACTCCTATATAGCATCACTATCACTATTGTGACCATCCATATATATACAAATAACAACATAACAGAAGTAATCAACAATAAATAGCTTTAGCAAATATAAAACATCATAGCTTCAACAAATATAACATATCACACGGATAATAAATATAAAATATCACATAATGTACTACATAAAACATAAAATAAGTCACAAGTTCAACAAATATAACACATCACATGAAACGTAATGTAGTGCATCAAACATAACAACATAGTGATAGTTAATGTTTCATAACTTCTCAAACTCATTGGTCAATGCTTCTTCAATGAATCTAATAAATACTTCAAGAAGCCTAATTTCTCTTTAACTATTTCCATTTCTTTGAACATTACTCTATTTGATTTTTGTCAAAACTAGGCTGCAGTAAAAAAGTATATCTCACTATCACGTTCAATTCCTAGAAGAGATCTTAAATCTGCCATCACCTCTTTAACACTATAGCCTAGAGAGTCTATTAAATTTTGTTGAATTGATGTTGCAAGTAGATTCAAAGAATCCACAAATCTAGATGTGGTTGTAGTCTTTCTTTAACCATGTTGACTTTGATGAGAGGATGATGGCATGCGAAATGATTCCATACTTTCATCACATGGCTCATAGTTTTCATATTAAGTATTCATCTCTTGAACTGGTTCTTTAGACACAGTTGATGTATAATAGAACTCTCTTGTAGCTACTATATGTCTAAACATAATATCATTTTTTGTTTCAATACTAACAACAAAACCAAGATCTAAATATACATACTGCAATCTTAGTTTCCCATCACTTAGGGGTTGCATCCACCATCTCTAACCTTGCATTCCATCCTAAACTTATTTCTCTACCTTTCAACTCTTTCCATAACTTCACGTCAGCCTTTAGTTGATCCTATTTATTCTTTAATTGCACTTTATCATATGTCAATGTAGTCAATTGTTGAAAGTTTTCAAAAATAAATTTCCACCTCTGAGCATTCAAATGTGTTCTAGGATACATGTTCTTATCGATAGTAGTAATACAAATATCACAAAATATCAATGTTGTTTGTAGATTCCACATTGCTTTTTCACTTTTGGATATTGATCGTGAGGTTTGGGCCATTATTATTGCTTAGAGATAGAATTATCTAACCTTTGCACATAAGAAGCATATAAGCATATAAGGGAAAAAGAATACTACTAAGATCATGTTATCAGAAATTTTAAAACAATTATGGTATCTTAATCTTGAATTATGTTCTACTATCCATATGAATGCGATTCAGGTTTTTAAAAATATTTGAGTGAAAAGAAATTTATAGCTAGAAAAGTTGCATAGTGACGCAACCGCAATTGCACGGCTTTATCGAAGTAATTAATAAAAGATCGTTCCCAACAAGGATATGGCGGTCAAGTACCGATTACATGATCAATCTATAGCTAGACGATTCAATGTCTGATTTTTGAATGGAAACTTCGATGTGCGAGAGAGCAAAGCAAGCGTTTCAGGCAGAAAACTTATGCAGAGAGAATTGGGATTGGGGTTTCACCACGTTGATAATTCAAAATTTAATAAAATAAATCTAAGTAAAAAAAATTAAAGCGTTGAAAGGGATTTGTCCTTAGGTATAGATTACCTTCTCCCGAAGCGTAATCCAATACCTAACCACAATAATTCCCTACTCTCGTGACAATTATCGTAATTAGGCCCATTAAGTTCTATGAGAAATAGTATAAATCCTTCAAGTGAATCCAAACAATTCTTGTGATTGAATTTATAGGTTTTAAAAGAATAGATCCGATGTCGTGATTCACCTCCCGGTCCTTCTCGCAATGTCTTAGACTACGAGGAGGAGGCTCCGAGGATAGAGACAGATTGATGCTTTCTTTGTGAGTAAAGTTATTGTTTTATTATATCTTTATGCATTGAGTTTTGCTTTTCTTTACCTTTTAGTTATATCTCAAATACATTCTTCCTTTTGAGCAAGATTTGATAGAGTTGAGGCTGAGGCAGCGCACATGTGATTTTTATGTTTCATTTGTGTGTGTGCGTTGTATTCTAGTACTCTTGACATATTTTTGATTTGTATTTGATACTTGATACTCTAGCTGGTATTATACACACACACACACACACATCATGGTATTGAGACTTCGGATGCGGTACATGGTTTATTTGATACGGTATTATACATATTAGTGGCTTACCATGTATCTGTGAAGGTTTGTGTTGATTTGTGATCCTCTGGTAATGTTTTTGGTTGAATTGTAGTTGATTATGATACTGGTTTTGATATTGAGACGAATAGTATTTTTGAAATGGTAAAAGTGATTTGGTTGATGAAACGTCACGATATTTGATATTTGAAACTTATTTACCATGTTAAATATTGATATCTATGATGTGATACAGTTGTTAGATTTTTCTGAGTTATGTTTACATGATTTGATATAATTGCGTAGGGTTTCGCTCCTATTACAAAGGGAATTTTTGCAAAATTTTTTTTGAAATCTGTCATGACTTGATTTAATGTTTATGTATATACAACAATTTAAGTCTAGGGTGTTCCCATGTATTTTGCTTTTCTTCAAGCTTTATGTGTATGTATTTTGAATATTTATGATTTTTAAGGATAATCGAATTTGTTTTATCTTTAACTTTAGACTCAGGAAACATTTTGAGTATTTGATTTGATGACTTTGGAAATTTCTTAAATTTCATATGGACTTAAATTATTGAGTAAATTTAATTCTGGTATTGATAAAATGCATTAGTGAATTGTTATATGTCCATGCGACATGTGCATTATATTTTTATACTTGAAGTTTAATTTATCTGTTTTTACTTGATGAAGATATTTTTATGAATAGAAAATTGGTGATATTTCTTAAACTGAGATTTGCTCCAACTCCTCTAGTTGAAGAATCTAAGGTTATGAATTACATTATACTACAAGTTGGTACATTTTAAATCTATTTCAATCAAGTAAAAGAGGGAAATCTTAAAAGTGAATATTTATCCCTTTTGTAGAAAGATCGATAATGATTTAAATACCATGCCACTGGCTAGTTTTCTTCAAGTGTTTAAAAAAAGAGAAAAAGAGAAAACTGTAGGTTAGGTAGACAACTCCGCTGATCTCATGATTGAGACTATGAGTTAAATTTTACTACTCTACAGTGTACTTTAAACAATGTTATGATGCTAACAGAAAAGGGCACATAACCGTTTAAAGACCAAATTGCTTTTAAAAATCTCTTATATTTAAAATCACCAAAATTCTTGAAATAAAATTTTTTATCTGTTGAGTGAAGTAGATTTATTAAAATGAGAGTATTTGATACTTGAATGTTATAACATGAATTATGACTTTTATCTTTCTTGGATTGTAAACTCTTGGGAATTTATCTCTATTATGATTTTCTTAAATTACTTGAGTTCTAAAAGATTGATTGCTTAATTAGTGGACTAAGGACATTATTAAGGAGAAAACAAAAGAATGTTCCTTATCTTTACATTCTCCATACATATCATAATATTGCTTGAGGACAAGCAAAACTTTATGTCTAGGGTATTTTGATGAGTTTCATTTACATCATATTTTTGCCTATATTTTATATGATATTTAGGCTTAATTGTACAATTTTATACCAATTTTTAGTGTTTTTACATCGTTTGATATAAAATCTTCACTTTTCTTGGTTTTTATGAAAATACAGGTAAAATAGCATAAACATGATGGATTTTGTGAGTTTTAAAGACCATAACATAGTTCCCAAGGAAATTACGAAGTCGCACATTAAATTTAGAGCAAAAATAGTGTCAGATGCAATATTCACGGTCGCAGCCGTGAGTTTTTCGGCTGGCCGTGAGTTTTGCGTTCAACGGGTAATTTCACGGCTAAGTATAAAAGTTCATAGAAGCTTTCATGGGTGAGCTCGTGCGTCCTTCACGAGCTGTGAGTTTTTCTGTGTAAATAGCTTTTATTCACAGAAACTTTCACGGCCGTAGCCGTGAACAGTTTACGGGCCGTGAGTTTTTCTGCCTCTTTCGATTTTTCACTAGATTCGACCTCGAATCGAGTCAGAATCGTACCAAACTCTCCAGAATTCTTCCTTGAAGGGTTTTGAACTGATTGAACTATAAAAAGAAGAATTTTTTGAGGGTTAAAGAGCTTCTTTGGATGAAAATAGATTGAGGCAGTGGCTAGGGTGAAAATCAATTTCTAGGTGGAATTCCGATGAAAGATCATGCAAAGGAGGGATTTGGATGCTTCATCCTAATGACTCAAAATTTCATAATAAATTTTATATTATTTGTATATTATTTTTGAGTTATATTTATGCTCTTTTGATTATTTTTCAATTTATTTGGTCAATTATTTTGGAATCTACACATTTTCTCGTTTTTGTCATATTTCAAGGAAAATGACCAAGGTTTAAAATTAAAAAGGAGGAAAGTGATCTATAAGAAGAGGAGAAGATTTTAAGACAAGGATCGCTAATTTTAATTAACCATAGAGAGAGAAATCAGGGAAATCATAGGGTTCTTTGCCGGGAAACAACCAGACCATCTCCGGTGATCAAATTTTCAGGGAAGGTGCGCCTGGTGGAGGAGAAGATACATAGATAGTTTCATATCAAAAGGAGTTCGATTTGAGGAGAAATCAGTGAAATCGTGGTGGCGCTACTGTTCATCGACGAATCTAGAATCTGTTCTTCATAGAAATCATGGGCTGTGAAATTTTTCACACCCTTGTAAAATCAGTAAATTTTTTTTTTTCCATTTTTCAAATTTTGATTTTTCTAAGATGATTTATTATTGTATTTCTTCCATCATAATAGCGTAAAAACCTTTTTGGGAATAAGGGAGTAATCCCCTTAATTTCTAAAATGACTAGATAACCCTTATTTTGTCAGTTGTTCTTTTAAGTGATAATTTTACTTTTGTGAATATTGACTTTAAAATTTCTAATTTTAAAATATTAGCTTGTGACAGAGTTTGTAATATGGACCGAGAGGTGATTTACAAAACTTGGAACTCTTAAATTATGGTATCAGAATAGATTTGTTCTTAAAACCTAATTTTTGAAGCTTATCTACATGTTATTATTTTGACCTAGGCATTTTATTGATTTAGACATGACAATATGGACCGAGACGTGATTTCGATTATTGGAAACCCTTAAGTGAAACTTGTAAAGTTAAGATACGAGAGTATTTAATTTTACTTAAGATTTTTGACTTTAGAAATTAAATTTATGAGAGTAGATTTAATTGTTTAGTCAAATTTACTTTTATTAAACATTGAACAATAAGTCACAAGAGTGAAGACTTATTCAGTGTAAATTGTTCATCCGAGAGGAGGTAATTTCTTTATAAGTAAATTTATCTTTATTTTGATAAGAATAACTAACAAACACTTATTTATGTCTAGTCATAGAAATTAAGAAGGATGAAACCTTAGTCCCAGCTTTCTCTCTCTGAAATTTTACAATAGTTTTCAATTGATTGCACTTGTCCTATTTCACCACATATCGTCCACTTAGCTAGTGAGAACTCGATTATTTGGTACTTATCATGTAGGTCTCTGTGGGTTCTATATCTTTTATTACTTCGACGTATTCGCGCACTTGCAGACACATCAAGTTTTTGGCGCCGTTGCCGGGGACCTTAGTTTTGTTAATATCAAAAAAGTTAATAGTTTTGCTAGACTAAGTTTTATTTGTTTTTAGATTTAACTTTATTTTCTATTTTTGTAGGTCTTAGATTTTCACAGCGTGTGACTAAATAACATAGGGCTGTTATTTCTGTGATTTTTGAATATTTACACTATTTTTGCATTATTTGTGTTTTTCTGATAGATTTTATATTCTAACAAAAATTTAAAAAATTCTTTAAAATTTGCATATTTTTGGATCTATGAGAATTCATGAAAAAAAATATTTTTGTTTTCACACCCCTCTGAAAATTTGTAGTGAAATTTGCAGGGGGTTGTGAAACAACATTTTATTTTGTTTTTTTAGGTTTCTGAGCTTTCTGATATGCAAAAAAATCTGAAAAAAATCACCAAAAATTTTAAAAAAATAATTCTGGTCGATTGGTGCTGAAAAATCTGTATTTTAAGACTTTTTGATTTTATGCATTTTTTTAACACCCCTATGAAACTTTTCATAGGGATGTGATTTTTGAAGTTGGCAATTCATTCTTCTTTCTGTTGTTCTAAGTTCATTTGATTCTTCTACTTGTTTATACGTAGGACCCTTAGGTTAGGACCTCTAATTCCTTTAGATTTTGAAATTGAAAAAAAATTTAGATTGCATAGGAAACTCAGGTTTGAAGAGAAAAATGAGAAGGAACCAATCATGGAAGAAAGAAGGTTGCTTAGGGATTATGTGGCACCAAATCCACAGGGGATACACTCTAGTATAGCTAGGCTAGCGATTGATGCGAATAATTTTGAAATTAAACTAGGCTTGCTTTCTATATCAGAATTAGTTTGGAGGATCACCACTTGAGGATCTTAGTCAACATCTCTATCTTTTTCTTGAATATTGTGACACCATTGAGATCAATGGTGTATTTAGTGATGCTTTAAAAACTAAGATTATTTTCTTTTTCCCTCAGGGATAGAGCACGTGCCTGGCTTAAATCTCAGCCAACTGGAACATTCACCGTATGAGATCAAGTTTCGAATGCTTTCTTATCAAAGTATTTCCCGCCAAGTAAAATGATCTAGTAGAGAAATCAGATTATTAGCTTTGCACAGAGGGATGACGAGTTGCTGAGTGAGGCATAAGAGCACTTTAATGAATTACAGTGGAAGTGTCCTCACCATGGCTTAGAAAAATGGATTTTTAATTCATACTTTTTATAATGGTTTACTTTATAATGCTCGTCTCTCTGTTGATGCTACTGCAGGTAGAGCTCTTATGAATAAGAGCATTGATGATGGTTATACTTTGATTGAGGAGATGTCTCTGAACCATAACCAGTGGACCACAGAAAGAGGAGTACTATATCATCCTCCACATAGTAAGAATAAAAATGATGCATGGCATACTCTGGCAGAAAAGGTAGACTCTATGGCTAATAAATTAGATTCTTTTCATATGCCAACTATTATGGCATCATCTATTATTTGTGACATCTGTGGTAATTAAGGGCACAGTTCTAAAGAATGTAAGGTTATTGTTGAACAAGATGTTGAATAGGTTAATGCTATAGAGGGGGGGGGGGTTTAATCAGGGAAAAAATAATAATCCCTACTCTAGTACATATAACCTTGGATGGAGGAATCATCCAAACTTGTCTTGGAAAAGTAATCAGGGGGCACAAGCAGACTCTAGACCTCATTCTCATTTCTAACCTAGGAATACTGATTCTAATCCACCACCCAAATCTAGCTTGGAGGCAATGTTTGAAAAGTTTATGAGCACCCAGATGAAACAAAATGAAGATGTGAATGAGACCCTCAAGCAAATTAACTCCAGGATGGATAACATGAATTCTAGGAAAACATGAGTGCCCATACCAAAATGCTAGAAACCCAAATAGCACTATAAGCTAGCACATCTTATAGAGCCCTAGGGAAGTTACCTGCTAAACCTGAACTGAACCCTAGAGAACACTGTAATGCCATAACTACTAGGAGTCTAAAACAGTTAGATGAACCAAGGGGTAGATTAGAGAATGATGATGATGATGAGCTTGATATTGAACCTAGTAGTGAGCCAGCCTTAGAGACACCACTTGCGCATACATAGCTCCATCCTAGTTCGCCACCTCATGTGAGTGATGAGCCTTCACTGAGTTGTGATGAGCCGCGCCAGCCTGAAGTTCCTAGACCTAGCTCACCTGCTCCATATAGGCCTCCTATACCCTTTTCCCTAGAGACTTGTTCAGGCAAAACTAGATAAACAGTTTGGGAAATTTTTGGATGTCTTGAAAAAGCTTTATATTAATATTTCATTTTCTAATGCTTTATATCAAATGCCTACTTATGAAAAATTTTTGAAAGAGATTCTATCTAATAAAAGATAAATAGAGGATTGTTGTACTATAGCATTGACTGAGGAGTGTAGCGCCATCATTCAAAATAAATTGCCTCCAAAATTAAATGATCCAGGTAATTTCTCTATACTTTGCTTAATTGAAGATATGGCTTTTGACCAAGCCTTATGTGATCTCGAGGCTAGTGTGAGTCTAATGCCTTTATCTATTTGCCGGAAACTTGACATGGGAGAGCCAAAGCTGACTTCTATTTCTCTGCAGACTTTGTAGGATGTACCAATTTAAGTAGGTAAGTATTTTATTCTAGCAGACTTTGTAGTTTTTGAGATGGAGGAAGATTCTAAGATTCCCATCATTCTTGGAAGACCATTCTTAGCTACAGTAGGTGCAATCATTGTTGTAAAGAATGGTAAACTCACTCTTAATATTGGTGAAATCATAATTGAGTTTGATTTAGCTGAATCTATGAAAAAACCCTCATATGCTGGATCTTGTTGTAGTATTCATGCTGTAGATGATATTGTTAGTGATCTTCATTCTTTGTTTGATGAACCTTCTGATTCTGGAAATTATGGTTTATTAGATTATATTTCACATGATGATCAAGAATGTTAGGGGGAGAAGATTCCAAAAATTAAACTAAAATTTTTGCCAAATAATCTTTGTTATAAATTTCTTAGTCCCAATTCTACTTATCCTGTTATTGTTGATGCACAGCTTAATGCAAGGGAGACAGATATGATTCTAAGGGAATTGAGAATTCATAAAAGGTAATTGGGTATTTTATTGATGACTTAATGGGAATTAACCCCTCTTTTTCTATGCACAAGATACTTATGGAGGAGGATCACAAACCGCATGTGGATTTCCAAAGAAGGTTTAACCCCTCTATGAAAGAAGTTGTGAAAAAGGAGGTACTGAAATTACTTGATGCAGGTGTTATTTATCCCATCTCCGATAGTAAGTGGGTAAGCCCTGTCCACTGTGTTCCTAAGAAAGGGGGTGTGACTGTGATGAAAGGTAAGGATGATGAATTAATACTTGTTAGAATTATGACTAGTTGGCACATGTGTATTGATTATAGAAAATTAAATGCTGTTACTAGGAAAGATCATTTTCCCTTACATTTTATTGATCAAATGATTAAAAGGCTTGCTAACCACTCTTATTTTTGCTTTTTGGATGGGTATTCTGGATTTTTCCAAATTTTCATCCATCCTGATGATCAGGATAAGACCACTTTTATATGTCCATATGGTTCCTTTGCTTATAGGAGACTGCCTTTTGGTTTATGTAATGCACCTGCTATTTTTCAGAGATGTATGATGGCTATATTTTCAAATTTTATTGAAGATTTTATGGATGACTTCTCTGTTTATGGTGTTTCTTTTGATGATTGCTTGGCTAACTTATCTCGAGTTTTGTATAGGTGTGAAGAAACTAATCTTGTGCTTAATTGGGAAAAATGTCATTTCATGGTTAAGCAGGGAATAGTTTTGGGACACTTGGTTTCAGAAAGAGGGATAGAGGTTGATAGAGCTAAGATTGAAGTAATTGAGAAATTGATGCTGCCCACGCCAGTCAAGGAAATCAGAAGTTTGTTAGGACATGTAGGATTCTACTAGCGGTTCATTAAGGATTTTTCTAATCTTGCTAGACCGCTAACTAATTTTCTTTTTAAAGATGTTAAATTCTCTTTTGATGAAAGATGTCTGTCTGCTTTTTAGGATTTGAAGAAAGCTTTGATATCCACACCCATCATGCAACCACCAGACTGGAGTTTACCTTTTGAGCTTATGTGTGATGATAACGACTATAAGGTAGGAGCAATGCTTGGCCAGAGAAAAGATCAGAAACCCTATGTCATCTATTATGCCAGCTGAACCTTGGATAAAGCATAGAGAAACTACACCACCACTAAAAAATAACTCTTGGCCATTGTCTTTGGTTTTGATAAATTTAGAAAATATTTGATTAACTCTAAAGTTGTGGTGTATACAAATCATGCAGCGGTAAAATATTTGATGCAGAAAAAAGATAGTATACCATGCCTCCTTAGATGGATTTTACTTTTGCGAGAGTTTGATATGAGGATTAAAGATAAGAAAGGAGCAGAAAATTTTGTTGCAAATCACCTTTCTAGGATAATGACAAATGCAGATAAGGGTGACATAATTAATGAATCCTTTCCAGATGATTAGCTCTTAGCCATTGAATAGATGAAGGCTCAATGGTATGTGATGAGTTGCATTTACACCATATTTTTTCTTGTATTTTACATCATATTTTGGGCTTAATTGAATGATTTTATACAATTTTTAGTGTTTTTATCTTTTTTGTATGGAATCTTTATTTTTCTTAGTTTTTGTGAAAATATAGGTAAAATTGCCCAAAAATAATGGGTTTTGTGAGTTTTGAAGCCATAGCATGATTCCCTAGGAGATTACGAGTTTGCACATCAAATTTGGAGCGAAAAAGGTGAAAAACGTACCTTTCACGGCCTTGGCGGTGAGTTTTTCGGCTAGCAATGAGTTTCGCGTCCAAGAGGTGATTTCACGGCTAAGTAAAAAGGTTCACAGAAAGTTTCACGGGTGAGGCCGTGAATCCTTCACGGGCGTGAATCTTTCTGTGTACACAGGACTTTATTCACATAAACTTTCAAGGCCAAAACCATGAATAATATATGGGCCGTGAGTTTTCCACCACCTTCGGTTTTTCACTCGATTCAACCCCGAATCGAGTCAGAATTGAACCAAACTTTGTAGAAACCTTCCTAGATGGGTTCTACACTGATTAAACTATAAAAGGATAGATTTTGGAGGGTTTTAGGGGGCCTCTACGCATGAACACGAATAAAGGCGGCGGCTAGGGCAAAATTCAATTTCTGGGCAGAATTCCGGTGAGAGATCACAGAAAGAAGGGGATTTGACACTTCATTTTCATTACCAAATCAAGGGGAAGAGTTCTAATTACTTTTCTAGTGTCTCTTTGCATTATTTTTCAGAGATTACATGTTGAATTCATCACTAAACATCCTGTATTCAAAGAACATGTTCGCTTCAACCTATTTTCTAGATTTGGGGAGTAACCTGTTATAACCTTGATTTTATAAATATAAATTTTTTATTTTAGAAATTAAGAAATTATATTTTAGAATTTTATTATTTTTTAGAATTTTTAAAAGGTTAAAAATATTAGATTTCGGTTAAAAATTTAATTTGCACTCACGGTGGTTGAACGTGTGTCGCGCTTGTGATTCTGGCTAAGTCGAACCATTGAGCTAGCTTTTGTTTTCATTATTAAACCGCGTTTGTTTTATCTATTTCAGATTTCGGCTTTGAGTTGAAACTTTTAAAAAGGAAACGTAAGCGCGTTCACTCGGTCTCTAACTCGTGTCGCGCGAGAGTTTCGGACACAATCTAACCATTGGGCTGAGTTCCATTTTTAGTATTAATCCGCGCCAATTATATTTGATTTAATCTATGAATCTGGTTTTGGGCCGAGTCAACTCGTTGTCTTCCTCGACTTTTTCGGTGATCGAGTCAGTGACGGCGATTTGCTATTCTGGGATGCGTCTCGTGGCTATATTAGAGGGCTTCTACTCTCATTGATGAGGCATGAACCTTAGAGTATCTTCGAGACATGCAGCACCACTAGAAGGGAGAAATCGGAGCAGGAAGAGTTCGCGGGAGCTTTACGTCGCTTTCACCTTCTGTGCAACCGACGATGACGATTTCTCTGTTCTGGGCTATGATACATCATCGTAGCGAGGTTTTCCTTCTTTCTTGTTGTTTTGGTGAAGTTTTGTTCGGTATAGATAGGTTTTGGTTAGGTTTTATGTTTTGGCAGCGGCGGTGGCACCACCGTCGATATCTTCGGTTGCTTCGGGTGCTTCGACTATGTGTTGAAAGCTTGCCACAGCTAGTCGTGGAGCCTCGCCTCGTCGTCAGGAGTCTACTGGCAAAATTTGGCAGCGAATGGATGCTCAACGAGCTCTCGAGAACTCGCCGGCGCAAGCAACAGACGCAAGTCCGGTGGCCTTGCACTGCGGTGATCGGGCGGCGCGGGCAAGTGTTTTGGTTCGGGTTAATTTTAGGGTTTGCTCTGGTTTATTTGGAAATAAACCGACCAGCTGTGTTGAAATCGATTTGAACCGGTTCAATAGTGGTGAACGGTTCAATTTAAATTTCGGCCCTGTTCTTGAATTTGGACTGGTTTGACCCTAATTCGGTTGAATCTGGGCTAGTTCAGGTAGCCATTGGAAAGCTTATAAAATTTCTTATAAGATGGTATCCTGTGTGTCTCTAAATAACTTTTATATTTTGTGTAATTTAAGTTCTAAGTGTCAGTCTGATTTGGTTTAGGGTGAATATGATCAGTTCACTGCAATTCTATCTGGTTCAGTGGGTTTTAGGTCCGGTTCACTATATCTAAGACTGATTCTCTAGGTTTAGGGATGTGTTCTACATGTTGGTAGTCTTGGTTTTCAGGTTGGAATATTTATTGATAGAGTTTATGAACAAATTCATGTTATAGAGTGGTTGATCCAATAATCGGCTTGCATCGTTTGATAAATAATTTGTTGGCTTTTCAAAAGGATTCAGGATAACAACGTTTGAGGTAAGAATCCGACCCTACTCCTTTGTTACAGTGTCAAGAATTATAGGATTTATTGCTTATTCCTTTAATTGGATATATGATACATATATTAGAATTGATTGACACTGATATCTATTTAATTCATCTGCTTGTCTTGTTTATGAAATTCAGTTGGCCTCATTTATCTTGTTCATTGGTCATATTCTGTTTCTGTATGCATGATTAACAAAACTGTATTAAGATATCTGATATATTGACATATGAGCATGGTTGAACAATTGTGTATCTGTGATATTGGCATATGAGTATGTTGAACAGTTGTATATCTGTGATGTTCAAGTTGTGATATATTGACCTCTAGACTGGATGATTTATTCTTCCACTGGCCTGTCTGAGTTATAGTTCTGATGCGTATCAGACTATCTGAGTTGCCGGTTAGGGTACCGCCAGTTGTCCTCGGGATAATACTATGGATGCCAGGTGTTGGACACAACACTCTGGGCTGTTTAGGACAGTCGTTCCACTACGTGAGCAATAGTGGAAACACTCTGAAAATGAGTGCTACTCTTAATTGAGATCTATTGGCTAGCTTGATGATTTACACGACATTCTTTATATTATTTGTATATCGTTGTTTCTATCATTGGATATCATGTCATTTGACTCCTCACCACTTTGTTGATTCCTACTTAGCGTTTTACTAACTTCCTTTGTTTTTTTTCCAGGTATAGAGTTAGCTTATGGGAGGGCTAAGTAAATAGCATATACCACCCTGAGTTCAGATAGTCTTTTAGTTTTATTTCAGTTGATTTGTTTACAAATTGGATAATATGTTTTTAGAGACTGCGTTATAAAAATTCTTGATGTTAAGTTTGGAATAATTAATAAATGATATTGGATTATTGTAGTTCTTTGGTTCCTATTAATATTGTCATCTCCCTGGGGAACCCATAGCTAAGGAATAGCTGGATTTCCACCGAGGCGTGACATAACCCGTTGATGTTTTATGGATTAAACTTATTGTTTAAATCTTTATCATGATTTTTATAGAGTTGATTTGATCATAATTGTGTTTATTCTATAATTTACTCTAATCAAGTATTTTTATGTCTTAGACGTTGTGAGAAGGACCCGGGAGGTGAAACGCAACGTCAGAACTATTCTTTTCAAAGATACGAATCCAATCATGGGAGTAGTTTAGATTCATTTGAAGGATTCCATGGTTTTTCATAGAACTTAATGGGCCTAATTGCGTTAATTGTCACGAGAGTAGGGAATTAGCGTAGCTGGGTACCGGATTACGCTTCGGGAGGAGGTAATCTGTACCTTAGGAAAAAACCCTTTTAACACTTTAATTTTCTGTTCAAATGTTTAGTTTTTATTAAATTCATCATCGTCAGCGTGGTGAAACCCCGAATCCTGATTTTACACGAATTAATTTTTACCCAAAACACTGTATCTGTTTCTTTTTATTTGTACTTAGAAGTTTCCAAAAACAAAAACCACAAATTTGATTCTTCTAGATATAGATCAATCGTGTTGTCGGTACTTGACCACCAGATCCTCATTGAGAACGATAATCTTTTTATTACTTCGATAAATCCGTGCACTTGCGGACGCATCAGTATGCTGATATAGTGAATTATTTGGTTGCTGATGTTTTTCCTTTATATCTAAATTATCAAGGAAAGAAGAAATTCTTGGCTGAGTAAAATACTATTTTTGGGATGAGCCTTATGTTTTTCGAAGATGTGAAGATGAGATCTTTAGAAGATGTGTGCTAGAGGAAGAAATCATGGATATCCTTTTTCAATGTCATGCATCATCTTATGAAGGGCATGCTAGTACTCAAAAGACTGCTTTTAAGGTCTTACAATCTGGATTTTATTGGCCCTCAATTTTTAAAGATGTTAGAAATTTTATATCATCTTGTGATAGATGCCAAAAGATAGGAAATATTAACAGAAGAAACGAGATGCCATTTACTAATATACTTGAGGTTGAGATATTAGATGTTTGGGGGATGGATTTTATTAGACCGTTCCCACCGTCTAGAGGTAATAAATACATTCTTATTGCAGTAGACTATGTTTTTAAGTGGGTTAATGTTTCTAAGGTTATTGCAGTAGACTATGTTTCTAAGTGGGTTAATATTTAATCCATAAATACATTTACTAATATACTTGCAGTAGACTATGTTTCTAAGGTTAATGTTCAAAGGCTAACAAAGAAGAACAAAACGAAGAAAGGATGAAATTGCAACTTAAGGAGCCTCAATCAAATTTGAGGGTAGGATGGTCATGCTAAGTGACCTAAAATTAGCTCTTCTTGGGAAGCAACCTAAGCACCCTGTGAAAAAAAAAACAGAGGTGTCGTGATTTATATCACACCTGTATTCTACAGTGTTTTTGGAATAGAAGGTTTCACGGGTATGGCTGTATTTATTTTCACACTTGTGATTTGACGAAGTTTTGTTACAGAAGCATTCATGGGTGGTGACGTGGAAAATTTCACAGCCGTGATTCTTGATTTTTCTATACAGAAAGTTTCGTGGGTGGTATGGTGAAATATGTCACAGAGTTGTTTAGATTTGTTTGAAGGTTTTTATGATTTTTCATAGAACTTAAGGGGCTTACTTACGGTAATCATCACGAGAGTAGGGGATTGTCGTAAATCGGTACCGGATTATGCTTCGGGAGGAGGTAATCTATACACTAGGAAAAATGTCTTTCAACACTTTTATTTTCTACTCAAAGATTTATATTTACTAAATTCATATTTGTCAGCATGGTGAAACCCCGAGTCCCGACTCTCTCCTTATTGATTTTTACCCTAAATGTTCGCTTTTATTTTCTCACACAAAAAGCTTCTAAACAAAAATCACAATTTGATTCATCTAGATATAGATCGATCGAGTAATCAGTACTTGACTGCCAGATTCTCATTGGGAACGATAATTTTTTATTACTTCGATAAAGCCGTTCACTTGCAGCCGCCTCATCATCATTATCTTTATAATAATCTCTTTCATTATCTATCATTATCTTTATTACTTTGATAAAGCCATGCACTTGCTTAAAGTATTGAAAGAGATTTTTCCTTAGGTACAGATTACCTTCTCCTGAAGCATAATCTAGTACCTATGTACGATAATTCCCTACTCTCGTGATAATTATTATAAATAGGCCCCTTAAATTCTATGAAAAATCATAAAAATCCTTCAAACAAATCTAAACTACTCTTGTGAATGTATTTGTAGGTTTGAAAAGAATAGATCTGACGCCGCGATTCACCGTTCGATCCTTCTCGCTATATCTAAGATGTAAAATTATTTGATCAGAGTAAAATATGAAGTAGAACACAATTTAAATCAAATCAATTGAATAAAATTCATGATAAAGATTTAAATAATATGTTTAATCCATAAAACGTCAACGAGATACACCCCTAATCCCGAAAGAAAGTTTAAGCGTTCATATTTATAGAAAACAACATGTATTTTGATGAACTCGACATAATCTCACAAAAATAATGCAAAAGGATACTAGGATAGTAATTAGAACTCTTCCCCTCTATCTGGAGATGAGGACGAAGCATCCAAATCCCTCCATTATGTGATCTTTCACCGGAATTCTACTCAGAAATTGATTTTCGCCCTAGCCGTCGCCTCTATTTGTTCTCGTCCAAAGAAGCACTTTAACCCTCCAAAAATTCTTCTTTTTATAGTTCAATCGGTTCAGAACTCTTCAAGAAAGAATTCTAGAGAGTTTGGTTTGATTTTGACTCGATTCGAGGTCGAATCGAGTGAAAAACCGAAAGTGGTAGAAAAGCTGCAGCCATGAATGTTTCTATGAATAAAAGCTGTGTAGACAGAAAAACTCATGGCCTGTGAACGACTCACGGCCTCACCTGTGAAAGTTTCTATGAATTTTTATACTTAGCAGCAAAATCACCCGTTGAACATGAAACTCATGGCCAGTCGAAAAACTCACAACTACGGACGTGAATATTGTTTCTGACATAGTTTTTGCTCCAAATTTGACATACGACTTCATAATTTCCTTGGGAACCATTGATGCCTTGCATTTTGGTAGTATTTTCTGATATCATTTTATCTAAAAACAAAGCATATTCTGATGCTTTTATGTAATATCCAGGCTTATTTACTTGCTTTGTTCGGAATCTTCACTTTTCCTTGTTTTTATGCAATTTCAGGTAAAATCACTCATTTCTAGAGGTTATTTGAAGATTCTAAAGCCATGGACTGATTTCTAGTGATGAGACAAGGCTACACAAAAAATTTGGGCTCAGTTAGAGTTAGTTTGAAAAATATGGCCAGGTGAACCCCATGGGGTTCACTAGCACTTTCCCCAGACTGCAAGATGTTCACAGTGAGCTTCACGGGTAGGTGAACCCCATGGGGTTCACCGTGCTTCTCTCTGAACTGAAACTGCTCAGCAGGCTTCACTGGCCTGTGATTTCAACCCAGCAGCCCGACATCCAATCGGATTTTTGGCGATTTTGAGCCCGTTTGATGTCCAAATTTGGGAAGTGAAGACTTTTTGGAAAGCTTATTCAAAGGAGAACACAGAATATAAAACCCCCAATTCCTATTGCCAAATCGGAGATCAATCGAGGGAAAGGCGAGTTAGGGCGAGTAGACTGACCTACACTCGGTTTTTTTTCGATTCTGGGCCCAATAAAAATCAGAAAAATATGGAAAAATATGTTTTGAAAAGCTAACAGAGAGGCGAATCTTTTGGGATTAAAATCCCTCTTTTTCGTGCCCTATTTGGAGGAGAAAGTGGCTGATGAACACGCTAGGGCGAGTAGGGCTGGCGACAAGGGCTTCCGGAGAGGATTTTGGGGCGATTTCGCGACAAATCTTCACCAAACTTGGAGGAAACGTTTGCATCATCTTCTCCAACCTCTCCTTAGTTTGTGTTTCTAGTTTTATTTGTCGATTTGAGAGATCTATGCGAATTTGTATGGCTTTTATAGCGTAAACCTTTATTTGGGGCTCGGATGAAGCCCTTTGACTTGATCTATTGTATGAACTAAACTCTCTTGATGTTTTGGGTATTATCTGAGCATATTTTACTTAGTAGCATTGATTTCATAATATTACCTTGATCATGTTGTATTGTGTTTTAACCGACGCGATTCATACCGAGAGGAGGATCGTGGCGGTCGAACCCCTAGGTAAAACTTGTGAATCCATGACACGAGAGTGCTTGGTTTTCGCTCGAGGGTAACATAATTTTTCATAAAACTCATTGGGTTTATCTGGAATGATCCACAGTGAGAGTAGGAGACCGTTTCGGATAAGCACCAGGGCGTACCACCGAGATGGGGCATCCTGTAACTTAGGAAAGATTCCTTATGCAAAATGATAAACTCATGCATCAACTAAATTCTAGTTTAGATAGATCAGTCAATGTTGTGAATTCCGTAGTCCCGATATCTCTCAATCAGACACCCTCTATGTTTTTATCATTGCTTTTCCTATTTTATTTATAGTTGAGCTAGTTTACTTTATTCTCAAAACATCAAAATTGGATTGCTTAGCTTCTAAATATTAGAATAGTTGGTACTTGACCTAGCTCCCTATGAGATCGACAATCTTTTATAGTACTTCGATAACACCGTGCGCTTGCGGTGCATATCAACCATGCAATGGCCTTTAATACTCACAAAATTCATCATTTTTATGTCAATTTACCTACATTTTCATAAAAACTAAGAAAGTGAAGATTCCATATCAAATGAAGAAAAAATACTAAAAATTGATATAAAATCGTACAATTGAGCCTAAATATGATGTAAATGCAACTCATCAATCTCAAATGCAATAAAACTTGTCCAGAGTATTAAAGCAAAATACGTACAATTCTAATCAAATCAACTCAATAAGATTCTTAACAAAGATTCATACAAAATATTTAATTCATAAATCAATGAATGGGCTAATTCCCAAATCCCGAAACAAAGATCTTAAGCTATCATGTTCATAGTAAACAGCATATAGTATGATGATGAAATTGACATGAAAACCTAATCAAATTATAAGGAAACACTAGGATAATAAGGATAACCATTCTCTTCGATCAGGAGACGAAGATGGAGCATCAAAATCCATCCTTTGTGTGATCTCCTCGACGGAATTTTGCCTAGCCGTCATTTTCTACCCTAGTCGCCGCGTTTGTCCGTTCTCATCCAAAGAATTCTCTTAAACCCTCCAAAAATCCTTCCTTTTATAGTTCAATCAGTTTAGAACCCATCAAGGAAGAATTCTAGAAAGTTTGGTTTAATTCTGACTCGATTTGAGGCCGAATCGAGTGAAAAATTGAAAGAGGCGAAAAAACTCGCGGTCTTTAACTGTTCACGGTTGCGTCCGTGAAAGTTTCTTTGTTATTTTGTCCATGTGCACCAAAAAACTCATGGTCCATGAAGGATTCATGGCCTCGGCCATGAAACTTTTTGCGAATTCTATACTTAGCTGCAAAACTCCCCTTTGAATGTGAAACTCATGCCTTGCGAAAAACTCACGGCTGTGACCATGAATCTTGCGTCTCACTCTGGTTTTGCTCCAAATTTGATGTGTGACTTCGTAATTTTCTCGGGAACCATGCTATTGCTCCAAAACTCACAAAATCCATCATTTTTATACCATTTTACCTGCATTTTCATAAAAACAAAGAAAAGTGAAGATTCCATACCAATGGAACTATAAACACTAAAAATTAGTATAAAATCATGCAATTAGGCGTAAATATCATATGAAATACAGGTAAAAATATGATGTAAATGCAACTCATCATATAGCCATAACCATAGCCTTCACAAAATGTAGATGATAAATTGAAGTTACCTCTGTTTGATATATGCACAATCAATATAGCTACAGAGTTATTTGTGTCCTCTTCTCCACTTTCACCACATCCCACAGTGTCAATGACTTGTCAATAGTAGAAGCAAGTAAATTATGACCATACTTAGACCAATAAACACTTGTTAACTTGCACCAGCTGAATGAGAAAAAAGGACAAAAATTTTACGAAGAAAAAAATCATTGGAACTAAGTCAAGATCTTGTTAGCAAATATAAATAGGCAAATGATAATAAAGAAGTAAGCATAAAATGTAAAATAGTATAGGCAGGATAGAAACCTGTGGAGATAACTCAGTTGTAGACTCAATTTTCACTCAGCTAGTAGAAATATAGGTATAACTTCAATAGCTACAAGGTGAGAATTGCTAGGTGTTCATGGAACAAACATAAGGAAATCATGAAATAGGAAACTCTCCATCTTAATCATCTAAACATCCTAACCATCCAGCCATTAAGATGGTCTTCTTTCCATCAGAAACTATCACATAATTAAATAGTTAATTCCAATGTTATCATCCAAGTACATAATGAAAGAAGAAAAAAAAAAGGCAAATGCATGAAATGGTGAATCACAACATTGTATAGATGAATCATAAAGTACTCGTATAATAAGTAATTCGTTTCAACATTTCATCTATCCCATGTAGCATGTAATGGTGATGAACCCTTGAGTGTGGAAGAGTTTTATCTGAATAGTATTTTTGCTGCTTTATCCTTCTAATAGATACAAAAGAAACTAATATGCAATTGAAGACACCATTGCATATGTAATGACCATATCAGTTAAATTGCAGTCTTATCCAATAATCACAGATTACGTCCAATCAAGGCTTTACCGATGGGCTGGAGATGCATCCACATTCAAAGGTGATGCTTACATTGAGTTAGTTCATTCTCTTAATAATTCTGATGGCTCTATTACAGAGGCAGGCCTCAATTCAAAGAAAAACAAGACGATCCATAACTTAGCATACTACTAGCCTCAGTACACACCCATAACATATGTAGTAGACCATGATATCATGCTGTTTTCTGTCTCAAATAGCACGAGTCATGCTGGAACTTGTCTGGGTATATATTTTTTTTTCAACTGCCATAAGATGTGGACTTATTCCTCTTGCATACATAACCATTAGCTATAATACTTTGAATTTCATTAATGTTTAAGCATTAATATCTGGTGGGCTATAGTGATGAATAAGGATATTGCCAAGAGAATGATCATGTTCATAGAGCTAAACACTATAAGGGTGTCAAAGGACTCACAACACCAAGCAACAAAGATGCTTAAGGTAATCTTTGATGTGTATCAACTTTGAGTGGCAAAGACTCTATGAACTTGATCAATCTCTTGGCAATAACCATAGAATTCTCTTGGGTATGAACTTAAGAATAGACTCTTTACTATAGCCCACCTAATATTAATGCTTAAACATTAATGAAATTCAAAGTATTATAGCCAATGGTTATGTGTGCAAGAGGAATAAGTCCATATTTTATGGCAGTTGCAAAAAAAAAAAAAATGTACCCCAAACAAGTTCCAGGATGACCAGTGCTCTTCGAGACAGAAAACAACATGATATCATGGTCTACCGCACCAGTTATGGCTGTGTACTGAGACCAGTAGTATGCTAGGTCATGGATCGTCTTGCCATTCTCAGAGTTGAGAGGCAGATTGCCTCTCTAATGGAGCCATCAAGATTATTAGGAGAACAAACTAACTCAATGTAAGCATCACCTTTGAATGTGGATGCATCTCTAGCCCATCAGTAAAGCCTTGATTGGAGGTAATCTGTGACTGTTGGATAAGATTGCAATTTAACTGATATGGTCATTAAATATGCAATGTTGTCCTCAATTGCAAATCAGTCTCTTTGTATCTATTAGAAGGATTAATGCAGTAAAAATACCATTTGGATAAAAATCTTCTCCACCCACGGTTGCAACACCATTACATGCTACATGAGATAGATGAAATGTTGAAATTAATTACTTATTTTATGAGTACTTTATGATTCATCTGTATAGTGTGGTGATTCACCACTTCATGCAGTTGCCTTTTTCATTCTTTTCATTATGTACTTGGATGATAACATTGGAATTAACTATTTGGTTCTATGATAGTTTCTGATGGAAATAAGACCATGTTGATGGCTAGATGGTTAGGATGTCTAGAAGATTAAGATGGAGAGTTTCCTATATCATAATTTCCTTATGTTTCTTCCATGAACACCTAGCAATTCTCACCTTGCAACTGTAGAAGTTATACCTATATTTCTATTAGCCGAGTGAAAATTGAGTCTGCAACTGAGTTATCTTCACAAGCTTCTATCCTGCCTATACTATTTTACATTTCATGCTTACTTCTTTATTATCATTTGCCTATTTATATTTGTTAACAAGATCTTGCACTTAGTTCCAAAGATTTTTTCTTTCTAAAATTGTTGTCCTTTTTTTCTCATTCAACTAGTCCAAGTTAAATAGTGTATGTTAGTCCAAGTATGGTCATTATTTACTTGCTTCTACTACAAACAAGTCATTGACACTGTGGGATGTGGTGAAAGGGGAGAAGAGGACACAAATAACATTGTAGTTGTGCTGATTGTGCGTATATCAAGCAGAGGTAACTTCAATTCATCATCTACATTTTGTGATGGCTATGGCTATGGCTATGCAACTTCTCTAGCTATAAATTTCTGTTCATTCGAATATTTTTAATAACTTGAATCGCATTCATATGGATAGTAGAACATAATTCAAGATTAAGCTACCTTAATTGTTTTAAAATTTCTAATAACTTGATCTTAGTTGTATTATTTTTCCCTTTTATGCTTATATGCTTCTTATGTGCAAAGGTTATATAATTCTATATCTAAGCAATAATAATGGCCCAAACCTCACGATCAACATCCAAAAGTGGAAAAGCTGTGTGGAATCTACAAACAACATTGATATTTTGTGATGTTTGTATTACTGCTATCGAAAAGAACATGTGTCCTGGAACACATTTAAATGCTCAAGGTTGGAAATTTATTTTTGAAAACTTTCAACAATTGACTACATTGACATATGATGAAGTGCAATTAAAGAACAAAGGGGATCAACTAAAGGCCAACTGGAAGTTATGGTAGAGAGTTGAAAGGCAGAGAAACTAGTCTAGGATGGAATGCAAGGTTAGAGACCGTGGATGCAACCCCTGAGTGATGGGAAACTAAAATTGCAGTATGTATAATAGATCTTGTTGTTGTTGTTATTATTGTAGTTAATAAAGTGATTCATTATTCTAATATAATTATAGACTAATAAAGAGTATGACAAGTTTCGAAAGAAGGGTATCCATCCTGATATCAAAACAAAAAATGATATTATGTTTAGACAGACAGTAGGTACAAGAGAGTTATGTCATACATCAACTGTGTCTGAAGAATCAATTCAAGAAATGAATACACAATATGAAAACTATGAGCCATGTGATGAAAGTATGGAATCATCTCGCATGCTATTATCCTCTCATCAAAGTCAACATGGTTAAAGAAAGACTATAGCTACATCTGGATTTAAGGATTCTTTGAATCTACTTGCAACATCTGTTCAACAAAATTTAATAGACTCCCCAGGCTATAGTGTTAAAGAGGTGATGACTGATGACATGCATATATATGATATATTGTGACTTAATTTTATTATTATTTTGGTGCAAAATGCTTTTTTTATCTCATTTATTTGCCCAAATACTTAGAATTATTCAGAATCTTCACTTTTCCTTGGTTTTTATTAAAATGTAGGGATTTCGCCCCAAAATTAGTGGAATTTGAAAGATCTGAAGATATGAGACGATTCCTCATGATGAGATGAAGCTACAGGTCAAATTTCAGCTCAATCGGAGTTCTCTCTTGGCATGCATGGCCATGCATGAGCTTGTTCTTCTAGACTGTGCCGAGATCTTCATAGGCATGCCTGTGCATCCATGCACAGCCGTGAAGGACTCGACCGACTTTTTTAGAATTTGTCGAAACATTCACGGGCACACCCGTGGACCCATACATGGCCGTGAAGAGTAAGTTTTTAGAATATAAAGTTCGCCGAACCGTTCACGGGCATGGCCATGCATCGATACACGGCCTGTGAACGGTTCCGCCCAATTCGACACCCGTTCGGTTTTTCACCCACATCTTGCTATTTTTGGTGCGTAATTTGCTGAAATTTGGTGGAGATCTTCCCAAATTAGCCATGGATATTTTGGGACTGGAATCAAGTAATTTTGGTGAACAGTTAAGGAGACCAAAAGAAAGGGGCGAGACCTAGGGTTTGACGGCGATTTTCTCGATGGCGGGACTGTTTGGGCTTGATTTCTCCCTCCTTTCGACACTGAGGATCGTGCTCTGTCCTCTCCTATCAAGGATCTAACTTCCCCCTATTTTGATTTGATTTGTTGGTTTTTAATGTTTGATTTACACTTTATCTAAATTTACTCTTGTTCTTATTCATGTCTAGGAAGTTTCAATCCATATTTGTGTAATGACCATACATTCATATTTTTTAGGCGTTATGGGAAGGACTGAGAGGTGAACCACAACATTGGATCCTCTTAGACTAGACTGGTGAGTTCGGCCACGAGAGTTGTCAAAATCACCCGAGGAACCCTATTCGTCACATAACCCATTGGGTCTACTTAACCCAGTAAGCCACGAGAGTAGGAGACTTAGGTTAAATTAGATACTGGACCGTGTCCTAAGAGGGAGACTTAGGAAGGATTACCTTAAGAAAATAGGTAAAACATGTTTAAATTATCAACATTAACTTTCTTTCATGCTTTAGTGTGGTGAAACCGAAAACTCTGATTCTCTCTCAAGATCTTTACAACCCGTTTGAATCACTGTCTATTTTCAACTTGCTTTAATTTATTTACTTTTATTAGGACTTTAGTGACACTCCTACATTTATTTGATCACCTAGCTATTGATTAACTGATCAGTTAATACTTGACCCTAGTCCCTGTGGGATCGATACTTATTTTATTACGCGATAGACCATGCACTTGCAGAAATACTATCAAGTTTTTGGCGCCATTGCCAGGGAAAGTAGGTTCACACACGGCCGTGCATGGATGCACGACCATGCCCGTGAAGAGCGTAAAGAACTCCGTTTGAACTGAAATTTGACATGTAGCTTCGTCTCATCATGAGGAATCGTCCCATATCTTCAGATCTTCCAAATTCCACTAATTTTGGGGCGAAATCCCTACATTTGAATAAAACCAAGGAAAAGTGAAGATTCTAAATAATTCAAAGCATTTAGGCAAACAAATGAGATAAAGCATGCATTTTGCTCCAAAATAATACTAAAATTAAGTCACAATATATCATATATATGCATGTCATCAAAATACATCAGACTTAATTTTGTTACATCGGACTTAAGTCACAATATATCATATATATGCACATCTATTCTATTACCAGTAGTTTCATTTCAGTTGTTTGTTTTCTTTTATCAGCTTTTGTTATTTTTCTTTTATCATATTGTCATTTCACTTTTTTGTTTGCCTTTACACTCTAGTAGTTTCAACAACTTAGGTGTCTACCCCACCCCATATTTTTGATATTTGCTTTATCTTTGGAGTTGCTTTGTTCTATGGGTACTGGATTAACTGGAATGCAAATTTTGCATGCTTTGAAATCTATATTGGTTACAGTTTGCACATATGGCTCTTTGGATTAATGTAGTTGAATGATTTAATTAACTCAATTCCTTATTCTTATGATCTTGAAGAGTATGCTTGTTATTTTACCTTAACCTTGATATGCATCTCATGTGTAGTGATTGATTGCATCTTGCTTCATAATCCCATACTTATTTGTACATTTTGTCATGGGAATTAGAAATAATAACAGTGGTACCAAAGTGTAATTGTACATTGCACATTGTCCTTTCACTTAGCACTGTTCTTAGCATTACAATAAAAAAAGGGATAGTGGTACCTAAGTTCATTATCTATCATGCTTGGCACTATCCCCAGATTAGAAATAATAGCAGTGGTACCGTAGCCATGGTGTTCTCGCTTCTCTGGCTTGGCACTATATAAAAAAAAAGACACCACTTAGGGACTATGTGGTATCGATGCTATTTTCCCCTGACTTTATGTACAATTATTTACTTTGTGAATGCTTGATCAATTATATCATTTGTGTGTGATATGCTGTAAATATTTTTGGTACTGTCAACTATGCATACGCTAAGTGATTGTATTAGTAATATTTGGTTTAATTTGCTTTTGACACTGCATTATAACTCGTGGCCTACAGTGACTAAATTATAACCTTGCTAGATATACCAAAGCTAGCCAAGATTTTTCATTTACTTCTATCACCGTGTTCTAGACAATTCAATTGCTTGAGGACAAGCAAAACTTTAAGTCCGATGTATTTTGATGACATGCATAAATATGATATATTGTGACTTAATTTTATTATTATTTTGGAGCAAAATGCATGCTTTGACTCATTTATTTGCCTAAATGCTTTGAATTATTTAGAATCTTTACTTTTCCTTGATTTTATTAAAATGTAGGGATTTTTCCCCAAAATTAGTGGAATTTGTAAGATCTGAAGATATGAGACGATTCCTCATGATGAGATGAAGCTACAGGTCAAATTTCAGCTCAATCGGAGTTCTCTATGCTCTTCACAGGCATGGCCGTGCATGAGCCTGTTCTTCCAGACTATGCCGAGATCTTCACAGGCATGCCCGTGCATCCATGCACGGCCGTGAAGTACTCGGCTGACTTTTTTAGAATTTGCCAAAATGTTCACGGGCACACCAGTTAACCCATACATAGCCGTGAAGAGTAAATTTTCTAGAATTTAAAGTTCACCGAACCGTTCATGGGCATGGCCGTGCATCGATACATGGCCTACGAACGGTGCCACCTAGTTCGACACCCATTCGGTTTTTCACCCATATCTTGCTATTTTTTGAGCTAAATTTACTAAAATTTGGTGGAGACCTTCCCAACTTAGCCACGGTCATTTTGGGACTGGAATCAGGCGATTTGGGCGAACGGTTGAGGAGAACGAATGAATGAAAGGGGCAAGACCTAGGGTTTGACGGCGATTTTCTCGATGACAGGACTATTTGGGCTCGATTTCTCCCTTGTTTCGACACTGAGGATTGTGCTCTACCCTCTCCCATCAAGGATCTAGCTTCCCCCCTAGTTTGATTTGATTTGTATGAGAGATTTCATGTGTTTAATGATATATCTTGTAGCGTAAACTTCTTTTTCGGCGTAGCCCACTATAAGAATGTTGGTTTTTAATGTTTGATCTACACTTTATCTAAATTTACTCTTGTTCTTATTCATGTCTAAGAAGTTTCAATCCATATTTGTGTACTGGTCATACATTCATATGTTTTAGGCGTTGTGGGAGGGACTGAGAGGTGAACCACAACGTTGGATCTCCTTAGACTGGACTGGTGAGTTCGGCCACGAGAGTTATCGAAATCACCTGAGGAACCCTAATTCTTCATATAACCCATTGTGTCTATTTAACCCAGTAAGCCATGAGAGTAGGAAACTTCGGTTAAGTTAGATACTGGACCATGTCATGAGAGGGAGTGCGTCTGTACCTTAGGAAGGATTACCTTAAGAACATAGGTAAAACATGTTTAAAATATCAAAATTAACTTTCTTTTATGCTTTAGTGTGGTGAAACCCAAAATCCCGATTCTCTCTCAAGATCTTTACAACCTGTTTGCATTCATGTCTATTTTTAACCTGCTTTAACTTACTTTTATTAGGACTTTAGTAACACTCCTATATTTATTTGATCACCTAGCTATTGGTTAACTTATCAGTTAGTACTTGACCATAGTCTCTGTGAGATCGATACTTATTTTATTACACGATAGACCATGCACTTGTGGAAATCCTATCAATGACACATTTAAGATCTCTTCTAGGAATTGAACGTGATAGTGAGGTACACTTTTTTTACTGTAGCCCAGTTTCGACATAAATCAAATAGAGAAATGTTCAAAGAAATGGAAATAGTTGAAGAGAAATCAGGCTACTTGAAGTATTTATTAGATTTGTCAAAGAAGCACTGACCAGTGAGTTTGAGATATTATGGAACATTAACTATCATATGTTGTCATGTTTGATGCACTATATTATGTTTGTTGAACATGTGATGTGTTATATTACCTGAACTTGTGACGTATTTTATGCTTCATGAAGTACATTATGTGATATTTTATATTTATTATCTATGTGATATGTTATATTTGTTGAAGTTATGATGTTTTATATTTGCTAAAGCTATTTATTGTTGATTTCTTCTATTATGTTGTTTTTTGTATAGATATAGGAGTTTGATGATCTACAGGATCTTGTTGATGAAACAAACCCATTTTGGAATGTAATTAATTGTACTATACTTGCTATGAATGAGTATTACTCATCATATTTACATTAGTCTCCTTGTATGGTATCATCCCATTTAGGTATGGGAGGGATGAGGGAAATAATACAAGGACACCTAGAAAGGTTTTGGAGAATGATGAGAATGTAGCATAATGATTATATACAATTGTGTCATATTTTTGAGAACTCATACAATTTAAAACTATCAAAAAACATATATATTTATGAAAAGGTTAGTCTTTTTATCTATACATTAGCACAGGGGGCATTGAATAGGCAAGCACAAGAAAGATTTCAACATTCAGGTGAAAAAAAAAGTAGATATTCCATGAGATATTGAAATTAGTTTATAAATTTGCAATGGTTATGATAGATCCAACCGATAGAGAGTTTCGAGATACTCCACCAGAAATATTACGTGACAATCGTGATATGTCTCATTTTAAGGTAAGTTATGATTATTTATTAAAATTTTACAATTGAGATATTATTTTATACTAATCCTCCTTTTTTTTATAAGATTGCATTGGGGCTATTGATGGTATACATATAGATGTAGTTGTCTTAGTGAATGATCAGTTGCGATTTATAGGAAAGAAGGGTCAGCCAACCTAAAACGTGCTAGTTGTATGTTCCTTTGATATAAAATTTACATATGTACTTGTTGGATATGAAGGTACAGCTCATGATGCATGTGTTCTTTCAAAGGCATTGACTTTAAATTTTCCAAAACTTCCTATAGGTATGATACAAATTTTAACTTTTAATTTTTTTTTATCTCTACATTGCAATTGTTAATTACAATTTTATTTGCAATTTGTAGGGAAATATTATTTAGTTGATGTTGGATACTCATAAATGAGTTAGTATCTTGGGCCATACAGAGGAGTCAGGTATCATCTTCAAGAATATCAACAAGGGCATCCACCACGAGGCTTTAAAGAAATATTTAATAAAGCACACTTCTTCCTTAGAAGTTGTATTGAATGGACTTTTGGAGTGTGGAGAAGAGGTGGAATATATTATGCGATATGCCATCATTTACATTTGAGACTCAAGTTAAAATTGTAGTTGCATCAACGACACTACATAATTATATTAAGCAAACAAAGACATCTGATTAGATTTTTCAAGAATATGATGATAATCTTGATTTTAGTAATGCAATTGATTTCGAAGTTAGCGAGGATGTTGTTGATGAGCAAGTAAATTCCATTAAAATAGATATGCAGTGCAATCAGATTGCTCTAAGTCTAATGACATCATATGTGTTATTTAAATACATTGTTTTTGTTAATAGAATAAATGTTGTTGTAATGAAGTGTAAAATTTTTTAATATATAATGTACAATTTATTGTTTTGGTTAGATGGTACAATTATAAATATATGAGTTTGGTTACATTTTTGTATATTGTAATACATAGGACTCCACGTGTTATAAGTACTAGGAAGACTCTTGTAATTTTGTTTTAAAATAATCTACTTAATAGCGCAGCACAGCTGCTAACTAGCACAGTTATTTATCCAAACACTTTTGAACTTTTCCAGCCAACTATTTTTCCACCAGCACTTTCTCAACCAGCAAAAACTAAAAGTTTCAGCTATATCAAATGGACCTAGAAGTAGCCTTGCATTAGCTTCTTATGGGAGCAATAACATAGCCAAATGGGACAGCTTCTATAAATCAGTATTGGCTTGCAGAAGCAGCCAAGAAGCTGCACCAAATGGGCCTTTATAGCGGGCTAAAAATACCCTATGGTTGTGATTTTGCCCAATTTTTTGCTACAGCATTGGTGTATACGACTGAGGCTGGCATTGGAGTCAGGTGAAACCTGCTATGAGTTCTGCCTTGTTCTTTCCGGCACGTACGGATCTCTTCCCTAATCAAGCTTTTGCCATTGCTAATAAAATAAAATCTACCCTAATTTTGTCAGCAGAGCAATTAGGGCTTCGCCCTTGCCCTCGTTCAAGAACAAGAGCCATCGTCGGTACAAGGGCTTTTGCAGTAATCACATCAAAGAGTCGCCACTAAGACTCTGTTGTTGACAATTCAGGCGCTACTGTAGGCAAGCCTAGAGCGATGGCATATGACCAGCATCAATAGTGATGGGTGACCAGCTTGCAGGTGTCATCGAGCGAGGCAGCGGCGGGTGCTGCTTCCTTACTTTGTTGAAGTAGGACATGATTATATGGATGAAAACCAAGATTTGTCCCTAGGTATGAAGCTCATAAAACCATAACATCCTAAGCATGTGATTCTAGCAAAAATCAACAAGTAAGGAAAAGAACAAGAAGAGAAGGATAGAAGTCACCATGTGGCCCCTATTAGGGAAAGGGCCTTAACCCCTTTCTTTGTCCTCACTCCCGAATCTTGGCGATGAGGCTTAGAAGAGGGTATTTAAATGTTCAACAATCAGATTAAAAGAGCAAGGGGATGTCAGTAATGAAACAAACTCCGAACCTCCCTAAACTACAACAATGGGGTCCTTAGGGGTTCTTGATCAAGGCTTCAATGTTGCTTCCCTATGCTTGGTATTGAAGATGGAGGAGATCAACTTGTAGATGGCGTCAAGACACATGAGAACTTCAAGAAGAGGAAGAAATCTTTGGTGGAGAAGAAGAAGAGAAGAGGAAGGAGAACTCTCGGCTACACTAGAGGAAGAGAAGGGGGAAGAGAAGACACTTGGTAGGAATCCACCACCAAAGCAACTTGCGCTCAAAACCCTATTTTTTTTCCAAAAGATGTCAACTAATGTGCAAGTGAAAATACAAGCTCTTAAATCCTCTCCTTCTCTCAACGTTACATTGAAACTAAGATTCCAAAGATGCCCTTATTCGAATTTCAAATCAAGGGTTGGAAGGTGGCTGATTTTGAATGCATGCTGTGGATGAATTCTTCTCTTAGGTGCATGTGATTCTTGGTGGAATTGTGGTGACGAAATGGCTGCATGCAAGCCTCCTTTAATGCATATTGGGGATGGCATGCACATGCTTCTTCCATTGGTGGAGTGAGGAGGTGTCTTGAAGCTCAATGGTGGAGTGAGGGCGCTGATTTAAGTGTTGACTTGCTTCAAATTTGAAAGTGGCTCCTTGTGGACTTTGACCTGATTTGGGTGCCCATGCCATCTAAGCATAATGAGGTGGCATCCATGTGTCGTGAAGGTGGTTTAATTCATTGGAAGGTGGCACCAATGATGACTCAAATATTGATGTGTGGTGGATCTTGCCTTGTCTTTGAAGAGGCTTTGATGGAGGGCTGATCTTGAGGATTTCCTTGATATGTGGTAGATCTTGGATCACCCTTGATGAGTTGAGATGGAGGGCTGATATTAATCGCTTTGAGGAGGAGGAGAAGGCTTGTAGTGAATTACAAGTGCAAGCAACCTAGGCTAAAAACACCTACTACATCAACTAGGAAATTGAAAACACTTCAAAAGAAAAATAAATCCTAGGCTACCCTACTTTAAAACAAGATAAGTAAAAGATAGACATAGCAAAATAAATCCCTGAACATGCTCCTGCATCAGCTTTCTCAGGGGCAAAAGAATTCTTCTCCGGAGAATTAAAATTGAAGTTCCAAGTTGTAGCTTCTAGTGGCCAACTCAAGGTACAAAGATCATCTCGGTTGGGGTATCTTGGACGACCTTGATCATTAAGCTTCAATTTTGGGGGTCATCCCATTGTATGAAGGTTGTCTTCAGCCCTTTTGACTTTGTCATTCCTGCTATTGAATTGTGGAGATGTGAAAGTATGTGTGTCCTCATGTGTTAAAGCATGTGAATTGAAAATGTGATATTGAAATGTGACAGCTTTGAATGAGATGATATAGGTGGGTAGATATTCTACTTTATTTGATCCTATTGAGAATTTATGCTCATCCATAATTAAGTTCCAATAAATCATCCAATAATTACTCACAAACTTTGGGTAATGGCAAATAGATATGGAAATGGGGTCACAAATGTCAAATTGTAGATGCAAGTCATGTGGAACTAAGTCACTATTCTTGTTCATAAAATTATGATGACATGATTTGATATAGCTAGGTTCAATAAGAAATATAGGAAAAATTAAACCAATGTCATGTTCATGAAAAATTTTACCATGCAATTCTTCATTTAAAGCAAAGGATGATTCAATGTGTATGGTCATATCAAGACAAGTTTCAGCTTTGAAAACATCATTGCAAAAGGTCTTGTACTGCATGGGGCATTCCTTATTTTGTGACAATGCATTCACTAAAGAGTGGTTTAGAGTTTGGTTCATGGGTGGTTCAGTATGGGGTTCCTTTTATATGATTGGAAGTTTCACCAAATCAGGAGTGGGAATCGACTGAGGTGATCCTAAGGGTGAGGTCTCATCAGGCTCAGGGTTTATGGGTGGTAGTTCCATGGATGGATCAATAGAGGGTTCGGTGCAAGGTGGGTCAAGAGGCGATTCAAGTTTAGCTTGCCCTAATTCATCCTCCACAACTTTCTCATAATTTTTAATTAGGTCAAGCTTAGGAGAGGGCTGAGGTGTTTCTAAGGATAAAGATTTTGGGTATTCAGGTCCAGGTCCTAAGAGTGATGGCAAGAAGGATGGTCCAAGTGAGTACCTATGACAGATTATAGGTCCTTGATGAATCATGCTATGGTTCAGCTCATTAATGTTATCCATGTGGGGAATTTTGATTTGGTCAATCACAATAACCTCCACTTTAGGCTCTAATCCAGGTTTAAAGATAAGGGCATTAGGGGAATCTTGAAGAGGTGCCTTACTAATTTGCCCTTGATTGATATCCTCATATGGAGTCCTTTTATCTAATGGTTCAGATTTGTCTTCTAATGGATTTTCAATAAGTTGAGTTTTGGTTCTAGGTGAATCAAGAGGTAGTTCAAGTTTAGTTTGTCCTAGATCAACTTCTACTTCTTGTGAGTCACGATCATCCTCGCTAGTATAATCAGGAGCATAGATGTCCTCTTCTATTTCCTTCTCCATGCTCTGGGCAGCTAAGTTTAAGGCTTGTGAAGGGGAATCCTAGGTGTTTCCCTTTGGCATGTCCTCTCTAGTAGTTGGATCTCTATTGGGTGCATTTGGATTCTTGGAGACAAAAGTGTTATAAGTAGCCTTTAATGCCAACCGAGTAGCTTGACTCTTCCTAGCCATCTCAATATCATATTCAATCCATTGTGCTTGGTGGTAAGCATCATCTATGTTTCTAATTGAGTGGTAGGACAAAGATTCCCTAATCTCCCTTTTTAACCCTCTTATAAATAGATTTGTATGCTTCCATGTTTCTTCAAAAATTTGAAATTAAGTGCAATTCATTAAAACTTTCCATATATCTTTTCACCGAATCATTCCCTTGGGTCCAATCACTTATATTTTCATTACAATTTGATGATCCCTTATAAGCATATGTCCTTTGCCCATAGGGGATGTACTTTTCACCAAGTTTTTGTTTCATGTATTCCCAAGAGGTCATAGAATCTAACCCTTTCCACTCCATTTGTTTCTCTATTCTATTCCAATATAACTGGGATGACCCTCTAAGTAATAGCCGGGCACACTTGACTTCATTCTTCATGGGTATAGCATGGTACTCAAAGTATTCCACTAGAGTTTTCCAATCTAGGTATCCTTGAGTATCAGTATTCCCATCAAATAAGGGAGGGTTTATCCTAGTTGACAAGTCATGTTCAAATTTGTTATATGGAGAATTTTTCTCTGTTCTTTCTAATCTTGCAGACATATCATTTATCATGTTGAGGATGTTAGAATTTGCAGATTGTTCTTCTTTAGAATTATGAAAATTAGAATTATTTCAATATTGATTTGGATATCCTGGGTCATGGGTTGCCCTAGGGAGGTGTTCATGTGTGTGAGCATAGAGTTGTTTCTTTGTTTGGGTATAGGTCTGATCCTTATAGTGATTTGGTCCCTTAAATATGTTGTTATCTTAATGTCACAGCAATGTATATAGAACACAAATATGGAGCATGTAAATTTCAGGTTCAGCAAATGGGTGCAAACAACAGAAATCAGAAAAACCAATTGAGCTTAGTAGCAAAATAGTTTTTAGTAAAACCCGAATTTGATGCTTGACTTCTAGCAATGCTATGGGGTTTTCAAAGCAGATTAAATCACAGCCAACCAAAGTAATCCAGAATTCAGCAAGTATGATCCTACAGCGAATTAGAGCTCAGCCACAAAACCAGAGGTTCAAACAAGTTATTAGTACAAACCCTAGCTGAAAACCCTAATTTGGAGGTGTTGGCTTTTAGCAAGGTTATATGTCCTATGAACTTGAGACGTTAGCATTTACAGCATAGCAATATGGTTCATCAGCAAGTGTAAATCTTAGCAATGTCATAAACAAATATTATTTCAAATCAGAGTTCATCAAAGCCCAAAACAATCAACACAAGTTTTGGTTCAAGTGCTCATCCAAAAATGTGCTTTCAAGTGGGGAGGCTACCTATTTGCTTAGATAGTCCCCTAACACCTTTTAACTTTTAATTTAAGCTCTCCCTATCAGATTAGGGATTCCTAAATCTTAGTAGACAAACACAATGTAAAGAAATTCAGTTTAAGTTTCAACCAACAAAGTAAGCAACACAAATCCACAAGGATTCAAGTATTAAGTGTGGAAGTCACCTATTTGCTTAGATGTTTCCACCCAAATCAGAATGTTTCGCAACTCAGAAGAGCACTAAAGAATGTCACATCACAATGCAAATTCAGCAAAAGAGAAAACCCCACACAAATAGAATTCGGCTTAGGGTTGGGCAATGGTGCATCACACAAACCCTACTTGTAGCTTCACAAGAAAAATATGTAAGATATCTACCTATTGGATGAAGGTAGACCCTAACACCACTTAAGCACCAAGAGTTTGCTCTGATACCACTGAAGTAGGACATGATTATATGGATGAAAACCAAGATTCATCTCTAGGTATGAAGCTCATAAAACCATAACATCCTAAGCATGTGATTCTAGCAAAAATCAACAAGTAAGGAAAAGAACAAGAAGAAAATCATAGAAGTCACCTTGTGGCCCCTATTAGGGAAGGGGCCTTAACCTCTTTCTTTGTCCTCACTCCTGAATCTTGGCGATGAGGCTTAGAAGAGGGTATTTAAATGTTCAACAATCAGATTAAAAGAGCAAGGGGAGGTTAGTAATGAAACAAACTCCGAACCTCCCTAAACTACAACAATGGGGTCCTTAGGGTTTCTTGATCAAGGCTTCGATTTTGCTTCCCTTTGCGCTTGGTGTTGAAGATGGAGGAGATCAGCTTGTAGATGGTGTCAAGACACATGAGAACTTCAAGAAGTGGAAGAAATCTTTGGTGGAGAAGAAGAAGAGAAGAGGAAGGAGAACTCTTGGCTACACTAGAGGAAGAGAAGGGGGAAGAGAAGACACTTGGTTGGAATCCACCACCAAAGCAACTTGCGCTCAAAACCTTTTTTTTTTTTTCCAAAAGATGTCAACTAATGTGCAAGTGAAAATATAAGCTCTTAAATCCTCTCCTTCTATCAATGTTACATTGAAACTAAGATTCCAAAGATACCCTTATTCGAATTTCAAATTAAGGGTTGGATGGTGGCTAATTTTGAATGCATGGTGTGGATGAATTCTTCACTTGGGTGCATTTGATGCTTGGTGGAGTGGTGGTGATGAAATGGCTGCATGCAAGGGTGCATGCAAGCCTCCTTTAATGCATCTTGGGGATGGCATGCGCATGCTTCTTCCATTGGTGGAGTGAGGAGGTGTCTTGAAGCTCATTGGTGGAGTGAGGGGGCTGATTTAAGTGTTGACTTGATTTCAAATTTCAAAGTGGCTCCTTGTGGACTTTGACCTGATTTGGGTGCCCATGCCATCTAAGCATGATGAGGTGGTGTCCATGTGTCATGAAGGTGGTTTAATTCATTGGAAGGTGGCACCAATGATGACTCCAATCTTGATGTGTGGTGGATCTTGCCTTGTCTTTGAAGATGCTTTGATGCAGGGCTGATCTTGAGGATTTCCTTGATGTGTGGTAGATCTTGGATCACCCTTGATGAGTTGAGATGGAGGGCTGATATTAATCTCTTTGAGGAGGAGGAGGCTTGTAGTGAATTACAAGTGCAAGCAACCTAGGCTAAAAACACCCTACTACATCAACCAGGAAATTGAAAACACTTTAAAAGAAAAATAAATCCTAGGCTACCCTACACTAAAACAAGATAAGTGAAAGATAGACATAGCAAAATAAATCCCTGAAGATGCTCTTGCATCATTTGTGCTCGAGGCGGCTGTGGGCCTCCATCTCTTTGTGCGACTGGCTAAGCCAGCGAGTGATGCATGTAGGCGTCGACGAGCAGATGCACCTATAAGCAAGTAGGCGATCGGCATTCGCTCGTGGACTCGCGGGTGAAGGTAGAGCTACGAGTGAGAGATGAGGCTGTAGCAGGTTCTTTTGTGGACGACCCATGTGCAAGCAGCTCCAGGTCGGACGTCTGCTTGTGGGTTTGCGGGTGTGTTTTCAGGTTGCGGGTCGGGCAGGATTTGCTGGCATGCTGGGCTGCTAGGCTCATGGACCCTTCGGGTAAACAGCATGGACCCACCTAGAGTGTCAAAGGAGCTCTCTCTTGGCATGCCGTATTTTCCTTCTGTAAGTTCCGGGTAGCAAATACGGCATGCCAAGAGAGAGCTCCTTTGACATTGACTCCTCTGTCTCAAGAAAATTCTTTCTACCTATGAGATATGAGTTCTATTATGTGTGGTTATTTGAACAACATACTCTAAATTCGTCATTGGAAAAAGGGTGGTAATCGATTTAGAGAATGTCAAGGACAAATAAAAAAAATGAGTGAAAAAAAATAGTTCTTATTGATTGGTGTTGGATTATCTCTATGCTTGATAGATTTGATAAATATGTCTTTTCATCACAACTCCTGGGCAACTGAAAGAGGTAAGGTGTACATGCCACAAAATGATTCACGATGCACTCTCGCAGATATATCGAAATTACACTCCTATTTTGTTACATGTAATATTTGTAAATCATCTGATCACTATACTTCTGATTGCAAATTTTTAGTTCCTCCAAATTCTAATTCTTCATGGTATCAAGATGATCATTATGAATCTAGTTGGGAAAATAAAACTTCTTTTTATGGTGATTGCTCAAACAATAATTATGAACCATGCTTTGAGAAAACTGAAAAATCTAGTTTAGAGGGCATGTTTGAGAAATTCATGAGTTCACAATTGAAACAAGATGTGAGTGAGACCCTCAAACAAATCAATTCTAAGTTGGATGACATGGTTGCACACAATGAAATTTTAGAAACCCAATTAGCACAACAAGCATGTTTAGTTGAGTTTAGCACAACAAGCATGTTTAGTTGAGTTTAGCACAACAAGCATGTTTAGTTGAGTTTGATTTGGAAGCTGAAAAGATTGATTTAGAAAATTTCCCCACTGATTATAATTGTTTTGAGATTGAGCCTTATGTGGACATTAATGCATCTCACTCTGATTTTGATAATTTTGAAATTGATTCCTTTGATAATGTATCATTGGAAAAAGTTGAGGAAATTGAAATTGAAAAACCCTCTTTTGATGAAATTGATGCTTTTGATGATATATCATTTATGGTTAAATCTGATGAGTTTGAAAATTGTGATATTCATGTACCTCAATTTGATTTTGATGATATTGTTGAAATTAATGATAAATCTTTTGTGGCTAACTTTAGTTCTATTAATTCTTTTGCTAACATTGATAAATCTCATGATTCTTCATATGATTCTGATTTGATGATGAATTATTTGGGGGGAGGCATGAGGAAATTGATTTTAAAGAGTCTCATCTTGATTTTGTTGATAATTTTGATATTAAAAAATTGTTTGATGATGAACATGAGGAAATTGAAAAAGATTTGAAAAATACAAATACTAATGAATCTCACTCTGATGTTTTGCCCATATCTTTTATTGAATATTTTGATGAATTTGAAAAATTATGCTTTATTGAGGAATCTAATGAAAGACATAACTATTATTATGATGATCCAATGCTTGAATATTTTGATAAAAGTCCTATTGTGATTGAAAAGATAAAGTTGAAGAAAGGACTGATGATTTTACTCTCTGATAAATTTAGGAAAATCATTGAATATCCTTCATGTGAAGATTTTGATTTTGATTTCTGCATATTTAAGAAAGCCACTTTGATTGTGATTTATTTGAAATTTTGGATATTTGGATTAGTGGCTAAACTTTTGGGAAAAAGGAAATGCAGAAAATTATATGATTTATATTTTGGAATTGATTCACCTGCTTCACCATGAGATTTGATTTTTGGTCAAGCTATGGACCTAAAATTAACGCTTCTTGGGAGGCAACAAAAGCTCTCTTACTTAGTTTATTTTTTTTTTATTTTTAGAATTTTTTTCTTTTCTTTTTGCAAGAAAAAAAACGGCACGGCCGTAGTCTGCTTTTAAGCTGCACTGCATTCCTTGGACACCTGCGGTTTCTTTTCCTGATTTGCAGCACCTCTAGCCACCACTACATCTGCCTCTAACATCACTGTCTCTAGCCGTCGACACTGGATCATACCACCAGCAGATTCTTATTTCTTTTGCTGCCTCTTATTCCATGATTTTATTTATTTTTGCAGTAATTCTTTATTATTGACTCTGATTTTTTTATGCAGTACTATCTTTTGCACCGGCCGACGATCTCACCTCTATGACTGTATTCTCTAGTAGGCCACTAGAGATTACTCACTCTACTGTCGGTACCATCACCATCATTGCTAGCAGCTTTTCAGTAAAATTTTCAAAAGGCACATCTTTGAACCTAGCAGCATATGCCCCGACACTATTTTTGATCTGAGCCTTATGTATCTTTGGTCAGAGCTTGCTATATAGTTTTGTGAGTATTGTTTACACTCTCTTGTATTCATGATTATTTCATATGGTTGCATATTTGATTTGTTATCACTTTACACCCTTTGCATTATTTGGACTTATGTGATTATATGGACTAATCATGTTACACTTTTGACTATGATTCTATGAATTTCATGCTTCACACCTCTTGCATTGATGGTGATATTTTTTAGGTTTAAAAATTTTATGACTTGAATCCATGTGATGAGAGATGAGTAGATTTTTCTATGATGATGAATGTTCATGTATGCATGCCTATGAATGGAAATATTACTATTATGCTGAATTTATTTCTTCAATATATATCTACTTGTTGAAATCATTCATTGATTGATGCATATGAATTTTGGGTAGGTATGTTGTTTGATGAATGCAATCTAAAAGTGAAACAACTTTCTTGAATAAAATGAGCATATGAGTGTAATTTTTAATTGATGTCAATTGATTAGCCTAGTTGATGTTTGGTCTATTTTTTGTTGGGAAGGAAGAATCCATGATCCATAAAAAAAATTGTGAGAGACTCCCCTACTTGGCACTGTGTAAAATTGACAGTGGTACCTAAGACATGGGTTGAAGTCTATAAAGAGAGAGAGAGAGAGAGAGAGAGAGAGAGAGAAAGAAGGAAAAGACTCCTCTACTTGGCACTGTGTAAAATTGACAGTGGTACTGAAGATAAGAGTTGAAGTCTAAAATAAAAAGTGTATATCTATCTGGGTACATGCTTTCTATTCAAAAATAATAAAAAAAAGAGAAATTTTATGTGGAAAAAGATCTTGGAGAATTTATTCCTGTAAACAAAGGTATGATAGATTTAAACTAAAACAAAGGTGAAGTCATGAGATTGAGATTCTTTTTATTATACAAGTTGCGAAATTTTATTTGATCAAAGGTGTAGATCTTGAAGATTAAATTCATTGGACGATGTATTTATCTGAAATTTTGTGCAAAAAGTTAGTGGAGTATTTCATGAGTGATTATATTTTAGAAATTTATTTTTCATAAAAGAGCATATTTTCCATACTTAGCATTGTTCTTATTTATTTGCTTGAGGACAAGCAAAGTTTGAGCCTTATGTGTTTGATGACTCCAAATTTCATAGTGTTTTTGATACTTATTTGGTAGTCTTTTGAGTCATAGTCTTACTCTTTTACTTTGCTTTTATACCCTTTTTTACCAAATACTTCGGAATCTACACGATCTTTGGTTTTTGATCAATTTCAGGTAAAAAGGCATTATTATCACTAGTTTTCGAGCAATATCAATGCATGAATGAGTTCTTATCATCAAGAGGAGTCTACACAACAAATTTCAAGCCAAAATACACCATCTAGCTAAAATACGGTACTACCGTATTTTCCAGACGAATGCTCACGGTACCGTATTTCTCAGCGAACATTCCTGGACGAAATACGGCACTACCATATTTGCCAGAGAATCTTTCACGGTACCGTATTTTGCAACGTTTTTGACCAGAAGGTTTTGGAAGAATTACGGCAGTACCGTGAGATTTTCCACGGTACCGTATTTGTTGCCCAGAACTCACAGAATGAAATACGGCACTATCATATTTTGGAAAAAAACTCTCGCGACACCGTAATTTTGTTCCAGGAACTCACAGAATAAAATACGGCACCGCCGTATGAATCTTCATGGTGCCGTATTTTGGAACTCAGAATTCTGATTTTTCCGCCTGATTCTTGCAAAGACCATATCTTTTGATCCATACCTCCAAATTGAGATCCGAAAGAGGCAGTGGACTCGTCTTTAAGAGGAGAAAACACACAAAGTGAAAAAATGAATTTTATCACGAATCCACGAAGAAATTGAGGGAGAGATGGAATTGCAAGAGATTGCAAGACTTGATTTGAGTTAATGTGTAGACTTGATTTGATATTGCAAGAGATTGAGTATCGAGTCGTTGGAAACCCTTGAGTAAAACTAGTGTTGAGACTCGGATGCATGAGAGTGATCTTTGAGTTTCCACTTGAGGTGATCAACCTAGAATTCGGATACACGAGAGTGATCCTTGAGTTCTTAGCTGATGGTTTACTTATTTTCAGCATTAAATAGATCTTGCGCGAGAGTAGGGATCAGTTCTTTGTATGATTGTCTGCGCGAGAGCGAGACAATTTATTTATAAAGTAAATTTTACCTTTACCATAATAGAATTAGATTGACAAATACTTATCTTAATCTAGTCATTAGAAATTAAAGTAGATGAACCCCTAGTCCCGATTTCCTCTCTGATATTTTTTCCGTGTTCTTTTCGATAGTTTGATTCACTATTTTTCGATTGCCTAGCTAGCGAGAAATCGATTATTCAGTACTTGGCAACAAGGTCTCTGTGGTTCGATATTTTTATATTACTTCGAGTATCCGTGCACTTGCGGACACAACACTTGGGTATGGCCATACACTTTCAGTCATAGAACCATAGAGGAGCTCTATGGATTTCAAGCTTCCCTCAGGAAAGGGCAAATCCTCTATCTGTCTACTGACTTTCTCATATGGGTCGTGACATACTCAATAACAACCGTTATTACCTCCCAACTACGGCGAGGTGTTAGGTTGTATCAAAGTATGTCCCTAACCATATAGAATGGTCAATGACCTCAAGTCAAGGGATCAATGCATCTCCTGTCACTTGTGAGGATAACTTATGACACCAAGTCATTGCCTCACAGCGGGTCGGTCCAATATATCTATCACTGATAAACTCATATGTTGCGTTAGCACCTCGTGCCTAACTAGCCTATATACCAATCTCTCACGTACCATAGTTGTCCCATGTCCACTAAGGTACATCGATTGGGGACAACCATTTGAGCACAGAACCAATCTGTCTCCAGAAACATTATCATGTAAGTACACAATCGCAGATGTAGACAAACAATGATAACGACAATGCCAGAATGATATATAAATATCTGAGTCAAGTAGCACGAAGATGGACCAATACTAGGTCTCAGGGCATATACACCAACAAAGATATAGGTTGAAGTATGTAAAGAAAAAGTGAGAGAAAAAGAAAATGACTTCTCTACTTGGCACTTCGTAAAATTGGTAGTGGTACCGAAGATACGAGTTGAAGTCCAAATAAAAAGTGTATATCTATGTGGGTACATGCCATCAAAAAAAATAAAATAAAAAACTAGAGAAAAGGAAAAAGATTTTGGTGGAAAAAGATTTTAGAAATCCTATTCGTGTAAACAAAGATATGATATATTTAAACTAAACAAAGGTGAAGTCATGAGGTTGAGATTCTATTTATTATGCGAGTTGCGAAGTTTTATTTAATTAAAGTTATAAATCTTAAAGATTAAATTCGGAGAACAATGTATTTATTCAAAATTTTGTGTGACTATTGACGAAATATTTCATAAGTTATTGTATTTTGGAAATTTATTCGTCATAAGAATGTTTATTTGATTTATTTATTTGCTTGAGGACAAGCAACGTTTGAGCCTTATGTATTTTGATGACTCTAAATCTCATAGCATATTTCTTGGTAATTCCATTGTACTTTTGGGTCATAATCATGCTCATTTGCTTGTTATTATGCATTATTTATCAAATGTTTTGGAATCTACACATTTCTTGATTTTTGATCAATTTCAGGTAAAAAGGCATCGTTTTCATGGGTTTTCAAGCAATTTCAATACATGGACAAATTTCTTTGATTACACATCGAATTTTACGCCAAATCGAAATTCATAGAGAAATTACGGTAGTGTCGTAAGGAATATTACGGCCATAATCTGCAAATAATGGTACCAAATTCTGCTATCGTATTCTTCGAAGAAATTTTATTGTCCAAGCAAAGATTACGGCACTGCCATAATACTTTTATGGTGCCGTAATGTCAGGCTGTTTTCATACAAAGACTTTTGAGGTGATTACGGCACTGCCGTAATACATTCTACGGTATCGTAATTTCGAGTCATTTCCTTATAAAAACTTCTAGCATGATTATGGCACTGCCGTAATGTTCTTTACGGTGCCATAATTTCAATCCAGATTTCCGTGTTTGCATGATTCTTCCGTAGTTACTATTCATGAAAGCTTGTGAAGACAATTTCTCGAGTTTAAGACCACTATTTTGAGATCCGAAAAAAAGGGAATGATTTACATAGAGAGGGGAAGATCTGCAGACAAAATGCCCTAATTTTTATTGAAAATTCTGAGAGAAATCATGATTTTCACCGCCGCCCTAGGTTTCACCGCCGTGAAGTGTACAAAGCATCTCCGACCGTGAAATTTGAGGGGAAGCTATGCCTGGAGGAAGAGAGCATACTCCAGAAGTTTCAAAACGAAGAGATCGATTGGAGGAGAAATCAACGAAAGAAGCGTCGCCGCTACTGTTCATCGCAAGTTTTGGAGCAAAAATATAGCGGTAATGAAGATTACAGCCGTGTTGTTAGTAGAACTTCCTCTTTCTCTTTGATTTCTGATCCTTCGAAACTATGGCTTATTGTAATTCTTCAATCATGCTAGCTTAAAGCTCTCCTTGGGACAGGAGTGTAATCCCTTTAATTTTTAATGACTAGATACTTTCTTTATTTCATCGGATGTTCTTTCATATGATAATTTTACTTAAGTGATGATTGTCAATACCTCCTCAGATAATTCTTGAAATCCAATATCTTGGGCTATGGACCAACCTCTCTGAGGTCCTGCTACACCATGAGAAGAAGAGCCCTGTCCAGGCTCAAAAGAACCAATACCCATACCAAATGGGTCACTACTCCCTCCCCAAGTAGGTAGTGGCAGCACTGAATCAAGTGGGGTAAGAGTAGCATCTGCAGCCACACTCGGAGAAAGTTTCCAATTTGTTTGATTTGTAACGTAGTCCTTTCCTTGTTTGGCAGTGGTAAGGTTGGGGCATTGGGTCCAAGAACTAAATAATAGATGTCTCCCTCCCTAACAACCATCTTCATAGCAACACATGACTCTAAATCAATTCTGGCACCGCCCCTTGCATCCTCAATCCCATAAGGTTCTACTCCCAAAGAGAGTGCAATAGGAGTAGGAAAACCTCCTATAACAATAGCACCTTTTTCCGCATGTGCTACTTTGTCAAAATGCTTTACTAGAAAATAGGTCAAATCTACATGATAACCATGTAACATGCACCAAATAAAGTAGAGTTCAGTCTGGCATACTATACCATCGTTATCTCCTCACCCAAAGATAGTATGCGCGAGGACTCTATTTACATATTGAATGCATGGGTTAGAGATACTGGTTGCTCTTGCATTCGATGGTGAAAAGCTTGATTCTGACATGATCTAAGACTAAAATGCATCCTCAATGAATCCTCGTGGTGGATGGGTACGCTGTCCTCCTAGTATGTGGAATATAGCTCTGATATCTTGGAGCATGAGGCTCCTCACAATATTTGCATGGTGGAAGGTGAGACGACCTTTTGATTCATGTTAAGTGTACTCATGAAGTTCCACTTCTAGACTACTCATGAATTCCAGGACAAGAGGTAGGAAGGTCTGATCAATAGCATGTTGTATCTGTCTTCTTGCACTGCATCTCTGAACACTATACTGTATGGATTATGAGGTGAAGGTGGTGTAGAAGTAACTGGGGCCTTTCCCTTCCCTTTTGATTCCACTTGCTTTTTGGGTGCCATTTCAATCCAATGGATGTAATATAACTTGAAATAGGGTTGAGAAGAAGATGCGTTACTAGCTGAAAATAGGGCTAAGAACAGATTCCAAATGCAGCTCGTAAATCTGGGGCGACCTATCGAATTTGGTCTTCAAATCTTTCAAGTGGAAGATTTTCTTGCTCAATTGAAGCCTTGGAGATCAAATTGCAGCTCAGGTAAAGCATGAATCAGCTGGAAACAAGGTTCAACGAAAAACCTAGAAACTTCTCTTCTTGGACGAAATCGACACTCCAATTCGCTGGAATATCGTCCGGAGATGGCCGGAAAGTCACCAGAATGAGTCGTCGGACTATCTGGAAACCAATGAGAGCTTGAATCGAAGAGCCAATGCAAATTGCAAAAACCACGGGTGAAAAACCCTAAAATATGGCAAGAAAGTTATATAGGCAAAAACAAAATTACAACCGTAAAGAATATTACGGCAGTACCGTAATACTTTCGATAAAGTTTTGAAATAAAATCACTACCACAAAATTAAACACGGTACTGCCGTGAAACCACTGATACAGAACTGGGTAAAATCACGGCCGTAATAGAAATTATGTCCCTCCCGTAAAAGGTTTTATAACAAAAACACTTAAAAATACGGGTGTGACAAAGATTATGACACTCCCAATTTTTTTATATATCAGAATAAAATTACAGGTGTAAAATAAATTACAACCCTACCGTAAAATCATCTGTAGAAAATCAACCAAAAATTACTGGCAGAAAAATAATTACAACAGTGTCATGAAATATTCTAGCCGAAAATAACACAAAATTAGTGTCGTAATAAAAATTATGGCCTTCTCGTAATTTCTAAAAATCACTATTTTTGCCATATAAATTTTCAAATTCTCCTACAAAAAGGAAAAGAAAAAATTAGTATACACATAAAAATATTAAAAATAAAAAAAAATCTAAAGTAAGAGTGTTTGGGTTGCCTCCCAAGAAGCGCTAATTTTTAGGTCACTAGCTTGACCAAAGCTGAACTTGATTAGGTAACAGCTCCTCGAGTCATAGCTCCAAACTTTCCCTATTTTGGTCCTTGATCTCTGGCACATTTTCTAAATATATAAGGCTCATCCAAAAAATAGTGTTCTACTTTGGCTAAGAATTTTTTTTCCTTTATCAAGCAAATTCAACTCTTCTTTTCTCTTTCATCTTTTCTTTTGGATATTCTACTTCTTCAAAAGTAAATCAATCTTCACTCTATTAAACTGACATTCTTTAACACAATCCAAAAGAGAGTCACTTTCGAAATTAGAATGTTCAACAAATAATTTATGCAAATCACTAAGAACATTATCTATAATGTTAATACTACAGCATGATCCTGGCTATGATGGTTTGTTCAAAGATTCTGCTAAATCAAACTCAATAATGTTCTTACCAATATTTAGAGTGAGTTCTCCTTTCTTTATGTCAATGATTGCACCTGCTGTAGCTAAGGATGGTTTACCAAGAATGATTGGAATTTTAGAGTCCTCCTCCATCTCTAATACTACAAAGTCTGTTGGAATGAAATACTTACCTATTTAAATTGAAACATTTTCTAAAATTCCAATAGGATACTTAACCAAGCGATCAGCGAGCTGTAGAGAAATAGAAGTTGACTTTGGCTCTCCCATGTCAAGTTCCCTACAAATAAATAAAGGCATTAGACTAATGCTGGCTCCAAGATCACATAAGGCTTTGTCAAAAGCCATCTCTCCAATAAAACAAGGTATAGAGAAACTACTTGGATCCTTCAATTTAGGTGGCAATTTATTTTGAATAGTGGCACTACATTCCTCAGTCAATGCCATAGTGTCGTAGTCCTCTATTTATCTTTTATTAGACATAATTTCTTTCAAAAATTTTGCATAAGTAGGCACTTGAGATAAAACATCAGTAAATGGAATATTAATATAAAGTTTTTTTAAGACATCCAAAAATTTTCCACACTGTTTATCTAATTTAGCTTGAACAAGTCTTTGGGGAAAGGGTATAGGAGGTCTATATGGGGTTGGTAAGCTAGGTTTAGGAACATCAGGCTGACATGGCTCATCACACCCCTATAAAGGCTCATTACCCTCATGAGATGGCGGACTAAGGTGGAACTACACATGTGCATGTCGTGTCTCTAAGGCTGACACACTACTAGGATCAATGTCATGCTCTCCCTCATCATCATTATTAGGTCTACCCCTTGATTCATCTAATTGTTTTTCACTCCGGGTAATTATAGTATTACAGTGCTCTCTAGAATTCAATTTAGGTTTAGCTAGTAATTTCCGTGGAGCTTTATAGAATGTGCTAGCTTGTTGTGCTATTTGACTTTTTAGCCTTTTTATTGTGTGAGATAAAGATTTTATCATAGAATTAAGCTAATTAATGGTATCCCCCGTGCTGTCTGATGAACAGCTGAAGATTGCGCTTATGTATTCAGAAAATCCATCCCTGTCACCCTGAAGATTGCGCTTATGGATTTTCGATTTCTAAATTGAAAATCCATCCCTGTCACCATTTCAGTCATGATCTCCATCAATGAACAGCTGAAGATTGCGCTTCCACCGGGCAAGTTGTTTGGTTTTATTATAAGCATTTAGAAATTTACCTTTGAAACATTTTGGTTTTTGCCATTTTTGTTGTTTGTTACTAATAAAGGTTCCCGATTAATCTCACCGCAGCCATATCTCGTAGAAGAGATGTCTTAGTTGTATTTATTCTAATGTATTAAATCCAAATTAAACTCGCATTAGAGCTTTAATTTTTATCTAAGACAAATTTTAACGTGGCTATGGACTCTTCATTTCTAAACTCTATTTTCTTTATGTTTTACGTGTTCTTTAATTCCACAAAATATCTGAAAATGAAAATTATATAAAATAATCCCATTACATTGGATTTATACATAGACATTCATGGTCTGTTTGACTGGTGAGCTCTGTGTAAAATTTTAAAATTGTATTTCTAATGGCATGTCCTTTTATTTAATAAATGAAATTATGTTTTAATTAATTTTAATTACTTGAAAAGTCACACGTAAGAGATCTCGCCCTTATAAAAAATAGGGGGTTTGACTCCCTTAACTCACGTCTTACTTAAAAATATGCAGCGCCACCATCTTCGCTAATTCAATTATTGGTGCAATAATTTTGGGTACCAAGAAATAATCGTACACAAACCCATAATTAAAAATAATCGTACGACTGTCTCGTTTGTAAATAAATAATAGTACACAAATTTATTGCATGCATGGCTGTCTCATTTGCCTCTTTACGAAACCCATAATTAAAAAGCCGATTAGGAGAAAATGTGTTAGGCACGGCCTGTACCTAAAATGATTAATCTATCATTCAATTAGCATTAAATAAACGAATTAGCACTCTATTTAAGGAGGTCCCGAGGGAATTCGAAGCCAGCAAGGCCAGATGGAGAACAAACATGCAGACTGCGACGCCGAGTTCATCTCCACGCTTCCACTTGAGCAATGGTCCTTCCCAACGTACCTCAGCAAGTACCAAGGCATTTGGCTGCCAAACCACTTCGTGGCCGGCGCCATTAATGTACAGCGTCACTTTCAGGCTCACCCCACCGACATCATCGTCGCCAGCTACCCCAAGTGCGGCACGACCTGGCTCAAGGCGTTAGTCTTCGCTACCGTGACTCGGACTCATCACTCATTAGCTAGCCACCCTCTTCGCCACCTTAACCCCCACGAATGCATCCCGATCCTCGAGCAGGTCAGCGACTGCCAACATCTAAACGACATGAGCGCAATGATCGCGCCTCGCGTTCTCGGTACCCATCTGCCGTTCCATATGCTTCCCGAGTCTATCAAATATACCAGTGGTTGTCGACTAGTGTACATTTGCAGTGAACCCAAGGATGCCTTGCTCTCCCTATGCCATTTCTTGTACAAGCCAACAGTCGATGCCAAAGCCGATACGCTTAGTCAAAAAGACGCATTCAACAATTTTTTGGAGAAGTACTGCAATGGCTTTGCCGGGTATGGAGGGATATGGGATCACGTCTTAGGCTACTGGAATGAGAGCTTGCGTGCACCAGACAAGTTACTCATTCTTAAGTATGAGGATATATTGGAGGCACCCTTCGAGAACTTGATGAAGTTAGCAGAGTTTATCGGCTGCCCCTTCAGCGAAGATGAAACAAGCAGACTGATGCCTCAGGATATAATAAAACTGTGCAGTTTCGATAGCCTCAAAAATATAGCACTCCAACATAGCCAACTCATCGGAATTCCTAACCACAAAACAGAGGCTTTCTATAGAAAGGGATCTGTAGGCGATTGGAAGAACCAAATGATTAGTCCAGAAATGGTTCATAAAGTGGATCAGATCACTCGCAATAAGCTATCAGGAATCGCTATAGCTCTTGGATGGCTTGGAACTGAGACTACCTCTGCTTAATTCTTATGCATTTGATAAATTAGTCAATGATGTAATTCAATGTGAGATGTCCTATATAGTGAGCCCACATATATATCGATTAATTATATATAGCTATCAATAATTTAGCCCAATGAAAGTGATTAAATATGGAATAAATAATCCACTAAAACATCTCCTTATGAAGGTCTTTTATATGTGTAGAGATTTAAGAGTACTTTTTCTTTTTTGTGATGGGCAAAAAATAAAAATAATATTTCATATATCTCAGGGTTCCTTTTAATTAATTGATAGCATGTTTTACAAATGATAATGGAGAGTAATAGTAAGAGAGCAAGGTGAATAAGAAAACTCTCTCCTTCTCTTGATAGTATAAGGAAACATAGTCTTGAAAGATGGAATCAGAAGTCCATGGATTTATTAGGTATGCTTTCACTTAATCATTATTTCTTAGTGGTTCAATATAATAATTTATATTGTTATCTAGCATCATATCATCAATATTTTCTAACAATTGGTATCACAACAATAATTTTTAGGATTTTTCATCCTACTTATTATAATTTTCACCTATAAGTTTTGCCTTAATTTTGTCTGTCACTAGCATTATTATCAATCGAACTCAACTCGGGCTTTGCCAAAAAGGATCATAGACACATGCAGTAGGGCTTCTGCCCTGATTTTGCTAGTGTACGCATCAGGGCTTCAGCCCGGTCAAGGCACTCCTAGTCGCTATCGTAGAAGGAATCGACATCCGATGACTAGGGCTTCTACTCTGATTGTTGTCGACGCTGGCTCATTACAATGCCTATTAGCACTGGCTCGTTGCAGTGGCTGTCAATGCCTTTCTACCACTGACACTCCACCAAAAGAAAAGAGGGCTTCCGCACTATTTGGATGTCAGCGACAGATTCACGAACACGAGAGAGTTCCATCAGCCTGGCATGCAGCGTAGGTGGCTGCATGCGACTACGCTTGAGTCAAATCTGCCGTTTGGTGAAGGCAATAAATGCGGCAGTGGCTACAGCAAGCCAACCCTTTGATAAAGGCAGCTCTCGTGAAACTAAATGTGCTATGGCATGCACATGCATCGAGTTTGTTGGGCAACTACTGTCACGCCCAAATATTTAGGCCCGTCCACGTCAGTAATTTAGGTGGGATTGTGCACCAAAACTCCACCCGAATTCAAAATCAAGATCTCCGAAAAACAGCCGTGCGTTTGATTTTGACTAGAACATTTGATTGCGGCCTCATTTCTAACGCCGACCGCTATTGTCTTCACGCGAACGAACGTGCCGAAGAAGGAAGCTGGGCGCATTCAAGCAGCTTCATTCAGGCGTGTGGCAGGTTCGGCGTCCGTGTCCAAACCTCATCCTTCACTGTCGATGTCCCTCTGAACGTCGGAGATCGCTGGTGATGGTGGAGAAGGAGGCCGGAGTAGGAGGAGATGGCGGCCGAAATCATGGCCAGAAATAGAGACGCCCAAGTAGAGAAAATTTTCGTTGATTTCACAAATCAACCTACCTAAAACCCTGTACAGGATCTACTCTCTAAGATCCTCACACCCTCACTTCTCACCCGACCTTGTCGCCGTCGAGAGCTCACCGAGCTTGTCGGAGTTCATTGCCTGGAGGGGAGATGCTCACCTCTGTGAATGCCAGGGAGGGGAAGAGCAGCATTGCATGTTACTCGCTGGAGGTATGCCGCAGAGGAATCCTCGCTGCTGGTGGTAGTCTTGTCGCCGAAGGAAACTCACTCCCCTCTCCTCTCCCCTCCTACTTCGTTTGTCCGTCAGAGCTTTTAAGGAGGAAGGAGGCCTGCTTCTTTGCGAAGCCAACTGGCCCCAACCCTCCTTCCTTCTGAATCGAGCCATCCATGAATCTCACCGCTGATTCACCATCCAGAGGGCCGCTTGCCTCTTCTGTGTCTGTGAGCACATCCGCCATTCCTCTTTCGAGCTGTCGACAGTTCCCACGGCGGATTTTTCCAACGTCGCCCTGGCTGTCGATCTACCCAGAGTTGCCACCATTGATCTCCACCGAACTACAGTTGGCTAATTCTCACACCTGTCGAGATTCGCTCCTGATTCAGACAACCACGTGTCTGGTGTGGCCATTTTCATAGGAAATAAGCCAACTTTCTTCACTTGTCCGGCCTCTCTCTATAGGTCCATTAGTCTTCTCTTGAGCTGACTGGCCTCTATCTCGTTGGAGAGGAGCTCTACCCCTATCTAGTGCTCTCGTCCACGTCAGAGAGCCTCACTTCAGGGGTGATTTCGTGCCTCTTGGCGGAGCGGGCCCTGAAGTATTTGTGTCCACCAAACCCTCAGCCACCACCGCGGCCATTCTCTACTACTGGCTCACGTAGCATTGCCATCCCCGCCAAAGCTAATTAGAGTGCCAAGATTTACAATGATTGCTGCTCAACCGTCTATTGTAGAATCTCTAATCGGAGAACAATAGTGTTTTCTACATCTCTAGTTTGGCATAGCACTTAGCTCAACTCCTGCAAACCGATCTTCCTACGTCACCATGTTCCTTGGAACCTTGCTCTGATAACTATTGTCATGCCAAAATATTTAAGCTTGTCCACATCAGCGATTTACAAGGGATTGCGCACCGTAACTCCACCTGAATTCGAAATTGAGATCTCTGAAAATCAGCCACGCGTTCGATTATGACTAGAACGTTTGACCGTGGCCTCGTTTCAAATGCTAATTGCTATCGTCTTCATGTGAACGAACGATGCCGCCTACGTTCGTTCGTTCGTTGGCTGAGTCATCACCGAGAAGGAAGCTGGGTACGTTCGGGTGTGCGGTAGGTTCGGCGTCTGCATCCGAACCTCAGCCTTCACCGTTGATGTCCCTCGGGATGTCGGACATCACCGGTGATGGTGGAGGAGGAGGCCGGAGAAGGAGGAGACAGCAACCGAAATCACGACCAAGAATAAAGATGCCGGAGTAGGGAAAATTTTCGTTGATTTCACAAAACAATCTACCTAAAACCCTATACAAGACCTACTCTCTCATATCCTCACTCCCTCACTTCTCGCCCGACCTTGTCGCCATCGAGAGCTCACCAAACTCGTCGAAGTTCACCACTTGGAGGGGAGACACTCACCTCCGTGAACGCTGGGGAGGGGATAAGCAACGTCGCACGCTGCTCGCTAGAGGTACACTAGAGAGGAAGCCTCGCCGTTGGTGGTAGTCTTGTCGCCGAAGGGAGCTCTCTCGCCTCTCCTCTATTCGTCGCCAGCCCCCTCTACCCTCCTCCTTTGTTTGTTCGCCGAAGGTTTTTAGGAGGAAGGACGCTTCCTTCATTGGGAAGCCAGCCGGCACCAACCCTCCTTCCTTCCGAATCGAGCCATCCCCGAATCTTGCTGCTGATTCACCATCGACAGGGATGCTTGCCTCTTCTGTGTCTATGAGCACATTTGCCATCCCACGTTCAAGCTGGTGATAGTTCTCGCCCCGGATTTTTCCAACGTCGGCCTCGCCATCGATCCAGCCGGATTCGCCGCCGTTGACCTTGTTGCTGCCAACGCCGAAGAAGGCACCAGGAAGGACGTCGCCGAAGTTGCTGCACAGCTGTTTTCCCTTGTCGGCTGTGCTTTGGGCCCTGTACAGGTCAGTTGGCCCGCTCCAATTCCTCTCGGCCTGGCCCGAGAAGAATTGCACCTCACAACTACCATGAACACCGCAAATAGTTGTGGGCGATTGCAGTGAAGGCTTGGGGGCGTTCAAGTGTTGGCGAAACACAGGAGCCGTTGCTAGCATGCGGTGCCAAGGGAGAACTAGTGTATCGCACTCAATTGGACCTAGACCTGGCAAAATAGGTCGGCGGGTTGTGTTCGAGTTTACCCGTGATCAGATTAGCTTAACCCAAACACTATCCATTTAATTAATTGAGTGAGATGATCTAACCCAAACACGATCTATATATATTCGGGTCAACCCGACACGATCCGATTAAACCGTTTAATATTAAATAATTTAAATAAATATTTATAAAAAAATATATATAATTATATAAATATAAAAATATTAACCCGATTAACTTGACGCGACACGACTCGACCCAAAATGATATATAAATATATGTATATGTATAAATTTATAAATAAACTATATATATAATATATAATTATATAATATAATCGGGTTAAGCGGGTCAACCCGATTATAACCCGACACGACCCATTTAATTTCGAGTCATAAACGGGTCAACCCGTTTATGATCGAACACGATTAGACCCAACCCGAACCCGCCTAATTTCGTGTCGAGTCAGGTTGAGTCGGCAGGTCGGGTCAATTTTTGCCGGGACTAATTGGACCAACCAAAGTGCATAAGGATGCAGCAACTAGTTCCGTTGTGCACTGAAGCAGTTGGATCTTCTACGCGCTAAAGCAAGTGGGTCTATTGTGTGTTGAGTAATACCATTTGGATTATACTAGTGTAGAAGAAATATTTTTGCTATAATGCTTAAAAAAGATCAAATAGAATGAGTTTAATATTTATGCCAATGATAATAGTTGACAACATCAAGTCAATAATTTTTAAAATTGATAGAGGAAAATATTTAATGAAATTAGTAAAATGTGTGTCCCATTATGTTCTTAGTTAATAAGATTTCACACACTCTAGGAGTCGGTTTTGTGAGAAAAAAATAAAATCAAACAATCCACGTTCAAAGTCGGCGATTGAAACTCAAATAGAATTAACCAACTCTTACAGACAGTTATATTAAAAAATATTGTAGAACGACTTTATATGTCTAATTTTAGTAATAAAAGGACCAGGGTCCTTCATTGTAGATATACAAGAAAATGGGCAGCAGCCCTTACAGTAATAGAATTAGCATTTTGAGATATGTTCTTTGCATTTAGTCGTTCTAGCTTTCTCCATTTACAAATAAGTCCTTTCAATTCTTTCCATCAATTTTCCATAGTGGTATTAGAGCTAAGGTTCATAATGGCCGGAGTTAGTGGTTACATGCAGTCCAATAATAATGGGTTTCAAACTTCTGTCATAGCATTTGGAGGAGAAAATTATGATTTTTGAAAAATCAAGACGAGGATTGCGCTCTAGTCTCAATGATTATGGTCTATCGTCAAAGGGAGCTATGAAGCTCTGGAAAATAAAAGTTTATCTTTCCATAGGGGAAAAAATAGCTAGAGCTGGAGCACATGCACTCTGCCTAATTCAGCAATTGATAGTAGAAAAATATATTTTTGAGGATTATGATAGCAGAAAAATGAAAGGATGCATGGGATATTCTTCCAAAAGAATTTGATGGAGATACTAAGGTATACGACATTAAACTTCAATTTTTTAGAAAAGAATTAGGAGTTTTACAAATAAAAAAGGAGAACAAATGAAGGACTTTTCAAAAAAATAATGAAAATAGTTAATCAAATGCGTGCTTCGGAGAAAATATTTCTAATTAAAAAATAGTAAAAAAAATTTTGATCAGTCTTCTAGAAAAATATGATTATATTTTTGTTATAATAAAAGAGTCAAAAGATATTTCAAAATTATATATTTAAGAATTAATAGGTTCTTTGTTATCACATGAGCAAAGAAAATTAAGATATTCTAATTTATCTATTGAAAGTGTTTTCCCATCAAAATTATGCTTCAGACCTCAAAATAATATCTACAAGAGTAGTGTAGAAAGCTCTCAGAAGAAAAATGTCAGAAAAGGAGGTCAAGCACGAGTTAGCAACACTAGAGAAAGGAATTCTAATACAGGTTTTCTCAAGTGCTCCATGCAACATTTGTAAGAAAAATAATCATTCTAGTAATTGTTGGTGGAATGGAAAGGCCCAATAAATATCTATAAGAAATTTGGTTATAATATAAATAATTGCAAATATAAGAATGGTCAAGCAAATTTTAGTAGTAAAGAAGAGGAAGATAAATTATTTTATGCATGTTCTTCTATGTCTAATGAAGATAGTAATATCTAGTATTTAGATAATGGCTATAATAATCATATGTCAAAAAATAAAAATATTTTTGAAGAAATTAAATCTACTATCTGATGTATTGTATTCATATAGTATTTTTACTATAATTTATATATATATCTCTCATATTTTTATCATATTTTCACATAATTTGACTTAAATCCTTTTGTTTGTTCCGAATCTTCACTTCTCTTTGCTTTTATCAAATTTTAGGATAAAACCACCAAATTTTGATAGATTTTAAAGAATCTGAGTGCACATATGAATTCTAGACATCGAAACGAAGCTGCCCATCAATTTTTAGACAAAACAGAGCTCAGATGGAAATTACAGCCCGCCTGTAATTTATATTACGGCCATAATTTGAAGAGAAAGCATGGACATATTTTTGGAAAGCACAGAAACAATTATGGGAATGACCGTAATTTATTTCACAGCTGTAATTCCTTGATGATCTTCCACAGAGAGGAGTACGACAATGCAAGGTTACCCGTGATTATTTTCATGGCCGTAATTTCCCATAAAACCACCAAATTTAGATCCAATTATTATTGTGTTAATTACCTGTTAATTACTAGCCATGATTTGCATGTCTTAGACGTCGCAAGAAGTACTGAGAGATGAATTGTCATGTTGGATCTACAATATTTGGACAAGTTGATTTGAACACGAGAGTAATTTAAATTAGCTTGAGGGACTTTATTGTTTTGTCAAGAACTCATTGGGTTTATCTCGAGTCAATAACCACGAGAGTAAGAGATAAATTTGTATAGACACCCGATTGTACTGCTCAGAGGGGGCAATCTGTATATGTGGATAAATCCCCTTCAACATAGTAAATATTTCTTAAGATACTTTTAATTATAAAAAGTCATGAAACATAGAGTGGTGAACCCTAAATCCTGAATTTTTCATAAATTGATTACAACCAAAGTTTGCATTATTGTTCCTTCTCTTCTAGTAGAAATAAGAATTATTCTCTTTTAGATTAGTCTAGCTAACAATTCTAAGTAGAATTGGTACTTAACCATTGGTCCCTGTGGGATCGATATTTTTATTACTTCGATTTGTCTGTGCACCTGCAGAACACAACAAATTTTTGGCTCTATTGCCGGAGACCAATTTTGCTAATATTGATTCAATCTAAGGATTGGTAGACTTGTATTTTGTTTTCTTTTTATGATTTTTAACTCTTTGTCTATTTACCATCTTCAGTTTAACTTGTTGATTGTTTATGCCCAGGTGTTCCAAAAAGCTATTTGATGAAAATTCAGAACCAGAACGAATTTTTCGCCTGCACAGAAAAAAGATTAGCAAAGGAAATTTTGTAATCTAAGATAGGGGAAGAACATAGATCTTTAAGGGATTATGCCAACCTGAACCTCCAAGGGGTTCACTCTAGTATTGCTCGACCCAACATTGAGGTGAACAACTTCGAAATAAAACCATCTTTACTTTCCACGGTTCAGTAGAACCAATTTGGGGGTTTGCCGTTTGAGGATACTAATATGCACCTTTCCATATTTCTTGAATATTGTGATACTTTGAAAATGAATGGTGTTTCTAATGATGCTTTGAGACTCAAGCTATTTCCTTTTTCTCTTAGAGATAGAGCTCGTGCATGGCTTCATTCTAGCCAACCAGGTTCCATAACGACTTGGGAGGAGCTCTCCAATGCTTTCCTAGCAAAATACTTTCCCCCAAGTAAGACTGCACAGCTGAGGAACCAGATCACGAGTTTTGTTCAGAGAGAAGGAGAATCATTGTATGAGGTGTGGGATTGATTTAAAGAGCTTCAGAGAATGTGTCCACACCATGGACTTGACAAATGGGTAATCATTCACACATTCTATAATGCATTCAATTACAACACTCGTATGATAGTTGATGCAGCTGTCGGAGGAGAAATCACAAATAAAAGTGTGGATGATGCGATTAATTTGTTTGAGGAGATGGCCTTGAACCATTGTCAATGGGTAAGTGAGAGAGGACCATCTGCCAAGGCGTCGGGTAGGTATGACTTAGATGCTATTACTTCGCTTGCCGCTAAGGTTCTTTGACTAATATAATTAATTCTTTGAATCTTAATTCTACTCTGTTAATGCTATTTCATGTGAGATTTGTAGCAATGCAAGACATTATGCACAGGATTGTCAGTTTGGAGTTTCTACACAGGGAGAGTGCGATTCTGAACAAATGAATTGATGTAGCAACTAATAGGTGAGGGGGTCCTTAGGCCGTACTCTAGGGTTTTACGCAATGTGCAATAAAACGTGAGAGGGTCGTGAGACGAGGGAAGAGAAAACGCATCGGAAAAGTGCAGAGAATCCGGTAGAAAGCACGATGAAACAGCGATGAGTTCGATTAGGGCAACACGAATGCGAATGAAGAGAATGACACCCAACTAAAATAATGCAGCGCACTAACCTTGTAGCAATTTTAGCAATGTCCTGCACTCACTGAGCACGTTTTAAGCGTAACTCGCGTTGGGGACTGCGGTTTCGCGCGGTTTAGCTCGCGCACCTATGAAGCTGAAACAAACCAAGAACAAGAGATCCGACCATGTCTCCGATGGCGGATGGCCAGGGGTGAAGGATTGAAGAAAACCACAGCGAAGGAATGCGATGAAGATGTAAGAAAATAGGCGAACCTGACCCACCGGAAATGTAGGATTTACTTCTTATAAAGCGGAGAACACAAGCTAGAAACTCCAAAGGCGAAGCGACTTAACCTTCCACACATGCTGGAAGCTCTCTTGCTCACCAGGAGATCTCTACCTCTAAGAGAACTAACTAGCACACTAGCCCTACCTCCTCTTTTATAGAATAAGAGGGGTGCAAACAAACAAAATGCATAAGAGACAATGAACTTTAACCACCTAACAACTATTGCAGGCCACTAAAGTGGTCAAGCTGCAACTATAAGACAAATATTAACAAACTACTACCTAATATTCTTCGAAGCAGGTAGCACGATCCTGCATCTTTGTACGGGGGCGACTTAGACACACTCGGAGCACATGGCGACGAAACAGCAAAACTTGGACGTCGTGCGCTGAGTTACCACCGTGGCGGCTCGATCTTGGGCCAAGTTGCTGATGAGATTGAGCAGCCCACTCGGGGATGGGTCCTCAGCCGGTTGGCTCGTAGTATCCTTGGGTTGAGTCACCTCGGTTTGGGTGGAAAGGGGGCTAATGACGCCCATGAAATGATCCGGAGGCTTGCTCTGGCGTTGGGATCGCCGAATTATCACCTTGTTGGGCTCCTTTGGATCATCATGAGGTGGAACAACAAAGTAGGGGGGTGGTGCACGTCGAAATGGGGCCGTCGGGGCCTGATTTGATCTCCAGAGGTGAACGCGGCCTGCCCATGTCGGTGGTCACGGGCGTGTTCGGATGCTCCAGATCCCATCGTGGAGATTACGATCAGAGGCATGGGCGTGTCGTGGGCCATGTTCGCGTTCGTGTCGTGGCTGGACCGTGTCACGGCCGTGCTGGTCTTCACGACCTGGCCGTGTCCGGGTGGACGGTCGGGGCCGTGTTCCGCTTTACGGGCCATAATGTTGGGCCCCAAATCCACAGAAGGTTGCGTCATGGCCGTGTTCTCCATCACGGCCTGGCCGTGTCGGGGCGGACGGTCGGGGCCGTGGTTCGCTTTATGGGCCGTAATGTTTGGCCTGAAATCCACATAAGGTTACGTCACGGCCGTGCTCTCCATCACGGCCTGGCCATGTCCGGGTTGGTTTGGTGCGGCACCGAACACGGTCGCGGGAACGGGCGTACAGATGGGCTGCGTGCTTGTCACGGGCGTGACCGCCGTCACGGCCTGGCCGTGTCGGGGTCTAGGAGGCTCAAGTTGGGCTGAAAATTCCTCCAGTCCTAGGGAGTCTCCCCAAATGCCTTCTAGAGGAGTTGGACTGTCCTCGTGAGCCTGCATAGGCCCGTCAATGCGGGTTGCTCCTACATCAGCTTCTGCTGCGTGATTTGATGAGTTCTTCTTCGAAGAACTAGGGGGGTAGCGGGTTGTCAGGGTTAGAAGGTGCCTCCAAAGGACCGTAGAAGGAAGGAGGTCCGCCATGTTGAAGACGGGGTGGAGCCCCATGTCCTCGGGTGAGTCCAGCTCATAGGCGTTGGAGCCGATCCAGCGCACCACCACATAGGGTCCCATATAATGCATCTGAAGTTTAAAGTGTGCTTTGTTGGACAATCGCTCAGGGTGGATGCGCACCCTTACCAGCACACCTACGAAAAAGTGACGTGGCCTACGATGCTCGTTGGCCTTCATTGCATTGTGAGTATTGCCCAAAAAGATACGACGCCGGACCTCATCATGCAAACTAGCGATATGCTGGGCGAATGAGTATGCATGTGGGAGAGATGGGACTTCATGGGAAGGTCATGCAGGTCGATAGGCTTATGCGGCTGATGGCCCATGACAATCTGGAAGGGACTGAGACCCGTAGACCTATTAGAAGCACTATTGTATGCAAATTCAGCCATGGGTAAGATGGAATCCCAGGACCTCGGATGGTCACCGACAAGGCAACGGAGAAGATTGCCCAAACTACGATTAACAACTTCGGTTTGCCCATCGGTTTTATGGTGATAGGTTGTGGAGAATTTCAGGGTGGTGTGCAGGAGTGCCCAAAGTGAGCGCTAGAAATGGCTCACAAAACGTGTCACGATTGGACACGATCGTGTCAGGAAGACCATGGAGATGCATGATCTCCCGGACAAAAAGATGGGCGACGTGGGACGCATCCGCAGTGCGCGAACAAGGGATAAAGTGGGCCATCTTCAAAAACCGATCTACGACCACGTAGATCGAATCGAAGCGGGAGGCGGTCCGAGGCAACCCAAGGACAAAGTCCATGCTCAGGTCGCACCACGGGCCGGTGGCCACTGGTAATGGGGTGTAGAGACCCGTGTTCGGAGGGTGGAGTTTGGACAACTAACAAGTGCCGCAATGGCGCACGACACTCTCAATGTCTTTGCGAAGGGAAGGCTAAAACAGGCGTTCCTCCGCCATCTCAAGGGTCTTGTTGAGGCCATGATGGCCGGCGACGCCACCTGCAAGAAGAGGTAACCGTCGCACAACTGGTAGGGGGAGTCAGGATCGGGGGATGCGGTCAAAGCAGCGTAGATGGCACCAAAATCAAAACAAGTGGTGTACTCCTCTTTGACATGGTCAAAGGTATTGACACGAGTGCGCATCACGCACAAGAGGGTCCGGACACGACTCAGGGCGTCCGCGATAACATTCTCCTTACCCGCCTTATGGTTGATCACAAAGGAATACTGCTGTAGGTACTCAACCCACTTAGCATGGCGGGCGCCCAATTTCTTTTGGGCATTGAGGAAGCAGAGGGCCTGATGGTCGCTTTACTAGACGAACTCACGGTGAAGAAGATAGTGCTGCCATTGGCGCAATGACTGGACTATCGCATAAAATTCCTTGTCGTAAGTCAAATAACGCTGGCGAACAGCGTTCAATTTCTTGCTAAAGAAGGCCATGGGGTGGCCCTCCTGACTAAGAGATCCACCGATGCCGGAACCGGAGGCATCACACGCAACCTCGAAGACCTTCGGAAAGTCAGGGAGGCGCAGGACAGGGGCAGTGGTCAAGGCGTCCTTAAGTGCGTCAAAAGCTCATTGAGCGGCAGGGGTCCAATCAAACTCGTCCTTAGAGAGATGCTGGGTTAAGGGGGTCGCAATCGTGTTGAACCCACAGATGAACCGGCGGTAAAAGCCCGCAAGACCTAAGAAACTACAAACCTCAGTTACAGTGCGAGGTTCAGGCCAATGCCGGATGGCCTCCACTTTCGTAGGGCCGACAGACAACCCTTGGTCGGAGACGATATACCCAAGAACATACATGCTGTTGGTCAGGAAGGCGCACTTCTTCGTGTTAAGGAAGAGGTGCTCCTTGCGCAGGAGGTCAAAAGTGGAGCGAAGATGCTCCAAGTGTTCATCGCGGGTCCGACTAAAGATCAGAATGTCATCGAAGTAGACGACCAAAAACTTGCCCATGTATGGCGGCAGACTTGATTCATTAAGCGCATAAACGTTAACGGGGCATTGGACAACCCGAATGGCATGACAAGCCATTCGTAAAGACCATCCTTGGTCTTGAACGTGGTCTTCCACTCATCGCCCTCGCGAATGCGGACCTGGTGATATCCGCTCCGGAGGTCGATCTTGGAAAACCAAGATGCGCCGGAGATCAAATCCAACATGTCGTCAAGCCGAGGAATGGGAAACTGGTACTTGGCAGTGATCCTATTGATAGCGCGGCTATCGACACACATGCGCCACGACCCATCCTTTTTGGGCGTGAGGAGCGCGGGAACAGCGCAAGGGCAGAGACTTTCGCGGATGTACCCCTTAGTGAGGAGATCATCCACTTGATGCTGCAATTCAGCATGCTCCGTGGGGTTAAGGCGATGATGCGGCAAGTTAGGGAGGGGTGCTCCCGGGATGAGGTCAATCGCATGCTGAATTTCCCTTTCCGAGGGAAGGCCATGAGGCAAATCCTCGGGGCTGATATCACTAAACTCGGCAAGGAGGGTAAACACCTCAACAGGAGGCGCCGGGTTAGGGCAAGGAACAGGATCCTGCACTTCGCGCACCATGAGCGCGTAGATGGTCTTGGCCGTATGAGCCTCACGAACCAATGCTGGGGTGCGCATGAGGGAGACCATAGGGGAATGCGGAGGGGCAGGTACCGAGGGTGTAATCAAGCCCTTAGATATGGACGCACGAATCTCCTTGGGCAGAGCTGGGATCAGACGGATCTTTTGCTCATTATGGTCGAACACCTATGGCCGGTCGAACACCATAGTGGACTACGTCTCTATCGTACAACCATGGGTGGCCAAGGAGGACGTGGGCGACGTCCATAGTCATGACATCGCAAAATACCTTCTCGCAATAGTTCCCAAACACAATGGGGAACTAACATTGGTGTGTGACCGAAAGGCTCGTGGTATCGACCCATGCGATAGAGTAAGGTCTAGGGTGGGGCTCAAGGGGAAGGCTGAAACGCGTGGCCGTGGTCCGAGAGACCATGTTCAAGCTACTACCACCGTCAATGACGATCTTACACGAGTGCCCATTGCACTTAATGTAAGTCATAAAAATGCTCGAGCGCCTCCAATCCTCGGTAGGCGTGGGCTGCACAAGGTTACAGCGTACGACAAGTGTGGACGGACCCGATTCTTCACCACTAGTGTAGCACTCAGCCTCGACATCGTGCTCAGCGGGGGTCATGGCAGCGACGTGGGCCGGACCGGCATCGGCCCGGGCGGTTTTCTTGGGACACTCACGCGACATATGACCCGTCTGCAAACAGTTATAGCAGGTGATACGGCCAGGGGCTCCGACCGCTGGGGCCTTGCCCTTCTCCTCCCAAGTGGGCCGAGAAGGCGAAGCCTCAAGGTGTGTGGGCGCCCTAGGGGGCTGATGGGTCGCAGGCGTGGGTAGCGGGTCCGGACGAGACTCCGGACGCTCGGGTCGCGGGTGGGGTGGCGGAGGGCCGCCCATATGGGGGCGCCGATGGGGCCCAAAGTCGCTGCGCCTTGCAGCGGCGCAGAGGTCTTGCTCGATGTCTCGAGCACGCTGGAAGGTTTGGTCAAAGGTCTCCGAGCCATATGTAGGGAAGGCTCGGTGGATGTCGGCACGGAGCCCATTCCTAAATTTGGACAATGACAACTCGGGGTCCTCTTGTAGGTTACAACGAAGTTGAAGCGTCTCGAAGGTTAGACGGTTGATAGGTTTCCGCAAGTGCACAGAATTATCGAAGTAATAAAAATATCGATCCACAGAGACCTTATTGTTAATTACCAAATAATTGTTTTCTCACTAGCTAAGTAAACCGAATATGATGAAAATAAGCAGTATAGGTAACACGAAGGATAATCAGAGAGATAAACATGGGACTAGGGTTTCATCCACCTTGATTTCAATGATAAGATATAAATAAAAGGTTCGTTAATCAAATCTTGCTATGATAAAGACCTAATTTACTTCATAAAAGGATTATCTCACTTTCGTGCAGACAATAACGCAGGGACCAATCCTCGCTTTCGCGCAAGATCTATCCCAACGCTGCAGATAAGTAAATCATCAACAAAGAACTCAAGGATCACTTTCGTGCATCCGAATTCTAAGTTGATCATCACAAGTGGAGCTTCAAGGATCACTTTCGTGCATCCGAGTCTCAACACAGGTTCTACCTAGGGTTCTCCAACGTTCTGATCCTCACTTTCGTGCAAGATCTGCACGTTTGACATAATAACTCAATCCTAGATCAATATTATTAAACATGGCAATTAATCTACTAGAACAGATCAAGTTGGATCTAACCTAAGGAAGGGATCCTAACATGCAATTCTAGGGTTCCACGTTCTCAAGCAAATCACCTTTCAGTCTCATTGCGAAAACTCTAAAACATGGATAATAACATAGATCTATGGAAAGTTAAAGACAATTCATCACAAAAGTAGAATTATCACAACGAAGATTATCATGGCGAAAAAAGAAGAATTATCTAATCATTAAAAATCACGGGGATTACACCCCATGTACCAAAATATGTCTAAGCTTGCATGGAGAAGAAAATACAATAATCCATAATTTCAGACGATCAAAAATCAACTAGAAAAGAGGTTTTAGGAAATACAGCACGGCTGTGAAATATTTCACAGCTGTATTTTGCAAGCAGAACTCGATGAACAGTGCTGTCACCAACGATTTCGTTGATTCCTCCTCCGATTGAACTCCTTTTCCTCTAAAACTTCTGGGATGTTGTCTTCTCCTCCAGGCAAAGCTTCTACGTGAAAATCACAGCTGGATATGCTCTCCATGCCTCTCGGCGTGAGGCCAAAACCTAGCCGCCTCTCTGATGATTTCTCCTTCGATACTGGATAAAAGTTCCTCCTTTCAGTGTGTGTGTCTTCTCCTCTTAAAGACAAAGCGGCAGAAACTTTCGGATTCCAATGTGTGTGTCTTCTCCTCTTAAAGACAAAGCGGCAGCAACTTTTGGATTCCAATTTGGAGCTCTGGATCAAAAGTTATGGCCCGAACAATTTTCAGTCACGGAAAACTCGCGATTTTGACTGGAAATTACGGCCGTGTAATATTTTACGGCAGTGCCGTATTTTCATTCTGTGCACCGAAAGTCAAAATTACGGCTCGTAAAATGGTTCTCGATGGTGCCATAATATCGGACGAGTTCTCTGGTCTGGATCGCTTGGGAAATACGGTACCATAGAATCGTTTACGGCCGTGCCGTAAAATCAGCAAAGGTTTCTGTTCTGAAAGCGCTGAAAAATACGGCAGTGTAATTCTTTACGGCAGTGCCGTAAAATCACAAAAACTTTCTATTCAGAAAATCCTCCAAATTACGGCAGTGTTCTGATTTTACGGTACTGTCTGAAATTACGGTACCGTAAAATGGATTACGGCACTGCCGTATTTTGCTGAGTTGCTCCGTTTTGCGTGAAATTTCTTGGGTGACCTCATCTTGATGATGGTAACTCTTTTATGTGTTTGATTTTGCTTGAAAATGCCTTGAAATAGTGCCTTTTTACCTGAAAACCATGAAAAACCAAAATAGAAGTAGATTTTGCAATATTTGATGAATTCAGCATAAAAATAAGTAAAAAGATCCTCAATTTAGCATGAAAAGATACATAGAATGATACAAAATATACTATATATTTTGGTGTCATCAACGGTACTCCTCGACGGTGCTCGAGCCTTGGTGTAGGGTACTATACTGGTCAAGGAGACGTTGCCTATACGAGGCGGGGACGTAGCGCTCACGAAGGCGATATCGCATCTCCGCCCAATCGGTTATCGGGGGAAGAGCTTGCTGCGTATTTAGGCGGTCCACATTTTCCCAATGTAAACGTGCAGGCCCTTCAAGCAAGGTGAGCACATACCTAACACGAGAGTGCGCCGGAAGCCTTATAAGGTCGAAGTGTGCATCAACGGACGCTACCCAGTCACGAAACTCGGTGGTGTCAAGACCGCCCTTGAAAGACGTGGGGGTATGTCGAATATAACGATGCAAGTTGTCGTCCATCCGAGGACGCTCGACATGGGTTTGGGCAGGGGTACGAGGTGCAGCCCAAGCATGGCCGAAGCGCTCATCGAGCTGAGGACCTTGCGCGGCCCAAACGTCATCATCGTCAAGCGGGTCGTCACCAGGGATAGGGTCCCTAAGGGCCTCGTACGGCCGTGTGCGACCCCATTCCTCCTCTTGGGCACGCCACCGGGTGGGCACGGCCAATGGAGGCAATTCTCTAGTGGGGGCTGGGTTTGCGGACACCGGAGGGTTTATCGGAGTCGGGCGCTCATGCTCCGTTGGCCCGGGGCGACTAACAAGGTGTTGGATTCCAGCCAAAATCCGCTGGACCATGGCATGGGTGCTCGCTTGTTGGGCATCCACATGCATGGACAGCGCCTCAAGCGCAACCATAGATGCTAGATGGAAATTAGCCCCTTCCAAAGGCTGGACCGACTCTTGGGTCTCGGGGATGGTTTCTGGGTATTGGGATGACATGATTTGTGACCGCGTAGTCACCATGCACAAACAAGGGGGACACGACTAATGCAAATACTGAAAACACCGAAAGGATGCAGAAATATGCGATGCGATGGTGAGGGATCGTGCGAACGATAAGAATCGAATGCGCAACGTACTCTGATACTAGAATTGATGTAGCAACTAATAGGTGAGGGGGTCCTTAGGCCGTACTCTAGGGTTTTACACAATGCGCGATAAAACGTGAGAGGGTCGTGAGACGAGGGAAGAGAAAATGCGTCGGAAAAGTGCAGGGAATCCGGTAGAAAGCACGATGAAACAGCGACGAGTTCGATTAGGGCAACACGAATACGAATGAAGAGAACGACACCCAACTAAAATAATGCAGCGCACTAACCTCGTAGCAATTTTAGCAATGTCCTGCACTCACTTAGCACGTTTTAAGCGTAGCTCGCGTTGGGGACTACGGTTTCACGCGGTTTAGCTCGCGCGGCTCCGATGGCGGATGGCTGAGGGTGAAGGATTGAAGAAAACCACAATGAAGGAATGCGATGAAGATGTAAGAAAACAGGCGAACCTGACCCACCGGAAAGGTAGGATTTACTTCTTATAAAGCGGGGAACACAAGCTGGAAACTCCAAAGGCGAAGCGACTTCACCTTCCACACATGCTAGAAGTTCTCTTGCTCACCAGGAGATCTCTACCTCTAAGAGAACTAACTAGCACACTAGCCCTACCTCCTCTTTTATAGAATAAGAGGGGTGCGAACAAACAAAATGCATAAGAGACAAGGAACATTAACCACCTAACAACTATTGCAGGCCACTAAAGTGGTCAAGCTGCAACTACAAGACAAATATTAACAAACTACTACCTAATATTCTTTGAAGCTGGTAGCACGATCCTGCGTCTTCGTACGGGGGCGACTTAAACACGCTTGGAGCACATGGCGACGAAACAACAAAACTTGGACGTCGTGGGCTGAGTTACCACCGTGGCTGCTTGATCTTGGGCCAAGTTGCTGATGAGATTGAGCGGCCCACTCGGGGATGGGTCCTCAGGTGGTTGGCTCGTAGTGTCCTTGGGTTGAGTCACCTCGGTTTGGGTGGAATGGGGGCTAACGACGCCCATGAAACGATCCGGAGGCTTGCTCTGGCATTGGGATCGCCGGATTATCACCTTGTTGGGCTCCTTTGGATCATCATGAGGTGGAGCAACAAAGTAGGGGGGGGGGGGGGGGGGTGGTGCACGTCGAAATGGGGCCGTCGGGGCCTGATCTGTTCTCCAGAGGTGAACACGGCCTGCCCGTGTCGTTGGTCACTGGCGTGTTCGGATGCTCTAGATCCCGTCGCGGAGATTACGGTCGGGGGCACAGGCGTGTCGCGGGCCATGTTCGCGTTCGCGTCGCGGCTGGACCGTGTCACGGCTGTGTTGGTCTTGACAGCCTGGCCATGTCAGGGTGGACGGTCGGGGCCGTGGTCCGCTTTACGGGCCGTAATGTTGGGCTCGAAATCCTCAGAAGGTTGCGTCATGGTCGTGTTCTCCATCACTGCCTGGCCGTGTCGGGGTGGACGGTCGGGGCTGTGGTCTGCTTTACAGGCCGTAATGTTGGGCCCGAAATCCATAGAAGGTTGCGTCACGGCCGTGCTCTCCATCACGGCCTGGCCATGTCCATGTTGGTTTGGTGCGGCGCCGAACACGGTCGCGGGAACGGGCGTGCAGATGGGCTTTGTGCTTGTCACAAGCGTGACCGCCGTCACGACCTGGCCATGTCGGGGTCTGGGAAGCTCAAGTTGGTCTGAAAATTCCTCCAGTCCTGGGGAGTCTCCCCAAATGCCTTCTAGAGGAGTTGGACTGTCCTCGTGAGCCTGCATAGGCCCGTCAATGCGGGTTGCTCCTGCATCATGAATGCAATTGGGAATTACAATGCAAGACCTCAGAATGACCCATATTCAAGTACTTACAACCCTGGATGGAGGAACCACCCCAATCTTTCTTGGAAGAGTAATCAAAATCACTCACCTCAAAACAATAGTTGACAGCCTCTAGTTTTCAATCAACATAGTACAAACCACCTCAAGCACCCTAGAAGTCTAAATTGGAATCTATGATGGAGACTTTTATTGCCACAGAAACAAAGCAGAACGATAATTTCATACATCAACTAGAAAAATAGAACAATAATTTCAAACATCAATTTGATGATTTCAGGCAAGAATTCAGACATGTTAATGAGTCCATCAAGAATCTAAGTTCTGAGGTAGAATCTATGAAGACCCATCAGAGGGTGTTAGAAACTTAGATAGCTTAGCAGGCTAGTTCTTCAAGTAGGCCTACAAGGAGACTACCAAGGAAGCCAAAGATAAACCCACGTGAGCACTACAATGCTATCACCACACGCAGTGGAAAATAGTTGGAAAAGCCACGGGCACCAGACGCAACACAAGATCAAGAGGTGCAAAATTTTGAGTCCACAGAGGAGGATGGAAACAATGGTGAAACATCTTTGCAGGATAGGGAGTCAGAGCTAGTTTATGTACCACCACCTCCCTACAAACCGCTAGTACCTTTCAGAGATTGGCATAGGCTAAACTTGACAAGCAATTTAGAAAATTTTTAGAGGTACTTAAAAGGCTTTATATCAATATATCTTTCACTAATGTTTTGTCATAGATGCCTTCATATGCCAAGTTCTTAAAAGAGATTTTGTCAAACAAGAGAAAGTTGGAAAAGCATGGAATGGTCACACTCACTGAGGAGTGCATTGCAATAATTTATAATAAATTGCCCCAAAGCTCAAGGATCTAGAGAGTTTTTCTATTCCTTGTTTGATTAGTGATATGTTTATTGGTCGTGCTTTGTGTGATTTAGGGGCTAGTGTCAACTTAATGCCATACACTGTTTGTAAAAAGCTGGACATTGGAGATCTTAAGCCCACTTTTGTTTCTTTGCAATTGGCCAACCACTCCGTAAGGCATCCGGTAGGTATTTTATAGGATGTGCCAATCAAGGTCGGTAAGATTTTTATACCCATTGATTTTGTTGTCCTCGAGATGGAGGAAGACTCTAGGCTCCCCATAATTTTAGGTTGACCCTTTTTGGCAACTGCTGGTGCGAATATTGATGTGAAAAATGGGAAGCTCACTTTTAAGATAGGTGAGGATTCTGTAGATTTTGATCTGACAGAAAATCTATAGAAACCTTCTTTTATAGGATCTTGCTGTAGTGTTGAAGTCATGGAAGAAACTTCACAGATGACCATTAATTGTAGGATGGAAAAGGATCCGCTCGAAGTGTGTCTTATCAAAGGTGATGACAGTGATGAAGGAAAGAGGTATGAATTTATGATGTTGTACTTTACTATTCTACTAACCGCAAGTGTGACGGCTTTGTCGTAGTAGCACTTAAGTGTCGATCCCACAGGGATAGTGATCAAGTACCGAGTGATTACGAATCAATAGCAAGATAATCGGGTAAATATTTTTGGGTTTTCTAAAAATAAATGAAAATACAACTAAATACAAATGCTAGCCGAATCAAGCAAGTGAAAGTATTAGATAGAAAACAAGGTTTAGAGACATCGAAGCTTGGGGTTCATATTGTTGGCGGATCTTAAACTCAAACAAAATAATATCATAACAATACAATTTTAAAGCATTCAAGGAGATATCTAATGGTACAGATTACCCTCTTTCGACAGCGTAATCTGGTATCAATCTAGATTGGCGACCCTCTTTCGTGGCTACCCAGATCTAGATTGATCCAATGGGTTCAGAGATATCATAAGTTTCCTCATACAAATCCTGCCCCATTTCTTGACAGCTCAGAGCATGTTTGATAAGGCAGATCTAGTGTCGCAATTCACCTTTCGGTCCTTCTTACGGCACCCGAGAAAAGTAATTATGTGGCCAATGCAATACTAGCAGTAAAACAGCACAGATCGAATAAACACAAAATAAAATTACATTTGCTACGAGAAAAAAAGTTCGAATAGAATATACATGCAACGCGATTACATCCTTATTCTGATAAAGAAGATTATACGATCATAGCATCGATTCAATACAAATCTCTAAAGGAATAGAAGAAACTAAAGAGAAGATAGAAGAAAGAGGGAGCAAACTCTCTGTAGAAGCATTGCGACATTTCTTCAAGTCTTATAGAATGATTTGCACCATTCCATCCTCCTCCCTTGTTGTCACCAAGCCTTTCTCCTTTGCAAAATTCGCTAGCCCCAATTGGGCACTACTTTATTTAGTGAATTTAGCCCCTTTTATCATTTTGAAAGTGCCTTTTGAGTTGCCACAATTATATCCCTTTTAATTTTCTACGTTTTGACACTAAAAACGTCCAAAACGGAGCTATAATGAGGGAGTTATGGCCATTTTAAATTTGGGCTGTGCAGGGATGATTACAAGTGTAATGGTGATTACAGCCATGGCCATAATGTTGACATTGATGCTCTTTAACTCCCAAAACATTCATAAGCTTATGGGCTATTGAATGCTCATCGTTTTGGTACCAAGAACGTCTGAAACGGACTTGTAACGGAAGAGTTATGATCATTTTAATACAGCCCATTAATGCACTTAATGCCATTACGGGTGTAATGAGATTAAGGGCATGCCCGTAATTTCTGCAGCAAACTCTGTTTCGTTTGAAATTTTGTGGGTGAGTTGACTTTTGACTTGACTTGAATTCCAACCATAGTATGATATCAAAGGTACCTGATATGAAGATTACGGGCAAAGTGAAATTACGGCTATACCCATAATGTCTTCTATCGAAGTTTTTGTCTTCCGAAAGACTTCTATTGAGAAAATTAAGGGTACGTTTTCAGAATATGATTATACTTGAATAAAAATGGGCTTCTTGGGATGTCAAATTGGGATTTACGGCCATAATTCAGATTAGGGCTTCGGCCGTAATTTTGGAAATTGGTCCCATTTGAAGCTAAACATCATGTCAAGGTTCTTAATTCACTCAGGGACGTAAATATACTTCCAAATAGCTCAAAAAGCGAGCGAATTGTCTTGTATTCATCAAACATGACAAGTAGTGAAGCTTCTGAATAAAATCAATGAAATAAGCTGGAAAGAGATGTAAAAATATAAAAATAGGTCTCGATTCATATGTAAATATAGGTCTAAAAGACTACAAAAATATGAGACATCAAAATCTCCCAGACTTAGATCATTACTTGTCCTCAAGCATATAAAGTAGATAAGAGTGGTAATCAGAAAAAGATGAAATAACGTCAAGCTTGCAAAATATTATATCCGAGGGAAAATATCATTATGAACAAATCTTACTAAGTCAAGGCATTCAAGATAAATCATCTATCGTCAGGAGTAAAGGTGTGGAGACCCAAAAACCAAAGTTAGATAAAACTTACCTCCGCGAGATGCAGCAATCTCCTATGTGGTATATGCACTCTGTTCAAACTTGATTCAACCAAAAATATAAGTCGGAAAAAAAAAATCAATGCACTCTTTATTTTTGTGTCATTTTCATACTCTCTTTTTTCCTTTTTTTTTCTTCTATTTTGACTTCAACTCATCTCTTCGGTACCACTGCCAATTTCTCATAGTGCCAAGCAGAGGAATCTTATTATTATTTTTTTCTTTTTATTTTTTTTATTTGTTTTATTTTATTTTTCTTTTTTATTTTTTTTGAGAGGAGATAACAACCGTAAGATAAGTGCATTGATCAGAACCAACAAATAGAAAGGTGAATCAAATAGATCGAGATACATACTTCCACAAAAAAGATCATAAGCATGCCTTAGGAGGAAAAACCTTTATCAAAAATTAGATTTATCACTCCACTACCTTTTTCCCAATAAATAAGATAATCAAATGAAATTCCTAAACTAGAATCAAGATTCAAAACATAATGATGTCCATTGAATCAATATAAATATGAAGCTATCATGATTTCCGTTAAAAACCAAAAATAATATCATTAAAAATAATATCACCACTTATCTTCATCATATCATCAGAGAACAACATATGAAATATATCATCAAAGCACAAAGCATAAGTATTAAGTTACTGCATATCATGTTTTGAAAATGAACCCAACCCAAAATCTCTCAGACTTAGATTATGCATAGTCCCTATGCATAGCATGTAAAGAACTCAAAATTTGGAGAAATGAGATGCAATACTCACAAGATTAGTTAGAGTCATCGTCGGTGCTCGTCTCAGCATCTTCCTTGTGAGGGTCGTCCTCATTGTCATCATGTGAATTCAGCAGGACTTCTAGAGAAGTTGGAGAAGCTGCTAGCATTTGTGGACTTGAACAGCGTTGCACATAGGAAAGCCAAAGACAACATGCGGCCTCGGTATAGCAGCCGATGAAGGAGGTGGAACAACTAAAGAAGAAGGCTAGCAGAATCGAGTAGCAGGTATGTGCATGATAGATTTTTGAGCTCCGATCTTCCATTTCGGGGCCATTATAGAAGCAGCAGGAGATCAAAGAAGGCAGCAGCAAGAATCAAACTATAACCTTAAGGAAAAATGAAATCCAAGTTGATGCAGAGCAAATCAGATTCAAGTCTCGGAAGAAGCACATTGATAGTAGTAGTGGCGCAGATCAGCAGTAGGAGTCTCAGCAGATGATATCAATAGGAGATCAAAAGGTCTTGGAATCAACAAAGAGAAAACAATGCCTCTTCTTGAGTCCTTGGTGGTCGTGATGATATTAGCAGCAGGCGCTAGGTGGTCGGCGCTCATGAAGACGTCAGCAATTACCTCAAAATAGTCCTCGTGGCAGAGGAAGCAGAATTCCAGTAGCTTCCTTCCATCGTCAGCGGCAAAGAAATTGTAGAAGAGCTTAGCAGCAGGGGCTGGGATGGAAGGAGCAGTTGATGCTGGCACCTAGGTCGTTAGAAGGAGGGAAGAAGCAATAACCTCAAGAAGAGAAATCAACAGCCCACACCAGCAGTTAATACGATGAACAAAAGAAGCAGCGGCAATCACCAAAAACAGAGAATGCTGCTCTAAGCAGAGCAAAATCAGCAAACGATCACATGAAGAGAACTCGGCAAAGAAGATCTTGCAAATAGCGCAAAGCAGAGTTGTTGGCAAGAACAAGCTGCAAAGAAGAAAGCGATCACGATAAAACCTTTGAATAGGGTAGTGAACCTAGGAATTGGAAGCCAAGATAGAATCAGCAGCTTGGAAGAGGCAGTGTTAAACTGATAATGGCATTAATCGCACACTGTAGCTGAATAATTATTCCTAAAGGCCTAGTTGCAGAAGGAAGAAAGTCGCCTCAATTAATCGAGCGGAAGAGGTGGCTGGTGAATGATGAAGGCGTTGAAAGCGCAGCAGCCTCATATCGTCGAACTCGTGGCTGCGGGAAGAAGGAAGTTAATCTCTTTTTGCGGCTGGTTAATGATGCTTAAAGGAGCTATGGCGGAAGAGAGATCGTCGCCTCCATAACTCTTGGAAAACTGTGAATAGCTTCGCATGAATTGAGGTGCGGCACCGAACTCAGTTCAGATTGGGAAGAACGGCACCGGCGATGGGTTTTATTGAAGCTGGAGAGGGCGGCGCTGCTTTTCAATTGAATCTGGGTGAAAGGCGCTGGCAGTTTTGAGTGAGGATTGAAGAGCGGTGTAGAGCTTTGTTCGGATTGAAGGAGGGCGACAGAAGATTTTTGTTGCGAATGGAGAAGAAAGGGGCGCACCCATAATTTCTTAGTGATCGTGGGAATTGATTGCCACGTGTAAGAGAAAATTATGGATGCCCTATAATTTTTTTTTAAATGCATCATGGCCGGATCCGGAATCTTAATCTCAACCTAAAAAATAACACACATCTTAAAAACAAATGAAAATTAAAGAAATAAAGCACTTGGTTTGTCTCCCAAGAAGCACTAGTTTAGGGTCATTAGCTTGACCATAGTGTAATGCAGGGTTTAGAATGTAAAAATCAGCACCAAGGAATGCATACCTTAAATTGTCAGTCAGTGATTTCAGGTATACATTTCTTTCAATAGTTACCTGGGGTGCTTCCACATGTAGGTTTTCATTTTTGTACCATTCGCGAATTGAATAGTTTTGTAGAGTAAAGGACTTTCACAAAAGTTTGAGTATTTTCATTGTCTTTCTTGTCCTTCTCAACTTGAGTGGAACATCATCTAAAATTTCCACCGGCTTTTGCACATAATGATTAGCAAGTTGTAATAAGATACTCATCTCTTCTTAGCAGCTTGTATGACTTAAATAAGTTTGGCAGTGAATATTTCAACAAATCTATGCAAAAGGAGAGTTATGCTAATGATGACACTGAAATTTATCGTAATTTATATGCCATTTTATTGATATTTGTGTGTCATATTCATAGACTTTGCTTATTTTTTTATGCCTTTTTATCAATATTTGCGCAATCTACACTCTTTTCTATTTTTCATGAATTTCAGGCAAAAAGGCATATTTTTCAGTCGATTTCGAGCAATCCAGATGCAAAATTGAATTCACAACATCAAGAGGAGATCACACGTCAAATTTCAAGCAAATTGGAACTTTAGAGCAAATTACGGCACCCCCACTATGGCATTTATGGTACCGTAATTTGGAGTTTTCTGGGCAGAGAATTTCGTATGATTACGGCACTACCATAAACATAGTTACGGTGCCGTATTTTGGAGCCTTTTTTATCAGCGAATCGATGGAGTTTACGGTACTACCATAAGGAACTTTACGGTACCGTGATTCGGGTCAATTTTCCACTTGAAAGATTGTTGACATTACGGCACTGTTGTAAAGAACGTTACGGTACCGTAATTCTAGAAGATTTCAACCCGAACTCGCTATCAAGATTATGGCACTGCCGTAAGATCCATTACGGTTGTAATTACAACGCTGCTTGCGACTTTACCGGTCAACTCCGAAGCCCGATTTTTGCGGAGACAATTGTGATCGATCCAAGCCATTAAATACGTTGCTGAAAGAAGCAATTGGGGAGCCATCAAGGAGACGAAGAGGAGCACTCCAAAAGCCCTAATTTTCATCCACCACAGAGAGAGAAATCGCCTCACATGCCGCCGCCCTAGGTTTCACCGCTGGGAAGCATACAACGAATCTCCGACCGTGAAATTTGAGTGGAAGCTACGCATAGAGGAGGAGACAGTGCACCTGAAGTTTCAACGTGATCGGAGATCAGACGGAGGAGAAATCACTAGAAAACCGAGCGCCGCCGCTGTTCACCCAGATTACGGCCGTAAACATCTTTACTGTCGTACCGTAATTTTTGTTTCTTCTTCTTTCCGACTTTCTTAAACATGGATTATTGTAACCTTCCCTCTATGATAGCATAAACTTATTTTGGGACATGGGGGAGTAATTCACTTGATTTTTAATGACTAGATGACTATATTTCATTATTTCGTTGCATTTAATCTTAGCATGATGATTTTACTTATGTGATGATCGTTCTTAGACTCTCCACAGATCTATATTATTATTCATGTTTTAGAATTTTTGCGATTGACTGAAAAGTAATTGCTTGAGAATTTGGAACCCTAGAATTGCATGTTAGGAACCCTTTTAGGTTAGTTCTTATTTGCTTGATTCTAGTAAACTAATTGCCATGATAATAATATAAATCTAGGATTGAGTCTAAGTTTTGAAACATGGAAATCTTGTGCGAAAGAAAAGATCAGAACGTTGGAGAACCATGAGTAAAACTAGTGTCGAGGCTCGAATGCACGAAAGTGATCCTTGAGATTCCACTAGAGATTATCGACCTAGACCTCGGATGTACGAAAGTGATCCTTGAGTTCTTAGTTTGATGATTTACTTGTCTTTATCGTTGGGATGACTCTTGCGCAAAAGCGAAGATTTATCCCTGCATGGTTGTCTGCATGAAAGTGAGACAATCCTTTTATTAAAGTACATCTTTATCATGTTGAAATTAAACTAACGAAATCTTTATTCATGTCTAGTCATAAAAATTAAAGTGAACGAAACCCTAGTCCCAGGTTCTCTCTCTGATAATTCTGTTTTAGCGCTTTAGTCCTCGATTGCTAGTTTACACTCTTTCGATTGCCTAGATAGTGAAAAATCAATTATTCGGTACTCAACAATATAGGTCTCTATGGGATCGATATTTTTTTTATTACTTCGAGTATTCGTGCACTTGCGTACACTACAAGTTTAGGGACAACAAGTTTCTAGAGCCGTGTCAAGGAGTGACAATAGCCCTGTGCGCCAACACTTAGGTTTTGGCCACGACACCTGAAGTAAGTCTACCTGCTTGTATTTAAAAGTGTGTCCTTTCGGATAACAACAAGTTTTTGGTGCCGTTGCCGGGGACCTTAGTTTTTGTTGATATCGGAGATATTGAGATTATTACTAGACTAAGTGTTTATTTACTGTTTATATTTTTTTTATTATTTTCTGTTTCTCTTGAAATCACTTGATCTATCTATTTTGCATGCGCAGGAGCCTTAGATTAGGACCACTTGTTCCATTGGATCCTGAAATTAACAAAACACTTAGAGTGCGCAGGAAGTTGAGATTGGAAGAGGATTTACAAGAAACATCACAGGAGATACAAGAAGAAATTGTGGAGATGGCGAATAACCAGAGAACATTGAGGGACTATGCAGCCCCTAATCCACAAGAAATCCACTCAAGCATTGCTAGACCAGCAATTGAGGCTAATAACTTCGAGATTAAGCCTGCTTTTCTTTCCATGATTAAACAAAATCAGTTTGGAAGATCTCCACTGGAAGATCCAATCCAACACTTGGCTTTATTTTTAGAACTATGTGATGCCATCAAGATTAATGGTGTTTCTAACGATGCTTTGAAATTAAGGTTATTTTCTTTTTCTCTTAGGGACCGAGCGCGATCATGGCTTCAAGCACAACCAGCCGGAAACTTCACAACTTGGGATCAACTGTCAAATTCCTTCTTGATGAAATACTTCCCTCCAAGCAAGACAATTCAACTGAGAAATCAAATCACAAGTTTCCAACAAAAAGATGGAGAATCTTTCAATGAGGCATGAGAGAGATTTAATGAATTACAACGGAAGTGTCCTCACCATGGCCTTGAAGATTGGGTTTTATTGCATACTTTTTATAATGGTTTATTATATAATACCAGACTAACTGTAGATGCTGCTGCAGATGGAGCTCTTATGAGCAAAACAATTGAGGCTACTTTCAAACTACTTGAGGAGATGACATTGAATCACAATCAATGGACTTATGAGAGAGGAGTATTCTACAGACCTTCTCAAGGTAAAAATGAAAATGATGGATGGCGTGCCTTGGTAGAGAAGGTAGATTCTTTATGCAGTAGGTTTGATTCTATGCAAACTGCTTCTATTTCTGCTATCACTTGTGATGTTTGTGGTAATGATGGACATAATTCTGAAAATTGTAGAGTTATTGTAGATCAGGGTACTGAACATGCTAATGTTGTAGGGAACTATAATCAGAATAGAAATAATGATCCCTATTCCAATACCTACAACCCTGGTTGGAGGAACTATCCTAACTTGTCTTGGAGAAATAATAATCAAACTAATGGGCAAAATGAGAATAGGGGGTATAATCAGAGACAATCAAATTAGAGTCAACCCCATAACCCCAGCTTAGAAGAGATGTTTACTCAATTTATGGGTTTCTAGAAAAAACAGAATGATGACATGAATGAGAGTCTGAAACAGATCAATTCTAGCATGAATGAGAGCATGAAACAGATCAATTCCAGGATAGATGGTATTGTTGCTCACAATAGAATTTTAGAGTCTCAGATAGCACAACAAGCTAGTGTACCTTGTAGACCCCTTGGGAAATTGCCTGCTAAACCTGAGATAAACCCTAGGGAGCACTGTAATGCCATCATGACTAGGAGTGGGAAACAACTAGGAGAACCTAGAGGGAAATTTGTGAATATTGAAAAAGAGCTTGATGATGATCATGAAAGGGAACTAGAGTTAGGAAAATCTTCTTCACATGAGGAGTCCCAAACTTGTTTACCACCTCAAAAATGTGATGAACTAAAAGGAGATGAACCATGTGAGAAAGATAATCCTAAACCTAATTTGCCTCCTACCTACAAGCCACCCATACCCTTTCCTCAAAGGTTAGTGCAAAATAAATTAGATAAACAATTTGGCAAATTTCTTGGTGTCCTGAAAAAGCTTTATATTAACATTTCATTTACTGAAGCTATTTCCCAAATGTCATCTTATGCTAAATTTTTAAAAGAGATTTTGTCTAATAAGAGAAAATTAGATGATTATGGCACTTGCACTGTAACTTTAACTGAAGATTGTAGTGCTATCATACAGAACAAATTGCCTCCTAAACTAAAGGATCCAGGTAGCTTTTCTATACCATGTTCAATTGGCACTATGGCTTTTGATCGAGCCTTATGTGACCTGGGTGCTAGCATGAGTTTAATGCCTCTTTCTATTTACAGGAAACTAACCATTGGAGAGCTAAAGCCTACATCCATATCCTTACAGCTCGCGGATTCATCGGTAAAGTATCCTGAAGGTATATTAAAAAATGTTCCAATAAAAATAGGTGAGTTTTTCATACCTACAGATTTTGTAGTATTAGATATGGAGGAAAATCATAGAAACCCTATAATTCTTGGTAGACCACTGTTGGCTACTGCTAAAGCAAACATATATGTGAAAGAAGGAAAGATCACTCTTGATATCTGTGACAACAAAATTGAATTCAATCTTAATGTTCACTGAATAAACTTTCTTACTCTGGTTCATGTTGTAGTATTGAAATATTTGATGATGTTGTTATTGATGTCTCTAGTTTATTTGATGAAACCTCAAATTCTGAAACTAACAATCTTTCTGAGGATATTGATAAGAAATTGCAGAAGAAAAAGACAAGAAGAAGGAGAAGAAAATCTAAGTTAATGGACAAAGGAAAGAAAATTTGGAGTAAAGTTGGAAATTGTTTCAAGGCTGAGCCTTATGTTATTAGAAGAGATGCCCAACCAAAAGAAAGATCAGGAGGGCAATTGAGAAGTTCACGATCAAATTCGAGTGCAAAAGGGTCAAGCTAATGACCTAGCGCTTCTTGGGAGGCAACCCAAGCTTTCTAACTTTAGTTTTGCTTTTTTTTATTTACTTTGTTTTAAATTTCTTTTAGAACTAATTTTTAGAATTTTTTCTATAGGAAACAAGATTTGGCGCGAAATTACGGCACTACCGTAATATTCTTTATGGTACCGTAATCTCTGTTATTTTTTACTAGAGAATTTTAATGAGAAAACAGTACCGCCATAAGTATTTTTACGGTACCGTATTTTGTGACAAAATCTTCCCGAGAGTTTCTACGTTTTACGGTAGTACCGTAAATATTTTTTACGGTGCCGTAATTTTTGAATTTTTGAAATTCTGAATTTTCAAATTTTATTTTCAAAAAAAAAAAAAAAATCTGTGATCGATATTATGTCACCACCGTAAAATGCTTTACGGTACCGTAATGGGCACTGGTTTTCGACCTGAGAGTTTCGACCCATTACGGTACTGCCGTAAACATTTTAACGGTGCTGTAATCTGTGCAATTTTTTAGCCGAAAGTTTTTTACCCGTTACGGCCATGCCGTAAACATAGTTACAGGCGTAATTCTATTCGAGGCCCACGATAAAGGTGCCGTAAACCTAGGGTTTCACTGCCGTTTTCACTCTTTCTCCCTCGCTCGTGCACCGATCTTCAAATTCCGACCGTCTCCAACCTTCAGAGGACTCAGGCGACCCTTCCTGTCCGGTTATTGCCGCCGATCTGGCACTCTCTCGTCCGATTTCACTGTTTTGGCAAGTTTTGACCTAATTTTCGTCCCTTTTGTTCATGTGTCTTCGTTTCTCAACCGATTTTGGGGATTCTTGTTTTCATTTACTCGTGAGAGGTTAGGCTGTCGATTCTTTGTAATTTCGAAAGTTTTGGACCAATTTCTAGGGCTGATTTGAGCTGAAACGCACTGAACATGCTAAGGGTTTACTATTCACTGTCGCCCTTTTCATTTTTTTTCATTGATTCTGGAGTTCAAGCATGAGTTTAAGTTGACTTTTTTACTTCAAATATGCTTGATTAGTTTTGATGATGATGATTGGAAGTGTTACCCTTGTTTATTTGCTATATACTTGATATATTCGTGTTGGATCTTAGTTGCAGCTTGTGTTTGCAACCATGCCACCAAGAACCAAGGGATTAATTTCCAAAAAAAGAGAAAGACACCAGCTGAACCTTCCTTTCCACCCAACGCACATGGCATAGTGTTTAGGAATGAGATTCAAGCTACGAGGTATAACCAATTGGTTGAAAGGAGAGTAGTAGCAACAAAATATGCTGACAAGAGGACTTTGGAAGCATTGTGGTTATATGAGGATGTTATGTGGATGTTTGATGAGATTAGAGCCCAGCGATTTTTCCAGATCACGCCACAGACATATCTGCCGATTGTTCTGGAATTTTTTAGCAGCTTTGATATGGAGCTTCACACTTATCCCACTAGACATGCGGATGGTGAGATCACCTTCCGTATGGCCAATGAAGAGAGGACGCTATCTTTAAGAGATTTGAGGACTATCTTTCAGGTAGGTAATGGAGGACACACATTTGTTTCACCTGGGTATGCTGAAGATGTATTCTAGAACCAGATCACTCGAGAAAATAACTTTTCTGCACTTTCTGCCAGGGCATCAAAGATTTCAAATCCATGTATCAAGTATGTCCACAGAGTTTTAGCCCACACTATCTTTGGGAGAGGTGACAGTGATGGAATGGTATGGCAAACTGAGTTGTTCTTCTTGTGGAGCATGCTATTTGAATACCCTTTGGATGTTGCCTTCTTTTTTATGAAACACATAGAGAAAGTCTCTAGGGCAAAGAAAGGTGCTATTGTGATAGGTGGTTTCATTACACCTATAGCACTTTACTTGAGGGTTGAGCCCTATGGGGTGGAAGTTGCAAGAGGAAGCCCAAGGCTAGACATGGAGTCCTGTATAGCTATGAAGATGATAGTGAGAGATGGGGAATGTTTTTCGTTGATTCTTGGAGGAGGACAGAAGCTGCCACTACCATGCACAGAAAAGACCACAGTGAGGAACCAAGCAAATTGGATGTTGGTTGCTGAAGATGCAGATGTTGCTATGCTGCCCCCTCTTAGTACCGTACCACCCCCACCCACCTGGGGTGGTAGTGGTGATCCTTTTGGGATGGGCATGGAGCAGCCATCTGGAGCTGCAGATTCTTCCACCCACCGAACTTCTGATAGAGGATTCTCCAGTGCCTTCGATCCCGGATTCAGATATCTCTCCACTCAGCTGTACCGATAGGAGCAGAGGATGGAGAGAGTGATGAACACAGTGAGTGACATGCGAGGATCCATGAGCCAGATGCAGGACTCGATGCACCACATGCATCAGGACATAGAGAGTTTTAGTACCTACATGGAGGAGATGGGGAACTTTCTATACGAGTGTTTTGATTTCCAGGACCCCAGGAGGAGTGGAGGGTATGGAGGGCACCAGAGAGCACCACCTATTGATCCTATGGACACCGCAGCGCAAAGCACTGAAGAGATAGGATTTGATGGCGGTGAAGATTGGTAGTCTTGTGAGTATCTCTTTTCCCTTTTATCTTTTGTCTTTCATTTTCTGTATCTTATTGATATTTCATGTGTTGAAGGGAAGGATGCTTCTTCTGCATATCTGTGTCTGCCATCACTGCTACTCTGCTTTTCATGCTTATCTTTCTATGTTTCGATAGGGTTGTATAATGATATTTCGATAATATTCTCTTCGATGTGATTGTATAATATTTGATGATATTTTGATGATCTTTTTTCAATGTGGTTGTATTTACTTGATGATATTTTGATGATGATGATGAATATATTCTTGATATGAATGATTTATGGCCTTGATCTACTTTTGAGATTATTGTATATGACTTGTTGATGATTGATGTTGATGAGTAAATTCAAAATTGAGATTAGAACAAGATCTATCATGTCAAATTTATTTCTCTTATACATATCTACTTTTGAAATTTTTCATTGGTTGATAAGTGAGATTTTAGGGAGATATGTTGTTTGAAAATTTTGATTTAAGAGTAAAGCTACTTTTTGAATAAAATTAGCATATGAGTATGAATTTTGAATTGATGTCAATTGATTAATCTAATTGAAGTTTGGTTTATTTTGCTATTTGTTGGGAAGAAAGAGTCCAAAATCCACAAAAATGGTGAGAGACTCCCCTACTTGGCACTATGCGAAAGTACAGTGGTAACGAAGGACATGGGTTGAAGTCTAAAAAAGAAAAAAAAATAGAGAGGAATCTATTCACATTAACTCCGCTGTCTTTAGTAAAATTCTTTCTATTGAAAAGACATGGGTTCTGTTACATTGACTATGTGGTCAGTGTACTCTAACTTCGTCACCAGAAAAAATGTGGTAATCAAATTAGAGAATGTGAATAATGCAAAAAGAATAAAAAGTATGTATCTATGTGGATACATGCCTTCCAAAGAAAAAAAGAAGAAGAAAAATTGGTGTGGAAAAAGATTTTGGATACCCTATTCCTGTAAACAAAAGTATGATAAATTTAAACTGAAAATTGGATAAAGTCATGAGATTGAGATTCTGTCTTTTATACAAGTTGTGAAGTTTTATTTAACTAAGTGGTGGATCTTGAGAATTGAATTTAGAACATGACATATCTGTTTAAAATTTTATGATGCAATTGATGAGAATTTTTCATTAGTGATTGTATGTTAGAAATTTATTTTCCATGAGAAAGTCTATGCCTATGACCAATTTTTGAATTTTCTTGGTTTTTGCTTGAGGACAAGCAAAGTTTGAGCCTTATGTGTTTGATGACACTGAAATTTATCATAATTTCTAAGCCATTTTATTGATATTTTTGTGTCATATTCATAGACTTTGCTTATTTTTTATGTCTTTTTATCAATATTTACGGAATCTACACTCTTTTCTATTTTTGATGAATTTCATGGAAAAAAGCATGTTTTTGAGTCGATTTCGAGCAATCCAGATGCAAAATTGAATTCACAACATCAAGAGGAGATCACACGTCAAATTTCAAGCAAATTGGAGCTTCAGAGCAAATTACGGCACCCCCACTATGGCATTTACGGTACCGTAATTTGGAGTTTTTCCGGGCAGAGGATTTCGTATGATTACGGCACTACCGTAAACATAGTTACGGTGCCGTATTTTGGAGCGTTTTTGATCAGAGAATCGATGGAGTTTACGGTACTACCGTAAGGAACTTTACGGTACCGTGATTCAGGTCGATTTTCCACCCGAAAGATTGTTGACATTACGGCACTGCCGTAAAGAACATTACGGTACCATAATTCCAGAAGATTTCAACCCAAACTCGCTATCAAGATTACGGCACTACCGTAAGATCCATTACGGCCATAATTACAACGCTGCTTGCGACTTTCCCGATCAACTCCGAAGCCCGATTTTTGTGGAGATGATTGCGATCGATCCAGGCCATTAAATATGTTGCTGAAAGAAGCAATCGGGGAGCCATCAAGGAGACGAAGAGGAGCACACCAAAAGCCCTAATTTTCATCCGCCATAGAGAGAGAAATCGCCTCACACACCGCTGCCCTAGGTTTTGCCGCCGGGAAGCGTACAATGCATCTCCGGTCATGAAATTTGAGTGGAAGCTACACATAGAGGAGGAGAAGGTGCACCTGAAGTTTCAATGTGATCGGAGATCAGACGGAGGAGAAATCACTAGAAAACCGAGTGCCGCCGCTGTTCGCCTAGATTATGGCCGTAAACATCTTTACGGCCGTACCGTAATTTCTGTTTCTTCTTCTTTCCGACTTTCTTAAACATGGATTATTGTAACCTTCCCTCTATGATAGCTTAAGCTTATTTTCGGACATGGGGGAGTAATTCACTTGATTTTTTATGACTAGATGACTATATTTCATTATTTCGTTGTGTTTAATCTTAGCATGATGATTTTACTTATGTGATGATCGTTCTTGGACTCTCCATAGATCTATATTATTATTCATGTTTTAGAATTTTCGCCATTGACTGAAAAGTAATTGCTTGAGAATTTAGAACCCTAGAATTGCATGTTAGGAACCCTTTTAGGTTAGTTCTTATTTGCTTAATTCTAGTAAACTAATTGCCATGATAATAATATAAATCTAGGATTGAGTCTAAGTTTTCAAACGTGGAGATCTTGTGCAAAAGCAAAGATCAGAACGTTGGAGAACCATGAGTAAAACTAGTGTCGAGACTTGGATGCACGAAAGTGATCCTAGAGATTCCACTAGAGATTATCGACCTAGAACTCTGATGCACGAAAGTGATCCTTGATTTCTTAGTTTGATGATTTACTTGTCTTTAGCATTGGGACGACTCTTGCGCAAAAACGAAGATTTATCCCTGCATGGTTGTCTGCATGAAAGTGAGACAATCCTTTTATTAAAGTAAATTACATCTTTATCATGTTGAAATTAAACTAATGAAATCTTTATTCATATCTAGTCATAAAAATTAAAGTGAACGAAACCCTAGTCCCAGCTTCTCTCTCGGATAATTCCGTTTTAGCGCTTTAGTCCTCGATTGCTAGTTTACACTCTTTCAATTGCCTAGATAGTGAAAAATCAATTATTCGGTACTCAACAATATAGGTCTCTGTGGGATCGATATTTTCTTTATTACTTCGAGTATTCGTGCACGCGGACACTACAAGTTTAGAGACAACAAGTTTCTGGAGCCGTGTCAGGGAGTGACAATAGCCCTGTGCGCCAATACTTAGGTTTTGGCCGCGACACCTGAAGCAAGTCTACCTACATGTATTTAAAAGTGTGTCCTTTCGGATCACAACAAGTTTTTGGCACCGTTGCCGGGGACCTTAGTTTTTGTTGATATCAGAGATATTGAGCTTATTGCTAGACTAAGTGTTTAAAAGTGTGTCATTTCGGATCACAACAGCTAACTAAATGAAAACTAAGTTACTAAAAAAGAAACAAGTAAAGAAACAAAAATAAACAGGATAAAATCTAGTCTATCAATTCTTAAATCACTTCGATATTGGTTCCCTGTCCCCGACAACGGCGCCAAAACTTGATGTTGTACTTTACTGTACTACTAACCGCAAGCGTGACGGCTTTGTCGTAGTAGCACTTAAGTGTCAATCCCACGGGGACAGTGATCAAGTACCGAGTGATTACGAATCAATAGCTAGAGAATTGGGTAAATGTTTTTGGGTTTTCCAAAAATAAATGAAAATACAACTAAATACAAATGTTGGCCGAATCAAGCAAGTGAAAGTATTGGATGGAAAACAAGGTTTAGAGACATCAAAGCTTGGGGTTCATCTTGTTGGCGGATCTTAAATTCAAACAAAATAATATCATAACAATGCAATCTTAAAGCATTCAAGGAGATATCCGATGGTACAAATTACCCTCTTTCGATGGCGTAATCCGGTATCAATCTAGATTGACAACCCTCTTTCGTGGCTACCTAGATCTAGATTGATCCAATGGGTTCAAAGATATCATAAGGTTTCTCATACAAATCCTGCCCCATTTCTTGACAGCTCAGAGCATGTTCGATAAAGTAGATCTAGCGTCGCAATTCACCTTTCGGTCCTTCTTATGGCGCCTGAGAAAAGTAATTGCATGGCCAATGCAATACTAGCAGTAAAACAGCATAGATCGAATAAACATGAAATAAAATTGCATTTGCTACAAGAAAATAAGTTCAAACAGAAGATACAAGCAAAAAGATTACATCCTTATTCCGATAAAGAAGATTATGCTATCATAGCATCGATTAAGTACAAATCTATAAAGGAATAGAAGAAACTAAAGAGAAGATAGAAAAAAGAGGAAGCAAACTCTCTGCAGAAGCATTGCCACATTCCTTCAAGTCTTCTAGACTGATGTGCACCATTCCTTCCTCCGCCCTTGTTGTCGCCAAGCCTTTCTCCTTTGCAAAATCCAGTTGGCCCCCTTGAGCCCCAACTAAGTGCTAGTTTCTTTAGTGAATTTAGCCCCTTTTATCAATTCAAAATTAACTTTTGAGATGCCACAATTATATCCCTTTTAATTATCTATGTTTTGACACCAAAAACGTCCAAAATAGAGCTATAATGAGGGAGTTATGGCCATTTTAAATTTGGGCTACTAAGGGATGATTATAGGTGTAATGATGATTACAGCCATGCCTATAATGTTGACATTCATACGCTTATGGGCCATTGAATGCTCGTCATTTTGGTACCAAGAACGTCCGAAACGGATTTGTAACAGAAGAGTTATGATCATTTTAATACAGCCCATTAATGCACTTAATGCCATTACGGGTGTAATGAGATTAGGGGCATGCCCGTAATTTCTGTAGCAAAGTCCGTTTCCTCTAAAATTTTGCGGGTTGAGTTGATCTTTAACTTGACTTGAATTTTGACCATAGTATGATATCAAAGGTAGCCGATATGAACATTACGGGTAAGGTGAAATTACGGCTATACCCGTAATATCTTCTGTCGAAGTTTTTGTCTTCCGAAAGACTTCTATTGAGAAAATTAAGGGAACATCTTTGGAATATGATTATGCTTGAATAAAAATGAGCTTTTTGGGAAGTCAAATTGGGAATTACGGCCATAATACAGATTAGGGCCTTGGCCGTAATTCTAGAAATTGGTCTCATTTGAAGCCAAACTTCTTGTCAAGGTTCTTGATTCACTCGGGGACATAAATCTACTTTCAAATAGCTCAAAAAGCGAGTGAATTGTCCTGTATTCATCAAACATGACATGTAGTGAAGCTTCTGAAGAAAATCAATGAAATAAGCTGGAAAGAGATATAAAAATATAAAAATATGTCTCGATTCACAGGTAAATATAGGTCTAAAAGATTATAAAAATACGAGACATCAATTTATAACTCTCTCAAGTGACCTCAGGTATGAATTTCTTAGAGAGAACTCTACGTTTTCTTGTAATTATTAATGCAAATCTTGATGCTCATGCTTCTCAAACTATAAAAAACCCATCATATAACGGATCTTGCTGTAGTATTAGTACTGTGAATGGATTGTACTGCATACTCTAATGATAAAGAATGCCAGCTTAATAAGGAGGAGACTAATTTGCTTTTGAAGAAGCAGAAAATTCAAATGAAGAGACAAAAAAGAAAGGAGGAGTTAAAATTGCTTGATGCAGATAAGGGAAGAAAGAAATTCTTAGCTAAAGGATAATACTATTTTTGGGATAAGCCTCATATATTCAGAGATCGAAGAACAAAATAAGGAAAACATGGAGATCAACTCGAGGAGCCATTACCTAATCAGGGTTTATCTTTGGTCGAGCTAGCGATATTAAACTTAGCACTTCTTGGGAGGCAACCCAAGCACTCTTACTCTTGTTTTTCTATTTAGATTTCCTTTATTTTGATATTTTAGTACTAATCTTTGTCTTTTTGCTTTGTAGGAGTGTCAAATATTTGTTTTTCGTCGAAATGGTTGTTTTTGGAGTTTACGTTTATATTACAGCTGTAATTGTGCATCTTTTATATACATAAAGTTTTAGGGTGTAGCTGTGAAATTTTTATGCCCATATTTTTTATGCTTCCAAAAAAAAAAAAAATTTTACGAGTGAAGCCGTGAAAAGTTTCACGCCCATAATATGGTTCAGATTTTGAACAAAGTGTTTTATAGCCGTACCCATAATTTATTTCATGGCCGTAATTTTGGTTCGGCTATGTACAGAAGATTTCACGGGCGTAGCCGCAATTTATATTACGACCGTAATTCGTCCACATCTATATAAACCCTGGCCATATTTTTTAGAGTTTTCACCTGTGATTTTATTCCACTCGCGCTGCTTCTTCGAATCAAGTCTCTCCAACCTTCCAGATTGTCAAGAAACCTTCTCCAACAACTTTCTGATCATCTTTGAGCAACATTCCGGCAATTCAAAGCTTCGATTTCACTTGGAAAGTTAATTTCCGCCAGTGATTATTTTCCGTTAGCCGAGCTTCGCTGGAGCTGCCCGAACCAGTCTAAAGCTTCGATTCAACAAGGAGATCATTCTTTTGAAGGATTTGGAGACCCATTTCAGCTGATTTCACCGGATTTATGGGTTTTTCTTCACACGCATCATGTTTTTAGCCCAGCTTCACATTTTGGTAATATACTCTATTTCAAAACTTGTTTCTTCATTCCAATACACTACTCTGATTTGAATGGCACCAAGAACGCAAGTGGTATCAAAGGGAAAGGGGAAAGCTACATCCACTTCCTCAATGTTGGGAAACCCCGGGTGTCACGCCCCCGCAGAAAGCCAGCTATTCCTAGCTGTGGGTTCCCTAGGGAGATGACAATATTGATAGGAACTAAAAAACTACAATAATCAAATATCATTTATTAAATAAATAATTGAAACTTAACATCAAGAATTTTTATAACACAATCTCTTAAAATATACTATCAAAGATGTAAACAAATCTACTGAAATAAAACTAAAAGACTATCTGAACTTAGGCTGGTATCTGCTATCTACTCTAGCCCTCCCAGAAGCTAACTTTGTACCTGGAAGAGAAACAAAGTAAGTTAGCAAAATGCTAAGTAGGAATCAACAAATATGGTGAGGGAGTCAAATAACAAGATAATACAATGACTGGAACAACAGTATACAAATAATATAAGAATGTCATGTAAATCATCAAGCTTGGCCAATAAATCTCAATTATGAGCCGCAGTCATTTTCAGAGTGTTTCCACCGTTAGCTCATATAGTGGAATGACGGTGAATGTTGCGTCCAACATCTAACATTCGTAGTATTGTCCCGAGGACAACTAGCGGTGCCATAACCGGCAAACATAGCCCGATACGCGTCGGTAACTATATATCACACAAAACAGGCCACTGGAGAATAAATCATCTAATTCAGAGGTCAATATATCTTGACTTTAATATAACAAATATTCAACTGTTCCACATACTCATGTGTCAATATCATAGATACACAATTGTTCAACCATGCTCATAAGCCAATATATCAGATATCCCGATACAGCTTTGTTAACCATTCATACAGAAACAGAATATGACCAAATAAATAAGATAAACAAGGTCAATATAATTTCAGAAATAAAATAAGCAGATGAGTAAAATAGATATCAGTGTCAATCAATTCTAATATATGCATCATATGTCAAATCAAAGGAATAAGCAGCAAATCCTATAATTTTTGACATCGTAACAAAGGAATAGGATAAGACTCCTACCTCAAACGCTGTTATCATAAATTATTTTTGAAAAGCCAACAAATTGTATATCAAACGATGCTAGCTGATTATTGGATCAATCACTCTACAACATGAATTTGTATATAAACTCTATCAATAAATATTCTAACCTGAAAACCAAGACTATCAACATGTAGAACACATCTCTAAACCTAGAGAACCGGTCTTAGATCCAATGAACCAGACCTACAACTCACTGAACCAGACAGAATTGCAGTGAACCAATCAGATTTACCGGAACCAAGTCAGACCGACACTTAGAACTTAAATTACACAAAATACACATGTCATCTAAAGAACCACAGGATACCATTGGATGGGAAATTTCATAAGCTTTCCAATAGCTACCTGAACAGGAGGCTCAGATTCGACCGAATTAGAGTCGAACCAGTTTGAATTCAAGCACTAGACCGAAATTGATATTGAACCGCTCACCACTGTTGAACCAGTTCAAATTGATTTCAAAACTTAGCCGAGCCGATTTATTTTCAAATAAACCAGTCCAAATTCTGAAATTTGGACCGAACCAGCCGCCACGCAAGGCGGCTGGACTTGCGTCCGCCGCTTGCTCCAGCGAGCTCTTGAGGGGATGTCGAGCATCTGATTGACTCCAAACTTCTCTAGAAGACTTCTGAGGTCGAATAGAAGCTTCACAAATAACGACGGTGATCTTTGGACACACAGTCGAATCTCTCGCAACACCCGAAAGTATCGACGGTGGTGCCACCACCGTCGACACACCAAATGACTTAGAAACTCCATAGATCTTCACCAAAATAACACGAAAGAAAGAATACCTTTCTATGATGATGTATCGATGCCCAGAACAGAAAACTCGTGTCGTTAGAGACGCCAGAAGATTGGAACAGAAGGCGGTGCTGCTCGAACTCCGGCAACGAGTTCAAGGTCAATTTCTCCCACCTGGCGGCACTTCGAGGCTTGAAGATGCTTAAGGGTCCGCGTCTCATCCATGAGAGCAGAATCCCTCTAATATAGCCACGAGATGCATCCAGGAATAACAAGAAGGCGATGGTGACTCAATCGCCGTAAAAATCGGGGATGACGACGATGCAACTCGTCGCTCAAAGAAATCAAAAATCCAAAATAGTAAAACGTGTGTAGTTTAAGAATCAAAACGTGACTTAGCCTAGTGGTTGGGCTAAGTCCAAAATAACGAGTGGGTTGCGGGTTTGAGACCTAGCGAACGCATTTAACGTTTTTCTTTGTTTTTTTTAAAAAAATCAACTCAAACCGGAATAACAAAAATAAGTGCGATTTATTAACAAAATCGAAGGCTGGCTCAGTGGTTGGGTTCGAGTCCCCGTATGCGCAACTTAAAATTGTTATATTAAAAAACCAAATTTAAAACCTTTTAAAAACTCAAAAATAAATATAGAAAAAATCCCAAAAATTCCAAAATATAAATTCTGAATTTTCTGAAATTTATAATAATAGAAAATTTTGATCTTAGGTTATAACACCGGGAATATTTTATAAATTTTTGACATTAAACATTATAGAATACAATTGCACCGCGGAAGAATATCCCCGAAACAAGCTAGTCCCAAAAACCCAGTGAAGATCATCTTGCAAGGGGGTCGACACGATGAGATAGTAAGTACCTAGAGCAAGAGCAATGCGATGTCGAGGTAGGTGCCCAAGCATGCGCCCTCTGCAGTCTCACACACACGGATGCCTCGAGTCCTCTTCTTTCGCACTCGGTGCTAGCCTCAAGAAGAAAATCAAAGCCTTAGGGAGATCTCCAATTCACTTGCGCCAACCTTGAAGGTAGGATGCGCCAAGAGGGTGGAGGAGGAGATGAAGCCACCAAGGTCTCCTTCAACTTGCACCAAGAGGAAAGGAGTGAAGGATGCTTGCGGCCAAAGGAAGAGATGGATGCGCCAATGTTCCTTTTGCTCTCGCCCTCTTATTGTTGCTCACGCCAATTCATTCAAGTGTGTTGCTCTCGCATATGCCAAGACATATATAGAGCAAGAGGCGGTGAGGCAAAGGAGTTGGCGCAATGCTCATGAAGGATGTGGCTAGGGTTATGGGGAGGAGCAATTAGGGTTAGGGTAATGGCAAGACTCCAAGCCTTTACCGTAAACCCCTACCAATCGCCTAAGACTTGTCAAACAAGTCTCTCATGCCTCATGCGCCCCAAGCATTGCCATAGAGGCAAGCTTTCCATCTAAGGACGAAGGGGCCAAGTGCCAATAGCTTCCATAAGAAGCAAATTGCACCAAGTTATCGCCATTGAGCCCCTAGGCGCCAATAGGATAAGATATCTCCCCATTATACTCTTTTAGCCCATTAACTCTTCATGAAAACTTGTTATTGGGCCTCATTGGGTGATGAGCAAGCCCAAACTTCATTACAAATGTTGATCAAGCCACTGGATCCAATCCAATGCAACCCAAAGTCAAATTGACCTACCATGGTCAATTTCGGGTCAACCTACCAGAAATGAAGTTTAGCTCTAATAACTCTCTTCCATCTCATCAGGCCCATTGGCGTTGATGAAATCTCCCAAATAGATCTGAGTTATCTAATAACTCGATCATAAGGCTTCCCGATCAATACGAGAATTCGAGTATCAAGGTGTTGTTGTATCCCAACGAGTAGCTAGACAAAAATTTATCTATGGCGTTGCCGCCAAAAACTTGTTGTGCCCAAAAACTTATTGTGTCCGCAAGTGCATGGATACTCGAAATAATAAAAAATATTGATCTCACAGAGACCTACGTGTTAAGTACCAAATAGTTGTATTCTTACAAACTAAGCAATCGAATATGATGCAAGTAACGATAGAAAGAACACGAAATCATAGAGAAACATGGGACTAGGGTTTCATCCACCTTAATTTCAATGACTAGATATGAATAAAAGGTCGTCAGTCTAATTTCATTATGATAAAGATCTAATTTACTTCATAAAGGGATTGCCTCACTTTCGTGTAGACAACCATGTAGGGACCGATCCTCGCTTTAATGCAAGATCTATCCCAAGATGAAAATAAGTAAATCATCAATCAAAGAACTCAAGGATCACTTTTGTGCATCCGAATCCTAAGTTGAACATCTCAAGTGGAATCTCAAGGATCACTTTCGTGCATTCAAGTCTCAACACAGGTTCTACTTATGGTTTTCCAACGCTCTGATCCTCACTTTCATGCAAGATCTTCACGTTTAACAAAATAACTCAATCCTAGATTCAAATTATCAAACACGACAATTATTCTTCTAAAATCAAGAAATAAGAACTAACCTAATTTCTTACAGTGAGTGTGCCCCGTCACGGCCGTGACACGGTCACCCGAAGATGGGAACGTCGAACACGGGCATGCTCCTGGTCACGGGCAAGCCGTGCCCAGATCTGTGGATTTCAGCTACTCCCATCACGGTCGTGCTCTTGATCACGGGCAAGTCATGCCCGGCTCTGTGGATTTCGGCCACACCAAACACGGGTGTGCTCCTGGTCACGGGCAAGCCGTGCCCAATTCTGTGGACTTCGCCCACTCCGAACACGGCTGTGCTCACCATTACGGCCAGGTCGTGTCCGCCCTTGGAGATGCGTTGCAGCCCCGACGACCCCACTTCGATGTGCACCGCCCTCCCTACCATGTTGCTCTACCCCATGAGGACCCAAAGGAGCCCAACAAGGTGAAAATCTAGCGATCCCAACGCCAAAGTAAGCCCCCGGACCGTTTCTTGGGCGTCATTAGCCCTCTTTCCATCCATACCGAAGTGGCGCAGCCCAAGGGCACTACGGGCCAACCCCCTGAAGATCCAACTCCAAGTGGACCGCGTAATCTGATTAGCAACACGGCCCAAGACCGAGCCGCGACGGTGGTAACCCAGCCCACAACATCGAAGTTCTGCTATTTTGTCGCCATGTGCTCGGAGTGCATCTAAACCGCCCCCATACGAAGATGCAGGATCGTGCTACCAGCTTCAAAGAATATTAGGTACTAGTTTGTTAATTTTCGTCTTGTAGTAGCAGCTTGACCACTTTTGTGGCCTGCAAGAGTTGGTATGTGGTTAAAGTAGAGTGTCTCTTGTGTATTTTGTTTGTTCCCTCCCCTCTTATTCTATAAAAGAGGAGGTAGGGCTAAGACCGAGTGGTTCTCTTAGTGATAGGGATCTCCTGGTGAGCTAGAGTGAGCTTCCAACTTGTGTGGAAGGTGAAGTTGCTTCGCCTTCGAAGTTGTAAGAGTCGGTGACCGGTGTCTCGACTCAGCTTTCCAGCTTTATAAGAAGTAAATCCCACCATCCGGTGGGTCAGGTTCTGTTTTCCTATTTGCTTGCTTTGATAACGAGTTGGCTTTCTCCTTTCTTCTTCACCCATGGCTGTCTGTTCATTGGAGGCGTGGTATCTCTTGTCCTTGGTTTGTTTCAGCTGCGTAGACGCGCGAGCTGAACCCCGCAAAGCCGCTGTCCCCCCCCCCCCCCCAATGCAAGCTAAGCTTAAAACGCGCTAAGAGAGCTGCAGGAATTCACTAAATTTGCTACGAGGTTAGTGCGCTGTATTATTTAGTTGGGTGCCGTTCGCTTCATTCACATTTGTGTTGCCCTAATCGAACTCACCGCTATTTCGTTGTGCTTTCTACCGGATTACCTGCACTTTTTTGACGCGTTATCTGTTATAACCTTGATTTTCTTAGAAATATCAGAATTTGTATTTTTAGAATTTTAGGGATTTTTCTGGAATTTTTGGAAAATTTTTTAAGGTTTTAAAATTTGATTTTTAAAAGAAATTTGATTTGCGCTCGCGGGGGCTCGAACCCGCAATGCACCGAACTTCCGAGTGCACCATTACCTCCAGGCTATGTTTTCGTTTCTGATATTAAACCATGCTTCCTTTAATTAATTCGTATTGTATTTGAATTTATTTCAAAATCGAAAAACGCGTCCGCAGGGATTTGAACCCCGGTCGCGTGATTGCAAATGGCTCCGTCTAACCAACGAGCCAAGTTGTGTTTTAATTTAATATCGGATTTAATCGTTTTGAGTTAGCTTTAAATTTGAATTTGGGGACCGAGTCAAACGTCGTCTTCCCCGCGGATCTCGGCGATTTGCTCGCCGCCGCGTTCTCGCCGTATGGAACGCGTTTTGCCTATATATAATGGGGCTTCTGCTCTCGTGGATTCGATTCGAACCCTTGAACATCTTCACCCCTCGAAGCGCCGCCAGGAAGGAGAAATAGCACTCGAACCAGTCGCCGGAGTTCTAGCGGCGCCGCCTCGTGTTCCAACCATCCAGCGCCTCCATCGACGGTGATCTCTGTGTTCTGGGCTACGATACATCGTCGTAGCAAGGTATGTAGGCTTCTGTGAAGTTTTAGTGAAGTTCGGTTTGGGTTTGGGTATGTTTTGTGTATCGACGGCGGCGGCGCCACCGTCGATACCTGCTGTCGCTTCGGATGCTTCGACCGTGGGTCAAAAACTCGCCGAAGCTGGTTGTAGAACCTCGCCTCGTCGTCCGGAGTCTACTGGCGAAGTTTGGCAGTGATCCGATCCTTCGACGCGCCCTCGGGAGCTCGTCGGTGCAAGCAGCGGACGCAAGTCCGGCGGCCTTGCGCGGCGGCTTTCGGGCGGCGCGGGCGACGAACGGTTCGTTTTGATTTTAGGGTTCGTCCGGTTTATTTGGAAATAAACCCGGACCAGCTGAGTGGGAATTGAATTGAACCGGTTCAACAGTATTGGCGGTTCAATTTCAAATTCGGTTCAGTTCTTGAATTCTGACCGGTTCGACCCTGATTCGGTTGAATCCGGGCCGGTTCAGGTATCTGTTGGAAAGATAATGAAATTTCCTATCTAATGGTAATCTGTATAGCTTTATATGAGTTTTATATTTTGTGTAATTTAAGTTAGAAGCCTCGGTTTAACTTGGTTCAGGGTGAATTTGATCGGTTCAGTGCAATTCTGTCCGGTTCAGTGGGTTTTAGGTTCGGTTCATATGATCTGAGACTGGTTCTCTAGGTTTAGGGTTATGTTCTACCTGTTGGTAGTTTTGGTTTTCAAATTAGAATATTTATTGATAGAGTTTATGTACAAATTCATGTTTCAGAGTAGTTGATCCATTAATCGGTTTGCATCGTTTGATAAACAATTATTGACTTTTCAAGAGGATTCAGAATAACAGCACTTGAGGTAGGAATCTTACCCTACTCCTTTCTTACAGTGTCAATAATAGGATTTGCTACTTAATCATTTGACTTGATATATGATGCATATGATAGAATTAATTGACACTGATATCTGATTGCTTCGTCTGCTTGGTTTGTTTCTGAAATTCCTGTTGAACTCAATTATCTTGATTATTTGGTCATATTCTGTTTCTATATGAATGGTTAACAAACCTGTTTTGAGATATCTGAAATATTGGCTTATGAGCCTGGTTGAACAATTGTGCATCTGAGATATTGACGTATAAGTATGTAGAACTGTTGTAAATCTGTGATGATAAAGTCGTGATATATATTGACCTCTGACCTGGATGATTTATTCTCCAGTGGCCTGTTTATCTGAGTTATAGTTCCGACGCGCATCGGACTATCTGAGATGCCGGTACGGCACCGTCAGTTGTCTTGAGGACAATACTACGGATGTCAGTGTTGGACGCAACACTCCGGGCTGTTTAGGACAGTCGTTCCATTGCATGAGCAATAGTGGAAACACTCTGAAAATGAGTGCGGCTCTTAAGTGAGATCTGTTGGCCAACTTGATGATTTGCACGACATTCTTATATTATTTGTATATTGTTGTTTCAGTCATTGAATTATCTTGTTAATTGATTCCCTCACCATGTTTGTTGATTCCTACTTAGCATTTTGCTAACTCCCTTTGTTTCTCTTCCAGGTACAGAGTTAGCTTCTGGGAGGGATAGAGTAGATAGCAGATACCAGCCCGAGTTGAGATAGTTGTCTTTTGTATTTTATTCAGTTGATAAATTGGATAGTTGTATTCAGATATAATGTTATAAAACTGTAGATGTTAAGATTGGATTGTTTATTAAATAAATGATATTGGATTATTGTAGTTCTCTAGTTCCTATCAATATTGTTACTCCCTGGGGAACCCTGAGCTAGAAATAGCCGGCTTCCCGCCGGGGCGTGACATTGTCTCTTCCCTTGTCTCACGACCCTCTCCCGTTTTATCGAGCATTGTGTAAAACCCTAGAGTATGGCTTATGGACCCCCTCACCTATTACTTGCTACATCAATTCTGGTATCAGAGGACGTTGCACGTTTGATTCTTATCGTTCGCACGATCCCTCAACATCGCATTGCATATTTCTTCATCCGTTCGGTGTTTTCAGCATTTTACCTTAGTCGTCTCCCCCTTGTTTATGCATGGTGACTACGCGGTCACAAGTTATGTCGTCCCAATACACTAGAAACCATCCCCGAAACCCAACAGTCGGTTCAGCCTTCGGAAGGCGCTAACACCCGGTTAGAGTCTATGGTTGCGCTTGAGGCATGGATCGATGCGAAGCTTGATGCGCTGTTCGCGCGAGTAGACTCTCAACAAGCAAGCACACATGCCATGGTCCATCAGATTTTGGCTGGGATCCAACACCTTATTGGTCAATCCGGGTCCGCGGAGCATGGTTGCCCGAACTCGGTTAACCCTCCGGTGTCCGCGAACCCAGTACCCACTAGAGAGTTGCCCCCGATGGCCGCGCCCACACGACGGCGTGTCCACAAGGATGAATGGGGTCACTCGCGACCTCATGAGGTCCCTAGGAACCCGAGTTACGGTGATGATCCCCTCGATGAGGACGATGTTTAGGCTGCACATGGGCCCCAGCCCGGTGGTCATTTTGGCCACGCTTGGGCCGCACCTTGAACCCCAGCCCATACCCGCGTTGAGCGCCCTCGGGTGGACGATGATTTCCGTCGTTTCATTCATAACACCCCTGCACCATTCACAAGTGGTCTTGACCCCACACAGTTCTTAGATTGTGTCGAGTCTGTTGACGCGTATTTTGACCTTAGTGATTGGCCTCCGCACTCACGGGTTCGGTATGTGCGCACCTTACTTGAGGGGCCTGCACGTTTACATTGGGAAAACGTGGAGCACCAAAACGCGCAGCAAGCTCTTCCCCCGATCACTGAGTGGGCGGAGATGTGGTATCGCCTCTACGAGCATTATGTAGCCCCCTTCGTATAGGCAGCGCCTTCTTGATCAGTATAGTAGCCTACACCTAGGATCAGGTACTGTCGAGGAGTACCGTCTCACCTTCGAGATGTTGCAACTCCGTTGCAATTTGCAGGAGGACCCCGAGTAAGTTTTATCGAAATTCAAGAATGGGCTCCGTGCGGATATCCGCCGAACCTTACCCGCGCATGGATCGAAGACCCTTGACCAAACTTTTCAGTGCGCTCGAGACATCGAGCAAGACCTTCGCGTCACTGCAAGGCATAGTGACCTTGGCCCCCATAGGATATCGTTCCCCGGCAACGGCGCCAAAAACTTGTTGCACAAAATCCGCAAGCGCACGGCTTACCGATGAAGTACTTAAGATATCATTCCCACAGGGATGGATTGTCAAGTACCAAATCTTCCAATCTTTGATAGCTAAGCGATTGAAAATCTAAGTTGATGATACAAACTAAGCTAAAAGTGCAATAAAATAAAGGTCCTACAGATATGAGAGAAATCGAAAAATCGGGGTTCACCACGTTAATCAACCTACAAGCGAAATGAGAAGTACTACTTAGAAAATCTTTCGGAAACCAAGGACATGTCCCCTTGAGCCGTACCCCTCTCGAGTGCACAACTCAGCAACTTAGTTAGTCTCCTACTCTCGCGGTGGATAACTACATGAGCTATTTAGTTAGTCTCCTACTCTCGCGGTGGACTAAGCATAAATAGATCGTGTTGAAATAGGACAAGAAGATTCCCCAAGTGGTCCCTACAACTCTCGTTGGTATCAACTCTTCAAGTAGTCGAGCACACAGGATTGATCAAGGAGGATCCGTTGATTGCAATTCACCTCTCAGATTTTACCACAATCAACTAAAGTGAAAACCGATCTGGCCAAGAAATGATAAACACGAATGAAACAAACCACGATCAAATAGCCTCAAAAGATACATCCAAAAGCAATTCTTAACATTAAGACTTGTAAATCAAAAAGACGGGCTACGCCCAAATCCCGATTGAGGTTTTTATGCTAATACATATATGGTTATGACAAGTACAAGCCTTCCGATCAGCACATAAAGAAAACTGAATAAAGTAAAGATGAGAACAGAATTGAAACAAACTCCTTTCTCTCCTACTTTGATGTCTCGTATTTATATAGTCTTTAGGACCTATATTTACCTGTGAAACGAGACCTATTTTCATGCTTTTACATCTCTTTCCAGCTTATTTCATTAACTTCCTTCAGAAGCTTCACTTCTTGTCATGTTTGCTTAAATGCATGTCAATTCACTCACTTTTGGAGCTACATGGACATACATTTACATATCTGAGTGAATCAGGAATCTTGACTCGAAGTTCGGTTGTAATCGGGAGTAACCTCAGAGAATTACGGCTGAGGCCATAATCTACATCACGACCGTAATTCTCTGACAGGCTATTCGAAGGACTCGTTTCTATACGAGAATAGGTAGAAGCGATCGTAAATCTTCGACGATAACTTTTCAGATAAAGACGCCCTCGACAAGAAAATTACGGGCATGGTCATGATTCGCCTCTCGACCAAAAACTTGATATAACCGCAAGCGCACGGTTTTTATCGTGTAGTAAAAATATCGTTCCCCCGAGGACTAGTGTCAATTACCAACTAATCGTACAATCAATAGCTAAATGATTGAAGGTCTCAGATGGTGTCGCAATTCAAAGTAAAAACATAATGAAACAAAAGTCGTAACGATGAGAGAGAAATCGGGATATTGGGTTTCACCACGTCTTTGAACTTATAAGCGTAGTGAAAAGTACTACTTTCATAATCTTTAGAAAACCAACGATGTGTCCTCTTGAGCCGTGCCCCTCTCGGGTGCGCAACTCAACAACTGAGTTAGTCTCCTACTCTCGCGGTGGACAACTCCACAATCTACTTAGTTAGTCTCCTACTCTCGTGGTGGACTAAGCAGAGGTAGATCGTGTGAAACAGGACACCAGGATTCCCCAAGTGGACTCTACGACTCTCGTAATAGAGCACACAAGACTGATCAAGGAGAATGTGTTGATTGTGATTCACCTCTCAGTTGTTACCACAATCAACTAACGCGCAAAAACCGATTCGGCCGAAAATCGATAAACACGAAAGAAATATACCAAGATCAAATGACTTCAAAAGATATATCAAAAAGCCGTTCTTAACATTAACATTTATAAATCAAAAAGACGGGCTACGTCCTAATCCCGATTGAGGTTTTACGCTAGTACATACATGATTACAACAAGTACAAGTCTCACGATTAAATCGTAAAGGAAATTGAATAAAGTAGAGATGAGAAAAGAATTCAAAAAAAATCCTTTCGCTCCCCCTTTGAAGTCACCTTCCCTTCCTTGGAATGAGCTTGCGTTCTTGTCTTGCAACCAAGCCTTTAGGCTCTCACATAATCCTCCTCTCGCCTCCCTTTGATTCGGTAGTCTTGAGTCCTTTATATAGAGAAGCGGGTGGCTCTTAGAATTCCGAATTAAATTCAGAATTAAATGTCGAATTAAAAACTAGAATTAAACTCTTCATTATGGCTCTCTTAATGGTGTGTCTCTTCGTATTCGGCATTTAATTCCCATAATGACTCTTCATGGCTAATAATTGATGCTTGTAACTCCCGCATTTATGGCTTGTAACAGAAATGCATTAATTGCAGCCTCATTAATTCTCGTAACCTTCGGACGATTAATGCTCATTCGATCCGCGACGGCCAGTAATAAATTCTGGCGGCTACGGATAAATTCATGTGCTGGATGCGCGATTTCCGTCGAGAGGCAAACCACGGCCATGCCCGTAATTTTCTTGTCGAGGGCGTCTTTATTCGAAAAGTTATCGTCGAAGATTTACGATCGCTTCTACCTATGCTCATATAGAAACGGGTCCTTCGAATAGCCTGTCAGAGAATTACGGTCGTGATGTAGATTATGGCCTCAGCCGTAATTCTCTGAGGTTACTCCTGTTTACAACCGAACTTCGAGTCGAGATTCCTGATTCACTCAGATATGTAAATGTATGTCCATGTAGCTCCAAAAGTGAATGAATTGACCCGCATTTAAGCAAACACGACAAGAAGTGAAGCTTCTGAAGGAAGTTAATGAAATAAGCTGGAAAGAGATATAAAAGCATGAAAATAGGTCTCGTTTCACAGGTAAATATAGGTCCTAAAGACTATATAAGTACAAGACATCAAAATCTCCCAGACTTAAATCATTGCTTGTCCTCAAGCATAAGAGGGTAGGTGAAAAGTGGTGACCAAAAAGATGAAATCATGCCAAGCTTGTAAAATATTTTGTCCCAGGAAGATAACATTATGGGCAAACCTTTGCATGTCGGGGAATCCAAGGCAATCCTCTATTATCAGGAATAAAGGTATGAAGATCCAAATACCAAAGTTAAGAATAGGCTAACCTCCAGGAGCTGCAATAATCCTCTGTTTGAAGAATTCACTCTGATCCAGCCAAAGATATTAGTTGGAAAAACACCAATGCACCCTTATTTTTATTTTCTTCCCCTCAAAATTTATTTCTGTTTTGACTTCAACTCATGTCTTAGGTACCACTGCCAATTTTACGTAGTGCCAAGTAGAGGAGTCTTATTTTTTTTGGTTTTTTGTTTTTTTTTTTTTTTTTTTTTTTTGTTTTACTTTGAGGAGATTATAACCATAGACAAGCGCATTGATTGTTTCCAACAAGTAAGGAGAATCAGGCTGATAGAGTTTATATACCTCTACAGAAAGATCAATAGCATGCTTTGAAAGTGAAAACCTAAATCAAAAATTGGATCTATCACTCCACAATCCTTTTCCATCAAATAAGACATTGTAATAAAATTCCTGACTTGACCTAAGAATTAGAACATAATGATGTCTTCCCATGGATTCAATAAAACATGAAGCTATCGTTGATTTCCATTAAAAACAAACAGGGATTTAATCAAAATACGTCAACACTTTAAACAGAAGTATTGTAGAACTTTCAAAAGTATTGTAGAACAAAAAGTACCGTATTAAAAACAAAGTACTATAATAACCCATCATAGTAAGGAGATTTTAAAACTTCTAAAGATAAACCTTCTATCTCCCATACTTGAAAGGTGCATAGTCCCTATGCATAGCATTGAACGATCTCAAAATTTGGAGATAGGGGTGCTGAAACTCACTGTATCAGTCCTCCTCATCAGAGCTGATCTCGATCACTAAAGGACTCTCCTCACCATCAGTAGTATCGCCGAGTATCTCGGGATCGGTATCCTCATCTGGTAACTGGGTGTCACCAAATGAAGTCTCTAGAGACATCAGAATTTGCCTCTGGCTATCCTGTTCTGCAGCTATCTTCTCGAGCATGGAGCTCTGACTAAACAGGTCATGGCGAATCAGTAGTTGCCCTTCATTCTGATGTGAGAACAGTTAGTGGAGGTACTCCTCTTGGCGTTTGTGCGCATCCAGCAATTGCTTTAGTAAGGATTCAATAGTAGAGGAAGATGAGGGGTACTGACCAACAAATCCAGTGGCAACAGATGGTGGTACAGACGTAGAAGGAGATATGCGGCAGCCTTGAGGTGGAAAGTTGATTGTTGACTTTCTAGCCGTCTTCTTTTGGATTGGAGACATAATGTTGGATTAGTAGAGTTCGTAGTGGTAGACTGGCGGTGTTGTGCTAAATCTTGGAGAAGCCTGCTAGCAAATCCAGCAGTCGTGGCAGAAAATCCAGATTCTACCGCCGGTAGGAAGAAGCGTCAATGAGTGTTCGCAGTGCTGCCACTGAAGTCGCTTGGAGATGTGATGTGCGGTGGTTCCATAGTCGACCAGAGGAGTCGTCCCCGTCTGTTAAGCTGGAAAACGGCGACCAGCAGTATTTAATAGTAGAGGTGGAAGAATGGATGAAGCTGAATTGGCAGCCAATTTGCAAATTGAATCCGCTGCAATTGATTCGATGACTGCGGCCGAAATTGATGAAGGCAGCGGTAATTTTTGCAAATGGCAAACGGCTGTAATTGATTAAGCTTTAATTGACAGCTAACGGGATTGATGTGGCTGTGATTTCAATTGATGCAGGCGGCTGCAATTGATTTTGCCATTTGACTGTAAGTCACTGAATTGAACTCTCAGTAGATTTTGATTGGCGGAAATTGGATGGAGTTTCGAAAGCATGTGCATCAATTCGCACTTGGGAAATCTCGGTGGGACCTCCAGCAAATTCTTCTCCGCGTTGAGTTTCAAATCAATTCCCAAATGTTGACTTCAATTCAATTTCTCTCCACATGCGATTTCAAATTAATTCCCAAATCAACTTCTCTTTACAATCCGCCTTAAATCCCAAATCAAAGTCAACATGCGAGGTCAACCCCAAATCGAACGCCAGCCACTATAAGTGTCCAATACTATAAGATTGCCACCAACAAATTAATCCATGCTTTACAATCCGCGCACATGCATAATAAAGCACTTGGCTCCCCTATTTTTTTCAGTTAATTATGGCTGTAATGGATATTAAGGCCTGTAAACTTGTTTTTTTTCTGCAAAGTAAATAACACACATTAGAAAAAAAAATAAAATAACATAAAGATAAAGATAAAATGAAGCACTTGGGTTACCTCCCAAGAAGCGCTAATTTAAGGTCATCAGCTTGACCAATACAAAAGTGTTATGGCATTGCTGGAGGATCAGTGGCGTAATAGATGGCATGTAGACGCCTACCATTTCTCCGTTGTGTAAGTGTGCCCACCAAAGTATGTATCCAGTGTTGCAGGTGGGTCATTATCTGAATAAAAATTACATGCATATTAAAGAAAAAATTAGTGTCCTTAATGTCATCAATGATATATCCAATAATTTTTCTAACATTAAAATATGCATCAATAATTATATAGAAAGTAGAATCAGGGCATAGCAGGTCATATCTTGTATTGTTTTGAAGAGATTTAAATTCAAAAGTCAGATTTCTCAAGGTCTATGTCATCAAGTTTTGCAGGATTCACCTTATGTATGTCGATCATCATATTAGAGTCTTGTAGTTGGGAGAATGTGTTAGTATCAATTTCGGTCACCTCATCATCATCATCAATTATGTAGATGTCTAATGGATCTTTATCAGTTTGAGTGGTGCCGACTTCCTCAACTAGTTTGTCCAAGATCTCCATGTTGTAACACAATGTAAATTGCGTGTCATGATTTTCATTTATCAACCTTTGGGGAAAATAAATCGGTGGTTTATATGGTGGCGGTGGGATGTACATTGGTTCCTCTTCCTCAATTTCTTCCTCACTTAGTTTTTCTTCAATAGGATTCTCAATTATATAACTTTTTGATTCATCCTCATCTAACTCGCTATCCCTTACTTGTGGTTCCTCAAATTCGCCAATAGGTTCAGTTGAAGCAAAGTTATGTTGGGCTTCAGGGAGTAACTGGGTTCCTAACATCACAGTATGAGTTGCTAAAGTGTCCAACCTTGAGGTATAGACCTGCATCTCTTCATTATATTTGCTCAGAGCGACCAAAAAGTTTTCAAATATGGTTTCAAGTTTTGGGTGGCTCTCATAGAAGAAGGTTGGAGGGTTCTCCTAGTCTGGCTCATAGGTACAATGATACTGGTCATAGGTAAAAGAGTATTGGTCATCCTCAGGCCATGGGTTAAAGTTACTACTTGAGTGCATATTCTCAAAGTATGACTTTAAGCATGGAGGAAGTTCTACTTGGCATTCAAGAAAAGAATGTCCTGCACATCCACAAATCTCACAGAAGATATAATTAAACATTGCAGGATGTGTATTTGATGAATCAAGCATTATGTGCATTAACCAAGTGAACTATAATAGAAAGATTCAAATCAATTTCAAGGAATTTCAGATGATAATAACAAAATTTAATAATAATAATAATAATAATTACTCAGAATTAAAACTTCAAAGAAAAAGAAAAAGGAATTTTTTTTGCATGAATTTTTTATTCTATTTTATTTTACTTTTGTCTAGTCTACCAATCTTCCGATCGTGTCGATATTCACTAACTAGTCCCCGGCAACGGCGCCAAAAACTTGATATACAAAATCCGCAAGCGCACGGCTTACCGATGTAGTACTTAAGATATCGTTCCCACAGGAATGGATTGTCAAGTACCAAATCTTCCAATCTTTGATAGCTAAGCGATTGAAAATCTCAGTTGATGATACAAACTAAGCTAAAAGTGCAGTAAAATAAAGGTCCTACAGTTATGAGAGAAATCGGAAAATCGGGGTTCACCACGTTAATCAACCTACAAGCGAAATGAAAAGTACTGCTTAGAAAATCTTTTAGAAACCAAGGACATGTCCCCTTGAGCCGTACCCCTCTCGAGTGCACAACTCAGCAATTTAGTTAGTCTCCTACTCTCGCAGTGGCAACTACATGATCTACTTAGTTAGTCTCCTACTCTCACGGTGGAATAAGCATAAATAGATCGTGTTGAAATAGGACACGAAGATTCCCCAAGTGGTTTCTACAACTCTCGTTATTATCAAGTCTTCAAGTAGTAGAGCACACAAGAATGATCTAGGAGGATCCATTGATTGTGATTCACCTCTCAGTTGTTACCACAATCAACTAAAGTGAGAACCGATCTGGCCAAGAAATGATAAACATGAATAAAACAAACCAAGATCAGATGGCCTCGAAAGATATCCAAAAGTAATTCTTAACATTAAGACTTATAAATTAAAAAGACGGGCTACGCCCAAATCCCGATTGAGGTTTTTACGCTAATACATATATGGTTACGACAAGCACAAGCCTTTCGATCAGCACATAAAGAAAACTGAACAAACTAAAGATGAGAACAGAATTGAAACAAACTCCTTTCTCTCCTCCTTTGTTGTCGCCTTCTTCTTCTTGAAATGACTCACGTTCTTCGTCGCCACCGAACTCTAAGCTCTCGAGCGTAGTACCTCCTCTCTCTTATTCTCCCGAAGCCCCAACTGGGCGCTCCCTGGGCCTCTGGGCGCCTCCCGGGTGCTTCAGGGGTAGAGAGGAGGACTACGCTCGTTTCACAAGTAGAAGAGGGAGTGCCCAGTCGGGGCTTCAGGGGTAGAGAGGAGGACTACGCTAGAGAGCTCAGAGTTCGGTGGCGATGAAGAACGCGAGTCATTTCAAGAAGAAGAAGGCGACAACAAAGGAGGAGAAAAAGGAGTTTGTTTCAATTCTATTCTCATCTTTACTTTGTTCAGCTTTCTTTACGTTCTGATCGAAAGGCTTGTACTTGTCGTAACCATATATGTATTAGTATAAAAACCTCAATCGGGATTTGGGTGTAGCCCGTCTTTTTGATTTACAAGTCTTAATGTTAAGAATTGCTTTTGGATATCTTTCGAGGCCATCTGATCTTGGTTTATTTCATTCGTGTTTATCGTTTCTTGGCCAGATCGGTTCTCACTTTAGTTGATTGTGGTAACAACTGAGAGGTGAATCACAATCAATGGATCCTCCTAGATCATTCCTGTGTGCTATACTACTTGAAGACTTGATAATAACGAGAGTTGTAGAGACCACTTGGGGAATCTTCTTGTCCTATTTCAACACGATCTATTTATGCTTATTCCACCGCGAGAGTAGGAGACTAACTAAGTAGATCATGTAGTTGTCCACCGCGAGAGTAGGAGACTAACTAAATTGCTGAGTTGTGCACTCGAGAGGGGTACGGCTCAAGGGGACATGTCCTTGGTTTCTAAAAGATTTTCTAAGCAGTACTTTTCAATTCGCTTGTAGGTTGATTAACGTGGTGAACCCCGATTTTTCGATTTCTCTCATAACTGTAGGACCTTTATTTTATTGCACTTTTAGCTTAGTTTGTATCATCAACTAAGATTTTCAATCGCTTAGCTATCAAAGATTGGAAGATTTGGTACTTGACAATCCATCCCTGGGAGATATCAGAAAAAGAGTGGGAACTAGACTTAAATCAATGCTTGTCCTCAAGCATGTAAAGTAGATAAGAGTGGAAATCAGAAAAAGATGAAATCACATCAAGCTTGTAAAATATCCATGGGAGATATCATTATGAATAAATCTTAATAAGTCAGGGCATTCAAAATAACCATCTATCGTCAGGAATAAAGGTGTAAAGATCCAGAAACCAAAATCAGATAAGATTTACCTCTGCAAGATGCAGTAATCTTCTGTGTGGTATATCTACTCATTTCAAACCTAATTCGTCCAGAGACATGAGTTGGAAAAATATCAATGCACTCTTATTTGTTTTATTGTCCTCTCAATCTTTATATTGACTTCAACTCTGTTTTTAGGTACCACTGCCAATTTTTCGCAGTGCCAAGTAGAGGAGTCTGTTTTATTTTCTTTTTGTATGTACATTTTTGTTTTTTTTTTGAAATCGAGAGGAGATCACAATAATAGATTAGTGCATTGATTATTTCCAACATCTAGCAAGGAGAATCAATATTGATAGAGTGATATACTTCTACAAAAAGATCATAAGCATACCGTAAGAGGAAATATCTCAATCAAAAAGTGGATCTATCACTTCACTAACCTTATCCATCAAATAGAATAATCAAATGAAATCCTGACCTAGAACCAAGATTCAGGACATAATGGTGTCCATGGAACCAACATAAATATGAAGCTATCATGATTTCCGTTTGAAAATCAGAACAATATTAGCATGTGAAAGAGTGTAATCCAATATCTAAAAGCAAGGGTGTATCTAGCATCAAAACAAAACACAAAGTGCAGTAATTATTTAAAAAGTTTTAAAACAAGCCAAAGTAAAGTGAACCCTCTATCTCCCAGACTTGAAATATGCATAGTCCCTATGCATAGCAATGAACGAACACAAAATTTGGAGATGGGGTTGAGGAAACTCACAAAATCATTCAGTGGCATCTGTATCACAACTAATCCTCCTCCTTAGAATCTTCCTCATCATCATCACCATCTCCGCAGACCTTGAAATAGTATTTGATGAAGCGGGCGGAATGGTAGAAGAAGCAGGTATGTGCATGGTAGACTTCCGGGCTCCGATCTTACCATTGGGGGCCATTTCGTAGGAGCTGGATAGCAAGTAAATGCCGGAACCGTAAGTATCTGGAGGTGGGCAAGCTTTCTTCAGGTTCGGCAGCAGGAACAACAGGGCAGAGTGGGTCAGCGGCAAAGGATTGATGTAGCAGAGCCAAGAGAAGTCCTCGCTAGATGAAGCCGTGAAAGAGTTTGCTGCCGAGAGCTTTGGCTCAACGTATGTTAATGCCGTTCCGTCGAATGATAGAAATCGGAGAGGTGAATGTCCATTTCTTGGGCTGCTCGGTACAAAGCAAAGGACTTCTCAGCAAATTTTGTGTAGCGCGTGGATGTAGAGTAGCAGGGCTAAATCAGTTGGTGCCGATGGCTGGATGACTGTGGCAGTGGACAATAGAGAAGATATTGTTCTCGATCAAGCGGAGCGCAGAAAGGTATAAGTAGCGGGAGTAGCAAGATGAAAGAAGAGGGCGGTAAATGATGAAGCCGTTGAAGGAGATTAAGGCCGCCGAACTTGTGAATGACGAACGGTTGATTAATGCCGCTTGTAGGAGCTGCGGCGCGGAAGAGAAATCGTCGTCCCTGCAAGACCTGGAGAAATGATGGACGGCTTGGTGAAGATATGTAGACGTTGAGGGGCGGCGACAGTTTCAGCTCAGATCTGGAATAGTGATGCGGCGTTGATGATTGAGAGTGGTAACATCTTATTCCGTCAAAGCTACCGTTGAGATGGGAGCGACTTGAAGAGGGCAGCGGTGGGATTGATGTCGGGCTGCAGCGGAAGTTAGGGCAGAGGAAGCGGAAAGGGCGGCGGCGGCTTTGAAGTCACTGTTGTCGGTTGAAACTGGAAGCAGCAGAAGTTAGGGTAGAGGAAGTGAGGTTGGCGTCCGTTTTGTGGAAGCAGGATTAAAGGGGACGCCCGTAAGCCTTCGTCCAAGTGTGGAAAAAAAATTTCCACGATTTTGAGTTTCCAATCACGGCTTCACCAATTATTTAGCCCTTTCCTGGCCATAATGAATATTATGGCAACACTCGTAATTTTTTTTTTGTTTTTTTTTGTAACGGAAAGTAGCTAACTGTGAACCTCAATGAACCTGAAATAGACATGAAATGACACTCGTCAGAAATAACTAAATAAAATCAGAAAAATAAATTACTTGGGTTGCCTCCCAAGAAGCGCTTGTTTAATGTCGATAGCTCGATGAAGAATTCAGTGACTACGTTGAAGAATCAGAGAGGAGTAAGGAAACTCCCTTTTCAATTGTTGTAGGGAAAAGATAAGGCTTCAGACGTTGCCCGTTGACTTTGAATGCTCCGAACTGATCACTATAGATGTCGATCGCTCCGTATGGGTAGATTTTCTTTACTACATATAGACCAGTCCATCTTGATCGCAACTTTCCAGGAAATAATCTGAGCCTCGAATTAAATAATAGGACCAGATCTCCGACTTCGAATTCCTTCGGCACTATACGCTTGTCATGAAACCGTTTCGTTCGTTCCTTATAAATTTTTGCATTCTCGTACGCCTCTAGTCGTATCTCATCCAATTCGTTCAGATCCAATTTTCTCTTCTCACCAGCTGTCTTGAAATCATAGTTTAAAGCTCTTATCGCCCAGAACGCCTTATGTTCCAGCTCAACTGGAAGCTGACAAGACTTCCCATATATCATCTGAAATGGAGACATTCCTATAGGAGTCTTGAAAGCAGTTCGATAGGCCCATAGACCATAGTCCAATTTTAGGGCCCAATCTGTTCTCGCAGTCGAAACAGTGCGTTCTAGAATTCTTTTCAGTTCACAATTTGTTACCTCGACTTGTCTGCTAGTCTGTGGGTGATAAGGTGTTGCAATCTTGTGATGCACCCCATACTTTTTCAGTAGAGCAGCAAATCGTTGTTCGATGAAATGTGATCCCCCATCGCTTATCAGCACCCGCGGCACACCGAATCTTGGAAAGATAGTCTTCTTCAGCATCTATATCACAACTTTAGAGTCATTGGTCGGTGCGGCTGAAGCTTCTACCCACTTTGATACATAGTCGACGGCCACCAAGATGTACTTCTTTCCACAGGACGATGGGAAGGGTCCCATAAAATCTATCCACCACACGTCGAATAATTCAACCTCTAAAATATTTTGTAAGGGGAGTTCATCGCGTTTCGAAATGTTGCCACTTCTTTGGCAACTATCACAAGTCAAGATGAAATTTCGAGCATCTTTAAAAATACTGGGCCAGTATAATCCGGATTGTAGTACCTTAAATGCAGTCTTTGTAGCGCTGGCATGACCTCCGTAAGGGGAAGAATGACAGTGCTCAAGAATATCTGGAACCTCATCCTCAGGTACACAACGTTGAAATAGTCCATCGGCGCATCGCCAAAAAAGATACGGATCATCCCAGTAAAAATGTCGCATGTCGGACAGGAATTTCTTCTTCCATTGGTATGACAAGTCAGATGGAAAAAATATCAGAAGCCAAATAGTTAACGAAATCGGCGTACCAGGGTGCGTCTTGTACAACAATTCTGAATAACTTCTCCTTAGGAAACGTATCATCAATTTCCAGATCGTCAGAAACATCATTTTCTTTGTCTAGAAGCAAACGTGACAAATGGTCGGCCACCACATTTTCAACTCTCTTCTTATCTCTTATCTCCAAATCAAACTCTTGAAGGAGTAATATCCATCGTATCAGTCGTGGTTTTGCGTCCTTTTTGCTCATCAAGTACTTGATTGCTGTGTGGTCTGTGTAAACAATAACTTTTGAGTCAATCAAGTAAGAACGAAATTTGTCAAACGCAAAGACGATGGATAAGAGCTCCTTTTCTGTTGTCGCGTAATTGATTTGCCCTTCGTCTAAAGTGCGGCTAGCATAATATATCACATGAAGCTTTTTATCTCTTCTTTGCCCCAAAACAGCTCTGATGGCAAAGTCGCTCGCGTCGCACATTAGCTCAAAGGGTAAGGTCCAATCAGGCGGTTGAATAATGGGTGCGGAAATCAAAGCTTTCTTGAGCTTCTCAAACGCCTGCAAACAGTCATCATCAAAACAGAATTCAGAGTCCTTACAGAGCAAATTGGTCAGTGGTCGGGCTATTTTCGACAAATCTTTAATGAATCTTCTGTAAAATCCGGCATGTCCGAGGAAACTACGGATTCCTTTGACTGAAGTTGGTGGATTCATCCTTTCGATTACTTGTACTTTAGCCTGGTCCACCTCTATCCCGTGTTCTGAAATAAGATGTTCTAATACAATCCCCTCTTGTACCATGAAATGGCAATTTTCCCAATTCAGAACAAGGTTTACTTCCTCGCATCGCTGTAAAACTTTAGACAGATTAGCTAAATAGGATTCGAAAGATCGACCATATACCAAGAAGTCATCCATAAAGATGTCCATGAAATCTTCATTATAGTCGGAGAAGATTGCCATCATGCATCGCTAGAACGTGGCCGGAGCGTTGCATAATCCAAATGGCATTCTTCTGTACGCAAATGTTCCGTATGAACAGATAAAAGTCATTTTTTCTTGATCCTCAGGATGAATTGGGATCTGCAGAAAACCAGAGAATCCGTCAAGAAAGCAAAAATAAGCATTATGGGCAAGACGCTCGAGTGTTTGATCGATAAAGGGCAGAGGAAAGTGGTCCTTTCGCGTTGCTTTGTTGAGTTTCCGGTAGTCTATACACATTCGCCATCCGCTTACAGTACGGACCGGAACTAGCTCATTCTGCTCGTTCTTGACAACTGTTAGTCCGCCCTTCTTTGGCACGACGTGGATAGGGCTTACCCATCGGCTGTCCGATATTGGGTAGATGACTCCTGCATCTAGAAGTTTCAAGATTTCCTTTTTCACAACCTCCTTCATACTTGGATTGACTCGTCGTTGAAACTCCACGGAGGGTTTACTTTCCTGTTCCAAGAGAATCCTATGCATACAGACAGATGGGTCAATTCCTTTGATATCATCCAAGGAATAGCCTATGACCTTTTTATGAAGTTTAATTTCTGCAAGTAATTGCTCTGTCTGCACTTCGGTCAAGTTTGCATTCACTATCATAGGCAAGGTAGATTCATCATCCAAAAATTCATACTTCAAATTTTGAGGAAGGGATTTTAATTCGATTTTTCTTACCTCGCTTACCTGTGATGACGTCTGGTCGAGATGCTCAGCCTTTGTCTTATGGGGGATTATTTTTTCTACTGAGTCTATCATTTTTGTGTAAGCCTGGGCTTCTTTATTTTCCTCAGCATTTGGACACTCCAAAAGGCAGACTTCCAGTGGGTCTTTATGAGTTCCTTCAGATATGGGATTTTCTTGATCAACAACATTCTCAACAACGTCCAAGCTACAACAAGAACCTGCGATAGAAGGGTGTTTCAGGCTTCGTGCCAAATCAAATTCGATAGCCTCCTTACCGATGTTTAAGGCTAATTTTCCGTTCTTCACGTCGATGACTGCTCCGGCAGTCGCAAGAAATGGCCTTCCAAGAATTATCGGTAATTTTGCGTCCTCCTCCATCTCAAGTACGACAAAGTCGACTGGAATGAAGAAATCTCCGACCTTGATTGGGACGTCTTCCAGTATTCCTGCCGGCTTGCATACTGAGCGGTCAGCTAGTTGCAGAGAGATTGGTGTTGCTTTTACATCGCCAATGTCCAGTTTCCTGCAGATTGAAAAAGGCATTAAACTGACACTGGCGCCCAGATCACATAATGCGTGATCAAAAGTCAGATCCCCAATTTTGCACGGAATTGAAAAGCTGCCCGGATCTTTCAATTTCTCCGGAAGTTTGTTTTGAATAATGGCACTGAACTCTTCAGTAAGCGCCACTGTACCAGGTTCTTCTAACTTTCGCCGGTTTGAAAGAATGTCCTTCAAAAATTTCGCGTATGTGGGCATTTGTGTCAGTGCTTCAGTAAAGGGGATGTTGATATATAATTTTTTCAAAATTTCTAAAAATTTTCTGAACTGTTTATCCAGCTTTGCCTTTTCCAGTCTTTGTGGGAATGGAATGGGTGGCTTATAAGGCGGTGGTGGAACATAAGCTGGTTCTTTCTCATAATCATCTTTTTCCTCCTCACTTGATCTCTCGGGTTCGGGTACATGACTGGTAGATGCGTCAAGGCTCAGGTTGGAATCAGGTACTTTCGGTTCCTTCAGTTGCTTACCACTACGAGTAGTGATTGCACTGCAATTCTCTCGTGGGTTCTGTTCGGGTTGGGAAGGTAACCTACCTGTGGGTCTAGCCAAACTAGTGGCTAAGTTTGCCAATTGGATATCAGCCTGTTTGTTGTGGGTCTCAATGGAGTCCAGTCTAGATGACATATGACGCATCATCTCATTAACACTCTCATTGGTTTTGGTCTGAGAAGAGATAAAAGTCGAGGTTTGGGAGATAAAGTTTTCCATGATAGCTTCAAGTGAGGTCTTTTGAGGTTGTGGTGCAAATGGTCGAGGTTGGAATCCAGGTGGTGGTCTGTAGTTCGATTGTGGAGCAGGATTGGGGTTGTTCCTCCAAGAGAAGTTAGGGTGGTTTCTCTAACCAGGATTGTATGTAGTGGAGTAGGGATCATTTTGTGGTCTTGGATTTTGGTTCCCTACAGCATTAACATATTCTTGTTGGGGTTCAGAGGGTTGAGAAATGACTAACTGGCAATTAGCATGGTTGTGCCCCGTAATTCCACATATCTCACATACAGAAGAAGTAGAGCTAGAGTCGACAGAATTGACATGCATGGAATCAAGTTTACGAGATAATGAATCAACCTTGGCTGCTAGAGAACTTAAGGCATCGAGTTCATACTTACCTGGCGCAGCGACCCTAGATGATGTACCTCGTTGTTCTCCAGCTCATTGGTTGTGATTCAATGCCATGTCCTCCAACAGATTCATTGCATCATCAATCCTTTTATTCATGAGTGCTCCTCCAGCGGCTGCATCTACAGTAAGACGCGTATTATAGTTAAGACCATGGTAAAATGTATGAACAATTACCCATTTTTCCAAGCCATGGTGTGGGCATAGTCGTTGAAGCTCTTTGAATTGCTCCCAAGCTTCATACAGAGATTCCCCATCTTTTTGAGTGAAACTAGTGATCTAGTTTCGTAGTTGGACAGTTTTGCTCGGGGGAAAGTACTTTGAAAGAAACACCTGGGAAAGTTGTTCCCAAGTTGTAAGCGATTCAGGTTGGAGAGAATATAGCCAGTTTCGAGCTCTATCCCGCAGAGAGAATGGGAAGAGTCGTAGTTGTAGCGCGTCGGCAGAAACTCCATTCATTTTTGTCGTGTCACAGAACTCCAGGAAAATTGAGAGGTGCATATTCGGATCTTCAGAAGGTAGGCCTCCAAATTGGTTCTGCTGAACCATCGATAAGAGGGAGGGCTTTATCTCAAAATTAATAGCCTCCACTAGAGGTCGAGAAATACTTGAGTGAAGACCCTGCACATTCGGAGCAGCAAAATCCTTCAGAGTTCTATTGTCGTTTGCCATCGTCAGATCGATAGGAATAGGTTCAATAATCCTCGATGCTTCTCTAGCACTCAATTCCTTTAATAACCTTCTACGATGGAACGTCCTTTCAATTTCTTGATCAAGTTCGTACAGATCTTCAAGTCCACCTGATCGTAAACCTCTACGCATATAACAGTTAAGCTCAAATAACAGAGTTAGAGAGAAAAACAAAAACAAAGACACAAAATAAGGACAAACAAAACAAAGAAACAAAGAAGCAAAAGAAATAAAATGTCTAGTCTACCAATTGTTAAATCTCTTTGATATTGATTGTCTGTCCCCGGCAACGGCGCCAAAACTTGATGTGTACTATACTAACATACAACTAACCGCAAGCGTGACGGCTTTGTCGTGGTAGTATTAAAGTGTCGATCCCACAGGGACAGTGTTCAATTACCAAGTGATTCTGAATCGATATCTAGACAATCGATCAAGTGATTTGAAATTTTGAAAGTAAAGCAAATATAGCCAAAAGTAAATCGAATCCGGCAACGGAAAGCTTTGAGGAGAAAACAAGGGTTAAAGATATCGGAATGTCGGGTTCATCTCGTTGTTGGATCTCAAATTCAAATAAGTAAAAATTATAGCAAAGCAAATTTTAAAAGTGTTCAAGGAAGTATCAAAAGGTACAGATTACCCTCTTTCGACGGTGTAATCCAGTACCAATCTAGATCGGTGTCCTACTTTCGTGGCTCACTGTACCTAGATTGATCCAATGGGTTCAGAAATACTATAAAATTCCCCATACAAATCCTGCCCAATTTCTTGACAGGTCAGAGTATGATCGAACTAGCAGATCTAGCGTCGCAATTCTCCTTTTGGTCCTTCTTGCGACGCCCGAGAAAAGAAATTACGTGATCAAGGTAATTCTAGCGATAAAATGGCATAGAATGAATAAACACAAAGTAAAATTTGCAATTGCTTTGAAATGTCAAGTTTGAGAATGAGATACATACAACGAGACTACACCCTTAGTTCCGACAAAAGATTTACGCTATCATAGCGTCGTTTAAGTACAAATCTCTACACGAAGGAGGAAATATAAGAAAGACTTAAAGATAAAAGACTACAAACTCTTCTAAGAGGGTTGAAATCTTCTTCCTCCAAGCCTTTTGGAATGGATGCACAAGAGAACTCCTTCTCCCAAACTTTCTCCAAAAACTTCACACCAAGCCAAGACCCGTCGCCCCTTCCAAGCCAGATTTAGCCCCTTTTTATCATTTCAGAGGTGCCCTTTGATATGCCAGCATTAAAGCTCTTTTAATTAGCTACTTTTTGACACCTTAAACGTCAAAAACGGAGCTATAATGACAAAGTTATGACCCTTTTAAAGTTTAGGCTGCGCAAGTGAGATTATGGGTGTGATGAAGATCACGGCCATGGCTGTAATGTCGGTGTTGATTCTCTTCAGCTCCTGAAACGTCTATGCACTTGTGGGCCATTAAAATCGCTTCGTAATGACATAAAAAACGCCCAAATCGGAGTTGTAACGGAAAAATTATGACCTATTTCTTGCAGCCCTCCGATACACTTAATGCTACCATTACGGGTGTAATGAGGATTATGGGCATGGCGGTAATCTTTGTAGCGAACTCCGTTTCGTCTGAAATTTTGCGGGTGAGTTGACCTTTGACTTGTCTTTGATTCCGGCCATAGTTTGACATCAGAAGTTGCCGGTGTAAATATTACGGGCAGGCTGAAATTACGGCTATACCCGTAATGTTGTCTGTCAAAGATTTTATCGTCCGAATGACTTCCGATGAGAAAATCGAAGGCACGTCTTTGGAGTATGATTAAGCTTGAGTGAAAATGGACTTCTTGAGAATTCAAACAGGAAATTATGGCCATAATGCAGATTATGGCCTCGGCCGTAATTATGGAAATTAGCTCCGTTTGAAGCGAAACTTCTCGTCAAGGGTCTTGATTCACTCGGGAACGTAAATATACCTCCAAATAGCTCCAGAAATGAGTGAATTATCATGTATTTATCAACATGACAAGAAGTGAAGCTTCTGAAGAAAATCAATGAAATAAGCCAGAAAGAGATGTAAAAAGCATGAAAATAGGTCTCGTTTTACAGGTGAATATAGGTCTAAAAGACTATAAAAGTACGAGACATCAGACATCGAGCAAGACCTTCACGTCGCTGCAAGGCGCAGTGACCTTGGCCCCCACAGGCGTCCTCATGCGGGCGGTCCCCCGCAACCCCACCCGCGACTTGAGCGTTCGGAGCCTTGTCCGGACCCGCGACCTGCACCCCCGGCCCATCAGCCCCTTAGACGCCCACTCCCTGAGGCTTCGCCTTCTCGGCCCACTTGGGAGGAGAAGGGCAAGGCCCTAGCAGTCGGAGCCTCTAGCCGTATTACCTGCTACAACTATTTGCCGCCGGGTCACATGTCACGTGAATGTCCCAAGAAACCGGCTCGAGCCGACACGGGTCTGGCTCGCATCGCCACCATAACCCCCGCTGAGCACGATGTTGAGGCGGAGTGTTACACTAGTGGTGAGGAGTCGGGTCCATCCACACTTGTCGTCCATTGCAACCTTGTGCAGCCAGCGCCTACCGAGGATTTGAGGCGCTCGGGCATTTTCACGACTTATATTAAGCACAATGGACACTCGTGTAAGATCGTCATTCACGGTGGTAGTAGCCTGAACGTGGTCTCTCGAACCGTGGTCATGCGTTTTGGCCTTCCCCTGGAACCCCACCCGAGACCTTACTCTATCGCCTGGGTCGATACAACGAGCCTTCCGGTCACCCAACAATGTCAGGTTCCCATCGCATTTGGGAACTATCATGAGAAGGTATTGTGCGATGTTGCGACTATGGGCGTCGCCCACGTCCTCCTTGGCCGCCCATGGTTGTACGATAGAGACATAGTCCACTATGGCCGGTCGAACACTTATGTGTTCGACCACGATGAGCAGAAGATCCGCCTGATCCTAGCTCTTCCTAAGGAGCTTCGTGCATCCACCTCCAAGGGTTTGATTACACCCTCGGCACCTGCCCCTCCGCCTTCCCCCATGGTCTCCCTCATGCGCATCCCTGCATTGGTTCACGAGGCTCATTCGGCCAAGACCGTCTACGCGCTCATGGTGTGCGAAGTGCAGGACCCTGTCCCTTGCCCGGATCCAGCACCTCCTGTTGAGGTGTCCGCCCTCCTTGCCGAGTTTAGTGATATCAGCCCCGAGGATTTGCCTCGTGGCCTTCCCCCGGAAAGGGAAATTCAGCACACGATTGACCTCCTCTCGGGAGCACCCCTCCCTAACTTGCCCCATCATTGCCTTAACCCTGCGGAACACGCTGAGTTACAGCATCAGGTGGATGGTCTCCTCACTAAGGGGTACATCCGCGAGAGTCTCAGCCCTTGCGCCGTTCCCGTGTTCCTCACACCCAAAAAGGATGGGTTGTGGCGCATGTGTCTCATAGCCGCGCTATCAATCAAATCACTGTCAAGTATTGGTTTCCCATTCCTCGGCTTGACAACATACTGGATTTGATATCCGGCATGTCATGGTTTTCCAAGCTCGACCTTCGGAGCGGATATCACCAAGTCCGCATTCGCAAGGGCGATGAGTGGAAGACGGCGTTCAAGACTAAGGATGGTCTCTACGAATGGCTTGTCATGCCATTCGGGTTGTCCAATGCCCCCTCTATGTTTATGCGCTTGATGAGTCAGGTCCTCAGGCCATACATGGGCAAGTGTTTGGTCGTCTAATTCGACGGAATTCTGATCTTTAGTCGGACCCGCGATGAACACTTGTAGCATCTTCGCTCCACTTTTGACCTCCTGCGCAAGGAGCGCCTCTTCCTTAACACGAAGAAGTGCGCCTTCCTGACCAACAGCGTGCATTTCCTTGGATACATTGTGTTCGACCAAGGTCTGTCCATTGACCCTGCGAAGGTTGAGGCCATCCGGCATTGGCCCGAGCCTCGCACCGTGACTGAGGTCCGTAGTTTCTTGGGTCTTGCGGGGCTTTATCGCAGGTCCATCCGTGGGTTCAGCACCATTGCCACCCCCTTAACCCAGCACCTCTCAAAGGACGACATTGAGTGGACCCCTGCTGCTCAATGGGCTTTTGACGCCCTTAAGGACGCCCTGACCACCGCTCCTGTCTTGCGCCTCCCTGATTTCTCGAAAGTCTTTGACGTAGCGTGCGATGCCTCCGGGTCTGGCATCGGAGGATCCCTTAGTCAAGAAGGCCATCCCGTGGCTTTCTTTAGTGAAAAACTGAACGCGGTTTGACAGCGTTACTCCACGTACGACAAAAAGTTCTACGCGATCGTTCAGTCCCTCCGGCAATGGAGGCATTACCTCCTCCACCGCGAGTACGTGTTGTATAGCGACCATCAGGCCCTCTCCTTCCTTAATGCCCAAAAGAAGTTGGGCGCCCGCCATGCTAAGTGGGTCGAGTACCTACAACAGTATTCCTTCGCGATCAATCACAAGGCGGGTAAGGAGAATGTCGTCGCGGATGCCTTGAGTCGCATCCGGACCCTCTTATGCGTGATGCACACTCGCATCAATACCTTTGACCATGTCAAAGAAGAGTATGCCACTTGCTCTGATTTTGGCACCATCTACGCCACTTTGACCGAGTCCACCAACCCCGACTCCCCCTACCAATTGTGCGAGGGTTACCTCTTCCTGGGGAATCGGTTGTGCATTCCCCGTTCTTCTCTTCGAGATCATCTTTTGCTCGAGCTTCATGCGGGTGGCGTCGCCGGCCATCATGGCCACGACAAGACCCTTGAGATGGCGGAGGAACGCCTCTTTTGGCCTTCCCTCCGTAAGGACGTTGAGCGCATTGTGCACCATTGCGGTTCGTGCCAGTTGTCCAAGCCCCGCCCTTCGAACACGGGTCTCTACACCCCTTTACCAGTGGCCAGCGGCCCGTGGCGCGACCTGAGCATGGACTTTGTCCTTGGGTTGCCTCAGACCGCCTCTCGCTTCGATTCGATCTACGTCGTTGTTGATCGGTTTTCGAAGATGGCCCATTTTATCCCTTGTTCGCGCACAGCGGACGCTTCTCACGTCACACATCTTTTTGTCCAAGAGATCGTGCGTCTCCATGGCCTTCCCTCCACCATCGTGTCCGATCGTGACACGCGTTCTGTGAGCCACTTCTGGCGCTCACTGTGGGCCCTCTTGGGCACCACTCTGAAATTCTCCACGGCCTTTTATCCCCAAACCGATGGGCAAACTGAGGTCGTTAACCGCAGTTTGGGCAATCTTCTCTGTTGTCTCATCGGGGACCATCCGAGGTCTTGGGATTCCATCCTACCCATGGTCGAGTTTGCGTACAATAGTGCTTCTAATAGGTCTACGGGTCTTAGTCCCTTCCAGATCGTTTCGGGCCATCAGCCACGTAAACCTATAGACCTGCATGACCTTCCCATGGAGTCTCATCTCTCCCCGCATGCATATTCCTTTGCCTAGCATATTGCTAGTCTGCATGATGAGGTCCGGCGTCGTATCTTTTCGGGCAACATTGATAATGCAATGAAGGCCAACAAGCATCATAGGCCACGTCATTTCTTTGTAGGTGAGCTGGTGAGGGTGTGTATCCACCCCGAGCGTCTATCCAACAGGGCGCATTTTAAGATTCAGCCGCGTTACATGGGACCTTATGCGGTGATGCGGCGGATCGGCTCCAACGCCTACGTTCTGGACTTGCCCGAGGACATGGGGATCCACCCCGTCTCCAACGTAGCAGACCTCCTCCCCTTCCATGGCCCTTTGGAGGACCCATCTGACCCCGACGACCCGCTGCCCCCTAGTTCTCTGAAGGAGAACTCATCAGATCACGCAGCGGAAACTGATGCAAGAGCAAACGAGCCCATGAACACACTTGAGGGCGGCCCAATCCCTCCAAAAGACACTTGGGGAGATTCCCCAGGACCCCAAGAATTTTCCTCAGAATTTTCAGCTCAGTCAGAGTTCCCCAGACCCCGACACGGCCAGGCCGTGCGCCTCGTCACGGTTGTGACACGGTCGCCTGAAGACGCGGACGCCGAACACGGGCATGCTCCTAGTCACGGGCAAGCCATGCCCAATTCTGTGGATTTCAGCAACTCCCATCACGGTCGTGCTCCTGATCACGGGCAAGCCGTGCCCGGCTCTGTGGATTTCGGCCACACCGAACACAGGTGTGCTCCTGGTCACGGGCAAGTCGTGCCCAATTCTGTGGACTTTGCTCACTCCGAACACGGCCGTGCTCACCATCATGGCCAGGTCGTGTCCGCCCCTAGAGATGCGTTGTAGCCCGGACGACCCCACTTCGATGTGCACTGCCCTCCCTACCATGTTGCTCCACCCCATGACGACCCAAAGGAGCCCAACAAGGTGGAAATCCGGCGATCCCAACGCCAAAGTAAGCCCCCGGACCATTTCTTGGGCATTATTAGCCCTCTTTCCATCCATACCGAAGTGGCACATCCCAGGGGCACTACGGGCCAACCCCCTAAAGATCCAACTCCAAGTGGGCCGCGTAATCTAATTAGCAACACAACCCAAGACCGAGCCGCGACGGTGGTAACCCAGCCCACAACATTGAAGTTCTGCTGTTTTGTTGCCGTGTGCTCGGAGCGCGTCTAAACCGCCCCCGTACGAAGATGTAGGATCGTGCTACCAGCTTCGAAGAATATTAGGTACTAGTTTGTTAATTTTCATCTTGTAGTTGCAGCTTGACTACTTTTGTGGCCTGCAAGAGTTGGTAGGTGGTTAAAGTAGAGTGTCTCTTGTGTATTTTGTTTGTTCCCTCCCCTCTTATTCTATAAAACAGGAGGTAGGGCTAAGTGTTGAGTAGTTCTCTTAGTGATAGGGATCTCCTGGTGAGCTAGAGTGAGCTTCCAGCTTGTGTGGAAGGTGAAGTTGCTTCGCCTTCGGAGTTGTAAGAGTCAGCGACCGGTGTCTCGACTCAGCTTGGTTTCCAGCTTTATAAGAAGTAAATCCCACCCTCCGGTGGGTTAGGTTCTGTTTTCCTATTTGCTTGCTTTGATACCGAGTTGGCTTTCTCCTTTCTTCTTCACCAACGGCTGTCCGTTCATCGGAGGCGTGATATCTCTTGTCCTTGGTTTGTTTCAGCTGCGTAGACGCGCGAGTTGAACCCCGCAAAGCCGCACTCCCTCCCCCCCCCCCCCCCCCAACGCAACCTAAGCTTAAAACGCGCTAAGAGAGCTGCAGGAATTCACTAAATTTGCTACGAGGTTAGTGCGCTGTATTATTTAGTTGGGTGTCGTTCGCTTCATTCGCATTCGTGTTGCCCTATTCGAACTCGCCGCTGTTTCGTCGTGCTTTCTACCGGATTACCTGCACTTTTTCGACGCGTTTTCTATGGAACCAATTTGGTGGTGAAGATAAGGAAGATGATCAAGACAAGCCCATGGGGGAAGCTGCTCCAGATGAGGAGGATGACAAGGAGACATATACCGACGCCGACGATTAGTGCTTTGTGAGTATCCCTTGACCTTCATGCTTGTTCTTTGCTTTATTACATTAAGAGTGATGCAATCTCTTTTGTAGGGAAGGATGAACCATTAGGATTCATTGCATCGGCTATTTTTATGCTCTCCTCGGTTGTTGTGATGTTTTAAATGTTGTTTTTAGATGGGTTGTATAACCTTATTACACTCTTGACTTGATGATGATGATGATGTAATTTGGCACCATGTGTAGGTGCAATTTTGATGATAGAATTGATAATTGTAAAACCTATAACTTGATGATGTTTGATGTGTATTTCTTAGTTGTGTGGATTTATTTTATGAGGATATGTGTTTTCTTAACTAAATTTGGATGGATGTATGGTTATAATGATGTGTTTTTGTTGAAGAATGTCTATATATATCAACGTCTGTGAATGAAGATATGCTCCTTATGTAAAGTTTATTTCTTCAACATATATCCTCTCATTTTAATTTTTATCAATTGATGCATGAGATTTTGGTAGATATGCTGTTTGATGAATATAATTTGAGAGTGAAACAATCTTATTCAAATAAAATGAGTATATGAGTATGATTTGTTGAATTAACATTGATTGATTTGCCTAATTCATATTTGGCCTATTACGCTATTTATTGGGAAGACAAAATCCAAAATCCAGAAATAAAAAAAAATGAAGAATGACTCCTCTACTTGGCACCGTGAAAAATTAGCAGTGATATCGAAGACAAAAGTTGAAGTCTAAATAAAAGTATGTATCTATGTGGGTACATGGCAAAGAAAAATTATTTGGCATGGACTCTTCTATCTTAGGCCATGAATTACAATTCTTCTAAGCCAATAAGGTATGAATTCTAATACATTGGCTATATGGTGGATGTACTCTAAACTCGTCATCAGAAAAAAGGTGGTATTCAATTTAGAGAATGTCAAAAGCAAAATAAATAAAAAAAAAAAAGAGAGAAGAGAGAAAGAGAAAATTATGAGTGGAAAAATATTTTGGATATCCTATTCCTGTAAGCAAAAGTATTATAGGATTAGACTGAAACAAAAGTGAATTCATGAGATTGAGGTTCTATTCAACATATAAGTTGTCAAGGTTTATTTGACTAAGGATGTGAATCTTAAAGATTAAATTCTGAGGACGGTATATTTATTTGGAATTTTGTGTAGCATGAGGTGAAAATTATTCATGAGTGATTATGTTCCAGAAATTTATTTTTCATAAGAAAGTTATATTTTTCATACTCAGAATTGTTCTTTATTCTATTTATTTGCTTAAGGACAAACAAAGTTTAAGTCTAGGAAGATTTAATGTATCGTATTCATATAGTATTTTTACTATAATTTTTATACATAATCTCTCCTATTTTTATCATATTTTTACATAATTTGACTTAAATTCTTTTTTTTTTTTGGATTCTTCACTTCTCTTTGCTTTTATCAAATTTTAGGAGAAAACCACCAAATTTTGATGGATTTTGAAGAATCTGAGTGCACATATGAATTCCAAACATCGAAACAAAGCTACCCATCAATTTTCATGCAAAATGAAGCTCAGATGGAAATTATGGGCCCCCCATAATTTATATTATGGCTGTAATTTGAAGAGAAAGCACGACCATATTTTTGGAAAGCATATAAACAATTACGGGCAAGACCGTAATTTATTTCACGACTGTAATTCCTTGATGATCTTCCACAGAGAGGATTACGGTAATGCAGGGTTACCCGTGATTATTTTCACAGCTGTATTTTCCTGTAAAATTCATACAAAGAAGATTCCGGCCATGCAGACTTAGCCATAATATATTTTATGGCCATAATTCCTTGACAAGAACACATAGAAATAATTACAGGCGTGACTGTAATTTATTTTATTTCACGGCCATAATTTCATCTGCCAGTTCCGAGTTTGACTCGGTTTCTCACTCGATTTGATTCCTTTTCATGCCGAATTTTGGGGGAAACCTAATTGAATGGTGGAGAACTATATAAGGGAGCTTTAGAGTGATTATTGGGACCTTTTGGCCAATTTTCAAGGAGGGTTCGAAACTTAGGGCGAACGACGACGATCTTCATATTCTGACTGGAAAAGCTTCGTTTTTCTAGTGAGTTGGCGACAATCTCCATCAAGGAGCCTTAATTCTCATCTTTCTTTGTCGATTCCATATTTATTTGCCAATCTTGTAATCAAACATGGATTTTTAGATCATGAACATGTACAACATGGCAGAGTAATTTGCTTGTGTTAATTACATGACTTAAGGGTGCAGCCCTCTTGTTTTCATGACTTAATTATTTACTATCCTTTTATGATGTAATTTGCTTGTGTTAATTACATGTTAATTATTGGCCATGATTTGCATGTCTTAGATGTTGCAAGAAGTACTATGAGGTGAATTGTCACGTCGGATCTACAATATTTGGACAAGTTGATTTGAACACAAGAGTAGTTCGAATTAGCTTGAGGGACTTTATTGATTTGTCAAGAACTCATTGGGTTTATCTCGAGTTAATAACCATAAGAGTAGGGGATTAATTCGGATAAACACCAGTTTGTACTGCAATAGCGGTAATCTGTACATGCGGATAAATCGCCTTCAACACAGTAAATCTTTCTTAAGATACTTTTAATTATAAAAAGTCATGAAACATAGAGTGGTGAACCCTAAATCCTGAATTTTTCATAAATCGATTACAACCAAAGTTTGCTTTATTGTTCCTTCTCTTTTAGTAGAAATAAGAATCATTCTCTTTTAGATTAGTCTAGCTAACAATTCTAAGTAGAGTTAGTACTTAGCCATTGGTCCCTATGGGATCGATATTTTTATTATTTCGATTTGTCCATGCACTTGCGGAACACATCACTACCTCATCTAAAGTACGTATCGGAAATGGGCAATAGCATATGTTAAATTAAAAGGTACCATAGTTGTTCGAATTAGAAAAGGAGTAAAATAAATTAAAGACATATTATTGGTACCTAACTTAGCACAAAATATTAAGTGTTGGTCAATTAGTTGAACATGGATATAGTGTTCAATTTGAAAATGGAGCTTATACAATTATTGGTAAAAAAATCAATTAACTACAAAAATATGTATGGAGGAAAATAGAAATTTTCCTCTAAAGCTCCAAATACCTCCTCATCTGGCCGTGAGAATAGAAGCTTCTATAGAAGAGTCTTGGTTATGACATAGGGCCTATTTCCTTGGATGGAAAACACAGTGGAAAGAAAGAAAAACACATTGAATCAAGATGCGAAATACTACTAGATTCAATGTGTTTTTCCTTCCTTTCCCTATGGATTCCGTCTAAGGAAACAGGGCTTTAAAGGTATTACCACCTGAATTTTAAAGGTCTAAAATTACTTAAACAAAAAGAAATGGTATATAGTTTTCCATAACTTTCAGAAAATATTGATGATTGTGAAGTTTATATTATGGGCAAGCATCACAAAACACCTTTTTAAATACAAATATGAAGAGCAAAGACACCACTCGAGTTTGTTTACACTGACCTATGTGGCAAACTATAGACACCATCCTTAAGTGATAAAAGGTATACTATTAAATTCATTAATGATTTTACAAGAATGACTTGGGTATATTTCTTAAATAAAAAATTAGAAGCATTTGAAGCTTTTAAGAAATTTAAAGTATCAATAGAAAAGCAAAGTGGGTATTTTCTCAAAGTCATTAAAAGTGATAGAGCAGGAGAAAATATTTCAAGACATTTTGATAAATTCTGCTAAGATGAAAGCATTCATTATCAATTAACTACAACATATACTCCTCAACAAAATGGTGCCAGAGAAAGGAAGAATAGAACTATTGTAGAGATGATAAGAACAATGTTAAAGATGATGGTCTTCCTACTTCACTTTGGGGAAAAGCTATTAATACTATTTATATTCTTAATCGGTGTCCAACATGAAAGTCCCTTAAACAAGGGGGAGGTGTCGAAACCCTAATGGCGCATATGATAAAACCTTTTGCAGCGAAAAGGGTTTCTGGATCGATGCATGCAGTATGATCAACTTTAACTTGCATACAAGAGAATCGATTCTTACCAGTGCCATTGCTTGGATGGCGTCTAGGAAGCAGAGAGTCAAGCGCTTCTCCTCCAAATGGTGCGGACACAAGATGGATGTTGGCTTCTCATTGTCGAACCTTGTGCTAGCAAGGATCTCCAAGTGTCCTTGTCGAATGGAAGGGAAGTTGAGATGATGTCTCGCTTGAGCAAACTCTCTCCAAGGCGTGAACCAAAACTTCCACACGAGAGCAAGCGACGAGAATAGGAGAGGGGCGACAAGAGATGCGTTCCACTCAAAACGTGGAGGCGTGGCTACTAAAAATAGCTAGCCTTACTCTCTCATGCGATCATGCGTTCATGTACCCACGAACCAATCGCATTTTTCTCTCCTCATTGAACCATGCGCTCACATAATGAGTTGGTTCATTTTTGGGTTGGTTCAAAGACCAATTAACCCAAGCGATTTGGTCTAGATCATATTAACCCTAAGGTTCAAGATCTAACCGTTCATCTCTTGATGCTTCTGATCTCACCGATCTAGCATCCATTCTCTCGATCGAAGCTTACCGATCTCAAGCCCTAATCAATCAAACATGATCAGACCAGATCTCACTTACAATCAGAGATTAAATCCCTTTAAACTGAACCAAAACAATTCAGTCCACACGATCTGACTTAAGTAAGCCATATCATCAAATTGTGCGACCCTAAGGGTTTCCTTTAAATGTCGGTAACGATAACTTACGTTATCACGATCAGTGAGGGGTATCTAGCAACACATCACTATCTCCCGATATAAAGGAAAGAGTCTTCCAAGACTACACCCAAACCACAGCACAAGTGTGAATCAACTCACTAGGCATACATGTTTCCTTTGCCACTGGATGTTCTTTATTGGACAAGCGTGTCAAGCCTGTAACTCCAATATGATGAGAATGATTAGATCAGATGAACATAGTCATCTGGGTATGGCCATACACTTTCTCAATCATCTCATCCAGGGGGCCCCTTTAGAACATCACACTCCAAACAAGGAGACGGCAATCCTATGTCTATCACTAGCACCCTAACATGACTCATGCTCATCATCCAAGATAGTCTATAACCATTATGTTTCAAATGATATTGAACTACCTCAAAACAATGCCAATCATCATTTAGAAACACAAGTGATCTCAAGTCAGAGGAAGTATGCCACTTGTTCGCATACAAGGATTATTTACATTGTGACAAGCAATTGAATATCCTAGTAGGGTCTGTCCAGTACATCCAATGTACCCATGATTCTACATCTTATTCCATGCTCGAAGCATCCTATAAGATTAGAACACACATTAGTCTCAATCATATCAAGGCTGTCTCATGTTCACCAAGATATCTCGACTAAGGACAAAAGTGCATGTCAGCCAAGCTGAACAGCATTGAGACATTATTCAGAAGTATACATATGACAGCAGATAATGCAACAACCTGAATAACAACAATTGCCTTTATAAACAAAGAGTTTATACATGATACTGATGCAATCCCAAGGCCTCAAACATTAGCCTTAAGGGCATACCCCAACAATCTCCCACTTGCACTTAATCTAATGGTTGAGAAATCTCAAACCCATATTATTACAGTGCTTCTCATGCTTCTGCTGCGCCAGAGGCTTTGTAAGCGGGTCAGCCAGATTGTCATCTGTATGAACCTTGCAAACTTTGATCTCGCCACGATCAATGATCTCCCGGATCAAGTGAAACCGTCTCTGTATGTGCTTGGACTTCTGGTGCGACCGTGGTTCCTTTGCTTGTGCGATTGCTCCAGTGTTATCACAGAAGATAACCAAAGGATCAGCACCCGAAGGAACAACACCAAGTTCTTGAATGAACTTACGAATCCACACTGCCTCCTTGGATGCTTCTGAGGCTGCAACATACTCGGCTTCCGTGGTAGAATCAGCAACTATAGACTATTTGAAACTCTTCCACACCACTGCTCCTCCATTCGAGCTAAAAACATAGCCTGATTGCGATCGGAAATCATCCTGGTCAGATTGGAACGAAGCGTCAGTATATCCTTCAATACTGAGTTCTTCCTGACCACCATACATCAAGAACATATCTTTGGTCCTCCGAAGATATTTTAAAATGTTCTTGACTGCAACCCAGTGCGCTTGACCTGGATTACTTTGGAACCGACTGGTCACGCTTAACCCGTAAGCGACGTCTGGGCGAGTACACAACATCGCATACATAATGGATCCAATAGCCGAAGCATAAGGCGTATTGTCCATTTCATCTTTCTCAGTCTGTGTTTGTGGACACTGACTCTTTGAAAGATTCAGACCATGTCCGACTTGAAGATATCCTCTTTTAGAATTCTCTAAATGGAATCTCTCCAGGACTTTATCGATGTAAGTACTCTGGCACAGCCCGAGAAGCCTCTTAGATCTATCCCTGCAGATCTTCACACCTAAGACATAGGCTGCTTCTCCTAAATCTTTCATCTGGAAACATTTCCTTAGCCATGCCTTAACTGCATGCATTTCAGGAATATCGTTTCCAATGATCAAGATATCATCGACGTAGAGGACTAGAAAAGTAATCATGCTCCCACTAAACCTCTTATATACACACGGGTCATCTTCATTCTTGATGAAACCAAATTCACTGATTGATTCATCAAAACGAATATTCCAGCTTCTTGATGCTTGCTTAAGTCCATAAATGGACTTCTTTAACTTGCATATTTTATGACGATCTGATGGATTAGTGAAACCTTCAGGTTGTGTCATATAGACATCCTCATCCAGTTTTCCATTAAGGAAAGCGGTCTTCACATCCATTTGCCAGATCTCATAATCGTAATATGCTGCTATCGTGAAAAGAATCCGAATAGACTTGAACATAGCTACAGGAGAGAAAGTTTCATCATAATCTATCCCGTAGATTTGTTTGAAACCTTTCGCAACTAGCCTGCCTTTATAGGTAACCACGTTACCATCCATGTCAATCTTCTTCTTGAAGATCCACTTACAGCCTATAGGGATTACTCCCGGAGGCGGATCAACCAAATCCCAAACTTGGTTATCAGACATGGAGTCCATTTCGGCTCGCATAGCTTCAAGCCATCTCGCTGATTCCGGTCCACTGACCGCATCCGCATAAGTGAGGGGTTCATCATGATCAATGATGTAGACTCCGTCATAGCGCTCAGGCTGTCGACGGATCCTTCTCGATCTACGCGGTTCCCGTGATATCTGAGCCTCAGGTTGTTCAATAACCTGTTCTACTGGCTCAGGCACATCCAACTGTGCTTGACTACTTTGTCCTTCCTCTGGATTCTCATCCAGCTTTATTTCTCTCCCACTGCCCTCTTGCAGAAGAAACTCCTTCTCAAGAAAAATGGCCGTTCGAGCAACAAATACTTTGTTCTCTTTGGGATCGTAGAAATAATAACCCTTAGTTTCCTTAGGGTAACCGGCAAAGATACATTTCTCAGATCTGCTCTCTAGTTTCCCAGAGGCGAGCTTTTTGACATAAGCCTCGCAACCCCAGATCTTAATAAATGTCAAGCTTGGCTGTTTCCCATACCATAACTCATATGGAGTCTTTGAAACTGCCTTGGATGGCACTCGGTTTAGTACCTTTGCAGCTGTTTCCAGTGCAAATCCCCAAAAGGAGTAAGGTAGAGTAGCCTGACTTATCATAGAACGAACCATATCCAATAAGGTTCTGTTCCTCCTTTCGGACACACCATTCCATTGCGGTGTTCCTGGCGGAGTGAGCTGTGAGATAATCCCACACTCCTTCAGATAGTCAGTAAACTCATGACTCAAGTATTCACCACCTCGATCTGAGCGAAGTGCCTTGATATTTTGGCCTAATTGATTCTGTACTTCATTCTTGAACTCTTTGAACTTGTCAAAAGATTCACTCTTATGTCTCATTAAATAGACATACCCGTATCTACTGAAATCATCAGTAAAGGTAATGAAGTATGAATAGCCACCTCTGGCATGTTTACTAAAAGGCCCACACACATCACTGTGTATAAGGTCAAGTAAACCTGAAGCCCTTTGACCTTTCTTAGAAAAAGGGGCCTTCGTCATTTTACCCATTAAACAAGCTTTGCATGTATCAAGCTCCTCATAGGAGAATGATCCCAGTAGTCCATGATCATGCAACCGCTTAATGCGCTTCTTGTTAATATGGCCTAAACGACTATGCCATAGCAAGGTGCTGTCATCAGCATATTTGGCTTTCTTAATATCAATTTGCTGTATAGAACATTCCATGTCCAACATGAATAACCTATTGTTAATTGACCCAGTAGCATAAACAATATTATCATAAGAAATAACACACTTTGAAATATTGCATTCAAAGGAAAACCCTTTCCTGACAAGAGCAGGAATAGAGATAATATTTTTCGTAATGCTTGGTACAAAGTAACAATTGTTTAGTTCCAATACAAGTCCAGATGGTAATGAGATGTTATAAACTCCTACAGCAACAGCAGCAACCCGTGCCCCGTTTCCAACTCGTAGGTCCACCTCATGCTGTCCCACCTGTCTTCTTCTCTTAAGTTCCTGTACATTTGAACAAATGTGAACTCCACATGCAGTGTCCAACACCCATGATATAGAAGAAGAAACCATGACTTCAGTCACGAAAATACCTGAGCCAGAAGCGAAACTTCCCTTCTTGTCTCCCTGGAGCGCTTTACAGTCCTTTTTCCAGTGACTCAGCTGGCCACAATGGAAACATCTGTATTCCTTCGACTGCTTAACCTTTTGTTTCAGAGCCTTGCTGTAGCTCTTGACAGGGGCTTTGCCCTTCTTCCCTTTCTTCTTGTTCCTTGAAGGAACCATCAAGACAGAGGATGAAGGCTTTCCCTTAAGAGTCAGCTCTGTAGTCAAGAGCATATTTAGTAACTCTGCCGGCGTACAGTCGATCTTGTTCATATTAAAGTTAATGATGAACGGATCGAAAGAGGTCGGGAGAGACTGCAATATGATGTCTACAGCAAGCTCCTGATTGATGGTATGTCCCAGTTTCTCTAGAGCCTCCTTGTACCCAATCATCTTGAGTACGTGAGCTCCCACTGGACTCCCTTCAGCCAGTTTGCTCTGAAAGAAAAGTTTAGTCAAATTGTAGCGTTCAGTCCTAGCCTGTGCAGCATACAGCAGCTTGAGGTTTGCTATAATTTGTATAGCAGATAGATCCTCATGCTGACGCTGCAGCTCTGGCGTCATAGACGCAAGCATCAGGCAAGCGACATCAATGCTATCATTGACATGCTTTTCATAAGCATCGCGAACCGCCCTTGCGGCGTTCGTAGCGGGTTGAGGCGGTATAGCCGTCTCGAGGACATACAGCTTCCTCTCTGCCTTAAGAACAATCTTAAGGTGTCCGTACCAGTCTGAGAAGTTTGGTCCAGCAAACTTCTCCCTTTCCAGTAGGGATCGCACATTGAAATTCGTGGTGTTCGTTGCTGCAGTAATCTACAACAATGCAAGAACAGCAAGGTCAGTATCAATGTGAGAATCAATTCAGGACTTAAGAATGATTCTTTTCTCACTATTTTATCTGGCTGAAAAATCCAGCAAAACAGCCCGAAAGAGTAAAACTCTTTTAGTGAGATGGGATCCAGATTTCATACTTGGTCTCCGCGTCCCGCTCAGACGAGATAAGATACACAGAGAGTACAAGCACTAATTTCTGGTAGGCAATCCCTGCCAATCGCCAACCCGTGCGATTCCCCTTCATCTGGGCAATCCAGCAGACTGTGCCAACTGAGTTGGTACAACACAGTCTCTGATCCCACAGATGGCTGCCTCCATATAGCTACCATATGTGCCACATATGTAGCCTACATGGTCAAGCTGACCCGACCTACTCCCTGGACCACCACGTGCTATGCTGAGCAACGAGAAGCGATAAATCCCTTCTCTGTAACACGCAGGTGTAATCACACACCGTCTGAAGATAGATGGGCGTGCCCACTGAGTGGGTACAACACGGCCCCAACGATAGTCAGAACAGTGAGGTTTCGCGTCAGAAGGCTATCGTGCTTGATATTTTAGCGTTGGATTTTAACGGTCTTTTATCTTCTTAACTATCATGCATAACCTATGGCGATAGCAGAAGATTAAATCATGCAGTTCTAATTATATAAACAATAAGTAGAAAGCATGCTGATCTTATGTGGTAAAAGCCCATTAAGCCTAGGTAAGACCTTAATTTTAACTTAAGTCTTCACATGAGCTCTTCATGGGTCTTTTGCTTTTCATCTGGCCCATCCCGGGGCCCAAGCGCCCACTGCAGCTCAGGTGCGCCCACCAGGTAAATGCGCCTGTCCCAGAGTCGAACCCTGGACCTCCCACCTGGTCAAGCCACTGCTGCATGCGCCTCTGCCAAGTGTGCTCTGTGCTCTTGTCTGATTAAAATACAATTTAATCTATCTAGACAAGATTGACACGCAGGTCAATTACACTTTATAAATTAATTAAAAATGTGATTCGCAGATCACAATAATAATTTACAAATTAACATCCAGGCACGCAGGCCCCAGCACAGCACACATTAAAATAGGCAGCCCACATAAGATAAAATAAACAAGCATCATGGCATCCAATCAACATGTGATCCAACAATAAGAAAATAAAATGTTTTTTTGAAAAAAACCCATTGGCATGATTTTATTTTCCTTATGTGCCCTACTACCTTACAACGGTCCATTAATAGGGATCCACTCATCAGACCTAGTCAGATCCACTGCCCTTGCATGCACCAAGTCCTAACTGACTTGAGTCGACCCAGTGGTCAACAATGCATGCCATAGGCTGAACGACCTGCATGAGTTCTGGCAAGCGGGCGTGACCCCGGGCCTAACTCATGCGCGTTCAATGGTTGTCTCATTCAGACATCGCTACACGCCTGTCCGCAGTCGACCTATAGCCACCTCGTGCTTGCACACAGGTGCTATCTGGTCAACCCATCTAGGCTGTCAGATGGTCTGATCAGACTGGTTGGATCTAGACTAGACGATGACTTCAACCCTATCAACCCGTCTAAGGATTTAAAGTAGGCACCTTTTAGATCTAATGGTAAGCGCGCAAGTTATTTTGTTTTAATAAAACCAACATGCAACATGCGCCAACAAGAAACATGCGCCAAGGAGAAAATAACATCATGTATTTTCGCCAACATAAAACTATACAACAAGTTTCGCATGTCCTATAGATCTAGTCTTTTGCGCAAACATGGATCACAATGCAAAGATAGCAATCATATTAACATGCATTAACCTGCTCTGATACCAATTGAAAGTCCCTTAAACAAGGGGGAGGTGTCGAAACCCTAATGGCGCATATGATAAAACCTTTTGCAGCGGAAAGGGTTTCTGGATCGATGCATGCAATATGATCAACTTTAACTTGCATACAAGAGAATCGATTCTTACCAGTGCCATTGCTTGGATGGCGTCTAGGAAGCAGAGAGTCAAGCGCTTCTCCTCCAAATGGTGCGCACACAAGATGGATGTTGGCTTCTCCTTGTCGAACCTTGTGCTAGCAAGGATCTCCAAGTGTCCTTGTCGAATGGAAGGGAAGTTGAGATGATGTCTCGCTTGAGCAAACTCTCTCCAAGGCGTGAACCAAAACTTCCACACGAGAGCAAGCGACGAGAATAGGAGAGGGGCGACAAGAGATGCGTTCCACTCAAAACGTGGAGGCGTGGCTACTAAAAATAGCTAGCCTTACTCTCTCATGCGATCATGCGTTCATGTACCCACGAACCAATCGCATTTTTCTCTCCTCATTGAACCATGCGCTCACATAATGAGTTGGTTCATTTTTGGGTTGGTTCAAAGACCAATTAACCCAAGCGATTTGGTCTAGATCATATTAACCCTAAGGTTCAAGATCTAACCGTTCATCTCTTGATGCTTCTGATCTCACCGATCTAGCATCCATTCTCTCGATCGAAGCTTACCGATCTCAAGCCCTAATCAATCAAACATGATCAGACCAGATCTCACTTACAATCAGAGATTAAATCCCTTTAAACTGAACCAAAACAATTCAGTCCACACGATCTGACTTAAGTAAGCCATATCATCAAATTGTGCGACCCTAAGGGTTTCCTTTAAATGTCGGTAACGATAACTTACGTTATCACGATCAGTGAGGGGTATCTAGCAACACATCACTATCTCCCGATATAAAGGAAAGAGTCTTCCAAGACTACACCCAAACCACAGCACAAGTGTGAATCAACTCACTAGGCATACATGTTTCCTTTGCCACTGGATGTTCTTTATTGGACAAGCGTGTCAAGCCTGTAACTCCAATATGATGAGAATGATTAGATCAGATGAACATAGTCATCTGGGTATGGCCATACACTTTCTCAATCATCTCATCCAGGGGGCCCCTTTAGAACATCACACTCCAAACAAGGAGACGGCAATCCTATGTCTATCACTAGCACCCTAACATGACTCATGCTCATCATCCAAGATAGTCTATAACCATTATGTTTCAAATGATATTGAACTACCTCAAAACAATGCTAATCATCATTTAGAAACACAAGTGATCTCAAGTCAGAGGAAGTATGCCACTTGTTCGCATACAAGGATTATTCACATTGTGACAAGCAATTGAATATCCTAGTAGGGTCTGTCCAGTACATCCAATGTACCCATGATTCTACATCTTATTCCATGCTCGAAGCATCCTATAAGATTAGAACACACATTAGTCTCAATCATATCAAGGCTGTCTCATGTTCACCAAGATATCTCGACTAAGGACAAAAGTGCATGTCAGCCAAGCTGAACAGCATTGAGACATTATTCAGAAGTATACATATGACAGCAGATAATGCAACAACCTGAATAACAACAATTGCCTTTATAAACAAAGAGTTTATACATGATATTGATGCAATCCCAAGGCCTCAAACATTAGCCTTAAGGGCATACCCCAACACAACAAAAGTTATGCAAAACAAGACTCCTATTGAAGCATGGAGTGGCTACAAACCATTCATAAGTCATTTCAAAGTATTTGGTTCAATATGTTATGCTCATATTCCTAATGAAAGAAGATCTAAATTAGATGATAGAAGTAAAAAAAAATACATTTTTATTGGTTATGACTCCAATATAAAAAGATATAGACTTGTTGAACTAATTTTTTTCATTAATTAAAAAAATAATAAAAATAAAAAAAGAAAAAAGAAATCCAGATTTAAAAAAGACAGAGAAATTTGATTTTTTAAAAAAAGAGAAAAAAGGGTGAGAGAATAAAAATAATAATAAAACTAAGTCTATGACTAAAATAAAAATTAAAAAATAGTAAAACCAAGGCTACAACTTTAAAAAATAGCAAAACTAAATAAAAATAATAATAAATTTTCTCCACCCATCTCCTATAAAAGAGGGGCCAGACGGATGAAATAAACACTTGGATGGAGAGATAAATCCGAAATAAACACCACCATGATCGAGAGACAACTCTAAAATAAATATCTATTTTGATGGAGAGACAACTCCGACAATAAATACACTTAGATGGAGAGATAACTCCGAAATAAACACACTTGGATGGAGAGATAACTTCGAAATAAACACCCCCATGATGGAGAGACAACTCCGACAATAAACACACCATGATAGAGAGACAACTCCGACAATAAACACACTATGATGGAGAGACAACTTTGACAATAAACATCTATTTTAACGGAGAGACAACTCCGAAATAAACATCTGTGATTGTCAATTGAAGCACCGAAGGCAAACGCCTACGTACGAAGTCATCAACGTGGAATCCCTATTCATCCCCGACACTCTTACCACAAGAACTCCGCATTCGACCGTCAGATTGAACTCAAATTATAGTTGTACAATCTCCTCATGCACGAGAATCTATAGCCAAGAGGATCCGTCCATCTGATCACTGGATCGCCGGAATCGAGCAATTTTATGCTAGCGACCCTGTTTCTGCCAAGAGCTTTGATTCGTCGCCGATACTCCACCGGACAGCGTCAAATTCCTGCCATATGTCCTTCTCAACGTAGAGAAGGTATTCCCAGAGCCGATTCACCGGAGGAGCAGTGAGTAGCCAGCGGTGATGAACCTTAGTTTCGTCCGCCGCCGCCGTCGTCGAGAGAGAGAGAGAGGAGAAAGAACGGACGATCCATATCCATTCTATCAAGTCAACAGTTCAGATTGAAATAAAATCAACGATCCAGATTATTTCAAACCCCATCCGACGGTTGAGATCAATCTGATCAAAAATTAAATCCAACAGCTAATATTCGCCCATTCAAATTGACGGTCCAGATTTAATTAAATTCAATGGTCGAGATGACTTTAAGCAAAAATCAAATGGCTGATATGAACCCAGTTTAAATAAATTGAATCCAACGGCTAAGATTCATCCACTTCAAATCAGGGGTCTAGATTCAGATCACATAAACGGCTCAGATTACATCATAAAAAATCGGACATCCACCGACAAGTCTTTCTTTGACTAATGAAGATTGCTTTAAATTTTAAGTTGTTAATAAGCCATATATTGATATGACATTTATAAATCATTTTTTCTCTAATTTGTGGAATGTTGTTTATTTTATTTTATTTCATAATATAGATCTCTTAATCAAAGTGTCATGATTTTCACGAGTAATTAACAATGAATGCTTGTGTTCATTGGAAGCTAGAACCCATTTAAATAAAAACCTTATTTTATAAGATGAATTTGAAAAGGTCAAACACATTAATAATGACCAAAAATTGAAGAGTCCCCTTCAAGGGGGAGCGCAAGCAGATGAAACCCCTTTCAAGAGGGGGGCGAAAAACCCTTAAGGGTGGCGCATAAAAATTGCAAGCGGAAGCAAGGGTTTTTCATGGATCTTAGCAAGATAATATGATCAACTTGATGAAGTTTAGATCCATACCAAAGCCATGAGGAAGATGGCGACTTGGAAGAGAAAGATCGAAAGGGATCTTCTCCCTAGTTGACGCACACAAGATGATGTGCTTGCTCCTTGGAGATCCTTGTGCTAGCAAGGTCCTTCAAGGGTCCCTCTCGTATGGTAAGGAAATGAGAGATGATGTCTAGGCTTGCCGAACCTCTACCAAGACCTCGCCTTCTCCACGCCAAAGTCTCGTCAAGCAAGAGCAAGGAGATGAGAGTTGAATGGAGCGTTCAAGTCATTTGGCGTTCAAGGGAACATGCGCTAAATGACTTTCCAAAATTGGAAAATCCATTAAGCCATGCGTTCATGATCACTAAATCGATCAAAACGCCAAAACAATGAACCATACGTTCAAGCTCTTGAACCGGTTCAAAGTAAATGTGTTCGGTCCAAAGGCCAAACCAAGCCAGCCCAAGCCAATCGGTCTAGATCAACTAAACCCTAAGGTTTTCAATCTAACCGTTCATCTCATGATGCTCTTGATCTCACCGATCTAGCATCATCTCTCTCGATCGAAGCTTACCGATCTCAAGCCCTAATCAATCAAACATGATCAGACCAGATCTCACTTACAATCAGAGATTAAATCCCTTTAAACTGAACCCAAACAATTCAGTCCACACGATCTAACTCAAGTAAGCCATATCATCAAATTGTGCGACCCTAAGGGTTTCCTTTAAATGTCGGTAACAATAACTTACATTATCACGATCAGTGAGGGGTATCTAGCAACACATCACTGTCTCCCGATATAAAGGAAAGAGTCTTCCAAGACTATACCCAAACCATAGCACAAGTGTGAATCCACTTCACAAGGCATACATGTATCCTTTGCCACTGGATGTTCTTATTGGACAAGCGTGTCAAGCTTGTGACTCCAATACGATGAGCATGATTAAATCAGATGAACATAGTCATCTGGGTATGGCCATACACTTTCTCAATCATCTCATATAGGGGGGGGGCCTTAGAACATCACACTCCTTAAACAAGGAGACGGCAATCCTTTATCTATCACTAGTGTCCTAACCTGACTCATGATCATTATCCAAGATAGTCTATAACCATTATATTTCAAATGATATTGAACTACCTCAAAACAATGACATTCATCATTTAGGAACACAAGTGATCTCAAGTCAAAGGACATGTGCCACTTGTAGCATACAAGGATTATTCACATTGTGACAAGCAATTGAATATCCTAGTAGGGTCTGTCCAGTACATCCAAAGTACCCATGAGTCTACATCTTATTCCATGCTCGAAGCATCCTATAAGATTAGAATACATATTAGTCTCAATCATATCAAGGCTGTCTCATGTTCACCAAGATATATCGACTAAGGACATTTAGCATGTCAGCCTAGCTGAACAGCTTTGAGACATTATTCAGTAGTACACTTATTACAGTAGACAAGGTAACAACCTGAATAATAACCATGCCTTTATAAACACAAGAGTTTATTACATGATACTGATACAATCCCAAGGCCTCAAACATTAGCCTTAAGGGCATACCCCAACAATCTCCCACTTGCACTTAATCTAATGGTTGAGAAATCTCAAACCCATGTTATTACAGTGCTTCTCATGCTTCTGCTGCGCCAGAGGCTTGGTAAGCGGGTCAGCCAGATTGTCGTCTGTATGAACCTTGCATATTTTGATCTCGCCACGATCTATGATCTCCCGGATCAAGTGAAACCGTCTCTGTATGTGCTTGGACTTCTGGTGCGACCGTGGTTCCTTTGCTTGTGCGATGGCTCCAGTGTTATCACAGAAGATAACCAAAGGATCGACACTCGAAGGAACAACACCAAGTTCTCTCACGAACTTACGAATCCACACTGCCTCCTTGGATGCTTCCGAGGCTGCAACATACTCGGCTTCTGTTGTGGAATCAGCAACAGTTGACTGTTTGAAACTTTTCCACACCACCGCTCCACCATTCAAGCTAAAAACATAGCCTGATTGCGATCGGAAATCATCCTGGTCCGACTGGAACGAAGCGTCAGTATATCCTTCTATACTGAGTTCTTCCTGACCACCATATATCAAGAACATATCTTTGGTCCTCCGCAGATATTTTATAATGTTCTTGACTGCAATCCAGTGCGCCATACCTGGATTACTTTGGAACCGACTGGTCACGCTTAACCCGTAAGCGACGTCTGGACGAGTACACAACATCGCATACATAATGGATCCAATAGCCGAAGCATAAGGCATATTGTCCATTTCATCTTTCTCAGTCTGTGTTTGTGGACACTGACTCTTTGAAAGATTCAGACCATGTCTGACTGGAAGATATCCTCTTTTAGAATTCTCTAAATGGAATCTCTCCAGGACTTTATCGATGTAAGTACTCTGGCACAGCCCGAGAAGCCTCTTAGATCTATCCCTGTAGATCTTCACACCTAATACATAGGCTGCTTCTCCTAAATCTTTCATCTGGAAACATTTCCTTAGCCATGCCTTAACCGCATGCATTTCTGGAATATCATTTCCAATGATCAAGATGTCATCGACGTAGAGGACTAGGAATGTAATCACGCTCCCACTAAACCTCTTATATACACACGGGTCATCTTCGTTCTTGATGAAACCAAACTCAGAGATTGATTCATCAAAACGAATATTCCAGCTTCTAGATGCTTGTTTCAGTCCATAAATGGACTTCTTTAGTTTGCATATTTTATGACGATCTGATGGATTAGTGAAACCTTCAGGTTGTGTCATATACACATCCTCATCCAGATTTCCATTAAGGAAGGCTGTTTTCACATCCATCTGCCAGATCTCATAATCGTAATATGCTGCTATCGCGAAAAGAATCCGAATAGACTTGAACATGGCTACAGGAGAGAAAGTTTCATCATAATCTATCCCGTAGATTTGTTTGAAACCTTTCGCAACTAGCCTGCCTTTATAGGTAACCACGTTACCATCCATGTCAATCTTCTTCTTGAAGATCCATTTACAGCCTATAGGGATTACTCCCGGAGGCGGATCAACCAAATCCCAGACTTGGTTATCTGACATGGAGTCCATCTCGGCTCGCATAGCTTCAAGCCATCTAGCTGACTCCGGTCCACTGACCGCATCTGCATAAGTAAGGGGTTCATCATTATCAATGATGTAGACTCCGTCATAGCGCTCAGGCTGACGACGGATCCTTCCCGATCTTCGCGGTTCCCGTGATATCTGAGCCTCAGGTTGTTCAATAACCTGATCCACCGGCTCAGGCTCATCCAACTGTGCTTGACTACTTTGTCCTTCCTCTGGATTCTCATCCAGCTTTATTTCTCTCCCACTGGCTTCTTGCAGAAGAAACTCCTTCTCAAGAAATATGGCCGTCCGAGCAACAAATACTTTGTTCTCTTTGGGATCATAGAAATAATAACCCTTAGTTTCCTTAGGGTAACCGACAAAGACGCATTTCTCAGATCTGTTCTCCAGTTTCCCAGAGGCGAGCTTTTTGACATAAGCCTCGCAACCCCAGATCCTGATAAATGTCAAGCTCGGCTGTTTCCCATACCATAATTCATATGGCGTCTTTGAAACGGCCTTGGATGGCACTCGGTTTAGTACCTTTGCAGCTGTTTCCAGTGCAAATCCCCAAAAGGAATATGGAAGAGTAGCCTGACTCATCATAGAACGAACCATATCAAGTAACGTTCTATTTCTCCTCTCGGACACACCATTCCATTGCGGTGTTCCTGGCGGAGTGAGCTGTGAGATAATCCCACACTCCTTCAGATAGTCAGTAAACGCATGACTCAGGTATTCTCCACCTCGGTCAGAACGAAGTGCCTTGATATTTCGGCCTAGCTGATTCTGTACTTCATTCTTGAACTCTTTGAACTTGTCAAAGGATTCACTCTTATGTCTCATTAGATAGACATAACCATATCTACTGAAATCATCAGTAAATGTAATGAAGTACTGATAGCCACCTCTGGCATGTTTACTAAACGGCCCACACACATCACTGTGTATAAGGTTAAGTAAACCTGAAGCCCTTTGACCTTTGTTAGGAAAAGGTGACTTCGTCATTTTACCCATCAAACAAGCTTTGCATGTATCAATTTCCTCATAGGAGAATGATCCCAGCAGTCCATGATCATGCAACCGCTTAATGCGCTTCTTGTTAATATGGCCTAAACGACTATGCCATAACAAGGTGCTGTCTTCAGCATACTTGGCTTTCTTATTATCAATGTTTTGTATAGAATATTCCATGTCCAACATGAATAACCCATTGTTAATTGAACCAGTAGCATAAACAATATTATCAAGAGAAAGTACACACTTTGAAATATTGCATTCAAAGGCAAATCCTTTCCTGACAAGAGCAGGAATAGAGATAATATTCTTGGTTATACTGGGTACAAAATAACAATTGTTTAATTCCAATACAATGCCAGATGGTAAAGAAATGAAATAGTCTCCTACAGCAACAGCAGCAACCCGTGCCCCGTTTCCAACGCGTAGGTCTACCTCATGCTGTCCCACCTGCCTTCTTCTCTTGAGTTCCTGCACATTTGAACAAATGTGAACTCCACATGCAGTGTCCAACACCCATGAAATAGAAGAAGAAGATAACATGACCTCAGTCACATATATACCTGAGCCAGAAGCGATGCTTCCCCTCTTATCTCCTTGGAGCGCTTTACAGTCCTTTTTCCAGTGACCCAGCTGGCCACAGTGGAAACACCTGTTGTCCTTCGACCGCTTAACCTTTTGTTTCAGAGCCTTACTGTAGTTCTTGACAGGGGCTTTGCCCTTCTTCCCCTTCTTCTTGTTCCTAGAAGGAACCATTAAGACAGAGGTTGAAGGCTTTCCCTTCAGAGTCTCCTCAGTTGTCAAGAGCATATTCAGCAGCTCTGCCGGAGTACAATCGATCTTGTTCATATTAAAATTAATAATGAACGCATCGAAAGAGGGCAGGAGAGACTGCAGAATAATGTCTATAGCAAGCTCCTGGTTGATGGTATGCCCCAGTTTCTCCAGAGCCTCCTTGTGCCCAATCATCTTGAGCACGTGAGCTCCCACTGGGCTCCCTTCAGCCAGTTTGCTCTGAAAGAAAAGCTTTGTCAGATTATAGCGTTCTGTCCTCGCCTGTGCAGCATACAGCATCTTGAGGTTCGCTATAATTTCTATAGCCGACATATCCTCATGCTGACGCTGCAGCGGTGGCGTCATAGACGCTAGCATCAGGCAAGCGACATCAATGCTATCATTGACGTGCTTTTCATAAGCATCACGAACCGCCCTTGCGGCGTTCGCAGCGGGTTGAGGCGGCACAGCCGTCTCGAGGACATACAGTTTCCTCTCTGCCTTAAGAACGATCTTAAGGTGTCCGAACCAGTCTGAGAAGTTTGGCCCAGCAAACTTCTCCCTTTCCAGTAGGGATCGCACATTGAAGCTCATGGTGTTCGTTGCTGCAGGAATCTACAACAATGCAAGAACAGCAAGGTCAGTATCAATGTATAGAATCAATCCAGGACTTAAGAAAGATTCCTTTTCTCACTATTTTATCTGGCTGAAAAATCCAGCAAAACAGCCCGAAAGAGTGGAACTCTTTTAGTGAGATGGGATCCAGATTTCATACTTGGTCTCCGCGTCCCGCTCAGGCGAGATAAGATGCACAGAGATGACAAGCACTAATTTCTGGTAGGCTGTCCCAGCCAATCGCCAACCCGTGTGATTCCCCTTCACCTGGGCAATCCAGCAGACTGTGCCAACTGAGTTGGTACAACACAGTCTCTGATCCCTCAGATGGCTGCCTCCATGCGCTACCATATGCACCACATATGTAGCCTACATGGTCAAGCTGACCCGACCTACTCCCTGGACCACCACGTGCTATGCTGAGCAACGAGAAGCGATAAATCCCTTCTCTGTAACACGCAGGTGAAATCCCGCACTGTCTGAAGATAGATGGACGTGCCCACTGAGTGGGTACAACACGGCTCCAACGATAGTCAGAACAGTGAGGTTTCGCGTCAGAAGGCATTACGTGCTTGATATTTTAGCGTTTGGATTTTAACGGTCTTTTATCTTCTTACTATCAGGCAAATCCTATGGCTATAACAGAAGATAAATAAATCATGCTGTTCTACTTATTTAAACAATAAAAAAAAGCATGCATCTTATGTGGTAAAAGCCCATAGCCTAAGTAAGACCTTAAGATACTTAAGTCTTCACTTGCTCTTCTTGGGTCTTTAGCATCTCATCTGGTCCAACCCAGGGCCCTTGCGCCAAGAGCACCTCAGGTGCGCCACCAGCTGAATGCCCCTCTGGGATGTGTGCCTTTGTGCTCTTGTCTAATCAAAATACATTTTGATCTATCTAGACAAGTTTGACTCGCAGGTCAATTATACAATAAATTAATTAAAAAGTGATTCGCAGATCACAATAATATTAATTTACAGGTTTAATTCCAGGCACGCAGGCCCCAGCACAGCACACATTAAATTGGGCACCCACATAAGAATAAATAAATAAGCATAGGCATCAAACAACATGTGATCCAATTAAAAGAAAATAAATTTTGAAAACCCCATTGGCATCAATTTTAATTTTCTTATGTGCCCTACAACCTTACAATGGTCCATTGATAGGGATCCACTCATTCATCTAGTCAGATCCTCTGCCCCTTGCATGCACCAAGTCCTAACTGACTCGAGTTGACCTAATGGTCAACCATGCATGCGCCAAGGGCTGAACAACCCTCATGAGGTCTGGCAAGCGGGTGTGATCCCGGGCCTAACTCATGTGTGTTCAATGGTTGTCTCAACCAGACCTCGCTACACGCCTAAGATGCAATCGACCTATAGCCACCTCGTGCTTGCGCACAGGTGCCATCTGGTCGATCCATCTCGGCTGTCAGATGGTCTGATCAGACTATTGGATCTAACCTAGAGGTGACTTCAACCCCATCAACCCATCTAAGGGTTTATAGTAGGCGCCACTTAGATCTAGTCATAGGCGCGCATGTTAGGTTTTTGATAAAATAACATGAACTAAGCGCCAACACAAGACATGCGACAAGATGAACAAACAACATGCGCCAACATAAGGTAAACATCTTACTTTCGCATGAAGAAATAACATGTAAGTTTCGCATGTCAACAAGATCTAAGCATACATGTAAATGCGCAACCAAGGATCACAAAATATACCAAGCAATCATATTACATGCTTGAACCGCATGCTCTGATACCAATTGAAGAGTCCCCTTCAAGGGGGAGCGCAAGCAGATGAAACCCCTTTCAAGAGGGGGGCGAAAAACCCTTAAGGGTGGCGCATAAAAATTGCAAGCGGAAGCAAGGGTTTTTCATGGATCTTAGCAAGATAATATGATCAACTTGATGAAGTTTAGATCCATACCAAAGCCATCAGGAAGATGGCGACTTGGAAGAGAAAGATCGAAAGGGATCTTCTCCCTAGTTGACGCACACAAGATGATGTGCTTGCTCCTTGGAGATCCTTGTGCTAGCAAGGTCCTTCAAGGGTCCCTCTCGTATGGTAAGGAAATGAGAGATGATGTCTAGGCTTGCCGAACCTCTACCAAGACCTCGCCTTCTCCACGCCAAAGTCTCGTCAAGCAAGAGCAAGGAGACGAGAGTTGAATGGAGCGTTCAAGTCATTTGGCGTTCAAGGGAACATGCGCTAAATGACTTTCCAAAATTGGAAAATCCATTAAGCCATGCGTTCATGATCACTAAATCGATCAAAACGCCAAAACAATGAACCATACGTTCAAGCTCTTGAACCGGTTCAAAGTAAATGTGTTCGGTCCAAAGGCCAAACCAAGCCAGCCCAAGCCAATCGGTCTAGATCAACTAAACCCTAAGGTTTTCAATCTAACCGTTCATCTCATGATGCTCTTGATCTCACCGATCTAGCATCATCTCTCTCGATCGAAGCTTACCGATCTCAAGCCCTAATCAATCAAACATGATCAGACCAGATCTCACTTACAATCAGAGATTAAATCCCTTTAAACTGAACCCAAACAATTCAGTCCACACGATCTGACTCAAGTAAGCCATATCATCAAATTGTGCGACCCTAAGGGTTTCCTTTAAATGTCGGTAACAATAACTTACATTATCATGATCAGTGAGGGGTATCTAGCAACACATCACTGTCTCCCGATATAAAGGAAAGAGTCTTCCAAGACTACACCCAAACCATAGCACAAGTGTGAATCCACTTCACAAGGCATACATGTATCCTTTGCCACTGGATGTTCTTATTGGACAAGCGTGTCAAGCTTGTGACTCCAATACGATGAGCATGATTAAATCAGATGAACATAGTCATCTGGGTATGGCCATACACTTTCTCAATCATCTCATATAGGGGGGGGGGGCCTTAGAACATCACACTCCTTAAACAAGGAGACGGCAATCCTTTATCTATCACTAGTGTCCTAACCTGACTCATGATCATTATCCAAGATAGTCTATAACCATTATATTTCAAATGATATTGAACTACCTCAAAACAATGACATTCATCATTTAGGAACACAAGTGGTCTCAAGTCAAAGGACATGTGCCACTTGTAGCATACAAGGATTATTCACATTGTGACAAGCAATTGAATATCCTAGTAGGGTCTGTCCAGTACATCCAAAGTACCCATGAGTCTACATCTTATTCCATGCTCGAAGCATCCTATAAGATTAGAATACATATTAGTCTCAATCATATCAAGGCTGTCTCATGTTCACCAAGATATATCGACTAAGGACATTTAGCATGTCAGCCTAGCTGAACAGCTTTGAGACATTATTCAGTAGTACACTTATTACAGCAGACAAGGTAACAACCTGAATAATAACCATGCCTTTATAAACACAAGAGTTTATTACATGATACTGATACAATCCCAAGGCCTCAAACATTAGCCTTAAGGGCATACCCCAACAAAAATGACCCCACAAATTCTGGCACGCCCGGTGGGACCTGGCTTCTCCTTTCATCTTTGAGATCTATGTGGTTGGATAATATCACTCTTATAATGGCGAAGAAATTGAATATCTTCATTGAGGTGGCATCAACCATCATGCATGGCATAAATTTCAACTTTATCTCAGAGGAAGATATCGAGTTCATCCCTTATCGCACTGGAAAATGAGCAACCCTCATTCATTATCAATGGGGGCAGCCTACCTATGATGAGTTTATCAGAATTAATCTGGGATTAGCAAAAGATGTTAAGCCTACTTATATAAGCGCTCAACTCTTTGAAGAGGAAGGGGGCAACAAATTAATGTTTCCATTACATTAGTTGCTGATAGAATTTTTCTTCACATTTAAGTCTAGTGTCAAAGGGTGAATTGATGCATCAGCTAAGCAAGAAATATAGAGATTGATGAGCAAAAAAAAAAATCTATCCTAGTCAAACGGCAATAGGATCATGACATCAAGTCCGTTCATGGCTGGCAGTTTGCCAAAAACTATAAGCTACTAACACGAGAGAAGATCCGATCTTACCCAAACGGTAATAAGATCATAGTTTTCAATTCCGTTTATGGTTGACAATTTACCCAAAATTGTAAGCTTCTAACACAAGCGAAGATCCGATCTTATTCGAACGGTAATAAGATCGTTGTTTTTAATTCCATTTATGGTTGACAATTTACCAAAAGTTGTAAGCTCCTAACATGAGCGAAATCGATCCTAGTCAAACGGCAATAAGATCATAACATCAAGTCCGTTAATGGCTGGCAGTTTACAAAAAATTGTAAGCTCCTAACACGAGCGAAAGTCGATCCTAGTCAAACGGCAATAGGATCATGACATCAAGTCTGATTATGGCTGGCAGTTTGTAAAAAACTATAAAGCTCCTCACACGAGCAAACAATGAAATATCATTTGGGAATACATACATTGAAGTTTATCATCGGGGCGTAGCTCCTCGATATAACATTATACTTTTGACACCATAGTTTGAAAGTGATTTTTCCAACGGATTTGTATGTGCTCGTCGCTTATACAAAATCCGTTAGGAGGGCACTTGTTGAACTAATTATTTTCATCAATTAAAAAAATAAAAAAATAAAAAATAAATTTAGATTTAAAAAAAGAGAGAGAAATTTGATTTTTTTTTGAAAAAAGATAAAAAAGGGGTGAGAGAATAAAAATAATAATAAAACTAAGTCTATGTCTAAAATAAAAAAAATAAAAAAATAGTAAAACCAAAATAGCAAAAAAATAAAATAAATAAAACCAAGTCTACGACTTTAAAAAATAGCAAAACTAAATAAAAATAATAATAAATTTTTTCCACCCATCTCCTATAAAAGAGGGGCCAGACGGATTAAATAAACACTTGGATGGAGAGATAACTCCAAAATAAATACCCCCATGATGGAAAGACAACTCCAAAATAAACATCTATTTTGATGAAGAGACAACTCCGACAATAAACACACTTGGATGGAGAGATAACTCCGAAATAAACACACTTAGATAGAGAGATAACTCCGAAATAAACACCCCCATGATGGAGAGACAACTCCGCCAATAAACACACTATGTTGAAGATACAAATCCGACAATAAACACACTATGATGGAGAGACAACTCCGACAATAAACACACCATGATGGAGAGACAACTCTAACAATAAACACACCATGATGAGAGATAACTTCGACAATAAACACAACATGATGGAGAGAAAACTCTGATAACAAAAATCTATTTTGATGGAAAGACAACTCCGAAATAAACATATGTGATCATCAATTGAAGCGCCGAAGGCAAACGCCTGCATACGAAGTCGTCAACGTGGAAGCCCTATTCGTCCGCCGACACCCTTACCACAAGAACTCCGCATTAGACCGTCGGATTACGCTTAAATTATAGCTGTATAATCTCCTCATGCCCGAGAATCTATAGCCGAGAGGATCCATCCCTCTGATCAGTAGATCACTGGAATTGAGTGATTTTATGCTGGCGACCCTTTTTTCCACCAAGAGCTTTGATTCGTCGCCGATACTCCACCGGATGGCATCAAATTCCTGCCTTAAGTCCTTCTCAACCTAGAGAAGATATTCCGAGAGCTAATTCGCCATAGGAGCAGTGAGCGGCCGGTGGTGATGAACCCTAGTTTTGTCCGCCGTCGCCGTTGCCGCCATCAAGATGGAGAGGAGAAAGAACGGACGGTCCAGATCCATTCTATCAAATCAACGATTCAGATTGAAATAAAATCAATGATCTAGATTATTTCAAGCCCCATCCGACGGTTGAGATCAATCTGATCAAAAATTAAATCGAACAACTAAGATTCGCCCCTTCAAATTGACGGTCCAAATTTAATTAAATTCGACAGTCGAGATCATTTCAAGCTAAAATCGAATGGCTAATATCATCCCAATTTAAATAAAGTGAATCCAACGGCTAAGATTCATCCACTTCAAATCAGCGGTATAGATTCAAATCACATAGACGGCTCATATTACATCATAAAAGATCAGACATCCACCGACAAGTCTTTATTTGACTGATGAAGATAGCTTCAAATTTTAAGTTGTTAATGAGCCATATATTGATATGACATTTATAAATCATTTTTTCTCTAATTTGTGGAATGTTATTTATTTTATTTTATTTCATATTATAGATCTCTCAATCAAAGGTGCCCTGATTTTCAGTGATAATTAACAATGAATGCTCGCATTCATTGGAAGCCAGAACCTATTTAAATAAAAACCTTATTTTATAAGGTGAATTTGAAAAGGTCAAACATATTAATAATGACCAAAAATGACCCCACAAGACTCTACAATATTCAAACTATTGGTGTTATGCCCTAAGGCTTATTTTGGTTCTTGACATTTGTACTACATTCATTGATATTTATAGATATCTTGGCATTGTCATTGTCATGGTTTATTATACATTTGCGCATATGTGTATTTACATGATGATGTCTCTCGAGATATTTCTATCTTAGTTTGCTATGTCTCGAGTCGAGTACCATAGTGGATATGGGATATCTATGGTGCAGATGAGACTCGTATATGCACTGGTTAGCACGGGTTGCTTAACGTGGGCATATGGGTATATCAAGAGAGATATACTGGATCGACCCTCCATGAGGATTTTTCTTGGGGTCTCAAGAAGAATCTCACAGTGATAGAGTTGTAGATGTCCTTTGACTTGAGGGAGATTGTATCTCTGTATAGTAAGGGATGTGTTTTGATAAAACCTAAGGCTTTGCCGTAAAAGAGAAGTCATAACGGTTGTCATTAGGTATGTCTTGAGTTGTATGAGAGTTGCATCTTGCCAACAGAGTATTTACCCCTTTCCACGGGGAAGCTTGATGTCCATGAGCCCCTATATGGTGCATGACTGAAAGTGTATGGTCACACCTAGGTTTAGCCTAATTTAGTCATGACCATTATCATTAGAATAAACAAGTGTGACATGCTTGTCTAAATTGGACGATCAGACTGGCAAAGGGACATGTATACTTATATATCTTATTACAATTCTGAGGTTGTCGATGACGAAATTTATTCCAATGACTTGGGTGGCAGTGATACACTACTAGGTGCCACTCACTGCTTGTGATGATTAGGTCATCATTGTCAATGTAATAGAAACCTACAGTGTCGCACACCTAGACACTAAAGATTCAGTATTGATCGGATAGCCTGTTGGGAGTCTTGATGAGTTGGGAGATGACTTTATACAGTTGAATGATGCTTGAGATTATTTGATACGCCAAATGATTTAAGCGGAGTCCAGAGGATTCCAGAGCAGTGACACTAAATTGATTTTAGCAGAAACAGCTTAGGCGCTAAAATGATTTCAACGAAAAGATTCCTCATGACACTGATGACACCAAAATTTATAGTAAATTTTGTGCCATATGAAGAGTATTTTTATGTCATATTCATGCTCATTTGCTTATTTTTATGCCTTTTTTATCAATTACTGCGGAATCTACACCTTTTCTGGTTTTTGATGATTTTCAGGCAAAAAGGCACTATTTTTAGGCGTTTTCAAGCAAATCCAGATGCATGGATGAATTCCCACTATCAAGAGAAGATTACATGTCAAATTTCATGAAGATTGGAGCTTAAAACCAAATTACAGCACTACCGTAATCAAAATTATGGTACCGTAATTTCACTGCACCTAAAGAACAAACCATGGTACTGCCGTAATTTCCGAGTGCTGCCGTATTTTAGGACGATTTTGAGTAGAAAGTTTTGCACAAATTATGGTACTATCGTAATGGATTTCACGGGCCGTAATCTGGGTTCAATTTCATACAGAAAGTTTGATGCATTTTACAGCACTACCGAAACCAATATTACAGGCCATATTTCGAGTCGATTTTTCACCCGAGAGATTTGATAAAAATACAGCACTGCCATAATGAATTTCATGATACCGTAATTACGGATGATTTCTATACCAAGAACTTCTGCTGAAATTACGGCACCGCCGTAACTGTTTTTGATGGCCATAATTACAACCCAGATCCGCGACTTTTTCGGACTATTTGAAGCCCGATTCTTGCACTGATGATTGCGGATGATCCAGGCCATCAATTTGAGATCCATAAGATGAGGAAAACTCGTTAGATCAAGGAGAAGGGAGAGAGATGAAAAGCCCTAATTTTCATCCATGATTCAAAGAGAAATCGAGTTCTTCACCGCCGCCCTAGGTTTCACCGCTGGGAAGTGTACAGTGCATCTCCGGGCATGAAATTTGAGGGGAAGCTGCGCATAGAGGAGGAGAAGGTACCCCAGAAGTTTCAGAATGAAAGGAGATCGATCAGAGGATAAATCAACCGGAGACTCGCCGCCAACACTGTTCATCGTCGAAATTAAATTACAGCCGTGTTGTAAAGTTTATTTCTCTTTTCTCTTCGATTTCTGATCCTTTGATACTATGGATTATTGTAATCCTTCCGTCATGCTAGCTTAAACACCTTATGGGACATGGGGGAGTAATTCCCCTTAATTTTCTTAATGACTAGATTATTTTTTTTACCTTCGTCATGATGATTTTATTATGATAATTCTACTTACGTGATGATTGCCTTTAATTCTCCATAGATTCATATTGTTAGCATGTTTTAGAGTTTTCGCGATATGGACCGAAAGGTGATTTGCTGAGAACTTCGAACCCTAAAATTGAATGTAAGGAACTCATCGTAAGAAATTGGGTTTGTTCTTATTTCTTGATTCTAGAAATATATTGCCATGTTAATAATTTGAATCTAGGATTGAGTTAATGAGATAAACATGATGATACTATGAGAAATCTAGTATTGAATTGTTGGAGAACCTTAAGTAGAGCCAGTGAAAACTATAGTATGAAAGTATGTAGTTTTCACTTGAGATGATTGACTTAGAATTCGGATACATGAAAGTGATCCTTGAGTTCTTTGTCAATGATTTACTTATCTTCAACATTGAATAAATCCTGCATGAAAGTGAGGATTGGTTCTTTGTAAATTAGCTGCGCGAAAGCGAGGTGATTTCTTTATGAAGTAAATAATATCTTTACCATAATAAAATTTGATTGACGAACATCTATTCATATCTAGTCATGGAAATTAAGGTGGATGAAACCCTAGTCCCAATTTCTCTCTCTGATATTTTCGTGTAGCTTTCGATAATTTGCTTTAATATTTTCGGTTGCCTAGCTAGTAAGAAACAATTATTCGGCACTTGGCAGACCTCTGTTGCTGGGGACCTTGGTTTTTGTTGATATTGAAAGTATTGCTAGACTAGGTTTTGTTTTTTTGCCGTTTATGTTTATTTTTTTGTTCTTTTCTGTTTACTTGAGTTATTTGATCTATCCATTTTAGAGTAGTACACAGGGAACGTAGGTCTGATGGCAGAAAGAAGATCACATAGAGACTATGCAGCCCCTAATCCACAGGAGATACACTTTAGCACTGCCAGACCAGCTATTGAGGCTAATAATTTTGAGATCAACCTAGCCTTTTTGTCTATCATCCAGCAGAATCAGTTTGGAGGATCACCAATTGATTCCTTTTTCTCTCAGGGACCGAGCACGTTCTTGGCTACATTCTCGACCTACCGGTATCTTCACCACATGGGAACAACTATCAAATGCTTTCCTGATAAATTACTTTTCACCCAGCAAGACCATCCAATTAAGGAACCAGATCACAAGCTTTACACAGAGGAATGGTGAATCTTTTAGTGAGGCATGGGAGCATTTCAACGATTTACAACGGAAGTGTCCTCACCATGGCCTTGAAAATTGGGTTTTAATTCATACATTTTATAATGGCCTACTTTATAATACCCGTCTGATTATTGATGATATTGCAGGAGGAGTCCTCATGAGCAAAACCATTGAAAATGCTTACACTTTATTTGAAGAGATGTCCCTGAACCATAACCAATGGCCTCCGGAAGAAAGAATGCTACATTGTCATCAACATGGTAAGAATGAGGATGAGGGATGGCGAGCCTTGACTAAAGAGGTAAATTCTTTTAGTGTAGAATCCATGCTTGAAAAGTTTGTGGCTAGTCAAAATCAATTAATGACAAATCAAAATAAAGAGATTGAAGATCTTAAGGAATTGGTTAGTCATCTTAATTCTCAAGTAGGATCCTTAGCTGCTCACAATAAAACTCTAGAAAATCAAATACCTGCTGAACTTGAATTAGACTTTAGGGAACGCTGTAATGCTATCATTACTAGGAGCGGAAGGCAATTATATGAGCCCAAAGGGAGAGTTGAAGATAAAGAAAAAGAGCCTGATGATGAACATGACCATGAACTAGACTTAGAAAAATCTTCTGAGCATGAGCAGTCCCAAACTAGTTTGCCACCTCACCAAGGTGATGAACCTGAACGTGATGAGCCATGTTAGAATGATGTTTCTAAGCCTAGCTCTCCTACACCATATAGACCACCTATACCCTTTCCTCAAAGACTAGTGCAGGCAAAATTAGACAAGCAGTTTGGGAAATTTCTTGATGTTTTAAAGAAGCTTTATATTAATATTCCATTCACTGAAGCTTTATCTCAAATGCCCACATATGCTAAATTTTGAAAGAAATTTTGTCTAATAAAAGAAAAATAGAGGACTATGGTATTGTGGCTCTAACTAAAGAGTGTAGTGCTATTATCCAAAACAAGTTGCCACCGAAGTTAAAAGATCCAGATAGTTTCTCTATACATTGTTTTATTGGGGGTATCGCTTTTGATCGAGCCTTATGTGATTTAGGTGCTAGTGTGAGTCTAATGTCATTGCCTATTTGCAGAAAATTGGACATGGGAGAGCTTAAACCAACTTCAATATCTTTGCAGCTCGCTGATCATTCAGTTAAGTACCCTGTAGGGATTCTTGAAGATGTACGTATCCAAGTAGGTGATGACATAAAAATATATGATATATCGTGGCTTAATTCTATTAGTATTTTAAAGTAAAATGAATGTTTTTGTCTCATTTATTTGCTTAAAGGTCTCATATTCTTCAGAGTCTTCACTTTTCCTTGGTTTCATTGAAATGTAGGGATTTCGCCCTAAAATTGATGGAATTTGGAATATTTGAAGATATGGGATGACTCCTCATGATGAGACAAAGCTACATGTCAAATTTCAGATCAAACGGAGCCCTGTACAAAGTTCACGGCCTAGGGTGTGAATGCATACATGGCCATAAAGATTTGCAAAAGTTTTAGAATTCGACGAAATGTTCACAGGCACACCCGTGAACCCATACATGGCCGTGAAGAGTAATTTTTCCAGAAAATAACCTTTGATGAGCCATTCACGGGCATGGTCGTGCATCCATGCACGGCCATGTATCGTCCTACCCAGTTCGACAAGCATCCGGTTTTTCACCCATAACTTACTATTTTGGAAGCGGAATTTGCTAAAATTTTATGGAGACCTTCCTAACTTAGACACAGACGTTTTGGGACTGAAATCACGTGATTTGATCAAGCGGATGAGGAGAACGAGTGAAAGGGGCGACAACCTAGAGTTTGGGGCGATTTCTGGACGAAAACACTGTTTCGGCGCGATTTCTTCTCCGTTCCAACGAGGATCATCATGCTGAACCTTCTCCCATCAAGGATCTACCTCTCCCTTTGGTTTGAATCAATTTGTATGAGAGATTTGATGTATTTCGTGATGAATCTTGTAGCGTAAACTCTCTTTTCGGGGTTTGGGCATAGCGCACTGTAAGATGTTGAATATTAATGCTTGATTAATTTATTTCTCTTATTTATCTTTGTTTTTATTCATGTCTAGGAAGTTTTCATTCATGTTTATGTACTGGCCATACATGTGCATGCTTTAGATGTTGTAGAAATGACTAAGAGGTGCACCACAATCAACAGATTCCCTTAGACTGGACAGGTGATTTCGGCAACGAGAGTTGTCGAAATAACCCGAGGAACCCTAATTCTTCACAGAACCCATTAGGTATGCTGATGACACCAAAATTTATAGTATATTTTGCATCATTTGATGTGTCTTTTGTGTCATATTTATGCTCTTTTTCTTGTTTTTAAGCCTTATTTGTCAAATATTACAGAATCTACACCACTTCTTATTTTTGATCATTTTCAGATAAAAAGTGTCATATTTTGATGGATTTTGAAAGATCTGAACACACCAATGGATTCCAGACGTCGAGACGAAACTGCCTGCCAAATTTCATACAAATCGGGGCAAGTTTGAGAAATTAGGGCACTACCATAATTTTGGTCCAGAATTTTACGGTACCCGATTTTTGGGCGATTTTGACCAAAAAGTTTCTGAGTTTTTGAGGAAATTACGGCAGTGCCATAATTATGTTTACAGTACCATAATTTCTACCCAATTTTCTGATTTTTCCGCCGAATACTTAAAAAGATGATATCTCGAGATTTCGGACATGAAATTGAGATCTGAAAGAAGCTACGGAATTTTCTCAATGAGCAGAAGACAAGGGAACCGAAAGCCCTAATTTTTATCCAAAATCCAGAGGGTAATCGAGGGAGAAGTCCTTAGGGTTCGGCCTCACGCCAAGAGGCGTAGAGACCACCTCAGGCTGCGATTTTTACAAGGAAGCTTCGCCTGGAGGAGGACAGGATACTCCAGAAGTTTTAGAGTGAAAGGAGATCGATAGGAGGAGAAATCAATAAAAGAGTGAGCGCCGGCATTGTTCACACACGAAATTACGGGCTGTAATGTTCATTACAGCCCTGTTTTGTAACTTTTCCTCTTCCCTTTCAATTTTTGATCATTCTAAACTATGGATTACTGTATTTCTTCTTCCATGCTAGCCTAATTTTCTTATGGGACATTGGAGTGTAATTCCCTTAATTTCTTTAATGACTAGACATTGATTATTTTTGTCATGATAATTTCGTTATGATAATTCTGCTTGTGTGATGACTTTCCTTTAATTCTCCTTAGTTTTATAAATATCAGCATGTTTTAGACTTTTGCAAAATAGACTGAGAGGTTGATTATGAAATTTGGAACCCTAAAAAATATTGAGTTTGGAACTTATCGTAAGAGATTAGGTTTGTTCTTTGAATTATGATTTTTAGTGATTTTATTACCATGTTGATTTTTTGATTCTTTCGATTGAGTTAATGTGTTATGTTTGATTTGAAATTGTAAGAGATTAAATTTCTGATCGCCGGAGAACCTTAAGTAGAACTTGTAATGAGTTTCAGGATGCACGAGAGTGATCCTTGAGTTTCCACATGAGATGTTTGACTTAGATTAAATTTTTATGTCATATTCATGCTCCTTTGTTTATTTTTATGCCTTTTTTATCAATTATTGCGGAATCTACACCTTTTCTGATTTCTGATGATTTTCAAGCAAAAAGGCACTATTTTTATGCGTTTTCAAGCAAATCCAGATGCATGGATGAATTCCCACCATCAAGAGAAGATTACATGTCAAATTTCACAAAGATTGGAGCTTAAAACTAAATTATGGCACTATCGTAATCAAAATTACGGCACTACCATAATCAAAATTACGGTACCGTGATTTCACTGCACCTACATAACAAAAAATGGTACTGCCGTAATTTCCAAGTGCTGTCGTATTTCGGGACGATTTTGAATAGAAAGTTTCGCACAAATTACGATACTGTCGTAATGGATTTCACGAGCCGTAATCTGGGTTCAATTTCGTACAGAAAGTTTGATGGATTTTATGGCACTGCCGAAACCAATATTATAGGCCATATTTCGAGTCAATTTTTCACCCGAGAGATTTGATGAAAATACAGCACTGCCGTAATGAATTTCATAGTACCGTAATTCCAGATGATTTATGTACCGAGAACTTCTGCTGAAATTATGGCACTGCCGTAACGGTTTTCACAGCCGTAATTACAACCTAGATCCACGACTTTTTCAGATTGTTTGAAGCCCGATTGTTGTGCTGATGATTGCGGACGATCCAGGCCATCAATGTGAGATCCATAAGATGATGCAAACTCGTTAGATCAAGGAGAAGGGAGAGAGACAAAAAGCCCTAATTTTCATCCATGATTCAGAGAGAAATTGAGTTCTTCACCGCCGCCCTAAGTTTCACCACCGGGAAGTGTATAGTGCATCTCCAGCCGTGAAATTTGAAGGAAAGCTGCGCATAGAGGAGGAGAAGATACCCCAGAAGTTTCAGAACGAAAGGAGATCGATTGGAGGAGAAATCAACCGGAGACTCGCTGCTGACAGTATTCATCACCGAAATTACGGCTGTAATTTTCATTACAACCATGTTGTAAAGTTTATTTCTTCTTTCTCTTCGATTTCTGATCCTTTGATACTATGGATTATTGTAATCCTTCCGTCATGCTAGCTTGAACACCTTATGGGACATGGGGGAGTAATTCTGCTTAATTTTCTTAATGACTAGATTATTTTTTTTACCTTCGTCATGATGATTTTACTATGATAATTCTACTTATGTGATGATTGCCTTTAATTCTCCATAGATTCATATTGTTAACATGTTTTAGAGTTTTCACGATATGGTCCGAAAGGTGATTTGCTGAGAACTTCGAACCCTAAAATTGAATGTTAGGAGCTCATCGTAAGAAATTAGGTTTTTTCTTATTTCTCGATTTTAGAAGTATATTGCCATGTTAATAATCTGAATCTAGGATTGAGTTAATGATATAAACATGACAATACTGTGAGAAATCTAGTATTGAATTATTGAAGAACCTTAAGTAGAGCCTGTGAAAACTATAGTATGAAAGCATGTAGTTTTCACTTTAGATGATTAACTTAGAATTTAGATGCATGTAAGTGATCCTTGAGTTCTTTGTCAATGATTTACTTATCTTCAACATTGAATAAATCCTGCATGAAAGTGAGGATTGGTTCTTTGTAAATTATCTGCGCGAAAGCGAGATGATTTCTTTATGAAGTAAATTATATCTTGATCATAATAAAATTTGATTGATGAACATCTATTCATATCTAGTCATGGAAATTAATGTGGATAAAACCCTAGTCCCAGTTTCTCTCTCTGATATTTTCATGTAGCTTTCGATAATTTGCTTTAATATTTCCGGTTGCCTAGCTAGTAAGAAATCGATTATTCGATACTTGGTAAACGAGGTCTCTGCGGTTCGATATCCTAATTATTACTTCGAGTATCCATGCACTTGCGGACACAACAGGGACCCACAACTTAAGTGCAAAACTAATATCTAGAATATTTATATGAAGGCTTAAGTTGACAGGGCCCGCCACTAAACTCTATAAATAAGCGGCTAGGGGCACATACACCATGCACTCTCATGATCTAAACCCTAGCCACCTAAGACTATCTCTCCCCTCAAACCCTAGCCGCTCACCTTCCTCCTCCTGGTGCATCCAAGGGTGATTGTCGCCCACTTCTCCTAAGTGGACAGCACCTTCATCTTGGCGCAAGAAGGACATTGAGGGCTTCCTCCTTCTTCCTTTGTGCAGTGGTGGCACATATAGAAGAAGGGGACAGCTTACTTCAAGTTGGCGCCATCCTTTTGTTGTTGCAAGTCTTGAAGGGGCAGCACCTTGGCACAACTTCCTTGAGGGTTGGCGCAAACAAGGTGATCACTCCCTTAGCGTGGATCTCCTCTCCCGAAGCTAGCACATATGTGGAGCGGAGTAATCTCAAGGCAGTCCGTGTGTACACGAGTGTAGAGGACAGGTGATTGCACGTCTCCATTGTTGGCATCCACAACCTCAGATTTGTAAAATGGTATATACCCTATCACATCTTGTGTTAGTCTTGTAAGATAGTCCTTGTTGAATTAAGAATCTTGTTTCTCATTTCGGGCTTCTTCCGCTGTGCATTCAATTTTTAAAGTAGCCCGAGGATTAAAAAATTATACAGGATATTTGAGTAATTATCCAAGAGCAGCAATTACAACCTATAAGTCACCCTACAAGTCAACCATCAAGTTTAACTTCAAGTCCAAGCTCAAGCTCTAGCTCAAATGAGGAGATGCCTTCAATAGAAAGTCCTCCAAGAAGAGTTAGAAGATTAAGAGAAATATATGAGACAACAAGTTTCGTCAGCTTAGAGACAGAAAATTTTCAAGAAGCATCAAAGCAAGAATTATAGTTTAAGGCAATGGAAGAAGAGATTAACAGGATCGAGAAAAACAAGATTTGAGATACTTCTAATCATCTAGATAATAAAAAAAATTATTGGTGTTAAGTGGGTTTATAAAATAATATTTAATCTAGATGGCTCAATTCAAAAATATAAAGCAAGAGTTGCTATAAAGGGGTATTCTCAATTACTTGAAATTGATTATAATGAGACATTTGCTCCTTTAGCTCAGCATGATACAATACAAGCTCTTTATTATACTTACAACACAAATGAAATGGACTATCTATCTATTAGATGTTAAATTGCATTTTCTTAATGGAGATTTAGAAGAAGAAATACATGGCTGCAATTAGTTTAAGTTTGCATTCTCCTTATTTTAGTAGGATTAGCTAAGTCCAAAGTCAAATAGTCAACATCTCAAAGAAGGTCAAAGGTCAAATTGAATATCACATCAAGCTTCAATCTTCAGCCAAGCTCATCAAAGGAAATCAAGGCATCCCAATGACAAGTCATCAATTGGAAGACAAAGTCAACTTCAATCAGGCAGCAATGTTACATGCATGCAAGTTCTTCACGCCAATCTTCAACTCTAGTCAACATGCCGCTTCAGCCAAGCACCATCCAATTAACACCATACAAACGTCAACAGCCAATCAGACTTCACCATCTCTTGCATGCGCCAAAGAACTCAAGCAGCCATCTTCAGCCGAGAACTCCAAGTAAAGGAGCCTACCAAATCTTAGCTGCTAAGCAAACATTTACTTAACATGCAACCGCCCCTAGCTACCAATCAAGTTGCTTGAAGAATGGCATCATCACTACCGTTCAAATTCAAACCAAGAGAAAGCAACCAATTTAATTTCCAGCATTCGCCAATTTAATTTCCAGCATGCGCAATGAAGATCTTCAAGCATGCTCCTCTCGGCCAATCAGCTTTAGCCTCCACCAAGCATGCGCATTGAAGAAGCCAACCACACAATCTCAGCTGAATATGTTCCAAGTTACTTCAATCACAAGCAAGAACCTCTCCACGCCATGAAGAAGCTCAAGAGACTATTCCATCTCCACCACCCATTCTGACAAAAGGAATTGATAGCCACTCGATGTATTTGAGAGATTAATATTGTTGAGGGAGAAATGGTCTTTAAAAGCTGATGTAATTCTCATATTTGATAGTGAAGTTAAGTATATTTTTGGAACCTTCGTGGTGTTGTCTTCCTCCTTGTGAGGTTAGGTTTAGGTTATGTAGTTCTCCTCTTCCCCCTTAGCTTGCTAAGCTAAGGGTTTCTCTTCTCTTCTTCTCTTCTTCTTCCTTTTCTCTTCTCTTCTCCAGCAACTCAAACTTCCGTTCTGCGTCACTAACCTTTGCACATAAGAAGCATATAAGCATATGAGCAAGGGAAAAAGAATACTACTAAGATCAAGTTATTAGAAATTTTAAAACAATTAAGGTAGCATAATCTTGAATTATGTTCTACTATCTATATGAATGAGATCCAAGTTATTAAAAATATTTGAGTGAAAAGAAATTTATAGCTAGAGAAGTTGCATAGCCATAGCCATCACAAAATGTAGATGATGAATTGAAGTTACCTCTGTTTGGTATACGCACAATTAGCACAACTACGGAGTTATTCGTGTCCTCTTCTCCCTTTCACCACATCCCACAGCGTCAATGACTTGTCAGTAGCAGAAGCAAGTAAATAATGACCATACTTGGGCCAACAAACACTTGTTAACTTGGAACAGCTGAATGAGAAAAAAGGACAAAAATTTTAGAAAGGAAAAATCATTGGAACTAAGTGCAAGATCTTGTTAACAAATATAAATAGGCAAATTATAATAAAGAAGTAAGCATGAAATGTAAAATAGTATAGGCAGGATAGAAACTTGTGGAGATAACTCAGTTGTAGACTCAATTTTCACTCGGCTAGTAGAAATATAGGTATAACTTCAATAGCTACAAGGTGCGAATTGCTAGGTGTTCATGGAACAAACATAAGGAAATCAAGAAATAGGAAACTCTCCATCTTAATCATCTAAACATCCTAACCATCCAGCAATCAAGATGCTCTTCTTTCCATCAGAAACTATCACATAACCAAATAGTTAATTCCAATGTTATCATCCAATTACATAATGAAAAGAAGGAAAAAGGAAAATGCATGAAATGGTGAATCACCATACTATATAGATGAATCATAAAGTACTCTTAAAATAAGTAATTAGTTTCAACATTTCATCTATCTCATGTAGCATGTAATGGTGATGCACCCATGGGTGTAGAACATTTTTATCCAAATGGTATTTTTACTGCTTTATCCCTCTAATAGATACAAAAGAGACTGAATGCAATTGAAGACATCATTGCATATTTAATGACCATATCATTTAATTGCAGTCTTATCCAACCGTCACATATTACCTCCAATCAAGGCTTTACCGATGGGCTGGAGATGCATCCACATTCAAAGGTGATGCTTACATTGAGTTAGTTTGTTCTCCTAATAATCCTGACAGCTCCATTAGAGAGGCAGTCCTCAACTCTAAGAATGGAAAGACAATCCATGACCTAGCATACTATTGGCCTCAGTACACACCCATAACTGGTGCGGTAGACCATGATATCATGTTGTTTTCTATCTCAAAGGGCATCATGCTTGAACTCGTCTAGGGTACATTTTTTTTCAACTGCCATAAGATGTGGACTTATTCCTCTTGCATACATAACCATTGGCTATAATACTTTAAATTTCATTAAGGTTTAAGCATTAATATCAGGTGGGCTATAGTGAAGAAAAAGGATATTGCCAAGAGGATGATCAAGTTCTTAGAGCTATGCACTATAGGGGTGTCCAAGGACTCACAACTCCAAGCAGCAAAGATTCTTAAGGTAGTCTCTGATGTGTATCAACTCCGAGCGGCAAAGACTCTATGAACTTAATCATTCTCTTGGCAATAACCATAGCATTCTCTTGGATCTATGTAAGAAAAGACTCTTCACTATAGCCCACCTGATATTAATGCTTAAACATTAATGAAATTCAAAGTATTATAGCCAATGGTTATGTATGGAAGAGGAATAAGTCCACATCTTATGGCAGATGAAAAAGAATAATATACCCTAGACGAATTCCAACATGACCAATGCTCTTTGAGGCGGAAAACAGCATGACATCATGGTCTACCGCACTAGTTATGGGTGTGTACTGAGGCCAATAGTATGCTAAGTCATGGATCGTCTTGCCATTCTTACAGTTGAGGACTGCCTCTCTAATGGAGCCGTCAGGATTATTAGGAGAACAAACTAACGCAATGTAAGCATCACCTTTGAATGTGGATGCATCTCCAGCCCATCAGTAAAGCCTTGATTGGAGGTAATATGTGACGGTTGGATAAGACTGCAATTAAATGATATGGTCATTAAATATGCAATGATGTCTTCAATTGCATATAGTCTCTTTTGTATCTATTAGAGGGATAAAGCAGTAAAAATACTATTTGGATAAAAATCTTTTGCACCACCATTACTTGCTACATGGGATACATGAAATGTTGAAACTAATTACTTATTTTATGAGTACTTTATGATTCATATATACAGTGTGGTGATTCACCATTTCATGTATTTGCCTTTTTCCTTCTTTTCATTATGTAATTGGATGATAACATTGGAATTAACTATTTGGTTATGTGATAGTTTCTGATGGAAAGAAGAGCATCTTGATGGCTGGATAGTTAGAATGACGCCGAACCAGCGCTGGATTTTCTCGCATTATCAAACTGCCAAGATGAAGGGGCGACAAGTCTCCTTCACCTGGGCCCAGATCATCCGACCAACGCAAAAGCTGGAGACATAACATTAATCTACACCTGGACTGAAGTCGTGGACTCAACCGGTGACTAGCTCCTACACAGCCAGTCCACTAATGCTGATTTGGCGTCTGATGTGGTGGAACCTGGGAGTAAAGAGGAAGGCCAGGAACGCAAAGGGGGCTAGGTTAGAATCTAGAACAAACTTCTCGGCGGTAGCGAAAGTAGCTTCCCCACCCCAAATCTTATCCAGGTGGTGATTGGTTATCCTGGACTCTCAGTGACTCCATCTTGGGTTTTCTTCTGTTCATCTCAACAACGCTTCATTTTGGGTATGCACTAGATTTTCTGTTCGAAAATAGATACTTGAGACACTTGATCATCATTTGTAATCAGATTGTGGGGAACTCTTTTGTGATCCTTTTGATTTTCCCATTTGTTGTGTTTTCCCTGGAGATGTTCTGTTATTGTTTTAGTGGATGTCGAAAACGATTTGGAATTTCTTCCCTGTTATGGTTCTGTTACTCTTTTATCAAGGAATTTGTCACCTGTTTGGATACATTAGTCATATGCATTATTAATGGGACTACTTCGCTGACAATGAGTTCGGTTATCTCTTAAATATCAATTATTATTTCTTTTGCTGGCTTTGTCCTCTGTTCGAGTTATCGCAGGGAGATCTCTCCCCAGTATTTCGGTGTCCTCTTAAACCCGGCATCAAGTGGTATCAGAGCCTGCGATCATGACCGGTGGTCCTTGCAAGGCCCCTAATCCGGAGGCCAAACCACGCCGTGAACGAGACGTGCGTGATATTATGATTGCTGAGCTTCAACAGCAAATTCAATGATTACAGGCCCAACTGGACCAACAACAAAATATTGGGAATGATGGTGGACAACGATCAAATCTGGATGAAGGAATGCCACAACCAATGAGTGATCCGACTGAATCTAGTGAAGAGGAAGACTGTAATCCTTTCTTCCACCCCCCCAGTCCAGAAGGGAGGAATCGTCGGCAACCAGGTCCACCAACTACGCGTCCCAACCGGCGTGACTTCGACTTTAAGGTGGATGTTCCGGAGTTCAATGGAACTGCTTCCCCTGAAGAATTCTTAGACTGGTTATTCTCCATAGAGAAAGTGTTTGAGTTTAAAGAAGTACCGGAGGATTGGAAGGTAAAATTGGCAGCCCTGAAATTGAAGAAATATGCTGGGCTTTGGTGGGAGAATCAGAAAAGGCAGCGAGTTCAAGATGGCAAGCGTCCGGTGCATTCTTGGGATAAGATGAAGCGAAAGCTCAAGGGGCGGTTCCTACCTGCCAACTATCGACAAGACCTCTTCCTAGAGCTTCACAATTTTAGACAAAACCAGCTTTCTGTAGCCGAGTATACTACCAAATTTGAGCATCTTATGATCAAATGCGACATGAGGGAACCTGAAGAACAGACTATTGCTCGGTACTTGGGAGGATTGAGGATTGAGATCAACAATATAGTGAGTTTGCAGTAGTACTGGACCTTAACGGACGTATGTAAGCTTGCTACCAAGATTGAGAAACAATTGAAAGAGCACAGGGGAAAGAATGCTATCCCTCGATTCGCCGGAAGTGGCGGACCATCACAACTGACATCTACCCCAGTTAAAGGATCTGGTAGCATTAAGGGGACCCCTTCTACCTCCCAACATAACTCCGACCTATCCGGTATACAACGCTCCACCCCGGTTGGCTCTAAGAAATGCTACAAATGTCACGGCTACGGTCATATAGCGGTGGATTGTCCAAACCGTAAGATTATCACCCTCGTGGAGGAAGAAATTGAAGATCCTATCCAAGAAGAAGAGGAAGCAACACCGGAAATGGAAGAACTAGTCTATGCAGATCAAGGCAAATTATTGGTATGTCGGAATCTGAATTTACAGCGGGAAGAGCAAGGCGACTGGTTGTGACACAACATATTCCACACGCGATGCACTACATTGGGTAAAATATGTGATGTTATTATCGATAGTGAGAGCTTTGAGAACGTAGTCTCTACGGATATGGTACACAAGCTACAAATCAAGACCGAAGACCACCCCCACCCATATGGACTGACGTGGCTGAGTCGAACGAGGGAAATCAAGGTTGACAAGTGCTGCCTCATTTCATTCTCCATTGGTCAAAAGTATCATGATGAAGTATATTGTGACATTGTTCCCATGGGTGCATGCCATCTTATTCTGGGTAGGCCATGGCAATACGATAGGAAAACCATCCATGACAGATTCTGTAACACCTACGGCTTCTTTAAAGATGGCATCAAGATTACCTTGGCCCCGACCCACCTAAAGGATATTCATGGGTTACCTACAACCAAAAGGAGAGAACTTACAATACAATCAAGCTCCGGAATCATGAGGGACTTGGAAGTTGCCCAAAAGGGTTGTATCCTAGTAATGATGGAATCAAACTTAGAACGGCGGGAACATCCAGAAGAGATAGTTGCGTTACTCGAACAATTTTCTGATGTAATTCCCCAAGAACTACCTCCAGGACTTCCCCCATTAAGGGATATTCAACACTGCATTGATCTAGTTCCCGGCTCTGTGATCCCCAACAAGCCCGCCTATCGCATGGCTCCAAGGGAATATGAGGAGCTCCAACGCCAAGTGGATGAACTAATCTCCAAGGGCTTTATCAGGGAAAGTAAAAGCCCATGTGCAGTCCCTGCATTGCTAGTTCCAAAAAAAGACGGCTCATGGCGGATGTGCGTGGACAGTCGCGCTGTAAATAAGATTACAATCCATTATCGCTTCCCCATTCCCCGCCTTGATGATTTATTGGATAAGCTTTATGGTGCTAGTGTTTTCTCCTGCATCGACCTGCGCAGTGGATATCACCAAATTCGAATGAGGGAAGGGGACGAGTGGAAATCAGCTTTTAAAACGAGAGACGGACTATATGAATGGCTAGTTATGCCATTCGGCCTTTCAAATGCCCCTAGCACCTTTATGCGCCTATGAATGATGTGTTCAAACCATTTATCGGCAAGTTCGTCATGGTATATTTCGACGATATTTTGGTCTTTAGCAAGGAGCGTCAACAACACCTAGACCACCTACACCAGATTTTCTACGTCTTGCGAGAGCAAAAGCTATATGTAAACCTCAATAAGTGTGAATTTTTTTACTGACAAACTTATTTTTTTGGGATATATAGTGTCCAAAGATGGGCTACAAATGGATCCACAAAAGGTCCAAGAAATTCTGGAATGGCCAACACTGACTTCCCTCCAGGGTATTAGAAGCTTTCATGGATTTGCTTCTTTTTACCGTCGTTTCATTCGACATTTCAGCACTGTGATCGCCCCCATCACCGAGTGTTTAAAGGGGGAACGATACCAATGGTCGAACGCAGCCCAAGAGAGCTTTGAGTTAATCAAGAAGAAGGTGACTGAAGCCCCCATCTTAATTTTACCTGATTTCAACAAGTTATTTGAGATAGAATGTGATGCTTCCGGCGTGGGGATTGGTGCAGTCCTGAGTCAAGAGCAGAGACCAGTGGCCTTCTTTAGTGAGAAATTAAATGACTCACGTCGAAATTATTCCACCTACGACAAGGAATTTTATGCGATAGTACGCGCAGTGGAGCATTGGAGCCATTACCTTCTCGCCAAGCCTTTTGTTTTATTCACTGATCAGGAGTCCTTGAAGCATCTCAACAGCCAACAAAAGCTCAATCGCCGCCATGCCATTTGGACTGAGTTCCTCCAAGCATACAGTTTCACCATTAAACATAAAAAAGGAGTCCAAAATCAAATTGTTGATGCTCTTAGCCGAAGGCATACCTTATTAATTACCGTGCAATCACAAGTCATAGGATTTGATATTTTGAAGGAACTATATCAGAATGGCATTGACTTTAAGGAGGTTTGGCTGAAATGTCAAGACATGCCTTATAAATAGTATCATTTGCAGCAAGGTTTTCTGTTCAAAGGGAACTACTTATGTCCCACGTTGTTCCCTACGTGAGGTCATCATATCCGAGGCACACAATAGTGGGTTGGGAGGCCATTTTGGGCGAGACAAGACCCTCGCTAGCATCAAGGAAAAATTCTACTGGCCGAAGGTTGATCAGGATGTCACCAATTTTATTCGGTGATGTAATGTTTGTCATCTAGCAAAAAGCCACTCTCAAAACATTGGACTTTACACTCCTATACCAGTTCCCAAGGGGCCGTGGGAAGATGTAAGCATGGATTTCATGGTTGGACTACCCAGAACACAAAGGCAAAGGGATTCTATATTTGTAGTGGTAGATCGCTTCTCAAAAATAGCTCATTTCTTGCCCTGCCAGAAGACAGCGGACGCTTCTCTGATAGCAGATTTGTACTTTAAAGAAGTTGTTAAACTTCATGGCATTCCCCTTACGATCACGTCCGACAGAGATACCAAGTTCATGAGTCATTTTGGCGCACTCTTTGGAGACGTTTGGGAACAAAGCTGCAATTTACCACCACGGCTCATCCCCAGACCGATGGACAAATGGAGGTAGTCAACCGCAGCCTTGGTGCCCTTCTAAGGAGTATGGTGGGAAGAAATATTCGCACTTGGGATTTAGTTTTACCACAGATTGAGTTTGCCTACAACTACTCTTTCAATAAGACAATCGGCTGTAGTCCCTTTCAAGTTGTATATGGTGTAAATCCTAAGGGACCTCTAGATCTAATTTCCCTACCCACTCAACATTCTTTTAGCAGCGATGCAGCAACAAGGGCCAATCAACTGCAGCAACTTCACGTCAAAACCAGGGAACAAATAGAAAAGCAAAATGCCAATTACAGCCAAAGGGCAAATAGACAGGGTGAGCAGCTGCATTCAGTGTGGGAGACATGGTTTGGATCCATCTGAGGAAGGAACGCTTCCCTCCGGGCAAATACGCAAAGCTAAGAGATCGAGCTATTGGTCCCTTTATGATACTAGAACGTATTGGACAAAATGCCTACCGAGTTGATCTTCCGGAGGAATATGGGATCTCCAATTCTTTTAATGTAGCTGACCTTTCACTCCACTATGGAGATTTGGGTGATTTTTCTTTGCAGGACTCAAGCTCGAGGATGAGCTGTTCAAAAGAGGGGGAACCTGACGCCGAACCAACGCTGGATTTTCTCGCATTATCAAACTGCCAAGATGAAGGGGCGACAAGTCTCCTTCACCTGGGCCCAGATCATCCGACCAACGCAAAAGCTGGAGACATAACATTAATCTACACCTGGACTGAAGTCGTGGACTCAACCGGTGACTGGCTCCTACACAGCCAGTCCACTAATGCTGATTTGGTGTCTGATGTGGTGGAACCTGGGAGTAAAGAGGAAGGCCAGGAACGCAAAGGGGGCTAGGTTAGAATCTGGAACAAACTTCTCAGTGGTAGCGAAAGCAGCTTTCCCACCCCAAATCTTATCCAGGTGGTGATTGGTTATCCTGGAGCTCTCAGTGACTCCATCTTGGGTTTTCTTCTGTTCATCTCAGCAACGCTTCATTTTGGGTATGCACTGGATTTTCTGTTTGAAAAGAGATACTTGAGACACTTGATCATCATTTGTAATCAGATTGTGGGGAACTCTTTTGTGATCCTTTTGATTTTCCCCTTTGCTGTGTTTTCCCTGGAGATGTTCTGTTATTGTTTTAGTGAATGTTGAAAACGATTTGGAATTTCTTCCCTGTTATGGTTCTGTTACTCTTTTATCAAGGAATTTGTCACCTATTTGGACACATTAGTCATATGCATTATTAATGGGACTACTTCGCTGACAATGAGTTCGGTTATCTCTTAAATATCAATTATTATTTCTTTTGCTGGCTTTGTCCTCTGTTCGAGTTATCGCAGGGAGATCTCTCCCCAATTTTTCGGTGTCCTCTTAAACCCGGCATCATAGAATGTTTAGATGATTAAGATGGAGAGTTTCCTATTTCATGATTTCCTTATGTTTGTTCCATGAACACCTAGCAATTCTCACCTTGTAGCTATTGAAGTTATACCTATAGTTCTACTAGCTGAGTGAAAATGGAGTCTACAACTGAGTTATCTCCACAAGTTTCTATCCTGCCTGTACTATTTTACATTTCATGCTTACTTCTTTATTATCATTTGCCTATTTATATTTGTTAACAAGATCTTACACTTAGTTCCAATGATTTTTTTCTTTCTAAAATTTTTGTCCTTTTTTTTCTCATTCAGCTAGTCCAAGATAAGCGTTTGTTGGCCCAAGTATGGTCATTATTAATTTGCTTCTGCTACTAACTAGTCATTGATGCTGTGGGATGTGGTGAAAGGGAAAAAGAGGACACGAATAACTCTGTAGCTGTGCTGAGTGTGCATATCAAACAGAGGTAACTTCAATTCATCATTTACATTTTGTGATGGCTATGCAACTTCTCTAACTATAAATTTTCTTTCACTCGAACATTTTTAATAACCTTAATTGCATTCATATGGATAGTAGAACATAATTCAAGATTAAGCTGCCTTAATTGTGTTAAAATTTGTAATAACTTGATCTTAGTAGTATTTTTTTTTCCGTTGCTTATATGCTTATATGTTTCTTATGCGCAAATGTTAGATAATTCTATATCTAAGCAATAATAATGGCCCAAACCTCACAATCAACACCCAAAAGTGGAAAAACAATGTGGAATCTACAAACAACATGGACAGTTTATGATGTTTGTATTACTGCTATCGATAAGAACATGCATCCTAGAACACATGTAAATGCTTAGGGTTGGAAATTTGTTCTTGATCCCCTTGCTTTTTACATATTTTGATGTCTGTATTAATTATATAAAGGGTAAACAGATAAACATAAGGAGATTAGTGGCCAATAGAACTTCTGACGTCTTAGAATTGATTCATATAGATATCTAGGGGTCATTCAATTTGGTTTCTTGGAATGGTTAATGATATTTTATTATGTTCATAGATTATTTTTCTAGATATGACTACTTTATCACGTTCATGAGAGGTCTCAAGCACTAAACTTGTTCAAGAATTATAAAGCTGAAGTTGAGAATCAACTTGGCAAAAGAATTAAGAATGTTAGATCTGATTGTAGTGGTGAGTACTACGGTAGATCAAGAGAACAACATCTAAGACCTTTTGCTAAATTCCTATAGGAATGTAGTATCGTCCCTTAATACATCATGCCATGGATGCCTAGCATGAATGATGTTGTTGAGAGGTCAAACATAACACTTAAGGATATGGTAAGACTTATGCTTATTCATTCTTTCTTATCAGATGAAGTATTAAAGAGTGCAACTTATATCCTTAACAAATATCCAACTAAAGCAACTAACAAAACCCCTTATGAGCTTTGGACGTGCAAAAAATCTAGTTTGAAGCACTTGCAATTGGCGGTTGTCCAAGTGAATCTAGGTCTTACAAGCCAAGTAAAGAAAAATTAGACTCTAGAACTGTTAGTTGCTATTTTATTAGATATTCTAAAAGACTTGGAGTAATTCGTTTGTAGACTAAAGGGCTTTATGTCCAAAGACTTGGAGTCATTGGTTTACATACTAAAGAAATCCATCTATAGGCTTAAGCAAGTTTCTTGTCAGTGGTATTATAAGTTTCATCAAGTAGTTATTTCCTAGTTTCGAGATGAATTTAGTTGATGACTGCATATACCATAAGTTCAGTGGAAGTAATTATATTTTGTTGATTTTATATATCAATAACATACTACTTGCTAATAACAATATAGGCTTACTACATGAATTAAAAGATTTCAATAAAGAAATTTGAGATAAAAGATCTTGGGGACGCCTCTTTTGTGTTAGGTATTAAGATAAACCGAGATCGCTCCCAATGTATACTTGGGTTATCACAAAAGAGTTATATCGAAAAGGTTCTTTAGAGATTTGACATGTAGAATTATAAACTAAGTGATACCCTTGTTGCTAAGGGAGACAAATTTAGCCTTAATCAATACTCCATAAATGAGCTTGAAACTAAAGAAATACAGAAGATTTCTTATGCATCGGTTGTGGGGAGTCTAATGTATGCTCATGTTTGTATGCGTCTAGATATTATGTACATTATTGGGATGCTGGGCAGATATTTATACAACCGAGGAATAGATCATTGGAAAGTAATCAAAAGGGTCATGAGGTATTTATAAATAACAAAGGATTATATGCTCATATATAGAAAATCAAATCAGCTAAAGTTTATTAAGTATTATGATTTTAATTTTATTAGATGCCAAGACAGTTGTAGATCCACTTCAAACTACATCTTCCTACTAGGCGGAGGAGCTATTCCTAGAAAAATGTTAAGTAGTCACTTATAGCTCATTCCACCATAGTAGTTGAGTTTGTTGTATATTATGAGGTATCCAATCAGAGAATATATATGCGAAATTTAGTCACAAGACTGCAAATTTTGGATAATATTAAAAGATCACTAAAGTTGTTTTGTGATAATAAAACAGTAGTGTTTATATTCTAATAACAACAGGAGTTTGTCAAAATCTAAACATATTGACATCAAGTTCCTTGTTGTTAAAGAAAAAGTTCATAGTGCTTTAATTTCTTTTGAACATATTGGCACAAACTCCATGATTATGAATCTGCTAATCAAATGTTTATCACCCAAGGTCTTTTATGAGTGTACTACTCATATGGGTGTTGTATCACATTGTGATATATTGGTTTAGTGAGAGTTTGTAATTGGATATAGTTGTGTACACATTCAGTTTACTACAAAATAAAGTATATAGTTCACTCTGAATATTTTCATCGATTTGATCTCATTAAAGAATAAAATAAGACTAGTTGAAATTAGACACGTTAAGATCACATTGCTTGAAATTTTTATATTACGCATTTATATGTAATCTATATCATTGATTCTATTGGCATTTGTGACTATTACTTTTTTGTTTTCCTCGTTAACAAAGTAAAAAAAGGAAAAAAGAGAAAGAAATAGAATGATCCGAAGTGCAAAAGCTTGTGCTCGAATCAAACACAGAGAAAGGAGAAGATGCAGTAGTGAGTGAGTTACCTGGCGAATGCCGTGCCAGTGGATGGCGACGTTCTCCGTGACCAGGCTGTTATTCAGCTGCACAACGATGGTGTCTCCCTGCTGGGCGTGGGTGGTAGGGCCAGGAGTATTGCCATTGACGGTAACCGCCAGCTTCTGGTAGCAGTCCGGCGACTTCAACTGGTACGATATATCCCATTTGTGCAGGTGAATTTTGGAGCGCACCAACTGCAACGATGTGGCGGACCAGATGCAGACAATTAGTAGAAGCAGGCTGAAAACGGTGGAGCTGGATACCGACTGCCACATCTCAAATCAGCAACAAAAGCGAAACTCGCATCGATCAGATTTTAGTTTAAAACCCTGACCACAATTGATCGGTTATGAAAACAAGGAGAGTTGTTGGGAATAAAAGTGGGAGAACAAGGAGAGTCTTCGAACCCGGTTGAAGACGAAGTAAGCACCTTCGACTCCTTGCCGCATACACTGGGCAAGCCGCCTCCAAATCTTAAGTCTACTGTAGCCAACCTGGTTGAAGACGAAGCAAGCACCAGCAAAGCACCCGAGGATGCCATCTGCGCCGCAGCCGCTGAGGTGGACGGCGGAGAGAGAGACTATAAGAGAAAGGGAAAGATGGCGCATAACTGGGCGCTTGCCGTCGCCGGCTTCTCCGTGGCGCTGCTGGTGAACACGCCGCATCAGATGGAGGCCAGAGACCGGATCATCCCCTACAAATGCAGCACGGCATTCGCCTGTCTTAGTCTCATCCCCAGCATCAGCCTTGTCTGCTGCTCAGGGAGGAAGAGGATATGTTCTCGCCTCTCGTCGCCTGGTCTCGTCGTCTCCAAACCGTGGAGACGCCGCCGCCGCAACCTGGTGAAGACGAAGCTGAACTCGAACAAGAGGATGCTTGATGCCCTTCTTTGTTCGTCCGCTACGATTTTAATGACGAAGGAGATGATTTCGTCTTTGGAAAGGATCGCTCCACCAGCCGTTGCGCGTTCCTCCTCATTTGAGGCGTCGTCGAATCACGCCTCCGCTTGACTTGGGTGTACATACTTGGCCCATCTACTTGCTTCAGGATGAAGCGAGCTTAGCGAAGGGGAAAAATGTCGAGCGGTGGCCCATCCACCATTAATACACACTTTGAAAAGAATGAAAATAATCTAGATAAAAAGCCATTTAGATTTATTGATGAGGCCACACTTGTTTGACTCCACAGTCAGCAAGAATTGTGATGCCATTGTCTTTTTACCAATGATTCTTACGTGGGCACGCTTAGAGAACAAAAAATAGAAAAAGAAGGGTTGGAAGACTTTGACTCCTCCATGGTCTTTGATTAGCCCGCCTGAATTGTCAATTTACTCCTTGAATAACATATTATGGAAGCAATTAAATCTTCAATGAATATAAAGATCAGGTCAAGTCTTTGGACACGATGGAAGGGGAAACCACGATGCAACTTCTGACATCGAGTTTGTGTGTTGACGTGTGCATGTTCATCAACTTTGACTAATATGTCAGTTGTCGACTTTGGAGCATACGCATGTGATGGTGGGGTTACAGGGGGAAAAATTTTCGCATGCATGTTCATAAACTTTGACTAATATATAACTTGTTGACTTTGGAGAATACGCATGTGGAGGGGTCATAGGAGGAAAAGTTTTCGCATGATGAGGTGTGCATGTTCATAAACTTTAACTAATATGTCAGTTGTGGAGGGGTTAAGGGGAAAAATTTTTGCAGCGCGCGATACCCTAACTAAAAATTATCTATAATGTTATACAAAATTTTTTTTGTTATACAAATAATACTAATTTTTTTTATATAATATGATTAGATTTTATATAAAGATATATAAAAATATATTAATATTATATAAAATATAAATAATTTTATATAATATTATACAATAATATAATCTTATTATATGAAATGAGCACCCTATTGAAAAAATTTGCAAGGTACCCCACTGGAAAAATTTGCAGCGGGGTATCTACTGCAAAAATTTTTCCGTAATAAAGAAAGGGGTTAAGGAATCAAACGAAATCGTTATTGGCACTAAGTAAAGAAATCTCCCTGAGCATGTCATACAAATTGTCGATCAAAAGAAACTAAGTGGTGGCTCCCATCACGTATGCAACGAGCGGAGAGGCTGCCAAGCAAAATAATCAATTAATAGGTTTAGTTGTCACCTCCAGCGACATGATTTTTTATTTCTATTAGACATTGCGTGGAAACCACTTACGAGTTGACAACTCCATAGCAAGTGGCTGATCTACGACCTACCTAGGCGTATACGACAGTAAAATCATATTTTATACATGTATTTTTTTCTGTTAGTGAAGCCAAGTGGTTGATCTAGCACCTAGTGTCAAGCGCTCTTATTAAAAGCTCTACGTCAGCCTCGTTGACTTGTATAAATGGAAAATGAGCTTTGCATAGGGTTTAGACACTCGCATCTTCATCCTCAGCTTTCTTCTATGTTTCCAGGATGCTGAAAATAACACCGGAAGAAAAAGAGGTGACCGGAATGACACACAGAATTTTAAGGGGAAAGTTTCATCTTCATTCACTTAGGTTACATAAAACCCTTCACTTCTCTCTATATAAGATCAACACTCTCATATACTTTCTCCCTTCATCTGAACTCACCATCGCTGGAAACTTGTCAGGGACATTGCTAGAGGTTGTTGCCTGAGAGAGCCATTCGCCTCTGTGAACGCCAGGAGAGGGAGAACAACTACCTCTACTGCTGCTCTCCCATCACCACTCCCAGGGAAGATATCTGCTCTCTTGTCTAGCCGAGATCTTAAAGAAGGACCTCTCTCACTTCCTTTGAAAAGATCATCAAAACACTACCAAGCCTTCCCCCTTTGCTAAGATTCTCTATCAATGACAAGATATGAACTCTAGTACCTTCAACGTCCTCAAGCACTCAATGCACCCAGTCTAGGCTCTTTCTAGAGTTCCGCACTCAAAAATTCGGTCGTGTAGCGTCCCATCCATTAGCTAAATAACTCCCCGTCCATGGATGCGACACTCTCACCTCGTGTGAAGGGATTTTGGAGGAAACGAGGTTCCACTAAACCTCTTCCCACTCGCTGTCGGCCCTCTCCACGGGTCAGCAATTGCCTAAGGCCACTGCCATCACCGCCTCCGATTGCTGGTCACCGAAGCACCACCATAACCTCTTGTCTGGTGTCACAGCCACTTGCTATGTATCCCGTCTCCTTGCTCGCGTGTGAGAGAGCAAACATGGGTGGAGAAAGGGGAAGCCACCGCTGCCTCTTCCTGGACACCGACCACCGCCGTAGTCATGCCGGACGAGTGTCTAGTCTCACTCGTCATCTCCTCGAGCCCTGACAAGCTCTCTATCGCCGGCCACTGCCTAGGATCGAGGCTCAAAACGGCCTCAACCCTGCCCTATTTTCTTTTCTCCGAAAACAAGGGATCTGCCGCGCAGGAGCCTTCTCCTTCATCGCCAACCAGATATATCTCAGACAAGTCTCCGTTGGAGCACCACCTGCGCTGTCCGTCCGACTCACTTCATTGGTGAGGATGGTCGGTGAAAGCTCTCTTCTGTCGCCTTCTTCTTCCTCCCCAAACTAGGTCCCTGCAATGCTTCTCATTGTGTTGCCGAGATCTCGTGCGAACCCACTGTGAGCGATCCTCGCCTGAGCGCTATTGCGCCCTTCGTCCTGCTTGCGTCGCCGATGAGAGTCGCTGCCTGCCTCTGTAGCGCATCCACTGGAGGAGAGGAGGGAGACACGTCTACATCCCCTTGAAAACTCTCTCACATGTTTTCTTTTTTTTTTTACATGAGACCTTCATCGCCATCTCAAGCAGATCTCCATCTAAGTGCAATTGTCTGCGCCCTCCGTCTGATTTGCATCGCTATAAGAGTGCCAGAACTCGCCTCTGATACCTTTGTCAAGCCATCTTTTTAGAAGCCCGTCCACGTTAGCCTCACTGACACGTATATACGGAGAACAAGATTGCGGCAAGGTTTGGACACCCACACCCTCACCCTCAGCCTTCTTCTACGTCTGTAAGATGCTGCAAACAACGCTGGAAGGAAAAGAGATGACAGGAAGGACACACATAATTTTAAGGGGAAAGTTTCACCTTCATTCACTAAGGTTACATAAAACCCCTCACCTCTCCCTATATAAGATTTACACTCTTGTATACTCTCTCCCTTCGTCTGACCTCACCGTCGCCAGAAACCCGTCGGGGACGCTGCTAGAGGTCGCCACCTAAGAGAGCTGTTCACCTTTGCGAATGCCTAGAGAGGGGGAACAGCTACCTCTGCTGCTGCTCTCCTGTCACCACTCATAGGGAAGATGCCTCCTCTCTTGTCTAGCTGAGATAAAGGAGAAGCTCTCTCACTCCCTTTGGAAAGATCATCAAGACGCCACTAAGCCTTCTCCTTTTGCCAAGATTCTCCATCAATGACGAGATGAGCCTTCCTTGTTTGTAAGGATGCGCCACCAGCTTGCCATCATAGGAAGAATCTCTGGCTAGCTTTCCTTCTTTGAGTCAATTGCGCACCACTGTTTTATCTGCTGGTTTGGGTCCCTGTCCGCATCAAGAATGTGGGCTTGGGTCTCCGCTTAAGTCTGTGGGCCTCACACCTAGGAGTCTTAGGTTATTGTCTAAGGAATAAATCAATGCAATAACTTGCAACTAAAATTTAGAGGATTTTCGAAAGAATAATGATTTTGTTTATATTTCCAATTGAGCATTAGATACTTGAATTCACTGTAAGTTACGCCAGACTAACTCTAATTTAATTACCATCCCTAATAGCATCAAATTTAGATGTGTACAATTTGATCACAAAGAGAGAGAAAAGATGAAATGAGGTCAGAAAAATCCATAATCTTATGATTGCTTAATGGAGAATGATTTTTTTTATTTTTTCAAAAGTCAAAAGAGATTGTATATTAGAGCCTTAGTTCGAGGCAATAATGCATATAAGTTCCCGGGGAAAGTTCATATACCAAGAAATATAATTCTTAGAAAAACATACGAGAAATTAAAGCTTGAAAATTATGACAGAAAACATTGGCTAATCCTACGAAGGGGAAGAGATAGAAAGGCATTGTGAGAGTAGCTTCCACCCAAAAATCTTAGTTTATGAGACGACATAAAATAGCTAAAGTCGTTGCCTTTTTCAAAGACCAAAGTCAACTTATTTAGTCAATGAATAGCCTTCAGGGTCTTCTCTGTGAATGCTGGAAACCAAATCAGCGCTAGCTAAGTTGCTTATCAATTCCTGATTCCAGCTGTCATCTTGCCTTAAAGAGCTCATCACAAGAAAGGTAGGTTTGTACCGAATGGGTAAATCAATACACCAGTGACTACCGTGGAAATAAGTAGAGCTAGCTACCTTAACCAATCTGTTTAAAGTTGCCCAACTTAATAATATTAAGATTCATTTGTTGTTCTAAACTTTTAATTATACCTTTATTAATAATATATATATATATAAGATTGCTATATTAAAAAGCAAATAAATAAAAGAAAAGATAAGAGAAATAAAATCCAAAGGCGTATTGTTGTTTGTTCTTAGGTAAAAATTTGGACCCTCATGCAAGTTTAATTCAGATTGAATACCCGAGGACGCAATAAGATACTCCTCTCTTATGGGTATGACTGTGAAGAAGTTGTTCAGATGCCCTTTCAGCATTAAGCATTAGAAATTAAAATTCAGAAATCAAGAAGAGATTAAAAGAATTTAAAAAAAGTGCGGAAGAGCAAAAAAAAAAATCTCCACACCACATGAGATTTTTAAAGCCTTTTTAAAGGCTGATTAACGCTAGCTTTTAATGCTAATATTAAATTATTTTTTAAATTTTTCTTAATAACCCTCATAAAAATTCTTAATATAATTAAATTTAACAAGATGATTAAATAAAATTAAATTGTTGCTCATGCCTATATTACATGATTAGTGAAATGCACTCAAAAGAATAACCAAAATATTTTTATCTAAAGGAAAGATAGAGAACTAGTCTTAAACTACTTTCATTTGACTTAGACTTCAACAAATCAACACATAATATAAGGATTGTCCAATCACAGGGTTGCACATTCTTTTGCCATGCACGTGTATCTTCATGAGAACTTCTGAGATTTATCCATGTCCTCATACTCGACCATATACAGAGTCTCTCATATAAGAAATTCCCTACAAGGGATGAGTATAGAGGCTCATCTTATGGTAATTATATACTTTGGAAAGTTTTTTCTAACCTCTACAATAAGAAGCATAAAATGTATCCTCGAGAATGGGAATGTAAAATATTAACTCTATCAAATAAATATTTTTATACACTATAGTGTTTTATAATTTTATTTTTCAAAGTGTTTTTTGGCCAATTAATCAGTTTGTTATTACTACATTGAATCTCCTTCAAAGGATATTCTATTACACAGGTTGGGTTCTTATCGCTGAGCGACCTATTTTTAAATTAATCTCATTTCTCTCGATACTTTCAAGATTATAATCCTAGGCAAGCCTTTGGTAAAGCTAATGATTTTATTATGCTTAATCTTTATAAAAAACAAAGCTACAACTTTTTATAAGTTAGATTATTTTATAGACTTTTATATAATTTTAACCTAGCTACTCTTTTTTTTTTAATTTTTTATATAAGTGCATAAGAATTTTATTTATTTTTCTTTAATTTTGGATCATTTGCCCTTAGTTCAAATATTTTATTCTTGAATTTAGAGAGAGAAAGGATTTTATTTTAAAATAACAAATTGACGTAAATAATTAATTAGGCTTTTAGTTGCTCTTATCATAAAACAAAGCCAATTATGTGAATTTTTTATCTTTTTTTCAAAGCTAATTTAATTATAAAAAAAATTAATCATAAAACATTTTTATTATTTCCATTATGACAATTACGCGCATTATGATTATTATGTATAATATTTTTTAATGAATATGTGCTTGATATCCTTTAAATACTATAGAAATTATTTAATTACATATTATGCACATCAAATCTATTACGTACTTTATGCATATTAAGTTATTAAGTGCATTTTCTTCTTTATGTCCATGTAATTTTTTTTTCATATGTATATTAAGTACATTCCATATGCATATGTATTTCATTTTTCATGTCAAATATATTAATTATGTATATTATGAACATTAGGTTCATTATGAATGTCATATATATTATGACATTTATGTTTTAAACTATGTTCATAATTTACATGATGTCTATAAATATTATTTGAAATATTTAAATTACACACTATATTCATTTATCCAACATGTTCAACAAATTCATAAATAATAATAAATAATTATTTTATATTGCTTAAAACATTGAACAATATGCACATTTTGTCCAACAAGTTCAACAGGTTCATGAAAAAATTGTAAAAAATAAAGTAAAAGCTTTACATATACCATTCCAAAAGCAATATGTAACATGTGTTTAATAACTGCTTAAATTATATTAAATTCTGTATCTAAACGAATAATTTGCTGCTATTGCTAGAATTAATTTCTTCTTCTTAGAATTAACACCAGAGATTTCGGGTCTGAAACCTTTTAAAAATTTAGAATTAACGTCGTCAAACTATTTCATTAATTAAATAAAGTTACTTTTAGACAATTTAAAACTCCAAATAACTCATATATATTATCAGTTTTATCCAAAATATTTAATTGAATTCAATTTTCTGGTAAAAGTAGCCAACCAGTTGTGTGCTTGGTTGGATTCCCTATGAGCAAAAGAAAGGTTAAAATTTTTCATTCTAACTTGAATAAAATTAATTTTCTAGTTCAAATAAACAACACTATCAAATGGGGTGTGAATCAAGTTTTCAATTAGAAGAAGAGCATTCCTGCAATCAGATTTGATATTAATTTGTCTCCCCATGAAGTCTTGATTTGATTGTCATTAGTTATGCTTCAAGGGCAGAGCTAAAAGGAAGGTACATTGATGTAGCAATAAAGCATGTGCCGTGAGAATCCCGAATAAGATAGCCAATGCCGTCTATCTTGAAATTCTCCAGCCAAGATTCATCCACATTGATCTTGAGCCAGTCGCTTAAAGGAGGCTGCCAATGCAGTAAGTAACAGTCTTTGCTACCTTCATCATTTCCCTTAGAAGCTAAGGAAGAAATTATATCATTGAATAGAACTAGAGCTTGCCTAGTAATACCAGCAACATTAGAAAATTTTACATCATATGATTTCTTCTTCTTCTTCATTATTATTATTATTATTATTATTATTATTATTATTATTATTATTATTATTATTATTATTTATACCACTATTATTGCTACTATTACTATAACTATTACTATTATTACTATTACTATTATTATTATTATTACTAATTACCATTATTTGAATTATAGTTTAATACTCAAATTTTATTTGAGTATGATAAGAAACTTATGTGAGCATATGGTTTCTCTGTATTAGTTGCAAATTTTTTTTCTAGTATATTTGCCAATATCAATTCAATTCCTGTGTTTAATGGCACCAACTTTAAGATGTAGCAAGAGAACGTTATGATTATTCTCGGAGTCATGGATCTGTACCTTACATTAGGATTGAATGGCCAACAGACCTTATAGCTACAAGTCCTCTAATGATAAAAGGAAGTTGGAAAGGTGGGATTGTTCAAATAGCATGAGTCTTATGATCATGAAGCATTCTATTTCAGAAGCTTTCAAGGGCACTATGGCTAATGAGATTATTACGACCAAGGGTTTTCTGATGCAAGAGCATCTTTGAAGACCTAATTATGTTTTGATATGCCAGGTCAACATCAAAGTTAATGTCAAGCTTCAGAGGTCAAAGCTCATCCAACCTAATTGATGGAGATCCGAATCCGGTCCAAGCGAACGAGAAGTCGCCATTAATGACACTTATCCTAATAACATTGACGGCGCAAGTATAATTGATGGAGATCCGAATCCGGTCCAAGCAAACGAGAAATCGCCATTAATGACACTTATCCTGATAACATTGATGGCGCAAGTATAATTGATGGGGGTCCGAACCTAGCACGATTTCAGGAGTAAGCAGCATTAATCTTGCACATTTTACGAGGATAACGACCATTATGAACACAAGTAAAGATGAGGTCTACCCGTCTTTCCATGGTTTTTTTGACATTATGATGTATTTAATATTTTGTTAATATTGGACGATCCGATCTTGGACATGTGTCACGATCTGATCCGTCCAAGTAGCTTTATATAGGTCTCTCTTCTATTGTAATAGTAGAGTTCAGTTCAGTTCAATTGAATCAAAGTATTTTTGGAAACCCTTTGGGTTGGTGTGTCTTCCTCCTTGTGAGGTTAGGGTTAGGACATGTAGTCCCTTCTCTTTCCCCTTAGCTTGCTAAGCTAAGGGTTTCTCCTCTCCTTCTTCTCTTCTTCTCTCATCTCTTCTCTTCCCCAGCATCTCCAGACTTCCGTCCCGCGTCAATTGGTATCAGAGGAAAGGGTTCTTCTCTTCTCTTCTTTCCCCCCATCTTTTCTCTTCCCCAGCACCTCCAGGCTTCCATCCCGCATCAATTGGAATCAGAGCCAGGTTTCTTCTCTTCTTTTTCCTCTTCTCCCATCTTCTTCTCTTCCCCAGCGTCCCGCAACCTCCGTTCTGCATCATTTGGTATCAAAGCAAACGTATGGGCAACTCTTGTCTGCCCATGACGATCCATCTCGTTCACCGCCGGAGTTGGTCGCCTGGTTCTTTTCAGAACCCACGGCGAGCAATGATGGAAGCCAAGCCTGTACACTTCGTCTTCCACCTACATTGACATCAAGCTACCAATCCACACTTACACCCATCCGCATCCATGCATCTCCGAAGCCAGCAACCTCTTCCTGAGGCAGTCATCTGCTTCACTAGAGTTGGTCGCCTGGTTCTTTTCAGAACCCACGTCCAACGATGAAGGTTTGCTCACTCGCAGTAACTCCCTTGCCGCATGAAGGGTAGCCTCTTTCTCCATTCGAACAAAGATCATCGCGTGTCCACCTCTTCCATAAAGCAAGCTCGCCGGCGTTCACCTCTCCACTTCGCTAGCTTTCATCCGTGCCTCCTCCACGCTTGTCATCACCGGAGTTGGCCGCCTAGTTCTTTTCAGAACCCACGGCCAGCGATGAGGGTTGAGTTCTTCACATCGTTGTCGCCTGCCACTCCATGCCATAGGTTTCCGCCTCTACTCGTCCAACTTGAAGAACTCCTCATCCGCACATCTGATCGGCCTCCAAATCCGTCCACGCGATCTCCTCCAACATTCAATCTGGTGGTCAGGAGGATCTTGCCATCCGGCCACTAGATGGCCGGAATCGGAAAAGTTTGTCAGCGCCCCTGTTCCGCTTCAACCATCCCCTGTTCCGCTGCCTTCATCATTCCCGACGTCTTGCGCCGCCTCACACTCCGCCTCCTCGTCGACACCATCCTCCGCCTGCTGCTCCAACGACGGTCACCGCTAGCCACCGCCGTTCAATCGCTAGCCAGCCACCACCGCTGCTACAAGCGACCGACTTCACGCGTGAAGGAGACAAACAGTCACGCGAAGCGGCGGCAATGAAAAAAATAGCTGATTAAAAAAAACTGAGGAAAATTGAAAAAAGAAGAAGAAGAAGAAGGGTTTGACTATTTTGACTTGCAGGTTTAAAATTATTTCACCAGGAGGTGAAATTCTCAAAGAGGGGAAATCTGATGCAGGAGCATCTTTGAAGACCTAATTATGTTTTGATATGTCAGGTCAACATCAAAGTTAATGTCAAGCTTCAGAGGTCAAAGCTCATCCAACCTAATTGGTGGAGATCCGAATCCGGTCCAAGCGAACGAGAAGTCGCCATTAATGACACTTATCCTGATAACATTGATGGCGCAAGCATAATTGATGGAGATCCGAATCCGGTCCAAGCAAACGAGAAGTCGCCATTAATGACACTTATCCTGATAACATTGATGGCGCAAGTATAATTGATGGGGGTCCGAACCTAGCACGATTTCAGGAGTAAGCAGCATTAATCTTGCACATTTTACGAGGATAACGACCATTATGAACACAAGTAAAGATGAGGTCTACCCGTCTTTCCATGGTTTTTTTGACATTATGATGTATTTAATATTTTGTAAATATTGGACGATCCGATCTTGGACATGTGTCACGATCTGATCCGTCCAAGTAGCTTTATATAGGTCTCTCTTCTATTGTAATAGTAGAGTTCAGTTCAGTTCAATTGAATCAAAGTATTTTTGGAAACCCTTTGGGTTGGTGTGTCTTCCTCCTTGTGAGGTTAGGGTTAGGACATGTAGTCCCTTCTCTTCCCCCTTAGCTTGCTAAGCTAAGGGTTTCTCCTCTCCTTCTTCTCTTCTTCTCTCATCTCTTCTCTTCCCCAGCATCTCCAGACTTCCGTCCCGCGTTAATTGGTATCAAAGGAAAGGGTTCTTCTCTTCTCTTCTTTCCCCCCATCTTTTCTCTTCCCCAGCACCTCCAGGCTTCCGTCCCGCGTCAATTGGTATCAGAGCCAGGTTTCTTCTCTTCTTTTTCCTCTTCTGCCATCTTCTTCTCTTCCCCAGCGTCCCACAACCTCCGTTCCGCATCAGTTTTCTTAAAGAAATTGAGAAAATGTTTGCTATTAATGAAAAGGCTAAGACAAGCACACTATTAACAAACCTTGTCTCTCTAAGGTATAAGGGTAAAAGAAACATAAGGTAGTACATTATGGAAATATCTCATCTTGATTTGAAGTTAAAGGCACTTGCTGGAGCTATCTGAGGACTTGCCAATGCATTTGGTTCTCGTATCTCTTCTTGTGCAGTTTAGTAAAATAAAAAGGAAAAGGGATAAGAAAATAACAATTGTTGCACCACAAAAGAAACAATAGAAGGAATAGACAAGAGAAATCATTTTTTTTGGTAAAGTAGTGGACACACTAAGAAAGACTATTCAAAATATCAAGCTTGACGCATAAAGAGTATATACTTCTCACTTTTGGTTGTTCTAAAGTTAATTTAGCTAATATACTTAGACACACTTAACGGGTGGATTCGACTGCCACTACTCACATAAGTGTGTCTATGTAGGGTTGCTTGAATTACTAAAAACCAATTAATGCTGAAAGATTTATCTATGTGAGCACTAAGCAATGACAAATTAGTTGAAGTTCTAGCAATAGGCATGTTTATGTTATTATATAAGACTGGTCACCATTTAGATTTGATTGAGACATTCGTTCTTTTGTCTTTTAAACAAAATTTAGTTTCTATTTTCATTTTGGACAAATCATAATATTATAGTTCATTTAGGAATAGTAAACTTACTTTGTCCAAAAATTCAAATCTTATTAGTACTAGTCAATTAAGTCCTTTTGATAACCTTTACATGTTAGATACAATTGTTTCATTTAATAAAAACCTGCATTTATGTGGTACAAAGTGAAAATTAACAAATGAGAATTCCTCATTTCTATGACACAAAAGGTTACATCATATCAACAAATAGAGTATTGAGAGACTTGTGTTAGATAGAATTCTTAATCACTTTGATTTTATAGATATTGAAGTTTGTATTAATTCTCGACCAAGAGAGATTAGTGTATTAGTTGAAGCACGAGTTGTTGTCATAGCTATAGAAGATTTCACTCACTATGTTATCAGGACTTCTGTTAGAACTAGGATTTTTATTCATTGCAATTATATTCTTTTGACATTTTTCTTTGCCCCTTGGCGAGGAAAAGACATTTTTGAAATAATAGTACATTTGTTCTTTTGATTTGCAAACATGATCTAGTATATTATGCAATGGATTTTATCAATAGTTTTATATGTAACATAAACATTAAATGGATCAAGATAACTGGTTCAGTATGTATCTTTGGCACTATTATTTAGGTCATATAAACAAGAATCACATCCATAGATTTCATGCAAATGGATTCATGGATTCAACCTCCTTGGAAGATGATGAGACGTTTCAACCTCCTTCGAGATGTTTGATATATGCGGACGTTGCTTATTGAGGAAAATGATAGAGATACTCGTCACCAATGCATGGTGCAAGGAGTATGGTACCAATACTTCAGTGCCTATGTCGATTATTTCAATATGCATGGATATGTCTATTGGATGAGATATAAATAAAGTAGAGAAACCAACTTGATAAATCCGTAAAAGCTCTTTCAAGTGATTAAGATGGAGAGTATTTGAGCCGAGAGTTAAATGACTATCTAAAAGAGTATAAGATTCTCTCACAACTCACTCTTTCTAGAACTCTTAAGGATTGGTGTGTCTGAGAAGTCGAGCCCTACTTGATATAGTTTGGTAGATGTTGAGTCATGCAACTCGACCTCCATACTTCTAGAGTTTTGCATTAGATATAGCTTTTCTAATATTCCATCTAAGAGTATCTCTAGGACTCCATATCAGTTATGGTATGGGAGATGGCTTAGTGGGAGTTTATATTTAGATATAGTTGTGAACTCATTTAGTTTACTATAGAATAAAGCTTACAATTCACTCTAAACATTTTAAGTCGGTTTGATCTCACTAGAATAAAGAAAGACCAGTTGGAAATAGGCATGTTAAGATCATATTGCATAAAATTTTCATATTATTTATTCATACATGATCTATGTCATTGATTATATTGGTATTTATGACCATTGCTCGGTAGAGTCACGATGTATGTGAGGAAGGCCGCTTTGATCCTATATTAATATAATCATGGATGAGATTGATGGAGATATTTTTCTATAATGATAGCAATAATGAGATGATAAGGATGTACAATTATGAATGTGATATATATGTTGACCATGTGAGAGATTGTTGTATATAATTAATTGTAGCCCTGCATAAATATTATTTAATTATATATGGTTATCATTAATTTAGCCAAATTAAAATAATCAAATAAGAAATTAAATATTAAGCAGTAATATTTTGGATTATATGAAATACTTGATGTGTAGAAACTAAAGAATAGTTTTTATTTTTTATGAGCTAGAAATAAAAATAATATTCTCTTATGTGTCATGATAATAGTCTCAAAAGAGTAGGCAAAATCAATTTCAGATATAGGCCCAGTTTGGGGTGGCTGGATCTTCTGACTTTTGGCTGGTTTGACTAGAGCTGGTCTGAAAAGTTGAGACTATTTGAGTATTTTAGCTGGTCTGATAAACAATCTAAAGCTGTTGTGTTGTGCTGTTCGGTTCTATTAAGATTTTTTTTTTAATTTATTGTTAAAATTTAAAATTACTTTACATAATAATAAATATTTTTTATACTATTACATATATAAATTTAATTTTAAAATAGACAAATTCTAAAAAAAAAATTATAAGAGTTTCTCCTATATTTTAAGTGTGAAATCTGCATGCATAATAGGCATAGTTGTTGACTCATCCAAAAAGATTTAAACAAAAACTTAAACACTTACCCGTTGTCAATTATTTCTTTCAGTCACATAAATGAGTCAAAGCAAGCATCTTACTAATATATTAACCGACATCAAATATAAATTTATGCTAATATTTCAGCCACATTATATTTGTCTTATACCTCATTTAGATAAATTAGAATATGTTAATATATTGGAAATTAAATTCGCAATCTTAAATTAGAATAACAAAAGTCCTAAGTGAAAAACTATTATACAAAAAGCGATAAAATGAAGGCTTATATGGAGATTTGTGATCGCAATCGGATTATGAAAGCGAGTAATGAAATTTAACTGAACAATCTAAAGGCATTCTAAACAATTCTAGTCGGGTTTTGTAAGAAAGAAAATCCATTTATGATAGCAAGAAAAAAAACTATAATAAGAAAATCAAACAGAACAATATGATTTTCTTAGCAGTTGCAACAAACAAATAGATCTAACAAAAAACCTCACCTTTGACCGCGTTGGCGGCAGAGGGATGGAGAGGAAAAGGATCACCCTCCGCAACCCTAGCAGGTTAGAAACGATCCTGAACAAGTAGAGGCCGGTCAGCATCCCCAAAACCCACGACATCATCATGAACCCCGGATGAACATGACGCTGCCGCCGAATATCAGCCCAGTGGAGATTCCCAAGAACAGGAATGCCAAATCTGCTGCAGAAAGGCACATTTGGCTCGGCCGCCATGGACGTGGTGCGATGGATCCCGTCCCCACGGCGCTGGGAGGAGACGATGCGGTGCGGATCGTGAGCTCGCAAAGGAATAAAAGAAGGCGAGGACGATGTAGGAAAGCTTGCACAAAAGCTCCGACCATTGCTCCCCTAGTGTGATGCCCCGGAAGGGGAGGGGGCCCGGTGGTCCCCAACCCGGTGGCAGGGAAGCCACGGGGGACAAGAATGCGCCTGGAGGTCAAGATGGGCCGAGTCACATAGACGGGCGGGACGCCCGTATCCGGAAAACCAGTGCAACCCGATCCGCAACTCAAGGAAGGCGGGCGGACGTGCTGAAGCTTCCCGAGGCGTGCGGCGGTGGCGGCCGCAGGAAGACCGGAAGCTGGCAAGCCGCAGAGATGTGGGCGGCGTGTGCTGGCGAGCCGCAGAGATGTGGGCGGCGTGTCTCATCCGAACAGAAGCTGCGGGCGGCTTCAGCTGAAAAGAGACGTCGGAGGGAGGCGTAAGGACAACCAAAAGGCAGGAGTGCCAGAGGGTTGTAGAGCTGTGAGTTCGGAGGAATTGTATAAAGGGAGAAGGAGGGTTTTAGGTAACTTCATGCGGTGTAAGAGGAAAAGGAATGAAGTGAAAATTTCCCTTCCTTAATTTCCTTGAACCTGTGCCGAATTGTGGGAGCGTCTTCGAAGGTTGATTAAGTTTGCGTTACCGTCTTCCACCGGAGAAGGCAGAGGAGGCGTGTGTGCACGCTTCCTGCCATGTCAAATCCAGGTCAAACGAGTCGCGTCCGCTTTGGTCAATTCTCTCGCGAGGCTGACGTGGTTCGAAGTCAACGCGACTTTGGACTTGGGTGTGACACCTAGCCTCTCGCCATCGCCCTCTTCGAAGGAGGGGCCCTAAACAATGACAGAGAGAAGAAAAGGGCGAGATCAAGTGCTAGCGGTGACAGGTGGAGGCAGCTATGATGGGTGGAGGTAGCAATGGGCGCTGGCGGTGACGGGTGAGGCAACGACGGAAGAAGGAGATCGCGAAGCAAGGACCAAAATCTACGAACAACAATTCCAGCAATGATCGGAGTGGACAGCATGGACGTTGGCTGTGATGATCGGAGTCGATAACACGAGCGCTGGCGGCGATGCTTGAAGACGATGATTTCAGATCGCTATGAATGAAACGGGAAGAAAAGTGAGAGACATACTGTAGGCAGGCAACGCGGGGGGGGAGCTCTCCTTAGGTTAGCCTTGTCATTAACAGTGCGGTTACTCACTTGGGAACTGAGAAGCGGCACTCCAAATACACTAGTTTCTCAAAAATAATGCCTGCAAAGCCGCTATCCAGCCATCCCAAACGCAGCCATAAACGTTTCCATTAATTCTAAGTTTTTGATATTTTGACAAAAAGAATTTATTGTGTTAAATTATCACATATTCGATAAATTTTCTCTAACAGACTCCTCCTTTGTTTTCTTGTTAACAAAGTCAAAAAGAGAAAACAGGAAAAAAAATTGAATGATTGTAAGTACAAAAGCTTGAGAATATGTAGCAGTGAGTGAGTTACCTGACGAATGCCGTGCCAGGGGATGGCAACGTTCTTCGTGACCAGGCTGTTACTCAGCTGCACAACGATGGTGTCTCCCTGCTGAGCGTGGATGGTAGGGCCGGGAGTATTGCCGTTGACGGTAACCACCAGCTTTTGATAGCAGTTCGGCAACTTGAACTGGTATGAGATGTCCCATTTGTGCAGGTTAATTTTGGAGTGCGCAAATATTGATATAGATTTATATAGAGTTTTACATGTCATTTTGCTAATGAAATCATCTTCATTTTATGACTTTAAGTCTCATAATTGCCTCTATTTGGATACATCTATGGAATCTGTACCTTTCTTGGTATTTTTACGTTTTCAGGTCAAAACGACCACAAAAGGGGTAGATTCTGGAACTTTCGCAATCGAGGAGCTCATCTTAACTCAAGATGACCATAACTGGAGGATTTCAGAGTCATCAAGGTCTTTGTTGGAAATCACGACCGGATACCGACCAGAATCATACCCGTGATCGTCGTTATACAAGAAGCTGCAAGCGATAAATCACGACCGGGTCACGACCAAATTCTCGCCCGAGATCGCGGACCCGCCTATTTCGAAACTACAATTTTAACCCTGGTTTCTTCAACCTAACCTAAGGGGAAGCTTGAGGCCAGCTAGGTCCTTTCTCCCCCATTGACAAAAAGCCCTGGAGCAGCCATTAGACGGTGAAATCGGCTGGGAAAATGATGATGACGTGAAGATAAGGCTGGCAGCATTTGCAGGGTATGGAGGAAGCTGCAGCGAAGACTTTCTTCAGCTGGAAAATTGCAGCAACTTTGCATAATCTGGAAAAGGGGCAGCAGCCCACTAGGAAGAGAAAGATAGAGCCTTCAAAGAGAAGCAAGAACCTTCAGCCTATTTAAGAAGGAGAAGTTCAGCAAAGAAAAGAGGGGGATCGCACGAGAGGCAAAGGCTGAACTTGAAGAGAGGGGAAGAAAGGGGCCACGCAACTGCACTCATTGAAGATATCCTCCTACGTGAGCATCTAGAGATAAGTTTTTAGGGAAGATCTTAGATCAACATTCGAGTTGCTGCATTTATTCTATAATCTTAGTAAAATATTGCATGATCTATCTTTCTTTTGCAACTCCTGCACAAAACATGTTATTACGTATGATATTTATGGCTGAATACATCGTTTACGCTTTCACCATGAACATGATAGGCTAAACACCCAATCAGGATGTGGGGTAGCCCTTGATAACTTACTAGTTGCGATAGTTAGTTCTAATCACCAAAGTCCTTGCTTGGCCTTGCGTGCGTGCAATGCCTGCCTTACCCGGAAGGATATGCTTGCACCTTTAATCCCTCGGATGAGGTATGCAAATCAGCTCTTCTAGGAGTTTACTCGCTTGCATAGCTGTACTTACCCATAGGATTAAAGGAAAGCATCATCCGGAAAGGTAAGCTTGAGCCTTGAGTCACGAGGGTGAGGTTTGTTAATCGGATCTAGAGGAGAAAACTTGCCCGCAGGACTGTACTCACTTAGCGAAATACCAAGGTGAGGTTTATAAATCAGATCTCTGGAAGAAAAACTCACTCGCAGATTCGTACTTGTGATTGAAGGAAGCTTAGACACGTTGGAGAGACTCCAGTCCGACCGCGCGTCAGACCCATTGGGTTGAGAGTTTATCCATTCTATTGGTGTACTATGCCTACACTATCCGAAAGGGAGTGTTTGAGCCTTTAGTCATCGCAAGTAAGGTTTGTTAATCGGGATCTCTAGGAGTTTCTTCTCGCTTGTAGATCCGTACTCGCTTGCGAAGATTACAAGGTGCCAAGACGTTGCGGGGAGACTCTGATCCAACCGTGCGTTAGAACTCTAAGGATTGGACCAGTAATCTTATCCGTAAAAGCAGACAAGATTATTGGAGGGGAGTAACCTATGTGACAAGGAAGCTGAGTCCCTTGAACTAGATAGGACATCGGCAATAGAGTTTAACTATTCAACTGTAAGGAGTCAAAGTGGTGAACCCATATCCTAATACATCTCCTCATTAGAATCCTCTCGTGTGATTTCCTCTGTTCACATTCCTACACTTTTAATTATTTCGTTATCTTAAACTTCACAAATTTCGACATCGTCTAGCTAGCTATTTCGAGATCTGTCGGTATTTTCCCATTAGTCCCTGTGGGATCGATATTTTATTACTTCGATAGACCCGTGCACTTGCGGGAAACGCCTACTATATTTGTGGGCGCTATCAAGTTTTTGGCTTCGTTGCTGAGGATTAATTTTCGCAATATTGACTAGATTTAGGAGTTGTTAGACTAGACCTTTTTTATTGCAATTTTTTTTTGTAGCTGAATTTTTCCTATCATCTAGAATTTCTAAATTTTCCAAAAAAAAAAATGTTACCTTATGTTTCGTGTGATATCTATGGATGTACATGTCATTCTACCCATGAATGTCAATTGGGGATTTCATTTGATCCATATTCCAGTAATCCTACAATGTTTCCTTATGCTTTTTGTGATATTTGTGGATGTACAGGTCATTTTTCTTATGAATGTTAATTAGGGATTCCATTTCCTATTGACTCATACTCTAATGCCTATGATTTGGATTGGGGAAATAGCCTAAACTACTTTTACGAGAATGACCCAAACTCTATGCCGCAAATGGACTTTAGAGAATTTGCAGATTTCCACCAATGGCAATTTGATCAACCCCAAAAATCAAACTTAGAAACTAGGATTGAGAATTATATGGTTGCTCAAACTAACTTCCTAACTGAGATACAGGAAGAAATCATGAAACTTGTATCTAAAATGAAAGCCTTAGATGAGAGGTTGCAAACCCAAAAAGCCCAACAAGCCATTACCTTAGCCGAACCCATGGGAGAATTAGCGGAACCTCAAGTGAAAATCAACGGGTTAGGTGAAGGTGAATTGGAGAGTAATTTGGATGAGAAAGAATCAAACACTAGCATTATAAATGTTGATGAAGAGGAACCAGTGTGTGTTTTACCGCCACTGTATGAACCACTGATTTCTTTTCCCCAAAGTTAGATAGAAGTAAAACTTGATAAGCGATTTGGGTTATGCTACAACAAAGAAATCTTGAACAAAGTGGCTGAGAAAATTCATGTGACCCAGATCAACAAAGACCCATTGGCAATTAACATGATTAATGATAATGATGATGATGGTGGAGTAACTAAAATTGATATTCAAGTAAACTCCCAACTACAAGACTTAAATCCAACTCTCGATGCAGAAAAGGGAGAAGCTGAGATACATGACAACATTAACATTGAGATAAGTGAAAACCTGAAATTTGAATTCGAATCTATTCCAAGACTAAGGATGTTTACCATGATGATAATCAACTTGCTATTGAAACACATGATATTTATTTTGGTAGAAATTTTTTTAGGACGGCAAAAAGGCAGGAGACTTTATGCACTTTACTATACTAGTGATCCACCAGCAACACCATGATATTCAAGCATTGGTCAGGCTAAAGACCTTAAATTAGCGCTTCTTGGGAGGCAACCCAAGTATCTTACTCTAGTTGATTTTATTTCCAGCGTTTTTCCTTATTTGCTTTCATGGTTTGTGTAGTTTAGTTATATTAACATGTTTTGATGAGTCTTCCTGATGATTGGTATGAAATCCTTGATGATCTGATTATTTTGTTATATTTTAGGATGACACAAGGAGGTATTGATCAATTTTAAACCCCTACTTTCATCTAATATAGATTTGGTTTTCCTCCTAATTGCAGTTTCGGTTTTTACTCAGCTTCAAGGTTTTATTATCTGATAATGATGGTAATCTTATAGATCAAGCATATACACTCATCTGGTGCTGACCACCAAATACTAAATGCCTTAACAAACATTGGTGCTGAAGTTATCGTGGAGGTTCCTAATGATCAGCTGTTAAGAATAGGCGAATCACAATCGCTTACTAGGATAACACAAGCCACAGCCGAGCTAATGATTTTCAGTTTGCATTCTTGGGAGACTGTCTAAGCTCATCTTTGCTTACCTATTTATTCCCAGCATTGCCATTCAGATTGTAGTTATATTTGGAAGTGTTATGTTGGCCATGCCGTGCCATTTCATTACTTACACTCTTTGTCTCCTTAGTTTTCATATGTTCCTCTTTATTTTGCTATGGTTATTGATGCCTCTGCATGATTTTTAATGATACAGGTATATCCCAAACTGCTCCTACGGAGATAGGCGTTTTCTGTCATTTTTCCGGAAATCATGATTGGGTCATGATGAAAATCATGACCGGGATTTCTCAAAGACAAAATATAGAAATTTTGACGAGGGCATTACGGCCGATCTATGACTGCAGCCACGGCCGTAATTAGCAGCACAAAATTATATGAGGAAATCATGACTAGGTCATTATAAAAATCATGACCGAGATTTCTCAAAGACAAAACAAAGACTTATCCGCCGAGAAAATTATGGCAGAACCGTAACTATGGGCACGGCCGTAAAATTAGTGCACAACCTTACTGAAGAAATCACGGGTGGGTCATGACAAAAATCATGGGCAGAATATCTAGAAGACAGAATGTGTATAAACTTGACGAGAGCATCACGGCTGCCCAGTGATTTAAGTCACGGCCGTGAAAACTAGTACCAAAAATCTGCGAGAAGAATCACGACCAGGTCATGATGGAAATCTTGATCGAGATTTTTACAAAGTTGAATGAAGAAATTTCGCCGAAAGAATCACGGCAGGGGATGTGACTGTGGTCACGGCCATAACAGCTACGCCCAAAGGTCCATCTAAAGAGGATAACAACTAGGTCATGACAAAAGTCGCTGGCGCAATTCCTAAACTGCTATCAGATCCTGACTTGCTGCTTGACCTTTTCACTAAGGGTTCTCATTCCTCCGTAGAACTCGCACAGCCCACCAGCTCTGCCCCACCAAGTCACTGCTGCTCACTTTTTCGGCGACCTCTCCAACCTCGTTCGGTGATCTCTACACTCCAAGTTTTTCATCTTCATTTCGTCGAATTCTCTATTCTGATAACCTGCTTTTTAGTGCTTCACGGCAGCAACTTCATTTGTATCTTTCGCCTCAACCATGCCTCCTCGCAAGAAGTTGACGAGAAAGCGACTGGCTAGCGCTTCCCGTCCAATCCCTCCACCACCATAACACCAGCTCCAACGGAGATACAAATATGCAATAAGCTCCAAGCTGTTCATTACCAGGTCCTTTCTGGTGCCAGGTCATCAACACGAGGTACATGGATCTAGCTTCGCTCACCACCCTGGGTATCTTCGACGATGTCCTCTAGATGTTTCATCAATTTGATTAGGGATGATTCTTGCAATAAATTCACCCCACCTATATTCCCATGACATTGGAATTTCTGAGCTCCATAGAGGTGAAGATATCAACGCTAAAGACTACCCCGGGAACTATCGAATTCTGGCTGGCCAACACCGAATGCAGGCACACGCTTATAGATATGAATGACATTTTTTTGGATTCCCTGCACAGACATCTTGCATTGGACCTCCCAATTTCAGCGAAGATATTTTCTGGGGTTGCATCTCCTTGATGACCGCCTACTCCCCACGAAGTGCCCAAGCATCCATGATCTCAATTCTGGGATAGCATTGGCTGGCGTCTGCACCCATATCCCATTGCTCCAGAGGATTCTACCACATCACTCGACATGGATCCTAGCTCTTCCTCTAGGGAAGCAAACTGCACACAAGATCGAGGTCACGCACTCCTTCGAGATGTTTCTTCACTTGTACCTCTCAGAATATCCTTTCCACGAAGAGGACGACCAAGACAAGACAGTTCATATCTCGGACTCATCCCCATCTGATAATGACGATGACCCAAATGAATGCTGCAAGTAGAACTGCACTTTTGTAAGTCTCTCCCTCACCCCTTTTGATACATATCTATACTATACGCATCATGGACGATGCAACATTTTGCATTGGGAGGGGAGATTTACATATTTTTGATGGGTCACTTTACTGTTTTTATGAAATGATGTTGTACGCACTGTGATGATAAACTTTGTGTTGTGGTGAACTGTCTTTTGTGATGTGCTGTTACACCAAACTTACCAACTTTTAACTCTTTCACTGTTGATCGTACACCGAACAATATGAACTTTGTTAACATGCATCATGACATATGTCTTGCTTTTATAATGTTTCAATTTTACAAACACACTATCATAATGATTTTCTTCGTGCCTTGCCGATAGACTTAGACGCTTTGATAATATGCTATATCTGTCCAATGTGATTTCATGATTTTGTTGATAAGTTTTGAACCTTGATGATGATTACTTTCTAAACACGTAAAAGTCTAAGTTGTAGGTCTTAGCTAAAATTTCCTATTTTCATTTTTTGATATTTTCCTCATTCATAATCTATTCTGTTCATTTACCTGATTTGTGATTGATCTATACTCTCATACTGCATTAAGAGCATCATTCACATTGAACAACTAGTCACTCAATTACTTATACATTGGAAACTTAAGGATTGAACTTTGATGAGCTTTGAATCTAGGAAGCATCTATATATCAACATAAGTACTACTTATTTGGAAGACTATAGACCAAACCACTTGACACACACTTATCACCCTTGGTAACTCTCAGTATTAGTTTTGGTTCGAGCTCCTCTAACTTGGCACCGTACAAGAGATAGAAAGAAAGAAAAGAGGAAAACAAGAAGCAGTGGTACCTAAGTTACAACTTGGCACTGCCCAACAAAATGAGAAAAGAAGGAAAAGAGCAATGGTACCGAAGTCTTGACTTGGTACCCGCCACTAAAAGAAAAAAAAGTGAAAGAAAAGAAGGGCAATGGTACCGAAGTTGCAACTTGGCACTGCAAATCAAAACAAAAGAAAAGAAAGGCAGTGGTACCGAAGCTACGGCTTGGCACTGCAGAAGAGAAAAACAAAAGAGGGTGCGGTGGTACCGAAGTTATGAGCAAGGCCTTTGCTACTACCTAAGAGTTTACCATCTGGATGCTTCAAGTGGATTAGTGCTTCATGAGGTAAGGAACTATTTTCATCCAATACTATCGTACAACTGTTGCACATAGATTTAACCTGCACACTCTGCTTTTCATCTTGACATCCTTAAGGTCTACAGTGATTTGTGTATCCTATGACTAGCTGTAATCATTTCACATTTATAGATTATTAGGGAGTATAGCTTCAGTTGAACGATCCTCATGGAATGTCATTTCTTTCTTTTTGCTTGAGGACAAGCAAAGATTTAAGTCATAGGTATTCTGTTGACATAGATTTATATAAAGTTTTACATGTCATTTTGCTAATGAAATCATCTCCATTTTACGATTTTAAGTCACATAATTGCCTCTATTTGGATACATCTATGGAATCTGCACTTTTCTTGGTATTTTTACGTTTTCAGTCAAAACGACTACAAAAGGGGTAGATTCTGGAACTTTCGCAGTAGAGGAGCTCATCTTAACTCAAGATGATCCTAACTGGAGGATTTCGGAGTCATCAAGGCCTTTGTCGGAAATCATGACCGGATCCCGACCAGAATCATACCCGTGATCGTCGTTATACTAGAAGCTGCAAGCGATAAATCACGACCGGGTCACGACCAAATTCTCGCCCGAGATCACAGACCCGCCTGTTTCGAAACTACGATTTTAACCCAGATTTCTTCAACCTAACCTGAGGGGAAGCTTGAGGACAGCCAGGTCCTTTCTCCCCCATTGACGAAAAACCCTAGAGCAGCCTTTAGATGGTGAAATCGGCTGGGAAAATGATGATGGCGTGAAGATAAGGCTGGCAGCATTTGCAGGGTATGGAGGAAGCTGCAGCGAAGACTTTTTTCAGCTGAAAAATTGCAGCAGCTTTGCAGAATCTGGAAAAGGGGCAGCAGCCCACTAGGAAGAGAAAGATAGAGCCTTCAAAGAGAAGCAAGAACCTTCAGCCTATTTAAGAAAGAGAAGTTTAGCAGAGAAAAGAGGGGGATCGCACGAGAGGCAAAGACTGAACCTGAAGAGATGGGAAGAAAGGGGCCACGCAGCTGTACTCATTGAAGATATCCTCCTGCGTGAACATCTAGAGATAAGTTTTTAGGGAAGATCTTAGATCAACATTCGAGTTGCTGCATTTATTCTATAATCTTAGTAAAATATTGTATGATCTATCTTTCTTTTGCAACTCCTGCACAAAACATGTTATTACGTATGATGTTTATGGCTAAATACATCGTTTACGCTTTCACCATGAACATGATAGGCTAAACACCCAATCAGGATGTGGGGTAGCCCTTTATAACTTACTAGTTGTGATAGTTAGTTCTAATCGCCAAGGTCCTTGCTTGGCCTTGTGTGCGTGCAATGTCTGCCTTACCCGGAAGGATATGCTCGAACCTCTAATCTCTCGGATGAGGTTTGGAAATCAGCTCTTCTAGGAGTTTACTCGCTTGCATAGCTGTACTTACCCGTAGGATTAAAGGAAAGCATCATCTAGAAAGGTAAGCTTGTTAATGAAATACCAAGGTGAGGTTTGTTAATCGGATCTAGAGGAGAAAACTTGCCCGCTGGACTGTACTCACTTAGGGAAATACCAAGGTGAGGTTTGTAAATCAGATCTCTAGAAGAAAAACTCGCTCGCAGATTCGTACTCGCTCGTGTGATTGAAGGAAGCTTATACATGTTGGAGAGACTCCAGTCCGACCGCGCGTCAGACCCATTGGGTTAAGAGTTTATCCATTCTGTTGGTGTACTATGCCTACACTATCCGAAAGGGAGTGTTTGAGCCTTTAGTCGTCGCAAGTAAGGTTTGTTAATCGGGATCTCTAGGAGTTTCTTCTCGTTTGTAGATCTGTACTCGCTTGCGAAGATTACAAGGTGCCAAGACGTTGCAGGGAGACTCTGGTCCGATCGCGCGTCAAAACTCTACGGATTGGACCAGTAATCTTATCCGTAAAAGCAAACAAGATTATTGGAGGGGAGTAACCTATGTGACAAGGAAGGTGAGTCCCTTGAACTAGATAGGACATCAACAATAGAGTTTAACTATTCAACTCTAAGGAGTCAAAGTGGTGAACCCATATCCTGATACATCTCCTCATTAGAATCCTCTCGTGTTATTTCCTCTGTTCACATTCCTGCACTTTTAATTATTTCGTTATCTTAAACTTCACAAATTTCGACATCGTCTAGCTAGCCATTTGGAGATCTGTCGGCATTTGCCCATTAGTCCTTGTGGGATCGATATTTTATTACTTCGATAGACCCGTGCACTTGCGGGAAACGCCTACTATATTTGTGAGCGCTATCAACGAACTGCAGAGATGTGGTGGACCAAATGCATATGATTAGTAGAAGCAGGTTGAAAATGGTGGAGTTGGATTCTGACCACCTCATCTCAAACTCGCATCGACTGAAGATACAGCACAAGGGTACCTAAGACAAAGATTCCGGAGGCGATGAAAATGTCATTTGTCCCAAGACAAAGATTCTGGCCCTCCTATGGGTTTTTGTTTGGATCTCTTGTCCCAAGATACAATCGGTGTTGCTTCTCTGCCGGTGTGTAGGTGAGAAGCCTGTCACAGCCGCTTTCAATGTTGTATGAGTGAAAATAAAGAGAAAAAGAAGAGTCGAGAGAGAATATAGTGAATCTGAATGAATAAGAGATGCTGCGCTGTCTCTCCTTATATAGAGGAGGCACTTCGTCTAAAAATAAAGATCTAGTTTACTAATAAATAATGCCTCAGTCGCCCACCTCCAAATAGGGAGGCTAACGGCTAATTAAAACCAAGTAAATTAATTTTAATATTATTTATTAATAGTATTTTTAAAATTATTATTGGGCAAAAATAAAGAAGCTTAAAATAGATGCCCCGAGAAAATAGTATGCGAGTAATTATTCGCTCGCACCTAATTAGGGACTTTTGGGTTTTCTATATAGAAAAACTCCAACAATTTATTCCAGATTGAATACTCGAGGAAACAATCTGATACTCCTCTTTTACGAGCATGACTATGGAGAAGTTGATCGGGCACTCTTTCAATATTTAGCGGCAAAAATTAGAAATTATAAATCAAGAAGAGATAAAAAAAAATTAAAAAGAAGGTGAAAGAAGAAAAAAAGAAAGAGCAAAAAAAAATCTCCACACCACATGCCATTTTTAAAGCCTTTTTAAAGGCTGATTAACGTTAGCTTTTAATCCTAACATTAATTTTTTTAAAATTTTTCTTAATAACTATAATAAAAATCAATAAAATGCACTCAAAAGCATAATTTTTACTTAGTAAAAATATTTTCATCTGAAAGAAAGATAGAGAACTAATCTTGAACTACTTTCATTTGACTCATACATTAACATATCAACACACAATATAGGGTTTGTCCAATCACGGGCTTGCACATTTTTCGCCATGCGCATGTATCTTCATGAGAACTTCTAAGGGTTGTCCATGTCCTCAGACTCAACCATATATAGAGTCTCTCATATAGGAAATTCCCTCCTAGGGATGAGTATACAGGCTTATCTTATAGTAATTATACACTTCGGGAAGTTTTTTCTTACCTCTACAATAAGAAGCATAAAATGTATCCTCGGGAATGAGAGCGTAAAATATCAACTATATCACATAAATAGTTTTATACACTATAGTGTTTTATAATTTTATTTTTCAAAGTGTTTTTCGGCCAATTAATCAGTTTGTTATTATTATATTGAATCTCCTTCAAGGGATCTCCTATCACACAGGTTGTGTTCCCATCACTAAGAGGCCTAATTTCAAACTAATCTCATTCCTCTCGATACTTTCAAGATTATAATCCTAGGCATACCTTTGGTGAAGCTAATAATTTTATTGTGCTTAATCTTTATAAAAGAAAGAGCTACAATTTTTTTTATAAGTTAGGTCATTTTCTATACTTTTATATAATTTTAACATGGATATTCATTGTTTTTATTTTTTTTATACCAGTCTGTTGCTGCTTAGGAATTTTATTTATTTTTCTTTAATTTTGGATCATTTACCCTTAGTTCAAATATTTTATTCTTGAATTTCTTTTAGTTGATCGTATCATAAAGTAAAGCCAATTATATGAATTTTTTTGGCTTTTTTCCAAAGCTAATTTAATTTTAAAGATTTTTTATGTACATAAATAAAATTGTTTATGAGAATTATTTTATTCATTGTTAAAATAATCATACATTAAATTCAGTATATACATTATGTTTATTATGAATATTATTATTATTATGCGAATTATATACCTTATTTTTTATGGTGTACATTTTTATTATTTCCCTTATGACAATTACATACATGATTATTATGTCTAGTTTTTTTTTATCAATATGTGCTTGATATCTTTTAAATACTATAGAAATTATTAAATTACACATTATGCACATTAAGTTTATTAAATGCATTTTCTTCTATATGTCCATGTAATTTTTTTTTCATATGTAAATTAAGTACATTTCCATTGTGTATATTATGAAAACATATGTAAATTAAGTACATTTCCATTGTGTATATTATGAAAATTATGCATATGTATTTCATTTTTTATATCAAATATATTAATTATGTATATTATGAACATTAGGTTCATTATAAATGTCATATATATTATGACATTTATGTTTTAAACTATGTTCATAATTTACATGATGTCTATAAATATTATTTGAAATATTTAAATTACACATTATATTCATTTATCCAACATGTTCAACAAATTCATAAATAATAATAAATAATTATTTTATATTGCTTAAAACATTGAACATTATGCACATTTTGTCCAACAAGTTCAACAGGTCCATAAAAAAATAGTAAAAAAATAAAGTAAAAGCTTTACATATACCATTCCAAAAGCAATATGTAACATGTGTTTAATAACTGCTTAAATTATATTAAATTCTGTATCTAAACGAATAATTTGCTGCTATTCCTAGAATTAATTTCTTCTTCAATTAACACCAGAGATTTCGGGTCTGAATCCTTTTAAAAATTTAGAATTAACGTCGTCAAACTATTTCATTAATTAAATAAAGTTACTTTTAGACAATTTAAAACTCCAAATAACTCATATATATTATCAGTTTTATCCAAAAATATTTAATTGAATTCAATTTGATCCAAATACTCTTAATTAACTTCAATTTGAAGGCCACGACAGGACCAAATAAATAGTAATTATCAATTACATGGATCCATTTAATTATCTTTCTAAGAATAAGAACTAACAAGGGTCATGGTGGTTATATATCATCAAAACAATATATTTTCTTCCATGTACCACTATATCAGTTTTTCTTCCTAAAATGACATTTTAATGGGAGTACAAAATACATCTAACAACAATATTTCTTTCTTAAAATAAATTTTAGTTTTCAATATTTTCATTCATACTTGTAAGGACCAATTATGAAAACCAACAATTAGAAACTTATACAAGCTTAGAGTGTCAAATATACATTAAAACAAAATAATCACATCATTTTCAACATTCATTAACATACATGATGCCTATATGCTTAACATGACCGATAAAAATTTTAGGCGGTAACCCTTTTGTCAAGGGGTCAGCAATCATATTAGTGCTATATGCTCAATTGACATTTTTTGTTTCTGAACTTCTTCTTAACAATAGGGTTTTTTAATTCTATATGTTTAGCATCTTTAGAATACTTATCATTTTTAGAAAAAAAGACTACTATAGAATTATCACAATAAATTTTCAGTAGCTTAGTATTACTATTGACTATTCTAAGTCCAGAAATAAAATTATGTAGCCATTTAGCTTGAACCACAGTCTCAAAGCAAGCCACAAATTCAGTTTCCATAGTGGACGTAGCAATAACTGACTGCTTCACACTCTTCTATGAGATAGCTCCTCTAGCTAAAAGATACAAAAAATTAAAAGTGGATTTTCTTATATCCATACAATCAGCAAAGTCAAAATCTAAACATCCGATCACCTCAAGATGATTAGATCTTCAATGTGCCAAAATGGATGGGGTTCAATATGCTTCAACACCAATGGCCACTTCTCTTTCCTCGCCATCTTTTGCACCCCTAAAGGATCCAACTCTATATCAAAGTATAGTGGGAGCATTACAATATGCTACTATCACACGACCTGATATCACCTTTGTAGTGAATCGTGTATGCTAGTTCATTCATTCACTGACTACTCGACATTCTTCATGGTCTTACTTTATATAGCAATTCTTCTTGGGATTTACATGTTTATAGTGATGCCGACTAGGCTGGCTCACCTGAAGATCGGTGATCCACTAGTGGTTTTGCAATCATTCTTAGTAAAAATCTCATCTCATGGAACTGAAAGAAACAACAAATAGTCAAGTACCGAAGTAGAGTACAAGGCAATCGCTAATGCAACTACAGAGGTGCATTTAGTCTCTTCTAACTAAACTCCAACTTGCCTCCTCTCAAATTCTAAAACTTTGTTGTGATAACATTGGAGCTACTTACTTAGCAGCAAATCCTGTTTTCCATGCCCGCACTAAACATGTGGAGATAGACTTTTATTTTGTATGTGAACTAGTAGTAATGCGACAACTTACAGTATCTTACATCTCCACAAAGGATCAATATGTAGATATCTTCACCAAATCGCTTTCGTGTGTCTAGTTTCAGAATTTGGTGTCCAAACTCAATGTCCAGCCTACTACAATGAGTTTGTGGGAGAGTATTAATAGCAGTACCACCATTGACAGCAACGCCAAATCAATCCTTGCCATTCATGTAATCCTTTCTATACATGATGAAATAGTGCAAAGATTTAGCCATAAACTAAGATGACACTCGGCAGATTGTATCTATATATATATTGTAATCTTCTTATGGAATAACATTAAGAAATCAATTACTTTTCCATCTATTCTCCACCTCTCTATTCCTCTGTTTTTTCCTCTCGAATTATCAGGTTTTTACATATGTCTCAACCTTTCCTTTTAGGATGCTTCTATAGTTCTCCTTATTCTTCCCTTTCATGATGAACTAAATCGTGACGTATTGTTCGGATCTCCAATGTTCAAGAATTCTTTTTATGAGCAATCAAACCTGCTTGCCTAGGCACAATTTATTGACCAAGGCATGGATGAGAGTGGATATGCAGTCCTTTTCTCTACACTTTGTGTATCACAGATGAAGTGCGAAACATAGTCCACTAGGAGCTTCCTCTCCCCCTATTTTGTTGCCATTGATGTTAATGCACTTGTATAGTATAACTCCTAACATCTTGACTCTTGAAGGTCATGGATAGACAATCAAAAGAAATTATGGATGACACGACATAATCATGTCAGTAGTACCAAAAAGGCCCACTGTACCTTGAAAGCATTGACATGGTTAGGGGTATTATGTACAACTAAAGGGCTCCATCACTAGTACCTTGAATTTTCTTGCTATAGACTCCAGCAACATTCTCTTATGGAAGGTGACAAGTTATGGCCTACATGAGTTGGTTTTTCTCATGGGGCGTTCTAGTCTCTAATCACCTGAGGTGAAGACATTACATTGTGAATAGTTGGCGTTAGCTAGTTTAGATCTAGTGCCACCTGCTTATTCCTGACTTGAAAAATCATGATTGCTCCAATTCAGCTTGGCTTATGGTCTCTTTGTACTTGAGAAATCCTGATTTCTCCAATTCGGCTTGGCTTATGGCTCTTTGCACTTGAGAGATTGACTGCCAATTTGCTTAATCATCCAAATGGATAGATCTCTGCATGACGCGATTGGGTCCTATTCATTAGATACTGGATTTCTTACACATTCAGCGCCATCATTCCATCATTACTAGAACTTGGGAGTTATGACTAATACCCAGAAGCTTATATTTTTCTGCACATCAGAGATATATATACATAAGCACACAATTGAATCTTTTTCTGGATACTGCTCCTTTTGAATCAATAAACTCAAATTTAACTATTGAAATAAGAAACATTGGATATGCTAACCAGGGTACAGGGAATCTTCTTTGAAAATTTCATCCCGGTTAAAGTAGGGATAGCTTCTGGATCATGTTTGGTAAGATTCAGTGGTAAGTCAATGTTCTCATGTTGTACACTTATGAGACGTCATTAGACACCTTCCATGTACTTCAGATTCACCAGTTTCCTAATCAAAAAAGTCATATTACCAGTAGTCTTTCTCTCATATAAGTCTTCTAATTGTTTCCACAACTTATATGTTTCCTTTTCATTCATAATATGATGAAAAATACTATCTTCCACCCACTGCCGAATATAACTGAAGTCTTTTCTATTTAACTTATTTCAATCATCATTTGCTATTTTTTTCTGGTTTGGTTTCATTCTCAACTACATCAAATAAATCTTTGCAATATAGGTAATCTTCCATCTTGACTTTCCAAATAAGCCAATTTTCTCCATCAAGAATAAACATTCTATTGCCAACTTACATAATTAACACAAGTAAATATTCAACCTCGGCTCTGATACCAATGTTGGGATTTTTTTACTCAACTTGATAAAATCCCTAAATCTCACTTGTGCAATTACAATAATATATATGATGTAAATAATAAAATCAGAACAATAGCAATCCAGAAAAACCCCTAGAAATAGGGTAAAAAACCATGGGAGCTGGCCACCAAAATTTCACTCTGAATCCAATAATACAATGTCTTTTCACAACAATAATTTCATCAACAACAAAATGAAAAATCACGCAAGGAAAAAACTATCCCAAAATTTGCCACTATATCAGAAACAGTATCTAAAAGAGACCAATAGAAAGTCTGACAGTTGGATATGTAAGGAATTACCCAGGAGCTGTTGGTGTATATGCCCTGAAGACCAATGTATAGACATGGTCAGGCATTGTTTGAATGTACTTTGATAGAACTATTACTCTTTATATAGGCATGGTCATTATTATGCAGACTTCTCTACCTGCGTTGATGTATTGAGTTGCATATATAATGTCCCAGGAGTTTGGATTGGATCCATTCTCATAAGCTATCCCCAGACAAGGTACCATAGCAGATATGGGATAATTTTGGTACATGTGAGACTGGTGTATAGGCTGGTTAGGTGCGGGGCACAGTAACGCAAACATATGGGTGCATTGGATGCACTGGAGTGATCCACCGTGAGGATTGACATGTCTAGTCAACAAGTCAATCTCACATGCAAGAGGTTTGCATTGATCCTCAGACTTGAGGTATTCATGTCTAGATTTGATGATGGGTATGCTTTAATACGGTCTTACGTCTCTCCGTAATTGGGAGATCAAAACGACTGTCATTGGGCATGTCATAAGTCATGTAGAGACATGGATGACCAATAGTAGGATTTGCCCCTTCCTTATTGGAAGCATGATATCCACTTTGGGGTGCCCCACCTTATTGGTGCATAACAGGAATGTGTGACCACACTTGTTGAGTCATGACCAATGCATTGGATGGATAAACTTGAGACTAATCCAATGGCAGGATATCAGTTTAGGCAAAGGGATCTATAATGCAATGGGAATCCTCGTTGCTTATTAGGAGTTGTTGCCATAATGACTTAAGTCCTATGACATGGGTAGTAGTGATGTGTTGCTAGATACCCCTCACTACTTATGATGTTTACATCATTGCCATCGTCATATGGATCCTACGGGGTCACACGCAATAGACTCTTGACGTTGCTTTAATCAGAAGCCTTATGATCAAGTTATTGGATAACTTGGATCAATTTGGAAGATTTCGTCAGCACCAATGAGCCTGATGAGTTGGAAGAAAGTTATTGGAGCCAAACTTTATTTTTGGCAGGTTGACCCGAAATTGACCTAGATTGGTCACATTTGGATTAGGGTTGCATTGGATTGGATCCAATGGCTTGATCAACCCACATCATGAAGTTTGGGCTAGCTCATTATCCAATGAGGCCCAATAATTAGTTGTCATGAAGAGGAATTAGCTTAAAGGGGTATAATGGGGAGAAATATCACCCCATTGGCGCCTAGGGGCATAATGGGGTGAGGGAGGCGCCTTTGCTTCATTATGGAAGTAAAGGGCGCCTAGCCCTTCTTCCTTGGATGGAATACTTGCCTCTAAGGCAAGTCTTGGGGCTGATATGGCTTGATGGCTTTTTTGGAAAGAGCTTGGGCGCATATGGCTAGTAGGGTAAGGTATATGGTAATGTCTTGGAGACTTACCTTACCTCAAACCCTAATTTCTCCCAAGACACCACCCTAACCGAATTCCTCATGCATGTTGCGCCTAGCCACTTATCCTTTAATGGTAAGAATGTATTTGAGGCATGTCTTGGGCTGATATAGTGCTTGGACTTTTATGGATAGGTTGAATGAGGTTTATGGTAAAGTCTTGGAGACTTTCCTTGCTTCAAGACACCTCATCCTAGCCATACACTTGGCATGTTCCTAGCCCTTGCCCAAACCGCCTCTAGCCTTTTTTATAGGACCCATTGTTGCCCTCTCTAGTTGATGAATGCTTGGAGACGTGAACACACATAGAGGGGCGAGAGCAAGGGCAAAGGGCGACAACATCAAGGTGGTGCAACCCTTCTTCCTACTAGTGGCCGCCAGTCTTCTCCTTCCTCTCCTCTTGGCGTGACTTGGAGAAGGACTTGGTGGCGCCACTTCCTCCTACTCTTCCTAAGGGCCGAAACTCTTCTTCTCCCTCTTCTCTTGGGGTGAAGAGGATAAGGAGTTGGCGGCATCTTCCTTGCACTTGGCGCATAAACCTTGGAGGTGGCGCAAGAAGAGTGAAGGAACCCTAAGGCTTGATTCTCTTCCCGAGGCTAGCACCAAGCGTGGAAGGGAGCAACGATCAAGGAGTCGACGCGTGGATACTTGTAGAGGGCGAACACTTGGGCGCCTTCAACATGGCTTCGGCATCTAAACAAGCAATAAAGGTACTAACCCTAACACATCCTTGTGTTCTCTCTCTCGCATGGATCCTTGGGAAAGGAATGTGTTTCGGGTGTAATACTTATTCCGATGCGTCCTGGGACTGCAAAATTTTAAATTACACCCAGCATTCCCTTACAGTGGTATCAGAGCTACTTGCGAGAAGCACAAGGTGTACGTTTGCTTGTATGAAATATTTTTGAAAAATTTTTCTTCTATCCATGCGCGTTTCACGTAGAAAGCTTTTTCATCCAAAATCTCTCTTCTCATCTTTGTGGCCGAAGCTTGGATTTTGTTTATGATTGATTTAAGACCAAAGGCGCACGTGGTTTTGTCAAGTAGGACGAGCATTGTGTCTTCGGACTGGCCGGGTCTCTTGATCTGACAAAACCGCCAGCCGATAGGGTCTATGAAATCATCATGTAACTTGATCCAAATTTTGGCATAAATTTGGTTAAGAGAGTGGCTTGGATGATGTTGGCGCATAAGGTGCTAAAATTTGATTATTCTGGATTTTTAAATTTTACATGCGCCACTTGATTGGGTTGATATGGTCATAGCGAGTGCCCTCCTATGTTGTGATGTGGAAGCATGTTTCCACTTGTGATGAATGCTTGTAAAATCTCTTTCCACCTGCGTGTGGTTCTCTCCCTATCTTGTTGTAAATAATTTTTCCATCCTTTTTAGAATAGATGTAGAATTATATGATAGGTTAAGGCTTCATCTTAACAACAAGGACTCTTCTTCAATCAGAGTCAGAAGTGGCGCCAGCTTTGGAAGCATGGTGATGGACTTGCGGCTGAAGGAAGAACACTTGCTTTCGGCTTTTGGCATGAGCTGATTTGCTTCAGGGACTCGCAACCCTTGGATGCACCATAACATGTCACATGGCTCGTGACAAGTTATATATATGAAAAGGGCTATGACCATATCGACCAAACTAGCATGCCTGTGATGGTTTATTATTTTGTCCATAGCATGCCTGTGATGTTTTTCCTTTGCTGCCATAACCATAGGAAAACTGCATGCTAGAAAAGAATAAAACATGCGAAAACTCTCAATACAATATCAAGTCAATAGCCTTCTAACGCGTAGCCCTCATCAAACTATCGATCGGTGGTGTTGTGAACTGTTTCCCACCCTCGTGGGACACACTCACTTATCTTTAGAAGGTGTGTGGTGACAATAATTTCCCCAGTCCAATTTTAACCTGGGCGTGCCTTCGCAAGGAAATCTGTTGGCCCTGGGCATAACGGTTAGGAACCAGACTTGACTAGTTTTTCATATGTAACTGACATGATGAATCACTAGAGGCAGCTGTTGAGAGGATAGGGTTCTGTGTTGTATCCAGCCCTCACTGGACACAGGGCGCCTAGTCTGTCTTAACTAAGAGGAATTGCGCATGGCACAATTGGCTGGCATGCCTACCTAAGGAAGCATGAGACTCTCTGTGCATCTCAACTCACCCTCGTGAGTCGCGGAGACCTTATGTTAAATTAGGATCCTACTCACTCATTTCCATGTTGAGTTTGAGAGTTCTCAACTCGTTTTTGGAAATAGTGGGAGCATAGCATTTAATTCAAAGTCCTTATTAAATGCTTTATCATAGTACTTATTTTACTTAGTTGCTTATTGTAGATGACATCTCCTGATCTAAGATTGAAACTCTATAAAAACAAACTAGATGGGACAAATTGGACAAAATGGTTCAAAATTTTGTCTAAGATACTGGAACAAGAAAATAAGGTGCATCTTCTTGAAAGACCTCCATCCCAGCCCAGTGTGTATTTCACAAATGATTGGGAGTGGAATGTCTATCTTGAACATTGTGAAGATAACGAATAGTACACTGCTCTTGTCTTAGAGTGCATGACCCCAGAGGTCAAGGTTGAATGTGATGAGATGGGGATCTATGATCTAATCATACATCTCAAAGGTCTCTTCACACCATGCTCTATAGACAATGATCAAGAGAGTTCTGTTGGATCTTCAGAGAGTATGCCTAAATCTGAGAATGACCGTGGTTCTGTATCTTCGAAGCTAATACTTCGGAAGCCTGGGAATGCATGGGTATTTTGAAGAGGATTAATGGCTAAGAAGAGCATGGCAAAGAAGAAGGGATGTAATCCATCCGCTTCAGGTATTGTGTTACCAAAGTCTTTTGTCTACTTCTTATTCATGCGTACTGGGTACCGTATGTGAGGCTCACATATGTTTTACATGTGCAGGAGCTCTAAAGAAGTAGGACGACTAGGCTTGGTGGGATCGACTCTCGAGTCAGGGACGGAGCATTGGATGCTGTTGTTGATATCATCTCACTGCCTTGAAGACTTTATCTAGAACTTTGCTATTATGTATCAGCTTATGTATTAGAACATCATTCCTTTTGGAAAGGATTTCAGTTTGAAATAATATTTTCTTTAAAATCTGAGATGTTCTATTGAAGTGATACAGTTGATAATAGTTTGTGGTTCTATATGTAACACAAGATCAGATCCAATGATTCAATAAACACCCTCTTATAGCATTGTCTCTTGAACCATAGAACAATGGTCACATCCAAAGGTCCATGGACTATTGGATCATTATCCTTTCAGGATTATGATACATGTGAGCCTAGTTCAAGGGAACAATGTGACAGATGCTGCCTTCACCATAAAGGGTGGAAGGGTTAGTGGCTTGTTGGATCTATTACACAGCAATGTGTATGGACCCATGAAAACTAGCACTAAGAGGTGATATATACTTCATCAAATGTAGGTATGACTTATCAAACCTAAGAACTTTGGAGAAATCCAAGAAGTTCACAAATGAAGTATTGAGTCAAATTGGAAGATCTATTAAAACACTCTGATTGGATCAATGTGATTAGTAGAGAATTTGATGACTGTCCGAATGAGTGTGGGGTTATCTCACGTCTTACTTAGTACACCACTGTGTAGTGAATTTCAAAGAAAGAAAAAGGAACACATTGGATATGGTTCAATCTTTGAATAGTCATGCAAATATACTACTATGATGCCGTGCAAACAGATGTACTGCCACTCCATAAGAAAATGTCTGAATTAGCTTTTGAGTTGCGAACTGCAAATATCCCATTTCTTCAATGAAATTGGAAATGTAATGTGCAGTGATTCAAAAGTATGAGTTTGTGGTGCACTGTAGAGTGCTAATTCTATCCCAAAGAGAACAAAATATTTTGTTGCTCAAATTGCTATCTCTCTTAAGAAGATATTTCTTTTGATAGAAGCTAGTTGGAGTAGTTTTGATTTGGACAAGGTCCAGAATTAACCACAATATAATTAGACACAGATGGAGAGCAAAATCCCACATACAGGTTGAAAGTCAACCTGAGGTTCAAGTAACACAGGAACCACATGAGTCTGAATCGATTCGATATGCTGGGCATGACAAATTTTTCATCAAGGATGAACCTAAGACTTATGAGGAAATGGAAGAGGTCGGTAGACCAGATTCCAAGAAATGGCTAAGGGCCATAAGAACCATAATGGACTCCATGTCTGCTGATCAAGTCTGGGACTTGGATGAGCTGCCAAAGGGGTAATTCCCACAGGCTGTAAAATAAATCTTCTAGGAAGATAGACATGGAAGGTAACATTGTTACCTTGAAAGGGAAGCTAGTGAACAGAAATTTCAGGCAAATCCACTGGGTGGACAATGATGAAAATTTTCACCAATAGCTAAGTTATAAGTCCATTAGGAAACTGCATAATTGCATGATCAGTTATGGCGCGTTGTTATGAAAAACTGCCTTTCTTGCATGGACATCTGAAAATATATCTATAAGGAAATAGCCAGAAAGTTTTCATATCAAGACCATAAAGATATGCATAGTGTTATGCAAGAGCCTGTGTTTACAAGAAGATCAGTGGGAGCACCTTAATAGTATTTCTTGTCCTAGATGATTGATGATATTCTTATCACATGAAATGACATGTCAGCTCTTCACGTGGTGAAGAAAAGGCTTGAGATGTATTTCGAGAAGAATGGTCTAGGGAATAATGCCTACAACCTAGGCATGAGGATCTATAGATAGAGATCCAAGAAAGTCATTGCCCTTTAGTCAGTCTATGTTCATCTAAGAGTTTCTGGAGAGGTTTATATTGGATGATTCCAAATATTAATACCTTCCAGGAAGATATGATCTGACTCTCTCAAGGATATTGTGTCCTAAGACACAGCTGGAGAGTAATAACATAGGTCTAAAATCCTGATACTTGGTGTATAGGATGGATCATGTTTTAAGACCATTTGTGGCAAATGCTTGGAGCATAGCCAGCAAGTTTCAATCAGATCTTAGTGTTTAACACTAGATAGCTGTGAAAGCAATCCCTATATATACTTGGGAAGTATAAAGGATTGAAGCCTAGTCTATGATGGACAGGAAAGAATTTTGTGTACAAGGGGTACACTGACACTTCGTTCCAGTCTAATGACTATTGATCACAGCCAGGATTTGCGCTTTGCCTTGATATGGTGTTGTATGCTGAAAGAGCATTATGCAAACCTTGGTGGCAAAATTCTACAAATAAGGCTGAGTACATTGCAGCTTCTTGTGGCAGCCAAGGAAGCAGCTTCATTCATTTGAACTTGATTTAGTTCCTGGTGCTTGATGGTCCAGTATAGTTCTTACTGGGGCCATAGCATAAGTAAAGGAACTTAGTACTCAAGTATGTACTGCAGCATATCATCTGATCTTAGAGATCAGGGATAAGGATGAAGATCAAATTTGTTAAAATAAACACAGAAAGCAATCTCGAAAAACCCACTGACATAGCCTCTGGCGCAGCGGAAGCTAAATGGGTCATACTAGAGACATTGGAACTGACTAAACATCAGTTGCCCTTGGTCTTAGTGCAAGTGGGAGATTGTTGGTGTATATGCCCTGAAGACCAATGTATAGACATGGTCAGGCATTGTTTGAATGTACTTTGATAGAACTATTACTCTTTATATAGGCATGGTCGTTATTATGCAGACTTCTCTACCTGCGTTGATGTATTGAGTTGCATATATAATGTCCCAGGAGTTTGGATTGGATCCATTCTCATAAGCTATCCCCAGACAAGGTACCTTAGCAGATATGGGACAACTTTGGTACATGTGAGACTGGTGTATGGGCTGGTTAGGTGCGGGGCACAGTAACGCAGACATGCGGGTGCATTGGATGCACTGGAGTGATCCACCGTGAGGATTGACATGTCTAGTCAACAAGTCAATCTCACATGCAAGAGGTTTGCATTGATCCTTAGACTTGAGGCATTCATGTCTAGATTTGATGATGGGTATGCTTTAATACGGTCTTACGTCTCTCCGTAATTGGGAGATCAAAACGACTGTCATTGGGCATGTCATAAGTCATGTAGAGACATGGATGACCAATAGTAGGATTTGCCCCTTCCTTATTGGAAGCATGATATCCACTTTGGGGCGCCCCACCTTATTGGTGCATAACAGGAATGTGTGGCCACACTTGTTGAGTCATGACCAATGCATTGGATGGATAAACTTGAGACTAATCCAATGGCAGGATATCAGTTTAGGCAAAGGGATCTATAATGCAATGGGAATCCTCGTTGCTTATTAGGAGTTGTTGCCATAATGACTTAAGTCCTATGACATGGGTAGTAGTGATGTGTTGCTAGATACCCCTCACTACTTATGATGTTTACATCATTGCCATCGTCATATGGATCCTACGGGGTCACACGCAATAGACTCTTGACGTTGCTTTAATCAGAAGCCTTATGATCGAGTTATTGGATAACTTGGATCAATTTGGAAGATTTCGTCAGCACCAATGAGCCTGATGAGTTGGAAGAAAGTTATTGGAGCCAAACTTTATTTTTGGCAGGTTGACCCGAAATTGACCTAGATTGGTCACATTTGGATTAGGGTTGCATTGGATTGGATCCAATGGCTTGATCAACCCACATCATGAAGTTTGGGCTAGCTCATTATCCAATGAGGCCCAATAATTAGTTGTCATGAAGAGGAATTAGCTTAAAGGGGTATAATGGGGAGAAATATCACCCCATTGGCGCCTAGGGGCATAATGGGGTGAGGGAGGCGCCTTTGCTTCATTATGGAAGTAAAGGGCGCCTAGCCCTTCTTCCTTGGATGGAATACTTGCCTCTAAGGCAAGTCTTGGGGCTGATATGGCTTGATGGCTTTTTTTGGAAAGAGCTTGGGCACATATGGCTAGTAGGGTAAGGTATATGGTAATGTCTTGGAGACTTACCTTACCTCAAACCCTAATTTCTCCCAAGACACCACCCTAACCGAATTCCTCATGCATGTTGCGCCTAGCCACTTATCCTTTAATGGTAAGAATGTATTTGAGGCATGTCTTGGGCTGATATAGTGCTTGGACTTTTATGGATAGGTTGAATGAGGTTTATGGTAAAGTCTTGGAGACTTTCCTTGCTTCAAGACACCTCATCCTAGCCATACACTTGGCATGTTCCTAGCCCTTGCCCAAACCGCCTCTAGCCCTATTTATAGGACCCATTGTTGCCCTCTCTAGTTGATGAACGCTTGGAGACGTGAACACACATAGAGGGGCGAGAGCAAGGGCAAAGGGCGACAACATCAAGGTGGTGCAACCCTTCTTCCTACTAGTGGCCGCAAGTCTTCTCCTTCCTCTCCTCTTGGCGTGACTTGGAGAAGGACTTGGTGGCGCCACTTCCTCCTACTCTTCCTAAGGGCCGAAACTCTTCTTCTCCCTCTTCTCATGGGGTGAAGAGGATAAGGAGTTGGCGGCATCTTCCTTGCACTTGGCGCATAAACCTTGGAGGTGGCGCAAGAAGAGTGAAGGAACCCTAAGGCTTGATTCTCTTCCCGAGGCTAGCACCAAGCGTGGAAGGGAGCAACGATCAAGGAGTCGACGCGTGGATACTTGTAGAGGGCGAACACTTGGGCGCCTTCAACATGGCTTCGGCATCTAAACAAGCAATAAAGGTACTAACCCTAACACATCCTTGTGTTCTCTCTCTCGCATGGATCCTTGGGAAAGGAATGTGTTTCGGGTGTAATACTTATTCCGCTGCATCCTGGGACTGCAAAATTTTAAATTACACCCGGCATTTTCTAACAGGAGCAACTCTGTAAAATTTTGCATCGATCAGACGGTAGATGACTCTAAAATCGTGCCCAAAAAAACTCAGCTTTTTCTTTTCTCTCTCCTACTGCCGCTCTCATAAAAAATGAGAGAAAATCGATTTCTCTCTATTCCCCCACGTTCACGTGACATTCAATTCCAATTAAAGACTTTTTACAAAAAAAGCTCTCTACCTTCTTTTAATTGCATGTGGGTCCTTGTATGATATAGGACCCACATATAACAGCAATAAAGCATGTGCCTGAGAATATAGAACATGAGCTCGCCTAGTAATACCAACAACAAGGGAATTTTACAAGATATGATTCCTTCTTCTTCTTATATTATTATTATTATTATTATTATTATTATTATTATTATTATTATTATTATTATTATTATTACTATTACTATTATTGCTAGCATTATTACTATTATTATCACTATTACAATTATTGCTATTACTATTATTATTATTATCATTATTATTATTATTATTATTATTATTATTATTATTATTATTATTAATTACTATTACTATTACCACTACGACATTACAATAACAATTAACATTAATTGTCGAATCATTACGGCAATTTAATTAAAATAGTAGACTTGGCAAAACCTGACCCGACCAAACACGACACGAAGTTAGACAGGTTTGAGTTAGTCATAATCATGTTTGGGTCATAAACAGATCAGCCCATTTATTAACCAAAAATAATCGGGTCATGTCGGGTTGACTCGCTTAATCCGATTACATTATATATTTATATATATAAATTTTATATATTGGCAGGCCCGTCCAACTCCCATTACTAACCCATAGCCCAAATCTTTTCTAACCATCTTTTAACCAAGATTTTGGCCCACCCAAAAGCCCTAATTTTTATTAATTTTAATAAATTTTTTTATCAATTTATTATTTATATTTAAAATATGACTGATAAATTTATAATCAGGTCATGTCGAGTTAAGCAAATTGGGTTAATAAATGACCCATTTAATAAACGGGTTATTTAGGTCGTGTCGGGTTGACCCGATTATATTCGGGTCAAGTTCGAGTTAGATAGTTTGACCTAATTAATTAAACGAGTTGTATTCGGGTTGGCTTTAATTGGGTCACAGGTCATAGCTAACATGAATCGTTTATGACCCGCTGACCCAAATTGTTAGGTCTAATACTTATGGCCTCATAACGAGGAACAATCGCTTAACTAATCTCCTATAGCTACAACCAATTATGCTCTGATACACCCAACCATCGACCATGGTACCAAACATGGATCAAGTCATGTGATCATGGAAAAAGATTAAATGCTCGGTGTTCTCCTAGTTTTCTTCTGATGACTCTCCTTGTGGCAGCTTCAACTCTTTGCCGCATAGACTGGGCAAGCCGCCACCAAATCTTAAGTCTATTGCAGCCAACCCGATTGAAGATGTAGCAATCACTAGCAAAGTACCTGAGGATGCCATCTCCACCACCGCTGTTGAGGTGGACGATTGATGACTCAAAAATTTATAGTAAATTTTATATTAATTATATATTATTTTTGAGTTATATTTATGAGCTTTTGCTTGTTTTTAAACTTTATTCGTCGATTATTTCAAAATCTACACCTCTTATTATTTTTTTATCATTTTCAGGTAAAAATGACTTATTTTTAATGGAATTAAAGAAATCGGAGGCCGAAAAAGGAATCAGTATAAAATTTCGACCTAAGAGGTCAATTTTGAAAATTTTTTGATTTCACACCCCCGTGAAAAATGAACTAAAATTTTCAGGGGGGTGTGAAAATTTATTAAACTGAAGGGAATAGTAGCTGCATGCACCCGAGGCTTCTGCCGCCCTTTACATCTGATTTTTTCGATGCAAAGATAGAAGAATCCGACCCCTAATTAGAAAAACTAAAATTGCAAAGTTGTCCTATAAATTGAGGAGAGGATTTGAAGCCCGGAATCGTCCACTTTCATCAGGATTGAGGGAGAAATCGAGAGAGGTGCCGCTAGGGCTCGGCCTCTAGCGAAGAGGTGTAGAGGCCACCTCTAGTGGTGAAATTTTCAGGAGAGCTTCATCTGGAGGAGGAGAAGACACACCAGAAATTTCAGATCGAAAGGAGTTCGATCAGAGGAAGAAATTTTAGCTGGAGGAAGAAGTTCACTGAAACACTGTAGCAGTACAGTAGCAGCTGAAAAATCATGGGGCTGTGAAAATTGAACTGAAATTTTCACACCCCTGTGAAATCAATAAAATTTTTATTCTTCCTATTTTAAATTCTGATTATTTTTAAATAAATTTTTATTGTGTTTTCAACTCTATCATAGTGTAAAACTTTTTTGGGGACTTAAGTAGTTTCCTTTTAATTATATAAGGACTGGATGATTGTTACTCTATTAGTTATTTTTTAATGATAATTTTGCCTTTGTGATTTATTTACTTTGAAATTATTATTTGCATATTTTAAGGTTTGTAATATAGACCGAGAGGTGATTTACAAACCTGGAACCCTTAGATTAAATCTAGAAACCTAGACTATGAGAGTAGCTAAGTCTTAGAACCCTAATTTATGATTCTTATTTTACATGTGAATATTGATTCCGTTGTTTCAGACATGATAATATGGACTAAGAGGTGATTTTGATTGTTTCAGACATGTAAATATTAATTCCATTTCATTTTTGCTTCATACCCATCGTACATTGATCGCTTAGCTAGTAAGAATTCAATTATTTGGTACTTAATATGTAGGTTTCTGTGAGTTCGATATATTTTTATTACTTCGACGTATCTGTACACTTGCGGACACATCAACAATGGTGAGGACAGTGGCGAGAGAGACTATAAGCGTAAGGGAAAGATGGCATACAATTGGGTGCTTACGGTCACCGGCTTCTTCGTGACGCTACATATGACCATGCCACATCAGATGGAGGATGGTGACTAGATCATCCCCTGCACTTGTAGCACCACACTCGCCTGTCTCAGTTGTGAAACATAATAATTCAATAATAATATGTGCCCTATAATAAAATTTATGCTTTAATTATTAATTAAAAGCACTAAGAAGAGAACTTGGGAATTTGCTATTCTTACAAATAAACAAAAAAAATACTTACCTTTGTTCATGAATGCTAATCTTGAAGTTGCTATCCTTTCTTGTTAATTGATATTCTCTTCATTTCCTGTAATTCTTTATGCTTTCAATTTGATGAGTATTTTGATAGCAATTATCGACAAGGAGTGAGGGGTCTAGTTTTTCCCTTTTTACTATATTTAGTAATTGCTCTCATCAAGCAGTTAGGTAACTTACATGTCCATAAGACGTGTCTTTTCAAAATAAACATGAGACATTTCTTACATTCTCCCACTTAGCTCATGTGTTGATATCATTCATTATTTTATAAGGTATCAATCATAATGCACTTAAATAAAATCAACATACATTTGTTGCATCATAAGTCATAGCTAATAATAAGAACTAATAAGGGTCATGGTGGTTATATATCATCAAACCAATATATTTCCTTCGATGCACTACTATATCAGTTTTTCTTCCTAATATGACACTTTAATGGGAGTATATAATACATCTAACAACAATATTCCTTTCTTAAAATAAATTTTGGTTTTCAATATTTTCATTCATACATGTAACCACAAATTATGAAAACCAACAATTAGAAACTTATACATTAATGAGCTTAGAGTGTCAAATATATATTAAGACAAAATAATCACATCATTTTCAACATTCATTAACATACATGATGCTCATACACTTAACATGGCCAATAAATATTTTAGGCGATAACCCTTTTGTCAAGGGGTTAACAATCATAACATCAATGCTAATATGCTCAATTGACACTCTTTGTTTCTGAACTTCTTCTTTAACAACAAGGTTTTTTAATTCTATATGTTTAGCACCTTTAGAATACTTATCATTTTTATAAAATAAGACTACTACAGAATTATTACAATAAATTTTTAGCAGCTTGGCAATACTGTTGACTATTGTAAGTCCAATAAAAATTATGTAGCCATTTAGCCTTAACCATAGTCTCAAAGCAAGCCATAAATTCAGCTTCCATAGTGGATGTAGCAATAACTGACTGCTTCGCACTCTTCTATGAGATAGCTCCTCTAGCTAAAAGATACAAATGATCGAAAGTAGAATTTCTTGTATCCATACAACTAGCAAAGTCTAAATCTGAATATCCGATCACCTCAAGATGATCAGATCTTTTATATGTAAGCATGTGATCCTTTGCCCCTTGCGGATATCTCAAAACTTTATTTGCAGGTTTCCAATGATCCATACTAGGATTACTCTAGTATCTTCCTAACATTCCAACTACAAAACTAATATTTGGTTGAGTACAAGTCTGAGTATATATTAAACTCCCAACAACATATGCATAAGAAATTATTTTCATCTGTTTGCATTCAATATCATTCTTTGGACTTTGCATAAAACTAAATTTATCTCTTTTTTTAATTGGAATAGGACATGGTGAACATTTATCCATTTTGAATCTCTATAAAATTTTATTAATATATGTTTTCTGAGGCAAGCCTAACAATCCTTGTGATCTATTTCAAAATATTTCTATTCCTATTACATAGCTTGCCTCACCCATATCTTTCATTTCAAATTTTTAGAGAGAAACTTCTTAGTCTCACTTAATAGACTAATTGTTAGTTGCAAGCAAGATGTCATTATTCTACATAACTAAAAAGATAAATTTCTCCCACTGACCTTAAGATATATACATTGATCAACAGTATTTTCCTTAAATGCAAAGGAAACAATTGTATCATTAAAGTTAAGGCACCATTGCCAGAAGCCTATAAAAGTCCATATCTTAACTTCTTAAGTTTACACTCCATATGTTCTTTATCCTTTTCTATGAACCCAATTGGCTGATCCATATAAACTTCTTCATCTAAATTTCCATTTAGAAAGGCTGTTTTAACATCCATTTGAAGTAACTCTAAATCGTAATGAGCCACCAATACCATGATAATTCTAAATGAATCTTTTTTAGAAACTAGTGAAAATACTTCTTTATAGTCAATACCATCTTTCTAAGTAAATCCTTTTGCAACTAACCTAGCCTTATAACATTCTAAGTTATAATGAGAGTCATGTTTGGTCTTAAAGACCCACTTGCAACCAACTCTCTTACAATCTTCTGGCAACTCAACAAGGTCCCAAATTTTATTTTGTTCCATGGATTTTAACTCATCTTTCATGACATTTAACCAATTTTTAGCATTATCACTATACATGGCTTGTGAAAATGTAACTGAGTCATTTTCTATTCCTAAGTCAACTTAAGACTCTTGTAGATATACCACATAATCATTAGAAATGGCTAGTCTACTTTCTCTTTGAGATCTTCTTAATGTCATTTGTTGTGGCTCTTCTACTAAAGACTCATTTATTTTATTCTCATTATGGATAATGGGATCATTTATTTGTTGTTCCTCTTGATTATTAATTGGTTCAACAATTTGAGGAAAAACAAATTTACTAGATGTACACGTCAATGAGACTTGCACTCTTATTTCTTGGATTTTCACTTTATGTGGAGTTTGACTCCCACTATTTTCACCATTTTCAATGAATCTAGCATTCCCAGTTTCAATAATTCTTGTATTATGGTTAGGACAATAAAATCTATATCCCTTTGATTTTTTAGGATAACTAATAAAATAGCCACTAATTGTTCTTGCATCTAATTTCTTTTCATGTGGATTAAAAAATCTTATTTCTACTTGGCATCCCCAAATATGTAGGTGCCTCAAACTAGGTTACCTGCCAGTCCATAGTTCATAAGGTGTTTTTGGAACTGTCTTACTAGGAACCCTATACAAAAAATACATAGCAATATTTAAAGCATAAGTCCACAATGAAATAGGTGAAGAACAATTACTCAACATACTTCTAATCTTTTGATTCATTCTATAGAAATGTGACCTAAACATTCATACCACATTCATTGACTAAACTATGTTTAGTACCAATATTATGATACAGGTCATAAGTGTTTAAGCATATAAATTGTCAAGTTTTAATTTATATAAAAACATCACAAAGTATACCAAATCCAACCATACATATATGTTTATACAAATTGAAACATTTGTTATCAAATTTAAAAGAGTATCCAGCAACATCAAGTTTAGACAGTGAAAATAAATTCCTAGAAATAGGTACATAAAGTGTTTCAAATCAATTTAAATGATGTCTAGTGTCTAGAATTAAACGATAAGTCCCAATAGCTTCCATTGGAACTTTCACACTATTTCCCATGAAAACAAACTTCTCATTTGGGCTTATGGTTCAAATTGTAAGGAATGCCTGCATAGTATGAGAAATATGAGTTATACATCTAGAATCTATCCACTATGTATTATAAGGAACTTCAGCTAAATTTGATTTGAAACATACATAAGCACTAAGCTTACCTTTCTTTTCGAACCATGTCTTGTGCTTTGAACAATCCTTTTGGAAATATCCAAACTTTCTACATAAATGACATTTGTTTCCTTGTGGTTCCTTCTTATGGACTTGAGAAGAAAAGAGTTCATTAATTTTCAGGGGTCTCTTTCCTTTCATATCATATTTCTTACCAATCTTCTTTCTAGCCTCTTGATGATTAATGTAATGGCACTTTTGCACACTTAGCACTTAGGCCCACTTTCGCCCTCCTAGCCTTTCCCCTTCTAGCAATCATAGCTTGAGCAAGTAGATAACATAAGCTTTATACTACATATTCATTATAGCATTAAGCCAAACCATATGAAAGATGAACATACACATTCCTTTGGTATGGATGGATGTGTATGTTCATAGAGTTCCCAATGGGTCATTTATCACAAAACATGAGATTTATAGTAATCATGACAAATATGCTCATAATTTTATTTCTAATCAAAAGTAAATCAAGGACTTTAATCATAGGAAAATAAGTATAATCAATAAGAAACTATCTGGTTTGCATATTGAGTGTTGCATAGCTTGGATAAGAATTAATCATAAGGTAGAGGTCAAGAGCCCTAAAATAAATACAAGACAGATTTGTAAGGTCAGCTTGAACCGATTCAATAAATTAGTTATTCATCCTAAAAACATACAATATCATACTCAAAAGAAAGGTAATCAAGTCTTCTTTCCAATAAAGCAGATTTCAAGTGATTTGGATGCGCAAATCATCGTATATAATTCAAGATATTAAAATTTTCAAAGTACTACCATAGCAATATCACATTTCATAAAGATTTTGCATGCCAATATGAATTTATTGTTTCTCTAATTGTAATAAAAATTATATTTTAAGGGTAGTCTACACTAGTGAAGCCATTGGCTATCTTCTCTAGGATTGTATTTCCTTGGAAGTAAGGTGGGGTTTTTTTTGGCAATGCTAATGAGGCTTTTTATTAACTTTTCAATTGTGTAGGAGTTAAGCTCAAATTCATGGAGTAGATCATTTGATGTTTGCCTTCTTGGATATTTATGACTACTGTTGTCTGCTTGATAGGCATCGGATAAATCTACATGTCCTTTCTTTATATAGGGCAATTCAGTTCGGTTATATACTCCATTAATTCTCCATGCTTTGCTTGCAAGCATCTATCTATTAGAAACTTTAGGGTTTTTGAGTGCCTTGAAGAAAGAGAGGCACTTTTGTGCTGATTCAGAGAACTAGGCCATCACTTAGTCTCGTCATCTTTGTGTGGGGATGTGCCACCCTTTGACCTGCCTCGGGCACTACCCGAAGAAAGGTGACGACAAGCTATGTGTGCTGCGTACATGACTAAGCAATGTTTATATGCTTAAGTGCTTTTACATTCATAGATAATGCATGGATGGTTCAAAGGCGTTTGAAAATGAGTGTAGTGTAAGGATGAGTTATGCATACATTCACATTGTGAGATTGCAAAGACAAGAAGGCATTTTTCAAGGATGAAGTGTATTACCTTGGGATTTTGTAGCAGGTAAAAACAGTAGGGAGTGGTTGAAAATCAAGTTATCAAGTGGCCAGTAAGTTTGTTCATCTTCAGTTGTTGGTTGTGGTGATTGAATTCTCCTCTTGGTTGAATGGAGGGTTGATGTCTCAACCTTTCCTTTTAGGATGCTTCTCTAGTTCTCCTTGTTTTCCCTTTCATGTTGAACTAAATCGTGATATATTGCTCGGATCTCCCTAGCAAGTTTATCCAATGTTCAAGAGTTCTTTTTATGAGCAATCAAACCTGTTTGCCTAGGCACAATTTATTGACCAAGGCTTGGATGAGAGTGGATATGCAGTCCTTTCTCTACATTTTGTGTATCACCGATGAAGTGTGAAACATAGTCCACTAGGAGCTTCCTCTCCCCCTGTTTTGTTGCCATTGATGTTAATGCACTTGTATAGTATGACTCATAACATCTTGACTCTTGAAGGTCATGGATAGACAATCAAAAGAAAGAACACAATAGCATCTTTTTCTAGATCCTGTTCCTTTTGAATCAATTAACTCAAATTTAACCACTGAAATAAGAAACATTGAATATGCAAACCAGGGTACAGGGGAATCTTCTCTGAAAATTTCATCCCGGTTAAAGTAGGGATAGCTTCTTGATCATGTTTTGTAAGATTAAGTGGTAATCCCCTTCACTCATTTTCAGACTATGCACGCAAACATATCCTTGAATGCTGACGTGTTGAGAAGATAAACTAATCCAGAAGCTGTTTACATTTTAATTTATGTATTGATGGATGTGATTGATGTGAAGCTGGGGAAAGTGTGTCCATTACTTAGTGATGTTTTTGCCGTTCCATCCCTTTTTCTTCTCTTTGGAAAATAGATTTCGTTGTTTAAACCTTTCAACACATTTGGCCATTGCTGGATTCTTGTTAAATTTTGACCCGTAATGACGTAGTCAATGTTCTCATGTTGCATACACTGTGAGACGTCACTCGACACCTTCGCTAAGCTTGCTTCTTCCTGAAGCAAGTAGATTGTACATCCAAGTCAAACTCACATTTCCCAAATTGCCTCACCCCGTAGAAGAGGGTAGACAACCAGTTTGGGCTTTCCTACTCAAATACAACTTGCAAACTCCGTCAATTTATTCAAATTTGAGTATGCTGAGGAAGAAAAGCAACTGACAAACACAAATGAATATCATAAATCATACTAAACACGCCAAGTACATAATTAATTACTATCTGTTATGGAGCATCATAAGATTTGAAGGAAAAGAGAATAAGCGAAAGCAAATTAAGGTTGGTTACTGGATTTTATGAGTGCGTCAAAGGAAAAGAGGCAAATTGAGGTTTCACACTGTATGTCACGCCCGTGCGAACCGTTCTCCGATGAATCTAAGACTATGTGCCAAATCCCTAGTTTCCGTTCCAAATTCACTCCCAATTTGAATTTTCTTTCGATTTTGACCGAAGTCAAAATTGCTTACCGCTTGAAATTATCGAAATTGGTTTTCTTGCTGACGTCCACCCCTCGTCAGCCACGCAAAACCTATTTTCGCTGAAATCACCATTGACCGCTGCTTCTTTTGACTTTGCTGCAAAGCACGTGCCCGCCTTCGTCTTCTTCGGCGTTCGAACGCACGCCGCTGCATTCGCCCTGCCCTGCGTCGCCGGAGAACCAAAAGCAGTGGGATCAATGCATACAATATGACAACTAGATCTGGAACTTCTTACTGCCCTGCCAACCCTCTAGACCCTCTGGCGATTGAGGAAGCCACTAAGCCCATGTTAGATTTGATTGCCAAGTTAACTGAGCGAGTCGAGGCCTTGGAGTCGGTGTTCCTACGCATTGAGGCTCGCATGGTACAACTTGAGAACACACCTAGGCTCCGAAACACCCCTCCTTGCACCCCTATCTAAATGGCGGCTGAGAAACCTCATCGGTATCTTCCCGAGGAACCTGTAAGGGACTATCCCCATCGGCAACTCATCTGACACAACCGGTATGGATATCCCTGACCTAGACAAAGACCCCTTAGGAGCTAGGAAGAGGACAAGGTGAGGCGCCTTGTCAAGGTGACTCCCCCGTATTTTAATGGAGATCTTGACCCACGAGTCTTTATCAATTGGATCACATCTGCCGACCAATATTTTGATTGAAGCGGAATGCCAGAGGGGCTGCGAGTTAACTTTGCTCGCCTCCTTCTCACTGGTCCTGCCAAACTCCATTGGGCCAACATCGAGCGACAGCAGGAAAGAGCACGACTCCCTCCCATTGATCGATGGGAGGAGATGAAATACAAGTTGCGTGAAAAATATGTTTCACCTAATTTCCGTTCTCGACTATTAGATCAGTTGAGTAATATCTCCCAGGGGTCAAATATCGTCACCAAGTACAGGGCTCGGTTCGATGAGCTCTTGATTCAGTGTGATTTGGATGAGGATCCGAGCTTCACGAGCGGTTCAAAAATGGTCTCAGGTCAGAAATCCGTCGCGCCCTAGCCACCCATACCTTAGATTCACTAGACCTTGTGTACCAGAGAGCTTGTGATGTGGAATTCGATCTCCGAGTGACCATGCGATGTCCTTCTTACATGCCACCTAAGGGACCAGGATCATCCCAAGTTTCTCCTCAGCTTGAGGATCGCATGTCTGAGGCTCGACAACCTATTCCCATGGAACAACGTCGGCCCCAACCATTAGAGGGAAGGAACATAAATGTTGGCTGCCCATCTCGGCCAACATGCCATAACTGCCACCAGCCCGGTCACTTGATGCGGGACTGTCCTCGACGCAATCTCCATGTTAGTGAGGAGGGAGTGCACCCTCTTGTTGATGCCTTGGAGCCGGGTCCACAGGATCCTGGCATCCATGATTACCATCATGATTGTTACACAAGTGAGGAAGAGGATCCCCGTGCTAGCGTGACTGTGGTCTGCTGCACTTTGGTCCAGCCACAGACCACGGATGATTGGAGATGAACCAGCATATTTTACACATACACTAAGTGCACATTCTTGTAAAATTGTCATTGATAGATGAAGTAGTTTAAACGTCGTCTCCCATACCGCGGTTACTTGTTTCGGCCTCACTTTGGAGCCACACCCAAAACCATATTTCATTGCTTGGGTGGACACCTCCAGTCTGGCTATTCAGCATAGGTGTCTCGTACCCCTTAGCTTAGGAGAGTACCATGATAGTATCTGGTGCGACATGGTTACCATGGACGTTTCACACGTATTATTTGGTAGACCGTGGTTGTATGACCATGATGTTATCCATTATGGCCGCTCCAATACATATTTGTTCGAGCACCAAGGATGAAAGGTATGTCACAATCCTACTCCACCGAAGGAGTTGCGTGCGTCCACATTCAAGGGGGTGATCTGCTCCCCCAAGCCCCCTACGCCTGACTCCGGCCCCTCCCCATCGTATGCCCCCACTTGCTTATTGCGCCGGTGAGATTTCATTCTAGATGTGAGAGATGCTAGGGTGGTTTATGCCCTCTTGGTACATGAGGTCATCATTGATGACATCAATTTGAGTTGTGTTTTACTTGAACCTGTCCAATCTTTACTTGAGCAATTTAGTGACATAAGCCCCCCTGACTTGCCTGCTGGACTACCACCTTACGCACCATCCAACATGCTGTTGACTTAATTCCTAGTTCAGCCATGCCAAATTTGCCTCATCACTGATTGAGCCCTCGTGAGCATGATGAGTTGAAGCGACAAGTTGATGATTTGTTGACTAAGGGATTCATTCGGGAGAGCATGAGTCCTTGTGTCGTGCCAGCTCTGCTAACCCCAAAGAAAGATGGTACCTGGTGTTGTGTGTGGACTATCAAACGATTAATAAGATTACCATTAGATATCTCTTTCTCATTCCCCATTTGGATGATATGCTAGATCTCATTTCTGGATCATCATGTTTTTCCAAATTAGATCTAAGAAGTGGTTATAATCAGGTCCGCATATGTGAGGGAGACGAGTGGAAGACAGCTTTCAAAATAAAAGATGGGCTATACGAGTGGCTCGTCATGCCATTCAGCCTGACTAATGCCCTTGCCACATTTATGCGCGTCATGAGTCAAGTGTTGAAGTCGTATCTAGGAAAGTTCTTAGTCATCTATTTTGATGATATTTTGATCTATAGTCATAGTACTAATGACCATCTTACCCATCTTCGCCTCACATTTGAGATACTTCAGTGAGAGCGTTTGTACCTAAACCTTAAAAAATGTGCCTTTATGGAGAGTGAGGTAACTTTCTTAGGGTTCATTGTGTATGCACAAGGACTTAGAGTTGACCCCGACAAAATTAGGGCCATATGTGATTGGCCGGAGCCGCGCTTACTCACAGACGTGTGGAGCTTTCATGGCCTTGCTGCATTTTATCGTCGCTTCATTAAGGGGTTCAGCACTCTTGCGGCCCCAATCACTAACTACATTCGCAATGGTGATTTTTCGTGGACTCCTGCTGCTAGACGTACCTTTGCTGTTATAAAGGAACGCATGGTCTCGGCCCCCGTTCTTCGTTTGCCTAATTTTACTAAGGTCTTTGAGGTCGCTTGTGACGCCTCTAGTGTGGGCATCGGGGCGACTCTCAGTCAGGAAGGTCATTCTGTTGCTTTCTTTAGTGAGATGCTCAACGATGCCAAATAGCGCTATTCTACCTATGACTAAGAGCTTTACGCAGTTGTCCAATCCCTGCGTTAGTGGAGGCATTACCTCCTACATAATGAGTTTACGCTGTTCAGTGACCATCAGGTCTTGTCATTCTTAAGCACCCAGGCTAAATTCAACCCCAGACATGCTAAGTGGGTCGAATTTCTCCAGCAATATACCTTCGTGATTCGGCATAAGGCAGGACGAGAGAACACCATTGCCGATGCCCTTAGTCACATGCATAGCCTCTTACACATCCTTAGGTCTACAGTTATCGCATTTGATCATATCAAGCGCGAGTATGAGACCTGCCCCGACTTCTCGGACATCCATGCCCAGCTCCGTGAGGGACCTACTGTTGGCTCACCTTATGTCTTGCATGAGGATTACCTTTTAATTGGCAATCGGCTGTGCATTCCCAAGACGTCTCTTTGGGACCATCTTCTTAGTGAGCTTCATGCTGGTGGTGCCACGGGACACCACGGCAGAGATAAGACTTACGCGCTAGCCGAAGAGCAATTCTTTTGGCTTGCCCTTAGGAAAGACGTGGATAGAGTGGTACGCCACTGTGGCGTATGCCAGATGGCTAAGTCCCGCAAGCCAAATACCAGTCGATACATGCCCCTACCTGTTCCGCGTGGCCCTTGGCAAGACATCAGTATGGATTTTGTTTTAGGGCTCCCACGCACTGCTAGTAAACACGATTCCATCTTCGTGGTTGTTGATTGATTTTTGAACATGGCACTTTTTTTTCCATGTGCTAAAACTTGGGATGCATCACATATCGCCAAGCTTTTCCTCAAAGAGATTGTTAGGATCCCTGGTCTCCCATTGACCATTGTGTCAGATCGTGATACTCAATTTGTGAGTTATTTTTGGAGGACCCTATGGGGACTCCTTGGTACTAAACTGAAGTTTTCTTTAGCCTACCATCCACAGACGGATGGGCAAACTGAGATGGTAAATCGGAGCCTTGGTAACCTTCTTCGTTGTCTCATGGCCGAGCATCAAACAACTTGGGACGTCGTCCTCCCTGTTGCTGAGTTCGCCTATAACAGCGCAATTAATCAACCAACTGGGCTCAGTCCTTTCCAAGCTGTTTTGGGTCACCAATCCTGCAAACCAATTGACTTACATCCTTTGTCATCAACTCATCCTTCTAATACTGCATCTGCATTTGCACAGCATATGGTTGGCCTGCATAAGGAGATTCAACAAGTGATCTATTTGAGCAATCATAAGTATCAAACAACAGCGAATTTGCATCGTAGACCACATATATTTAGCGAGGGAGATAGGGTACTAGTGAGGGTGAGGCCTGAGCGATTACCATCTGGGGTCAATAGCAAGCTGCACAACAAATGCATGGGATCCATACACCATTCAATGCAGGATAGGGGACAATGCCTATGTGTGATCTTCCTGAGGGGACAACAATTCACTCCACCTTTAACATTGAAGATTTGTTACCTTTCAACCCACCACTGGATGCTGATGACTCTTCCCCTCCTCACCACTTCCCGCCTTCAGCTGATATTGTACAGATACTAGAAGACCAACTTGTGCTTTCCCATGATGACACCACCCGACGTTTTCTAGTTTGATGGTCTCGTGACTGTGTCCTAGATGACACTTGGTTAACTGAAGATGAAGTTAAGGCTCATGCACCACACCTGCTTGATGAATATCTACACCATTCTTCTCTAGAGGAGAACTACCTCCACCCCGGGGAGCTTGATGGAGGCCCATCCACTCATGAAGGCCCACGACATTCTGGTCGCACTCTCAAACTTCCAGCCCGCTTTCGATAATCAAAGGCTGAAAGGTAGCAATGTGCAGAGGACAACTTGAAGACAAGCAAGAAATGGGCAAGCACACTAACTGACATGGCAGCGCTCACTTGCATTTCACTTCAACTTAATTGAGCTTACCATCTTGAGCTCTACGGCAATTGGACAGCTGTTTCTTTGGTTAACTTTTGGACTTGTTATCTCATTTCCTACTTAATTAGTATTAATGTGAATTATTAGTTTAATTAACTAATTCCCTTGTCATAGATAAGGAGGAAGAATGTAATGTTTTGGACATGTATGCTTAAAACAATGAACTGCTGTGTTTCTTCTTCATTGCTTGTGTTTGTGGTGAATTGTCCCCAACCATAAGCTCCTTCCAGTTGGATTATCACCTTGGAAGGTGAATTGTCCCTTCCTTGGTTCTCTTCTCTTAACAAAGAAGAGGGAGGTCAGATTGCATCAAGCTCCTCCTCCACCAGCTTTCGCTAGCCATCTTCCACAAAAGATCCATGAACTTCCACCCTCCACTCTAAATGTAGAATCTCCTTCTCCATTGATACCACACATTTGGCATTGTTATCTCCACCAAGTGATTGAATGGAAGCGGACCTGTGTTATTGTGTATGCTGCTAGAGACCCTTCAAGTGAACAAGTGAGTAGATTTATTTCAGAATTAGTTATGCATGTTCCTGTTAGTGTTGCTGTAATTACTCTCATAGTATCTCAGTGGAATTGCTAGCTGCTGCCAATTGGTAGATTTGAGCATTTTGTTACTACTACAATCTGTTACCACCATGCTCATCCATGTCATGCTGCTGATAGCCGTTCCGCAAGTATACGGACTATCGAAGTAATATAAATGTATCGATCCCATAGGGACCAAATACCAAGTACCGACTGATTCTATTATCACAAGCTAGACGATCCTTTAATGTGTGTGAAGTGGTTGCTAAATTAGAGCTAAACAACAAAGCAAGGTAACTAAAGAGGAAAGCAATGTAATAGTACAACTAAGGATCCAAGGATGCAATAGATCAGGGCTAGGGTCCACCACTTTGATGTGTTATACATGGATGAAATAACAATGTAAAAGTCCCCTCTATTGAGTCCTAGGGTAATCCAAGGGTGCGCAAGTCATCCTCCCTCGAGCGATGCAACTTGCGACTAGGAGTTTACCCGATTTAGTGTCTACCGTCGTAGGACGCCTAACCGAGTAAACTCAATAAGTGTCGGATTGTGCATAACATCCTATCATTTGTATATGTTGTCCCCTCTCGGGCGATGCAACAAGGTGTTTATATGGTTCAACACCTACCCTCATAGTACGCCTACCCGAACAAACCCAATGAGCACAAAATGGTATGCACTACCCGTACCTCATCAACCACTCTCGTGCGATGATTGAGGTACCCTCGCCTAGGTTATCAAACATCTAGATGTGCCTCTCAGCAATTACGGATATCTAAAAGATGAAGAAAGCAACAAGGTAATCTTCATTCAAGAGGTGCAACTAGGCAAAGTAAGACAATCTAGGGTTTACAAAATATAATTACAATACATGCATAAAATGTTCAAAGGGCTTTCCCTAGCCCAGAAACAAGATTTAAGCTGTCATACTCATGTTCCAAAGCAAAGCATAAACAAATCCTAACATAACATCCATAGAGAAATAAGGAGAACAAAATAGATGGGAAGAGGAGAATAGGACTCCCCCAAGGAGGAAAGAGCCGCTTTCCCCTTTCGTGCTCTCGCTGCAGAAGAGGTCTCCCTTCCCGTTCCTTCGATCTCAAGTTGTTCTTCCCTTGCTCAGCCGCCACCTCCTCACGTTCATGCTTGCAAGATTGTCCGCCGAATCCTCCCTATGCCTTACGTGAATAGGGCTTTTGTGATTTTCTCCTCCCTCTTGGTCGAATTCCTCTTTTGCCCCTTTGGAGCCCTCTATCTAACGTGGATAAGTCGAGGGCCAAAATCTGAAAAAATCAATATCGGGTGATGTAGAAGCCACAGGGTGTGATTCTGGTCACTAGGTGGACAGTGGTTCTTTCTGAGGATACTGATTCAGCTGAAAACGGTCGCATTACCTCGCTTTTTCCCTGAAATGATGCAAAAATACCACAGAGTGTAGATTCCGAAGATAAAACAATAATTTTATATAAATAAGGTGTAAATGCTAGAATAGTGAAGATAAAACAATAAAAATCGCATATAAATTCCTATATAAAAACAACTTAACAAATCTCCCCAGACTTAAACTGTTGCTTGTCCTCAAGCAAAGATAAAATGAAACTAAGCTGTAACGATGATCCAAAAGACTTGAGTTCAAACCCCTTTAAGATAATGCTAACACCGATCCATGTAATGGTCAAACATCCCACAAGTGGTAGACTCCTATCGGATATCAAAGTGGTAAGCATTGCACCCCAAAGTAAATGTGTTCCACACATAGCTGCTACACCTCCTAATCAATGTCCTAGTTCCTCCCCATATAAGGTTTGAAGCCTCCAAGTGGTTTGAGATGAAAGTGGAAAAAGGGAAACATCAGGATATTTCTACAAGTGATGTGGAGGTATACATATATTTGGAGAATTTTGAGAGGATCTTTATCCTCTTTTTTTTTTTGAGAGGATCTCTGTCCTCTTTTTTTTTAGAGGATCTTTGTCCTCTTTTTTTTTTTTTTTTGATGGTGTCTCTAGACTTTGCTAGAGAATCTTTTCTTGATTTGACTTTTGTGGTAACCAAAATGGAGGATATGATAGGTGAGGAGGAGGAACAAGTCAATATCAAAGTAAGTGTTGCAAGCTAGCGGTGTCCCACAATTTAAGTGGGAGCTCAACTTACCAAGGATCAATCTTTTAGTTATCTACCACGGGAGGGGGGGGGGGGGTTAATCGCATGTATTAGATCTATGCAAGCATAAGGGGCCGAATCATGCATATGGTTCACACTAACAGCAGGGAACAACTTAAGAACATGCTCAAAGACAAGCGAGTTATACTATAAATTCTACAACTAGGGGTAGATCTATGCAAGCAAAATTAGTAAGGGGCTGAATCATGCATATGGTTCACACTAACAGCAGGGAACAACTTAAGAACATGCTCAAAGACAAGCGAGTTATACTATAAATTCTACAACTAGGGGTAGATCTATGCAAGCAAAATTAGTAAGGGTCCGAATCATGCATATGGTTCACACTAACAGCAGGGAACGACTTAAGAACATGCTCAAAGACAAGCGAGTTATACTATAAATTCTACAACTAAGGGAGACAGTTTAGCGACTGATAAAAACAACATTAATTCACACCAATTAGAGAGAGCTAAATATGCATATGGAACTCAACTTACCAAGGTTAACAAGATGGTAAATGGTAAAACCGAGGTCAACAAAAATGAGTACCAAATGGTAAAAGTGCATGAAGCTAGTAATATCGAAAATGCACAAGTACCCCCCACCCACATGGTAAAAGAGGCATCGTCCCCGATGCCAAAAATAAAAAAGCAGTAAGCAGTACAAAAATGGTGGGGTGCAGAAGGCTCACAAAACTAATCGCGGGGGTCATCCCCCGCGTCACTGAGATTGTCGCTAGAGGCATCAGATGAAGAGATAGCAGATGAAGCCGAGGAGGTGTCATCATGAGCTAGATGGTGCTGGTAAGGGGCATTGCTCCGGAAACCAGGGAAATGAGAGCGAAGAAATGCGTACACATTCTGTACATTCTCCGTTAAGGTGTTGAGCTGGTTCCCCTGAGTTTGAAGTTATTGAAGGATCGTCTGCAGGAGGTCATGTGTGGTGGGCTCGTGGGGAGCTCTTGGTGGTGGTCCGGTTGTGAAGGGAGCTAGCACACTCATGGATTGAGCAGGATCATCAGCATCGGCAGTGGTGAGGTTCCAGTTCTCGCGGGAGCGAATAGAGGTGCGCGCTGTGTTGGGCAGCGGTATGGTTTGAAGGCTCCCTCGCAGGGTGAGATGGTATACATCGCCTCTGTGGAAGATCATCTTCATCGCGATGCAAGCCTTGATGTCGAGTCGCCGACTCCCTCTGGCTTCAGGAGTGCCATAGGGGTTATGCCCTAAGTGCAGGGCCAGCGGGGTAATCAGGCCGCCGATAGCGATAGTCCCTCTAGAGGTGCGGCCGATGTGCTCCAGGTGCTTGGCAAGATGGTAACCGGAGTTCATAGGAAACTGATTCAACATTGCCCACAAATAGATAAGCTCGACTCGGCGCAGCATACAGTCGCTGTCCCCTCTAGCAAAAATCGTGTTGGACAACAGACGGTGGGCGTATCGAAGGCACGGGTTGGATATGGTGCTCGCCCTAGTATTCTTTGAAGAATAGCGCGCCTCAGAAGATATGGAATGCCAGAGGGCATTCTCCCAATTTCCGCTAGGCGTGTGAAGCTCCACATCAGAAGGAAAACCGTAAACTGAATTGAAATCCTCAAGAGGCAAGCGGTACTCGGTATTATTCAGTTAGAAGCAAATCAAGAAGATCTCGTTATCAGGACCCGATCGCCGAGTAGAAAAAGAGTTGAGTACCTCAAGGGTGAGCCCGATGTGCATTGGAGAAGCTTGATTTAGAAACTTTTCCCAGCCGAGGTTCCAGAAGAGCCAAAGTATATCGTCGAGGAGGCCTAGTTGATTCAGAGTCGGTGTGTCCATATATCGAGTGTTGATGATGCGCCGCCCGGAAAGGGCAAAGTACCGAGCTTCTTGATCGGCATCACGAAAACGGATAACATGCCCTTCGGTCGAGGGGTGAAAATCAGGGTTATGTGGTGGACGAGGAGGTGGAGAACGAGCAGGTTCTTTTCCTGCTCGACGTCAGCGATAGGTGGCGGTGGGTTCTGGATTGCTTGGAGGAGCTGGTGGCGGAGCGGGAGTAGGGGAAGGAGGCGCAGGCGGAACTCGTGTGCATGGGCGCTTGCTAGTGGAGGCTTTGTTGGCGCACACCTTGTGAGGCCCCATGGAGTCAAGAATGGAAGAAGCTCAGGTGAGATCTCGGAGAAGAGAAGGGGCGACGAAAGGGGCGAAGGCAAACTAGGGTTTTCACGGGGTGAGGAAGGTTCGGGGCGGCGAAGTGAGAGAGCTTGGGCAGGATGAAGGGTTTAAGCAGGCAGGAATTTCGAAGTTAAGTGAGATGGACCCCACCAAAAACCTCAAGTCGAGGTTGTGGACACTGGGCGACCCGAGTAACATTCTGAGCAAAACTAGGACTTAGACAATTTTGCGCTGCAGAGAACTGCCTTCGGAACCACGGGCCGAGGTGTGGGTCACTGGGTGCCCAGAGGAACTTTATGTGGGGAACTTGAATTTAATGTCTTCCTCTGCGAAATCTGCCTCCAGAAACCACGGCCAAGGTCTCGGTCACTAGGTTCCCCGAGGAACTTTCTGTGAAGAACTTTACTTATACTTAAAGAGTCGCCTCCAATGGTCTGAAATTCTGCGGATCGAGGTTGTAATCGCTGGGCGGCCCGAGGAACTTTCTATGGAGAACGGAACTCATAACATGAAGTGTGGCTGCTGGAACCACGGGCGTGACAATCATCGTCGAGTCAACCAAGGAATCCTAGAAACAATGCAATTGGTCGCCGATTGCACCCAGATCATCCCTGAACAATGATAAATATATAGTTAGGCTCCACAAAGTCATCAAAATAGAGTAAAACCTAATACCATCACAAAGCCATCTCAATACAATCAATGGGCAATGCTAAATACAGAAATCATGGAATACATCACTCAAGACTTCAGCAAGGTGAACAGATAGCTCAACTAACCACATGAAGAGAGTAGAAGTAGGCCATTAACAACAACATCGAAATACCAACACTCATCAAAGACTAAGCAAGTAATCCTGAATTCACATAACAACTCAAGACCATCTAGATGCAGCAAGTGAAAATGTTATGGTATTTTCAATAAATCTCCAAGGTATCAGCACCATACCGGTTCAACACAAATGTAAGCAGCAAGCGGCAATACCATGGTATTTGCTACAGGGATAGATTAGAGAGGGAGAGCAAAAACTAGGTAAATGATCAATAGTTCTAAATAGCAGCTCAATACCATCTCAATACAGTAAATAAAATCAGCAAGTGGAAATACCATGGTAAACAGCAAGCAGGAATACCCAGCAAGCAGAAATACAACTAAGCAGGCTACTAAAAGGATGAGCAAGGTAAGCACATAGCTGGTAGATTACATAGAGAGTGGAAATTGAGCAAATGATCAACAACATCGAAATTCCAGCTCCATACCATCTCAGCTCAACAATTGAGAACAATAAGTGATGAAACCATGGAGTAAACTACCAAAAGGATTATCAAGTTAGGCACTCAGTTAAGTAAACTACTTAAGAAGAGTGAACGTATGCAAGCAGGTGGTCGATAGATCAAAACACATTACAGCAAAGCAAATTAAATTACCATTAAGTTAACTACCAAAAACTGAAAATACCATTAAGCAAATTATTAAAAGAGCTAGCAAGAAAAGGAAAAAGGCTTGGGTTGCCTCCCAAGAAGCGCCATTTTAAGGTCTTTGGCTTGACCGTGATGCCATGTCAAGGTGCCTCCGGAGGGTTGGAAAGATGGACAGTGTTCGGCTCTTCAAGCAGCTGATGGATGAAATAGTGTTTTAAACGCTGACCATTAACCATAAAAGTCCCAGATTCCCTATCATTGATTTCAATTACTCCAAAAGGATGAACTTTCTTAAAGGTAAAAGGGCCGGACCATCGTGCCTTCAGCTTGCCTGGAAATAGTCTAAGCCTAGAATTGAACAAGAGTACTCGGTCCCCTTCCTTGAACTCTTTCCTTATGATTTTCTGATCATGCCACTTCTTTGTGCGCTCCTTATAGATACGGACGTTCTCATAGGCACTTAACCACACTTCATCAAGTTCGTCAAGTTGTAATAGTCGCTTCTCACCAGCAGATTTTAGGTCAAAGTTCAGTGCCTGGATGGCCCAAAATGCTTTGTGTTCTAACTCAACCGGTAGATGGCAAGATTTACCGTATACCAACTAGTATGGGGACATCCCAATAGGTGTTTTGAATGCAGTACGTTATGCCCAGAGAGCATCTTCCAATTTCATTGACCAATTGGTGCGTGCTCTCGATATCGTCTTCTCCAAAATTTTCTTTAACTCTCGGTTTGATATTTCGACTTGCCCACTGGTTTGTGGGTGGTATGGAGTGGCAACCTTGCGGGTGACTCCGTATTTCTTAAGCAGTGTCGTAAACCATTGCTCAATAAAGTGGGAACCATCATTGCTGATAACCACTCACGGCACTTTAAACTGTGGGAATATTGTCTTCTTGAATAACCGCATAACTACTTGAGAGTCATTAGAGGGAGACGGCATTGCCTCTACCCACTTCGATACATAGTCCACTGCCACTAAGATATATTTGTGCCCAAATGAGGAGGGGAATGGCCCCATAAAGTCGACTCCCCAAACATCAAAAATCTCTACTTCCAGAATGTTGTTTAGGGGCATCTCGTTTCTTCTTGATATGTTACCGGTACATTGGCACGGGTCACAAGTGAGAACAAACCTTCTGGCATCTCGAAATAATGTTGGCCAATAGAACCCACTTTGGAGAACCTTGAAGGCTGTTTTGGATGTGCTACAATGTCCCCCATAAGCAGATCCATGGCAATGAAACAGGACATCGCGGTATTCATCTTCAAGTAGGCACTGCCGGTAAACTCCGCCACACATCTTTTGAAAAGGAAAGATTCATTCCAATAGTAATGACGGACATCAGAAAGGAACTTCTTCCTTTGCTGATAAGTGAGTTCAGGAGGCAAAACGTTAGCGGCTAAGAAGTTCACGAAGTCTGCATACTAAGACATTTCAATACTGGAGAGTGCCATAAGTTTCTCATCGGGGAAGAAGTCATTAATACTCGATTCGTGTTCCAGTTCATTTTCTTGCTCATGGGTGATACGTGAGAGATGATCGGCAACTGAGTTTTTGGCTCCCTTCTTATCTCTAACTTCTATGTCGAATTCTTGGAGTAGTAAAATTCATCTTATCAGTCGCGGTTTGGCATCTTTCTTTGCCATCAAGTACCTAATGGCTGCATGGTCAGTAAAAACAATAACTTTAGAATCAACAATGTAAGGTCGAAACTTGTCAAATGCAAAAACCATGGCCAAGAGCTCTTTCTCGGTGGTCGCGTAATTGATCTGCGCGTCATCAAGCGTGTGGCTCGCATAGTAAATTGCATGCAACCGGCTCTCTTTTCATTGTCCTAGTACCGCACCCACGGCGTAGTCACTCGCGTCACACATGATCTCAAATGGGAGGGACCAATCTGGCGGTTGCATGATCGGTGCTGAAATCAGAGCTTCCTTCAACACGGTGAAAGCTCGAAAGCAGTCCCTGTCAAAAGTAAAAGGCACATCCTTAGCAAGAAGACATGTCAATGGTCTAGCTATTTTTGAAAAATCTTTTATAAAGCACCGGTAAAAACCGGCATGACCCAAAAAGCTTCGAATTGCTTTTACAGAAGTTGGAGGTGGTAGTTTCTCAATTGTATCCACTTTTGCCTTATCTACTTCCATTCCTCTCTTTGATATCAAGTGTCCCAGCACGATGCTCTCTTGTACCATAAAATGACTTTTTTCCCAGTTGAGCATGAGGTCAGCTTCTTGGCACCGCTGCAAGACACGAGATAAATTAGTAAGGCAAACATCAAAAGAACTACCGTATACGGAGAAGTCGTCCATGAATATATCCATTACATCTTCCACAAGATCTAAGAATATTGCAGTCATACAACGTTGGAACGTTGCTGGAGCGTTGCACAACCCAAATGGAATTCGCCGGTAAGCAAATGTGCCATAGGGGCAAGTGAATGTCGTTTTTTCTTGATCCTCCGTGTGGATAGGAATCTGTAGGAACCTGGAATATCCGTCTAGAAAACAAAAATGAGAGTTGTTAGCAAGACATTCCAACATTTGTTTGATAAACAGTAAAGGGTAGTGGTCTTTGCGGGTGGTTTTATTTAATTTACTGAAGTCGATACACATTCGCCAACCCGTTACCGTCCGCATCGGTATTAGTTCATCTCTATCGTTTTTAACCACTGTTGTGTCTCCCTTCTTCGGCACGACATGTACCAGACTCACCCATTCACTATCGGAGATGGGGTAAATTACCCCCGCATCAAGAAGCTTCAAAATCTCCTTTTTCACTACTTCTTTCAAGTTCGGGTTGAGTCGTCTTTGTCCTTCGACGGTGGGTTTGCATCCTTCCTCCAGAAATAACCTATGCATGCAAATGGAGGGGTTAATACCTTTGATGTCCTCCAATGTATATCCAATAACATTCTTATACTTTCTAAGTGTATCTAAGAGCAATTGAGTTTGCATCTTACCAAGATCCGCATTTACTATCACCGGTAAAGTGGAATTTGAGCCCAAGAATTCATACCTCAAATTGTCCTGTAATGGTTTAAGTTCAATCTCCTTAACATCCTTTACCGTGGTACATGGTGCTTCAGAACTAGCTTCGTCTTCTTTTTCATTTTTGGAGAAGCACTCCTCCAAAGGGTCGGGATGATCGATAATAGTGCCCGAGCTACTTGACTCATCCTCCACAAGATCCACGCTATAGCAGGTCCCTGCAAAAGAAGGGTGCTTTAGGCATTCAGAAATGTCAAAATCGATAACGTCCTCACCGATATTCAATGTAAGCTTCCCATTTTTGACATCAATTACTGCACCAGCAGTGGCCAAGAAGGGTCGACCAAGAATTATGGGAAGCTGAACATCTTCTTGCATGTCCAATACAACGAAGTCAGCCGGAATGAAGAATTTACTGACTCTGATCGATACGTCCTCTAATATGCCCACCGAGTGTCGAACTGAGCGGTCAGCAAGTTGCAATGAGATACTTATCTCTTTTAGTTCCCCCATATCCAACTTTTTACATATAGAGAGCGGTATAAGACTGACACTAGCCCCAAGGTCGCATAGGGCATGGTCAAAGCTCATGTTCCCAATCTGGCATGGGATCGAGAAATTGCCGGGGTCTTTTAACTTAGGAGGTAGTTTGTTTTGAATTATGGCACTGCACTCTTCTGTCAGTGCCACGGTTCCTTGAATCTCCAATTTTCGCTTATTGGACAATATCTCCTTGAGGAACTTCGCATAAGATGGCATCTGCGCAAGGGCGTCAGTGAAGGGGATATTGATATATAATTTCTTTAGAACCTTTAAGAATTTACCAAATTGGCGATCAAGCTTCGCCTTTGCCAATCTTTGTGGAAAATGGATAGCTGGCACATAAGGGGGTGGTGGTGTGTATGCCGGTCCCTTAGTCTTCTCTTGTTCAGCATCAGGTACTCCCATACCAGTCCCTTCTTTCCTCAAGTCTTCTAGTTCAGTATCTTTTTCCACATCCAAACTTGCCCTAGGCTCGTCAAGTTGCTTCCCACTGCGGGTAGTGATAGCGTTGCATTATTCTCTAGGGTTGGCCTCAAGCTGTCCCGGAAGTCTACCGGGGGGTCTAGGTGATGTCAAAGCTTGCTGTGCAATCTGGCTTTCAAGCATCCTCCCATGCGTGGTTAAGGCTTCAACTTGGGAAGCAAGCTGCTGAATAGTCTCATTCATACGCTCGTTCTGTTTAGCTTGGCGCTGGATGGTCTCATTCATGTATTCACTCTGTTTAGCTTGGCTAGCCATAAAATTTTCAAGCAAGGATTCCAAACTTGGTTTTGCAGGTTGATGTGGAGGTGGCTGTCTATGTTGCTAGAATCCTGCTGGCTGCCTATACTCGGGTTGTTGCGCCGCATTGTTATTGCGGTAAGAGAAGTTTGGGTGGCTCTTCCACCCGGGGTTATATGTGTTAGAGTACGGATGGTGTTGTGGTCTTGATGGGAAACTGTTGAGAGCATTTACTTGATCCGGTGTGGAGTCCCCAAAAGAAGGAGGTCCCATTTGGTAATCAGTTGAAGGTTGTCCTGATGTTGGACCATTCTCCCAAGAGACACTATTGACTGAGGTGGGGGTGGAATTTAGCCCCCATGTATCAAATTTGTGAGCTAAAGAATCCACTTTAGCTGCTATAGAACTCAACGCATCAAGCTCAAATTTGCCACCTGCCTTAGGTGGTCCTGCTCTCTCAATTGACCACTGGTGGTGGTTCATTGCCATATCTTCTATCAGATTGAAAGCTTCATCAATTTCCTTGCTCATTAAGGCACCACCAATTGTCGCATCTATGGTAAGTCTGGTATTGTAGTTCAGACCACTGTAGAAGGTGTGAATTAGAAACCACTTCTCCATACCATGATGAAGGCACATCGTTTGATATTCCTTGAAGCGATCTCATGCTTCACATAATGACTCGTTGTCCCTTTGAGCGAAATTAATGATCTGAGCTCTCAATTGGGCTATCTTGCTTGGCGGAAAATATTTAGAAAGGAAGGCTTTGGAGAGCTGCCCCCATGTCGAGATGGATCCAGAAGCTAGCGAGTGCAGCCAAGCACGAGCACGGTCCCGCAATGAAAATGGAAACAACCTCAATCGTAATGCGTCATCTAACACTCCATCCATCTTCAGTGTGTCACAAACTTCTAGAAAGATTGACAGATGCAGATTTGGGTCCTCAAGTGGCGAACCTTCGAATTGATGTTGAGTCACCATGTTCACAAGCGCCGGCTTGATTTCAAAATTATTTGCCTCGATCGGAGGCTGAGTGATACTGGTATGTAGGCCTTGTGCGTTTGGTGAAGTAAAGTCTCTTAGAGTTCGACTGTTATCCATCTTAATCCTTTCTAGAGATTCCTTGGACTGAGTTGACTCGGACTTAACTTTCCTACGACGCCGGAAGGTTTTCTCAATTTCAGGAACTGTAGGTATTAGTTCTCCCGACCGTAGAGTCCTACGAATAAACCAAGTAAGATCAAAGGCAACTTTCCAAATAACCAAAAGATTTGCAATTATTATCAAGTATATAGAAAAGTTTAACACTAAACAACTAAAAACAAATAAACTAAAAGAAAGAAAAATGTCTAGTCTAGCAATAATGTAACCGTGTCGCCAAAAACTTGATAGCCGTTCCGTAAGTATACGGACTATCGAAGTAATATAAATGTATCGATCTCACAGGGACCAAATACCAAGTACCGACTGATTCTGTTATCACAAACTAGACGATCCTTTAATGTGTGTGAAGTGGTTGCTAAATTAGAGCTAAACAACAAAGCAAGGTAACTAAAGAGGAAAGCAATGTAATAGTACAGCTAAGGATCCAAGGATGCAATAGATCAAGGCAAGGGTCCACCACTTTGATGTGTTATGCATGGATGAAATAACAATGTAAAAGTCCCCTCTATTGAGTCCTAGGGTAATCCAAGGGTGCGCAAGTCGTCCTCTCTCGAGCGCTGCAACTTGCGACTAGGAGTTTACCCGATTTAGTGTCTACCGTCGTAGGACGCCTAACCGAGTAAACTCAATAAGTGCCAGATTGTGCATAACATCCTATCATTTGTACATATTGTCCCCTCTCGGGCGATGCAACAAGGTGTTTATACGGTTCAACGCCTACCCTCATAGTATGCCTACCCAAACAAACCCAATGAGCACAAAATGGTATGCACTACCCGTACCTCATCAACCACTCTCGTGCGATGATTGAGGTACCCTTGCCTAGGTTATCAAACATCTAGATGTGCCTCTCGGCAATACCGAATATCTAAAAGATGAAGAAAGCAACAAGGTAATCTTCATTCAAGTGCAACTAGGCAAAATAAGACAATCTAGGGTTTACAAAATGTAATTACAATACATGCATAAAACGTTCAAAGGGCTTTCCCTAGCCCAGAAACAAGATTTAAGCTGTCATACTCATGTTCCAAAGCAAAGCATAAACAAATCCTAACATAACATCCATAGAGAAATAAGGAGAACAAAATAGATGGGAAGAGGAGAATAGGACTCCCCCAAGGAGGAAAGAGCCGCTTTCCTCTTTCGCGCTCTCACTGCAGAAGAGGTCTCCCTTCCCGTTCCTTCGATCTCAAGTTTGCTCAGCCGCCGCCTCCTCACGTTTGTGCTTGCAAGATTGTCCACCGAATCCTCCCTATGCCTTACGTGAATAGGGCTTTTGTGATTTTCTCCTCCCTCTTGGTCGAATTCCTCTTCTGCCCCTCTAGAGCCCTCTATCTAACGTGGATAAGTCGAGGGCCAAAATCTGGAAAAATCAATATCGGGTGATGCAGAAGCCACGGGGTGTGATTCTGGTCATCGGGTGGACAATGGTTCTTTCTGAGGATACTGATTCAGCTGAAAATGGTCGCATTACCTTGCTTTTTCCCTGAAATGATACAAAAACACCACAGAGTGTAGATTCTGAAGATAAAGCAATAATTCCATGTAAATAAGGTGTAAATACTAGAATAGTGAAGATATAACAATAAAAATCGCATATAAATTCCTATATAAAAACAACTTAACAGCTGCACACTACTACATCATAATTTCTATGAGTCATACTGCTGCATCACCTATCTGAGTCCTCCGCGTGCGTCCAATGTTGTTGTCACCACTTTCTGCGTTCGGATTTGTTGCCGAAGCCGCCGCCGTCGACGTCAACGTCCGCGTCCGAAGAACTCATGGACGAAGGAGATGACGAGCTCTGGTCAACATCGCCTATTGACCTGGTCAATTTACTTCGTGGACGGGCTCCGTGCTACTCTCCTCCGCACGGGCTTGGGCCACCGCCTAGCCCGCTTTGCCTTGGCTCGGCCTGTGACTCCTGGGGCCTAACAATTCTCCTGGGGCCTACTCTCCTCCGCACGGGCTCGGCCGTGCTACAAGGGCCATCGGTAGCCCTAGATATGATTGTAGTGGAGTTCTTGCAATCTGTAAAGGAACCTAAGAGAAGGCGATTCAACATTAATAGGAATTTTGTACCCTTCTCGGTCAAGAATGTATCAATCAGCCTTTCCATATGAACATGTTATATCTTTATCAACTTTCTATAAAAATATATAATTTGTTAACCATTTTAATTTTCTACTTATAATGTTGATAGTATAAGGACTTGACTACATATATATGTGTCCTTATGAATTTAACCTTCTTGGGTCAAAATCAACCTTGTGCATGTGTGGATCATCACCTGACGACATATAACCTTCACAATTTGATGATAAATACCCTTCATCATTTGACGATGACCACCCAAGCATCTTAGAACAAGTCATCGGCTTTTTCCGACCTTTGTCCGTGTCAAAATCTATATTCAATAAAAGTTCCACTATTACAGTATATGAAAAATAATGCAGACAATATAATTGACTCGAATATTAACATGTTATATGAAAATAGTAATATATTATATGAAAACATTACGTGTTATTCGAAAACCATAACATGTTATATGAAACTATTATCGTGTTATACTAAAATAACAACATGTTATACGATAATAGTCTCATGTTATACGAACATATTAATGTGTTATACGAAAGTAATAACATGTTATATAAAAACTATAACATGTTATACAAAATATATTATATATATACAATAAGCTATTACCGTAGGCAGGATTAGAGTTTTGCTTAGAAAGCAAGTTCCTAGGAGATAGTAGAAGGTCGTCAAAATTAAATAGGGTTGTTGATCACTGCGTCGGTGGTGGTCGAAAGTTCCTAGGTGATTGCTGGGTTCCTCCCTCAATCGCTCCCTGTCCACAGCTTTAAAGAAGAGATCTATCGCCTTTCTGCTTTGTTTGACCCAGCCGAACGGGCTCCGCTTCAAGAATTGGCACGCGGGTTTGGGCTTGGGCCTGGCCCAAGTTCCACGGGCCAGACACTATGGGTACCATCTTAAGGTGTGCTCGTAGATTTGGACTGCCCGCAGCCCATAATGGAGGGTGGTAGCTGCCCAATCCTGTCCACGCCCTCCGCGAACACCGCCGCCATCCCCATGAAAAAGTGAGACTCGATGTGGCAATGGAATGCCCAAACCCCAGGGTTATCAGCGCGGAACCTCAACGCCGTCCAACCGTAGGGGTACAACGCCACCGTGTTCTTCATGATCGGATCTATTAAGTTATACTTGCTTGGATCAGTTTCGGGGTCGAACTTGCCAATTCCATAGCCCAGCACCCAGAAATCATGCCCGTGCAAGTGCCACGGGTGCGTCTCGCTCGAGTTGGGGTCTAGCATGTTGGCGTTCTGCAGAACAATTTCCACACTGGAATTGAACTCCAGTCGGTAGATCGACGTCCCAATCTTGGCGTTCGTCTCGTTCTGGACCATGTGTATGTCGTAGTTTTTGTAGTCATACGTCTCCGGTGCAGGCCTTTCGTCGAACACATGGCGGAGGTTCTCCTTCATCGCCACGAGGTACGGCGTGTGGGGTAGCTCCAACGACACATTGTTGAGCGACCACTTCTTGTGCTTGTCCACCCAATTTTGAGTGTTTAGGAGGATGATCTTGCGGTCGGATGACTTTGGCGGGGGGAGAATGTAGTCGGGATGCGATCGGATGGCGGCGCTTTGGTTAAACCTGTACATTGTGTCGTTCCAGAGAGGCCCCGTGGGAGGATCGGTTGGGGGAGACCTCTTCCGGTGGTTGGGATAGTAATTGAGGATGCCAGTTCCGGTGGGAGTGCCGGGCTTTCGGCTGACCACGTTGACAGCGAGCCAGTAGTTGCGGGAAGGGTCTTGATTGGCTGTGAGGAGGACAGAGTAGGTCTCGCCGGAGTAGATGTTGAGGTTTTTGACGATGAAGGGCTTCACGTAGTGACCGTCGGCCTCCACCACCGTCAAGTTGTGCCCCTGTTACAGTGTTTGCGTCAGAGAACATGTATATGGCTGCTGTAGCCACTAAATTGAATTCCTTTTTCGAGCGCTGATACCTCGATTTCGAAATTAAAAGCCGATAGAGAGGTGATGCTGGCAATCCGAAGGCGGTAAGTCTTGCCGGGGACGACGGTGAGCACGAAGGGATCGCACTCGGGATTGGTGGCATTGCAGGCCGCGGTTGCTGCCTCCAGAGAGCAGTTGAACTTGCCTCTTCCGTTGATCAAGATGGACTGAGGAAACCAGAAAGCAATTTTTTTTTTTGGAAAAAAAAGGAAAAATTATACTTACTGTTGGCGTGAACAAGTGCAAGGGGATGAAAGCAGCCGAGGACATGCAACCAAAGAGGTACCTGAGGCTCCCTGACCCACACGAAGGGGATGGAGTTTAGGCCAGTGGAGAGCTCATAGGTGCTTTTGTGCCACCAATCATTGAGGATGATGCTTGTGTCGTGGTCGTAGGTGAAGGGCTCGACCACGCCATCAGGCACCGCCACCTGAATGAGGCCGTACAGCCCTGCAGACCTCTGCATTCCATAGTGCGCGTGGTAGAGGTAAGTCCCCGGCTGATTACAGTGGCAGAGAGGGGGATGATGATTAGTAATCAGTAGTTGCATAAAATCAATCTTGATTTAGAATTGAAACTCACTCTATCAACAACGAATCTGTAGGTGAAAGTCTCGCCCGGCTGGATCGGGCATTGGGTGACGCCTTCGGTGCCATCGAACCAGGGAGTGCCAATCTGACAATTATTAATGCATTCTCTATCAGATATGCTGCGTTGACTGACTGAAAACATAAAATTTTCATTTTATTGATTCATGCTGCTCCTGCACTTGACGACTCCTCTGTTTTCTCGTTAACAGAGTGAAAAAGAAAAAGGAGAAAGAAATAGAATGATCCAAGTGCAAAAGCTTGTGCTCGAATCAAACACAAGAGGAAGGAGAAGATGCAGTAGTGAGTGAGTTACCTGGCGAATGCCGTGCCAGTGGATGGCGATGTTCTCCGTGACCAGGCTGTTATTCACCTGCACAACGACGGTGTCTCCCTGCTGGGCGTGGATGGTAGGGCCGGGAGTATTGCCGTTGACGGTAACCGCCAGCTTCTGGTAGCAGTCTGGCGATTTGAACTGATACGAGATGTCCCATTTGTGCAGGTGAATTTTGGAGTGCACCAACTGCAACGATGTGGCGGACCAGATGCAGAGGATTAGTAGAAGCAGGCTGAAAACGGTGGAGCTGGATTCCGACTGCCACATCTCAAATCAGCAGCAAATGCGAAACTCCGTGGCAACGGGGCTTCGTTTATCAAACTCGCATCGATCAGATTTTAGTTTAAAACCCTCACCACAATTGATCAGATTTTATGAAAACAAATGCTACAATGATGCCATTCTTTCGGCGTAGTTATCATAGACAACAAAATATAGAAAAAAAAGGGTTGGAAGACTTGACTCCATGGTCTTTGATTAGGCCGCTGAATTGTTAATTTACTCTTTGAATATCATATTATGGAAGAAATTAAGCCTTCAACATCACTGACTATTCAATGAATATAAAGATTAGGTGGAGTCTTTGGACACGATGCAAGGGGAAACGACGATGCAACTTCTGACATCGAGTTCAAAAGTTGACCATGATGTGGCGTGCATGTTCATAAACTTTGACTAAAATGTCAGTCGTTCACTTTGGAACACGCGCATGTCATACAAATTAACGGTCAAAAGAAACTAAGTGGTGGCTCCCATCACGCGCGAAACGAGTGGAGAGCCTGGCAAGCAAAATAATGTTGACTAATCAATCAATTACGACATGGAGCTGTTGTCAATACCAAGTGGCTGATCTAGGACTACCTAGGAGTATACGACAGTAAAATTATATTTTATACATGTATTTTTTATGTTAGTGAAGCCAATGATATATTTTATACATGTATTTTTTTTATGGTAGTGAAGCCAAGTGGCTGATCCAGCACCTAGGACTCTCACTTTAGCGTCTAAGGAGTAAATCAATGCAATAACTTGCAACTAAAATTGATCATGAATCTATCTCAAAAAAATCATTTTCAACCAAGTATAATATGAACTCCTTTATTATAAACTAGATAGATGATGTAAGATCATCGATGATTACATAATATCATAATCAACTCCTTTTATCATCTTTAACTATAACTATAACTTGAGAACTTATGACATCTATTACATGTATCACTAACCCAAACAAGTAATACAAAAGGCAGTCAAATGACACCAATTATAAATAATAATAATATTAACAATCAAAAACTATTATTATATGTATGTATAGAACAAAATTTACATAATCATAGCTAATCGGAAGAGCTTTTAAGAGAAAAAAAAAAATCAAACTTTATCATGGTAAGTGTTAGGCCGATTTTGACCTATCAACCTGGGCCGTTGACTAAATCAAAATCAAGCTAAATTGAAACTAGGGCTCACGATTGAGGGGAAATGCCGGCAGTATCCTTTCATGCTACGGTGTCGTCGTTGACACGAATAGAAATTATGACATATAAGTTATCGGGGAAAGTTTATAGACCAAGAAATATAATTCTTAAAAAAACATATGGGAAATCAAATCTTGAAAATTATGACATAAAACACATTGGCTAACCCTACTAAGGGGAAGAGATAGAAAGGGATTGTGAAAGTAGCTTCCGCGTAAGAATCTTCATTTTTGGGACAACATACAACAGCTAAAGTCCTCGCCTTTTCAAAGACCAAAGGTCAACTTATTTAGTCAATGAATAGTCTTCTCCATAATGCTGGAAACCAAATCAATGCTAACTAAGTTGCTTAGCAATTCCTGATTCTAGCTGTCATCTTGCTTTAAAGAGCTCACAAGAAAATCATCAGCAATGTTCACAAGAAAGGTAGGTTTGTACCGAATGGGTAAATCAATACACTAGGGACTACCATGGAAATAAATACAGCTAGCTGCCTTAAGCTCAGTTTGGGGCTCATTCTGATTTTAGCTTCTGCTTGGTGGAGAATTACTGATTGAAAGGTAACTGATTGAGAAAGTACCCAGTTGTTTGGTTGAAACAACTATGCTGCTAAGCAGAATAAACTGCTGCGTTGTAATATTAAACTGAGACTGAAAACAACACTAAATGTGATTACAAACGATGGCATTAAATACTTGTCTTCCTATCTACAATGTTATACATATAATCTACAATATTAAACTGGTTGTGGATCTCTCTTATCGTAGATCTGTTTGTGGCTACTGCTCCTCGGCAGAAGCTGGTCACGGGTCGCTAGAGTTGGTCACGGGTCGCTGGAGGGGACGACGAGCAGGCAACGGATGGTCGCAATAGTAGAGGCAAGGAAGGGGAGACGCGAGTAGTAACCCCAACAGCGGACGACAGACACTTAAAGTGGAGACACTCGGGTGAAGGGGAGATGTGAGAATTAGCCCACCTTTCCAGCGGCAGCTAGTTTTTCCCAGCTTTCTAGCGGCAGTTGGAAATCGCTACTGTTACACCCCGAAAATCCACCCGAATCCCACGCCGGGAATCCCGGACCTCGGGATGCACAACACTGTACCTGTCAAATCAAACTGACAACCGAAAGGTACAGACTGAATAAAATAGTCTAACCAGAGGCCAACCTGGCCGTAAAATATCCATAATACAATGCTGACAGATACGAATATAGACCGGCGCAGCGGTCAACAGAAATGACAGTAACAGGACCGGCGCAGCGGTCGACAAACCAACAGATAACAAGACCGGCGCAGCGGTCAACAGAGTCCAACAATATAACATAATCATAATAACAGACCAGAATGCAACACCGCACACCCAGACTGGCGGTCAACTACTATCTATCTACTCTGCTCCAGATGGAGCCGCGCCTGAACCTGGAGGCAAACCGAAGGGGGGTTAGCCGGAGGCTAAGTAGGGATAGCACAATAATATGGTGCATGATCAGATACAGGGATTACCAGAAGACTACCAAGACTCTATATGACCATATAGAGTATAGTCAAATCTCAATATATCAATATATATATGTGAATCCTCAAACACAGGTAAAAATCTGGGAGCTGGTACAGCAGTGGTCCACGACCCGCAACTCTATAAAATAGAGTGGTCCCTACTGATGGCTCCCCGAACAGTAGAGACGACTGTCCGTCGACAGCCCGCTAGTGTAGCGTCCTACACTCAGTACAACCCCTCATTGGGTTGATAACAGACCTCAAGCCCATAACGTGGGACTCTCTCGGTCAGAGACGATCATACAGTCTCAACAGAAATCTCATAGGCAGTATCTGAGGTATACTGACATGTCTATCGCTAGACATTCAGTCCTCACTATACATGTACAGACTCATACCACCTACCAACTACAAATAAACATGCAGGAACCGAAAATACTCATACCATGTTTCATGCAAGGGTTTATGTCAACAGAAACGTACACAGAGCAGAACGGAAATTAGAACGGTAATCAACAGTAAGGATAAGCAATAAGGAAGGTGCCGCTAACTACACATGCGGTTGGCACCGTAACAAAGGACGGAGGTAGAATCCCTACCTCAACAGTAGATGAACAGTATAGATCCAATCCAATAAGCACGAGATCAGGTGACAGGTCCTAACAAGTTAAAGCATCGTATAAGCTACAGTGTTCCACTTAATCCATTTTAATTGTAATTATCATCAATCATGCTAAACCGGTTTCATTAGATTACACAGATCAGATCATGTTCTTAATCAAGTTCGGTAGATGTACAATCCAGGATTGATCACAGGCGTTTGTATACGTACGGAGAGGGTTCGGGTACTAACCTAGTTCGCAGCCACGTGCGAACGCAATAATCACCACGGACGTCGGAATACGCGAGAACCAACCACGCGCGCGTAACCGAGTCGTCGGCACGGAACTCGAGGTTCGCCGGAAAGTTCGCCGGAACAGTAGCGCCGCCGCTACAGTGATCGCCGGAACAGTGATTTCGGCGGCTGATCGGAATTTCCGAAATGTCACCAGGAAGCCGCCGACGAGGTGAGTCCGGTCGTACAGCCGGTTTTCCAGGAAGATGCCGGAGATCGCGTAGATCTACGGTCGAAGTCTGCGGCGCCGCTCGCGCAACACGCCGGAGCCGGAGAAGACGACGGTCGGGGAGGCGTCGGCTGATGGCGGAAACGTCCGCCGAGGCCAGAGGAAGCTTTGCCGAGGTCGCCGGAGAAGAAGCGCACCGGATTTGGAGCTTTTCCCGTCGACTTGACGCCGTTCACGCGAAGAGGAGACAACGACTCGTCTGTCGTTTTCAGCCGCCGGGGCTGCGAGCGGAACGGCGGAAGCTCGCCGGAGGGGTCGGACGAAGGTGGAGATGCGATCGACAGAGGAGAGGTGAACGTTGCTCGAAGAAGGAGAGGAACACGAGTTCGTTCGTTCGTTCGGTGAAGAGAGCGACGGGCAACGGGAAGATAAGGAGATGGCACGCGCGACACGGCGTGATGGCGAGGAGATGGACTTGACCACCGTACTCTGTGTCTAGTCCCATCTATCACATCAGCACAGTAACTTAACACTATTTTATTTAAAAGTTTTCTTTCGTTTGTCCGAAATCGGCGCGGACGTAACAGCTACCACCAGCCTGGAAAGCAGTTCCAAACAAGCATGGTTGAGCTACTTCTATTGCCCGTCCCAGCAAAAGCGGGGCAGGCAGTAACCCCAAACTAGGCCTTAACGAATCGGTTTAAAGTCGCCCAACTTAATGATATTAAGGTTCATTTGTTGTTCTAAACTTTTAATCATACCTTTATTAATAAAAAATATCATGTAAGATTGCTATATTAAAAAGCAAATAAATAAAAAAGAAAAGATCAGAAAAATAAAATTCAGAGGCACATTATTGCTTGTTCTTAAGTAAAAATCTAGGTTCTTGTGCAAGTTTAAATCTATATTGAATACTCGAGAAAATAATCAAATACTCATCTTTTACGAGCATGACTGTGGAGAAGTTGACCGGGCACCCTTTCAACATTTAGCAACAGAAATTAGAAATTAGAAATTGAAAAGAGATAAAAAAAAATAAAAAAAAAAGTGAAAGAAGAAAAAAAGAAGACCAAAAAAAATATCCACACCACATGAGATTTTTAAAGGCTTATTGATGGGACATAAAAGATAGGCCCAGGAGATCCACAAAGGGCCCAATGAAAGCCGGCCCGCTACCGCTTGGAAATTTAAATTTATTATTATTTTTCTTTTATTAGATATTTGTATTAGGATATTATTTTATTTTGAATTTTAGTAGGATTCAGTTTTCTAAATTTAGCATGTGTAATTTCTATTTAAGCATTGTAATTCCTAGGAAACATGGAATTTTAGCTTAATCAAATTTTCTACTACTGTTTTCACACCTTTAGTGTTGGCTGTGAGGTCTTATCTTCGCACCTTTGGTGCTGGCGTGAGGGCTAAAATCTTCATCATACTCGCTTCTTATCGTCCCCTCCTTCCTCTAGGTTTTCCACGTCGCTGAACCACCGCTACACAGCCGCTCACCACCTCTATCCTCGTCACCTTCAAAGTACGACCACCACATCTTTCCGCCGCTGAATCCTTCATCCAGTCGACCATCTGCCCCTTTTCCGCCGCTATCTTCCACGACCACCACATCTACCCGCCCACAATTTCCGAGCGACATCTGCTCCTTCCTCGTCCGGATATCCAGTCGCAGCCATCTTCTCAGGTGAAAACCATCCGCACGCGACCTCTCTTCCTCCTCCAGATAACCGGCCATCACTCTCATCCGCAAACACCACCCACCCCTCTGTCCTGTTCGTAGTCCTCACTGCCATCTTCTCTTCCTCGTCCAAGAAATCCCGTCACCACCACAACCTCCCGCTGCCTCTTCGTCAACATTGCCGCGTGCCTCCAGTCAAATCAGTCCCCTTCATCGTCTGGTTTCCAGCCCCATCTTCTTCGTCCTGAATTTGTCCGCTGCCTTTCACCCGCAATCTTACCCGCTGCCTACTTCATCGTCAGCGCTGCTCTTCCCCATCGGCCACTTTCATCCGCAGGGACTCTGGCCGACGAATCCCTCGGCTACCTCAGGCGACATCGCCTGCATCACTCCGCCAGACGCCTTCCTTCCACGGAATCTAGCTTCTGCTCAACCAACGCCAAATCGTCGCCAGCCTTCACCCATCGCCGAGCTCGCCGCTTCCAATTTCGTCACCATCCACGCGTGCCACCAATTTCCACAGCCGTCGTCTTCCACGAACAGCCAAGCAATCCTAATACCTTCCCACGACTCGTGAGTCCGCCGCCACCCAGCCTCGCCACCAACAACGAGCACCGTCTTCAACCTTCCAACGCCCAGCATCACAGAAACCCGTCGCCGCCTCCCACAATCTCATCCAAATCCCACCGCCTTCATCACCTTCCACGATCGCCTTCACTTTTGTCCGCTGCTCACACAAATCTGCCGCCACCACGTCTGCCTGCCGCCACCAAATCCCACCGCCATGACCTTCTGGAGGCCGCCATTGAGTCTCCTGCCGCTGAGCCCCTCTGTCCATCACACATCTTGATCGCGCACGTGTGGGACTCGGATTACCGAGTCACAATCCAAACGCAAACCGCCCTGCTTTATTTTCTTGCCTTCTCCGGATTCAAGCCGAGCCAACAAGGACAGCAAGTATCAACTTTCAGTTCCGAACGCTGACCGTTCTCTATTACAGCGCCGACACGTAGGAAAAGCATAATATCAACCCGTTGAAAAAAGGTATAATTTCCTAATTGTATTGGCATCTTAATTTAGGTAATTTTGCTTATTCTTGTTGATTGTATCTGCTCTATACATCTGTGCATGCATAATTGATAGAATTTCCACTTAAATTTGAGAGCATACCATTTAAAATTGAGAGTACATCTATTTAGTGTTTGCATTGTTATTTTACTGTTATTGCCTCATTTTGAAATTAGTAACAAAGTTTAACTATTACCTTAGGGTGGGAATTTACAACACCTCCCATATTTCCACCCTACATCACTTATTAACATTAGCTTTTAATGCTAACATTAATTTTTTTTTTATTTTTTCTTAACAACCCTCATAAAAAATTCTTAACATAATTAAAATTAACAAGATGATTAAATAAAATTAAATTGTTGCTCATGCCTATATAGATTACGGGATCAGTAAAATGCACTCAAAAGCAGAACCTTTACTTAATATTTTCATCTAAAGGAAAGATAGAGAACTAGTTTTAAACTACTTTCATTTGACTCATACTTCAACCGATCAACACACAATATAGGGTTTGTTCAATCACGAGCTTGCATATTTTCAGCCATGCGCATGTATCTTCATGAGAACTTCTAAGGGTTGTCCATGTCCTCAGCCTCGACCATATATAAAGTCTCTCATATAGGAAATTTCCTCTAAGGGATGAGTATAGAGGCTCATCTTATGGTAATTATATATTTCGGGAAGTTTTTTCTTGCCTCTACAATGAGAAGCATAAAATGTATCCTCGGGAATGGGAGCGTAAAATATCAACTCTATCAAATAAATATTTTTATACACTATAGTGTTTTATAATTTTATTTTCAAAGTTTTGTTTAGTCATTTAATTAGCTTGTTATTACTACATTGAATCTCCTTAAAGAGATCTCCTATCACACAAATTGGATTCCCATCACTAAGAGACCTAATTTTAAACTAATCTCATTCCTCTCGATACTTTCAAGATCATAATCCTAGACAAGCCATTGGTAAAGCTAATGACTTTATTTTGCTTCATCTTTATAAAAGAAAGAGCTACAACTTTTATAAATTATGTCATTTTATAAACTTTTATATAATTTTAACATGCCTACTCATTTTTTTATTTTTTTATATAAGTCTGTTGTTGCTACTTAGGAATTTTATTTATTTTTCCTTAATTTTGGATCATTTATCCTTAGTTCAAATATTTTATTTTTGAATTTAGAGAGAGAAAGGATTTTTTTTTTAAAATAGTAAATTAACCTAAATAATTAATTAGGTTTTTAGTTGCTCTTATCATAAAACAAAGCCAATTATGTGAATTTTTTGGCTTTTTTCCAAATCCAATTTTATTTTAAAGGAATTTTTTTTATGTACATAAATAAAATTGTTTATAAGACTTATTTTATTCATTGTTAAAATAATTATACAGTAAATTCATTATATACATTATGTTTATTATGAATATTATTATTATTACATGCATTATATACATTATTTTTATGATGTACATTATTTTTATTTTGTACATTTTTATTATTTCCAATATGACAATTACGTACATTATGATTATTATGTATAATTTTTTTTTATGAATATGTGCTTGATATCCTTTAAATCCTATAGAAATTATTAAATTACATATTATGCACATCAAGTATATTATGTACTTTATGCATATTCAGTTTACTAAGTGAATTTTCTTCTTTATGTCCATGTAATTTTTTTTCATATGTATGTTATGTACATTTCTGTATATTATGAAAATTATGCATATATATTTCTTTGTGTCAAATATATTAATTATGTATATCATGAATGTCATATATATATATAAAGAGTAAAAGCTTTACATATACCATTCCAAAAGCAATATGTAACATGTGTTTAATAACTGCTTATATTATATTAATTCTGTATCTAAAAAAATAATTTGCTCTGCTATTGATAGTATTAAATTCTTCTTCTTAGAATTAAGATCGTCAAACTATTTCATTAATTAAAGTTACTTTAGACAAATTAAAACTCCAAATAACCCATATATATACATACATACATCCAAGTGGATTGATCTTCTCATGATGCGATTGGGTCCTATTGATTAGATACTGAATTTCTTACACATTCAGCCCCATCATTCCATCATATTACTAGAACTTGGGAGTTATGACTAATACCCGGAAGCTTATATTTTTCTGCACATCAGAGATATATATACATAAGCACACAATCGCATCTTTTTCTAGATCCTGCTCCTTTTGAATCAATTAACTCAAATTTAACCATTGAAATAAGAAACATTGGATATGCAAACCAGGGAATCTTCTGTGAAAATTTCATCCCAGTTAAAGTAGGGATAGCTTCTTGATCATGTTTGGTAAGATTAAGTGGTAATCCACTTCACTCATTTTCAGACTATGCAGTAGCCTATCTATGGAAACAAATAGAGGCATGACTTGAAACCATGTTGGGGAACTGTCCCAATATGGATATGTAGAAACAAATAGAGGCATGACTTGAAACCATGTTGGGGAACTGTCCCAATATGGATATGTTCGCATGCGCCACCCAATATGGTGTGTTTGTAGGACACAAGTGGGTTCGCACAATTGAACCGTGTTGGACCCGAAGTGGGCTCCTTGCACACAACCCTGAACTTGATAGTTAAGACTAGTATATTTCTCAGCACATTGGAGATATCTATACATAATCACACAATCACATCTTTTTCTAGATACTGCTCCGTTGTTGAATTATTTAACACAAATTTAACTATTGAATTAAGAAATATTTGGATATGCAAACTAACTGGCAACCTTATCTAAAATTTTCAAGGTAGGGGTATTATGTACCACTAAAGGGCTCCATCACTATTGGGATTTTCTATTACCTAAGGCATCGTTTATTTCTAGTTGCTATTTTGATTGTTCATATCATTTATAGTGTGTTTAGTAGGAAGGAAAAGAGGAGGGAATGGATGGAAAATTGGAAGGAGAGCTATAAAATTGTGTTTAGTATGACGGATGGAAATAAGGAAGGAAAAATGGAAGGAAAGTGAGAGGGAAAATAGCTTTATTTGCTTTCCGCCCAAATTGGGCGAAAAATCAGACGGAAAGTTGGATTTGTCCTTCTCATACCTATTTTCACCCTTTTCTTTTTTATGTCCGCTCTCCCTCTCATGCTTTTCTTGCAACCTTCTTCATCATCGTTGTCATCGCCGTCGTCATTGCTATCGTTGTCATCGCCATCTCTATTGCCATTGTCGTCATCATCGTCTCCGTCATCGCCTCTTCACCGTTGCCTCTCATCTCTCGTCGCCGCCATTTCACTATCACCTCTCATCGTCATCATCGACATAAAAATAAAAAAAATAGAGTATGTTTATCAATCTTTTTAACTTTCTTTCCTTCTAAATAAACATAATGATGGAAAATCTTATTATTTTCTTTCTTCTTTATTTTCCCTTCTTTCTTACTTTCTTTTCCTTTTAACTTTCTTTCTTTCCTACTAAACACAGCATATGGTATGTATTGTTGAATGGAATCTATGGTGAAATAGATGAAAAATACAATGAATCTAAATGGATTCCACCATAAATTTCATTCAACAAAATATATTCTTAAATTTCAACAATATGTGCAATTTATCATACCATATCATGCGGTAAAACCACAAGTCTCCCGTCCAAACAACACAGCCGAACTGGAATGGGGTAGGCGAAGAACATGATCCTGATGACCAACAAGTAAATAAGAAACGATAATGATATGCTGACGTGTTGAGAAGAGTGGTTTCCTTGGAAGGAAAACTAGAGGGAAAGAAAAGAAAAATAAGTTTTTCGTTGTTTCCTTGGGCGGAAGGAAAAATTTGAGTGAAAAAGTAGATGAAAAATTTTATAACTTTTCCCCGAAACTTTTCCACCTGAATCGGATGAAAAAGTTGGAGAAAACAAAACGTCGTTTCGCCTGACCTTCGAAATTAATTTTCCTTCTTCTTTTCCTTCCTTCTAAAAAAATAAGATATGGATTTTTTTTCTTTCCCTGGAGTTTTCTTTCCTTTCAGTTTTTCATTCCTTACAGTTTTCCAGAGTAACTGATCCAGAAGCTATTTACATTTTAATTTATGTATTAATGAATGTGATTCATGTGAATATGGGGAAAATGTGTCCATTACTTAGTGATGTTTATGCCGTTGCATTCCTTTTTCTTCTCTTTGGAAAATAGATTTGGTTGTTTAAACCTTTCAATACGTATGGCCATTGCTCGATTCTTGTTAAATTTTGACCCGTAATAATACATAGTCAATGTTCTCATGTTGTACAGTATGAGACGTCACTCGACACCTTGGCTTGCTTCTTCCCTAAGCAAGTAATTTTTCCAAGTAGATGGGCCACATGTACATCCAAGTCAAACTCACGTTTCCCAAATTGTCGAAAAAATTTCTTGAGCAATGGGGCTGCTCAGGGAATCCCGTGCACAGCCTCCATTGCACGGTTAATCTTGCTTTGAGATTCGTGTTGTGCATGACTTTTAAAGCACCATATGTTGAAAATGAATTTCAAAGCAGAATCAACCGTGCGATAGGAGTTGTGCACAGGAAATTTCCTAAGCAGCCCGCTGCTCAGAAAATTTTTTCCAAATTGCCTCACCCTGCTGTACAGTATGAGACGTCACTCGACACCTTGGCTTGCTTCGTCCTGAAGCAAGTAATTTTTCCAAGTAGATGGGCCCAGCATGTACATCCAAGTCAAACTCACGTTTCCCAAATTGCACAAAAAATTTCTTGGGAAATCCCGTGTAGAGCCTCTATCGCACGGTTAATCTTCCTTTGAGATTCGTGTTGTGCATAAATTTAAAAGCACCATATGTTGAGCATGCATCTCCAAGCAGAATCAACCGTGCATTAAGGGCTGTGCACGGGAAATTTCCTATGCAGCCCGCTGCTCAGGATATTATTTCCAAATTGGCTCACCCGGTTGTACAGTATGAGACGTCACTCGACACCTTGGCTTGCTTCTTCCTTAAGCAAGTAATTTTTCCAAGTAGATGGGCCACATGTACATCCAAGTCAAACTCACGTTTCCCAAATTGTCGAAAAAATTTCTTGAGCAGTAGGGCTGCTCAGGAAATCCCGTGCACAGCCTCCATCGCACGGTTAATCTTGCTTTGAGATTCGTGTTGTGCATGAATTTTAAAGCACCATATGTTGAAAACGAATTTCAAAGCAGAATCAACCGTGCGATAGGAGCTGTGCACAGGAAATTTCCTAAGCAGCCCGCTGCTCAAAATTTTTTTTCCAAATTGCCTCACCCTATTGTACAGTATGAGACGTCACTCGACACCTTGGCTTGCTTCGTCCTGAAGCAAGTAATTTTTCCAAGTAGATGGGCCCAGCATGTACATCCAAGTCAAACTCACGTTTCCCAAATTGCACAAAAAATTTCTTGGGAAATCCCGTGCACAGCCTCTATCGCACGGTTAATCTTGCTTTGAGATTCGTGTTGTGCATAAATTTAAAAGCACCATATGTTGAGCATGCATCTCCAAGAAGAATCAACCGTGCATTAAGGGCTGTGCACGGGAAATTTCCTATGCAGCCTGCTGCTCAGGATATTTTTTCCAAATTGGCTCACCCAGTTGTACAGTATGAGACGTCACTCGACACCTTGGCTTGCTTCTTCCTTAAGCAAGTAATTTTTCCAAGTAGATGGGCCACATGTACATCCAAGTCAAACTCACGTTTCCCAAATTATCGAAAAAATTTCTTGAGCAGTGGGGCTGCTTAGGAAATCCCGTGCACAGCCTCCATCGCACGGTTAATCTTGCTTTGAGATTCGTGTTGTGCATGAATTTTAAAGCACCATATGTTGAAAATGAATTTCAAAGCAGAATCAACCGTACGATAGGAGCTGTGCACAGGAAATTTCCTAAGCAGCCCGCTGCTCAAAATTTTTTTTCCAAATTGCCTCACCCTGTTGTACAGTATGAGACGTCACTTGACACCTTGGCTTGCTTCGTCCTGAAGCAAGTAATTTTTCCAAGTAGATGGGCCCAGCATGTACATCCAAGTCAAACTAACATTTCCCAAATTGCACAAAAAATTTCTTGGGAAATCCCGTGTACAGCCTCTATCGCACGGTTAATCTTGCTTTGAGATTCGTGTTGTGCATAAATTTAAAAGCACCATATGTTGAGCATGCATCTCCAAGCAGAATCAACCGTGCATTAAGGGCTGTGCACGGGAAATTTCCTATGCAGCCCGCTGCTCAGGATATTTTTTCCAAATTGGCTCACCCGGTTGTATAGTATAAGACGGCACTCGACACCTTGGCTTGCTTCTTCCTGAAGTAACTAATTTTTCCAAGTAGATGGACCCAGCTAGAGGTGGCCATGGGCCGTGCCCGGGCCCGCCTTGGCCCGGTTCCTGGCGGGCTGTGCCTGGCACGGCACGGCAGGAAAAACGCTGGGCCCGGCACGGCCCGCAGCCCGATTATGCGTGCCAGCCCAGGCACGGATCCGGCACGCGGGCCAGGCACGGCCCGCGGCTGACTTCGGCACGCGGGCCGAATACGGCCCAACGGGCCAAATGAGGGACGCGGGCCGTGTTTGGCCCGGCCCGATTGTGGCCCATGGGCCAAAGTTGGCCCACGGGCCGACTTTGGCCCGCGTGCCAAATTTAAAAAAAATAAATTAATTTAATAAGTAAATTGTTACTTAATTAAAATATATAAAATATGAAAAAATAAAAAAGAATTGAGAAATTGAGAATGTATATTGCACAAATTTTTGAAAAAATATTAAAATTTTATATATTTTAGACCGGACCCATTACAGGTTGCCTACGTACCCCACTCAAAGGAGGAATCAGGTCTACGTAGTTCTCTTTTTACAACTCTTTTTACAACTCTTTTACAACTTTTTTTATAATTATTTATTACAACGTTTATCCATTGTTGCTTCCGTTTGCACTTCTAAGACTTTGTTCATCATCATCCGATGAAATTGAATGGCCACCTTTATCTTGAAGGCGATCTTCAGCATCTAGTCAATCTTTAAGACAAATACACATTTCCACGCTTTCTTCGTTCATTCGGCTTCGCTTCTCGTCCAACACCCTGCCGCCTGCACTAAAACAAGACTCTGATGCTACAGTAGACACCGGAGGAGTTAGTAGATCACGTGCCATGGCAGAAACCACATGATATGATTTTCCTTGTGATCTCCACCATGATAAAATATCAAAATTATCTATTTGTTCTTCTGTGAGTAAAGATGTATGATTATTTTCTAAAAAAAAAATATTAATTCATTAAAATTACTAGATCGACTTGTTGATGTTCCTTTTCTATTTAAAATTGAGCGTATTTTTCTTGTAATATTTTTACTACTAGTAGATACATTAGTTTGAGAGGATGTTAGATTCATTGTATTTCCTAATTTTAAATTATAAACATTATACATTTCATCTAATAAGGTAGAAACTTCATTTTTTTTCTCATCTACTCCTTCAAGTTCCATATTTTTATAATATTCATCTAATAAAATATGAACACCTTTTAATTTTAATCTAGGATCCATAATTGAAGCTAAACAATATAAAGGAGATATATTTTTCCAATATTTTTTAAATTTTGTTTCCATTTTAAAAATTACTTGAAAAACATTTTCATCATGTCTATATTGAGAAAAAAATTTCACTAACTAAAACTAAATGTTCTAAAATTAATCATGATGTAGGATAATAAACACCAGATAAATGAGTGCTAGCATTATAAAAAATTTCTAAAATATTATGTAATAACTTTGCTTTATCCCAATCATTTTCTTCGATATTTCCATCAGGCATTCTTTCATTATAAAATAATGTAAGAGGATCCTTAAATGGAAAATATGTTGTTAGCATATCATAAGTAGAATTCCATCGTGTTTTAATATCAAGTTTAAATTTTTTATATGACAAACCATAAGATTTACATATTTGTCTAAAATCTTAATTTCTAGAAGTAGAAGAAGTAACAAATCTAACAGCATTTCTTAATTTAGTTACATGTTCATCTACTTCTCTTATTCCATCTTGAACACATAAGTTTAGAATATGGCATGCACATTGTATATGAAAAAAAGCACCATTAAATATTAGATTTAACAATCTTTTTAATTTATCAATTGCACTATCATTATTACTTGCATTATCAAAACTAATTGAAAAAATTTTATTAATTATATTATATGAATGTAAAATGCTATGAAATTGTCTAACTATATCATTTGCAGTATGAGGATATTCAAAAATTTTAAATGCAATAATTCTTTTTTGTATAAAAAATTCACTATCTATCCAATGTGCCGTAATACACATGTATGACTGATCAGAATGATTACTGGTCCAAATATCAGATGTTAAAGAAATACAAGAAGTTAATGTAATTAAAGCTTGTAAAAGATTAGTTTTATATTAAGAAAAAAATTTTATAGCATCCCTACGCATGGTTTGTCTACTTACTTTTTTATATTTAGGTTGTAGTGATTTATGTATAAATTTTTCAAATTTATAATTTTCTACTAAAGAAAATGGTTGTTCATCCCAAACAATAAATTTAGCTAATTCTTTTCTAAGAACTTCAGTAGAATAATTAAAAACTTCAAAAGAACTAGAGGAAAGATTGAGAGTAGCCTGTGCACGATCGATTTGAGTTTGATGGCTTTTGATGTGGCGAGACAAATGACCAGTTCCACCCGATGATTTGCAAGTCATGACTTTTTTGCACCTTTTGTAGCTGGCTCTTTCTTCACCGTTAATGATCACCACATCGAAGCTCTTCCAAACGTCGCTCGTGCGTTTTCTTGAGCCCGACACAGTAGACTTGTGAGGGTTTGCACTGCATCCCTCCTCTCCCTGCATAGTGTTAGTAGGCTCAAATTCAACATGATCTTGCTGTTGTTGATTTGGGTCGTAAGGCGGAGGGTTGGCATCTTGATCGGGTGGCATAACGGGGTTAGTTGACCCCATTAGCTCCTGCTCTAATGCCTCAAGCTCCCATGGCAAAAGATCCCATGTATTGTTAAATCCCGCCATTAATTCTACATATAATATTAAAAGTTAGCCAAAAAAATTTATAAAATAAGATTAAATACTTACTAATAATAAATTATACATTAAAAAATTACCTTATCACGTGTTTGAAGATCGCTTAGTAAGAACTAAGAAATTGAGGTTTCAGCCTTCAACAACCTTAATTTAAACATAATTATGAAAAAAATTTATATTAGAATAATTTAAATTTAAGTACAATTACATTATAAAAGACTAAAAGTAAATTAATTTACTACTTACTTGATCTTCTCTACGTGACTAGACCGAGGGAGCTTTGAAATCTTGATGGCTAATTGAAACTCAAGACTTAGAAAAGAGATTAAGAAAGTATTAAGAGAGAATGAGAAATTAATCCAAAGTTAATTGGAAACTTGTGTGAAGAAATGAGAGGGTTGGGGGGTCATAGGGATGAATTGGATGTAAATTTACATATTTATCCCCTATTTTTAATTATTAAAAGGGGCTAAAATGGTAATTTTATAACATAAAGACAATTATATCCTTAACTTTTAAATTTTTTCAAACCGTTATAGGGCTATTTGGGTAAAAACATATGCTCAATTCGAAAATTCTGACCGTTACCGCCCAAATACCCGTGTCGTGCTCGTGCCGGGCCTGGCCCGGCCCACGAGCTGAGAGGCCTCGGCTCAGCCCGACCCGAGTCGGGCCACGGGCTGCCCGCGGCACGTTGACTTGGTCAACGTGCCGTGCCGTGCCCGGCCCGCTTCGTGCCGGACCGTGCGGGCCGCGGGCCGGCCCGGCCCGTTTGCCACCTCTAGGCCCAGCATGTACATCCAAGTCAAACTCACGTTTCCCAATTGCCTCACCCCGTAGAAGAGGGTAGTTTGGGCTTTCCGACTCAAACACAGCTTGCAAAACTCAATTTATTCAAATTTGAATACCGTGAGGAAAGGTAGACGAGGCGGCCGGCTTCACTGGCTTCGACAACGGAGACGATGGCAGACGCGTTCGGCGGCAAAATCACGCAGAGGCGTGATTTGCAGATGCCTGAAATGGAAGGAGGAACGTGCGACGGCTGGTGGGGCGATCCTTTCCAAAGACGAAATCATCTCCTTGGTCATTAAAATCGTGGCGGACGAACGAACAAGGGCAGCAAGCATCCTCTCCCTCGAGTTCAGCTTCGTCTCCACCAGGTTGCGGTGGCGGCGTCTCCACGGGTCGGAGACGACGAAACCAAGCGACGAGAGGCGAGAACATATCGTCTTACTCCCTGAGCAGCGGACGACTCGCCTTCCCCACGAGGGACGGACGAGAAACAGAGCCGTGTTCCTCTCTTCTCGAGGCGGCAACTTGCGGCGAGTTTCGGCGCCGGAACTCGCCGCCGAAAGGAGAGAAGGAGGTCGGAGAAGGCAGAGAAGACGTTGGGGAGTCGTCGGATAAGATGGGCCGAATTTAAGGGGAAATTTTCACCTTTATTCGCTCACAAAGGTTACATAAAACCCCTCACTTCTCTAGAGAAAATCAAAAGGGAAACATGGCGGCCACGCGGAAGATCACAGCGCAGATGAGGAAAACGATGGAGAAGCGCGTAGCCATCACCTGCACCCAAGCAAGCGTGGCCCCGACCGGGCTGACGATGGAGCAGTAGATGAGGCTGAGACAGGCGAATGTGGCGCTGCTGGTGTTGGGGATGATCCGGTCGCTGGCCACCATCTGATGCGGCATGGTCACCAGCAGCGTCATGGAGAAGCCGGTGACAGCAAACGCCCAATTAAACGCCATCTTTCCCTTTCGCTCAAGGAGACGAGGTAATAAAAGTTATTATTCTTAGCTATGTGGCATTTTATTTATAGACTTACTCATTCGGGAATAAATGGATGATATTAGTTATGACTCATCACATAATATCTCGAAACAATAGACAAATATATGAATAAATGGTCATATAGTGAAGTGTAAAGTATTTTATTATTATTATTATTTTTTAAAGTTAGAATTCCTAATCACTCTATTATATCCAAGTTGTTGGGCTTTCGTATGGTCTCATGTTGTAGACGTCACTCAACACCTTCGCTCAAGCTTGCTTCTTCCTGAAGCAAGTGGATGGGCTCAGTACCTTCCTTTTAGCTTTGTCCTTAAAAGCATAACTAATGACAATCAAATCAAGACTTCATGGGGAGACAAATTATCATCAAATTTGATTGCAGAAATGCGCTTTTTCTTATTGAAAACCCGATTCACACCCCCCTTTGATAGTATTGTTTACTTGAACTAGAAAATTAATTTTATTCAAGTTAGAATGAAAAATTTTAACCTTTCTTTTGCTCTTTTGGTTGGAATCCAACCAAAGAGACAATTGATTGGCTATTTTTGCCGGAAAATCCCTTAATGTAATTCTTAGTCAGTTATTAATTGATTGGTTTCTTTTTCTCTCCTTTGAAATTTGAGTGCACCGTTAATTTGTATGACAATTGCGTGCTCTAAAGTCAACGATTGACATATTAGTCAAAGCTTACCAACATGCACAACATTCAAACTCGATGTAAGAAGTTGCATCGTGGTTTCCCCTTCCATCATGTCCAAAGACTTGACCTGATCTCTATATTCAGTGAATAGTGAGTGATGTTGAAGATTTAATTGCTTCCATAACATGATATTCAAAGAGTAAATTGACAATTCAGGCAGGCTAATCAAAGACCATGGAGGAGTCAAAAGTCTTCCAACCCTTCTTTTTCTATATTTTGTTCTCTGTGCGTGCGCATGTAAGAATCATTGATAGCTACGCCCAAAGACAATGACATCCTTGTAGCATTTGTGGATCAGAATCCTTGGTGACTCTGGAGTCAACCGAATACTTGGTTTTCATAAAATCTGATCGATGCAATGCGTGGAATCTTAGGTTAGGTACCCTTTGCTGTATCTTCCCCGACTATGAAGCTTTCTTCGCATTTGTTGCTGATTTGAGATGAGGCAGTCGGAATCCAGCTCTACCGTTTTCAGCCTGCTTCTACTAATAATCGTCTGCATCTGGTCCGCCACAGCTCTGCAGTTGGTGCACTCCAAAATTCACCTGCACAAATGGGACATCTCATACTAATTTAAGTCGCCAGACTGCTACCAGAAGCTGACGGTTACCGTCAACGGCAATACTCCTGGTCACGGAAAACATCGCCATCCACTGGCACGGCATTCACCAGGTAACTCACTCACTCACTGACTGCATCTTCTCAAGCTTTTGCACTTAGAATCATTCTATTTCTTTCTCTTTTCTCTTTTTGACTTTGTTAACGAGAAAACAAAGGAGGAGTCTGTATTTATCGACTATGTGATAATTCATCACAATAAATTCTTCCTGTCAAAATATCAAAAACGTAGAAATAACAGAAGCGTTTATCTCTGAAATTGATTTTGCCTTTTTATCTTTTGAGACTATTACCATGACACATAAGAGAATATTACTTTTATTTCTAGTCCATCAAAAAATAGAAATATTTCTTTAGTTTCTACCCATCAAGTATTTCATATACTCCAAAATATTACTGCGCAATATTTAATTTCTTATTTGATTATTTTAATTAGACTAAATTAATTATAGCCATATATAATTAAATAATATATATGTGGGCCTACAATTAATTGTATACAATAATCTCTCATGTTGTATACAATTAATTGTATACAATAATCTAGGGAAAATAGATTTCGTTATTTAAACCTTTCAATACGTTTGGCCAATTGCTGGATTCTTATTAAATTTTGACCCGTAATAATACGTAGTCAATGTTCTCATGTTGTTACACTATGAGACGTCACACCTTCGCTAAGCTTGCTTCTTCCTGAAGCAAGTAGATGTGCCCAGTAGACAACCAGTTTGGGCTTTCCTGCTCAAGCACAGCTTGCAAACTCCGTCAATTTATTCAAATTTGAATATCCTGAGGAAGAAAAGCAACTGACAAATACAAATAAATATCATAAATCATACTAAACAAGCCAAGTACATAATTAACTACTATCTGTTATGGAGCATCAGAAGATTTGAAGGAAAAGAGAATAGGCGAAAGCAAATTATGGTTGGTTACTGGATTTTATGAGTGCGTGAAAGGAAAAGAAGCAAATTGAGGTCTCTCACACCGTATAAGCATCCTTGCGGCGGTTGCTTCGACATGATTATGTACAGCGATCGGGAGTTGGCACTCTAAAATGTACCAATTACTATTTTTTTGAGCTAATAAAACTATCATCCTTTCATAGTTTAGCGACCCGCAGAATATGATGGGTAATTAGTACTATGAAGTCTTCTTGCTCTTGTTCGCCGCTAAATAAAGTGCGAGCATTAACAGCAGAATTGCAACAACCACCACCAGCATCATGGTAATGAAGTGCCACAAGGGAAACGTGGCGGCCACGCGGATGATAACAGCGCAGGCGAGGAAAACGATCGACAAGAACGTAACCTTCTCCTGCACCCAAGCAAGCGTGGCGCCGACGGAGCTGGGGATGTAGATGAGGCCGACGCTGCCGACGCTGGTGATGAAACTGAGACAGGCGAATGTGGCGCTGCAGGTGTAGGGGATGATCCGGTCGCTGGCCTGATGCAGGAGCATAATTAGCATTTATGCTAAATTTAATATTGCAGGAATTATGATGACGGCCATCACTAATGATATAAGTTTCAATAACATTTATTCGTATAACATTAATGACATCAAAAACGAGGAGACTTATGTTATTAATGATACAAATTTCAATGACATTTATCCATATGGCATTGATGACATCAGAAACGAGGAAACTTATGCTGTTAATAACACAGATTTCAAGGACATTTATCCTTATGGCATTGATGGCACTAGAAACAAGAAGACTTATCACGTTTTTCTATGGTATTTAACATTATGACATATTAAATATTTTATAATATTTTGTAATTGGACGATCTGATTCAAGCCATGTCATGATCTGATCCGTCCAAGTAGCTTTATATAAGTCTCTCTTCTATTGTAATAGACAGTTCAGTTCAGTCGATTACAATTGAAGAAAATTATTTTTGGAACCCTTTGGGTGTGTCTTCCTCCTTGTGAGGTTAGGATTAGGGTATGTAGTCCCTTCTCTTCCCCCTTAGCTTGCTAAGCTAAGGGTTCCCTCTTCTCCTCTTTCCTTATCTCTTCTCTGTCCACACTTCCGTTCCGCGTCAATTGGTATCAGAGCCAGGGGGAGTCGCCGGCGTGAAGCAGAAGTGTGATAGGGGTTTCCTAAAGAAGAAGCCGCTGTCGGTCAAGGATACTGCAGCGTGAAAGTTTGTTCGGTCAGAGAGAGACCGTAACAAGGAAACATCCGGTCATCGAAGCACCGTGACGAGGAAGAAACGCAAGGTCAACGAGGCACCTTAGCGTAGAGAAAAGTCGGGTTTAGGGAAGAACCGTGACATTGAAGAAGAGATACGTCGAGAGGAGGAAACTCGACGAGAAGGAAGGAACCCTACATCACATCTTTTTCTTCACGTAACTGTAGCGTCATCGAGGAGAAAGACGATTGACGAAGAAGGAAGAAATTTGGAGAAATCACGCCATCGGGTGGTCACTATCATCGTCGCCGCGAACAGAAGAGGAAAGGTAAGAAATCGAAAAGGAAAAGGTAATTACGGAACGAGTTCTAGTTTTTCACTCCAATCCAGTTGTACTCATTCCCGGCGATTCCTAATTTCTTTCTAACAATTTGGTATCAGAGCAAACTTCGATTCCCTTAACCAAACTATGGTGATGACTACTAGATCATCCACTACCCACCAACCTCCTTCCCCTGAACGAGCCTCTACCAGTGAACCCGATCAATTCACCAGACTCATGGCACAAATGAATGCACAATTCAACACTGTTATTGCCCGGTTGGATCGACATGAGGAATGCTTTGAGCGTCTTGATAGTCGACTGGACCGTCTAGAGACTACCTAGGCATCACCCTGTCCACGGGCTCCCTTAGCTGATCGACCTCTACCCGAGCCTAGAATAGAAACTCGTCGGGCTAACCCAAGGGTTAATACTGATAGAAACCTTCCTAGGCCATAACCTCAGTCTGATCCATCTGATTGGGAGATGGATGCACCTCCACCCAGGGAGCCCACCATAGGCAGGTACACCCGTCGCGACCGTGAAGATGATGATGTCGTCCGAACAGTCCGTCTTAACCCACCCTTCTTTGACGGTAGCCTGGATCCCTGCATCTTCTTAGATTGGCTCCTATCCTTAGAACAATATTTTACCTGGTGCTCTATGCCTGAGAATCGCAAAGTTAGGTTTGCGAGCATGTGTCTGACTGGACCAGCTAAGCTCTATTGGATTAATATAGAGCGTCAACTAGAATGCAATCGTCAGCCCCCTATAGATCGTTGGGGCGAAATGATGTATAAACTTCGAGAGAAGTATGTACCTCACCACTTTAGAAGACGAAATGTTAGAACAATACAACTGTATTCGACAAGGCTCCAACTCTGTTCCAGAATACATGGTTCATTTCGACAAACTTAGGATTCGATGTGATGTCCAGGAAGACTCCGAACTCACCCTATCTCGATTTGAACAAGGGCTTCGACCCGAGATTCGACGAGAAATGGTCATACACACCATTGAGACCCTAGAGGTTGCCTTTCAAAGAGCCTGTGAAATTGAGCATTACCATAAGGATGAGTCTTGACGTCCACCACTTTCGGCCCCAACAAGGAGGCCTTCTGACCCGGTCATACAACCTTCACAACCGAGACCAGCGAACCCACCTCTCCCTACTCGCCCACCCATGGTTGACAAGGGCAAGTATGTTGTGAGGGGAACAAGGCAGGTTGAATCCTATAACTGCCATAATCTGGGTCATGTAGTTGCTAATTGCCCTCACTGAGCCTTATTTACGGGAGAAGGGAGTTCACTCCCTCAAGACCTAGAGCAGCAAGACAACTACGATGACCATTCAACTGGTGAGGAAACCAATAGTGATGATGAGCTAGAACCAACGGTCACCCAACCTACCACGGCTGTAGTTCGTTGTATACTAGTCCAACCCCAGCTCATTGAGGATTGGCGTCGTACTAGTATTTTCTATACGTACACTAAGTGTAATGGCCATGCTTGCAAAATAGTCATAGATGGTGGTAGCAGCTTGAATGTTGTATCTCGGACTGCCATCACAAAGTTCGGCCTACAACCTGAACCCCATCTGAAACCCTACTCGGTTGCATGGGTTGACCAGTCAAATATCCCAGTGACACAAAGGTGCAAGGTTCCCATGAGTCTTGCTACCTATTCTGACCAAGTTTGGTGCGACGTACTCACTATGGATGTCGCTCATATCCTTCTCGGTCGACCTTGTTTATACGATCTTAATGTTACACATTTTGGTCGTGATAACACATACATCTTTGAATATGAAGGTCGAAGAATACGATTGAGACCCTCCCCTCCTAAGGAGTTGCGGGCTATGACTCCTAAGGGTGTAGTCAAAACAGCTTCATCTAGCAACCCGACCTTGAACATTCTAAGACCCAAACCTTTCTTGTTAGCCACCCGAGAGAACAACGTCATGTATACTTTATTTATTAAGGAGGTCACTCTTGATCTTGATATGACGAAGGACTCAGATGTTCAAAACTTACTCTCCCAATTCATTGATCTCATCCCCGAAGAGCTCCCTGATGAGCTACCGCCCCTTCGAGATATTCAGCATGCTATTGACTTAGTTCCAGGGTCATCCTTACCAAACCTCCCTCACTATCGCATGACCCCGACGGAACACGCCGAGTAGAAACGACAAGTCGATGACCTACTTCACAAGGGCTTCATACAGGAAAGCCTAAGTCCATGTGCTGTCCCCGCTCTTCTAACCCCTGAAAAGGATGGAAGTTGGCGGATGTGTATTGATTGTCGAGCGATCAATAAAATCACAGTCAAATATAGGTTCCCTATTCCACACCTTGATGACATGCTCGATCTCTTGTCTGGATCAACTTGGTTCTCTAAGCTTGATTTACGAAGCGGATATCACCAGATCTGAATTCACCATGGGGATGAATGGAAAACAGCTTTTAAGACCAAAGATGGTTTATATGAATGGCTCGTCATGCCCTTCGGTCTTTCCAATGCCCCTTCCACATTCATGCGCGTAATGGCTCAAGTCCTTTGACCGTACTTAGGCAAGTTTCTTGTTGTCTATTTTGACGATATTTTGATCTACAACAAGACTCGAGATGATCATTTAGAACACCTTCGACTAGCCTTTGAAACCCTTCGAGCTGAGAAATTATATGTGAACCTCAAGAAATGTTCCTTCTTAACTGATCAAGTAACATTTTTAGGGTTCATAGTGTCTTCACAAGGTTTATCTGCCGACCCTGAAAAGGTTCAAGCCATCACTCAATGGCCAGAACCCACCAATGTTCATGAGGTACGTAGTTTCCATGGTCTCGCTACCTTTTATAGACGATTCATTCGAAACTTTAGTGCGATCATGGCCCCAATTACAGACTGCATTAGAAAGGGTAACTTTCAGTGGACCACCACAGCCGCTCGCGCCTTTCAAACCATTAAGGAACAAATGACCTCCGCACCTGTTTTGCGTCTACCTGATTTTTCTAAGGTATTTGAGGTCATGTGTGATTCATCCGGCTTAGGAATAGGAGGTACTTTGAGCCAAGAAGGTCACCCCATAGCCTTCTTTAGTGAGAAGCTTAATGAAGCTAAGCTCAAGTATTCTACTTATGACAAAGAATTCTACGCCGTCGTCCAATCCTTGCGACATTGGCGGCATTATCTACTGCATCAGGATTTTGTTCTCTTTAGTGACCACGAAGCTCTATCCTACCTTAACACCCAGAAGAGATTGAACACGCGACATGCTAAATGGGTGGAGTACCTATAACAATTTTCCTTTATTGTTAAACACAAGTCTGGAAAAGAGAATAAAGTCGCTGATGCGCTTAGCGAGCCCACTTTTTACTTAGCACTATGCGCTTCGATATAATTGGCTTTGACCAATTAAAAGATGTCTATCCCGACTGTCCAGATTTTGCCAACACTTATAGTCGTCTATCCACTGATCAATCTGACGATCCCAATTTTATCTTGCGAGATGGGTTCCTATACTACGGATCTCGTTTATGCATTCCTCGTTCGTCCATGCGCGATTTCCTTATTTGGGAATTACATGCTAGGGGAACTGCAGGCCATCACAGGCGTGACCGAACCACTTACTTGGTGGCTGATAGATTCTATTGGCCACATCTTGCTTTAGATATCACGCGTATTGTTAGACACTGTGGAGTATGCCAACGCATGAAAACTCGAAAACATAATACTGGGTTGTATACTCCTTTGCCCATACCTTCTGCACCTTGGCAGGATATTAGTATGAATTTTGTGTTAGGACTGCCACGTACCCGAGCCCGTAATGATTCTATTTTTGTCGTCGTTGACCGCTTTTCAAAGATGGCTCATTTCATACCATGCCAAAAGATGACATATGCCTATCATGTGGCTACCCTCTTCTTTAAGGAAATTGTTCGTCGTCATGGCATACCCCGGACTATCACGTCTGATCGAGATGTTCGCTTTGTGAGTTATTTTTGGAAAAGTTTGTGGGCTTTGCTAGGAACCAAACTACAATTCTCCTCGGCTTACCACCCCCAAACGGACGGACAGACTGAAGTAGTCAATAGAAGTCTAGGAAACTTGTTAAGATGTCTTATAAGCGACCATGTACCACCTGGGATCAGATCTTACATGCTGCTGAATTTGCATTCAATAGTGCTGTGAACAAAACAACTGGCCTTAGTCCTTTTCAGATTGTTCTTGGCCTTCAACCCAATAAGCCTATTGACCTTCTACCTCTACCCTCATCCTCTCGTAGTTCTGAGTCAGCTGAGGCCTTTGCTAGGCATATTCGAGAACTCCATACTGAAATCCGGCACAAAATCTCCTGTAGCAATGACATGTACAAGAACTTGGCGGATAAGCATCGTAGGTTCCACACATTTCAAGAGGGAGATAGAGTGTTGGTAAGGCTGAGAGCTGAGAGACTTCCTCCAGGATCTATTAAAAAGTTGCATGCGAAAAGTATAGGTCCATATACGATTACTTGTAAAATAAGTGATAATGCTTACGTTGTGGATTTGCCAAAGACCCTGGGTATCAGTGCCATCTTCAATGTTGAAGACATTTCACTTTATTATCCACCTATAGAGCAGATGAACGATATAGTTGTGCCAGCACTTCCCACAGTTCTCATTCCTTCAGAGCATATAGTCGAGTGCATCATCGACGATCAAATCATTTTCCATCCAGATAATCAAGAGCACTGATATCTTGTGAAGTGGATAAATCAACCAGAGACAGAGAACACGTGGATTCCTGAAGAAGAATTACGTAAGCTCGCACTAGACCTTCTAGAGCAGTACCACGAGCATCATTCACCGGAAGTGAATTCTCCCCAGCCCGGGGGAATTGATGGGGATCTAAACCCAATCCGACGGTCCAAGCGAACTAGACGAATACCAGCACAACTCCAGGATTAATCCAGTCGTCAGCATTTATGGCAATATTAATCCAGCCGTCAACATTTATGGCAATATTGATTTTATACTATTTATGATGACGGCTGCCATTATGACACTAATGACAGGAGTTATGATGATACATGTAACGTTTTTTCATGATTTTTTATATTCTGTCCCAAAAGCTTTATATAGGTCCTTGTTCTAATGTAACAGGCAGTTAAATGAAATCCAATTTGTGTTTCTCTGAATTGTGTTAGTATTGGTTCGCCTTTCTTGTCTTCCTCGCCTTTGCTCTCGACGCACACAACTTTTTCTTCTCCAAATCAAGGCCGCCCATTTCCGACCTCAGTTCCGACGACTCGTCTCTCATCCCCGAACGCCCGCCGCTCCACCACCTCTGCCACCTCCCGCCGTCGCCACAACATCCGCCGCTTCCCCTTCCTGAATCGACGAGGCGGAACTTCAGCATCTCCACCAACCATTGTTCGTCACGCCTCCACCGCCTAAGTCGCCATCTTCCGCCACGCCTTCGAAGAACGTCGCCGCCGACCTATTCCTCCGCCCGGACCTTTGCACCGTCGCCGACCTGCTACTCCGCCTTCCTGTAACGTCGCTGACCTCCGCTTGGAAAGAAGTCAGTGTGTGCGAAGAGTCGGCAAACAGCCAACCTTCGCGTGAGAAGGATCGGCAACCAGCCGACCTAAAAAAAACAAAAAAAAAACACACATCTTGTGTCAGGCCCCGGTTCAACCGGTTCGGCCCAAGCCCAGGTCCAACCGAGCCAGGCACATCGCAGCAGCCCAATCCACGCAAAACACTTCTTTCCACGCGGAGCTCGCGTGCGACGGAATCTTGGCAACCGAGCGCAGCGACTTCGTCGTCTCCGCTTGCGTCGGACGCATGCGGGCGCTCGCCGACGCGAGCGGGTAAAGAGGCGGACGATGCGGGCCGACGCCAAGAATAGCAGAGGCGCCGACTGCTGGATAAAAGGAGCAGCTTGAGCGTGAAGGAGGGAGGATCGTCATCACCTGGCAGTGACGAACTCGAGAGGGCGAGTTGAGAGGAAGATAGCGATTGTAATCGGCGATCGGTTCGCCGGTGAGGGAGGGTTAGAGGGATCGCCGACGAGGGTCGACGACAAAGGAGAGATCTCTGTAAGTTCCGACGGTGAATAAGAGCTTTCATTACTCTCCACCTCTCTCCCCTGTTTCACGCGATTTCCTCTCTTCGGCGACGACGAGCTTCGGCGGCGAGTGGCTGCCGACGACGGAAGGCTGAGGTGAAGGGAAGCGGCCCTTCTCCATCGGCGCAGCGTCTCCGACGAGCTCCAACACAGTCGACGCGGGCGGCGTCGGGAGCTTGAAGACGACATCGTTGTTTCAAACGCGGTGGCGTTCGAAACGAGGCGTTGACAAAGTCAACATTGGCAACGGCGAAACACGATTCGGCGGGCGAAATTACGAGTGACGTCAGCGATTGGCGGCTGACGCAAGCGAAATCGAAAATACGATTTCGAATCCGATTTCAGACACTGACGTCAGGCGGACGTCAGCAAGTCGATTTAATCTGGCGAACGGTGAAATTCGGTGGTCAAAATCAATTTTGACCGAGAGGTATTTAATTTAGGGTTCCGTTTCTTTTTGGATTTCTCTAAATTAGGGTTAGGGTTTTCCGTGCGAATTGTATTTTGGGGAAAAAAATTATCCGGGGAGATTAGGGTTTCGAATTTTGGGTCGGAAACCCTAGGGCGAGTTACGTTCTGGTATTCCGCCGGACGGCTCTAGGAAGCGGATAAGCGCTCATTCTAGACCGATCCGACCGGGGCGTGACATCTTGGAACCGGACCACATTAAACTGATCTAGCCCACAGAAATCTCAGTCTCTTGGCTTCATACACACGGGTATTTTACTTATTTTACAGTTCGTAGTAGACTTATATTTACGCACAACTAAAAGCTCCTGCCACTATATTATTTGTGTGTGATTAGATATGCTTATTTCCTGTTACTTTACTATTATTGCTTAGGGAGATTTTCCTTACTTGTGCCCATTTTGATTTAACCCTTTCCCTATTACCCCTCCCTCATCAATTTGGTATCAGAGGAAACATATGGGCAACTCTTGTCTGCCCATGGCGATCCATTCTCACCTCCATGCCTTCTTTGTTTCATCACCAGAGTTGGCCGCCTAGTTCTTTTCAGAACCCACGGCCAACGATGAAGGGAGCTGGAGCCATGCACTTCATCGTCTACATGCATCAACGTCCAGCTTCCAGCCCTCTCGCGCCATCCATCTCGCCAGCAGCACTCAACCCACCGCCGCCCTGATTGCACCTCCCATTGTCACCGGAGTTGGCCGCCTGGTTCTCTTCAGAACCCACGGTCAATGATGAAGGGAACGTACGCATCGTCTTCCACCTGCATCCACGTCAAACTATTAGCGACACCACCGCCATCCACCTTCTCCAGTCCACCATTGGCGTTCATATCCCGAGCTGTGGTCGCTTGGTTCTTTTCAGAACCCACGACTCAGCAATGAAGGAAAACAAGGTGCGCCCGACCTCACAAATTCTTCATCTCCTGTTGCAAAGAAACAACCTCTTCCATACAGCAGCTCACCGGCGTTCATCTCTGGCTTTCATGTCCGCCACTCTCCTGCGACATTAACCGGAGCTGGTCACCTGGTTCTTTTCAGAACCCACGGCCAGCGATGAAGGGCTTGCAATCATCTGCATCAGGCATCTTTCCTCCGTTATCGCTCAGCCTCTTCGCCGATGAACAGTGCCGCCCGCCACCATGCCACCCGCTGGGCCTGTTTTCCAATCAACGCCTCCGACTTCACGCGTGAAGCAGACGAAGAGCCACGTGTGAAGGGGTCGAGTCTCACGAAGCGATTCAAAAGTATTTCACCAGGAGGTGAAATTTTCAAAGAGGGGAAGTCTGATGCAGGAGCATAATCAGCATTTATGCCAAATTTAATATTGCACGAATTATGATGACGGCCGCCATTAATGATATAGGTTTCAATGACATTTATCCGTATGACATTGATGACACCAAAACCGAGGAGACTTATGCTGTTAATGATACAGGTTTCAATGACATTTATCCATATGACATTGATGACACCAGAAACGAGGAGACTTATGCTATTAATGACACAGGTTTCAAGGACATTTATCCTTATGGCATTGGTGGCACTAGAAACGAGGAGACTTATCACGTCTTTCTATGGCATTTAACATTATAATATATTAAATATTTTATAATATTTTGTAATTGGACGATCTGATTCAAGCCATGTCATGAGCTGATCCGTCCAAGTAGCTTTATATAGGTCTCTCTTCTATTGTAATAGACAGTTCAGTTCAGTCGATTACAATTGAAGAAAGTTATTTTTAGAACCCTTTGGGTGTGTCTTCCTCCTTGTGAGATTAGGATTAGGGTATGTAGTCCCATCTCTTCCCCCTTAGCTTGCTAAGCTAAGGGTTTCCTCTTCTCCTCTTTCCTTATCTCTTCTCCTCTCTTCCATCTGATCCGGCGTGGTCACAGCCGGTGCCGACAATCGCCCAGTGGATGCGGCGAGGCGTCGAAGCCGCCACAAGAAGAGTCGTCGGGAGAAAGGTGGGAGAACACGATGCTTTTAATCCTTTTCAATGATCGCATGGCTCGATCCATGGCCCGCGGCAGAGTGTAACGGAGCAGAATGCCGCAGACAGAGGGGATGAGCTAAATGATTGTTCCAGGCTTAGAATTATTTATAGCCTAGCAATTCAGATTAACGAATGATAAAGATCATATTAGTTACGATCTATAATTTAATTAAGTTAATTTAAACATAATTAATTTAATTATTTGGATCATACTATCTAACTCATACACAATCAATTTTTTGCTCGAGCCACCAACCTATTAATTGATTATATAGTCAACATTATTTTGCTTGGCAACCTCTCCGCTCGTTGCGCGCGCGATGGGAGCCACCACTTGCTTCTTTTTCTCACCTCTGAAATTTGAGTGGACCGTTAATTTGTATGGCATGCGCGTGTTCCAAAGTGAACGATACTCAAAGTTTATGAACATGCACGCCACATCATGGTCAACTTTTGAACTCGATGTCAGAAGTTGCATCGTCGTTTCCCCTTGCATCGTGTCCAAAGACTCCACCTAATCTTTATATTCATTGAATAGTCAGTGATGTTGAAGGCTTAATTTCTTCCATAATATGATATTCAAAGAGTAAATTAACAATTCAGCGGCCTAATCAAAGACCATGGAGTCAAGTCTTCCAACCCTTTGTTTTTCTATATTTTGTTGTCTATGATAACTACGCCGAAAGAATGGCATCATTGTAGCATTTGTGCATCACAATCCTTGGGAGTCAACGAATGCTTGTTTTCATAAAATCTGATCAATTGTGGTGAGGGTTTTAAACTAAAATCTGATCGATGCGAGTTTGATAAACGAAGCACCGTTGCCACGGAGTTTCGCATTTGCTGCTGATTTGAGATGTGGCAGTCGGAATCCAGCTCCACCGTTTTCAGCCTGCTTCTACTAATCGTCTGCATCTGGTCCGCCACATCGTTGCAGTTGGTGCACTCCAAAATTCACCTGCACAAATGGGACATCTCGTATCAGTTCAAATCGCCAGACTGCTACCAGAAGCTGGCGGTTACCGTCAACAGCAATACTCCCGGCCCTACCATCCACGCCCAGCAGGGAGACACCGTCGTTGTGCAGGTGAATAACAGCCTGGTCACGGAGAACACCGCCATCCACTGGCACGGCATTCGCCAGGTAACTCACTCACTGCTGCATCTTCTCAAGCTTTTGCACTTAAGAATCATTCTATTTTTTTCTCTCTCTTTTTTGCATTTAGAATCATAAAGTGATATAATACCCATATGAGTAATACGCTTATGAAAGACCTTGTGTGATAAACATTTGATTAGCAAATCCATAATCATAGAGTTTGTGCCAATGTATTCTAAAGAAATTAAACCACTATGAACTTTTTATTTAACAATAAGGAATTTGATGTCAATGTATTTAAATTTTGACAAACTCATGTTGTTATTAGAATATAGCACTACTGATTTATTATCACAAAATAATTTTAGTAATATTTTAATATTATTCAAAATTTGCAGTCCTGTGACTAAATTTTGCACACATATTCTCTGATTTGGATACCTCATAATATACCACAAACTCAGCTACTATGGTAGAAGGAGTTATAAGTGTCTACTTAGGACATTTTTAAGAAATAGTTCCTCACTAGCAGGAAGATGTACCTTGAAGTGAATCTATAACTATCTTGGCATCTTCTAAAATTAGAATTATAATACCCAATGAACTCTAGTTGATCTAATTTTCTATATGTGAGTATATAATCCTTAGTTATTTGTAAATACCTCATGACCCTTTCACCTACTTTCCAATTATCCATTCCTTGGTTGTATAAATATTTGCCAAGCATCCCAATAATTTACATAATATCTAGACACATACAAACATGAGTATATATTACACTTCCCACAACCGATGCATAAGGAATCTTTTGTATTTCTTTAGATTCAAGCTCATTTATAGAGTATTGATTAAGTCTAAATTTGTCTCTCTTAGCAACAAAGGTATTACTTAGTTTATAACATGTCAAATCTCTGAAGAACTTTTTCAATATAGCTCTTTTGTGATAACTCAAGTATACCTTAGGAGCGATCTCGATGTATTTAATACATAATACAAAAGAGGCATCCCCAAGATCTTTCATTTAAAATTTCTTTATATAAATCTCTTGGTTTCGTGTAGTAAACCTATATCATTATTGGCAAGCAGTATGTTATTGATATATAAAATTAAGAAAATATTTTTACCTCAATTGAACTTGTGGTATATGCAATCAACAACTAAATTCATCTTGAAACCAAAGGAAGTAACTATTTGATGAAACTTATAGTACCACTGATGAGAAACTTACTTGAGCCTATAGATGGATTTCTTTAGTCTGGAAACCAATTACTCCGAGTCTTTGGACACAAAACCCTTTGGTTGCATTATACAAATCATCTCCTCAATGTCTATATTGAAAAATACAATCTTTATATCCTTCTGATCAAGCTCAAGCTCAAGATCAAAATGTGCTATAAATGTCATTATAATCCTAAACAAGTCTTTTGAAGATATTAGAGAGAAAGTTTCTTTATAGTCAATGACTTCTTTTTGAATAAAGCCTTTTGCAACAAGACACGTCTTATATCTTTCGACACTACCTTTCAAATCCCTTTTGGTTTTAAATATCTATTTATAGTCAATGGGTTTCGCACCTTCAGGTTGTGGGACAAGATCCCAAATGTCATTGTTAATCATATATTTTAGCTTCTCATTTATGACATCAATCCACTTTAGAGAATTAGAACTTTTCATAGCTTGACGGAAGTTGATTGGATCATCTTCCATCATTCCAATGTCAACCTCATGTTTTTAGAGAAAGACAGCATAATCATCTAGAATCGCACTTCTCCTTTCTCTAGTGGATCTCTTTAATGACATTGCATCCTGAGTATGTTGAGTTTGCTCTTTTATAATGATTTTTTGATTTTGGTTGGGGAGTGGATCTGAATTCACTAGCTAAGTGATGCGACCGTAAGTGCACGGTTGTATCGAAGTAATAAAATAAAGATCGTTCCCAACGAGGATCTGGCGGTCAAGTACCGATTATACAACTCGTTTATATCTAGATAGATCAATTTGTGATTTTGTGTGGACTCTAAGTACGAAAAATAGTAAAAGTAGCATTTTAGAGCAAAAATCAGTTTTTAGAAGGTCGGGACTCCGAGTTTCATCACACTGACAATTATGAATTTGATAAAAATTAATCCTTGAATAGAATATTATAGTAATGAAAGGGGTTTTTCCTAAGGTACAGATTACCTCCTCCTGAAGCGTAACCTAGTACCTAGCTACGCTAATTCCCTACTCTCATGACAATTTACGCAACTAGACCTATTAAGTTCTGTGAAAAACCTTGAAATCCTTCAAACGAACCTAAACTACTCTTGTGATTGGATTCGCAGGTTTGAAGAGAATAGTTCTGACTTTGTGATTCACTTCTCGGTCCTTCTCGCAACGTCTAAGACGTAAATATACTTGGCCAGAGTAAATCACGTAAATAAACTCAATTATGAGCAAATCAATGCTATAATAATCATGACAAAGATAAAAATATGAAATTTAATTCATAAACGTCACTGAGCTACATCCTAAATCCCGAAATTAAGTTTAAGCGGACATGTTCATCATGTACAACATGAATATAGATGAATATTGCATTGAATCCTATTAAAAGTACAAGAAAATACTAGAAAAGTAATTAGAAACGCTTCCTCTCAATCTGGAGATGAAGATGAAGTATTCAATCCTCTCATTTGTGTGATCTCTCGCCGGAATTTCGCTCCAGAAGTGAATTTCGCCCTAGCCAGCAGAATTTCAAGGAAGAATTATGGAGAGTTTGGTTCAATTCTGACTCGATTCGAGGTCGAATCAAGTGAGAAAACCGAAGCGACGAAAAAACTCACGGCCCATAAACTGTTCACGGCTGCGACTGTGAAAGTTTCTATGAATAAAAGCTATGTACACATAAAAACTCACAGCCTGTGAAGGACTCATGGCCTCACCCATGAAAGTTTATGTGAACTTTTATAATTAGCCGGGAATTCACCCTTTGAACGCGAAACTCACGGCCAGCCGGAAAACTCACTACTGCGGCCATGAATATTGCGTCTAACACTGTTTTCGCTCTAAATTTGACATGCAACTTTGTAATTTCCTCAGGAACCGTGCTATGGCCTTAAAACTCACAAAATCCATCATTTTTGTGTCATTTTACCTATATTTTCATAAAAATCAAGAAAAGTGAAGATTCCATATCAAAGAAAGTAAAAAACACTATAAATTGGTATAAAATCGTACAATTAAGCCTAAATATCATATACAATATAGACAAAAATATGATGTAAATGCAACACATCACTAAAGAATGTCAATAACAGAAATGTAATCATTCTCACTAGTGATTAAAGGAAGAGGAAAAATAAAATCTAAACTTTATCTCTCCTCTCAAACTCAACATCCTCGAGGAATCTAACATTTCTCATCTCAAAATTAATCTTAGTAGTGGGATCATAAAACTTGAAATCTCTTGGTCTTTTATAATATCCAACAAAATAGCAACTAATAGTTCTAGAGTCTAATTTTTCTTTACTTGGCTTGTAAGACTTAGCTTCACTTGGATAACCCCTAATGTGCAAGTGCTTCAAACTAGTTTTTTTGCATGTCCAAAGCTCATAAGGTGTTTTGTTAGTTGCTTTAGTTGGATATTTATTAAGGATATAAGCTGTAGTCTTTAATACTTCATCTGATAAGGATTCTCATAAGAAAGAATGACTAAGCATAAGTCTTACCATATCCTTAAGTGTTATGTTTCACCTCTCAACAACATCATTCATGCTAGGCGTCCTTGGCATGGTGTATTGAGGGACGTTACTACATTCCTCTAAGAATTTAGCAAGAGGTCTTAGATGTTGTTCTCCTGATCCATAATATTTACCCTAGTACTCACCACTACGATTAGATCTGACGTTCTTAATTCTTTTGCCAAGTTGATAGTCAACTTACCAAGTTGTGGGGTCTTTTTTGGTTACATTCAATGTAAATTAAAAAATATATATATATATATATATATATATATATATATATATATATATATATATATATATATAAACATTGCGACTATTTCAAATTCACCTTATAAATTATAAGGCTTTTTGTTTTAGTAGGTTCTAGCTTCCAATGAATGCAAGCACTTATTGTTAATTACTCCTAAGGAGCTTAGGGCACCTTTGATTAAGAGATCTATAATATATAATAAAGAAAAAACAAATGGTTGAAAGAATATAATTTATAACTTTGTGTCATGACACGGTTTACAATTTGATTACAAAAGTGCATCATTTGACATAAGTTATGAAGAAAAATATGAGTTGTGTTATAACAATGTTGAGGAACTATTTCCCGATATGGAGTATCGACGTACGCACCTCCCAAACAACGTCATTGACAACACACATTAAGTATTTATCATCCATGACTATGAATTAATTAGATGAGTTGAGTGTATGAGTTGGGTGAATGAGCCGTGAGGCTAAACATTCAGAATTTGGTTGAACGGGTTGTGGGACCAAACGTTCAAAATTTGGGCGAATGAGCCGATGGGCCAAGCATTCAAAATTGAGCAAACGGGTTATGGGACCAAACGTTCAAAATTGGGTGAATAAGCCATTGAGCCAAACATTCAGAACTTGGATGAACGAGCCGATAAGCCAAGCATTCAAAGTTTGGATGAATTGGTTGTGGAACTAAACGTTCAAGATTTGGGTGAATGGTCATGAGACCAATCATTCAGAATTTGGATGAACGAACCGATGAGGCTAGACGTTCGAATTTAGGTGAACGAGTCATGAGACTAAGCATTCAAAATTTGGGTGAATGGGTCGTGGGACCAATCATTCAGAAATTTAGATGAACGCGTCGATGAGGCTAAACGTTTGAATTTGGATGAACGAGCCGATGGGCTAAACGTTCAAAATTTGGATGAACGGGTCGTGGGACCAAACATTCAAAATTTGAGCGAATGGGTCATGGGACCAATCATTCGAATTTGGATGAACGGCAGAAGTTCGAATTTGGGGTGAACGAGTCGATAAGCCAAACATTCGAAGAATGCATAAACGGATCGGTGGGCCAAGCGTTTAAAATTTGGTGTGGATGGCCGTGGGACCAAACGTTTTAGACTGAGTTGGATTGAGGTAGCACGCTGAAGAAAACCTTTTTCCTTCTATTATTTCTTTTGTGGTGCAACATTTGTTGTTGCTTTAGCTTAAGTGCCTTTAACTTTAAAGCAAGATAAGATTTTTTTTTGACATAGGCAAGTTAAGTAATGAGAGCAGGGTTTAAACCCAAGACCTTGTTATCAACAATAAAGATCCTTACCAGCTAAACTAACTGACACTCTCAAGATAAATAAGTTTCATATATATTCAACTGGTTAGAATAAAGATAAGATATTTTCATAATGTATTACCTTATGTTTCACCCCCGCTCTTATCTTTATTCTAACCAGTTGAATAATTTGCAACTAATATAGAGAAACCATATGCTCACATAAGTTTCATATCATACTCAAATAAAATTTGAATATTAAACTATAATTTAAAAATGGTAGGACGCAACAAGATACCTGGCATAATATTAATATTTTATCTTTATACAAAAATATTAACTTGTAAATGATACTCTTGTACAATAATCAAACATTGACAATTAAGTCCTATCAAACAATAAGTTTTTCTTTGAATCGACTTATTGCTGATACGGAAAGCCTGATAATTATCACATATTTATTACCACATGCTCGTATCTAATTTAGACAAATATTAACCTTTGTTTGAGCGGATTAATATCCATATAAATTATATACATAATCAAAGTTTGGCGTATTGGCAAATTGGATTTACCCATAGACCAGTGGAGCTAGTTTAGCTTGATTGGGCCACTTTAGCCAGATCCTCTTGGCACAGGTTACTTCTGAAGGGGAGGAGAGGACCGTATTAGAAGGGGACGGGCTGCACTCACGGAAACAGAGAGAAGAAGACGGCGAATACATTGCGTTGAGTATGTAGATGCGCAGCCGCCAGCAACAAAACCAAGCAACGGCAGCCCTCAGCTACAGCGCGAGGAGTACGAGGACAGCGAGCGTTGCTGCTGCTGCTGCGCCTGTGAGTGTCATAATCCGAACCCGTTACAGTCCGACGTCCGACCCACTAAGCACTTGGAATGTATCTGGTAGGACATGAGCATTAGATTTCTTTGTTTATTCACCTCCGTTTCTTGCAGCCTAGAAATATCATATCCACACCGGAAGTAATTTCTTTGTTTCCTCAACCTCCATAATAATCAATGTTGAATGTTATTAATTTTAAAATTTTATATGGTCACCGTTTATTATGTGACAAGATTTGATGACCAGAGGTAAGTTGAGATGAAATCACAAACTAACAAAAGAGTAGGGTGATTTTGATATTGTGAAATTTATATAGAGATATCTAAAATTCTTAATGAAATGAAGTGAGCATCGAACTTATAAGCTATATATAACGTCCGGTGGTAGAGTTAAAGTTTTGAAACCGAGATAATTTAAAAACAAAATAAAATAGAATTATAGTAGCAAAGACTCAAAAGTCAAGCTGTAATTCTGATTGACCAACCAAATAACGATGATGTAAATATGTGATGCAATTGCTGGCGTTATGGTGACGCTGATCGCTCATACTATTTTCAAATAGTTTTATTGAAATTAACAGATTTCACATTTATGTATTAATTTAGACTTGGCAAAACCTTACCCGACCCTCTAACTCGATCCGACTCGACTTGAAGTTAGTCATGTTCGAGTCAACTATAATCGTGTTCGAGTCATAAACAGGTCAACTTAGTTATTACCCGAAAATAATCGGATCGTGTCGGATTATAAATAGGTTGACCCACTTAACTCAATTATATATATATATATATATATATATATATATATATATATATATATATATATATATATATATATATAGGCCGTCCAACTCCCATTACTAGCTTATAAGCCTAAATCTTTTTTAACTCATCTTTTAACCAAGATTTCAACCCACCCATAAGCTCAATTTTTTTTAAATTTTAATAAAATTTTTATCAATTTATTATTTATGTTTAAAATATGAATGATAAATTTATAATCGGGTCGTGTCGGGTCAAGCAAATCAAGTTAATAAATGACTCATTTAATACATGGGTTATTCAAATCATGTTGGGTTGACCCGATTATATTTAGGTCAAGTTCGGGTTGGCTTAATCGGGTTATGGATAACAGCTGACATGAAATATTTATTCCCATAAACCTGAATTGTCATGTTTATAAAACAATAACATTTACAGCAACGTTCTATTCACATAAATGTATTAAAAACATAATGTTAATTTCATGAACAAACAGTAACATTTATTTATTATATGTTTAATATCTCAGTCGTGAACAGTAAATTCATGGACATTCTAACTAACAAAATTTTGTATATGTAATACTTAAACAGGAATGATAAAATACTTAATCACAGAGAACAATAATATTTTATCTTACGTGAATAAAAGTTTTTCTCACCTATAATTTTTTGCTGAACAAATAATTTAATTAATATATAAAGTTTCACCGGGTGGTATAAAATTTTAATTAGATATTTATTTAAATAAAAAATAATATGAGATAAGATTGCTATATTAAAAAGCGAATAAATAAAAGGAAAATATCAAATAAATAAAACTCGGAGGCATATCGCGACTTATGTTTAGGTAAAAATCTAAGTTTTCATGTGAATTTAATCTGGATTAAACACTAGACGATACAATCATGTACTCCTCTCATACGGGCATAATTACGGAGAGGTTTACCGAATGCCCTTTCAACATTGAGAAACTGAAATTAGAAATCTAAAAAGAGATAAAAATATAAAGGAAAGAAAAAGTGAAAGAAGGAAATGAGGAAGAGCAAAAAAAATCTCCACACAGCATAAGCCACAATAGTAACATGGCCTAATTTATTAAAATACTTAAGCTCAAATTAATAATAGTAATCCCACTAAGCGTTATATACTATATTATCTTTTTTTTTTCACATCTAATGTGAGATTAAGCTGGAGTATTACATTATCCTTTTAATAGGTCTTATCACTTTCTCATTTGTCTCCAAGGTTTTTTTTACTAAAAGAAGGGTGGTGATGTCATCCAAGTGTACACCTTTTCTTCTTTAATATCTGGAGCATTCATGCGTTGTTTAGAAATTGTGGATGCTTCATGGTTCATGTCTATAATCAAAAGTAATATGGGATTTGATCCTTTCTCTTGTACACTTCTAACAAGAGCTTGTAAATGGAAGATTTTTTGCATGAGGGGTCTTACATGAGGCTTGACTAGTTGATTTTTCTTTGCTTTCTTTTCCTCCATCTAGCTAGCTAGGTGAGATGGCATGTAGGATCATATGACATGTCAATATTACCCTGTGATGTGGCAAGTTGAAATGGTGTAGTGTTGGGAAATCTCGGAGATATTTTATAATTTTTCAAAGATGGACACTACATATTACATTGCACAGCGGAAGAATATCCCCAAAACAAGTTAGTCTCAAAAACCCAGTGAAGATCGTCAAGCGAGGGGGTCGACACGATGTGATAGTAAGTACCTAGAGCAAGCGTGGAGTCGATGTCGAGGTAGGCGCCCAAGCATTTGCCCTCTGCAGCCTCACACATATGGATGCCTCGAGCTCTCTTCTTCCTCGCCCGGTGCTAGCCTCGGGAAGAAGATCCAAGCCTTGTCCTCCTTCTTCAAGACTTCCGCCACTCACCAATTGAGTTGCGCCAAGGAGAAGGATTGGAGAAGATTGCCACCAAGCCTTTGTTCTTCTCACGCCAAGAAAAGATGGAGAAGAAGGCTTGCGGTAATGCCGCCAAGAGGTTCCCTTGCTCACGCCAAGAAGAGGAAGGGAAAGATGCTTGCAGCAATGATGATGAAAGAAGAAGGTTGCGCCAACCCTTGAAGTCCTCACCCTTTTCTTGCTCTCGCCCTTGATGTGCTCACGCCTCTTGAATAATGCATAAAGGAGCTCACGCATCCTTCTAATATATAGAAGCAAGGGCGGCCAAGAGAAAGAGGTGGAGGCGCAAACAATCAAGAGGGGGCGGCTAGGGTTTAGGGTTTGGTTGCAATTAGGGTTTATGGCTTTGGAAAGTCTCCAAAACTTTTCCATAAACTCCTTGCAATTACCCAAGACTTACCATATAAGCCTACCATGCCTTAGATGTCTCAAGTCTTGCCTTAGAGGCAAGCTTTCCATCCAAGCATGAAGGGGGAGGCACCAATTCCTTCCAAAGGAAGCAAATTGCGCTAAGCTCACCCCATTATGCCCTTAGCGCCAATGGGGTTGGCTTTTCTCTCCATTATACCCTTTTAGCCTTTTCCCTCTTTATGATAACTTGTTATTGGGCCTCATTAGATAATGAGCAAACCCAAACTTCATTACATGGGTTGATTAAGCAATTGGATCCAATCCAATGCAACCCTAATCCAAATGTGACCAACCATAGTCAAATACGGGTCAACCTGCCAAAAATGAAGTTTAGCTCCAATAACTATCTTCCATCTTATTAGGCCTATTGGCGCTGATGAAATCTACCAAATCGATCCGAGCTATCCAATAACTTGATCATAATGCTTCCCAATCAATACGAGAACTCGAGTATTTAGGTGTGTGACCCTGTAGGTTCCTCTGACGTTGGCAGTGCTGACCTAAGGTCACCACAAGCAGTGAGTGGCACCTAGCAGTGCATCGCTGCTACCTAAGTCATTGGAATGGATATCGACATCGATATCCCCATCATCGCAACTAGGTACAAATGCATTACAGTCTCTTTGCCGAACTGATATCCGATTGAACTAGCGTGTCACCACTTGTTTTCACCCAATCACATGGCTATGACTAAATCAGGTTCTCACCTGGGTATGGTCATACACTTTCAGTCATAGAACCATAGAGGAGCTCCATGGATATCAAGCTTCCCTTAGGAAGGGGCAAATCCTCTGTCTGTCCATTGACCTTCTCATATGGGTCATGACATGCTCAATGACAACCGTTATTACCTCACAACTACGGCGATGTGTTAGGTTGTATCAAAGCATGTCCCTAACCATATAGAATGGCCAATGACCTCACATCAAGGGATCAATGCATCTCCTATCACTTGTGAGAATAACTCATAACACCAAGTCATTGCCTCACAGCGGGTCGGTCCAGTATATCCACCACTGATATACCCATATGTCTATGTTAGCACCTCGTGCCTAACCAGCTCATACACTAGTCTCACAAGTACCAAAGCTATCTCATATCCACTCAGGTACATCGACTGGGGATAACTATTTGAGCACAGATCTAATCTGTCTCCAGGGACATTACCATGTAAGTACACAATCGCAGATGTAGTCAAACATAGATAATGACAATGCCAAAATGATATATAAATATCAAAGTCAAGTAGTACAATAATGGACCAATACTAGGTCCTAGGGCATATACACCAACATGCAGGTGTGGCACCAATGCTGATAATGTACCATAATTATTATGATGTACATGATCCATGATTAATTACTTTAGGTTGCATTATGCATGAATTGCAAATAGTCTATATGATGCATCCACAATGTAGATAATAAGTATGATATGATCCTATATCTCTTTGATGGCTTTTGTTGGCACTTCAATCATTGGATGAAGCGAGTGTGGTTTGGATCTTCATTAACTCTCCTAAGGTGTGAGGAAGTATCCTCAAGAGAATTTACTTTTAACTACTTGAGTTAAGTTATGGCGATCTATTGGAGCTTAACCTCTACAAGTGATGGTTCTCTTTGTTTGTATAGTGGACTAAGTAGTATTGCTGACACTTCAATCGTCAACTTGATAGAGATATTCCTATGGTTTAGTTAATTGTGCTATTAAAAGTAAACTCAATTTTCATGAGCACCTTGTCCTAGTGTCTTGTTGACCATCTCTATTTTGATCATAGGTCTCAATTAGTGGAAGTTGAGAGCTTGAATGGTTCCCATGAGTTTCCATAAAATTGCCCAAAAGAAGCATGTGAATGCAGTGTAAAAGATACAACTAAGAATAACCTTGTGGAGTCTAACAATGTCTTTATGAAATAACCAAGAAATATGAGAGATACAACTAAGAATATCACCCTTTTGACAATAATAAAAATGTCATCTTAATAATAAAAATGTAAACTAAGAATATGCCCAGTAGTCATGTATTTATGCTCTTCATTATTCTAAATGACTTGGTTCACCATCCAGACATTTTTCAAACTAAAAGGTATAACTTTATATAAAAATTTTCAAATCTAGTCTAGAATGTGATATGAATCTCATCTTCCATAGCCTTCTTGATTTGGTTATATCTAGAAAAAGCATCAAGGAAGCAAACAATTGTATTAATCATGTAATAGATCTTGGAGAGTGGGTAGCAATCCTTGGGGCAAACTCTATATAGGTTGGTCAAGTTGATACACATGAACCACTTCTTGTTGGCTTTTTTTTTTCACCAAAATTGCATTCACCAATCATGTTAGAAACTTGATCTTATGAATGATGTTGGCTTCTCATAGGCAACCTACTCCTTTACTAGCATTGTGTTGGCATACCACCTTGGGGGCTATTACTTAGGCTTTTTATGGGAAAGAAATGGAGCCGAAAATTTTCCATGTGGTTTTAACCCCTAGCATGTATGTAGGAGTTCATACAAATAACTCTACATGCTTATATAACAATTGTACAAGTTGCCTCTTCAAGTTTCCTAAGAGTGTTACATAGATCAACGTTGTCCTCTTGGCTAATTGTGTCTTGTATTAAGCTCTTGTATAGGATCTAATGGTATAGGATAGGTATAGCCTTTGTCTTCCCATAGTTCTCAAAGGTTAAAATGTTGTACCATTATTGTGCTTTTTGCAACTACCTTCAAAGGTGCTAGTTAATATCTTCAAGACACTTGGGTCACTTTGCACTTCTCACATGCCAAATATTACACCCTGAATTTCTACTAACAAAGTGGAAATAAAACAAGGATTTATTGATAAACTCAGCATTAAGTTTAATTTCTCCAAACAAGAAAACAAACAATTCTCTAAACAATCTATATAAAAATAATAACAATAGCATTGAGTTGATGCCACCTCAGAGACTTAAATGTAGGAGCTAATGCCAATAAATCTGACTAACAAGATACTAAACTGAATATGCCAATGGTAACTGATCTAATATAATCAAAGTAAAGTCATAAACATGATATAGCATACAAACTAGTTACTACTTCGGCCTATGGGTTGTCATTCTGTATCGCACCCATAGATGGTAAACAAACTTGTCACAGTATGCCAGAAGTCCAAAGCATGTATTGATTGGACCCTAATCCACAACGTGAATTAACTAGTATGCAACATATAATGATTGGTATAAATATGCAAAATATAGTGGCATGTTGTAACAAGAACTGTTATATATACCTACATACCACATGCTGGGTAAGAACATGAACTCATGATCATAAAAGGTTCTACAATCAAGAATAACTGAATTGAGGGTAAGTAAATTAATGAGGCTTGGTTTGAGAACTTACTTGTTTGAAGATTCTTAAAGACTATAGCCAAACAAATCTAGATTTAGTGTAAGGCTGGGGAAATCTGTTTATTTATATGTAAAAATATAACTCTACTAAGAACTTCCTTGACTCCAAAATAATTCCTAAAGACTCCATTCATACTCAGGTTCTTGGAATCGAACCAAACCCTTGCTAAACTAGTCGGATTTCCACTGAACCGGCCAGAATTTAATCAAAACCAAGCTGGTTTAATTGAACCAAAGCCTTTGACAATAAATTACTTCCTGTATACAAATCAAATTTACACAAAACCTATATCAATAGATAGATAATTAAAAGACCATCCTAATGCTTACGTTAACTAGCCAAAATTTGGCTAGAATCAAATCGAACTAGCCCAAACACCAGCATTGGTTTCAAGCAGAAATTGATCGGACAACCTATTGACTAGGTTCAAATCAGCACAAACTCAGCTCAAATTCCACCGGTTTAATTTATGAATTGAACTAGTCGAATCTGATTCAAAACCTAACCTAACTAAACCACAGCGCCACTGACCCTTTGCGGCCCATGGTCGCTGGAGCCAAAGCTCGCGATAGTGCCGATGAGGTCTCTAGTGCTTGCAAGACCTATGATCGCCTCCCAACTCTTGTAATTGATTGTTGGCAAAGGATCGACGATCCTCATTGACTCGCGGTATGCTTTCGACAACATCCAAAGTTTTTCGACTAGTCACGATGGAACTAGACTACAGTGTTGCCACCTCTAAATACTAAAACTTGACAAAACATAGTGGAAATGATAGAGCAGAATAAAAACCTAGAGCAACATTGGGTAGACGCTGCAGGCCAAGAGGTAAGGCTTCGCTGGCTTCACTAGAAGTCGAAAGCTTACTAGTGGTGTTCTCTTCCTAGCGAACTTGTACGTTGTTGTTGATTGCGCTCAAAGAGACAATGATGGCTACTGAAGTATTCGAAGGCTCAATTTGAAGCAGGCATAACTACCCCTACTTAAATATCCATGATTTACCCTAAAAAACGATAAATCGAGCCAAAGACTTGTTCGTCAAAGACAGTGATGAGGGCAAACCGCTCTCGTTTCAGTGATCGAATGCCGGGTTCAAATAATAAGAACATGTTTACTCTAGCATACTTGCTCGCTAGTGCGACGATTGTGCTGCTTAAGCACTGAATGGCGCGTTGTGCATTGGAGCCTGCGTGAACACTATTTTCAATGTTATTTGATTTCCATAATTTTTTTCCTAAAATCCTTTAATTGAAAACTCAGAAATACTTTTAAAATTCATTAAAAATATATTAAAAAATTCCCAAAAATCTTAAAAATTTCCAAAAAATTACTTTACCAAAATTAAAGTAAAATTACAAATTTTTAGGGCATTACACCAAAGTCCCTTAAGAACATCATAATCATTGTATATATTAACATTATTGCCCTTAGCTAGTTCAATATAGATCAACCAATAATTTTGATGCATCCAAGGGGGAATATGATGTCTTATATTTTTATAGTATTTTTTAATCTATTTTTATCTAAATCAAGACATATTTTATTATTTTTATGTCTTATTTAGACTTATTTACTTGTTTATTTTAGAATCTTTACTTTTCCTTTTCTTTATGAAAATCTAGGTGAAATCATTCAATTTTAGAGCTTATTTAATGAGTTTTGATATCATCGAGTGATTTGGAATGAAAAGACGATGTTGCATAGTAAAATTGGTGTAAAATAGAGTTTTCTATCTCAATCATGGCCAGCCCCCGACGAACATCACGACTATGCTAAGTGACAAATAATTTCATAATGGCCGAGCCTTGACGAAGATCACAACCACAACATGCTTGAACCAAAATTTGAAGATTTGTCTACAACAAAGATCATGGCCAAATCATGACCAACCTCATGATCATGATGACTATACTAGTTTTCCACGGAAAGGTTCATAGTCAGGTCCTAATCTTTGTTATGATCATAATCTATTGTTTTAGTTTTCCACAAAACACATCACGGCTAGTCCCTGACGAACTCATGGCCATGATGACACTTGTTGGTCACACAAAGTCTTTATTTTCTCTTGTGATTTCATCTGTCTTTGGGGGAAGGCAAGGGAATTGAAGGAGATACTTTCCTGAGGCAAAAGAAGGGGCAAAAAAGGGAGAAGAAGAAGTCAATTCCTCTCTAAGGATAGTCCATGAGCTTGAGCGGTGACATGGAGATGATAAGAGATTGAAGGAGGCTTTACTGGGTGAATTTACAGGTGAAAAATTTTCATTAGTTTTGACGGGATTAGTTTGCTTTTTCAACTCTATATCCACCTTCTTTCGAATGTATTCTCTTTAAAAACTTTACTAGAAATTTGTGTTGAATAGAACTATCATGGCAGCTTTAGCCTTTTGTTTAGGACTAGGGGTGTAGTCCCTTAATATGGATCTTTTATCTAAACTTTGAATATCAAAGTTTGTGTTATCTATCTGCGTTTATTCGATCTTTGCTAGCTTTATTTGCTTGTATCATTATGGTCGAGCTAACGTTGCAAGAAGTAAAGATGAATTATGACGTTGGATCTACTTTGATCGAACTTATGGTTTTGTATCATGAAAGTAGTTAAAATTTGCATGAGGATTTTACAACTTATCCCTATGCTCATTGGGTTTATTTAGTTTAGTAAGCCTCGAAACTAGGAGACCAATCTGAATAGATACTGGATTATGCCACTGAAAGGGGATAACCTGTATCCATGGTTAATATCCTTAAATATTTTAGATCTTGCTCTATGATATTTTCGGATTTAGATCAGTCAATGAGATAAACTCGACGTCCTAGATTATCTCAAAATTGCGTTCCGTTTATGACTCTTGTCTTAGTGATTAATTCAACTTGTGAATTTAGTTTAGTTTAAATTACTTTAAAATCAAAATTATATTCCAATTGTCTAGCTATTAATTTTAGGACCTATCGGTTATTGACACTTATCCTCGTGAGACTGATTTTTGTACTTCTTCGGTATAAATCGTGTGCTTGCGGTACATACCAAGTGTCTAACAAAATCCACCACAAGGAAATAGCTCTTAATAGTCTTTATGTGAAGAGTTATCCGAATAGTTACATAGAGGGTCACCCTCCTCTAGGGGTGGTGACATCCTTAGTGAAACATCTCTTCAAGAGGGCTTTGTGGTTGATAATGTTGATAGTGTTTCCTTGTGACCTCCAGTAAACAACAAACTTGAGACTCCGCTATCTTTATAGTGATTACTTATGTATCATCATGCTATGCTTTGAGGTTGAATGTGTCTAATTGGAAGAAGGACAAGATGGAACCTTCACTTTCATAAGGTCTCTTTTCCTACTCCTCTACAAGCATAGGCTTTCATCTATGATGTGCTTAATTCTCCAATGATAATGTTAACCTAGTATGCCTTGTCAGGTTGTTCCTCCCTTTGCTTGTAGGTGATCAAGACTGCTATTCATCTCAAGGACACTTTAGGACATCATCCTCCAATTTCTTGAGCCACATAATTGCGTAAATAACAACATAACTTCTTACTTTATCTAGGAGACCTATCCATCTTTCTAGACTCTTCTTTTATCAAAGATTTGTTAGGCCTCCCATGCAAAACCTCTTAATGAAGGAATGAATTAAGATGAATTTATGGACATATTCTACTTGCTATGAATCTCACATAAACATTGCAACATGATCTTCAAAGCTATCTCTTTCCTTTTGTCAGATTGTTAGTAATGTTATTCCTTTCCATATCATTTGTCTTTCCACAAATTGATTCCCCATTAATTCCTCGTTTCAGTTTGAGGATTGGAAGCATGTGAAGATCAATTAGAGTTTGACAATTGAACCGCAGAGCAAAAGAAGTTGCCAACATAATTGCATCACGCACAGCGCTTAAGAGTTTATCTAAGATTTCAATTGCATATTTCAAATTAGGCACTAATTTTATGCTTTATTAATTGAATTTATGCTGTGCAGGAGTATCTGGAAAATTATTGTAAGTTTCTTACATCTAATTGCATCAAAATCACGATTTGACGTATTTAGCCCAAATAAAATTTAAATGAAAAATCAATGAAAGTGAAGATAACAGTAGATCTGATTGTAATGACTTAAAAAAGTATGCGCAGGATTCACGTGCAAAAAGCCTCATAAGCAGCAATTTTTGTTGGATAAGAACGAACAGTAGATCTGATTGCAACAATTTTAAAATGTTTAATGTTCTGGGTAAATATATATAATTTGTAAAAAGTATTTAGAACAAGACAAAAAAAAAATTAAGCAACTTGCATTGGTAAATTCATAAAGTCCATTGGAGATTGGAGCATTTGAAGCTGCAGCTGAAATTGAAGATGAAGAGCCGGCCATTGGCAGACCACAAAGTACAAAGGAGAGGTCAAAAGACCAAACTTTACCGGGTTTTACCTCATCTGGCGCAGAGGAAGATGAAGAAATGGCGAAGGGGAAAGAGGGGTCCCCGTTCCTCCAACCATGGCGGCATGGCCTCTAGGGAGTAGCACACCAGAGAAAGCGACGTGGGTCAAAGAGCGTACAAGACGACAGAACAAGGGGCTGCCCAAGTCGGTGCGCTGTCGTTTTCAGAAATCTCCTGAGACACTGACCCCTGCTCCTGGCTGTTGTCCTCCCCCCTCTGCAAGAGCACCGAGCACCGAGACACTGCAGGTCCACAGTAGCCGACAAAAGACGGGAGCGAGCGAGGAGACTCTCCTTCCCCCTTCTCTTTCATATTCTCTTTCCTTATCTAGAGATGCTCTTCGCCACGAAAACAACCGCAGCATCTCCCGCAAAATCGCGCCTTTTTTAGCCATCGATGGTACTTGACGACACGATTTCGACCGCGGCGGCGGCGGATGTCAGCGCGCCGGGTGCTGCAAACGAGGGGAGGAAGAAGAGGAGGAGAAGGAAGCGGAAGGGGAAAGGGAGGCGGAGGACGACCACGGCCGAGGAGATACTCGCCTCCGTTTACGTCCGCCGCTGGGCGTTCCCGGATTCCCCTGCCCGTGACGGCAACGACGATGTGCCTGCCGGTGTCGGAGAGCGGGTGGTCTGCGAGTTCCACTCGCACTCGACATGCAGCGACGGGTTCTTGACCCCGACGGCGCTGGTGGAAAGGGCGCACGCGAAAGGGGTGAGTTTGACTTGACTCTTGGCTGTTTTAGTTTGGTTTTAGTGGAACATGCCCGTAAGGTGTTTGCTCCGAGTCCTTGTCATTTGGGATGCTCCCTTTATATCCTTGCTCAGTTCTACGAACGATTTGAGATTGACATGACCTTCTTGGCTTCTGGGAAACTCAATTTGGTTATTTACTTTGGTTGACATTGCTTCTGTTTTCAGACACGAACGGGATCTCTGCGTTTTTTTCCCTGAAAAGGTCTCCCTTTTCACTTTAGTCTGCACTTATTTCGCATGCAAATCTCATCAATGCTTTCTTTCCAGATTCATTCAGACTTTTGTACTACTTTAACCTCCTTTGTTTGATCTGTTCAAGTGCTAATATGCGATTTTCCTTTCTTTATTGCTAATGCATTGCTCAATATGATGCATCAAACACATTTGCTCCAATTCAACTACGGTGGATTGTTGGAGCTTGTGTAAATTTACTTTTCCTTTTTCTTTGCAAGAGGACGATTTTAGCAGATCGTGTGTCTTGCTTCAGGGCGACCGCGTTTAATTCGCTTGTTTGCTAGTGACTTTCAAATATCTATTGTGTTGATTCAATTTGATTCTGATTCCCTCTCTCTCTCTCTCTCTCTCTCGCTTGACGCTCGCTCTCCACTTTTGAGTGAATCTGCCGACGAGAAAGACATTAATAGCTCGCAGTCAGTTTAAAGTTCGCTTTAAGCATCGATTTGCTTCTAGTTCTTGGAGATGAAAATCTTAATTATAAAGTTGTTCACTCAACTTTTTCGACTTCACTGGCATCCATCCTCTGCTCAGTGTTTACTTTCTTTGAACTTTAAGTTCCTGCTGTTAAATCGAGGTGCCCTTAATCTGGGATGTCGAGCCAGAAGAATAGCAGAGCTGCGATGGTTTTGTAGCTTGTGCTAGTCCTCGAATAACAACGCCAGCAGCAACGAACAGAGTCCCCTCAGATTCGTCGGTATAATATATTTGAAAGCCCAAGTAAAAGAATTCTAAACGCCTGCTGTGAACAGCTAGCTATACATAATTTGATTGTTTCTGACAACTCACCAAGAAAGTTTTAATGATTATATTTCCTAGACGCCTTGTTGAATGTGCAGTTGTTTCTTGATTATTCAACAATGAAACCTCTAATCAGTTTTGTGTCCAGGGCAGGTGAAGGTACTTGCTTTGACAGACCATGACACAATGGCTGGCATCGCCGAGGCCGTGGAAGTTGCTAATACGTTCGGAATAAGGATCATTCCAGGAGTTGAGATCAGTGCAGTATATTCTCCTAGGTAATTCTTTTCTATGCAGAAGCTATGTAATGCGATACTTGTCAGTTTCCACCTTGCAGTTTTGCTTGAACTAACTTGCTATCTTGCATCGCCTAAAATCCAATACATGCACTAAACATGTGAAGGGAAGCATCTGATGAGACTGAGGAACCTGTTCATATCCTAGCATATTATGGTATGTGTGGCCCTTGGCAGTTTGAAGAGCTAGACAAGCTACTTGGCAGCATTAGAGATGGTCGCTATCTTCGCACTCAAGAGATGCTATCGAAGCTAAGTAAACTCAAGATGCCTCTTGAGTGGGATCACGTTGCTAGGATTGCAGGCAACGGTGTGGCTCCTGGAAGAGTTCATGTTGCTCGCGCGATGGTTGAATCTGGCTATGTGGATACTCTGAAGCAAGCTTTTAGCAGATATTTGTATGACGGTGGTCCGGCTTATGCCAAGTAATTAAACTGCTTCCTTTTTATTTTAACTGCAGACTGAATTTATCTCATTAATCAATATGGTGTTGTTGGTTAATTGTTTGTCTGGTTAGGGGGAGTGAGCCATTTGCAGAGGATGTTGTTCAATTGATTTGTCGCACTGGAGGTGTAGCGACTTTGGCTCATCCATGGGCATTGAAGAATCCTGTAGCTGTTATCAGGAGATTGAAGGCTTCTGGTCTTCATGCGATTGAGGTTTATAGAAGTGACGGGATGTTGTCTGGTACGCTGCTTATACCTCTTCTGTTCCATTTCATGATTGGTTGAAAGGATATGATCAATTATATAAAACAAAAACGCTCATCTGCATGACAGGGTTTGGCGACTTGGCTGAAAGATACGAGCTTGTGAAAATTGGAGGATCAGACTATCATGGAAGAAGCGGACAGGACGAATCCGACTTGGGGAGTGTTCCCCTTCCGGTCGTTGCTGTTTATGAATTTTTGAAGCTAGCTCAACCTATTTGGCGCGTTGCTGTGCAAGAAATGCTGTCAGCGTTTGCTGAAGCGCCCTCTGATGTCAATCTACAGAAAATTTCAAGGTTTGGGAAGGTGAACATGGAGAGTTCTGGGTTGAGTTATGGAAAGGAGCATGTTCTTGACCTGTGTTTATTATATTCTTGTCTGAATAGGGAAGAAAAAGCGGAGGACCCTGAGTTAGAGGCCGTCAGATTAAAACTTTTTGATGATCTTCTTTGTGATAGAAAAAAATGCATCTAGTACGTAGCAGATGATTCAATTCCTTGTTAGAAATTTAATCTTTCTTGTTTCTGGGACAAAACAACCGAATCACATTTGATGCATGTGATCGATGCGAGAAAATCCTGGAAATAACAATTCTCAGACTTTTCCATCAAATTTCATGTGCTTGTTCTTCGTCATGTTTCTTGTAGAGTGAAGAGACATGACGGATTAGATTCACTAAACTTGGGTGCGGTGCTTTATTTGAGAAAAAAAGGACAAAAAAATCTCTATCTTTCTTCGTGTATTTCCCTCCATATGAATATTATTCCATAGAGCTTCAACTGAAACGTAATGAACTATAAAAAGCAATTTTCACGCAGTATATAAAGAGAAGAACATATCTTGAACGTAAATCCGACTTTGTTCCTGTACTAGTAGTATCTATCTACAGTAAGCGCATGCACATCCCCTAGCTTTCTCCACCATAAGATTGTGATATCAAGTACAGCTCCATTGTAGAACTGAAAATCATTGCTGGCGCAGCAGAAATGACGGAATTAAGATGCATACCATAACGCCTGAATCGATGATGATGAGGGCATCATTCATGCTCGATTCAGTTTTGTTCCCTAGCTTGCTGCTTCTTGAGCTTGGCGCTAGCTTCAGCAAGGGCCTTGATCACCTCCTCATCTCCAGGATTGGCCTGGATCAGCGCTTGATAGTCCTTTTCTGATGCCTCCCACCTTTCTAACTGTCGAGATGATTGATGAGATGTCAATCAATTTGTCCTTCCACCCCAAACGACGCAAGCTGAGTAGTAGACTACTGACCTTGGCGTTGCAATCGGCACGCCGGAGACGAGCCTTGCCGTAGGAGGGGCGGACGACGAGGGCGGCGCTGCAGTCCTCCACAGCTTTGTCATACTGTCCGAGCTTGGCACGACAAGCGGCTCGGTTGCAGAGGAGGATGGCATTGTGCGGGTCCTGATTCAGGCCATCTCCATAGGCAATGAAGGCCTCCGAGAACTTGGAGGCCCTGAAGAGGTCGTTGCCCCGGGAGCGAGCTGCTGCCACCGTTCGCGTCCGCCGCGCCACTGCGCTCGTCTCTCGGCTGGTTGGGTCGAGCTGAGTTGCCTTCTGAGCCGCCGCAACCGCTTCCTCAAACCTGGAACCAGAGGGCAAAGTTAATCGAAATCTCCAAAAGTTGGTGGGAAGCTCTCGAGAATCCGCATCGCTGTCTGCTGACCTTCCTGCGGCCATGTCGACCTGTGCTCTTATCATGAGGAAGTGGGAGCTGCCTTTTGCACCAAAAAACTTGGTAAATTCGTCGTCGTCAAGCTTGGGTGCAGCACTCAACATGGAATCAGCCTCGTCATATCTCTGGAGCTTCAAGAGAGCCTCTGCTTGCATGGCGAAGACCTTGAGGGAAAGATGAATGATTGGATGATTATTAATTACCCAGTTATTATTACCCAAAAATACAGTGGCTATGGCGTGAAACCTGAGGCGAAGAATCGGCACCAGAGGAAGCAGCAGATTGTGATTCCTTGAGCAGCGTGAGGTAATCCTTCAATTTACGTGCTTCGTTTGATTTGGAAATGTGGGACTGCAGAGCCTGCGCTTTTGAAATGTCAACGGGGCTGGCCTCGTTTCTTGATAGCTTGAAATGATGAATTGCCTTGTCAGCTTCTCCCAATCTAGTAATTTATCACATTCCCAATTTTCAGAAAAAAAAAAATCTATCAATAAACACGCATTAGTGCATTAATTTCGTCATTTGATTCATTATTACCTGAGATAAAGAGAAGCCAGGCGATGATGCGCTCTGTAATAAGCCGGATCAATCCTAAGCGCCTCCTTGCACTCTCCGACAGCCTCGACAAGCCGTCCGATGCCGGCGAGCGCCGCCGCCTTATTGCTGTAGTACGACGCCTTGCCTGGATCCATCGCAATTGCCCGCTGGTACAACGCCACCGCCTCTTCGAATCTCCCCGCCTTGTACTCCGCGTTCCCCATCTCCTTCAGCTCGTCCGGCTCCGCCCGCTTCGAGAGCTCCCGGGACATCCCCGCCTCCGCCTCCGGCGCCACCCCCGTAGTAATCTCCTTCGCCGCGGTCCCCACCACGAGTCCGATCCGGCGGTCCCCTCTCGTCCTGGCCTGTGTTTCCTTCCTCGTCTCCTCCGCCGTCTTCGGAAGGTAATCGAGCGCGTTCCTACTCGGCGGGTTCTTCAAGCCGGCGTTTCCTCGGAGGTTGCCGAGGTTGCCGTACACCATCACATTGCCCGACGAAACGCGCGTGAGGTTGCCGCCCCCACCTGCTCGCTGACGGTCGTACAGCATCGCATCGAGCTCCGCCATTATTCCCTTCCCAGACACCACCCTCGCCGGCGCCGGCGCCGGCGGAAGCGCCTTCGCAACCTCCGGCGCCTTCCGCACCATCGCCCCCGCGTGCGCGCCGGCGGCCGGGAACCGGAGCTTCATGGCAGGAAGCTCCGGCGCGGGCACGGGCACGATGGCGGTGTCGTCGGAGCCCCTGGGCCGCCGCGGTGCGTCTGCATCATCCGCCGCCTGCTTCGCTGTCGGGGCCAGGGCCTCGGTGAGCACATGTGGAATGGAGCTGGTGGACCGCACCCGGCGGCGGCGGAAGAGGCCGCAGCCGGTCATGCGGGGGGAATCGTCCATGTCGATCCGGTCCATCGTGGATCGGCGTCGGCGACGGAGGACGACGCCGGGGTGCGGGCATGAGAAGGGCGGTGGTGGCATTAATTAAAAGGAGAGGGTGGAAGAGACGGTAGGATTAAAAATTATGGAGTCTCTGCTGGTCAAAATGATGATGTTGAATTGTGAGAAAGAAAGGGAGATTACAAGTCAAATGTAATTTGTTTGTTGAATAAACAGATTGTGGAGAAAAATGGGAAGAGGCAGACGATGCAATAGCTCTATTATTGGGGCTGTTCCAGTTAATTTGGAGCTTAATTTAATGCGTTCATTTTGAGTTTTGATCATGTCCGCCTACAAACCTGCACGTAGTTGGTGTGTGCTCTCCACGACCTCACAAATTCTTTTGACTTCACTAATATTTTGATTGTCGATTGGTCAAACAAAATAGTATATTAAGTATGTAATGAATTTATGATGCTTCATCTAATATGAGGGCTTGGGAGTGCAAGCAATAGGAAGCGAACATTTGTACATTAGTGTCAAGTTCAAGAGTAAAATGGGTGAGTCTACATCTTGCTAAGAGAGGGCATCACCATCTCAAGTTTCTACAAGGACGGTAGTTGATCGAGCAACACATAATATGATAATTATGTTGGGAATGAGCATTATATAATACAATGAAGAATAAAATTTCATTATCTAAAAGGATAAAGGGAGAAGCCAATTGATGATAGATTTATCAACAATTAGTATGACACATTATCTAGTGATTAGTCTAGGCATACTCTAATAGATTCAAAGAGTGAAGATGATAGATTTATCAACAATTAGTATGACACATAAATTCTTTAAGGCAAGGCATACACAACAGCTAGTATCTGCACTCCCCAATCTAATGACAAGTTGAATACATTAAAGGCTCAAGGGAGTGGCACTCTAAAAGTACCAAGGCAACAAAATTTTAGCATTCATGTGATGTTGAACCTAAAAGGATAGGGCATTTTCACTGCGTCCAACCCTATGATTAAGCGAATCCATACCAGTATGCCCAACTTTATGGAATGCACAAAGAAACAGTACAAAGGATTATCGCATACTTGCAAAGTAGAAGGCTTCAAAGGGTCATGCCAAGTGATATGTTGTTTGTGGAAAGCAAGCATTTATATTCATTGGAAAGCGACATGGGACTTGTTAATTGATGTAACTACAAGTGCATGATTTTATTGCAGTAATAAGAAAGTATCAATTTCATAGAGACTAAGTCATCAAGTACCAACCAGTTAGTACTCTTACAATCTAGGCAAATTAGAATTTAAGTGGTGGTTGAAAAATCTTTAGAATTCACACTAAAGAAGGTTTATGCAAATGAGCCATAGATCATAATAAAATCAGGATGGTGAAATTCAGAACTTCAGATTTTAGCTCATTGAATCTCTGTGATTACACTAAACAACTCACTTTGAAATAAGACTTAGTCTAGATAAAGGAAATTTAAACTAGGGTATAAATTATCCTATCTCGAGTGTCTAGGTATCTAACTAAGTTAATCTCCTACTCTTGTGGCTTATCAACTCACCTAGACCCTTTGAGTTCTATGATAAATTATTTATTCTCTCGAATAAGTTAGAACTACTCTCATGTTTCAACCTACAAATTAGATTAAAGGCGATCCAATAATATCATTCACCTCTTAGTCCTTGTCACATCATCTAATGCATGTAATAAATTAGCCAAGCTAATAACAAGCAATTAATGTCACACCCCGCAAGGGACCCGCCGAGGGGCGATCATTTGTAGCATGGCAATTCACCTGTTATCTCTACACACTGCATAATAAAAAACTTCTTTATCTTCACAACCACAAATACAATCATAATCTACACAACCTCAAAACTAATGACAAGAACAGAAGTTTGATTATCTAATAAGATAAGTCGGCTATAAAGTTTATGAGGCAATATCAACACCAAAACAGCCCAATGATGAGTGTCAAAATAGAACATTGATCTACATACACCACAATATGACATCAAAATATTACACCATCTAAGTGGTACAACATTTAAACACATCCATACATGTAATTGTTTGCATAGATAACAAAACTTTCTTTCTTTCCAAGGACCCTCTAGTGCTATCTAGTCAACTCTACTTGCCTCAAGCTCAAGACCTGAACCTAGAGGAGAAGACAATAGGAGTTAGCACAAATGCTAAGTAGGAAATTGAGAAAGATGATGCATGTATCAACAAGGCCAAGTATAACAAATAACTCTTTTTACCAATACAACTAATATGAAACCATACAAAGACAACAATATACAAGTCATGCAAATCAATGAGCTATGACCACAAACACTCATTATGAGCCACACTCTGGGTAGAGTGTTTCCATTGTCAGCTCACACAGTGGAACAATTGTCCACAGACAGCCCGGTGGTCTTGCGTCCAACACTTGGCAACTCCAGCATTGCTCGAGGCAACCTGGTAGTAACCCCTAGGCTAGCACAACTATAGTCCATTATGGTAAGCCGGCTACTATAGTCCCAACAGTGGTTCACTGGTCCCAACCCGACTAGCCCAAAGGTCAACAACAACACGACATACCTCCATATAAAGCATTTGTCAATTCTATTATTTTATAATTAAAGTAACAAAAGTATACAATGTGCCTATGCATCAAACTGACAACTACAAGCATTAACAAGTTTTTATTTCTTACTAATGCACTACTAAACACATTATTATAAGTCACACGTATGCTAATAAATTACATGCAAGGAATGCCAATGAAACATGAACACAAGACAATGGATAGAACAATATAGATATCATGGTTTCATTGATCATAGCAATATATATCCATGTTACCACGATTTCAAAGAGAAAGGAGAAGATTCCTACCTCAAGTACTATATATATATATATATATATATATATATATATATATATATATATATATATATATATATATATATATATATATTCTGCCCTTTAAGAGAGCCCACAAGTACCTCAATCCTTCAATTTGGTGTTCCTTGATTGGCTCCAATATTCCCTTGGAAACATGAACAATAGTTACAATCCCATTAATGGTTTGTGTACTTTTCCTACACTAGCATACATACACACTAATGATCTTTTCTTCCCTTAATTGCCATATAGTTCTACATCCACATAAAATTCTACAGATTATAACAAATAAGAATAAATTACTACCATAAATAATTTCAGCCCAGATAACACCTTGCTCCTACATTGGATCATAAGGTAACCATAGAGTGGTTATGCACTAGTTTGACAGTTTGCAATAATTCCCGAAAGCTTACTAAACAGTAGATGTCAACCCACAAAAAACCCTAACATCTAAAAGATTGCAAGGATGAAAATAAAAAGAAACCAAGAGGAAATAGAAATAGTTAAAGGAGTGGAATCATAGAAGGGGTTGCGGAAGAAGATAAAGCATGCTCTCTCTTAACACATGAACTAGCCCTAACTTACCAGCAAAGGAGAAGAAAGCTAGGGGAGAAGCTTGCAACTACTCACTAGGAGAGTTTAGTCGATGCCGAACAGCCCCAAGGAAGAAATTACCAGCTCCTCCAAGCTAAGATTCAAGTGGGAAGGGGAAAGATGGAAGCAAGTGGTGAAAAGCTCCTCCTGCTAGGGTTCCTATGAGAGGAGCAACGGGAAAGAGGGGAAAAGAAAAGTTTCTGTGGATTCCTATTTAATTTGGGAAATAAGCAATTTAGTCCATAAGTTCTCAAATTTTACAAATAAGTCATTGTAAATTTTACTCATGCCCCTATTTACCAACTCAGGTTTACAACATTTTCTCCTCTCCCAAAAAAATTTGGTCCTCAAAATTCACTTACCAAGTTTAAACAAGTGAGGGTAGTTGGCTTTAACATCCTCTTCTCATTCCCATGTAGCTTCACTATTCAGACGATTCTGCCACCCTACCCTAACCAAACTGATGACCTTTCTTCGCAGCTGATGGTCCTTCCTCTCCAATATCTGTATAGGATGCTCCATAATAGTCATATCAGCCAGAACTGGAACAGTTAGCTCCTCTAACACATGAGTTGGGCCATAAACATATTTTCTCAACATTGAATCATGAAAAACATTATGCACCCTAGCTAAAATTGTGGCAGAGCCAACTAATATGCAACTGGACCTACTCTATCCAAAATTTTAAAAGGACCACTAAATCTAGGAGCTAAGTTTCCTTTGATTTGGAATCTCATAACGCCCTTCATAGGAGAAATCTTTAAAAACACATGGTCACCAACTACAAATTCTAATTCTCTTCTCCTCTAGTTAGCGTAACTCTTTTACCTACTCTGAGCAGTGAGCAATCTTTGTCTAATCTTATAAACAATCTCTGCATCTTCCTGTACTGACTGGGGGTCCCAAAATATGTTTCTCGCTAGGTTCATCCCATAACACTGGTGACTTGCATTTTCTGTCATATAATGCCTCAAAAGGAGCCATGTGGATTGTAGAATGATAACTATTATTGTAAGCAAATTCTACCAAGTGCAAGTGTGTCTCTCAACTACCACCAAAATCCAAAATACAAGCTCTAAGTAGGTCCTCCAAGGTCTGTATTGTCCTTTTTGATTGACCATCAGTTTGGGAGTGAAAAGCTATACTAAAATGTCGCTAAGTGCCAAGTGCCTTCTAGAGACCTCCCCAAAATTGTGATATGAACCTGGATCCCTGATTTGAAATGATACTAATAGGAACACCATGCAATCTAATAATCTCTCTACAATAAAGATTTTTCTATTTATCCAAAGAATCTGTCTTTCTCACAAGTAGAAAATGGGCTACATTTGTCAATCTATCTACAATCACCCAGATTGAATCATGCCTTCTAAGAGATCGTGGAAGCTGATGGCTCTAAATTTTATAGTGTTTTTTCATACTTATTTAGTAGTCTTTTGAACCATAATCTCACTCTCTTGCATTGTTTTTATACCTTTTTACCAAATATTTCGAAATCTACACAATCTTTGGTTTCTGATCAATTTCAGGCAAAAAGGTATCATTATCACTGGTTTTTGAGCAATCCCAATGCATGAATGAGTTCTAGACATCAAGAGGAGTTTACACAACAAATTTCAAGTCAAAAAGAATCTTCTAGCAAAAATACGGCAGTGCCGTATTTTTGGGACAAAACCACATGGTACCGTATTTTCCAGCAATTTCAACCAGAGAATTTCGGCACGAATACGGTGCTGCCGTATGAAACTACACAGTGTCATACTTTCCAGCAATTTCAACTAGAGAATTTCGGTCCGAATACGGTGCTGCCATATGAAACTATACAGTGTCGTATTTTCTAGCAATTTCAACCAGAGAGTTTCGGCACAGATACGACACTGCTGTATGAAGGTACATGGTACCGTATTCTGTGACAAAGTTAAACAGAAAGTCTTAGCAAGAATACGACACTGCCGTATATTTGAGAGAAATTGTCACAGCACCGTATTTTCTGCCCAGATCTTACAGAAGCATAATACGGCACTACCATAATCCTGATACGGTACCGTATTTTGAAACCCAGATTACTGAATTTTCCGCCGCAGAATTAAAAACACGATTTCTCGGAACTTAGGGCACCAATTGTAGTTCCGGAAAAAGGGGAAGACTCAGGATAAGTAGGCGGAGATTTACGAAGCGAGAGGAACAATTTTGATCCACAGCTTAGAGAGAATTTTAAGAAATCGCCACTGCCCTAGGGTTCATCGCCGTTCACTGCACAGACCATCTCCGGCCATGATTTTTGAAAGGAAGCTTCGCCTGAGGAAGAAGAACACGCCACATAAGTTCCAGAGTGAAAGGAGACTGATTGAAGGAGAAATCATAAAAAACACACTCACGACACTGTTCATCGCGACTGTGAAAGCAATTTCGGGTTACATTTCTGTTGCAACCCTGTTCTGTAATTCTTATTCCTTCTTTACTGTCTCTAATCATTCAAAAACTATGTTTTGCTGTGAATCCTCCGTCATGCTAGCTTAACTTCCTCTTGGGACATGGGGGTGTAATTCTCTTGATATTTCAATGATTAGATAATTTTTCTACATCAATATATCTTTGCTATGGTTATTTTGCTTAAGCAATTCATGCCTTTAATCATTTTTAGTATCATACATTAACATGTTTTGGAGTTTTATGCTATGGACTGAGAAGATGATATCATAGAACTTGGAACCCTAGAATTTATAATAAGAACTCATCGCAAGAGATTGGTTGTGTTCTTATCTTTAGGTTTTAGAAGTTAATTTCTTGTTGATGATATGACCTGAAAATTATTATTGTTTCAGACATGAAAACATGCTAGAGATAGATGTTGGATTGTTGGAAAACCTTAAGCAAAACCTGTGAAACTAAGGTGCGAGAGTGCTTAGTTTCGCTTGAGATCTTGGTATTGAGATGGAATGCATGAGAGTAATTCTCAATCTCTTTAACCAAAATTCACTTATACTTAGCATCGAATTAATCTTGCACGAGAGTGAGGATTGTTCTTTGTAAATTAATTGCACGAGAGTGAGTTAGTTTGTTTATCATGTGAATTATATCTTAACCATGACAAAAATAAATTGATGAATCTTTAATCATGTCTAGTCATAAATATCAAGATGAATGAACCCCTAGTCCCGATTCTCTCATTCTGATTTTCTCCAATACTCACTCGATTGCTATTTTCACGATTCTCGATTCGCTTAGCTAGTGAAAACTCAATTAGTCAGTACTTAACAACAAGGTCTCTGTGGTTCGATATCTTAAATATTACTTCGAGTATCCGTGCACTTGCGGAGTACAACAAGTTTTTGGCGTCGTTGCCGGGGACCTTGGTTTTGTTGATATTAATATAATTGTTAGTATTGCTAGACTAAGTTTTTTTTGTTTTTACTATTTTTCTGTGATAGATTCTGATTTTCTTTTAAGCTCTGCAATCTCTGAACTTTTCTGACTTTCTACTTGTTTATGCACAGAAATCTTAGGTCAGGACCATTAGTTCCTTTTGATCCTAAAATTAATAGAATTCTTAGATTGCGCAGGAAGTTGAAATTTGCAGAAGGGAGAGAAGAAGAATCCATCATGGCTGAGAGGAGAACGCTTAGAGACTATGCAGCCCTGAGTACACAGGGAATTCGTTCCAGCATTACCAGGCCTGCTATAAATGCAAACAACTTTGAGATTAAACCAGCGTTCTTGTCAATGATCCAATAGAATCAATTTGGAGGATCTCCTTTGGAAGATCCAAACCAACACTTATCCCATTTCCTTGAATTTTGTGACACCATAAAAATCAATGGTGTATCTGATGATGCTCTTAGACTAAGACTATTTCCTTTTTCTCTCAGGGACAGAGCAAAAGCTTGGCTTCATTCACATCCAACTAGGACATTCACTACTTGGGAGCGGCTGATGGAGGCAGTAGCCCTGCTCTGAGGAGATCTGGTCGAATCCGTAGGGTACCCAATCGATATGGGTTTCCTTAGGGTTCCATTTCTTGCATGGCATTTAGGGTAGTTTGCTTTTCAATAAAACATGCATCATGTAGACATTTATGGCAAGTCCACTTATAGTAGGTAGTGCATTGTAATTCATGAACTTATGTATTCTTGCATCATAAGTAGTGCATATAGGCATTAGGATCATTTTGGCAGGTCAACCAGGAAAGGAGCAGTTCAAGTTCCAGCTCAAGGTCACTCAAGCTCCACTCATCAAGTTCAGCTCCAGAAAAAGAAAGAAGACTTCAAAGTCCAAGTTCACTTCAAGCCATGACATGACTCACTTGCCATCCTTGTTGGGCGCATATTCAAGAGATCAAATCAGCCACCTCATCATGACATGCGCCAACCTCTACTCCAATCAAGAAATGCATTCAATTCCCTCATCCATCAAGATCCACAATCAAAGGGAATATCCATCAAGATCCACAATCAAAGGAGAGCAATTATGAAGGCATTTATGTTGAGTTGCCATCTCTTGTTGCCGCTCAAGCTCTCATGGAAAGGATTCGAAATTTGAAATCCTTATCCATGCGCCAACAAGCATTATGAAGACCCTCTCATCGCCCATTTAATGAAATGCCAAGAGAAGATCATCCATAGAAGGAAGCTCTTAAAGAGGATTTGCGCCCACCTCCTCATGAGGATTTTGAATTTCGAATTCCAACCATTTTTGTAGAAGGCGCAAGGAAGATAATTACTATCCTGCCCTAGCTTCAGCTCACCTATAAAAGCATGTCCATCCCCTTGTATTTTCGATTACCTCTTGATGAAATATATTGTCTATTAGTTGCCTAGGTTAAATACTTGTGTTAGTGATTGAAGTTCTTTAGCCGAGTTCTCCTCTTCCTCCTAGCTTTTCCACCGAGGCTCTAAGAAGTTCTTCCCTTGCTTGTGTGCGCCATCTCAAGAAGGACTTCCCTCACTTTCGGTTTGGAGCAAGAAGAAGATCCCCACTTGGCCTCAAGGAGCTTCCACCCCAATCGGCTAAGTTCCTTCCTCAACCTTTGCTTTAGATTTTAGAACTCTTCTCTACACTAAACCTTGTTTATTTACTTTGTAGCTTGCGCTTGGAGTGGGTAAAGAAGGGGCGCCTTCCCCTTCCTTCTCTTTCTCCCCCTCCTTCTCTTTAGTTGTTAGGATTAGCAAGGGAACTTGTGAGGCTTAACCTCACCCCTTGATCTGTTTTTGTATTAAAATCCGTGACCTGTACGGATCATCTGTGTTTGCTTGTAAGCTCCACCCTACACCTTCCATCAGAGTTGGACCGGTGAAGATCGGGAAGCACAGCCCTTCAATTCTCAAGGGCTGCACTGTAAGCTTATCTTCCAGCATTTACAGCTTTCTAGTGTAGTTTTGAATTCCTGTCTTTAGTGTAACTCGGGTTTTTTTCCTATATTTAAAATACAAAAAAAATTAGTTTCTTAATCTCGTTAGTATAATTGCGGTTTTCTCTTATTATTAAACTAGCTATAAAATCAGTTTTCAAAACTCGTTGTTTGAATGCTTTAGAACCCCCCCGTCCTACATCAGCTTGGTATCAGAGCTTAGGCTCTTAGTTTAGATTTTTAAGCCTCAAAAACTTATTTTCTACCTCTAAGCGATCTTTGGAATACACTCTATTTTTCAAAATCTATATTTTTCAAAGCACCCATGCAAACTTGGTCCAAAACCCAACAACAGGAGCAAGATCCCACCATGGATCGCACTGCTACTGATGAAAGGTTTGAGTTTTTAACTGAGCAAATAGGGAACCTTACCCGAAGCCTTAACCAAATTACTACTGAATTTCATGATTTTAGGGAGAGGTCTTCTCATCATGCTAGTCAGCCACCTAGCCCTCGTCATGTAGAAAACCAACAACCACCTGCGTGGAACGGGCATCAAACCCCAAACCGTGCAGGCACCCAACCTATGTGGAATGGATACCCTAATCCAAACCATGAAGGAACCCATCCCCAACCAACATGGAATGGATACCCCAATCCAAACCATGCGGGAAACCACCAACCCAATATGTGGAATGGACCCCCTGTTCAAACTCCACCTCAACCCAGATTCAGAGAGGATGATGTGCACCGCGCCATCAAACTCAACCCTCCAACCTTCAATGGCTCTCTAGAACCCCGAGACTTCTTGGATTGGACAACCAAACTCGAACAATATTTCGAGTGGAGCATGATCCCTGAGCACAGCAAGGTCCGACTTGCAAAGTGCCTTCTTGAGGGAAATGCTAGGTTGTATTGGACCAATGTAGAGAACAACCAACAAAGACTCAACCTACCTCCCATAGACACCTGGCTAGAAATGCGTCAACAACTTAAACTGAAATATGTCCCCTCATATTTTCAGAGTAAGTTATTTGACCAAGCCTCTAGCCTTACCCAAGGAGCCATGACCGTTGACCAATATACTGCTAGCTTTGAGGAATTCCTCCTTAGGGGAAACCCTGGAGAAAACCCTCTATTCACCCTTAGCAGGTATAAAAATGGTCTCCGATCTGAAATCAGAAAGGGCCTTACCTATTACCAGATAGACTCCATAGAGGTTGCCCATCTTAGAGCCAAAGAAATTGAGCAAGAACTTAAGGTTGCCTTTAGGAGAGAGTTTAGTGCCTCTAGACCAAGTCCTAGGCCAACCCAACCTCAAAGCTCTAGCACTCCTAAACCCCAATCCTCTAGTTATCCAGAACCATCTAGGGTCAAATGCCATGGTTGTCAAAAGTATGGACACTACATGAAAGACTGTCCTAAACGAGTCTTATACTTAGGAGAAGAAACCCAAACCCCTAGACTAGAAGATATTAATGACCCAGACTCTGGCTGCCAAGTACTAGAAGACACTGAATATGACAGTAGTGAGGAACCTGCCCAAAACACCTTAGGAGTTGTTAGGTGTACCCTGATCAAACCCTCACCCACGGATGATTGGCGAAGAACTAGTATCTTCCATACATACACGAAATGCAATGGAAACATGTGCAAAGTAGTGATAGATGGGGGTAGTAGTCTCAACGCTGTCTCCCACTCTGCAGTCACCAAGTTTAAGCTTAAGATAGAAGCTCACCCAACCCCTTATAACATCTCTTGGGTCAACCAGTCTAGTGTGCCTGTAACCCATAGGAGTCTAGTGCCCTTGCAGTTTGGTACCTATGAAGGACAAATTTGGTGTGACGTCATCACTATGGATGTCGCTCAAGTCCTTCTAGGCAGACCATGGCTATATGACATGGATGTGGTCCACTACGGTCGGACTAACACCTATGTCTTTAGTCATTCAGGTCAAAAGATCAAACTGAAACCATCCATGCCAAGAGAACTTAAGGCCTCAACCAATAAGGGAAAAATAGAAGAAACCAAGCAACCAACCCTTCAACTCATGAGACCTAAAGACTATAGGCCCGATCAACCTTTATTTACCTTAGTCCTCAAGGAAGTTAACCAAGAAGAAGAAAGTAAGCCACCCCCTGAAGTAGAAGCCCTCTTAGAACATTATAGTGAGCTTACTCCTGAAGAGTTACCCACAGGACTCCCACCCCTTAGGGACATCCAACATGCTATAGACCTTGTCCCAGGTTCAACCTTACCCAATCTACCCCACTATAGGATGAACCCCACCGAGCACCAAGAACTTAAGAGGCAAATAGAAGACCTATTAGAGAAAGGGCACATCAGAGAAAGCCTTAGCCCATGCGCCGTGCCTGCTCTCCTCACCCCTAAAAAGGATGGCAGTTGGCGCATGTGTATAGACTATAGAGCCATAAACAAAATCACAGTCAAGTATAGGTTTCCTATCCCTAGACTTGATGACATGTTAGACATGTTAGTAGGCTCTAAGTGGTTTAGCAAGTTGGACTTAAGAAGTGGATACCACCAGGTCAGGATAAGGCTAGGTGATGAATGGAAGACAGCCTTCAAGACCAAGGATGGTCTCTATGAATGGTTAGTCATGCCTTTTGGCTTGACTAATGCCCCCTCCACATTCATGAGACTCATGACTCAAGTCTTGAAGCCTTTCATTGGAAAATTCCTGGTAGTCTACTTTGATGATATCCTCATCTATAGTAAGACTAAAGAGGAGCACCTAGAGCACCTTAGGAAGACCCTTGACCTTCTTAAGGAAGAACAACTTTACATCAACCTCAAGAAGTGTTCCTTTTTGTCCCATAGTGTGATCTTCTTAGGGTTCATAGTGTCTGAGGAAGGTCTTCAAGCTGACCCATCCAAGATCCAAGCCATCATAGACTGGCCCGAACCTAAGACCATCACTGAAGTCAGAAGCTTCCATGGTCTAGCCACCTTTTATAGGAGATTCATAAGAAATTTCAGCTCTATAGTGGCACCTATCACCAGTTGCCTGAAACAAGGTGAATTCTCCTGGACAAAGTCTGCTAGCAAAGCCTTCCAAGAGCTTAAGGATAAGATGACCACTGCCCCGGTCCTTAGGCTTCCTGACTTCAATAAAGTCTTTGAGGTAGATTGTGACGCCTCTGGAGTTGGCATAGGGGGAACCCTAAGCCAAGAAGGCCATCCCATAGCCTTCTTCAGTGAAAAACTCAACGAGGCAAAGCAAAAATACTCTACCTATGACAAAGAGTTTTATGCTGTAGTTCAGGCCCTAAGGTATTGGAGACATTACCTCATCCATAGGGAGTTTACCCTTAACAGTGACCACCAGGCCCTCTCCTACCTAAGTGCTCAGAAAAAGCTAAACTCAAGGCATGCTAAGTGGGTCGAGTACTTGCAACAATATACTTTTGTGCTTAGACATAAATCAGGATCTGAGAATAAAGTAGCAGATGCCCTTAGTAGAGTAACTTTACTTTTGAATAAAATGCATGTTGAAGTTACTTGCTTTGAATCCATGAAAAATGCTTATTTTGAATGTCCTGATTTTTCTACCTTATATGCTGACCTTAGTCAAGACCCTTTAAGTCACCCCCTCTACACCCTTAGGGATGGGTATCTCTTTCTTGGACCAACCCTTTGTGTGCCGAAGACTTCCATCCGAGAATTCCTTGTTTGGGAATTGCACGGAGGCGGGTCTGCCGGGCACCACGGTCGAGATAAGACCCAAGCCCTTGTAAAGGAACGGTTCTACTGGCCGAACCTTTACCAAGATGTAGCCAAGGTTGTGAAACATTGTAGGACTTGTCAGCTCACCAAAGTCCACAAGCATAGTCCCGGCCTGTACACCCCCTTACCTATTCCCCATGCCCCTTGGCAAGACCTTAGTATGGATTTCATTCTAGGACTACCCCGAACCTCAGCCAAACATGATTCTATATTTGTGGTAGTTGATAGGTTTACTAAGATGGCCCAATTCATAGCTTGCACCAAAACCACTGATGCCTCCCATGTGGCTAAACTCTTCTTTAGGGAAGTTGTAAGGCTACATGGAACACCCTTAACTATAGTGTCTGATAGAGACCCTAGGTTTGTAGGACATTTTTGGAGAACCCTCTGGACCCTTCTAGGAACGAAACTCAAGTTCTCCACAGCCTACCATCCCCAGACGGATGGGCAGACTGAAGTGGTCAACCGATCACTTGGGAGTATCCTTAGAAGTTTGGTAAGTGAACACCCTGGCAACTGGGATAAACTCTTACCCACTGCCGAGTTCTCCTACAACAGTACAGTCAACAAGACCACAGGTCTCTCCCCCTTCCAAGCTAACCTAGGATATCAACCCAACAAACCCATAGATCTCTTCCCTCTACCTAGACATTTTAGAACCTCTTTACCTGCTCGTGACTTTGCATTACATACTTCGCAAATGCACGCTGAAATATTTTCAAAAATGCTAGAATCTGTTAATCAATATCGCGAAGCTGCTAACAAACATCGCCGAGAAAGGTTATTTTCTACAGGTGATAAGGTGATCCTACGAGCACGGGAAGAGCGCATCCATGGGATTGGACACAAGTTGGAAGCAAAAGGACTAGGCCCCTTCACCATTGTGGATAAAATCAACGACAATGCCTATGTCCTCGACCTGCCACCTGAACTGGGGATCCCCACCACCGTCAACGTGGAGGATCTCACCCTCTATCATGAGCCCCTCTCCATACCAGATCCAAGTGACCCTCACAAAATGGAGATTGAGGCTATTCTGGAAGACCAAACCAAGTTCACCACTGATGAGGTACAAATGTTTTATCGTGTTAGACTCATTAATGGTGAAGAGGTATGGCTTCCTGAGTCTGAGCTAGCTATAGCCGCCCCTGAGTTACTCCAAGGGTACAAGGACAATTCTCCAGAGGAGAATTCTTCCAACCCGGGGAGAGCTGATGGAGGCAGTAGCCCTGCTCTGAGGAGATCTGGTCGAATCCGTAGGGTACCCAATCGATATGGGTTTCCTTAGGGTTCCATTTCTTGCATGGCATTTAGGGTAGTTTGCTTTTCAATAAAACATGCATCATGTAGACATTTATGGCAAGTCCACTTATAGTAGGTAGTGCATTGTAATTCATGAACTTATGTATTCTTGCATCATAAGTAGTGCATATAGGCATTAGGATCATTTTGGCAGGTCAACCAGGAAAGGAGCAGTTCAAGTTCCAGCTCAAGGTCACTCAAGCTCCACTCATCAAGTTCAGCTCCAGAAAAAGAAAGAAGACTTCAAAGTCCAAGTTCACTTCAAGCCATGACATGACTCACTTGCCATCCTTGTTGGGCGCATATTCAAGAGATCAAATCAGCCACCTCATCATGACATGCGCCAACCTCTACTCCAATCAAGAAATGCATTCAATTCCCTCATCCATCAAGATCCACAATCAAAGGGAATATCCATCAAGATCCACAATCAAAGGAGAGCAATTATGAAGGCATTTATGTTGAGTTGCCATCTCTTGTTGCCGCTCAAGCTCTCATGGAAAGGATTCGAAATTTGAAATCCTTATCCATGCGCCAACAAGCATTATGAAGACCCTCTCATCGCCCATTTAATGAAATGCCAAGAGAAGATCATCCATAGAAGGAAGCTCTTAAAGAGGATTTGCGCCCACCTCCTCATGAGGATTTTGAATTTCGAATTCCAACCATTTTTGTAGAAGGCGCAAGGAAGATAATTACTATCCTGCCCTAGCTTCAGCTCACCTATAAAAGCATGTCCATCCCCTTGTATTTTCGATTACCTCTTGATGAAATATATTGTCTATTAGTTGCCTAGGTTAAATACTTGTGTTAGTGATTGAAGTTCTTTAGCCGAGTTCTCCTCTTCCTCCTAGCTTTTCCACCGAGGCTCTAAGAAGTTCTTCCCTTGCTTGTGTGCGCCATCTCAAGAAGGACTTCCCTCACTTTCGGTTTGGAGCAAGAAGAAGATCCCCACTTGGCCTCAAGGAGCTTCCACCCCAATCGGCTAAGTTCCTTCCTCAACCTTTGCTTTAGATTTTAGAACTCTTCTCTACACTAAACCTTGTTTATTTACTTTGTAGCTTGCGCTTGGAGTGGGTAAAGAAGGGGCGCCTTCCCCTTCCTTCTCTTTCTCCCCCTCCTTCTCTTTAGTTGTTAGGATTAGCAAGGGAACTTGTGAGGCTTAACCTCACCCCTTGATCTGTTTTTGTATTAAAATCCGTGACCTGTACGGATCATCTGTGTTTGCTTGTAAGCTCCACCCTACACCTTCCATCAGAGTTGGACCGGTGAAGATCGGGAAGCACAGCCCTTCAATTCTCAAGGGCTGCACTGTAAGCTTATCTTCCAGCATTTACAGCTTTCTAGTGTAGTTTTGAATTCCTGTCTTTAGTGTAACTCGGGTTTTTTTCCTATATTTAAAATACAAAAAAAATTAGTTTCTTAATCTCGTTAGTATAATTGCGGTTTTCTCTTATTATTAAACTAGCTATAAAATCAGTTTTCAAAACTCGTTGTTTGAATGCTTTAGAACCCCCCCGTCCTACATCAGCGGCTGTCAAATGCCTTCTTGCAGAAGTATTTTCCTCCCAGTAAGATGGTTCAGTTGAGGAACCAAATCTCAGGCTTTGCTAAGAGAGATGGTGAATCATTTAGTGAAGCATGGGAGAGCTTCAATGAGTTACAACGGAAGTGCCCTCATCATGGATTAGAAGATTGGGTGTTAATTCAAACTTTTTATAATGATTTGCTCTACAACACACGCTTAACTGTTGATGCTGCTGCAGGAGGTGCACTGATGAACAAGACTATTGATGCTGCATATGCCTTGATTGAGGAGATGACACTAAATCACAACCAGTGGGCTTCGGAGAGAGGAGTGCTTTATCGGCCTTCTCATGGTAAGAACAATGGTGATGGTTGGCGTTCTCTTGCAGAAAAGGTAGATTCATTATGCAACCGTTTTGATTCTTTTCAAATGCAAACCGCTTCTGTTTCATCTGTCATTTGTGAAGTTTGTGGGAACCATGGGCACTATGCTGAGGAGTGCAAGGTTATAGTGGAACAGGAGAGTGAGCAAGTCAATGCAGTAGGGGGTTACAACCAAGCCAGAAATAATGACCCTTACTCCAATACCTACAATCCTAGTTGGCGGAACCATCCTAATCTGTCTTGGAAGAGTAACAATCAAACTAGTGGGCAAAATGAGAATAGGAGGTATAATCAGAGACAGTCAAACCAGAGTCAACCCCAAAAATCTAGTTTAGAAGATATGTTTGAGAAATTCATGGGTAATTAGATGAGCAAAAATGATGAGATTTCAGAAACCCTTAAGCAGATAAATTCTAGGTTGGATGGTGTTGTTGCTCATAATAAGATCTTAGAAACTCAGATAGCACAACAAGCTAGTACACCTTATAGACCCCCAGGGAAGTTACCTGCAAGACCTGAACCTAACCCTAGGGAACATTGTAATGCCATCATAACTAGGAGTGGAAAACAGTTGGAAGATCCAAGGGGACCATTAGATGATGAAGAGGTTGAGCCTGATGTCATACCTAGTGATGAACCAGTTTTGGAACCACGACCCACACAAGTGCAGTCCCTTCCTAATTCTTCTCCTTCTAAGGAGGATGAGTCTTCACAGAAAGGTGACTTACCTTGTGAAGTTGAGGTACCTAGACCTAGTTCACCACTACCATATAGGACACTTATCCCTTTTCCCCAAAAGATTATGCAAGCTAAGTTAGATTGGCAGTTTGGGAAATTTTTGGAAGTGCTGAAAAAGTTATACATTAATATTCTTTTTACTGATGCATTATCTCAAATGCCTACATATGCAAAGTTTTTAAAAAAGATTTTGTCTAATAAAAGAAAGATAGAGGACTACGGTACTGTGGCACTAGCTGAAGAATGCAGTGCTCTTATTCAAAACAAGTTGCCACCGAAATTAAAGGACCCAGGTAGTTTCTCTATTCCTTGTTCAATTGGGAATGTTGCTTTCGATCGAGCCTTATGTGACTTGGGAGCTAGTGTGAGTCCGATGCCTTTGTCTGTGTGTAGGAAACTAGATATGGGAGCTCCCAAGCCAACTTCAATTTCTTTGCAGCTCGCCGATCGATCAGTAAAATATCCAGTAGGTATTCTAGAGGATGTTCCTATCCAAGTTGGTAAGTATTTCATACCTGCTAATTTTGTGGTACTTGAAATGGAAGAGGATGCCAAAATTCCTATTATTCTGGGTAGACCGTTCTCAGCCACTGCTTGAGCCCTTATTGATGTAAGGAATGGTAAACTTACTTTAAGAATTGACAATGATAAAATTGAGTTTGATTTAAATAATTCATTGAAAAAACCTGCATATGCTAGTTCTTGTTGCACTATCCATGCTATTGATGACATAGTTTAAGACATTAGTTGTTTATTTGACGATTCTTTTGTTGATGTTTCTATCTCTGATTCTTGTTTTGATTCCCTGGAAAATTCTTGTGAAAAATTTGATAATTTTGATTTTAAGGAAAATTTTAAGGATGATTTTGATGATGATTTTGATGATGAAAAACATGATATTTTAGATTGTGCTACTTTTGATGAGAAAAGTGAAAAGATTCCTAAAGTTGAACTGAAAACTTTACCCGATAACCTTAGATATGAATTTCTTAGTCCTAACTCTACTTACCCTGTGATTGTGGATGCTCAATTAGATGCCAGGGAAACTGATATGCTTTTGAAGGAGTTAAAAATTCATAGAAAGGTAATTGAGTATACCATTGATGACTTGAAAGGAATTAATCCTTCTTTTTGTATGCATAGGATTCACATGGAGGATGAGCACAAGCCACATGTAGATTTTCACAGGAGACTCAATCCATCTATGAAGGAAGTGGTGAAGAAGGAAGTACTGAAATTGCTTGATGCAGGTATTATCTACCCTATCTCAGATAGTAAGTGGGTAAGTCTTGTACACTGTGTTCCTAAAAAGGGAGGTGTCACTGTAATGAAAAATAAGGATAATGAGTTGATACCTGTTAGAACAGTCACTACTTGGCGTATGTGTATTGATTATAGAAAATTAAATACTGCCACTAGGAAAGATCATTTTCCCTTGCCTTTTATTGATCAGATGGTTGAGAGACTTGCTAAACACTCTTACTTTTGTTTTCTTGATGGATATTCCAGATTTTTTCAGATTCCCATTCATCCTGATGATCAGGATAAGACCACCTTTACATATCCATATGGTACTTTTGCTTATAGAAGAATGCCCTTTGGTTTGTGCAATGCACTTGCTACTTTTCAGAGGTGTATGATGACGATTTTTTCTGAGTTTATTGAAGATTTCATGGATATTTTTATGGATGATTTTTCTGTCTATGGTTTCTCTTTTGATGACTGCTTGGGTAATTTGTCTCGAGTTTTACCGAGATGCGAAGAGACTAACTTTGTATGGAATTGGGAAAAGTGTCACTTTATGGTTAGACAGGGAATAGTTCTGGGTCATCTTATTTCAGAGAGAGGGATTGAAGTGGACAAAGCCAAGATAGAAGTAATTGAGAAGTTGGCACCACCCACCACTGTCAAGGAGATCAAGAGTTTTTTGGGACATGCAGGGTTTTACAGGAGATTCATCAGGGACTTCTCTAAACATGCTAAACCCCTGACTGATTTACTTTGTAAAGATGCTAAATTCTGCTTTGATGAGAAATGTCTATTTGCTTTTCAGGAACTGAAGAAGGCCTTGACATCGGCACCCATCATGCAACCACCTGACTGGGAGATACCTTTTGAGATTATGTGTGATGCCAGTGACTTTGCAGTGGGAGCAGTTCTAGGGAAAAGGAAGGAGAAGAAGTCTTATGTGATCTACTACGCTAGCAAAGCCTTGGATGAGACACAGAGGAACTACACTACCACTGAGAAGGAGTTGTTGGCTATAGTTTTTGCATTTGACAAATTCAGATCTTACTTGATAAATTCGAAAGTTGTAGTGTATACTGATCATGTTGCAGTTAAATATTTGATGCAAAAGAAGGATAGTAAGCCACGGTTGTTGAGATAGATTTTGCTTCTGCAAGAATTTGACCTGGAAATCAAAGATAAGAAAGGAACTGAGAATTTAGTTGCAGACCACCTTTCAAGGATGATTGTAGAAGATGAAAAAGGTGATATTAATGATTCATTTCCTGAAGAATAACTGATGAGAGTTGAACAAATTAAGGCTCCTTGGTATGCAGATATTGTGAACTATCTTGTTGCTAATATATTTCCTATTGATTTGAGTTACCAAGGCAAGAAAAGACTTTTAGCATATGTTAAACACTATTTTTGGGATGAGCCTTATGTGTTCAAAAGATGTGCAGATGGAATATTTAGGAGATGTATCCCCGAAGAAGAAATGAAAGACATATTATCGCAGTGTCATGGATCATCATATGGAGGGCATGCTAGTACTGAGAAGACAATTTTCAAGGTATTACAATCTGGATTTTATTCGCCCACATTATTTAAGGATGCAAGGAATTTTATAGTGTCTTGTGATAATTGTCAAAGGATGGGGAATATCAATAGAAGGAATGAGATGCCATTGTCCACAATACTTGAAGTTGAAATATTTGATGTTTGGGGTATTGATTTCATGGGACCTTTCCCATCATTTGAAGGTAATAAGTATATACTCGTGGCGGTAGATTATGTTTCCAAGTAGGTAGAAGCCATTACTTCTCCTACTAATGATTCTAGGGTTGTGGTGAAATTATTTAAAAGAGTTATCTTTCCACGCTTTGGAGTACCACGAGTTATAATTAGTGATGAAGGATCCCACTTTATTGAGCACAAATTATCAACTTTACTTAGAAAATATGGGATGAATCATAGAATTGCAACACCTTACCATCCCCAAACAAGTGGGCAAGTGGACATATCTAATAGAGAGATTAAAGGGATATTGGAAAAGACAGTGCCAAGAACAAGGAAGGATTGGGCTTTCAAGCTTGATGATACACTTTGGGCATACCGGACTGCTTTTAAAACACCAATAGGTATGTCACTGATGGCACCGAAATATGTAGTATATTTTGCATCATTTTAGATACCTTTTCATGCTAAATCGAGGATCTTTTTACTTGTTTTTATGCTAAATCCATCAAATGTTGAAAGTCTACTTCTATTTTGGTTTTTCATGTTTTTCAGGTAAAAAGGCACTATTTTAGGCATTTTCAAGCAAAATCAAATACTTGGAACAGTTTTCATCAACAAGAAGAAGTCACCCAAGAAATTTCACGCAAATCGGAGCAAGCCGGCAAATTATGGTAGCGCTGTAATCTATTTTACGGTACCGTAATTCCACATGGTACCGTAAAATCCGAACACTGCCGTAATTTGTAAAGATTTCCGAATAGAAAGATTTCCTGATTTTACAGTACCGGCCGTAAGCAATATTACGGTACCGTATTTTCCAGCTGTTTCAGAATAGAAAGTTGCCCTGAAATTACGGCACCCGCCGTAAAGAATTACACGGGCCGTATTTTCCCGACGAATCCAACCAAAGAGCTTAGCTGATATTACGGCACGGGGCGTAAACTATTTTACGGGCCATATTTTTTGAGACAACATCGGTACAGAAGACTCAAGAGATTTTACGGCACCAGCTGTAAACAATTACACTGCCGTAAAACCCGTTTTGAACGCGACGCCCGGTCAGTTTCCACGCCCGATTTTTGCGGAGATTCTTGCGGGCGATCCATGGCTTAATATTCGAAGCCGTAAGAAGCAAAGAGGGAGCTTTGGATGAGAGGATTACAGAGAGACCAAAAGCCCTAAATATCGTGCATTGTCGAAGGAGAAATCTCGATCCACGCCGCCGCCGAGGGTTCCGCCGCCGCGCTCGATCCAGATGATCTCCGGCCGTGATCTTTCTACCGAAGCCGCGCCTGGTGAAGGAGAGGACGTGCCAAAAGTTTCAGATCAAAAGGAGACAAATTGGAGGAGAAATCAGAGAAAGAAGAATCGCCACCGATTTCTTCGTAAATTACGGCTATGAAATACTTCACAGCCGTGTCGTATTTTCTGAGAACTCTTTCTTTTGTTGAATCTCAATTTTCTGAAATTATGGAATTCTGTAATCTCTTCACCATGCTAGCTTAAACTATTTTTGGGACATGGGGAAGTAGTTCACTTGACTTTCAATGATTAGATAACTTCTTTTTTTTCAATATTTCGTTGAGTTTGATCTTAACATGATGATTTTGCTCATGTTTTAACTGTGCTTAGAATCTCTTTAAGTTCATGTTATTAATTATGTTCTTAGAATTTTCGCTTGAGACCGAAAGGTGATTGCTTGAGAATTTGGAACCCTAGAACTGCATGTTAGGATCCCTTCCTTAGGTTAGATCCATCTTTATCTTTTCTAGTAAGATAATTGCCATAATTATGACATGAATCTTTAGATCGAGTCTATTTATCAAACATGGAGATCTTGTGCGAAAGCAAAGATCGGAACGTTGGAGACCCTTGAGCAAAACTAGTTGCGAGACTCGGATGCACGAAAGTGATCCTTGAGACTCCACTAGAGATTCCTAGTACTCGGATGCACGAAAGTGATCCTTGAGTTCATTGTTTGATAATATCTTCATCATGATAAAATTGAATTAATGAAATCCTTATACATATCTAGTCATAAAAGTTTAAGTGAACGAAACCCTAGTCCCAGCTTTTCTCTCTGATAATCCCGCTCTTAGTTCTGATTGCTATTTTCACGATCTCGATTTGTCTAGATAGTAAGAAATCGACTATTTAGTATTCGACAACGTAGGTCCCTGTGGATTTGATACTTTTTTTTATTACTTCGTATACCCGTACACTTGCGGTTTAACATCAAGGTTTGGTGTCGTTACCAAGGATTAGTCCAAGGTACACGCGTGCCAAACTTGTAGTGATTCCCTCCCGGGCTAACAAGTTTTTGGCGCCGTTGCCGGGGATTAGTCCAAGGTACAGGCGTGCCAGATTTGTTGTGTTCCCTTTCGAGCTATCAAGTTTTTGGCGCCGTTGCCGGAGACCTTAGTTTTGTCGATATTGAAGTCGTTGAGATTATTGCTAGATTATGTTTTTATTTACTGTCTTTTTTTTTATTTACTGCTTGTTTTCTGTTTCTTGAAATCACTTGATCTGTTTACTTTGCATGCGCAGGAGCCTTAGGTCAGGACCACTTGTACCATTAGATCCTTAAATCAACAAAACATTGAGAGTGCGCAGAAAGTTAAAATTGGAAGAAGAACTGCAAGAACAATCCCAACTGGAGTTAGAAGAAGAGATTTTTGAGATGGGAGACAATCAGAACCATCAGAGAACACTTAGGGACTATGCATCCCCTAATCATCATGAAATTCGTTCTAGTACTACTAGGCCAGCAATTGAGGCCAACAATTTCGAGATTAAGCCTGGACTTATTGCAATGTTTCAACAAGAGCAATTTGGAGGATCTCCACTGGAGGATCCCAACCAACACTTGGCCTTATTTCTTGATCTATGCGATACTATTAAGATGAATGGTGTTTCTAATGACGCATTTAGACTAAGACTTTTTTCCTTTTCTCTCAGGGACCGGGCAAAGACATGGCTTAATTCACACCCAGCCGGTACCTTCACCACTTGGAATCAGCTATCCAACTCCTTCCTGAACAAATACTTTCCCCAAAGCAAAACACTGCAGATGAGAAACCAAATTACAAGCTTTCAACAGAGAAGTGGGGAGTCGCTCAGTGAAGCCTGGGAGAGATTCAATGAACTGCAGCGGAAGTGTCCTCACCATGGATTAGAACTTCAAACTTTAATGCAAACTTTTTATATTACCTTATCTAATCAAACTAAAATGATTGTGGATGTTGCTGCAGGAGGAGCTCTTATGAGCAAAACACCAGATGAAGCCTTCAGACTGATAGAGGAGATGGCGTTGAACTACAATCAATGGACTACAGAAAGAGGAGTACTTTACAAGCCTTCTCAAGGTAAGGGTGAAAATGAAGGATTGCGATCCTTAGAAGAGAAGGTAAACTTTTTGTGCAATAAGTTAAATTCTATGCAAACTGCTTCTGTTTCTGCTGTTACTTGTGAAAATTGTGGCCATGATGATCATACTGCTGAATATTGTAGAACTGTTGATCAGGGTAGTGAGCATGTGAATGTCATAGGGAATTACAATCAAAGTAGACCTAATGACCCCTATTCTAATACATATAACCCTGGATGGAGGAATCATCCCAATCTTTCATGGAAAAACAATAACAATGTAGGGGGGGGGGGGGGGGGGGGAACACTGAAAACAAAGGATTCCAAAGACAAAATCCCAACCAAAATCTGAATCAAAACAATGATCAATTTTCTGAGATAAAATCCATGTTTGAAAAATTAATGACCAGTCAAAATCAGTTTGAGTTGAAACAAGATAGAAAAATTGAAGAGTTTATGTCTGATCAAAAACAAATCCTGTCAAATCAAAATAGACAAATTGAGGAGTTTAAGCAAAGTGTTCATTAAATTAACTCTAGACTGGATAGAGTAGAAGCCCATAACAAAATCCTTGAAAACCAAATTGCACAACATGCTAGTGTACCTTACAGACCCCCAGGGAAATTGCTTGCAAAACCTGAGATAAACCCTAGGGAGCACTGTAATGCCATTATGACTAGAAGTGGGAAACAACTACGAGAACCTAGAGGGAGGTCTGAAAACATTGAAAAAAAGGATTGTTGATAATGAAGAAGAGTTAGAGTTAGGAGAATCCTCCTCACATAAGAAACCCCAAACTTGTTCATCACCTCAAAAGGGTGATGAACCAAAAGGGGAAGAATCATGTGAGAAAGACAATCCTAACCCTAAGTTGCCTTCTCCTTACCAAACACCTATACCTTTTCCTCAAAGGTTGATTCAACATAAACTAGACAAAAAGTTTGGAAAATTTCTTGAAATCCTGAAAAAGCTTTATGTTAACATTCCATTTACTGAAGCCATTACTGAAATGCCATCTTATGCCAAATTTTTAAAAGAAATTTTGTCTAGTAAAAGAAAATTGGATGATTATGGTACTTGCATGGTCACTCTAACAGAGTGACCATGCAAAATAAATTGTAGTGCGGTCATTCAAAATAAATTGCCACCTAAATTGAAGGATCCAGGTAGCTTTTCTGTACCTTGCTCAATTGGTACCCTATCTTTTGACCGAGCCTTATGTGACTTAGGTGCAAGTGTGAGTCTGATGCCTCTCTCTACTTACAGGAAACTAAATCTTGGGGAGCTAAAGCCTACATCAATATCTTTACAGCTCGTGGACTCATCGGTGAAGTATCCTATAGGTATATTAGAAAATGTTCCTGTGCAGATAGGTAAGTTTTTCATACCTGCAGATTTTGTAATGTTAGACATGGAGGTAAATTCTAGAAATCCTATCATTCTTGGAAGACCACTTTTGGCCACGGCTAAGGCTAACATTGATGTGAATCAAGGAAAGATTACCTTTGACATATGTGATAACAAGATTGAATTTAATCTTAATGATCTAACAAACAAACTTTCATACTCAGGATCTTGTTGTAGTATTGAAATATTTAATGATGAAATCTATGATGTTTCAAGTTTGTTTGATGAAACCCCAAATAATGAATCTAACAATCTTTTTGAGGATATTGATGAGAAATTGCAGAAGAAGAGAAAGCCAAAGAGGAAGAGAAGAAGAGAAAGCTCTAGGATGATTGAGAAAATAGAAAGAATTCTGAGCAGATTTGGATACTGTTTCAAGATCGAGCCTTATGTTGTAAGATCAGAGTTGAGGTCCAGGAATTCACGATCAAACCTGAGTGTTAAAGGGTCAAGCTAATGACCTTTAAATTAGCGCTTCTTGGGAGGCAACCCAAGCTTTCTAACCCTTAATTTGTTTTCATTAACTTAATTTTTGCTTAGGACTAATTTTTATTTTATCTTTGTAGGTTTTTCGTGATTTGGAGCAAAATACGGCACCTACCGTAAAGGATTTCACGGTACCGTATTTCTGATCCAAAATCAACCCGAGAGTTCTTTCATTTTTACGGCACTACCGTAAGGTAGTTTATGTGCCGTATTTTCTGATATTTTAATTTTTTCAATTTTCTGAATTTTCAATTTTTTTCAAAAAAAAAAAAACTTTACTGTTTGAATTTTACAGCGGTACCGTAAAGCACATTGCGGTACCGTATTTTTGATGTCATTTCGAACAGAACGTAGCCGAGATTTTATGGCGGTACCGTAAAACAGGTACCGTAAACTGTTTTACGGTACTGTATTTCCGTGTCATTTTTGGACAGAAGGTTCTCGATATTTTATGGCACCTACCGTAAACAATTTTACGGTGCCGTAACTAGGTATCTGTTCGAACAGAAAGCTGTCTCGATTTTACGGCACCGGCCGTAAGGTATTTCACTGCCGTAAAACGCTTTCTGACACGTGAGTCTGTGCCGTATTTAGGGTTTCGACCGGACCATTTTTAGGGTTTTTACCCTCGATCTCGCTTGTTCTTGTGCCGATTTTGGATTTCCGACTTTCTCTGACATCCTCAAGACGCCGGAGACCACTTCCGTTCAACTTTCACCGTCGATTAGGTAACCGATTCTTCGATTTTTATGTTTTAGCGAGTTTTGACAAATTTCCGCCCCTTTCGCTCGTTCTTGTTCAATTCTCAACCGTTTGAAGTGATTTTTGTTTCTATACACTTGTTTGGGGATAGGCTTTCGATTTCTTGCTGTTAGAAAAGAATTGGTTAGATTTCGTGACCAATTTGACCTGAAACACGATAAATGCGTTTGAACCTACTGTTCACTCATAGTTCAATTGATTTTTGAAGTTGAGCTGAGTTTTGAGTTGATTTTCACTTTCTACTTGATTAATTAGTGATGAAGAACTTATGATTCATACATACCATATCAGAATGAAGTCTAGATTGCATGCCCTGTTTTTATATTTTAGAACACATGGATAGGTTGCAATTGAACTGCATTATTGTTTGTTGCCATTAAAATTTGAGTTTGCAGCTTGATTGCCAACATGCCAAGAACAAAATCCATTTGCCCAAGAGAACCAGAGAGAAGAAAAGAAAAAGGGAAAGCCCCTAGTAGATCATCTCAATCCCAAATCCATATGGGATCACATTTAGGAATGAGATGCAAGAAGCAAGATATAACAAACTGCTAGAAAGGAGAATTGTAAACACAAAATATGCTGATCAAAGAACTCTTGAAGCCTTAGGGCTTTATGAAGATATTCTTTGGATGTTTGAGAGGATAGAAGCCAAGTAGTTTTTCCAGACACATCCACCGACATACTTGCCACTTGTTTTAGAGTTTCTGAGCAGCCTGATTGTGGAATTAAATTAACACTCCCATGGCCCAGCTGAGGGAAAGATTACTTTCAGATTGGCAAATGAAGAGAGAGAGCTTACACTACAAGAAGTTAGAGACATATTTGGATTGAGCATAGGAGGATATACCGAAATTCCCTTAGGATTTATGGAGAACATCTTCTGGAACCAGATTACAAATGAAAATCATTTTTATGTTGTGTCTGCCAGAGCCTCGAAGATCATGAACCCCTGTGCCAAATATGCTCATCGGGTTCTAGCACACACGGTATTTGGGAGAGGAGACAGTGACGGCATGGTCCGTCAGCATGAGTTGTATTTCCTATGGGGGATGCTCAACGGATTTGCCGTGGATGCCGCTTACTTCATGGTGAAGCATATGGATAAGGTTGCCAGGGCAACTAGAGGATCAGTAGTAATAGGAGGCTTAGTTACTCCTATAGCCATGCATCTTGGGATTGAGCCCTTTGACACAGAAATGGCGCGAGGGAATCCAAGACTTGACATGGAGTCTTGCATCGCGATGAAGATGATTGTCAGGGAGGGAGATACATTTTGTTTGGTCCTTGGACCAAACATCCGCCCTCTGCCTTTGCCCCATGTTCAGAAGACTACAGTCAAGGATAGAGCAAACTGGAAGTTGTCACCCAGCACAGTAGCAGCAACAGCTTTTTCCCCGCCTCTTGATTCAGCACCACCACCACCCACCTGGGGTAGACGGGGTGATCCATTTGGGATGGAGTCACCACCTCGTGATCCTACACAGACTGCAGGCACTTCATCACAGAGATCGACAGCTGGCTTTGCTAGCCACCATGATCCTGGTTTTCAGGTGTTGATGGAACAGATGTATAACCAAGAGCGCCGCCAGGAGAGGATGGAGGAGACCTTAGGGTACATCCACAGAGACATGGAGAGGCTATGCAACCACATGGAAGATATGGGTAACTTCCTCTATGACCGTTTTGGTTATACTGATCATAGGGACTATGGCTATCATGGTGATCAGGGAGGAGCCCCATACTTCGATCCCATGGAGACTACTGCGAGAGATTCAGAGGCGACGCGATCAGATGATGATGAGTAGGGGCTTTGTGAGTATTATCTTCCCTTACCTTTTTGCTGTACTATGATTTTCTTTATCTCATTGTTGTTTTATATTATGAAGGGAAGGATGGTGCTTCCATGACTACCGCCACTGCATTCTATTTGACATGCCTATTACTCTTATTTCGATATGGTTGTATGATGATATTTTGATATTCTGATTCGATATGGTTGTGTGATGATGATGATATTGATCTTTACTGATTCGATGAGGTTGTATAATGATTTGATATTTTGATGTTTTACATGGTGATATATATTTTCTGTTGATATGATATCGTGATAATTGACGGTGATGATGAGTTGACTCTTAATTTATACTGTTGATAACTTGAATGATTGATGATCTCAAATTCATGATTAGAGTTATAACCCCATCATGTCAAAATTTATTTCTTCAATACATATTTGTCTTTTGAATTATGACATTTATTGATGCATAAAATTTTGGATAGGTATATTATTTGAGGAATAAAATTTAAAGGTGAAACTTCTCTTTTGAATAAAATGAGTATATTAGTATGATTTGAGAATTTAAATCAATTGATCAACCTAGTTGAGGCTTAGTCTATTTTTGCTATTTGTTGGGAAATAAGAATCCAAGATCCATAAAAATAGTGAGAAACTCCCCTACTTGGCGCTATGCAAAATTGATAGAGGTACCTAAGACATGGGTTGAAGTCTAAACATGAAAAATAATGAGAGAGAAAAAGAATAAGACTCCTCTACTTGGCACTGTATAAAATTAACAGTGGTACTGAAGAAAGAGTTGAAGTCAAAAAGTAAAAAAAAAAGGTGTGTATATAAGTGGGTACATGCCATCTTCACAAAAAAAAAATTGTGTGTGGAAAAAGATCTTGGAGACTTAATTCCTGTAAACGAAAGCCATGATAGATTTAAATTGATACTGGGTGAAATCATGAGATTGAAAATTCTATTTATTATACGGTTGCAAAGTTTTATTTGATTGAGTTGTGAATCTAGAAAATTGAGTTCTAAAGATGATATGTTTACTTGAAATTTTGTAAATCAATTAATAGAATTTTTCATTGACAAGTTGTATTTTAGAAATTTATTGAGCATGAAAAGGTTATTCTTTCAATCAAATTTTGATTTCAAATTTTGATTTTTGCTTGAGGACAAGCAAGGTTTGAGCCTTATGTGTTTGATGACACCGAAATATGTAGTATATTTTGCATCATTTTAGATACCTTTTCATGCTAAATCGAGGATCTTTTTACTTATTTTTATGCTAAATCTATCAAATGTTGCAAAGTCTACATCTATTTTGGTTTTTCATGTTTTTCAGGTAAAAAGGCACTATTTTAGGTGTTTTCAAGCAAAATCAAATACATGGAAGAGTTCTCATCAACAAGAAGAAGTCACCCAAGAAATTTAACGCAAATCGGAGCAAGCCGGAAAATTACGGTAGTGCCGTAATCTATTTTACGGTACCATAATTCCACATGGTACCGTAAAATTTGAACACTGCCGTAATTTGTAAAGATTTCCGAACAGAAAGATTTCCTGATTTTACGGTACCGGCCGTTAGCAATATTACGGTACCGTATTTTCCAGCCGTTTCAGAACAGAAAGTTGCCCTGAAATTATGGAACCCGCCGTAAAGAATTACACGGGCCGTATTTTCCCGACGAATCCAACCAGAGAGCTCAGCTGATATTACGGCACGGGCCGTAAACTATTTTACGGGCCATATTTTCTGAGACAACATCGTTACAGAAGACTCAAGAGATTTTACGGCACCAGCCGTAAACAATTACACTGCCATAAAACCCGTTTTGAACGCGATGCCCGGTCAATTTCCATGCCTGATTTTTGCGGAGATTCTTGCGGGTGATCCAGGGCTTAATATTCAAAGCTGTAAGAAGCAAAGAAGGAGCTTTGGACGAGAGGATTATAGAGAGACCAAAAGCCCTAAATTTCGTGCACTGTCGAAGGAGAAATCTCGATCCACGCCGCCGCCGAGGGTTCCGCCACCGCGCTCGATCCAGACGATCTCCAGTCGTGATCTTTCTACCGAAGCTACGCCTGGTGAAGGAGAGGACGTGCCAAAAGTTTCAGATCAAAAGGAGACGAATTGGAGGAGAAATCAGAGAAAGAAGAATCGCCATCGATTTCTTCACAAATTACGGCTATGAAATACTTCACAGCCGTGTCGTATTTTCTGAGAACTCTTTCTTTTGTTGAATCTCAATTTTTTGAAATTATGGAATTCTGTAATCTCTTCACCATGCTAGCTTAAACTATTTTTGGGACATGGGGAAGTAGTTCACTTGACTTTCAATGATTAGATAACTTCTTTTTTTTTTCAATATTTCGTTGAGTTTGATCTTAACATGATGATTTTGCTCATGCTTTAATTGTGCTTAGAATCTCTTTAAGTTCATGTTATTAATTATGTTCTTAGAATTTTCGCTTGAGACCGAAAGGTGATTTCTTGAGAATTTGGAACCCTAGAACTGCATGTTAGGATCTCTTCCTTAGGTTAGATCCATCTTGATCTTTTCTAGTAAGATAATTACCATAATTATAACATGAATCTTTAGATCGAGTCTTTTTGTCAAACGTGGAGATCTTGTGCGAAAGCAAAGATCGGAACGTTGGAGAGCCTTGAGCAAAACTAGTTGCGAGACTCGGATGCATGAAAGTGATCCTTGAGACTCCACTAGAGATTCCTAGAACTCGGATGCACGAAAGTGATCCTTGAGTTCATCGTTTGATAATATCTTCATCATGATAAAATTGAATCAACGAAATCCTTATACATATCTAGTCATAAAAGTTTAAGTGAACGAAACCCTAGTCCCAGCTTTTCTCTCTGATAATCCCGCTCTTAGTTCCGATTGCTATTTTCACGATCTCGATTTGCCTAGATAGTAAGAAATTGACTATTTAGTATTCGACAACGTAGGTCCCTGTGGATTCGATACTTTTTTTTTACTTCGTATACTCGTACACTTGCGGTTTAACATCAAGGTTTGGTGCCGTTACCAAGGATTAGTCCAAGGTACATGCGTGCCAAACTTGTAGTGATTCCCTCCCGGGCTAACAAGTTTTTGGCGCCGTTGCCGGGGATTAGTCCAAGGTACACGCATGCCAGATTTGTTGTGTTCCCTTTCGGGCTATCAGTCACCATTTTAATTAATTTATGGTAAATCATGTCACCTTCCTGTAGAGCTTGAGCATAAGGCGTTTTGGGCGATTAGAGCACTGAACTTTGACTTGAAAAGTGCAAGTGAAAAGAGAAAATTGCAACTGAGTGAGCTTGAAGAGATTAGGCTTTCTACTTATGAGAATGCAAAAATCTACAAGGAAAGAACCAAGAGATGGCATGATCGACACATACTTAGAAAAGAATTTCGACCAGGTGACTTCGTTCTTTTGTTTAATTCTAGATTGAGACTTTTTCCTGGTAAACTTAAGTCTCGGTGGTCTGGGCCTTTTCAGGTGAAGAAGACTTATCCATACGGAGCCGTCAATATATGGAGTGAAGAGAAAGGAGAATTCAAGGTTAATGGACAGAGATTGAAACACTACTATCATGGAGAACAGATTGAAGAAGGGGAGAACTATCTACTTGATGAAATACAAGCAAATCCAAGTGTGACAAGGTCAATCTAATGACCATTAAATTAGCGCTTCTTGGGAGGCAACCCAAGCGATTTTTTTTCTTTTCTTTCTTCTTTTTCTTCTCTTTTCATTTTTATTCCCTTTGATTTTGGTTTGTTTTTGCTTCAATTTGCTTTATTTAAGGTTAATTATTCTTTTTCTCGTTTTTAGAAATTTTTAGAAAATTTTTAGTGAATTTTTGCATCTTTATTTACAAAATACGATAGTACCGTATTTCTGATATAAATTCTCATGGTACCGTATTTTCAGCCGTTTTTGAATAGAAAGTTTTTGGGATTTCACGGCAATACCGTGGTGCTTTGCACGACACCATATTTTTAGTTGTTTCTTTACATAAGGTTTTTACCAGAATACGGCACCACCGTACTTTTGAGCGATATCAGCACAGTACCGCATTTTTCGCCGTTTTGGAACAGAAAGTTTTTATGATTTCACGGCAGTACCGTGGACGTTTGCACGGTACCATGTTTTTGGGAAGATTTGAACAGAGAGTTTTTACATTATATGGCACCACCGTGGGAGAATACACGGTGTCGTATTTGTCGCGTTTTTCCGCACAGAACCTGTAGCCATTCTACATCACTATCGTATTCATCATACGGTACCGTATTTTCGTCCGACCCCACTTGTTCATGTGCCGTATTTAGGGTTTGGCGCACTGTTCTTAGGGCTTCTTCCCCAAATTTTGCGCCGACCATGCATTTTTCATCGAGCTTTCACTTCTCTAGCCTTCGTATGACCTCTCTCTACAACTTTCATCCGATTCCAAGCAAAGATCTTGATGATTTCAAGCTCGATCGAGCTCGTTTTCAGGCGCGCTGAAGGTGTTCCACCGCGATTTCGCCCCTCTCGATTCTTCCCGTCTGGGTGACGATTGGCTCGCTACCAGGCTCAGAGATCTTCAAGGAAGAAAGGAGATCATATCCCAAGAGAATTCGAAGCTCAATCTCCAACCAGAAATCCATGTTCGAAGTGTGAAAACCAACCCTGTTTCCAGCCGTGCGCAACCTTCGGTAACATTTTCAGTTCTCAGTTTTTCTTCAGTTGGTACTTGTTTCTTTTGCATTATACCATGTCACCTACCAAGAGGATGTCAAAGAAGAAAGGGAAAGCCCTCGTTGAACCTCCAGTGCCACCACCGAATCCGTTCGGTATCATATTTCGAGATGAGGAGCAAGAGCAAAGATACAACATGCTACTTGCTCGACGCATTGTAAAAACAAAATACACTGATGTTAGAGCTTTAGAGACCCTTGGATTGAAAGATGATGTGTTTTGGATGTATGACAAAATGGGTTTAAGAGAATTTTTTGAAATGACGCTTGAAACATACTTACCTATTGTTCTAGAATTTCTTAGTAGCCTGGAGGTAAGTTGGGAGGAATACAGGGATCACACAGCTAAAGGAGAGATCAGATTTAGGATGATGAATAAAGAGAGGAGACTCTCTTTCAAGGAAATTCGGCGTATATTTCACTTCCCATGGAAGGGACGCACAAAGCCACCCATTGGATTCATGGAGCATATCTTTTGGAACCAGATATCATCAGACAGCAGATTATCAGCATCAACAGCAAGAGCCTCAAGAGTATCAAACCCCTGCATCAGATATGCCCACCGCGTTCTCGCACACACCATATTCGGGAGAGGGGACAGCGATGGTATTGTCACTCATGCTGAGTTATTCCTGCTTTGGAGTATGCTTCATGGTTACACAGTGGATATAGCTTTCTTTTTCATGAGACACCTGAGTAAAGTGTCAAGGGCCAAGAAGGGAGCTATAGTGATATGAGGTTTTCTTACTCCTATAGCATTACATCTAGGGATTGCACCCTATGGGATCGAGGTTGCTAGAGGAAATTCAAGGATAGATATTGAGTCATGCATTGCAATGAAGATGATTCAGCGTGATGGAGATACATATTATTTAATCCTACAGCCTGGGCTTCCCATGTTACCATTGCCTAACCCCAAACGAACCTCAGTGCAGAACCTTGAGAATTGGAAGCTGTCGCCAAGTTGTATATCTTATGCTACACCTGCACCGGAGACATCATTGCCACCACCACCTCCTACTTGGGGTGATGACCCACTTGGTATAGACATTGACTCCTCTCCACCTAGAGTCACCGAGCCACCGCCTCAGGGAGCCACCGAATCATCCTCACGGCACGCAGCCCCAGATCAGAGAGATTGGCAGAGTTACAGAGACCCAGGGTTTCAGACTATCACTGCACAGTTGTATAGACAGGAGCAACGTATGGAGAGGGTGATGGGAGGCATAGGAGGAATACATGAGCAGATAAGTCACATTCACATGGATATCGAGGCGTTGGGAAACTATATAGAGGACATGGGGAATTTTCTCTATGATCGTTTTAACTACGAAGATCCCAGGAGAGGTGGTATCTATAGTGATGCAGGTGAAGGAGCTTTTCACAATCCCATGGCTGCTGCCCCAGCTGAAGAAGACGAGGAGGAGACGCATTCAGATGAGTAGGATTTTGTGAGTATCTCATTCCTATTCTCGTACTTTATTTGAGTTCACTAATTCATGTTGACCTTAAACTCGTGTAGGGGAGGATGACTTTACAAACTTCTTGCCTCCTACTGCTACGGATTCTTGCTTCTTAATCGCTGTTGTTATGTGATTTCGATTTGGTTGTACCGACATATTTGGATGATTTGTTATACTCTCTATTCGATATGGTTGTAGTTGATATTTGATATCTGATATTCTGGATTGATGCTATGGGTTGGATATGTCATGAGATTTGTTGATGATTGTTGTTGATACACCTATGTGGTTTGTTTATCTAAGAAAATACTACCGTTATCATGCCGAAATTTTTCTTGATGGTTTACATATTCAAAATAGAGATTAGGATTAGACCTATTATGATGAATTTATTTCTCTAATACATATCTACCAATTGAAATTCTTCATTGATTGATAAAGGGTGTTTTGGATGAACATATTATCTGATAAGTTTGATCTTAGAGGGAAGTTATTTCTTTGAATAAAATCAACATATGAGTGTAATTTTTGAATTGATATTAATAGATTAATTCGGTTGATATTTATGCTATTTACTATTTGTTGGGAAGAAAGGTTCCTTGATCAAAATAAAGTGAGAACTCCCCTACCTGGCATTGTGGGAAAGCACAGTGGTACCGAAGGACATGGGTTGAAGTAATAAATAGAAAAAGTATGTATCTATGTGGGTACATACCATGAGAGACATCGGTTCACATAAACTCTGCTATCCTTGGTAAATTCTTTCCAGTTAGAGGATAAGAGTTCTATTACATTGATTATGTGATCAATGCACTCTAACTTCGTCACCAGAAAAAAGGTGATAATCGAATTAGAGAATGTGAACAATAAAAAAAAAAGAGAGAGAATTGATGATTATGAGTGGAAAAAGATCTTAGAAACCCCAATCCTGTAAACAAAAGTTGATAGTTATGAATTGAAAACTGGATGAAGTCTTGAGATTGATATCCTGCTTATTACACAAGTTGTGAAGTTTTATTTGACTAAGTAATGAAACTTGAGGATCAAAATAAAAGGATGATATGTCTATTCGAAATTTCATAAAATTATTGATGAAAGTTTTCATTGGTGATTGTGTTTTAGAAATTTATTCGTCATGAGAAAGTTTTCTCCTTTGATCAATTTCTTGATTTTTGCTTGAGGACAAGCAAGGTTTGAGCCTTATGTGTTTGATGACTCTAAATTTCATAGTGTTTTTTCATACTTATTTAGTAGTCTTTTGAACCATAATCTCACCCTCTTGCATTGTTTTTATACCTTTTTACCAAATACTTCGGAATCTACACAATCTTTGGTTTTTTGATCAATTTCAGGCAAAAAGGCATCATTATCACTGGTTTTCGAACAATCCCAATGCATGAACGAGTTCTAGACATCAAGAGGAGTTTACGCAACAAATTTCAAGTCAAAAAGAATCTTCTAGCAAAAATTCGGTACTACCGTATTTTTGGGACAAAACCACACGGTACCATATTTTCCAGCAATTTCAACCAGAGAATTTCGGCATGAATACAGTGCTGCCGTATGAAACTACACAGTGTCGTATTTTTCAGCAATTTCAACCAGAGAATTTCGGCACGAATACGGCTCTGCCATATGAAACTACATAGTGCCGTATTTTCCAGCAATTTCAACCAGAGAGTTTCGGCACGAATACGGCACTGCTGTATGAAGGTACACGGTACCGTATTCTGTGACAAAGTAAAACAGAAAGTCTTAGCAAGAATAGGGCACTGCCGTATATTTGAGAGAAATTGTCACGGCACCGTATTTTCTGCCCAGATCTTACAGAAGCATAATACGGCACTACCGTAATCCCAATACGGTACCGTATTTTGAAACCCAGATTTTTGAATTTTCTTTCGCAGAATTAAAAACATAATTTCTCGGAACTTAGGGCACCAATTGCAGATCCGGAAAAGGGGAAGACTCAGGATAAGTAGGCGGAGATTTACGAAGCGAGAGGAACAATTTTGATCCACGACTTAGAGAGAATTTTAAGAAATCGCCGTCGCGCTAGGGTTCGTCGCCGTTCGCTGCACAGACCATCTCCGGCCACGATTTTTGAAAGGAAGCTTCGCCTGAGGAAGAAGAACACGCCACAGAAGTTCGAGAGTGAAAGGAGACTGATTGAAGGAGAAATCATCAAAAACACACTCGCGACACTATTCATCGCGACTGTGAAAGCAATTTCGGGTTGCATTTCTGTTGCAACCTTGTTCTGTAATTCTTATTCCTTCTTTATTGTCTCTAATCATTTAAAAACTATGTTTTGCTGTGAATCCTCCGTCATGCTAGCTTAACTTCCTCTTGGGACATGGGGGGGGGGGGGGGTGTAATTCTCTTGATATTTCAATGATTAGATAACTTTCCTACATCAATATATCTTTGCTATGGTTATTTTGCTTAAGCAATTCATGCCTTTAATCGTTTTTAGTATCATACATTAACATGTTTTGGAGTTTTATGCTATGGACTGAGAAGAGGATATCATAGAACTTGGAACCCTAGAATTTATAATAAGAACTCATCGCAAGAGATTGGTTGTGTTCTTATCTTTAGGTTTTAGAAGTTAATTTCTTGTTGATGATATGACCTGGAAATTATTATTGTTTCAGACATGAAAACATGCTAGAGATAGATGTTGGATTGTTGGAAAACCTTAAGCAAAACCTGTGAAACTAAGGTGCGAGAGTGCTTAGTTTCGCTTGAGATCTTGGTATTAAGATGGAATGCACGAGAGTGATTCTCAATCTCTTTAACCAAAATTCACTTATACTTAGCATCGAATTAATCTTGCACGAGAGTGAGGATTGTTCTTTGTAAATTAATTGCACGAGAGTGAGTTAGTTTGTTTATCATGTGAATTATATCTTAACCATGACAAAAATAAATTGATGAATCTTTAATCATGTCTAGTCATAAATATCAAGATGAATGAACCCCTAGTCCCGATTGTCTCATTCTGATTTTCTCCAATACTCACTCAATTGCTATTTTCATGATTCTCGATTCTCTTAGCTAGTGAAAACTCAATTAGTCAGTACTTAACAACAAGGTCTCTGTGGTTCGATATCTTAAATATTACTTTGAGTATCCGTACACTTGCGGAGTACAACAGAAGCCCGGATACGAAGTCCATAGTGATATTTTCTCATTTTCACTCGAGGATCGGAATACTTTGTAATTTTCCTGCTGGCCTCTAATGTTCTGCTTTTACTTGCTGACACACCAAGCAATGAGAGACAAAGGCAGCAACATCTCTTTTCATTCCATGCCACCAAAAGGAAGTAAAAAGACTTCCTTAGGTCTTGGTACATCCTTCTACTTCCTGGGTGAATAGAAAATTTTGAATTATATACCTCACTTAAAAGCTCTTGTTTCACAGGACTTGACCTTGGCACACACAATCTATCATTGACTCTCAGTATGCCCTCAAAGTCAATAGTAAAACCTAGCTATTTTCCTTTTCTTACTCTAAATACCCAAGCTTGAAATTTCTTATTCTCCAACTGACTATTCTTTACTTTTTGAACAAGGGCGGAACCTACTACCATTACTATTATATATCCCCTTTCAGTTTCATTCACTACATCCAACCTCATATCCACTATCTGTTTAGCAAGCTCTGAAGGTGTCACTCTCAACTATGCAATCATGCCGACCGACTTCCTGCTTAGGGCATCAGCTACTATATTTGTCTTCCCTGGATAATAATTAATTGTACAGTCATAATCTTTTAAAAATTCCATCTATCTCCTCTGCCTCATGTTCAACTCCTTTTGACTGAAGAGATACTTCAAACTCTTGTGATCGGAGAAAATCTCAAAGGTGATCCCATATAAATAGTGTCTTCAAATTTTAAGGCAAAAATTATTGTAGCCAATTCTAAATCATAAATGGGATAATTCTTCTCATTCTCCTTAAGTTGGCGCGAGGCATAAGTAATCACCTTCCCATTTTGCATTAAAACTGCACCTAGTCCTTGAATTGAAGCATCCATATACAAGGTGTAACCATCCTCTCTAGTAGAAATCACTAATATTAGTGTCGACACTAACCTCTGCTTCAGCTCTTGGAAACTACATTCACACAAATCATTCCAATGAAATTTTATTCCTTTTCTCGTTAAGTAGGTCAACGAAGCAGCTATCTTAGAAAATCCTTCCACAAATCTCCTGTAGTAGCCAGCTAATCCCAAAAAGCTTCTTATTTCTTGCACTGATTTAGGCCTCTCCCAATCAAGGATTGCCTTGACTTTTAGGGGATCCACGGCTATCCTGTCACCTGAAACAATATGACCTAAGAAGGCTACCTCCTGCAACCAAAAAGCACATTTGCTAAATTTTGCATAAAACTTCTCTCTTCTAAGGGTCTCAAGTACGAATCTCAAGTGTACTCTGTGTTCTGCATCACTACGAGAGTATATCAATATATCATCAATGAATACAACTACAAATTTGTCTAAGCAATCAATAAAAACCCGATTCATCAAATCCATGGATGCAGCTGGAGCATTAGTTAGCCTAAATGGCATTACTAAAAACTCATAATGTCATACTGAGTTCTAAAAGCAGTCTTCGGTACATCTTCAGCCTTGATTCTCAAATGGTGATATCCTGACTTTAAATCAATTTTTGAATAAACACTCATACCTCTTAACTGATCAAAGAGGTCATCAATGCGAGGCAAATGGTATTTATTCTTTATTGTAGCTACATTCAGTTGCCTGTAGTCTATACAGAGTCTGTAGGATCCATCTTTCTTCTTTACAAAGAGTACTAGAGCTCCCCAAGGTAAAACACTTGGGCGGATGAAACTCTTATCCAAGAACTCCTACAATTGATCTTTGAGTTCTTTTTAACTCTCTCGGTGCTATACAGTATGGTGCCCTAGAATTTGGAGCTAGCAGTCCCCGGCTAAAGTTCAATAGCAAAGTTAATCTGAATGGGAGGGGACAACCTAGGCAACTCATCTGGGAACACATTGTTGTATTCCCTAACCACATGAACTTCATGAATAGGCACCTCCGATTTGTCCTGCACCCCGGTTAAGGACAACCAAAAGCCTTCGCAACAATCTTTCAATAATCGCTCAACTTGCATAATAGAAATTATCAGGGCTAATTGTCTAGATACCCCCTTGAAATCCCAAGCAGGTACACCAGGTGGCTTGAAGTGAACTACATGCTTATAGTAATCAACCAGGGCACGATTGGCCTTTAGACAATCCATTCCCAACATAATGTCAAAATTTGAGAAATCCATCACCATCATATTTGTATTGAACACCATATCCCCAAAAATCAATGGACATTGCTTCAATTCAAAATTTGATTGCAGCATACCCCCAGCTGGGGTATGCACAATCAAACTATAAGCTAAAATGATAGGCTTCTTATCCAATTTCGACACAAAATCAGAAAAGATAAAAGAATTAGTACTTCTAGTATCTATCAACAAGCATGCAAGAAAACCAAAAACTGAAATTATACCTCGAAGAACAGAACCCGAAGCCTGCTGAGCGTCATGCTGCGTCAGGGCATGGACCTTAGTAGTGATCGGAATTTGGGGATGGGTACTCTGAAACTGAATCGGTTGAGCAGCTGACTGCAATTGTGCACCCTGGTGGACAGTTGACTCGTAACTCTAAGGTGGAGCTGGCTGTGGCAAAATACCTCTCTGGGGGCAATTCCTTCTAAAGTGTCCTAACTGCTTACATGAATGGCACTGTACTTTAGTGTTAGGGCACACACAAGCCAAATGTCCTGCCTACCCACACTTAAAACAAGCTCTCAAGTTCGAAGAGGAATTAGATCCTTGAGCCTCTACAGAGCTTCCAGACATACCCTTCCCCAAAGATCTAGGCCTCTTGCTTGAAGTTTCAGAAGCAACAGTGCGACTCACTTGGGTTAGCTATGAGGGTTCATGCTTCCCCTGTCAAATTCAGCAGTATACTCTAATACTGGCCTCTCCCTTTGTGAAATCTCCAAGAAGTCCCTTCTTAGACTGGCTTGATAAGTCACCGAAAAGTATTTGTCGAGGAAGACCTCTTTGAAAGCCTCCCAAGAGCTAGCCCTCGACCCTAAAGAAATCTTTTTGGCATTCCACTAAATCTTGGTTTGATCCATCAAGAAATGTTTAATAAGAATCATTCTATCTTCTTCCGGGCACTCTAGGTCAGCTCACCAGGATTATGGCAGGGCCTTCTTGGAATCCTAATCCAATTATTAGGAAGTTCAGCCAAAATTTCCATTAAAGGTCTATCTTGAACCCCCAACATTATCTGGGTTCCTTAAAGCAGCTTTAGGAGGGTGTCCACCTCTTGCCCTTGGAGGGCGTTCACCTCTTACCCTTGGAGGTATTCTGCAATTTAATAAGCAAAAGTTATATAAACAGTATAAAATAATTATATAGTTAATATGAGTTCTAAAATCCTAGATTCTTAAGTCCTTAGCCTTAGTGTTTCTCCTAACTTAGGGTTCACACTCTTACTCAAGGTTCCTAAAAATCCTAGGCTCTAATACCAAATAAATTGTCACGCCCCGTAAGGGACCCGCTGGCTGGCGATCACTTGCAGCGTGGCAATTCACCTGTTATCTCTACACACTGTACAATCAAAAACTTCTTTATCTTCATAACCACAAATACTAGCATAATCTACACGACCTCAAAACTAATGAAAAGAATAGAAGTTTGATCATCTAATAAGATAAGTGAGCTATAAAGTTTATCGGGCAATATTAACACCAAAACATCACAATTATGAGTGTCACAATAGAACATTGATCTACATTCACCACTACATGGCATCAAAACATTACATCATCTAAGTGGTACAACATTTAAACACATCCATACATGTAATTATTTGCATGGATAACAAAACTTTCTTTCTTTCCAAGGACCCTCTAGTGCTATGTAGTCAACTCTACTTACCTCAAGCTCAAGACCTGAACCTGGAGGAGAAGACAATAGGAGTAAGCACAAATGCTAAGTAGGAAATTGAGAAAGATGATGGATGTATCAACAAGGCCAAGTATAACAAATAACTATGTTTACCAATACAACTTATCATGTCATACTAATATAAAACCACACAAAGACAACAATGTACAAGTAGAGCAAATCAATGAGTTATGACCACAAACACTCATTATGAGCCGCACTATGGGTAGAGTGTTTCCACTGTTAGCGCACACAGTGGAACGACTATCCACAGACAGCCCAGTGGTATTGCATCCAACACCTGGCGACTCCAGCATTGCTCGAGGCAACCTGGTAGTAAGCCCTAGGTTAGCACAACTATAGTTCACTATGGTAAGCCAGATATATAGTCCCAACAGTGGTCCACTAGTCCCAACCCGACCAGCCCAAAGGTCAACAACAACACGACATACCTCCACATAAAGCATTTGTCAATTCTATTATTTTATAATTAAAGTAACAAAAGAATATAATATGTCTGCATCAAACTGATAGCTACAAGCATTAACAAGTTTTCATTTCTTACTAATGCACTACTAAACACATCATTATAAGTCACATGTATGCCAATAAATTCTATGCAAGGAATGCCAATGAAACATGAACACAAGACAATGGATAGAACAATATAGATATCATGGTTTCATTGAATATAGCAATATAAATCCATGTTACCACGATTTCAAAGGGAAAGGAGAAGATTCCTACCTCATATATATATATATATATATATATATATATATATATATATATATATATATATATATATTCTGCCCTTTAAGAGAGCCCACAAGTGCCTCAATCCTTCAATTTGGTGTCCCTTGATTGGCTCTAATATCCCCTTGAAAACATGAACAAAAGTTATAATCTCATTAATGGTTTGTGTACTTTTCCCACACTAGCATACATGCACACTAATGATCCTTTCTCCCCTTAATTTCCATATAGTTCTACATCTACATAAATTTCTATAGATTATAACAATTGAGAATAAATTACTACCATAAATAATTTCAGCCCAAATAACACCTTGCTCCTACATTGGATCATAAGGTAAGCATTGAGTGGTTATGCACTAGTTTGATAGTTTGCAATAATTCCCTAAAGCTTGCTAAGCAATAGATGTCAACCCTCAAAATACCCTAACATCTAAAAGATTGCAAGGCTAAAAATAAAATGAAACCAAGAGGAAATAAAAATAGTTAAAGGAGTGGAATCATAGCAAGGGGTTGAGGAAGAAGGTAAAGCATGCTCTCTCTTAAAACAGGAACTGGCTCTAACTTACCAGCCAAGGAGAAAAAAGCTAGGGGAAAAGCTTGCTCCTGCTCACTAGGAGAGTTTAGTTGACACCAAACAGCCCCAAGGAAGAAATTACCAGCTCCTCCAAGCCAAGATTCAAGTGGGAAGGGGAGAGATGGAAGCAAGTGGTGAAAAGCTCCACCTGCTAGGGTTCCTACGAGAGTAGCAACGAGAAAGAGAGGAAAAGAAAAGTTTCTGTGGATTCCTATTTAATTTGGGAAATAAGCAATTTAGTCCATAAGTTCTCAAATTTTACAAATAGGTCCTTATAAATTTTACTTATGCCCCTATTACCAACTCTGGTGCAACAATTAATGTATGACTAAAATCAAATTAACTTTAACTAAGCTTAGATAACAAAATAAGTGCTAGTGTATTAAGCCATAAGGATCATAACGAATTATGCCCTTTGTCTTGAAAATAAGTTTATGCTATGGGATACATGGTAACTGAAATAAAAACATTCTAGATGCCACTAGCAAGATAAAATTATTTGCATATATGCCCTAGGACTAGTTATTAGTCCGACTACGTATTACATTCACACTTACTATTTTATATTTATCCTGGCATTGTCATTGTTGTGCTTTTGATACGCATGTGATTGTGTATATCTGCATAATAATGTCCATGGAGATAGATTTTATCTAGTCTCAAAGATTTTCCTCGGTCGAGTCTCATAGTGGATAATGTACATTTATGGTGCACGTGAGACTGATATATGCATTGGTTAAGCACGGGGTGCTAAACGCAGGCATATGAGTATATCAGGGTGGATATACTATGCCAATCTATCATGAGGATTTAACTTGGTATCACAAGTCAATCTCACAATGACAGAGGTGCATTTGTCCTTTGACTTGAGGTAGTTGACATCTTTATATGATAAGTAATATGCTTTGATACAACCTAACACCTCACCCTAGTAGGGAGGTCATAACGGTTGTTATTGGGTATATCATAAGTCATATGAGGTGTTCAACTAATCAAGAGAGGATTTGCCCTTTCCTCAAATAGAAGCTTGATGTCTATGGGCCCCACATGGTTACATGACTAAAAGAGTATGACCACAACCATGTGAAAGCCTAATTTAGTCATGACTATTAGATTGGGTTAAACAAGTATGACATGCTTATCCAATCAAGATATCAGTTTGGCAAAGAGACTATAGTGCAGAAGTACTTTATTTCAGTTTAGGGGATGTCAATGATGATAACCATTTCGATGATTTAGGTAGCAGTGATATATTGCTAGGTATTACTCATTGTTTGTGATAATATATGTTTATCATTACCAATGTCAGAGAAACCTACAGGGTCATACACCTAGGCACTCGAGATCTCGTATTGATCAGGTAGCCTATGGATTGAATCATGTTGTGGTTCAGATCCATTTGAGAGATAGATGCATTTTGGTTTGATGAGAGGATGAGATTTTATTTATTCCATGGAAGACCACTAGTAGACCATATTTGACCTCAGTTGACTATGGTGGTCAAGCTTGAGTTAAATATGGGTCAAGGCACAAGTGTGAACTAGGCACCTATATCTGATTGGGTAAATAAAATCAAATTTTAGCAAGAGAAATTTTTTCTTAGCTAACAGAAGAGCTAGGTGCATTTTATGTTAAATATATTAATATATTTTTTATAAAATGAGGCTAGGTGCCTATATGATTAAATATACTAATATATTTATGCTAAAATGAGGTCAGACACATTTGAATAAATATATTTATTCAAGTTAGGCACATTTTGGAAAAATATATTAAATATATTTATTCTTTTAATGGGCTAGGCGCATTCTCCATATAATTTAATATATTTATATATTAAATTTAATAGGAAAATTAGCCAATTATAGCTCCTTGATCTATTATAAATAGAGGAGGCTATCTTAGGCGAAAAATGCTCGTTCCCTTTGCCCTAGCTGACTTCTCTCAATGCTCCCTTCTTGTTATTTCCACCTCTCTTCTCCTTGGAGGCATAGAGACTTGTGTGGGCAATATTCACCTTGTGTTGGTGATAATACAAGATTGGGAGAACATTGCATCAAGGTTGTGCCAGTTGAGAAGTGGTTCTTCTCCTTGGCGCATCTCCACCTCTTTGGCGCATCTCTTGGAGTTGGTGCAAGCAAGGAGGATCTTTAGAGGTATGAATATTCTTCCCGAGGCTAGCACTAGGTGTAGAAGAAGGGATCGAGGATTCGCATTAAGGTGCCATGCTCTTCACATCATTATCAACTTGCTCTGAATTCGCATTAAGGTACCATGTTCCCTTGCATGTTCATCATCATTATCAACTTGCTCTGAATTCGCATTAAGGTACCATGCTCTTCACATCCGTTGGCTTCTCTCATAAGGTCGATCTCCTGTTGTTTTGTGGAAACCTATTTCAGGCACTATTTTGGCTCGTGTTTTAATTTTTAAATTACCTGGGATTTCCCAACGGTGGTATTAGAGCCAACTTATGAAACTGAAGCATTACATGCGCCCATATCATAAAAAGTTTTTTTTAAAAAAAATTTATGCCATGATTTTTCTACTTAGAAAAAGGCAGGTCTATCTATGTCAAACTTTTCATGATAATTTTTGTATTTTTTTGTTCTATCCTCACACATCAAGGATAGACCTTGTGTGTAAGCCCTATAAAAATTATATGGAATATGGGCTGGGTGATTACTCTAATTTTTACATGGGTAAAGATAATTTTAGGGGGCGGCAAGCATGTTGTCCACTTTGGACTGTAAGCATGAGCCACCTTCAATGAAGCCTAAGAGAGATAAAAATCCAAGAAAATTATAGCCATGATAATTATCACAGGCGGTTCATAATCTTGTCAGCAGCTTCTGCTGAAGAGTACCCGAGAGAATTATGGCTGTAATAATTTTCACAGGTAGACCGTAATTTTGTTAGTGAAGTTTATCGAGACGCGCCGAATATGGTCATGATAAAAATCATGGACAAGCCGTAATTTCTTTGGTGAAGTCGTCTAAAGATTATGGCCATGATAATTTTCACATATGGGCCATAATTTTGTTGCGAAACTCTGATTTACGTGAAATTTTATGGGTGACTTCACCTCGACATCTAGAATCCATCCGTGTGGTCGGATCTTTTAAAATCCATAAAAATTTCATTATTTTCTTTTAAAATGTGATAAAAGTGAATAGAGGTGAAGATTTCGAACAATAACAAGAATTTAAGTCAAAATGTAAGAACATGATAGAAAAGAGAGATATTTTACAGTAAAAGTATACTAAAAATACTATATAATTGTAAGACATCAGTCATACACTCTCAGTGAATCACTCATAGAGGGGATCCATAGATTATCAAACCTTATTTAGAATGAATAGGCAAATCCTCTATTAATCACTCTACTTCATATATGACTTATGGCATACCCAATCATAGCCGTTATGACTCCCCAGTTATATAGAAATATTAGGATATATCAAAGTATGTTAGTTATCTTATATAAGTATTAATGACCTTAATTCTAAGGACCAAACCTGACTTATGACACCCAAGTTATAGTTTCACCGTTGGTTTGTCTAGTACATCTTGCTCGTTGCACCTATGTCTCTGCATTGATGCCTAGCATCCAACTGTTGGTGTATATGCCCTAGGACCTAGTTTTGGTCCATCTTTGTACTGCTTAACTCTGATATTCATATATCTTTCTGGCATTGTCGTTATCATTGTTTGTCTACACCTGCGATTGTGTACTTACATGATAATGTCCATGGAGACAGATTGGATCTATGCTCAAATGATTGTCCCTAGTCGATGTACCTGAGTGGATATGGGACAGCTCTGGTACTTGTGAGACTGGTATGTGGGCTGGTTAGGCACGTGGTGCTAACGCAGACACATGGGTATATCATTGGAGGATATACTAGATAGACCCGCTGTGAGGCTATGACTTGGTGTCATGAGTTATCCTCACAAGTGACAGGAGATGCATTGATCCCTTGACTTGAGGTCATTGACCATTCTATATGGTTAGGGACTTGCTTTGATGCAACCTAACACCTTGCCGTAGTTGGGAGGTCATAACGGTTGTCATTGAGCATGTCACGACCCATATGAGAAGGTCAATGGACAGACATAGGATTTGCCCCTTCCTTAGGGAAGTATGATATCCATGGAGCTCCCTTATGGTTCTATGACTGAGAGTGTATGGCCATACCCAGGTGAGAACCTGTTTTAGTCATAGCCATGTGATTGGATGAAAACAAGTGGTGACACACTTGTCCAATCGGATATTAGTACGGCAAAGAGACTGTAATGCATCTGTACCTAGTTGCGATGATGGGGATGTCGATGTCGATATCCATTCCAATAACCTGGGTAGCAGCGATGCACTGCTAGGTGCCACTCACTGCTTGTGATGACCTTTGGTCAGCACTGCCAGCGTTAGAGGAACCTACAGGGTCGCACACCTTGATACTCGAGTTTTCATATTGATCGGGTAGTCTTTAGATCGAGTTATTGGATAACTCTGATCTATTTGGGAGATTTCATCAGCGCCAATGGGCCTGATGAGATGGAAGAAACTTATTAGAGCCAACTTCTGTTTTTGGCATATTGATCAAATTAACCATGGTTAGCCTCATTTAACCATGGGTTAAATTGGATTGGATCCAATAGCTTGGTTAACATGCATAATGGACTTTGGGCTTGGCCCATTGCTTAGTTGGGCTTGCTAATAAGTTATATTGAAGGGCTATGAGGCTTGAAGGGTATAATGGGGATGAATTAATGGGATAGGCGCATATGGGATTCTAGTTGGACTAGAATTTGCGCCTATGCCTTGTTTGGTATCTCCTAGGCGATTAAATCAAATTGGATTTGATTAAATCACACAAGATAATTGATTGGATTGTGTTTGACAATTGTGGGCTGATTATTAACATAATTAGAGTCCTAACAAGCCACATTAGGCAATCCATCATATTGCCTTGACTAGGTCTACGTGCATGGATGGGATTAATGCCTCATATGGCATGATATGGGTGCATATGGCTGATGCTTGCTTTGGCAAGTCTTAGGCGCATATGGGAGTGGAGATTTAATCAATATATTTGATTGGATAATCTCCTAGAATCATGCCATAATTGTCAACACTTGCCATTCTCCCCTAACCGCCTCTTACTCCTATAAATAAGCCCTTGCCGCCCCCTCTCTTCATGATGCTAATTCCTTGGAGGCGTGAAGCATTAGAGGGCGACGGCTTGGAGAGCTTAGAGCTCTTCTTCTTCCATCAAGGGCGCAAGCATACTTCTCCTTTTCCTTTCCTTGGCGCAAAGGAACAAGAATGCTTGCGGCGTTCTCTTCTCCTTCCATCTCCTTGGCGCATCACATCTTGGTGGTGGCGCAAGTTGCTTGGAGGACTCTCCTAAGGCATGGATCTTCTTCCCGAGGCTAGCACCGGGCGAGGAAGAAGAAAACTTGAGGAATCCGTGTGTGCGAGACTGCAGAGGGCGAACACTTGGGCGCCTTCATCGACATCGGCTTCTAATTGCTTAAAGGTACTTACTATCACATCGTGTCGACCCCCTCGCAAGAGATCTTCACTGGGTTTTTGGGACTAGCCTGTTTCGGGGACATTCTTCCGCTGCGTAAAATGTATGTCCATGGCTCTGAAAATTGTAAAATGTCCCCGGGGTTTCCCAACAGTGGTATCAGAGCTACTTGCGAGCCTCGAACGATGTTCTTTCATGCTTTTCATGCTCACATGCCATATCTACATTTTCGCATATTGCATAGATGTTGGCGCATGATTTTTCTTTAAGTAGAAAAATTGTAGGTCTCTTGTTTCTTACTTCTAATTAACTTCTTGTGGTTCTTTGCTCTCTTCATGTGATGGGATAGACCCATACGTGGAAGAGAAAATTTCTCCTCTCATAATAGGATAGACCTATCTTGAGAGACTTGTTGGAATAGGGCATGGACTGGGTGATTGCCCTTATCCTAACAAGTTAGGGATTGCAAGCAGGGCAACCGGTATGCCTCTCAAACCCTAGGGGTACACCCACAAGGTTCGGCCAATGCCATGGTCTTCCTCCAAGGAAGGTGCGCCATCTAGCAAGCCACAAGAGGGATAGCACACAAACACAAGGCTCGGCCAAACCCTAACTTGCGCCCCTATGCAAGGATGTGCCACCTTTGAAGCTTGTTGCGCAATCAGGCAAGGATGCGCAACCAAGCAAGCATGCACCTTGCTCCAAGTGGATGCGCCACCCTAATCTTCTTCTTAGTTAAAAGCAAAAAGAAAAGCGGCACGCAGGCTTCACAAGGATACATCACAGGCATGCTCTGGGGCTTGACATATGACCATAACATCATGCACAATCAAGTACTTAATCATGCAATTCTACATGCTCATGAAAAACATAAAATCTGAAATTTTACTTTTTCATAAAACATGTCTCTCTTCCTTCCCTTCATATCACAAATCTTTGATTCTAAGTTTCTCTTAGGAGTAATGGGTATAATGGGGATGAATTAATGGGATAGGCGCATATGGGATTCTAGTTGGACTAGAATTTGCGCCTATGCCTTGTTTGGTATCTCCTAGGCGATTAAATCAAATTGGATTTGATTAAATCACACAAGATAATTGATTGGATTGTGTTTGACAATTGTGGGCTGATTATTAACATAATTAGAGTCCTAACAAGCCACATTAGGCAATCCATCATATTGCCTTGACTAGGTCTACGTGCATGGATGGGATTAATGCCTCATATGGCATGATATGGGTGCATATGGCTGATGCTTGCTTTGGCAAGTCTTAGGCGCATATGGGAGTGGAGATTTAATCAATATATTTGATTGGATAATCTCCTAGAATCATGCCATAATTGTCAACACTTGCCATTCTCCCCTAACCGCCTCTTACTCCTATAAATAAGCCCTTGCCGCCCCCTCTCTTCATGATGCTAATTCCTTGGAGGCGTGAAGCATTAGAGGGCGACGGCTTGGAGAGCTTAGAGCTCTTCTTCTTCCATCAAGGGCGCAAGCATACTTCTCCTTTTCCTTTCCTTGGCGCAAAGGAACAAGAATGCTTGCGGCGTTCTCTTCTCCTTCCATCTCCTTGGCGCATCACATCTTGGTGGTGGCGCAAGTTGCTTGGAGGACTCTCCTAAGGCATGGATCTTCTTCCCGAGGCTAGCACCGGGCGAGGAAGAAGAAAACTTGAGGAATCCGTGTGTGCGAGACTGCAGAGGGCGAACACTTGGGCGCCTTCATCGACATCGGCTTCTAATTGCTTAAAGGTACTTACTATCACATCGTGTCGACCCCCTCGCAAGAGATCTTCACTGGGTTTTTGGGACTAGCCTGTTTCGGGGACATTCTTCCGCTGCGTAAAATGTATGTCCATGGCTCTGAAAATTGTAAAATGTCCCCGGGGTTTCCCAACAGTGGTATCAGAGCTACTTGCGAGCCTCGAACGATGTTCTTTCATGCTTTTCATGCTCACATGCCATATCTACATTTTCGCATATTGCATAGATGTTGGCGCATGATTTTTCTTTAAGTAGAAAAATTGTAGGTCTCTTGTTTCTTACTTCTAATTAACTTCTTGTGGTTCTTTGCTCTCTTCATGTGATGGGATAGACCCATACGTGGAAGAGAAAATTTCTCCTCTCATAATAGGATAGACCTATCTTGAGAGACTTGTTGGAATAGGGCATGGACTGGGTGATTGCCCTTATCCTAACAAGTTAGGGATTGCAAGCAGGGCAACCGGTATGCCTCTTGTAGACTCCTAAGAGAAACTTAGAATCAAAGATTTGTGATATGAAGGGAAGGAAGAGAGACATGTTTTATGAAAAAGTAAAATTTCAGATTTTATGTTTTTCATGAGCATGTAGAATTGCATGATTAAGTACTTGATTGTGCATGATGTTATGGTCATATGTCAAGCCCCAGAGCATGCCTGTGATGTATCCTTGTGAAGCCTGCGTGCCGCTTTTCTTTTTGCTTTTAACTAAGAAGAAGATTAGGGTGGCGCATCCACTTGGAGCAAGGTGCATGCTTGCTTGGTTGCGCATCCTTGCCTGATGGCGCAACAAGCTTCAAAGGTGGCACATCCTTGCATAGGGGCGCAAGTTAGGGTTTGGCCGAGCCTTGTGTTTGTGTGCTATCCCTCTTGTGGCTTGCTAGATGGCGCACCTTCCTTGGAGGAAGACCATGGCATTGGCCGAACCTTGTGGGTGTACCCCTAGGGTTTGAGAGCTAAACCATGGGAGAATGACCTTGGAGCCAACCTTGAAGATAGAGCTAGAGGTCGGCTAGGCTAGGTCTAATCTTGGGGCTTGAATCCTAGGTCAAGGGTTGAACCCCTTTTTGGCATGGATTGGTTCAATGTCTTGAATGGGCTATGATCACATCATCCTTTCATTGCTTTCTTTACAAAAGCTAAAGCATGCCTGTGATATTTTATTGTTATGTTATCACCATAGGATTGCATGCCTGTAATGATAGACATAAGATAAAACTGAGATGATGAGACCTTAAACAAAAACCCTCAATTAAAATATCAAGTCTAGTAGCCTTCTAACGCGTAGCCCTCACTAAGCTATCGATCAGTGAAGTTGTGAACTGTTTCCCACCCTCGTGGGACACACCCACTTATCTTTAGAAAGTGCGTGGTGGCAATGGTTTCCCCAGTCCAGTTTTAACCTGGGCGTGCCTTCGCAAGGAAACTCGTTGGCCCTGGGCATAACGGTTAGGGATGGACTTGACTAGAAGTTCACATGTGCTGGGCACATGGTGAAAGCCTAGAGGCATCGTTGCGAGGTTAGGGTTTTATGCTGTATCCAGCCCTCGCTGGACATGAAATGCCTGAACTGTCTCAATAAGGGGAATTGCTTGGAGCAATCGGCCGGCGCGCCCACCTTAGGAAACATGGGTCACTTTGTGCATCTCATCCCACCCTCGTGGGACGCGAAGCCCTGTGTGGAATGAGGATCTCATCTCACTAGGAAATCTTGGATTTCTCGATTGACTTTGTGGGTTGTCAATTCAATTAAAAATAGTGGGAGCCATGGTCATTTAAAAGGCAAGTCCAGTTTAAATGACTCGAAGTAGTACTAATCTGCTGTTTCTTGGTTGTTGTAGAACAATGGCTATGAACAATAGCAGTTGGTCACTGCGATCTTCCCTGGATAAGTTGGTTGGATCCAACTTACTGGATTGGTATATGAACTTGAGAATCGTGCTCAAGCTCGAGAGGAAGCTTTATGTTCTTGAGCGTCTTATTCCTGAGCCACTTCCATGCTCAGCCTCAGCGGCTGAGAGGGATGTTTATGATAAGCATCAGGTTGATACTTTGGAGGTTGCTAACCAACATGTCACTTGAATTTAAAGGGTGATATGAATCGAAGAGTGCCTCTGAAATTATTTTAATCTAAGGCAGCTCTTTGATGAATTGGTTGAGCTCAATCCTGCTAAAGTTGATATTCAGTGTGTTGAGCCGAAAGGCTTGACCAAGGAACTGAAATTAAAGATGGATATGATCAGGAATAATAGGTGCTATTCATGTGGAGGGCCACCTCACATGTTGAAGGACATGTTGCAACTTCAGAATGAGGAGAAGAAAGGCAAGGCCTTGTCTTCATGCTCAGGTATTTATGTTACCGAAGTCAACCTTTCTACTCCTATGACATGGGTATTGGATACCGCATGTGGAGTACAAATATGCAAAGGCTCAGAAAGGATAGATCGGTAAGGCCTAGAGAGATTGACCTACGGATAGGTAACAGGGCACAAGTTGCTGCTGTTGCTGTAGGAGTTTTTCTCCCTGCCTTTTGGACTTCAGTTAAAGCTAGACAATTGCTATTATGTACCTTCCCTTACCAAAACATTGTATCCACTCCTTGCTTGGCAAAGAAAGGATTTAGGTTTGAAATAAAAGAGAACTTATGTTCTTTTTCTTTTGCAAACATGTTTTATGGGAAGGGTACTTTGTGCAATGGTCCGCATGTCTTGGACATGGTTAGCTCTATTTGTAACATAAATAATAAAAGGACCAAACTGAGTGGTTCAGTTGGTGCTTTCCTACGGCATTGTCGATTAGCCCATATAAACAAGAATCGCATTCGACAACTCCATGCAAATTGGTTGCTAGATTCGAGTTCCTTGGAGGAACTTGATACATGTGAGACTTGTTTATTAGGGAAAATGACAAAGACGCCCTTCACCAAGACTGGTGAGAGAGCAGGAGGTTTGTTGGATCTCATACATAGTGATGTGTGTGGGCTATTCAATAAACAAGCCAAAGGAGGGTATAACTACTTCATCACATTTACTGATGACTTCAGTAGATATGGTTATGTCTACATGATGAGACATGAGTCTGAATCCTTTGAGAAATTTAAGGAGTTCAGACATGAAGTAGAGAACCAGCTTGGTAGATCCTTTAAGGATCTTCGATCAGATCGTGATGGAGAGCACCTGAGCAGTGAATTCTTTGACTATCTGAGTAAGTGTGGGATCCTATCCCAACTCACTCCTCCTAGAGCACCTCGGTAGAATGGTGTATCTGAAAGGAGAAATCGAACCTTGTTGGACATAGTTCGGTCTATGATGAGTCATGCAACTCTACCTCCCTCATTCTGGGGACATGCACTTGAAAAAGCTTCTCTAATACTGAATAATGTTCCATCTAAGAGTGTCTCAAAGATTCCATACGAGGTATGGAATGGGAGACGCCCTAATCTCACTTTTATCAGGATCTAGGGATGTGGGGCTTATGTCAAACGTCAGGATTCTAGCAAGCTAGAACCTAGATCTGATAAGTGTATGTTTGTGGGGTACCCTAAGGAGACTAAGGGTTACTACTTCTATATTCCCACCGAGAACAAAGTTTTTGTTGCTCGGGGTGCGGTCTTTCTAGAGAAAGAATTTCTCATGAAAGAAGTTAGTGGGAGGAAGTTTGACTTGGACGAGGTCCAAGTGCAACCACAAGACATAGAGATGGGAACCTGAGCCACCTACACCGGTTGCTAGGCAACCTGAGGCTCAGACACAGGCACCACGTAGGACTGGGAGGATTCGTCGTGCACCTGAGAGGTACGGGTCGCTGCCGACCCAACACGACGGGATCTTCATCATGGAGGATGAACCCAGGACTTATGATGAGGCGGTCAGTGGACCGGACTCCTAGAGATGGCTTGAGGCCATGCGATCCGAGATGGATTCCATGTCGGCTAACCAAGTCTGGGATTTGGTTGAGCTGCCTAATGGGGTAATACCCATAAGGGGTAAATGGGTCTTCAAGAGGAAGACAGACATGGATGGCAACATAGTTACCTATAAGGGTAGACTAGTGGCTAAAGGATTTAAACAAGTCCACGGGGTGGACTATGATGAAACCTTCTCGCCAGTTGCCATGATCAAATCCATTCGGATTCTGCTTGCTATAGCTGCATATCATGACTATGAGATATGGCAGATGGATGTGAAGACAGCGTTCCTTAACGGGAAGCTAACTAAGGATGTGTATATGACACAACCTAATGACTTCATCCATCCTGCAGATACTAGTAAAGTCTGCAGGCTAAAGAAATCCATTTATGGATTAAAGCAAGCATCTCGAAGTTAGAATCTTCAGTTTGATGAAGCTGTGAGAGATTATAGCTTTATCAAAAGTGAAGATGACGCCTGTGTATACAGAAAATTCAGTGGGAGCTTGGTGACTTTTCTGGTCATGTATGTCGATGACATACTGCTCATCGGAAACAACATCCCTAGTCTTCAAGCTGTGAAGACATGGTTGGGGAAATGTTTTGAGATGAAAGACTTAGGGGAGGCCGCCTATGTTCTGGGCGTGAGGATCTACCGGGATAGATCCAAGATGCTCTTGGCCCTTAGTCATAGTACCCACATTGATAAGGTCCTGGAGAGGTTCAACTTGGAGCAATCCAAGAAAGGATACCTTCCAGTGAGAGATGGCCTTACTCTCTCAAAGAGCCAGTGTCCTACAACACGGGCTGAGAGGGATAACATGAGTCGAATTCCCTATGCTTCGGCAATGGGATAAATCATGTATGCAATGCTGTGTACTAGACCAGATGTGGGTTATGCTGTAAGCATAACCAGCCGATACCAATCCAATCCAGGTTTGCAGCACTGGGTGGCTGTAAAGAATATCCTTGAGTATCCTGAAAGGGACTAAGGATTTATTCTATAAAGTCTACGGGGGACAGGAAGAACTCAGTGTGCAGGGCTTCACTGATGAGTCGTTCCAGTCTGATCCTGACGACTTCAGATCGCAGACCAGCTATTAGTTTAAGATGGTTGGAGGTGCTGTATGCTGGAAGAGCTTCAAGCAATCCACCATAGCTAATTCTATAACCAAAGCTGAGTATGTGGTTGCTTCTGAGGCAGCCAATGAAGCCTTTTGGATCAGGAAGTTCTTTTCTGAACTTCAGGTGGTTCCAAGTGCAATGGATCCCATTGAGCTCTACTATGACAACAATGGGAACTGCACATACTAAGGAACCACGGTCTCATCAAAGGTCCAAACACATACTCAAGAGATTTCGCCTGATCAAAGAGATCATTAATCGAGGTGATGTCAAGATTAGCAGAATTGACACAGAGAGCAATCTAGCAGACCCACTGACCAAGGCTTTGGCGCAGCAGAAGCATGATGGTCGTACTAGAGATATGGGGTTGAGGTTGCTCAACCTCTAGGTCTTAGTGCAAGTGGGAGATTGTTGGTGTATATGCCCTAGGACCTAGTTTTGGTCCATCTTTGTACTGCTTAACTCTGATATTCATATATCTTTCTGGCATTGTCATTATCATTGTTTGTCTACACCTGCGATTGTGTACTTACATGATAATGTCCCTGGAGACAGATTGGATCTGTGCTCAAATGATTGTCCCTAGTCGATGTACCTGAGTGGATATGGGACAGCTCTGGTACTTGTGAGACTGGTATGTGGGCTGGTTAGGCACGTGGTGCTAACGCAGACACATGGGTATATCATTGGAGGATATAGTGGATAGACCCGCTGTGAGGCTATGACTTGGTGTCATGAGTTATCCTCACAAGTGACAGGAGATGCATTGATCCCTTGACTTGAGGTCATTGACCATTCTATATGGTTAGGGACTTGCTTTGATGCAACCTAACACCTTGCCGTAGTTGGGAGGTCATAACGGTTGTCATTGAGCATGTCACGACCCATATGAGAAGGTCAATGGACAGACATAGGATTTGCCCCTTCCTTAGGGAAGTATGATATCCATGGAGCTCCCTTATGGTTCTATGACTGAGAGTGTATGGCCATACCCAGGTGAGAACCTGTTTTAGTCATAGCCATGTGATTGGATGAAAACAAGTGGTGACACACTTGTCCAATCGGATATTAGTACGGCAAAGAGACTGTAATGCATCTGTACCTAGTTGCGATGATGGGGATGTCGATGTCGATATCCATTCCAATAACCTGGGTAGCAGCGATGCACTGCTAGGTGCCACTCACTGCTTGTGATGACCTTTGGTCAGCACTGCCAGCGTTAGAGGAACCTACAGGGTCGCACACCTTGATACTCGAGTTTTCATATTGATCGGGTAGTCTTTAGATCGAGTTATTGGATAACTCTGATCTATTTGGGAGATTTCATCAGCGCCAATGGGCCTGATGAGATGGAAGAAACTTATTAGAGCCAACTTCTGTTTTTGGCATATTGATCAAATTAACCATGGTTAGCCTCATTTAACCATGGGTTAAATTGGATTGGATCCAATAGCTTGGTTAACATGCATAATGGACTTTGGGCTTGGCCCATTGCTTAGTTGGGCTTGCTAATAAGTTATATTGAAGGGCTATGAGGCTTGAAGGGTATAATGGGGATGAATTAATGGGATAGGCGCATATGGGATTCTAGTTGGACTAGAATTTGCGCCTATGCCTTGTTTGGTATCTCCTAGGCGATTAAATCAAATTGGATTTGATTAAATCACACAAGATAATTGATTGGATTGTGTTTGACAATTGTGGGCTGATTATTAACATAATTAGAGTCCTAATTGGATTAGGACTTGCGCCCAAGCCACATTAGGCAATCCATCATATTGCCTTGACTAGGTCTAGGCGCATGGATGGGATTAATGCCTCATATGGCATGATATGGGCGCATATGGCTGATGCTTGCTTTGGCAAGTCTTAGGCGCATATGGGAGTGGAGATTTAATCAATATATTTGATTGGATAATCTCCTAGAATCATGCCCTAATTGTCAACACTTGCCATTCTCCCCTAACCGCCTTTTGCTCCTATAAATAAGCCCTTGCCGCCCCCTCTCTTCATGATGCTAATTCCTTGGAGGCGTGAAGCATTAGAGGGCGACGGCTTGGAGAGCTTAGAGCTCTTCTTCTTCCATCAAGGGCGCAAGCATACTTCTCCTTTTCCTTTCCTTGGCGCAAAGGAACAAGAATGCTTGCGGCGTTCTCTTCTCCTTCCATCTCCTTGGCGCATCACATCTTGGTGGTGGCGCAAGTTGCTTGGAGGACTCTCCTAAGGCATGGATCTTCTTCCCGAGGCTAGCACCGGGCGAGGAAGAAGAAAACTTGAGGAATCCGTATGTGCGAGACTGCAGAGGGCGAACACTTGGGCGCCTTCATCGACATCGGCTTCTAATTGCTTAAAGGTACTTACTATCACATCGTGTCGACCCCCTCGCAAGAGATCTTCACTGGGTTTTTGGGACTAGCCTGTTTCGGGGACATTCTTCCGCTGCGTAAAATGTATGTCCATGGCTCTGAAAATTGTAAAATGTCCCCGGGGTTTCCCAACACCAACCAGCCCACGTACTAGTCTAACATATACCAAGGCTATTGTGATACCCCCGAGATTTAGCATGAATCTCGAGGCACACTAAGCGCGAAAGATGACATTGATCCATGATTATTCGGCCTAGTGGACAGGCACAGAGATTGCCTGAGCTTGGGTTGGTTTATTGAATTAAATTCACTAAGGGTTGACCCGACCGGTCATCCTAATTTGGGGGTTGAGCAACGAACGCACAAATAAGGCACTGACGCTTGCCCTAACACGTGCAAAGTGTGTGTACGTAATTTGGGTCTGGGCCCAAGGTTCACATTAAACCATTGGCGAGCTCATGGTCTGACTTAAGTGCGATATTAGAGCTTAGTTTGTGCATAGTTTGGATCCCCGAGATATAGACATTAGTGGATACCGTTTGGGGGTTGCATACATTGGTGCTCAGCACCAAGGCATAATCCCTCGATCACTTCACTAATCGATCAGTTTCAGCTCAGACTGAGTGCTTACTTAGCTCATTCTCAGTGCACCCAGAGATCAGGCCTTTAGATCATATACCACCTCTCAAACCTTCAGAGCAAAGAATAGCTATGGTTTCATCAATTGAACGCATCTCCCAACTTGATGACTTAAATGACATTCTCTTTGTTTAGTTATTTTTGTATCATTTGTTTCTAGCATGTCGTATAGTTTCAGTTCACTATAATTACCTTGTTAATTGAGCATGCATCATCTTATTGATTCCTACTTAGCACTTTTTGCTAATTCCTATTATTTCTATTCTAGGTCCAGAGGTAGCTTCTAGGAGAGATAGATTAGATAGCTAGATGGACCTCCCTGAAGTAGTGTGATGTAGATTAATTGAGCTGACTATAGATAGTATCAATTAAGAATTTTTTTTTCTTTTATTATCTTAGTTTGTTATGTTTTATTTGACTGTTAGATACATGTTGGGTCCTGAATGTTATAGGTTATTCGTTATAAATCTTTTGATATGTGATTTGATTTAATATATTAATGAATTTTATTTAGTTTGAGGTTCCTAATAAATTGTCTCTTCTCTGGGGGATGTTCAGCAAGGTTTGACTAGCTTCCCACTAGGGCATGACATCAACGAACTCCTAAGGAGGACACAGTACCCTGAAATAGAACGTTGTGTATCTTTGCATCTTTCCAAGTCTGCATCACAAAAGGCATTTAACTGGATTAAATTATCTGAATGAAAGAAAATCCCTTGTCATGGTGCTTGCTTCAAGTATTGCAGCCTGCTTGTAGATGTGGCATCTGTGGCTTGTCCATGAACTGACTTAAGACATGTACAACATATATCAAATCTAAGGTGTGTAATTGTTAGGTAAATCAGCCTCCCAACGAGCCTCCTGTGTGAAGATAGATTAGTTATATAATCACCTTCGGACTCAATGAGGGACAAGTTTTGCTCCATGGGGTTGGAAATTGACTTCACACCTAGATAACCAATACCTTCAAGAACTTCTATAACATACTTTCTTTGTGATATGGTGATTCCTTTACTCGATCTAGCAACTTCTATCCCAAGAAAGTATTTTAGTTCTCCAAAATCTCTTATAATAAAGTCGTTCTTCAGAAAGGTCTTGACATCTTCAATTTCACCCAAATCATTTCATGATATGATTATATCATCCATGTAAATGAGTAGAACCACAAGTAGTATGCTTTTGATCGAGTGAAATTCGCTTGTTGAAGAGCATTTGTGAGTTTGATAAGCCATTGGCGTGATGTCAATTTAAGACCATATAGTGACTTATGAAGTTTGCATATTCGAGTCTCCCCTTTTCATCTAAATCTAGAGGGAGATGCATGTAAACTTCTTCATCTAAATCACCATTATGAGCATCAAGTTGATAAAGGTGCCACTATCTAATGCAGACAAATGCAAGAAGGAACTAAACTATTTCATGTGTTGATTCCACTTGGTATCTACCAAAAGCGCAATGTGTACCGAAGAAGTAAAAGATATCATTCCCATAGGAACAAGTATCAATTACTAAATGATCGAGTAACCAATAGCTAGACAATTAAAATATAATCTTGATTTCAAAGTAATTTAAATTGAACTAAATTCACATGTCAAATTAATCACCAAACAAGAGTTATAAATGAAATGTAATTTCGAGATAATTTAGGACGTCGGGGTTCATCTCTTTGACAAATCTAAATCTGAACAAGAAAATATCAAAGCAAATGATCTAAAACGTTCAAGGACATTATCCGTGGGTATAGGTTACCCCCTTTAGTAGTATAACCCAGTATCTATTCAGATTGGTCTCCTACTTTCATAGCTTAACGAACCAAATAGATCCAATGAGCACAGGGATAATATATAATGTCCTCATCTGAATTCTAACTACTTTCATGATAGAAAATTGCAAGTTCGATCAAAACTGAACAAATATCACAATTCACCTTTTAGTCCTTCTAATGTTTAAGACATGTAAAAGCTCAACTACAATGATTACAAGCAAATAATACCAGCAAAGATCGAATAAATGAAAAGAGATCACATAAATATTGATATTAAAAGTTTAAATGAAAGATCTATACAAAGCACTACACCCCTAGTCTTGAATAAAAGTTTAAGCTAACATGATTACTCTATTCATGACAAGTTTCTCAAATAAGGTTTCCAAGAAAAATACAATCAAAAGGAAGGAAACATAGGGATGAAAGAGCAAATGAATCCTCTCGGATCTGATGAAGAATCTCCTACAAAAAGCACTAGTAAAGCCTCCTTTTTTCTTGTTCGTCGCCTCCTTGTCACCGCTCTACTCGTGTCTTATCTCTTTTGAACTCAATCGACGTCCTCTTTTCAAACACCCCCCCCCCCTTCCTCCTCTTTTTGCTTCAGGAAGGCATCCCTTCAAATTCCCCACAAAATCCCCCAAGAGACCATCTAGTTTTTTGGGACAAATCAAGGACTTTTTGTGTCAAGCAGACGCCATCATAGCCATGACATCTATCAGGATCTAGCCATGATGTGTTCTGTAGGGTGCTAGAAAGTCGATCACAGCCATGACATTCATCATGGACAGGCCGTGAAGTATTCTATGAAAAATTGAAAAATGGATCATGGCCATGAAGTCAATTTTGGCTTGGCTATGAACTTTTTTGTGGAAAACTAACACATTGATTACAGCCATGAAGTTGGTCAGGAGATGGCCATGATCTTCACAATAGACAAATCTTTAAATTTTGATTCAAGCACACTATGGCTATGATTTTCATCAAGGCTCGACCATTATGAGATTCTTTATCATATACTCATCATGGTCATGATATGCGTCACAGGCTAGCCATGATGGAGATAGAAAACTCTATTTCACACCAAATTTGATGTGTAACCTTATCTTTGCATCCTGAATTATTCGGTAATCTCAAAATCATCAAAAAAGCTCTAAAATTGAATGATTTCACCTAAATTTGTACAAAGATGGGAAAAAAAAAATAAAGATTCCATATAAAACAAGTAAATAAGTCTAAATAAAGCATAAAAGCAATAGAATTGCTACATTACAATTATTGTATTTGATGATGAGTTAATCCTTGAAGGAAGGGAAGCTTCAATATGATACTCCTTAAGATAATTTGGAGCTTTTGTGATGCATTTCGATCGCAATAAATCCACTTGATTGCAGGTGATGGGAGTTGTTCAATAGTTGGTGAAGCTTCAGGTGTATCAATTGGGTCATTACTTTAATACTGATGATGATCCATGGCGAAAATTTCGTTGTTGATAATTTTAGAAGTTGTAGCCTTTTCTGCTGGTTGTAAATTGTAAATGTTGTAATCCAGAGAAATCCTTAGCATTTGAAGGTGCATATGAAAAAAATACTCTCCTGAAAGTAATATCTCTTGAAATAAAAACTTTCTTGGTAGATAAATCAAAGACATGGTAGCCTTTTGTGCATTTGGATATCCCATAAGTACACATGGAATCGCTCAAGGGGTTTGATTTGCTAGGTCATTAGTGATGTGTTGAAGTGAAACATAGACTCTCAAAAAATCTGAGATGTTTATATGAAGGTTGCTTCTATAGGAGTATCTCCATTGGTGTTTTTCCTTGTAGTAAAAGCATTGTAGTATCTCCATTGATGTTTATATGAAGATCTCTGCTACTCTATTTTGTTGTGGAGTAGAAATGTAACTTGGTGGGTGCATGATCCCTTTGTCGGAATACTAGTCATCTAATGCACATTCAATTCCATTATTACTTGGAATTACCTTTACTTTAGATGTGAATTGTGTCTCAATTAGATTGACAAAATGCATCATGTACTAGTGAGTATCGGACATGTGATGCATTAAATAAGTCCATGTACAATAAGAGAAATCATCAACAATCATAAGGAAATACTTTGCTCCACTTATGGAAGGACACTTCAAATGGTGTTGTAGTTTTAATGCAATTTATTAAGAAAGGCAAGCGGCTTTGCTTTGCTAATGGACATATCAAACATTTAAAATCATTATGTGAAGACAAATTTGCAATGTTATGAGATAACAATGCAAAGACTTTATTAGATGGGTGGCGGGTGGCCAAGTTGCTGATGCCAAAGGCTTGAGTTTGATATTGCAACATTGTTGATCTTGGATTGTCGAGGAAGATCTAGATAGGATAATCCTCAGTGTTTCATCTCTACTTATTTCACAATGTTTCTCCCCTTGAAGTACAATAGAATAAGCTTTGTTCACTGGATTTGTCCTCTCACACTAGTGTATGTATCATAGAGTCCCATGAGCAATTTCATGGTCCTATTATTTTGTTAGAATTGTTGAATATCTCTCATAGCTTCACACTCAGATCTAGGAACATTAAGGTTCTTAATATCTCATGCTCATCCCATAGCCCCTTATGTTTGTGCAGTAATTTCCGACCATAGTATTCTCTTTCTTACAATATTCCCTTTCTTACCATTTAATTTGGAAGAGGTGAACTCTATTGGTCGCGAGAAGCGCTCTTTCAGATCTACCGAGATTTCATATGCGCTCTCACTGTATATATACGATGCTTGCCCCAATTTCTTGTGAGATTGAATTAAAAAGTCGGGCTTTAACCAAATTATTACGGTGTCTCCATGCTTAGAACTCTACAATAGAATCTTCTAATGGTTTTGTCGATGCTGAGAACCAGGTATAATAATTGATACATTTATTGAATTTCTTGATTGAGTCCTCCAATTTTGCTGTTTTACTGTCAGCATCTTCAACACTACCTCAACTAATGATGGTTGTCTCATAGAATAATAATAGTAAACTGTGACCACAGTGACCATGGACGATGATGGTCCGTTTGTTGCTTGATCCAAGTTAACCAAGAACGATACAGTGAGATCTGATCACTAATCAAATTAAGAATGATTCAGAATTGATGTAATTCGTGAGAGTGGGTTAGCTGAGTGAGACATGACCACAGCACTAGTTAATGGAGAAGGAAATACATACGATGCGTTGATGCAGTGACACAATAGTTAATTAAGAAACTTGCAGATTTATATTTCAACGGTGAACTAATTAATTAATTAATTTGCATCGGGAGTCGAATTAATTAATATTCAAACAAGCTACTCAAGGAATAGTCCCCTGATTCCCTCACACTCAAGAGTGGATATTCCTCCTAATTTGGTACACCTCGCCTCTTTCTGACTAATTAAGATTTAGAAGAGAGTAACGCGTGCAATTAATTTGCACACTAAATTAATAAGCAATAAATTCTTACTAAAATCTAGCCGATTGCCATCAAAAGTCAAAAGTCTGGCTGACTACGAAAAATACATAGATCGCAATGTCAACTTCGCTTTTTGTCAGCTCTTGGCCTCGGCGGCCACTACCCGTAAAGTCGGTCTTGATGAGACGATACATGCAAGGTCAACAATGTTGGCTTCTTACAGTTCCTTGGACCACTGTGAGAGCTTTGACCTCGCCGATCCTTCTCCGACTCACAGCATGCATGGTTGAACAAAATGCCAAACGAGGACATCTCCAGCGTGCCAAACTTTAGTCAAACGTTGAGAAAGTAGGGAAATTATTAACTCAGTCGTCTTTTTAATTCCAACCCTCACAAGTACACCGTTTTCTCACACCAATGGCTCACCGGACCTCGGAAGGCGGCAGCGGCGGCGCGGAGATCGAGGAGGTGCTCGATGATAATATTGGCGTCGCTCCGGCCGGTACTGGAACTGCTTCCGCTAGCAACGGCGGCGGAGATGATGTGTACGTGGCGGTGGGGAAGGGGAGCTCCAGCATGGAGGCGCTATTGTGGGCGTTGAAGCACGCGGTCAAGCCTGGGAGCTTCGTCTACCTCGTGCATGTCTTCCCTTGCGTTCATCTCATTCCGACTCCATGTATGTGTGAGCCTTGATTTGTTTCTTCCTAGCTACCGATCTTCCTATATATTCATGTCAGAATTTGCTCTCCCGATTTGATCATCGTATTATTTCAATATTTGCATCTTCTTAATTGAAGGAATATATTTAATTAGTACTGCAACTTTGGAAAGCCCGGGAATTCTAGCTAGTTAATTGAAGGATAGAGAAAGTTCATTCTAAAAAAAGTTGTTTGCCCATATATCTCAAGGGTCTCCAATTGGGCCTCATGTGCTTAAGATAATTGAGTACATGGAGCACTTAGATTGGGGACGTCTTTACATATCAATATAATGACTGATGTGGTATTGCAGTCTCTTTCTCCTATATTCAGTGAGTTCGTGTTGAATTTCAACATGAATAAGATTGCATATTCCATGGCAAAGTTATTGAATATGCTTCAATCGACTAAAAAAAATCTCAAATAAGAGAAAAGCCTAGACATGACAATTCGGATCAGCGGATCATAAACGGATCGTATCAGCTGTGACCCGTGACCCGATTAAGTCAAACCGAACACGACCCATTTAATTAATTGGGTCAAACTGTGTAACATGAACACGACCCGAATATAATCGAGTCAACCTGACACAACCTGAATAACCCGTTTATCATTTATATTTTAAATATAAATAATAAAATAATAAAAATTATAAAATTAATAAAAATTTGGGCTTATGAGTGAGTCAAAATCTAGATTAAAAGATAGTTAGAAGATATTTGGGCTTATAGGCTAGCAATGAGAGTTAGATAAGCCTATATTTAAATTATATATATATAAATATATATTGTAATCCGGCTAAACAGGTCAACCCGTTTACAACCCGACATGACCCGATTATTTTCGGGTTTTAAACGGGTTGACCTGTTTATGACCCGAATACGATTATGGCTGACCCGAACCCGCCTGTCTACTCTTTTGATTTCTTTGATCAAGAAAAAAAAGAATAAAAGGAAGGTTAAGGGCAAAGTAGCTGCTCCCAAGAACCTTTCCAAGGCACTAAAAAGGAAGATAAAGAAAGTTAAAGAGGAGCAAAGGTGATTTCACTATGGCATTCTAGGCCACTAGAGGAGGGATTGTGAAGCACTCTAGAGTGAGAAAAAGAGAGCTAACGATTACACTTAATTGATCGTGTATATATGTTGCTAAGGTCAATTTTTCTACTTGTAATTTGTGGGTACTTAATACTGCATATAGAGTTCACATTTGTATAAATGTACAAGAGTTCAAAAGAAATAGGACTGTGAGACCTAAATAGAGCACCTGTTGCTACTATTGTTGTAGGTGTCTGCATTATCCTGCTGCCGACTTGACTTCTATTAGAGTTAGATTCATGTTATTATATACTTTCGATTACCAAAGATATTATATCCATTTCTAACTTGTCAAAGAAAGGATTTATCTTTGAAATAAGAAGTGACATTTATTCATTCTCATTTATTGGGAGATTTTATGGTGAAGGTATAATGAATAATGGATCATATCTATTGGATCTAAATAACTTTATGTGTAACATTAATACCAAAAGAATCAAGCCTAATGGTTCTGGTAATGTCTACCTCTAGCATTGTCACTTAGGTCATATAAATGAGTGGCGCACACAATGGCCCCGTTTGGCATAGCTTCTAGGTCTACTTATGACTTTACGGCCAGCAGAAATCAAGAAGCTGAGGCATTTGGCCTAGGGGTGTCAATGGGTACCCGAACTCGCGGGTACCCGACCCGACTCATTTATGGCGGGTTCGGGTACCCGATTAGTTAATCGAGTTGGGTTCGGGTTTACTCTCACGAGTTCGAGTACCCGATTAATATATAATAAAAAAATATATATATATAAATAAAATAGTTCTTAATAAATATATTTATTATTAATAATATTATTTTATAGTTATATTTTATAAAAATAATTTAAAAAATAAATATTTTAATTTAAATGGGTACCCACGGATACCCGTTTAAATACTTGACTCGGGTTTAGTCAGGTTCGGGTTTGGGTTTGGCCAAAACTCGCGGGTACCCGACCTGTTGACATCCCTAATTTGGCCCTTCAACTTCTATGTTCCAACCCACAAATTAGCTGCTTCTCTGGCCCCTCACCTGCTTATGCTCAATAACCCTTATATGCAATAATAATTTTTTAATAGTATAACTCATAATATTTTTAATAAATATTTTAATTATAGTTAACTATAAATTTAATCATATAATTTTTATCTTAGTATTTTCTAATAAAAAATTATTTATTATAAATAGAATAACTTAACCATAAGCTATGCATTCAAACACCCGCAAACTTCTTCAGCCAGCATTTTTTCAACCAGCAAAAGCTAAAAACAGAAGCTGAGCCACACGGGGCCATAGCTCCATGTAAGTGGATTGTTGGGGTCATTCTCCTTTGAGGAGTATGACACATGTGAACCATGTTTATTGGGTAAGATAACAAGGGCACCATTTACCAAGATTGGTGAGAGAATAAGAGATTTGTTCAATCTCATACACAATGATGTGCGTGGACCCATGAACAAACTAACTAGAGATAGATATCAATACTTCATTACTTTTACTAATGATTTTAATAGGTATGATTATGTCTACTTGATGAGATATAAATCTCTATCCTTTTATAAATTCAAAAAGCTTAGAAATGAAGTGTAAAACCAACTAAGAAGATCCATCAAGACACTTTGATCTAATCAAGGTGAAAATATATGAATGTAGAGTTTGATAACTATCTAAAAAAGTGTAGAATTCTCTCACAACTCATGCTCACCCTCCTAGGACACCTCAATTGAATGAAGTGTTAGAAAGGAGGAGTCATACCTTATCGGATACAATTCGATCTATGATGAGTCATGTTACACTACCACTCTGATTTTGGGTATTTGCATTAGATACTGAATAAGAGATGTGAACTAGTAAACAACCCAACATATCCTATTTTATAATATGGGGTTATGATGTGTTTGTCTATTCACTTAGTAAGTAAAATATTTTATCAACTATTGTCCAACTTATTAAAATGTTTAAGCCTAAGTTAACAATAGCAAACCCACTAAGCCTTATATACTATATAATCTTTTCTCCCACATCCAAGGTGAGACTAAATTGGGGTATTATATTGTCACTCTCAGACTCTACTAAACTATAGCCTAGATTATAAATGTATGTATTTGTAGGGTATCCTATGGAACCTAAATGATACTACTTCTATATTCTAAATGAGAACAAAGTATTTATTACTTGAGGGGCAATATTTTATGAGAAAGAATTTTCTCGAAAGAAGCTAGTGGGAGTGAGTTTGATTTAGATGAGGCCCAAAATCAACTGTAAGACATAGATACACAAATGGAATCAGAATCTAGTTCACAGGTGGTTTGCCAATCTAAGGTTTTGGATACACATGTTTCACATAAGTCTGGTAGAACTCATCACTAACCTGAGAGGTATGGTTCATTACTATTTTAAGGCAGAGGAATTTTCATTGTTCAGGATGAACCTAGAACCAATGAACAAGTAGCCTAGCCTCTGGTCCAGACTTTAAGAAATGGATATATGCCATGAGAGCCAAAATGGACTCCATATATGCTGACCAAGTCTAGAATTTGGTTGAGCTGCTTAAACGAGGAAAACCTATAAGCTGTAAATGGGATTTAAAAAAGAAAACTAACATGGAAGGTAACATGGTTACCTATGAGGGCAAGTTGGTTGCTAAAGGTTTTAAGTAGATCCATGGTGTAGACTATGAGAAAACTTTCACCAGTTACCATGATAAACTCCATTCAGATCTTGCTTGCAATAGTTACATTCTATGATTAAGAGATCTGGAAAATTGATGTTAATACTACTTTCCTTAATAGGTTTCTAGAAGAGGATATCTATATGACACAACCAGAAGATTTTGTTCATCTTACAGATGCTCATTATTGGTGGATATACTTGTAGACCAAGTAGTTTGGTCTGATTTATATATTGTACTATGATTTATTAAATAATAATAGACATTGTCATTGTTATTTTTTTGTTATACCTATGTAAAGTATGGAATCACATAATGATGTCCCTGAGTTTGGTCTTTACCATTCTCAAAGTATACCCATTCGAGTACTTTAGTGGATAGGGGATAGCTCTGGTATATGTGAGAGTAGTGTGTGGTCTAGTTGGATGCTACACATCAACATAGACACATAAGTGCATCAAACATGATGTACTGGGTTGAACCACCATGATTATTGGCTTAGGTGTCACTAAGTGAAGGTGTGCATTGATCCTTTGACTTGAGGTTACCAGTACTTCTATATGGTGATTGATGTACTTTGATATAACCTACCACCTTACCGTAATAGGGAGATTATAACGGTTGTCATTTGGTATGTCATAGGCTCTATGAGAAGTATTATATTCTAATAATAGGATTTTCCCCTTATATCCTTTAGAAAGTATGATATTCACGGGGTCCCACCTCTTAGTTTATGACTAAAAGTATATAGTCATAACCAGGTGACACAGCAGAAGACCCTTACCCTAGAAAAAATTTTGATCATCATGGTCATGACTAAGATCACTGCCTGCTGGTGATAGTCGATCACAGCTGGGCCGTGAAGTCTTCTTTGGAGTTTGGAGAAAAGATCGGAAAACATCACGGTCGTAACCCTAATTACAGCTAGCCCATGAAGTATTCTATAGATTCGGCGACATCCCATCACAGCCGTGAAGCTCATCATGGCTTGCCAGTGATGACCCCTAAAGAAGATTACGGTTGTGACCATGATCACAGCTAGCCTGTGAAGACCTCAAATTAGATGGGTGAAGACAAGTCGCCCTGATGCGAATGACATCACAGTCATAACCCAGATCATAGCCAAATCGTGACACCCTTGAAAGTACAAAAACTACCACACTGAGCCAATCACAGCCATGATGCATCCAGAAAAGCCCAAGCATAGGCTCTTTTACGTTCCCAACATCCCAGGATACCTCCAAAGCGCTACATGGGAGTTATCAGCCCTTCTTCGACTCATACGAGCCAATTTAGCTCATGTGTTTGCTTTCCCGACAAATTGAAGGACCACACATGCCTAGTACAATAATCTATTATCAAATTAAGTGTAGGAGTCTGCCCACACCACTATAAATCAACCTTCCATCAGCCAATTCTACTGCTTCATCGTGGTCTGCTCGAAGATGGTTTAGGCGGCTCATCCAACCCCATGAAGCCCAGTCTAGACGCAGCCCATTCAAAGCTTGGACATATTACTTTAGTTGTTGAAAATTTATTATATGCTCTACTTTTTAGCTTTTTAGGTTATTAGAATAGTTAGAATATTTTAACTATCTTGTCATGTAGTTGTTATCACTCCCAAGCCCCTTAATCTATAAAAAGAGGGCTAAGGAGAAGTATAATTCAGCTTGCTTGGAGAGGAAGCTGACTTGGAGAGTTACGAGAGCTTATAGTTGGAGGCGTGGATAACCTCCGGGGTCTAGTCTTATAACTTCTCATTTCCCTTACTTGAAAAGATTAAATCATGTCTCGTGCGTTAGGATAACTCCTAATTTTTTTTTATATATTTGTGACTCTTTTCATGTTCTTTCATCTTTCCATAACTACTTGTTCTTCCGAATGTTGGAAGGCTCTTGTCTAAGTGTCCAAGGCTAGGCACTGAACTGTTCACTAGACTGTATGGGTGGCTCTTGTCTAAGTGTCCAAGGCTAGGCACTGAACTGTTCACTAGACTGTATGGGTGCCCTAACTTTCATGCCAAAAGCGAAGATTGGTTTGCCCATTTGAGCTTGTGTCACAAGCAAAGTCATAGCTAATTAGAATAATGAAGAAAGAAAGGATCATTTTAGTTGTTATAGACAGTTACTCCCTTCCTCCTCCACCACCAGCCTTGGATAACTTGGAATCGAATGTTAAAACGGTTTGCTCTGATGCCACGTAGAAAGATAGTATTGGAAGAAGAACAGAACTCTAATTCATGCCTATTGTTTGTGCATAACTAATTACCAACATGCAAATAAAGGAAAAGAAATATGATAAATATGAAAACGTATATAAATCTAAGAAAATCATCGATACATTTATTAAATTGCTTCTTTGACTCGTTGAATTTTATCAGCATCTTCGACACTACCTCAGCTAATGATGATTGTGTCATAGAATAATTATAGTAAACTATGATCACAGTGGCCATAGACGATGATGGTCCGTTTGTTGCTTGATCCAAGTTAACCAAGAACGGTACAGTGAGATCTGATCACTAATCAAATTAAGAACGATTGCGAATTGATGTAATTCGTGAAAGTGGGTTAGCTGAGTGAGACATTACCACAGCATTAGTTAATTAAGAGGGAAATATATACGATGCGTTGATGCAGTGACGCAATAGTTAATTAAGAAGCTAGCAGATTTATATTTCAACGGTGAACTAATTAATTAATTAATTTGCATCGGGAGTCGAATTAATTAATATTCAAACAAGCTACTCAAGGAATAGTCCCCTGATTCCCTCACACTCAAGAGTGGATATTCCTCCTAATTTGGTACACCTCGCCTCTTTCTGACTAGTTAAGAAATTAGAAGAGAGTAACGCGTGCAATTAAATTGCACACTAAATTACTAAGCAATTGATTCTTACTAAAATCTTGCCGATTACCATCAAAAGTCAAAAGTCTGGCTGACTACGAAAAATACATAGATCGCAATGTCAACTTCGTTTTTTGTCAGCTCTTGGCCTCGGCGGCCACTACCCGTAAAGTCGGTCTTGATGAGACGACAGATGCAAGGTCAATGTTGGCTTCTTACAGTTCCTTGGACCAATGTGAGAGCTTTGACCTCGAGGATCCTTCTCCAACTCACAGTATGCATGGTTGAACAAAATGCGAAACAAGACATCTCCAGCATGCCAAACGTTCGTCAAACGTTGAGAAAGAAGGAAATGTTATTAACTCAGTCGTCTTCTTAGTTCCAACCCTCACAAGTATACCGTTTTCTCACACCAATGGCTCACCGGACATCGGAAGGCGGCAGCGGCGCCGCGGAGATCGAGGAGGTGCTCGATGATACTATTGGCGTCGCTCCGGCCGGTACTGGAACTGCTTCTGCCAGCAACGGCGGCGGAGATGATGTGTACGTGGCGGTGGGGAAGGGGAGTTCCAGCATGGAGGCGCTATCGTGGGCGTTGAAGCACGCGGTCAAGCCTGGGAGCTTCGTCTACCTCGTGCATGTCTTCCCTTGCGTTCATCTCATTCCGACTCCATGTATGTGTGAGCCTTGATTTGTTTCTTCCTAGCTACTGATCTTCCCATATATTCATGTCAGAATTTGCTCTCCCGATTTGATCATCGTATTATTTCAATATTTGCATCTTCTTAATTGAAGGAATATATATAATTAGTACTGCAACTTTGGAACGCCCGGGAATTCTAGCTAGTTAATTGAAGGATAGAGAAAGTTCATTCTAAAAAAAGTTGTTTGTGTTAAGGATACGAATCAATCTGAGGATACGAATCCATCTACAGTAAAGATTGATTCGTTGATTTATTTAGTTACCATAATCTCATTATTTCTATATTTTGTAACTTACCATTCTTTGCACAAAGATGATGTATTATAAATTCCTGTACAGAGACTCTCAATTGACAAGGGAATACACAAATCTTATTCTCGCTATTCTCTTCTGTTTCTTTCTTTTCACCGCTTCAATATTTCTCTCTAATTACCATTTCAACATGGTATTAGAGCTATTGATCCTTACGATCAATTAGTTTCTTCTTTTTCTTTTCTCTACAATTGCTGCCGCATCATCACTACAAACCTCTGCATCCAAGCACGCATCTTCTTTTTCTTTTCTTCTTCGCTCATCCCTGCTACGTTCCAATCCGGCTGCCATCGCTTGCACCTGTTCCGGCGAGAGCACCCACAGGTTCCACGTAGACCACGGAGGCCTGCACGCACGCTTCAAGTCTTCCAGCCTGCATGCGTCCAAACGAACGTTTGCTCGCTTGATTGAGCCGTTCCCCTGCACGTGTCAACATAATTCGGCTGTCTTCCTCATCCATTACTGATGTCTGAAGTCAACTCCAGCAATCTTCATCCTATGGCACCGAGCGATACAATAAATCTCTCCTCCAACTTGGTGACAGGCGGTATATCTTTCCAACCAATTAAGTTAACTCCGTGATAATTTTTTACTTTGGAAATCACAACTTATGCCCATACTAAGAGTTCATGACTTGATTGGTATTGTTGATGGCACAAGTTCATGTCCTTCACATGACGATTCAAATTATCATAGTTGGATCAAACGGGATCAAATAGTACTGACATGGCTAATGTCAACAATCTCAATCGGTTCTTCCACTTACTGTTGGTCTGGATTCTTCTCATGCTGTATGGGAAACATTTTCCTCACATTCAAGGGCTCGTATCCTTCAGTTAAAAGCCCAATTACAATCAATTCAGAGAGGCGACAGTTCTATTTGACGACTATATGCAAAATATCAAAAACGTCGCTAATAATCTTGCAGCAATTGGTCATCCTATTTCGGATCCTGATCTTCTTATGTATATTCTTGCTGGTTTGGGACCTTTATATGACAACTTTATTCCTGCTATTACAACTCGTTTGGAAGACTTTACTGTCGAACAGGTTCATGGGATGCTCTCCTCTGACGAATGCCTCCTTCAATTACAGAACATGTGCCGATCTGATCCTATCTTTCCTACTGTCAACACGGCAACTTCCCCCAATCAGGGACGCCATTATAATCGGGGGTGGTTTTGGACGTGGTCGAGGCCGAGGTCGTGGACGCCATCAAGGAAGATGCCAAATATATCTCACTATCGGTCACTATGCTCACCAATGCTACCGGCGATTTGATACAAATTTTACTTGTGGTTTTTCTCACAATAATCCAACACGGCGCTCCTTTAATAATCAAAATTTGCAAGCTCATCACACAATGATAGCTACTTCGAACAATGATGATGCATATTCCTCCACATCTTGGTACCCAGACTCTGGAGCTACTCATCACGTCACACCCGACCACAATATTTTATCTGAAGTCATGCCATATCGAGGGCCCGACACTGTCAACATAGGCAATGGACAAGGTTTGCAAATTACTAATCTTGGTAAAGCACATTTCTTTTCGCCTTCTCGTTCCTTTTACATGCGCAACGTTCTTCATGTTCCTGATATCACTAAAAATCTTCTTTCTGTTCGTCAATTTTCTCTTGATAACAATGTGTATTTTGAATTTCATCCACATTACTGCTTTGTGAAGGATCGAACCACAGGGTTGACTCTGCTCAAGGGCGGCATCAGAAATAATCTTTATCACATCTCACCTCCATCTCCAGCCATTCATGTTGGAGAACTTACTAGTACATCTTCGTGGCATGCTCATCTTGGTCATCCATCTCTCCGTGTCGTTCATCAAGTTGTTAATAAGCATGGACTTCCTGTCAAATTGAAGTCTTTAGCATCTCGTTGTCAATCATGTATGGAGGCAAAGAGTCATAAGCTTCCTTTTATTTCTTTTAATTATATGTCATCATTTCCCCTTGAAATTATACATTCGGATGTTTGGGGTCCTACCCCTATTTTATCCACTAATGGTTACTCTTATTATGTTTCATTTGTTGATCATTTTAGTAAATACACTTGGCTTTTTCCTGTGCGACGCAAATCAGATCTTACAGATATCTTTTGTCATTTTCAAACACATGTTGAACATCACTTTGATCGAAAAATCTTATCTCTTCATTCTGACTGAGGAGGTGAATTTCAAGGTCTTCATCGTTATCTCAATACACATGGAATCACTCATCGTGTGTCCTGTCCTCACACTCCAGAACAAAATGGCTCCGCCGAATGAAAAGATAGACACATAGTCGAGACTGCTCTCACTCTAATGCGACATGCCTCTATTCCTCCACAATATTGGGATGATGTTGTTTCTACAGTTGTCTATCTCATCAATTGCCTTCCTACACCACTCCTTCACAATAAAATCCCGCTTGAAATACTTTATCATCGTCCTCCAGATTATATGTTTCTTCGTTTCTTTGATTGCGCATGTTATCCTTGGCTGCGTCCCTACACCAAACACAAACTTCAAACTCGTTCTTTACTATGTGCTTTCCTTGGATACAGTAATTTGCACCATGGTTATCATTGTTTACATATACTGACCGGGCGGATCTATGTTTCCCGACATGTTACTTTTGATGAATCTATATTTCCCTTTGCAATGCAGAGGCCTATTGATGTTCCCTCTTTGAGATCACCAATTTCTATAACTACACTTTATCATGGGATTCTTGGAGCAACTCCATCTCGCATACCTACAAATAGTTTCACCGCAGCTTCATCATTTGAGAGAGACATTGTTTCCTCCAACCCAAATCTCATTGCAGAAGCACATTCTCCATCATTCACTGATGGATCCTCTTCTCTTGCGGCATCTCCTTCCAATCAAAGATTATCAGATGAACCACATTCTCTACCATTCAATGATGCTCCTTCTCCAGATACCAACACACCTCCACGCCGCACTAGGACAATCCAAGATATCTACAACAACACTTCTCCTATTCAGACAACCAGGCACAATCTACCTCAGGCGTTGATCGCCTCTTTACCACCCAATGAACCGACTTGCTTCTCTCAAGCAAATAAAGATCCTGCATGGAGAATAGCCATGGCTACTGAATTTGATGCTCTTCTTCGCAATAACACTTGGACTCTTGTTCCACGACAATTATCTATGAATGTTATAGGTTGCAAATGGGTTTTTCGGTTGAAATACAAAGCTGATGGCACTATTGAACGACATAAATCTCGACTCGTTGCAAAAGGTTTTCGTCAACAACATGGTATTGATTTTCATGATACCTTTAGCCCTGTTGTCAAAATAACTACCGTTCGTCTATTGCTCTCTATAGTAGTGAGCTCCAAATGGTCTATTCGCCAACTAGATGTTTCTAATGCTTTTCTGCATGGCAACCTTGAAGAAACTGTATTTATGGAGCAACCTCCTGATTTTCAACACCCACAATTTCCAAATCATGTTTGTCATCTTCAACGTTCATTATATGGTCTTCGTCAAGCACCAAGAGCTTGGTTTCATCGTTTGAGTAGCTGGCTACAACTTCAAGGTTTCTCAGGCTCTAAGACCGATACTTCTCTATTCTAGTTTTGCAAATCATCATTAATGATTTATATACTTTTTTATGTGGATGATATTCTTATCACCGGTACTGACTCGGGCTTCATTGATGAATTAATTTTATCTCTTGGTAAGGAGTTTGCCATACGTGATTTAGGGCCTGCTTCATTCTTCTTGGGCATTGAGATATGCTCTCATTCTGATGGTTGTCTTTTATGACAAAGCAAGTATATCACTGGCATTCTTCAACGTGCTAAAATGGATGGTGCTCGCCCAGTCTCTACACCTATTGCTATTACACCAAGTTCTTCTTCTTCCAATCATCCACTTGTGGATCCCACATTATACAGAAGCATAGTTGCAGCTTTGCAATATGTTACTATCACACGACATGATATCACATATGTTGTAAATCGTGTATGCCAATTTATGCATAATCCTAATGACCTCCATTGGGACATGGTCAAACGGATTCTTCGCTTTCTCAAAGGCACCATACTTCATAGACTCCTTCTATATCGCAATTCATCTCGTGACCTAAACGTTTATAGTGACGCTGACTGGGCAGGATCCTCTGAAGATCGACGATCAACTGGTTGATTTGCAATTTTTCTTGGTAAAAATCTTATATCATGGAATTCTAAAAAGCAACAAGCTGTCTCTCGATCTAGCACAGAGGCAGAATACAAAGCCATTGCCAATGCCACTGCAGAAGTTATTTGGATACAATCTCTTCTCACCGAACTTCATCTATCTTCTACTCAAATTCCAACATTATGGTGTGATAATATTGGTGCCACTTATTTGGCTGCTAATCCCGTTTTCCACGCTCGCACTAAACACGTGGAAATAGATTTTCATTTTGTTCGAGAACGTGTGGCTATACGACGACAACTTTTTGTTTTCTACATCTCCATGCATGATCAAATTGCTGATATATTCACAAAGCCTCTCACACGTGTCAAGTTCCAGCATTTGCTAGCCAAACACAATTTTCATCCTTCTCCATTAAGTTTGTGGGGGGCTTTTAAGGATACGAATCAATCTGAGGATACGAATCCATCTGACAGTAAAGATTGATTCGTTGACTTATTTAGTTACCATAATCTCATTGTTTCTATATCTTGTAACTTACCATTCTTTGCACAAAGATGATGTATTATAAATTCCTGTACAGAGACTCTGAATTGACAAGGGAATACACAAATCTTATTCTCGCTATTCTCTTCTCTGTTTTTTTATTTTCACCGCTTCAATATTTCTCTCTAATTACCATTTCAACAGTTTGCCCATATATCCTGCAAATCAGCTTCAACATAAATCGATCATCCTCTTCTAATTAATTCCCCATCGTACGTAGTAGGAATGCTGCAAAAAGATCAAGTAAGTGCAGAACAAGTGGAAAATTACATGCATCAAGAAAGACTCAAAAGGCGTGAAATGCTGCACAAGTTTCTAAACCAATGCCAAATATCGAGGGTAATTTATATGATTATTCCTATATAAAATTTGCAGACATTTGTGTTTTCCATTGAGGAGATTATTCATATTTCATTTTACATGTATGTACCAGGTGCATTTTGACACTTGCCTTGTCGAGAGTGACGACATTGTGAAGGCTGTCGCCGAACTGATTACAGTGCTCCACATCAAAAGGTTGATTGTGGGCATCTCCAAATCTAATTTAAGGTGAATTATATATATCACAAAACTCTTGTCCAATGAATCAGAGGCTCTTCATAGATCCTTGACAGTCGATAAAGCACATAATTAGTAAATATAAATGCAGGAGATTGAACAGAGGAAGTTGCAAAGCAGTGCAAATTCAGAAGAGTGCACCTGGCTACTGTGAGATCAAGATCATATGCAGTGGAAAAGAAGTTGTTGCAGCACCTGCTCACTCGCCGTCACCCTCCCTTACGCCAGTTTCCCCTTGCAACGATAACAACACTCAAGGGGAGACAGTAGAGCAAGCCCAGCAAAAAGTGACATGCAGATGCTTGAACGTGAAGTTCTTATGACACTTTTGCAAAGCACTTAATCTCCATCTAATCTCCTTTGTTTTTGTCATTTTTAAGAGAGATTATTGTGGATGCGATTATTTTTATTCTGTACAATCGACCGCAAATACTGCAAATTTTCCATGAGCTGCTAGATTTGCAAAAAGTTCCATCTTGTTATGTTGTGACTCAATAAAGTTGACAAACTTTTGCACTTGGCGAGGGAAAAGAAACCTTTCAGCATAAGATACGCAAGAGAAGATGTGAACTTTATGAACATCTAAGTAATATTTTAAATTATCAAATATGCGAATACTATTGGAGTTGATGATAACACATTTTTGAGATAGCGGATGCAGCTTCAAGCTTCATACAAATTTCACAAGCTGAAACAAAACCGCAAATCCTACTGGCACTCTCAGTAGCTCCACGGCATTCGAGCATTACTAGTTTGCTAAAAGAGAACGAGGACGACTAGAAGAAATCAAACTCTAGATAGGTTCCAGAACCTTTCTGATTCGTGTTAGCTGCAACTTTTTCAGCTGCTGACGCGGCAGGCTTTGAGAAACGTTCGGCGTCAAACGATTTCGGGATCTCTGGCGGGGTTGCGCAACGTATCAATGCCCAGTTGACTCCCTCAAAGAAAGGGTGTTGTTTGATCTCTGAAGCGCCGCGCTTGTGTGCAAGCCGGTGCTGAGGCTCCTTCACAAGCAGCCCCCTAATCAAATCTCTCGCAGCAAAGCTGACAGTGGGGGACTCGGGGAATCGCAGAGGCTGCCCGACGACATTGAAGAGCGTAGCCCTGTCACCGGATCCCTTGAAGGGTGTCCTGCCAAACAATAGCTCGTACATGAAGATGCCAAACGTCCACCAATCAACAGCACTACCATGGCCCTCGCCCTTGATGATCTCAGGTGCCAGGTACTCATGCGTGCCCACAAATGACATTGACCGAGCATCTGTTGGCTCCGCTATGAGCTCTGGCAATGGGCTCACCTGATTCCCAATATCGGATTTCGATTTCTTCTCCTTGGACTTGGATTTGGAGAAAAAGCGTGGGCCGAAGCATGTTGTAGGTGCTACGCAAGCAGGCTGGATACAGGATGGCTCAATGCATGCTGGCTGGACACAGTAAGCATTGTTGTTCTTTCGAATAGATTCAGCATCTGGATTGGAGGACTTTATCAAGGTTGGGCTCACTGCACAGCGGAGAGAGAGGTCAAAATCTGAAAGCATGATATGGCCATCCTCCCGAACAAGCACATTTTCTGGCTTGAGGTCACGATATATGATTCCAAGCATGTGCAAGTATTCTAGTGCCAGGAGGATCTCTGCAACGTAGAACCTGCATTTCAAGAATTCACAGTGATCAATGAATAGGCTGATACAGTTGGTGTGGTATTTGAGAACACATTTGCAAACCTTAAATCAGTTCAATACAATACAATTTACAAATAAATACTTATTCGCACTAGTCCTTGATCTTGAAAAGCTAAAACATTGAAACTGAAATGAGTTATTTGAATGTTCAGGTTTATACAGTGACTTGCAGCATGAGTTGAGTTTGTTCATCCTAATTAGACGATTGGATTTCTACCACTGGGCAAACCCTCTTGTGTGTCAACTACAACATCACAGCATCCAATCAAGATATTCTAGTTAGCAGGCATGGAAAAGAAATATGAGAAATATGAATGATACGAGAAAAGAATATTATGATAAATATGGAAAAGAAAGCAATATGAGAAACAATAAAGTTTTAGTGTCACCGTAGATATTCTAGTTAGCAGGCATGGGTAGTCTACAATATACGATGAACTTGAATCTTATGAAAGAATCTAATTCATATGTTCTGATTTCTCAAGTAAAGAACATACTTCACAGCTTGTTCAGAGAAATGCTTCCCGGGCTGCCTCTGCCGAAGGATGTGCAAATCTCCTCCCGGGCAGAACTCCATCACCAAACACGAGAATTTATCAGTTTCAAAGTGGGTGTAAAGTGTTGGAAGAAATGGATGATCCAGGCATTGCAAAATCTCCCTCTCTGTCGTAGCTCTGAGAAGCTTTTTACGACCGGCCAGTGCTGCCTTATCCATGACCTTCATCGCAAAATAACTCTTCGTCCCACTCAACTCCGACAAATACACACTACCAATATCACCACAGCCAAGCTTCTTTAACAGCCTAAAGTGACTTAACCCCAGAATCCCATCTCTTGATCGGATCCTTCGAATAGCTTCCGATCTTGAATCATTTGCTTTATGAGGTTTGGTTATGGTGCTGCTCAAGCTGCTGCATGAGCTCTCATCACTCACATCACTGTTTGTACTAGGTCTGCACATACTGCTTTTCCCACTCTCAACAAAGTCTGCTGTCAAGCTGCTGGTTCCATCACTGAATTTAGCAGAAACAAAGCTATCATGTCCGGACTTCTTTTCTCGATCTCCACTGACTTCCACAGCAGCGGTACCATTCAGCTCCGTGGAATCTCCTTTCGCTGGCTGCTTCAGGCTATCTGACGGAAGGGTGTCACTAGTTACAGTAGACAAAATAGGCTTTGTAGGAATCCCAACTTTTGAATTGTCAAAAGATTCTTTCTGATGATGATTTGATTTTTTATCTTCTTGTATATCACGCACAACTTGCTTTGACGCAGTGTCAGATGCATCTTCTGATCTTTTGGCAGTGGTAGCACCTGAAATGTTTGGCTTCAGAATCTGAGAAGGTTTGCAGATATCTGGTTCTATTTTGTGGAGTCCAGGAGCTTCAGGTTGCTGGCCACAGCTGACATGCGAGTTAGACTTTGAAGCCATTTATCTTTATACTTCTATCTAACTGATGAATATGATCAACGAAGTTCTTCTTGGTTTAATTAAGATACGCAGCATCAGACAAACGGTCAAATCTCTCGTTCTCCACCGGATGGACTCTGTCTCAACAAAACACGCATGGTTTAACAAATATTCAACAGGGAATGTTATATGCATGTTACTAAATAAATAAAATTGCTGCATTAATGGGCTAAGAATCATTTTATAATTTATAGAGAAATGCATAAAACAAAACAAAATTCAAGCAGATTCTGTGACCAATTAAAGGATTGGAAGTCACATGAAAGAGCAAGAACAAAAACAAGTAACCAGACTGACTGCAGGTAGGAAACTTGAGAACAGAGTAGTGAATAACGAGGTTTCCAAATCGGCAAGCAGATTTAAACAAGCACTCAATGACTTGAGCACAATGCACCAAAAAAGGCTTCGGCTATTAAATTTTTCTTTTACTATTTGGTGGACGATCTCAAGTGAAGAAAACATGTTGAACACAACGGTAAGCAGGAAAACATAAGTTAATGGAAAGGTTGGCAAGCCCAGAAGCGCATATCTCCTCGACAGCGAGGTCGGGCAACCAAAACCTACTTTTTCTCTGTAAAAGTACCGGATGCAGCCTGGATTAGGGCATTAAGACCTTTGCAAAAACATGATTTTGTTTTTCCTCTTTCTCTCAAACTCCGCCACAAAAGCCATGCACTCTATGAAAAAAGAGAAAAAAAAAATCAAATCTTTTGGAAAACAGAGATCAAGAACTATCGACCAGTCCCAGCGAAAGAAATAAAAATGTGATCAGCCCATAAGATTCCAGAACCGAGAGCGCGCCCATCTGCAGAAAGTAACTGCAAATGTATGTTGTTTTTCTTTTTTACACTTAAGTAAAATCATCCGATCGTTAACACCAAAATACAAGAAACCAAAGAAACAAAGAGAGGTTAAGCGAAAGTTAGAAACCAAACGCTTGCAAAAATGTAAAGAGAAAAAATACCTTGCAACAAGTTCAAAACTTTAGAGCTTGTGAGTCTCCTCCTGGCCCCTGCAGAAGAGCGCAGCAGAGGAGAAGGGGGAGCAGAGCAAGGGAAGCACAAGAGAAAAGGAAGATGGGGGGAGGTTCAGAAAGTATTTCTTTTTCTCGGGGGCGTAGTAGTGGTGCGGTGAGTGTCTAAAGTGGAGCATCGAAAGAAGAGAGCGGTCAAAGCTAAAGTTAAGCTTTCTCATGAACCGATCGTATAAAATGAGAAACACAGAGGGGACCAATCTTTTGGGAAGAGCGCAGGCACCCCATTGGATGGTCTTCTTCTGTACACAACACACTGCTCCGGCAGCCTGGCAGAATCACCCATGAAAAACTTTCTGGGTGATGCGGCCAGTCAAAGATTTAATTATTCAGCGTTGTAATTATTTTGGCTGCGCATTCAAAATTATTAATGAATGGAAAGGCATTTAATTTGAAATTACTGTAACTAGTATAATTTTTATATTATTTTTAATATTTTAAAAATTCAGAAAAAAATATAGAAATGATTTTGTTTTATGATGGTGCAGAGCTTGCAATGCCCCTGATTTGGCATTCATAGACCTCTCACCGGACCAGTTTTAATTAGGTATTGCTGTGAGGTCCTTTAATAACTTTCACATCACGGCCCTGCACCTGTTCAACAATTAGGTTTTGCAATTATAACATGAGAATTTGGGGCAGGCACCAGCTGTGACATTGCAATTATAGAGTAAACAGAAGAACTCAATAAAGTGTTTAGGCACAAATTAAGGTCACTATATGTTCAGATAGTCAGCTCTATCTCCTCCTGTGTCTTTCTTAATACTAGGATGGTCCAAGAGCCAGGTTCAAAGTCTCAGCGTTTCTGAAAATGCCAGCATCTCCTTGAATACAGCCAGAATACTAACAATACTAGAGTATTAATATTAAAAGGGCTACAGCAGTTTGTGTGGATGCAAAAGTAGGAGAGTAAAACAATCCACTGTGTGTCTGTGTTAACACAGCAAACAAACCCCAAGGCATGCAGGCAATGTACACATAGAGGCTTGTGCTAAAGCACATGGGGGTTGTTTGCTGTTGAACTCTTCTTCTTCTTGTTCGTGCTCCTCAGCAGTAGAAAAGAAAAGCTTGAGCCAATCTATCTGTTCTGAATTGCTTGCAGAGTTTAGTGTAAGGACATGTGCAATGCACCTCGATTGATTCTGAAGCATCGTGGCAACTGACCTTGATTGATTTTGAGACATCATGGCCAGTGATTAGACTTGAAGCTCTGTGACCTGCATTTTTCCAATCAAAGAAAGCTTGCAAGCAACCATAACATCGATCTTCCAAGTACACATATATGATCATTTACCAGTAAAAAAAAATTTTTAAAAAAAACTCTGCAGGCTGCCAGAAAGGGATTGAGTCGCTCGAGAACAATCAAAGAGCATAGAGATGTGATGCGAATTGGCGAGGGTAGTCACATGGAACAGTTGTGCTGTAGCAAGTGGAGAATGGAGGAAATAAATAGACAGTCTGGATGGACATGAAAACAAAATCAGAATAGTTTTTGCAGGTAGGATGGCCAGATCCCTGACTTGCATGACAGGCATTTTGAGCTGCAGACCTCCAGGATCAGATCAAATGCAAGTATAATATGTTTGGTTTTGAATCGATCAGCAATTTTTTAAAAAAATTTGTATGTTGATGAACTAGAAATAATAGAACTAGATTTTATATTGAGGAACTAGAAATGAGAGAAGTATATTTTATATAAAATATACTGAAACAAATGTTGCAATTATTCTTTGCTTATTTGTAATCTGATGAAATAGCTGGGAACTTCATTTATTCAAATGCAATAGGAATAGGCTAGAGGATTTGATGTTCTAGTCAACATCAACTGCTCAACCATATACAACTAAAAAATGTATTACTCATGATTACGCAATGTAAACTTAACGTTTCAATGTTTATAATGCATTTCATTTAGCGAAATATTTTTTATAGAATAGCTGAGAAACCCGCCTTCATCAATTATTTGCCCATAATAGAAAAAAAAAAGCTAGAAAATTATATTGCACATGAATATACAATCTCAATCAGCTCAAAGTTCTAATTTTTACTCACATATTTGAAACAACATCTTAGGGACTATTAAACTAAGTAAAATCTATTAAACACTAATAAAGCATATCCAATGATTGATAAAATGATATGGCATGTGATTGATTATTGTAATACCCAAGATTTTTATATTTTTATTTATCAAAAGTAAAAAAAAATAATTTACAATTTTATGGATTTTTTGTGATTTTTGGAGAATTTTTAAAATTTTATATGAATTTATATAATTGAATAAAGATTTATTAGTAAAATATATTTTTTTTTTTTAAAAAAAAAGACAAAGTCAAATAGCACCCAAGTCACACCCAAGGTTCAACCCCGCAACACACCAACTCAGCATGGGCTTAGTGTGACAGTCCGGTTATTTAGCGCACGTGTACATGGACACCTGTACATGATCTTTTGTTTGCCGACATATCCATCTATATATATATTGCCTTAGCATTATTTATCTCGGTATTCGAAAGCATGCTTTATTATGGTTTTCCCCATTATGTGTTCGAGATATCTCTCCTCCAGGCATAGTGTTGTCTTTGGCTCGGATGGCTTAGTGTAGCTAGGATCACACCTCGCCCCTGGTGTGGATTGATCAGGATGGTGGGGAGGACACTGTGGGGATTCTTGAGTACCTGATCTAAAGCGGCACTTCGAGTAGTCGAGGCTCGGTTATAGATACTGGCCATTGATATTGACTATCTTTATATTGACGTCATGACCCTGCGAGGGCAGGATAAGTGCCGAAGTCCACCATGGGGTGGGCGCACCCATCCTTTTGGTTCTTAGTTGAGGATGGGTGAGGACCATCGCGGCTGAGCTGTCCGCGCGACGAGTCACGATATTGCCATGATATTCATTGGAGGCACGGGGTATGGTGCCGGGTGTCGAAGTCTATATGAAGAGTTCGAACGACGAGCGTACACATGGCCGGATCGCGACTACGGACCTTGGTATGCATTTGTGTGCCAGTACGTAGGAACGAATACGACATGCGGAAACAAGTCGGACGACTTGAATTATGGCAAGACACCCTTGGTATCGAACCCACGTGCTTATTGATATGTAGGCACATCGGTGAAACTCGTGTAGGGACGTGCGGAGTTCGTTTAGACGAACGCGGCAAGGTATGTGTTGGGCATCGGTGGACGCATGGGTTGTTCCGCGCTACCGGACCAGGATGCCTGCTCAATTGGCCCAGAGAGGCGGGCAGTCGCGGATCATGTTTACTTTATAGCGATCCGTTGGCACTCGATGAGTCGCGGACCAGGGCGGTTGTTGCCGCTAGGGGTAGTCGGGTCAGAGGAGGGTTATCCTGACTTATGACTTGGTCCAGGAGAGGGTGGCCTGCGCGATGGCAGTGCAGTCCAAAGGCAATGGTGGTCCGGGAAACCTCGTTGCTTATTCCCTCCCAAAGGGTAAAATGGTAATAGCTCTATCTCACTTAATACTTATACTTATTTCTCAACACTTAGCAGGGACACGTGAGGTAAGATTGCTGAGTGACGAGAAGGAAGATATAAGCATTGGACAAGAGTTGCACTTAGGGAATTATTCCTCTAAGCTTTGAGCTCGTGAGACTTAGGGCTTTCTCGTTGGAACTCTCCCTTGCTCCGACGAGCCTCCCCGGCCAACTCTCAAGTCTTCTTGGAGGCGGTGAGGACCAAGCTTCAGTTGAAGCGAAGGGGCGGCGACGCTCCATGTCACGCCCCGGCGGAAGCCGGCTATTTCTAGCTCAGGGTTCCCCAGGGAGTAACAATATTGATAGGAACCAGAGAACTACAATAATCCAATATCATTTATTTAATAAACAATCCAATCTTAACATCTACAGTTTTATAACACAATATCTGAATACAACTATTCAAATTATCAACTGAATAAAATACAAAAGGCAACTATCTCAACTCGGACTGGTATCTGCTATCTACTCTATCCCTCCCAGAAGTTAACTCTGTACCTGGAAGAGAAACAAAGGGAGTTAGCAAAAATGCTAAGTAGGAATCAACAAACATGGTGAGGGAATCAAATAACAGGATAATACAATAACTGAAACAACGATATACAAATAATATAAGAATGTCGTGCGAATCATCGAGCTGGCCAACAGATCTCACTTAAGAGCCGCACTCATTTTCAGAGTGTTTCCACTGTTGCTCATGCAATGGAACGACTGTCTCAAACAGTCTGGTGAATGTTGCGTCCAACATTTGACATCCGTAGTATTGTCTCGAGGACAACTGGCGGTGCCCTAACCGGCAGCTCAGATAGTCTGATATAATCAGAACTATAACTCAGATAAATAGGCCACTGGAGAATAAATCATCCAGGTCAGCGGTCAAAATATATCACGACTTTATCATCTCAGGTTTACAACAGTTCCACATACTTATGCGTCAATATCTCAGATACACAATTGTTCAATCAGGTTCATAAGCTAATAAATCAGATATCTCAACATAGTTTCTTTTATCGTGCACACAGAAATAGAATATGACCAAGGAACAAGATAAATGAGGTCAACTGAATTACAGAAACAAATCAAGCAGATGAAGCAATCAGATATCAGTGTCAATCAATTCTATCATATGCATCATATATCAAATAAAAGGATTAAGTAGCAAATCCTATTATTGACACTGTAAGAAAGGAGTAGGGTAAGATTCCTACCTCAATCGCTGTTATTCTGAATCCTTTTGAAAAGTCAATAATTGTTTATCAAACGATGCAAGCCGATTAATGGATCAACCATTCTGAAACATGAATTTGTACATGAACTCTATCATTAAACATTCTAATTTGAAAACCAAAACTACTAACATGTAGAACATAGCCCTAAACCTAGAGAACCAGTCTCAGATCATATGAACCGAACCTAAAACCCACTGAACCGGACGGAATTGCACTGAACCGATCAAATTCACCCTGAACCAAGTTAAACCGAGACTTCTAACTTCAATTACACAAAATATAAACCTCATCTAAAGCTATACAGACTACCATTAGATAGAAAATTTAATTACCTTTCTAACGACTACATGAACCGGCCAGGATTCGACCGAATCGGGGTCGAACCGGTCAAAATTCAAGAACTGACCCGAAACAGAATTGAACCGCTCAATCCAATTGAACCGGTTTAAATCGATTTCAATATAGCCGACGGTTTATTTCTAAATAAACCGCCAAACCCTAAATTTGAACCCGGTTCAGCCAATCAAACCGCGCCGCCCGACCGCCGCCGTGCAAGGCTGCCGGACTCGCGTCCGCTGCTTGCGCCGGCGAGCTCGCGAGAACGCGTCGAACATCGGATCGACTCCAAATTTCTCCAGAAGCTTTATAACAACGAAACGAAGCTCCTCGACCAACTTCGGAGAGATTTCGACGCCCGGTCGAAGCTCTCGAAATAGACGAAAGTATCGACAGTGGCGCCGCCGCCGTCGATACTCAAAACTCAACCAAATCCCAACAGAACTTCACCAAAGCAGCAGGAAAGAAGGAATACCTCACTGTGACGATGTATCGAAGCCCAGAACACAGAGATCGCCGTCGATGAAGGCGCTGGATGGCTGGAACACGAGGCGGCGCCGCTAGAACTCCGGCGACTGGTTCGAGTGCTATTTCTCCTTCCTGGCGGCGCGTCGAGGGGTGAAGATGTTCCATGGTTCGAATCTTATCAACGAGAGAAGAAGCCCCATTATATAGAGGCAAGACACGTTCCATACGGCGAGAACGCGGCGGCGACGAAATCGCCGAGATCTGTGGGGAAGACGACAAGTTGACTCGGCCCCCGAATTCAAATTTAAAGCTTAATCAAAATGATCGAATCCGATATTAAATTAAAAACACAACTCGGCTCGTTGGTTAGACGGAGCCGTTTGCAAGCGCGCGACCGCGGTTCGAATCCCGGCGGACGCGGTATAAGTTTTTGAAATAAAATCAAATAAACTTTAAATTAACTCAAAGAAGTATAGTCTAATATTAGAAACGAAGCTTTAGCCTAGCGGTTTGGGCGCTCGCGAAAACGCCATGCGACGCGGGTTCGAGCCCTCGCGAACGCGTTTCGCGTTTTCAATAAAAAACTTATTTTATTTTTCTTTTAAAAAATTCGGAAAAATTCCAGAAAATCCCTAAAATTCAAAATTACAAATTCTGATATTTCTAAAATTATAAAAATAAAATCAAGGTTATAACACTCCAAGCACCAAACCCCCTTGTGGTATTCTCTTCCCATGGTTTTCTTGAAGCCTTTGTTTAGAATCTCCTTCCGGGTTTGAGATTCTGTTGGGAAGCTTGTTCAAGACACTCTCCATATCCCAGCTTCCTTCTCCTTGCTATGAAGTATTATAGTGTTCCTTGTGGCTAAATCTTTATACTCGGCTGGAGCTTTGTAGCTGGGTGGTCTTCTTTTCTATTGGTCTTCTATTTTTCCTCTACGGCTGGAGAAGGACAAAGGAAGGTGAAGTTTCCTCTCCCTTGATTGCTTAGATGTGATTGGTTTCTTGGACTTATGTGTGATGGTTTTCTACGTGGGGTGTGTTTAGTCCATGGATTCCATGTTCTCTTATGCTGATGGTTCTTTGAAGCTTGATGTTTACATGATTTGGCTTACTTAGTGATGAGATATTTTGCTGTTGGATAGTACTGTTAGTGATCATTATTAATGAGGTTTGGGTGAGTCCGTGTGTATCTTCCGTGGTTTTTGGACGTGTGGTCCTCGAGCTTTGATTGCGCTGTCTTCTGGATGTCTTAAGCATGCTATAAATGAAATGCATCAGGTTGTTCAATAACTCCACTTTTGCTAGCTTACTTGGGTACTTGAATACCCTTGGCCTATTGTGAGATTGCTTGTAAAGGGAAGAGCGTATGTGAGTTTTGTACATTGTGTGAGGGATGTAATGAAAAGAAAAAGGAATATTGTTGAAAGATGATGTAATGGAAAAACTGGAAAAATATTATGGGGAGGTTTTGGTGTGTGATTTGTAAAGCCAATTGTCTTACTTGGCTGGGTGAGAGTTCTCTTCCACCTTTATTGAGTTCTCTGTTGTCTGTTTTATTTGCCAAGATCCGTTACGGCATTAGGCTGACAATCAGCTGGACTGATTGGCCATGTCATGGACGGGATACATAAAAAAAAAAAAAAATCTGTGACACTTAGCCAACCACCGTGTCAGGTGAGCAATTTGTTAACGTTGAGCTGGGTGGTAGTTGCGAAGGGCGAACCAACTCTCACCTATGCATTTTCTAGCAAGCAAAGTGTTTCGGGACACATTTTTTTGTTTGTGAGATCAAATGGACTTTTACTTAAAGCAACTGCGCCTCGTCCCTCTTGCCTTTTACAAGTTGTCAGGAGCAAAAGGAAGCATCATCGAATTGTTGCAGTGAAGCCGCTAAAGCTTGAGCAGTGTTGCCTTGACTTTTTGACTTCTAGTGAAGTTGGCAAGGAATTTGTTTGCTTGCAACATTTGTCCAATATCACATCCAAGTAATCTGTGTTCCCTAGTCTTTTGTTAGATTTTTTTTTGTGTTATGTGTTGATTAGTGAGATTGATGGTAGCGTCGCCGCCATCTATCTCTTCATGACAACTTATTAGCAAGCTCAACATAGCAATGGGCCTAGCCCAAGGTCCATTATGCATGTTAACCAAGTCATTGGATCTAATCCAACTTAACCCAAGGTCAAATGAGGCTTCGATTCTTACTAGAGTTTCAAGTTGAAGTCAAAAGCTAGGAAACTTATCGTCGTTGTTTGTCCCTAGCAGTCGTCTATGAAGGTTTGTGGTTGAACAGTGAAGCGGCGCATGCTAGAGAGATCAGCTGTACTATTGTGATTCTTGGTTCGATAGCCCCACATAACAGTGCTTGAGCAGCACTACGTGTTATTAGATGAACTAAGTTCAAGTGAGTCAGATTTTGGATTCGACTGGTTTGATTTTGAGGTCTATCTTAGTTTTTTTTTATTTGGGTGGTTCAATTTTATATTTGACCCAATGATGGTTTTTAGCCCGATTAGACTCGATTTCAATCGAATCTTCGCCATTTTAGGTATTCATTAGAAAATTTAGAAAATTTCCTATTCAACAGTGCTAAAATTATCCTATAAAAACTCATAATTTATGAGTATTTGTATGTTTAAGTATCAATTTATGTGAGATCAGGTTCAATTTTATGTAATATAACTCGTGCAGTAAAATCGTATTTGATTTTAGGTGTTTTTGGTCTTGTTCAGTAAAACTAAAATTGGTTCCTTCAGATTGAGTTATATCTAAAATTGAGTACAAATTAGGCACCAAATTGATCGTGTTTCTATATAAACCTAATATGCATATCAATTTGTCTACTTGTTTTTGCCCCATTGATGATTAATTACTTGAAATCAGAGTAAATAGCATTTTATAAGGTAAGACTTCAAACCAATTCCTATGATTTTGCTATTAATTTGGTAGCTCTTCTTATAGGTTTTTAGTGATGGTGTACTAGTTACATGTATTGATATCATTTGTTACTTGTACATCTTTTTTACCAATTATTATACTTATTATATATATTTTTAGCTTGATAATTGTACCAATTTGTCTCTCTTTATTCAATTTTATAAGTCTTCAAATTAGATTCTTATTCTTGTTAGTTTTTCATTTTTAATTAATCTAGTGCTTATAATTATACTATGCATAGATGTTATGTGCATATTTAGGGCTATGCTTTTTTTAAACAAAAGTGGAGAGAAAAAGAAAGAAATCTAATTTTTTTTCACTTTTTTTTGTTGGACTAATTTAGAGAGAAAGAAAAACAGGAAAGTTATCTCTCATTTTTATTTCTCTCCAAATTAAAGAGAAAAAGAAAAAAACATAAACTCACTATTTCCTCTTTGTAACCCCCGACCCATGCGCTCCCATGTCTGTCGTCCAACCCCTTCTATGAGCTCGCATTGTTGCCATCGTAGCAAGCTCACCCCACTACCGCCGCCGCCATGAGCTCACCCAGTCGTTGCTACAGCTACCGCCCCACTGCTGTCGCTATGAGCTCCCTCTGCCACGAACCACCGTTGTTAGCTCCCCTCGCCACTACTGCCATGAGCTCACCCTGCTGCCACTGCCGCCACCTCGAGCTCCCCTCACCACTATCACCGCGAGCTCACCCTATCGTAGCCGCCTGAGCTTGCCCCAGCATTGCCACCATGAGCCCCCTCGCTGTTGTTGCCGCTAGCTGCCCCTGCCGCTACTGCCGCAAGCCACCGTGAGCTCCGTCTCCTTTCTCCCCATCACTTGTTCTTTCAAGTGCTCATAAATGTGGTCACATAACTTTTTTTTCTTCCCTCCCATTTTTCTTCCCTTATTTCTTTTAGGGCCTGTTTTATTGGGGAGAAAAATACGAAGAAGAGAAAGAAAGGGTACTTTTCTCCTGATTTATTAAAAAGACTAATTTAGAGAGAAAGAAAAATAGAAAAGTTTTCTCCCCTTTTGTGTTCTCTCCAAATCGGGGAGAAAACAGTTTTCTCCCTCTCTGTTGTTCCTCGCGACCACTCGCCTGTAGCTCGTAGCTTCGCAGCTTCACCGTATGCCCCTTGCAGCTTCCAAGCTAGCAGCCTCGCCGCCTCCAAGCTCGTTGAAGCCTCCAAGGTTCACCGCCTCGCTGCTCACCCCCTCCGCCCCGTTGAAGCCGTCGAAGCTTCCACCAGCCTGCTCCCACATCCCTTCCTGCAGCCGCATGAACTCGTGCGAGCTCCCTTCCTACAGCCACGCCTCGCCTCCTCCCCCTCCGCCCCAATGAAGCTGTCGAAGCTTCCGCCAGCCTTTGTCCCCTTCGTCACCTCATCACCCGAGCTCGCCTTCGCCTTTGTCACCTCGTCGCCCTTGTCGACTCGTTGCCCTCATCGCCCTCTTCACCTCCAGCCAGCCATCGCCTCGTCGCCTCTCCACCTACATCTAGCTATCGTCTTGTCACCCTCATCGCCTCCAGCCAGCCTGCCATCTCGCCTCGTCACCCTCATCGCCTCACTCTCACCCTCGCCGCTAGCTCGCCTAGCCCTCCTGCCGCCGCGAGCTTGCCTCCTGCCCCTGCTCGATTGCTGCCGGCCACCCTACTCTGCGATCTTCTTCCCTGATCAGCCGCCCCTTCTCTGCATCTTGTTTTCCATGTGATCACGTGCGTTGCACGTGAAATTTTTTCTCCCTCTTAGATTTCTTTCCTCCTCTGCGTCTCTTACTCCACGGTTTTCTGCCTCTCGAAAAAAATTGACCCTTACTTTCTTTCTATTTTTCTTCCCCTCCAACAAAACACAACCTCAGTTTACCTTACTACATATAGATTATCAAGAACCATGATACTAATAGAGTATTCTATACACTATGTCATTTTATACTTTATATTATAGCATACTAGTTTGTCCCGGACAGACTAGTATATCCACATTATGGATTCAGGATCCAAACTAGCATATGCCTTGAACTCATAGCATAGTGTGGAAAGTGTGTTCACCACCTACGGGTGCGATTTTAGGTGATGACCCATAGGGCGAACTAGTTAACTAGTTTTGTATACTTATATAATATTTATATTTGGCATTAGTTCATATTACAATAACTAACTACAGTTTATAGTATTTAGTTATAGTTACAACATTTTGTTACAATTTACAATATCCAATTATAGTTTACAGCATCTAATTATAGTTTACATTATCCTATTATAGTTTATAGTATCCAATTATAGTTATAGCATCCAATTATAGTTTATAGACATATTTGAATTAGTTATCATTTATAGTTATAGATGATCCAGTTATAATTTTGGTTCAGTTAACTATTCATACTTGGTTCAGTTATAAATGAGTCAATCATGCTTAGTGTGAGGCCCAGGCCCAACCAGCTGCCAGTCCAACCCAGCTTGAGGAAGCGGGTTTGCGGGCTAACGGGTCGCAGCTTAGCGGGCCGGGCAACCCATTTGGAGGAATGGAATTAGGGCTCGCGTGCCCTAGCTACAGTGCCCTAGCCTTTGCGAGCGGTAGTGGCGGCGCGATCCTTCCTCCCCTAATCTCCTCCCCTGCCGTCGAGTGGTGTCTGGTGAAAAGGGTTCCCGGCGGCAACGGCTCTCCCTGCATTATCCGGTGGGTTTGGGTGCGGCAGTACAGGAAGCAGCAGAGCGTTGGGGCGGTGTCCCCTGTCCTTCCACATCCTTGTTCTTCGGCATCACCGGTGGTGGAGCCGGCGGACGGACGTCCGCCAAGGTACGTGTTCTTTCCCCTCCCATTCCGGCTCCGTCCGATGGGCGGTTTTTTGTCCGCAAGCGATTCGCCGACTCCTTCTTTGCCTTTGCCACGCCTCTCCTCTTTCTCTCGTTTCCGGCGAGAGTTTGGCCGGCCGGCGAGGCTGGGGCCTCGGTCCCCTTTTCTTGGCGACGTCCGGTGAATAGGGTGGGTTCACCGGTGTCTCCCCTTGCTCCGACGTGCCTGGCCGGACCAACGTGGTTCCAGCGAGCGTGTGTTTCGCGCGGGGACGTTGTGCATGCATATGCCGCATCGTCTCCCCTCCTCTGTTCCCCTTCGCTGGAGTGGTGGTGGGTTTGGCCGGACGGAGCTCCAGCGAGCCTTGGGCGGGTCTCCAGCGAGCTTCGGCTGCCGACCCACGTCCCTTGGTTTGCATGCATGCATCTTGGTATGCATGCATGTGCCTTAGTTTCCGTGCATGTGCCCTCTAGCGGGTTCCGGACGTGGTTCCCGTTCCCGGCCAATCAGCTGCCCTCGGCCGGCGTCTTCTTCTCTCCGGCTCTTGTGCTCCGCGCTCTCGGCTGGGTTATCCTTCTTGGTCGATGACTCCTCGCCCCTCTCCACACTCCAATCATGTGCGCCGGCCCTTGTGTGATGTTGCCTAGCATTTGCTAGTTTGTTTGTGCTGGACGTCTGCGAGACGTCCCTTCTAGGCGAGTGGGTGAGTCTGGCCGCCTGCGTGCGGTCTAGTCAGAGTTAGGGCATGTGCCCAGCGTCCTGCGCAATGTCATCTATTTGCGCGAGTGTGCGCTACTACCTACCTGCGGTTTTGTTTATTTTCCGGTGTACCGGACTCGTACGCGCGCTGCGTCGGCGTCGAGTCTCGAGTGATGTACCCAGGTGGACTTTGGGGCTGGTTTGTGCAGCGGTCCTCAGTAGATGCATTGGATAGGCTGAGGGGTACGTCGGGGACGTGCTCCTGCCGGTCGCATCCAGAACTACGGTTCGGCCTTTTAGCCCCTGCGTGGGCGTGCTTGGGTGCGAGTCAATTGTCGACTTGGGTGTAATTTATTAAAAAAATTTATTACCATAATTCTGGGTATGACAGACTGGTATCAGAGCCCAAGGTCTACACGTTCCAACTTGTACACCGGCATTGTACACGTGTTGGTAGTAGTGATCATTACGATGATCACAAATCTCTACAGCATTGGGATGTTGGTGGAGACTGTCGGATATGGGGGAGCTTCTCTCCAAAGATATCGACAGAGTTGGCTTCGTCCAACTTGAGCCTCACTGCTCAGTTTTCTTGTTTCACTAGTGGAGACATATATTCTGGGGGTTGCGTTGCTAAAGCTCGTGTTACCACTGCTTCCACAGCACCGACCAAGGCCAGGGGTGGCCATGGGGACTGTCGTGCGACAACATGTCCTGAAGGGCAGTCAATTGTGCCTATGGGATAGTCGTGCGACGACGTATCCCGGACATCAGCCGATGATGTCATAGGACAGTCGTGTGACGACTTGTCCTAGAGAGCAGTTGATGGTGATCAGGGAACAATTGTGTGACGATATATCCTGGACACCAACTGTTATCTCTATAGGATCGTCGTGCGACGACGTATCTTGGAGATCGGCCGATGGCGGCCAAATAATTGTCGTGCGATGACAAATTCTAAGAACTAAGGGCATTATGACCCGAGGGATATCGTGCGATGATATTTGGGACTCCGGCCAAGAGTGGCCATGTGACTGCCGTGAGACGGTGTGTTCACGAGGTAGCACCCATTTTAGGGATTTGTTACGCCGAGGAAGTTGAGGACTTCCTATGGGGTATTTGATGACACCAAAATTCATAGTATATTTTGTGTCATTTGATGTGTCTTTTTGTGTCATATTTATGCTCTTTTGCTTGTTTTTAAGCCTTATTTGTAAAAATATTGTAGAATCTACATCACTTCTTATTTTTTATCATTTTTAGGTAAAAAGTACCATATTTTGATGGATTTTGAAAGATCTGAACACACCAATAGATTCCAGACGTCGAGACGAAGCTGCCTGCCAAATTTCATGCAAATCGGAGCAAGTTTGAGAAATTAGGGCACTACCATAATTTTGGTCCAGAATTTTACAGTACCATATTTTCGGGCGATTTTGACCAGAAAGTTTCTGAGTTTTTGAGGAAATTACGACAGTGCCGTAATTATTTTTACGGTACCGTAATTTGCACCTAGTTTTTTTATTTTTCCACCGAAAACTTAAAAAGATGATATCTCGAGATTTCGGGCACCAAATTGAGATCCAAAAAAAGCGACGGACTCGACTCAATGAGGAGAAGACAAAGGAATAGAAAGCCCTAATTGTTATCCACAATCTAGAGAGTAATTGAGGGAGGTGTCCTTAGGGTTTGGCCTAACGCCGAGAGGCGTAGAGACCACTTCAGGCCACGATTTTTACAAGGAAGCTTCGCCTAGAGGAGGATAGGATACCCCAGAAGTTTTAGAGCGAAAGGAGATCGATCGAAGGAGAAATCAACAAGAGAGCGGGCGCCGGCACTGTTCACACGCGAAATTACGGCCTGTAATTTTCATTACAGCCCTGTTTTGTAACTTTTCCTCTTCCCTTTCAATTTCTGATCGTTATAAACTATGGATTACTATATTTCTTCTTCCATGCTAGTTTAATTTTCTTTTGGGACATGGGGGTGTAATCCCCTTGATTTCTTAATGACTAGACATTGATTATTTTTGTCATGATAATTTTGTTATGATAATTCTACTTATGTGATGACTTTCCTTTAATTCTCCTTAGTTTTATAAATATCAGCATGTTTTAGAGTTTTGTAAAATAGACTGAGAGGTTGATTGTGAAATTTAGAACCCTAAAAATCATTGAGTTTGGAACTTATCGTAAGAGATTAGGTTTGTTCTTTAACTCTGATTTTTAGTGATTTATTGTCATGTTGATTTTCTGATTCTTTGGATTGAGTTAATGTGTTAGGTTTGATTTGAAATTGTAAGAGATTAAATTTCTGATCACTTGAGAACCTTAAGTAGAACTTGTGATGAGTTTCAGGATGCATGAGAGTGATCCTTGAGTTTCCACGTAAGATGTTTGACTTAGAATTCGGATGCACGAGGGTGATCCTTGAGTTCTTTGTTCAATGATTTACTTATTTTCAACATCGGATAGATCTTGCATGAGAGTGAGGATTGGTCCTTTATATGATTGTCTACGTGAGAGCGAGATTATCCTTTTATAAAGTAAATTAAATCTTTGTCATAATGAAATTTGACTGACAGCCTTTATTTCCTTCTAGTCATTAGAATTAAGATGGACGAACCCCTAGTCCCAGTTTCTCTCTAATATACTTTTCCGCATTCTTTTCGATCGATTGTTTAACACTATTCGGTTTGTTTAGCTAGTGAGAAAATATCTATTTGGTAATTAACACGTAGGTCTCTGTGGTTCGATATCTATTTTATTACTTCGAAGTATCTGTGCACTTGCGTAATACAACAAGTTTTTGGCGCCGTTGCCGGGGACCTTAGTTTTGTTAATATCAAAATAATTGTTAGTATTACTAGACTAAGTTTTATTTGTTTTAGATTGAACTTTGTTTTCTCTTTTTGCAGGTTTTGGATATTCACAAATTATGATAGAACTATGATTTCTGAAATTTTGTATTTGCTTGTGTTTTTATTCTAAGAAAATTTAAAAAAGAATTTCTAATTGATTGGTGTTGGATAATCTTTCTGTTCTTGATAGATTTGAATATATGTCTTTTGATCACAACTCGTGGGCAACTGAAAGAGGTGAGGTATACATGCCACAAGAAAGACATGAAGATGATTCATGGTGCACTGTTGCAGATAAGTTAGATTATTTGGCTCATAAATTAGACATTTTTAATATGCACCTTGTTAGGACATCTTATTCTTCTATTAGATGTGATATTTGTGGATGTTTTGATCATTATACTTATGACTGCAAATTTTTAAATCCCAATTCACCATGGTATCAAGATGATCAATATTATTCTAGATGGGAAAATCAAACTTCTTTTCATAAGGATTGCTCAAACAATATTTCAGAACCATACTTTGAGGATAACCAAAATTCTAGCTTAGAGGACATGTTTGAAAAATTCATGGGTGCCCAGATGAGACAAAATGAAGAGGTTACAGAGAGCCTTAAGCAAATTAACTCTAGGTTGGATGACATGGTTGTACACAATAAAATTTTAGAGACCCAGTTAGCACAACAAGATTGTTTATTTGAGTTTGATTTGGAAACTGAAGAAATTGATTTAGAAAATTCCCCCTCTGATTTTGATAATTTTGAAATTGAGCCTTATGTGAACATTGGTGAATTTCACTCTGATTTTGATGATTGTAAAATTTATTCATCTGATAATTTATTTATGGAAAAGTTTGAGGAAATTGATTTTGAAAAATACCCTCTTAATTCTAGTGATTGTGATGAAATTGATTCTTTTGATTCTATATTATTCATGGTTAAATCTGATTCTTGTAATTCTAAGATTGATTCTTTTGATTCTCCTGATGATGAATTATTTGTGGAAAAGCATGAGGAAATTGATTTTGGAAAGTATCACTTTGATTTTGATTGTAATTTTAAAATTGATAAATTATTTGATGATGTGCATGAGGAACTTGAAAAAGATTTGAATATTACAAACACTGATGAGTCTCACCATGAAGTTTTGCCCATATCTACTGTTCAATCTTGTGATTTATTTGAAAAATTATGCTTTATTGAGGAACCTAATGAGAAACAGAAAGACTATTTTTGATGATCCAATGTATGAATCTTTTGATCAAAGTCCTATTACAATTGAAGATATAAATTTGAAGAAAGGACTAATGATTTTGCTTTTTGATAAATATAGGAAGATCATTGAATATCCTTTGAGTGGAATTGAAAATTTTGATTTTGATTTCTGCATATTTGAGAAAGCCATGTCAATCTTGATTTACATGAAATTTTGGATATTTGGATTAGTGGCTAAGCTTTTTGGACAACGGAAATACAGAAAATTACATGCTATTTACTATGGTACTGATCCACCTACTTCACCATGATATTTGATTTTTGGTCAAGCTAATGACCTAAAAATTAGCGCTTCTTGGGACGCAACCCAAGCACTTTTACTTAGCTTAGTTTCTTTTATTTTAATTTATTTTTAGAATTAATTTTTCTTTTCTTTTTGCAGGGAAAATTAAACTTTGCACAAAATACGGCAGTGCCGTAATGTTTTTTACAGTGCCGTAATTTGAAATCTGCTTCCTGCTTTCTACATTCTGCTTATCTAATTGGGTGTTTTCTCTCAATGATTTTAAGAAACTGGAGTGCGAAAATTTTTGATCTTTGACACAATATGGAAATACTCATCTTTTACTATTATTTGTATATTTTTATTGAATTTTAAAGTTCATGGATCGTCCTATAACACATAGGATCTTTTTGTAAATGATTAATTTCTGCAATAGTTTTTCTTTGACTAATCTGATTAGCGCTTTTGCTATAGGTTTTTAAGTTGCTTTAATGAGTTGAAACCCTGATCTTTCACTTGAAATTGGAGAAACATGTTTCATTCTATCTCATGGATTAGTTGTTTTCATGAAAATATTTTCTGATCATTCTAGGGAGCATAGCAACTTTTCGAATTTGATTAATTTTTGTGCAGTTTTTATCTGATTAGCCCTGTTTCTGTTGATACCCTAAATTACTGACAGATTTTGATCCTTTAATTTCATACACCCAGAAAGAACAAGTTTTATTCTACTTCATGGTTCTATCTATTTTCTTTTTGAATCAATAAATCTTATTCTTGGGCATGACTACTTTTCATAAAAAATTCACTGGCTGCTATGTTTGCTTTCAACCTGTCACTGCTTCTTCTACCTCCAGGTCCAGAAATCTTCAAGAGCAACTATCTTCCACCTCTTGCCTAGCGCCACCAGCAGCTTCTTACTGTTGGTGTATATGCCCTTGGACCCGTTGTTGGTCCATCTTGTGCTACTTGACTTTGATATTTAATATATATCATTCTGGCATTGTCGTTATTATTCTGTGTTTACATCTGCGATTATGTACATAGATAATAATGTCCTTGGAGACAGATTGTATCTGTGCTCAAACGATGTGTCCCCAGTCGAGTGCCTGAGTGGATAAGGGATAGCTCTGGTACATGTGAGACTGGTATATGGGCTGGTTACACACGGGGTGCTAACGCAGGCATATGGGTATATCAATGGTGGATATACTGGACCGACCCGCTGTGAGGCTCTAACTTAGTGTCATGAGTTAAGCTCACAAGTGACAGGAGATGCATTGATCCCTTGACTTGAGGTCATTGACTCTTCTATATGGTTAGGGATATGCTTTGATACAACCTAACGCCTCACCGTAGCAGGGAGTTCATAACGGTTGTCATTGGGTATGTCACGACCCATATGAGAAGATCAATGGACAGACATAGGATTTGCCCCTTCCCGCGGGAAGCTTGATATCCACGGGGCCCCCCTATGGTTGCATGACTGAGAGTGTATGGTCATACCCAGGTGAAAGCCTGATTTAGTCATGACCATGAGATTGGGTGAAAATAAAGTGGTGACACACTTTGTCCAATCGGATATCAGTTCGGCAAAGAGACTGTAATGCATCGGTACCTTGTTGCGATGATGGGGATGTCGATGTTGATATCCATTCCGATGACTTGGGTAGCAGCGATGCACTGCTAGGTGCCAATCACTGCTTGTGATGACTCGGTTCATCACTGCCAACGTCTGAGGAACCTACAGGGTCGCACAACTTGAAACTCGGGTTCTCGTATTGATCGGGTAGCCTATTGATTGAGTTATTGGATAACTCAGATCTGTTTGGGAGAATCCATCAGCACCACTGTGCTAGATGAGATGAAAGGAATCATTTGGAGCTAACATGTTTTTGGGCCTAGTAGGCCAAATGGGCCTAATAGACCAAGTTGGGCTAATAGGCCAAATAGGCTCAATAAGCCATTTGGGCCAATGGGCCAAATGGAATGGCGCAACCTACTTGGGGTGAGCTTGGCGCATTTCCTTGAGGTGGACAAATCCAAGTTGGACATCTTCTTAAGGTGAGAAGCTTGGAGCTTCTCACTTGGAGTGGGTGAATGTACTTGGGCGTATGACACTTGGAGTGGGCGAAATGGGTTTTACCTCTTGAAGAGGTGTGTCTCTTCATGAAGAGGTGCACCTATTCATGGGTATATAAACCCTCTTCCTCCCCCCTCGTCGCAACTCTTGAACTCTTGCCCCCCTTGTCCCCTTGTCGCCACTCCTGGAAAGAGGGAGAGGGATGTTCGCCCATTGCCTCTCCTCTTCCCTTTAATGAGTTCGGAACTTTGGAAGTTCCTTGGCGCCTTCCTCTCCAAAGTTGGACTTTGGCTTCGGTTGATTCCGGTTTGGATCTTGGTGGAGTGCTTCAAGAGTTGGACTCTGACGAAGCTCCACCTCCTCACCTTGGCATCTCCTCTGGAGTTGACACAAGTGATTGAGGAAGTCTCCCAAAGGCATGGATCTTCTTCCCGAGGCTAGCACCGGGCGTGGAAGAAGAGGATTCGAGGTTCGGCTGTGTGCGAGACTGTAGAGGGAACACATTTGGGCGCCTGCATCGCATCACTTAATTTGCATCAAGGTATCATCTCCTACTCACCCTGTCGATCTCCTCGCAAGACTCGATCTTCTAGGTTTTTGGGACTGGCCTATTTCGGGGATTGCTTCCGCTATGCTTGTCTGTAAAATTTTAAAATCCCTAGGGTTTCCCAACACTTACTTCTTCTACTGCCTCTGTTTCTTTTGATTTTATTTATTCTGCAGTAGAATCTTCATATAGTGACTCTGTTTTTTTATTTTTGCAGTTCTATCTTTTGCATCCACCGGCCGACGACTTCGCTACCACGACTGTAGTCACCAGCAGGCCACTGGAGACTCTTCATCATTACTCTACTCTCGGCACTAGCACCATCATTGCTAGCAGCTCTTCAGCTCTTCTTGCCTGAATCAGCTCTTTCCATCGGCACCTTCTTCGGACCTCTAGCGATATTTCTGATTTTCCTTTGAGAGAATTATTTTTATTATTATTTTTTAGTAAGGGACTATTTTTAGAATTGAGCCTTATGTACTTAAAAATTGTGCAGGAAAATTTTCAGAAGGCGCATCTTTGGACCCAGCCGCATCTAGCCTGACGGTACACCCTGGACGATGATTGAGCTTGCTATATAGTTTTGTGAGTATTGTTTGCACTTTCTAGTGATCTTATTTAATATGGTTGCTTGGCATTGCTACTTGATTTCTTTTGCTATTTTCTATGATTGTGGTTTCTTGAATTTATCATTTTACACTTTTGATTATGATTGTTTGAGTTTCATGCTTCACACCTTTTGCATTGATATGATATTTTTGATGTTTAAAAATTTTATGACTTGAATCCATGTGATGAGAGGTGTGTAGATTTTTCTATGATGATGAGTATTCATGCATATGCCTGTGATGGAGATATACCTATTATGTTAAATTTATTTCTTCAATTTATATCTACTTGTTGAAATTTTTCATTGATTGATGTATAAGGTTTTGGGTAGGTATGTTGTTTTATGAATACAATCTAAAAGTGAAACATCTTTCTTGAATAAAATGAGCATATGAGTGTAATTTTTGAATTAATGTCAATTGAGTAACCTAGTTGATGTTTATTTTATTTTACTATTTGTTGGGAAGAAAGAATCCAAGGTCCATAAAAAGAAAGAGAAAATGACTCCTCTACTTGGCACTATGTAAAATTGACAGTGGTACCAAAGACATGGGTTGAAGTCAAAACAAAATAAAAAAAAGAGAGAAAAATAAAATGACTCCTCTACTTGGAACTGTGTAAAATTGATAGTGATACCGAAGATAAGAGTTGAAGTCCAAATAAAAAGTGTGTATCTATGTGGGTACATGCCATCAAAAATAATAAAAAAAAAAGAGGAAAAGAGACTTTGGATGGAAAAAGATTTTGGATATCATATTCTTGTAAACAAAAGTATGATAGATTTAAACTGAAACTTGGGTGAAATCATGAGATTGAGATTCTTTTTATTATGCGAGTTGCGAAGTTTTATTTGATCAAAGTTGTGAATCTTAAAGATTAAATTCAGAGGACAATGTATTTATCTGAAATTTTGTGCAAAAAGTTGGTGGAATATTTCATGAGCGATATATTTTAGAAATTTATTTTTCATAAAAGAGCATATTTTCCATACTTAGCATTGTTCTTATTTATTTGCTTGAGGACAAGCAAAGTTTGAGCCTTATGTGTTTGATGACACCAAAATTCATAGTATATTTTGTGTCATATTTATGCTCTTTTGCTTGTTTTTAAGACTTATTTATCAAATATTGTAGAATCTACACTATTTCTTATTTTTTATCATTTTCAGGTAAAAAGTACCATACTTTGATGGATTTTGAAAGATCTGAACACACCAATGGATTCCAAACGTCGAGACGAATCTGCCTGCCAAATTTTATGCAAATCGGAGCAAGTTTGAGAAATTATGGCACTACCATAATTTTGGTCCAAAATTTTACGGTACCGTATTTTTGGGCGATTTTGACCAGAAAGTTTTTGAGTTTTTGAGGAAATTACGGCAGTGCCGTAATTATTTTTACGATACCGTAATTTGCACCTAGTTTTCTGATTTTTTCGCCGAAAAATTAAAAAGATAATATCTCGAGATTTCGGGCACCAAATTGAGATCCGAAAGAAGCGACGGACTCATCTCAACGAGGCGAAGACAAAGGAACCGAAAGCCCTAATTTGTATCCACAATCCAGAGAGTAATCGAGGGAGGCATCCTTAGGGTTCGGCCTCACGCCAAGAGGCGTAGAGACCACCTCAAGCCGTGATTTTTACAAGGAAGCTTTGCCTAGAGGAGGAGAGGAATCTCCAGAAATTTTAGAACGAAAGGAGATCGATCGGAGGAGGAATCAACAAAAGTGCGGGCGCCGGCACTATTCACACACGAAATTACGAGCTGTAATTTTCATTATAGCCCTGTTTTGTAACTTTTCCTCTTCCCTTTCAATTTCTGATCGTTTTAAACTATCGGTTACTATATTTCTTCTTCCATGCTAGCTTAATTTTCTTATGCGACATGGGGGGTGTAATTCCCTTAATTTCTTAATGACTAGACATTGATTATCTTTGTCATGATAATTTTGTTATAATAATTCTGCTTATGTGATGGCTTTCCTTTAATTCTCCTTAGTTTTATAAATATCAGCAAGTTTTAGAATTTTGTGAAATAGACTGAGAGGTTGATTATGAAATTTGGAACCCTAAAAATCATTGAGTTTGGAACTTATCGTAAGAGTTTAGATTTGTTCTTTGAATTCTGATTTTTAGTGATTTTAATGTCATGTTGATTTTCTGATTCTTTGGATTGAGTTAATGTGTTAGACTTGATTCGAAATTGTAAGAGATTAAATTTCTGATCATCGGAGAACCTTAAGTAGAACTTGTGATGAGTTTCAGGATGCATAAGAGTGATCCTTGAGTTTCCACATGAGATGTTTGACTTAGAATTCAGATGCACGAGAGTGATCCGTGAGTTCTTTATTCAATGATTTACTTATTTTTAGCATCGAATAGATCTTGCACGAGAGTGAGGATTGGTCCTTTGTATGATTGTCTGCACGAGAGCAAGATGATCCTTTTATGAAGTAAATTAAATCGTTATCGTAATGAAATTTGACTGACAGCCTTTATTTCCTTCTAGTCATTAGAATTAAAGTGGATGAACCCCTAGTCCCAGTTTCTCTCTGATATACTTTTCCGCATTCTTTTCGATCGATTGTTTAACACTATTCGGTTTGCTTAGCTAGTGAGAAAACATTTATTTGGTACTTAACACGTAGGTCTCTGTGGTTCGATATCTATTTTATTACTTCGAAGTATCAGGCGTTCCACGGCAACAGCGCCAAAAACTTGTTGTGTCCGCAAGTGCACGGATACTCGAAGTAATAAAATAGATATCGAACCACATAGACCTTGTTGTTAAGTACCAACAAATTGAGTTTTCACTAGCTAAACAAATCGAATACTTATGCAAATGATTGGAAAGTGCAAGGAAAAATATCAGAGAAGAAAACTGGGACTAGGGGTTCATCCACTTTAATTCTAATGACTAGAAGGAAATAAAGATTTTCAGTCAAATTTTATCATGATAATGATTTAATTTACTTCATAAAAGGATCATCTCGCTCTCGCGCAGATAATCATACAAAGGACCAATCCTCACTCTCGTGCAAGATATATCCAATGCTGAAAATAAGTAAACCATTGAACAAAGAACTCAAAGATCACTCTCGTGCATCCGAATTCTAAGTCAAATATCTCATGTGGAAACTCAAGGATCACTCTCGTGCATCCTGAAACTCATCACAAGTTCTACTTAAGGTTCTCCGGTGATCAAAAATTTAATCTCTTACAATTTCATATCAAGCCTAACACATTAACTCAATCCAAAGAATCAGAAAATCAACATGGCAATAAATCACGAAAAATCAGAATTCAAAGAACAAACATAATCTCTTACGATAAGTTCCAAACTCAATGATTTTTAGGGTTCCAAATTTCACAATCAACCTCTCAGTCTATTTCGCAAAATTCTTAAACATGCTGATATTTATAAAACTAAGGAGAATTAAAGGAAAGTCATCACATAAGCAGAATTATCATAACAAAATTATCATGACAAAAATAATCAATGTCTAGTCATTAAGAAATTAAGGGAATTACACCCCCATGTCCCATAAGAAAATTAAGCTAGCATGGAAGAAGAAATATAGTAATCCATAGTTTAAAACGATAAGAAATTGAAAGGGATGAGGAAAAGTTACAAAACAAGGCTGTAATGAAAATTACAGCCCGTAATTTCGCGTGTGAACATTGCCGGTGCCCGCTCTTTTGTTGATTCCTCCTGCAATCGATCTCCTTTTGTTCTGAAACTTTTGGAGATTCCTCTCCTCCTCCAGGAGAAGCTTCCTTGAAAAAATCGCAGCCTGAGGTGGTCTCTATGCCTCTCGGCGTGAGACCGAACCCTAAGGATGCCTCCCTCGATTACTCTCTGGATTCTGGATAAAATTAGGGCTTTCAGTTCCTTTGTCTTCTCCTCATTGAGACGAGTCTGTCGCTTCTTTTGGGTCTCAATTTGGTGCCCGAAATCTCGAGATATCATCTTTTTAAGTTTTCGGTTGATAAATTAGAAAACTGGGTGCAAATTATGGTACCGTAAAAATAATAGGAACTCATAGGGTTGAGGGTTGGTCTTCGCTTGAGGGTTTCATATTCTGCCAGAGAACTCATAGGGTTCGCTTTGAACGATCCACCGCGAGAGTAGGAGGTCGTTCTAAGTCGAGCACCGGGGTGTACACTCGAGAGAGGGCACCCTGTACCTTAGGGTTAGATCTCTTATGCAAAATCAATAATCCAAATAACTATCATCTGCCTTGCGTGATTAAAGTAGTCATCATGGTGAAAACCAAAGCCCCGATATCTCTCCCATATTTACCTCCTACCGTCGTGCCGTTGATTACTTGTTTTCAATTTCTGCCTTCAAAACCCAATTTCGATTCACCTAGCTATTAGGACTCGGATTTTCTGGTACTCAACCTTGTTCCCTATGGGATTCGACATCTTTTATATTACTTTGACATAACCGTGCACTTGCGGTCGTGTCAAGTTTTTGGCACTGTTGCCGGGGAACAATGGTTGATATTATTATATTTCTGAGAATTGGTAGACTAGGCTTTAGGTTAGTTTTTCTTTACTGCACTGTTATTTTCTTTTTCTCTTTATTTACTTACTGTCTTAGAACTTTATAATTTTGACTGACCGTTTTATGCGAAGAAATTCTAGGGCAGGTACATTCTTTGACATTGATCTAGAGATCGAGCGCACCTTCAGGACAAGAAGGAAGCAAAATCAAATTCTGAAGAAAGAAGTCATGAACCATCCAGAAGGAGAAAATCAGATGGAGCACATTTAGCTTGACGTGAACAATGACCGAGCACCACAACCAATGGGGAACAACTATAACAATAGGACATTCTGCTCCCTATGCTTATGGTTTTCAATCAGGAATTGTTAGGCCCGCTGTTGAGGCCAATAACTTCGAAATAAAACCTGCTCTTCTTTCTATGGTGCAACAAAACCAATTTGGTGGTTCTCCTCTTGAGGACCCCAACATGCACCTCTCTATTTTTCTAGAATATTGCGATATGTTGAAAATTAACGGTGTGTCTGCTGATGTTATCAGGTTGCAACTATTTCCCTTCTCTTTTAGGGACAGAACGAGAGCTTGGCTGCACACACTACCTGCTGCTTCGATAAGAACCTGGGCAGAGCTTTCTCAAACCTTTCTCTCCAAGTACTTTCCTCCATCAAAGACAATTCAATTGTGAAATCAGATAACGAGTTTCATGCAAAAGGATGGAGAGTCTCTATATAAAGCTTGGGAGAGGTTTAAAGAGCTCCAAAGGATGTGTCCACATCATGGAGTTGAAACTTGGGTTCTAATCCAAACATTCTACAGCGGTTTGGATTACAACGCAAGACTTACAGTGGACGCTGTAGCAGGAGGCGCTTTGATGAATAGGAGAGTTGAGGATGCAATGAACCTTCTCAAGGATATGGCGATCAATGATAGGCCTGCAAGTGTACGGTCTAATCGAAGTAGTAAATTATATCATCCACAGAGACCAATTTGTCAAGTACCGGTAAATCCTTGAGTCGCAGTCTAGACAAATCAAGGGTTGATTTAAAGCGATCGAAATAACTAACAATTAATAAGTAAATGCTAAACAAGGAAAGTAGCAAGCGGACAGATAAACGATCGGATTTCTATTATGGGAGAATATCGGGGCATCGGACTTCACCGCTATGCCAATCCGCGAATGAAAGTAGTAACTACATGATATGCAAAGTTTGATAAGTTGAAGAGATCCATCAAATGGTACAAACCACCCCCTTTCAGCAGCACGGTACGGTGCTTATGCAAATCTACCTCCTACTTTCGTGGCTTGTAAATTTACATAGGCCCATGGGGCGAGGGATGAATAGTTGTTCTCTCACGTGGGAGAAGAGCTACTTTCGTGCTCTTCTTCACGCGCCCAAGCATACGAGATCCGACGTCGGGATTGGGCTGTCGCTTTTTCTCCCAACGTCCAAAACATACAAACACCGATATCGAGATTGGGCTGTCGCTTTTTCTCTCTATATCGGAGATCAATAATATGCAATAAGAGTTGTAAGGAAATGACAAACACATATGCTAGGTCAACTAAATCAAACCAACATGTCAAAATAATAAACTACTTCATGAATGCGTTTTAGGCATAGGGCTAAGCCCTAACCCCGATAGTATTTTAAGCTACAATCATCTTAGAGACGTCATGAATATTCGACAACAAGCTCACACTCAAGAAATCCATTTGGAGGGTAGAAGCAACAATGAAAATGAAGGATTAAGAGATATCTTGACTCCCCTTTCTGAGTAGATGAAGAAATCTTTGCTAGGGGCTTCAAAGGGCTCCTCTTTTCCTTGAAACCGTGTTTTGTCTTCTCCAGCCGCCCAGGTCACGTCCACTCCCGTTTCTCCCTTCTCTTGATTAGGGTTTCCTGTCGATTAAGGTCTCAAAGCTTCCCTTTTATCCCCCCTATAGTCGTGATTAACATTTACCAAAGTACCCCTAAGATTTGGAGCCCACTGAGTTAGAGTCGAGCAGATTTTCGTGACAGGCGGAACTTTTCCCAGGTTGGGAAAATCTTCTCAACCCGGCTGTGAAAACTTCAGTTTCTTTAGAATTTCCTGAAAAGTTAGATAACACCAGATCTTGTGTAGATTCCGCGCATATGGAAGAATTTAAGTAAAAATGATGATGCAAAAGCGATGATTTAACAGAAAAAATGCTTCATAGTATATGAAAATATCAAGCATAAATGCATCGCATCAAATATCCCCACACTTAAATTCTTGCTTGTCCTCAAGCAAGCAGTAATTCCTAGGTTCATGAAAATTATAATTGAGAGAGTTTTATGACTACTGAGTTGGTTTCCGGTCATGTCTTCTTACAAGGTCAATTCTCTAATAAAGATTTACTTCAAGTTTTCTCTATCTTCGGAAATTCAAATGCCTAAGTTTCATGACTTAAAAGAGAATTAAGCTCCCTCATCTTATGTCCTTTGTCAAGCTTTGACTGTGCATTCATAACTTGCGCAATGCCTAGTTTGTCCACGAACTTCATTTCAATTTAAAGGAAAAGATTTAGAATTAGTATTTGGGATCGTCATGCGATTCTTATTTCCTCCTCGTCCCTTTTTTGGGACACTTTTCTCTCCTCATATTTTTCTCTATTTAGCTCCTCACCCTCTTTTGAGGGCACTTTTCTCTCCTTTGTTTCTCTTTCTCTTTTTTTTTTTTTGGGTCAAAATAATTCCTCGCTCTCTTTTGAGAGCACTTTTCTCTCCTCAAATTCTTTTCCAAGAGTTTTACTTGGACATATAGGTCACTACGCAAATAAATGGAATGCAAAAGTTTTTAACAAGAGTAGGAAACATAAGAGATGTGACTTAGTTTACTTAAGGCATGATTCCTAGGATTATCATTCTTCCGATGAGTTAATTATCGTTTAAGGTTAGAGCACAAGACCTAATTCAGAAAGACAATGACAAGATACTATCATCAGACCATAAAACCAATCTCAACTATAAGTTCACAATTCTCTGGGAAATGTAGATCTGGTGTTAATGTTCATGATGTAAATGTCTAATGCTAATCTAAGATAATAGGAACTAGACTAAAGAAAACAAGAGCATGTATCAGAAGCAAAGCAACGATGCATACCCCACCCCAACACGAAATGATGCATAGTCCCTATGCATGAAAGTGAAATGCGAATAAATAATAGGCGTGGAGTACTCACAGGGGTGGTATATCCTCTCCGAGCTAAGTGTCACCCGGGGCGTCTGAATCATCAGAGGCTTCGGGTTCCTCGGTGCTTGGATACTGGAGATGGTCGTGGAGGAAAGTGGCAATGTCGTTAACTTTTGCGAATATGCGTTCTTGCGAGTGCCTAAGCTGAAGAATCTCGGAGTAGGAGGCGCGTATAATTTGGTCCGTGGTTGTATGGGGATGTCGGCTAGACAGGGAGGGACCCGCGGGCGCGTCGGTTGCCAAGGGGGGTGGCTGCTCTTCAGCGTCAAGGTCTACGACGGAGGTGATACGCCAGTTCTGGCGATCTTGTACGGAAGTTCTGGCTGTGTTGGGGAGGTACAAGATGAGACCTCGAGGTAAAATAAGGCGGAGCATTCCACCTTCCCTTGCAATCATCTGCATAGCAACGCAGGATTCGATGTCGATTTTATTGTGTCCAAGTGCTCTTTCCATTCGGTAAGGTTCTATGCCAAGGGCGATAGCGATAGGGGTGATGAGGCCACCGAGGACAATAGATCCCTTCTTTGCCCGTGCGACTTTGTCGAGCTGCTTGACGAGGAAGAATGCTGAGTTGAAGATGTGGCCGTGCAACATAGCCCAAAGGACAAATAGTTCGGATCGCCGGACGGTGCTCTCACTTTCCTCGCGACCGAAGATAGTGTTAGAGAGCACACGATGGGCATACTTGATGCAGGGGTTGGTCACGGGAGCTGATCTTGCACCCTTGGATGAGTAAGCATGCTCAGAAGTGATCTGCCGCCAAAATGTGGAGTCGTGAAATGCTACGGGCAGACATCGTGGAGCACTGGAGGGAAATCCAAATATGTTGTTCAGTTCTTCGAGAGAAAGACGGTGGTCTGCATTGCCAAGTCGGAACTCTAAGCGCCCTGGGTTGTCTTCATCATGAATGTCGACTTGGACTGAGAGGGAGCTGAGGAACTCAGTCACTAGCAGGGGAAAAGTTGGGAAGTTGCTCTCGAGGAAATGATCCCACCCAATCTGGTGGAACATCCACCGGATATCGTCGAGGAGTCCGAGTTGTTGAAGCGTGGATGAGTCTGCGTACCGTGTATGAACAATACGCCTTCCTTGGAGAGCTTGAAAGCGATGGCGCTGCTCATCAGTGCGGAAGACAATGTCTGCCTCGGTGGAAGGTGCTACGGGCGTGCTGGACGTGGCAGGTCGTTTCCCTTTAGCGGCTCGTTTGGGCGCCATCAAGGTGGAAGGCGGAGGAATGCAGCGATCGGAGCTACGGCGCACGCAGAGAGCGAAAGCGGGGACTGGATCTGGAAGTGATCTGCTGCTGGGGAAGAAGAGGGCGTCGAGCTTGCAGGGTGCCGGCGAGGGGAGATCTGAAGGCTTGGAGAGGCTGCAGGTGCAGGAAGGGAAGTTGGCGGCGGCTGGGAAGCGAGTGGGAAAAACCCTAATCCCACTCGCGAATCTTTATAAGCGGATGAATTCCCACCCGGGAAAATTTCGTAGGTGCCACTGGGAAAGCCTCTGTGCAATAAGGTGCTGCTACGGCCGGTTGGGAAAATTTCGTCAGGTGACTTGGGAAGGCTTCTGTCCAAAGTTGACAAAGAATTTCCCAGGTGGGAAAATTCCGTCAGGTGACCTGGGAAGGCTTCTGTCCAAAGTTGACAAAGAACTGCCTAGGTGGGAAAATTCCTTCAGGTGACCTGGGAAGACTTCTGTGGCTTTTGATTCGGAGTGGACAGAGAGTTTCCCAGGGTGGGAAAATTTCGTCAGGAGACCTGGGAAGACTTCTGTTGCAATGAATTTTCAGAGAAAATTCTTGGTGATTCCTGCGTGAAAATAAACACCTCTGAGCGAGTCTTCAATTTAAATAGATGAGGCAATGATAACACAAACATAAGTGAGGTGTTATGAGTAGATATAGAATCTAAGTGAATTCAAATGGTTGAAATTGAGCACCAAGTACTGATAGGGATGAAAAGAGAAAGTTAGGAATAGAAAGAAGGCTCAGGTGTAAAAAAAACAAGCCAATGCATGCTCGTTAGAGGTATCAAGGAGAAATCTCCTCATGCGCTCAAGTTGGTGATGCCGGTAAGGAACAGTGTCCCTTCAATGTAGTTCCCTATTTTTTTTTTTTTTAAAAAAAAAAAATCCGGTAAAGAGCAGCATTGTTGCTTCAACCACTCCATCAAGGAAATATGGGAGATGTGACTGATAATATAACCCAATAGATAATGGCAGCTGCTCCACATCTCAAGGGTACTCCAAATCCGGTAAGTTGGTGAGGGACAGTGGTTAGCTTGATAAGTGGCTGGTAAGATGGTTGGTGAACATTATAATGCCAGCTTGAAAAGTTTTCCAGTACCGCCTCATCAGGCTCGTATCTCAAACCTTCCACCAAGGAGTCCAACGCATCTCACTATTTCCAAATCTGGTAAGGAACAGTACTTTTATATCATTTCAGCTCGTTTCCTCCATCGGAAATCAATCTCCAGCTACCCTGATATTAGTTATAATTCAAAAACGTGTCAGCTACAATTGCAGAATAGGAGGGATGAGAATAAAATCTGGAAAACTAGATTGAACAATGATGCAAATGAGGTGAACCCAACAAAGACTAATGTAGAAATTCAGAACTTAGTAAACTAAACAATATTAAAAAAAAGCGTTGCATAAAGGGAAAAGACGGAATAAAAGGGAAATGAAAAGGAGAAGAGATTCTTGGGTTGCCTCCCAAGAAGCGCTAGTTTTAGGTCATTAGCTTGACCGTGGCTGGCATTCAGGTAGGGTCAGACAAGGTATGTGACATCCCTTTCTCTATCGGATCTCCATGGAAGTAATGCTTGAGGCGATGTCCATTTACTTTGAAATTACCGGTGCCCTCACTCCATATTTCAATAGCTTCGTGAGGAAAGATGTGCTGAATAACAAAAGGGCCAGACCATCTCGTCCTTAGTTTTCCGGGGAAGAGCTTCAACCTAGAGTTGAACAACAGTACATGATCGCCAACTTGGAAACTTTTCTTGGTAATGCGAGAATCGTGCCAATTCTTTGTGCACTCCTTAAATATTCTAGCATTCTCATAAGCTTCCCGTCGAAATTCGTCTAGTTCATTGATTTGCAATTTGTGTTTATCCCCGGCGTCTTTAAGGTCAAAGTTCAGTAGCTTGACTGCCCAAAATGCTTTGTGCTGAATTTCCACGGGTAAATGGCACGATTTACCATACACTAGCTGGAAGGGGGACATACTGATGGGCGTTTTGAATGCGGTACGGTAGGCCCACAAGGCATCATCCAATCTTAGTGACCAATCCGTTCTTGAGCGAGAAACTGTTTTCTCCAAAATCCGCTTAATTTCTCTATTTGATACTTCTACTTGGCCACTTGTTTGGGGATGATATGGTGTGGCGACTTTGTGCAGAATTCCATATTTCTTCATAAGGGTTTTGAATTTGCGCTCCATGAAATGAGATCCCCCATCACTAATAACCACCCTTGGTGTTCCAAACCTTGGTAAAATGATTTTGCTAAACATTCTCATGACTACACGGGAGCTGGTGAAGCCATTGCCTCCACCCACTTTGACACATAGTCAACTGCTACGAGAATGAATCTATTGTTGTGGGAGGAGGGAAAGGGTCCCATGAAGTCAATACCCCACACGTCAAATACTTCAACTTCCAAAATAGTGTGCATGGGCATTTCGTCACGTCTTGATATGTTTCCGGTGCGTTGGCATTGATCGCAAGAGCGAACGTAACTCCAGGTATCTTTAAACAAGGTTGGCCAATAGAAACCGGATTGCAACACTTTAAAGGTGGTTTTGGAAGTGCTTGCATGTCCTCCATACGGTGATGTGTGACATTGATACAGAACATCCCGAACTTCCCACTCCGGTATACATCTTCTGTAAATACCGTCTGCACATCTTCGATACAAGAGTGGATCGTCCCAATAATAATGCCGCACATCTGAAAGAAACTTGTTCTTCCTCTGAAAGGTTAGATCTGGGGGTAGAATGTTAGATACCAAATAATTTACAAAATCGGCATACCAGGGTGTGCCGTCATGAGTGACAGCTAAAAGGTGTTCGTCGGGGAACATATCATTTATCGGCGGATTCACAACATCTTCAGTGCATTGTTCCTCTCTAAGGCGCAAAAGATGATCCACGACTACATTTTCAATTCCCTTTTTATCTTTGATTTCTAGATCGAATTCTTGCAGTAGAAGTATCCAGCGGATGAGTCTCGGTTTAGCGTCCTTCTTGGTGATGAGGTATCGGATAGCTGCATGGTCAGTGAAAACGATAACCTTAAAATTGACTAGGTAGGAGCGAAACTTATCGAATGCAAACACGATCGCTAATAGTTCTTTTTCAGTGGTGGCATAGTTGGCTTGCGCTCCATCCAAGGTTTTACTCGCGTAGTAGATAGCATGCAACCTCCCATCCTTGCGCTGCCCTAGGACTGCGCCAACCGCAAAATCACTCACGTCGCACATCAACTCGAATGGGCGCGACCAATCTGGGGGCTGCATGATAGGAGCAGAAGTTAATGATGCCTTCAGTTTGCAAAAAGCAGTCAAACAATCTTGATCAAAAATAAATGGAGCATCTTTAGCAAGGAGACTAGTAAGGGGCTTAGAAATGATGGAAAAGTCTTTGATAAACCGACGGTAAAATCCAGCATGTCCAAGGAAGCTACGGATTCCCTTCACCGTAGAGGGAGGTGGCATCCTTTCAATAACATCTACTTTGGCTTTATCCACCTCGATACCGCGCTCAGATATCAAGTGCCCTAGAACAATACCTTCTTTGACCATAAAATGACATTTTTCCCAATTAAGGACTAAGTCTACCTCCTCGCATCTCTGCAGAATCTTTGATAAGTTTGTTAAACAAGCATCAAAAGAGGATCCATAAACTGAAAAATCATCCATAAACACATCCATAATCTTTTCAACGTGATCGGAAAAAATTGCCATCATGCACCGTTGAAACGTGGCGGGTGCATTGCATAACCCGAATGGCATGCGTCGGTATGCGAATGTCCCGAATGGGCATGTAAACGTTGTCTTTTCTTGATCGTCCGGATGTATCGGGATTTGAAAGAACCCTGAAAAACCGTCCAAAAAACAGAAATGTGAGTTACATGCTAAGCGTTCTAACATTTGATCAATGAACGGAAGAGGAAAATGATTTTTTCGGGTGGCCGTGTTCAATTTTCGGTAATCTATACACATGTGCCACCCGGTTACCGTTCGCGTAGGAATCAGCTCATTATTTTCATTCTCGACCACTGTCACTCCCCCTTTCTTTGGGACCACATGAACGGGGCTAACCCATTTGCTGTCCGAGATCGGGTAGATCACCCCGGCGTCCAAAAGTTTGAGTATCTCCTTTTTGACAACATCCTTCATATTAGGATTTAAACGTCTTTGGCATTCCACGGTGGGCTTACTCCCCTCTTCTAGGAAGATCCTGTGCATACAAAGAGATGGATTAATACCCTTGATATCATCAATAGAATATCCAATTACCTTCTTTCGTTGTTTAAGCTCTTCAAGAAGAAGTTGAGTTTGATACTTACTTAAGTTCGCATCGACGATAACCGGAAGGGTGGAGTCATCGCCAAGGAATTCATACCTTAGGTTATTTGGTAGGACTTTAAGGTCAATCTTTTGTGCAGTGGTTACCTCCGGTTTCACTACACTTGGAAACTCCAAGTTCTCTCTCTTGCTTTCAATTTTTGGAGTGGAGTCGAGTAATTTTGTGTATGCTTCTTCCTCACCTCCGGCGCTAGTATTTTCTTCATTGAGCAAGCACCTCTCAAGTGGGTCTTCTCGACTTCGTACCACATCGGAGCCGTCCGGTATGGTTTCCAACACATCGACACTACAGCATGAACCTGCAAGGCAACGTTTCTTTAGACTTTCTGAAAGATCAAACTCGATGGTTTCCTCACCTATCTTCAAAGTAAGTCGCCCATTTTTCACATCAATGATCGCGCCTGCAGTGGCTAAAAACGGTCTCCCTAAAATTATTGGGAGACGGTGATCCTCCTCCATTTCTAAAACTACAAAATCAGCAGGAACAAAAAACTTACCCACTCGAATGGGCACATCTTCCAATATGCCCACCGGATATCTTACCGAGCGATCGGCGAGTTGAAGTGAGATTGTAGTCGGTTTGAGTTCTCCAAGTTCTAGCTTCTCAAATATGGAGTAGGGCATTAGGCTGACGCTTGCGCCCAAGTCGCACAAGGCACGGTCAAAAGTCATGGCACCAACGGAGCACGGTATGGAAAAGCTCCCGGGATCCTTAAGCTTCGGGGGAAGCTTATTTTGAATGATTGCACTACACTCCTCGGTTAGCGCCACCGTTCCTTGTTCATCAATCCTTCTCTTATTGGAGAGGATGTCCTTGAGGAATTTTGCGTAGGTCGGCATCTGCGATAATGCATCAGTAAAAGGAATATTGATGTATAAATTTTTTAGTACCTCAAGGAATTTTCCAAATTGTTTGTCCAATTTGGCTTTCGCCAAGCGTTGAGGAAACGGTACAGGTGGAACATATGGTGGTGGTGGAATGTAAACGGGCTGCTCATCATGTGTGCGATCAGACTCTTCCAACGGTGTTTGGTCTCTTTCATTTCCACCTTGCTGTCCATCTCCATGATTTTTGTCCATTTCTGGCTCAACCAACTGTTTGCCACTGCGTGTGGACATAGCGTTACAGTGCTCACGTGGGTTCTCTTCTGGTTGACCGGGCAGTTGTCCTTGAGGTCGGGATGAGACGGTAGCTTGCTGGGCAATCTGGGTTTCCAGCATTTTGTTGTGAGCTGCTAAGGCATCCATCTTGGAATTCATTTGATTGATGATCTCATTTTGTTTCGACTGTGCAATAGCCAAACTCTCTAGCATAGCCTCCAAATTCGATTTCTGGGGTTGGGGGTATGGTTTTTGCTGAAAACCTAGTGGTTGGTGGTAAATTGCTTGAGGGACCAGTTGAGAAGCCTATGGTTGAAAACCGGGCTGGGAAATCTGGGGTTGATTTGTCCGGTAGGAGAAGTTGGGGTGGTTTCTCCATCCCGGGTTGTACGTGCTTGAATACGGGTTATTTTGAGGCCTTTGGTTGAATTGATTCACTGCATTGATAGCCTCTTCAGGTTGATTTTGGGTGAGACATACAAATTGACACTCATATGATTTATGACCTGTACAACCACATATCTCATAGGCAAGTGCATTAACTTGATACAATTGAGAAGGTTGAGAAGATGATGAAAAAGCATTTAAACGTAGTGCATTTAACTCTTGAGATAAAGAGTCTACCTTCTTTGCCAAAAAATCCATGGTATCGGTATCAGTCTTACTAGTGACCCTTGTATGGATGCTTCTTTCACTTGTCCATTGATGATGGTTAAGTGCCATATCCTCCAGTAGTTCTAGAGCATCTTCAACACGTTTGTTCATGAAGGCTCCACCTGATGTTGCATCCACAGTCATTCGAGTGTTAAAATTTAAAGCATTGTAAAAGGAAGAAACTAATAACCACTTTTCGAGGCCGTGGTGTGGACAAATCCGTTGAAGCTCCTTGAAACGATCCCACGCTTCATATAATGATTCGTCGTCCCTTTGCTTAAATCCAGTGATCTGCCCTCTTAATTGAGCTATCTTGCTCGGTGGGAAGTACTTGGTGAGGAATGAGTGTGATAGCCCTTCCCAGGTGGTGATCGCTCCATTCGGCAGTGACTGAAGCCATGCACGTGCTCGATCGTTTAGGGTAAAGGGGAAGAGTCTCAATCTCAGAGCATCGATGGATATCCCTCCCATTTTGAACGTATCACAGTATTCTATAAACATTGAGAGGTGGAGTGCAGGATCTTCATTTGGCATTCCCCCGAATTGTTCCTTCTGTAGCATGGCAAGGAATGCCGGCTTTATTTCGAAGTTGTTAGCTTCGATAGCCGGACGGGCAATACTCGAATGAAGTCCCTGCACGGAGGGAGATGCAAAATCTCGAAGTGAGCGATTTTGGTCCATTTCTGTTGAATTCTACTTCTCTTTTGCTTTAGCTCGAGCTTGCTTGCGTCGGAGTCGGAATGTTTTTTCGATCTCCGGATCCTCGTCGATCAAATGTTCACTCCGCAAAGTCCTGCGCATGCACAAGCCTCAAGATAGATTATCAAATTTTCAACAGTAAGATGGATCAAAATAGAGAGCAAGTGTTCTGCGCATGCACAAGCCCTTCTCTCTTTTTTTTATCTAATCCCGCGAATTTATCAGATTTAATCGATAATGGCGAAATTGGTCCCCGGCAACGGCGCCAAAAACTTGATAGGCCCACAAGTGTACGGTCTAATCGAAGTAGTAAATTATATCGTCCACAGAGACCAATTTGTCAAGTACCGGTAAATCCTTGAGTCGCAGTCTAGACAAATCAAGGGTTGATTTAAAGCGATCGAAATAACTAACAATTAATAAGTAAATGCTAAATAAGGAAAGTAGCAAGCGGACAGATAAACGATCGGATTTCTATTATGGGAGAATATCGGGGCATCGGACTTCACCGCTATGCCAATCCGCGAATGAAAGTAGTAACTACATGATATGCAAAGTTTGATAAGTTGAAGAGATCCATCAAATGGTACAAACCGCCCCCTTTCAGCAGCACGGTTCGGTGCTTATGCAAATCTACCTCCTACTTTCGTGGCTTGTAAATTTACATAGGCCCATGGGGCGAGGGATGAATAGTTGTTCTCTCACGTGGGAGAAGAGCTACTTTCGTGCTCTTCTTCACGCGCCCAAGCATACGAGATCCGACGTCGGGATTGGGCTGTCGCTTTTTCTCCCAACGTCCAAAACATACAAACACCGATATCGAGATTGGGCTGTCGCTTTTTCTCTCTATATCGGAGATCAATAATATGCAATAAGAGTTGTAAGGAAATGACAAACACATATGCTAGGTCAACTAAATCAAACCAACATGTCAAAATAATAAACTACTTCCTGAATGCGTTTTAGGCATAGGGCTAAGCCCTAACCCCGATAGTATTTTAAGCTACAATCATCTTAGAGACGTCATGAATATTCGACAACAAGCTCACACTCAAGAAATCCATTTGGAGGGTAGAAGCAACAATGAAAATGAAGGATTAAGAGATATCTTGACTCCCCTTTCTGAGTAGATGAAGAAATCTTTGCTAGGGGTTTCAAAGGGCTCCTCTTTTCCTTGAAACCGTGTTTTGTCTTCTCCAGTCGCCCAGGTCACGTCCACTCCCGTTTCTCCCTTCTCTTGATTAGGGTTTCCTGTCGATTAAGGTCTCAAAGCTTCCCTTTTATCCCCCTATAGTCGTGATTAACATTTACCAAAGTACCCCTAAGATTTGGAGCCCACCGAATTAGAGTCGAGCAGATTTTCGTGACAGGCGGAACTTTTCCCAGGTTGGGAAAATCTTCTCAACCCGGCTGTGAAAACTTCAGTTTCTTCAGAATTTCCTGAAAAGTTAGATAACACCAGATCTTGTGTAGATTCCGCGCATATGGAAGAATTTAAGTAAAAATGATGATGCAAAAGCGATGATTTAACAGAAAAAATGCTTCATAGTATATGAAAATATCAAGCATAAATGCATCGCATCAATCAACCATCACCAATGGACATCTGAGAGAGGTACTTCTACCAAGAAGTCAGGTAAGTATGACCTAGACTCTCTTACTGCACTCACGGCTAAGGTTGATAATCTGACTAGAAAGCTTAATTCTTGGTCTGTTAATCGATGGATATTAACTCTATTTCTTGTGAGGTCTGTAGAGTTGTAGGTCATGCAGGGGCAGATTGTCAGGCGGGAGATGGACAGATGGCTGCGATCAACTCTGAACAATTGAATGCTGTTGGAAATTTTCACCCAAACAATAATCCATACTCCAGCACATTCAATCCAGGGTGGCGCAACCATCCAAATTTCTCTTACCGGACAACTCAGCCGATTCAGCCTCGACAAATTCCACCACAGTAAACCCAGCCCCCACAAGGAAACTTTAGGCAGCCTCAACAAAACAATTTCAGACCGCCAGGATTTCAGGCTAGGAACTACAATGCACCACCACAACAGCCAAGGCCCAACAATGATTCAAATCTGAGCTAGCTCATCTTCGAGAGCGCCAGGGAAGCTTCCTTCCCAACCGGAGGTAAATCCGAGGGAGCACTGCAAATGCAATCTCCACTCGGAACGGCAAGCAACTGGAAGATCCAATGATGCTGACCGATGACAGAAGAGATGAAGAGACACCAGAACTTGCGGAACCACATTCAGATGTAACACCAGTGGCACCTGAACCAGCTGAAGAGGAGCGGCCCTATGTGGGATCGCCTGCATACAAGCCACTGATTCCTTTTCCGTAGAGGCTTGTCAAGGCTAAATTGGACAAGCAGTTTGGTAAGTTTTTAGAGGTTTTAAAGAAACTTTACATTAACATCCCTTTCGTTGATGCTCTTTTGTAGATGCCGACTTATACAAAATTTCTGAAAGACATCTTATCGAACAAGAGGAAGCTAGAGGATCAAGCGACTATTGCACTCACTGAGGAGTGCAACGCTGTCATTCAGAACAAGCTCCCTTTGAAGCTTAAGGACCCAGGCAGTTTCTCCATACCCTGCCAGATTGGGGAGATGTCTTTTCAGAGAGCTTTGTGCGATCTAGGAGCAAGCGTTAGCCTCATGCCACTATCACTCTGTAAAAGGCTAGACTTAGGAGATTTGCAACCAACTAGTATTTCTATACAACTTGCAGATAGATCTGTGCATCACCCAGTTGGTATTTTAGAGGATATTCCTATTAAAGTAGGAGATTACTTTATTCCTACTGATTTTATTGTTCTGGAGATTGATGAGGATGACAGGCTCCCTATCATCCTAGGGAGACCTTTTCTTGCTACTGTAGGTGCTGTCATGGATGTTAAGCATGGGAAACTATCTTTGAACATCTATGGCAACGTCATCCAATTTGATCTAACTAACACGTTGAAAAAACCTTCTCTTGCAGGTACATGCTGCAGGGTGGACATCATGGAGAAAGCAACGCAGAATATTGAACCCTTCAGGAAAACAGTGGACCCACTGAAGCTTACATTGACGACCCCCACCAAGGATGCCAAGAGCTACAAAGCACGCACCAAGTTCTGGCATGACAAGCGCATTACAAAGAAGGAATTTCATGAGGGAGACAAAGTACTTCTGTTTAATTCAAGACTTCGGCTATTCCCAGGAAAGCTTCGCACGAGATGGTCCAGCCCTTTCACAGTTCAGAAAGTTCAACCATATGGTGCCATCACAATTTGGACAGAAAAAACTAGAAGTTTCACAGTTAACGGGCACCGCCTCAAGCATTATTTCGAAGATGAGCGGGTCGAAAGAGAGGAAGTTCTTGCTCTTTCAGACCCCCCGGACTTGCAACTTTGAAAACTCTTATGGTCGAGCTACTGACCTAAACCTAGAGCTCTTGGGAGGCAACCCAAGTTTTTGATTGATTTTAGTTTTTACGCATAATTTTTCCTTGTCATTAGTTAGTGTTTTAGATCGTTGATTTGTTTTTCATTTATTTTCTGCTTTTCTAGAAGGGATCACCACTAATTTGATGTCTCTATACATTGTAGGAAGAAGAGGGAGTGTTGGGAATTTTTTCCAGATTTTCTCAAGTGTATAGTGAACATCACGGCCTGGTGAACCCCATGGGGTTCACCGTGATGTGTACTGTACCGGTGCACCCAGACTTTGTGACCCAGAGAATTTCACAGGCAGGTGAACCCCAGCGGGTTCACCAGTACTCTTTCTGCGCAGAAATCATCCAGTGAGCTTCACAGGCAGGTGAACCCCACGGGGTTCACCATCCTTCCGAAGACCAGAAAATTTCCAGAACGCTTCACGGGTCAGTGAACCCCAGCGGGTTCACCCGTGTTTCTGTTGCTTCAACCCAACCGCAGTAAACATCACGGGCGAGTGAACCCAGGTGGGTTCACTGGAATTTCAAGTCTAGTTCACCCAAAAATTAGGGCACACACGCGAATATCTGTCACCGCCTTCCATACTTGGCGAAATCCACCTGATCGCGCCGCCTTCTCCTCTTCTAAGCCTCTGAAGGGATCTCTAAGGGTTTGATATTGGTTTTCCCTCTCATCCGAACCATTTTCTTCTTCATTCGGTTCCAGATTTTTGCCTCGCCAGATCGAACAAGCTTCCGCCGCCGCCACCCGATCTCGATGAGATCGACTGATTGCACCGCCTTCTCCCTATCTTACCACTCGAATGCAATCTCTCAAGTTCTATCCAAGATTCCTAGCACTCCGATCGAGTTCATCTTGTCTGTTTCACACCAGATTTTCGTGTCGTCTGCTCTCTGGAGACTTTACTCCGCCGCTTCCATTTTGTGAGCACCTCCAATCAGATCTTCCAGCCAATGCTTACCAGCTATCTTCCGATCATCCTCACCAACTATGCCTCCAAGGACGAAAGCCATGGCTAGCAAGAGAACCTCACGTCCGCAGTAAGCACTGTCAGATTCGTCCGCCACGGACGATGAGGAGTATGAGCTGACGCCTACTCCTCCTTCTTATCGGCCTTCTTTGGCTATGCCAGGCTCTTCTTCGTCTCGTCACGGTCGCACACTTGCCAGCTGACCACAACCCTACGTATCTCCCCCGAACGAGTTCGGGATTATCTTCTGGAACGGCGCGCAAGAGGCACGATATCAGATACTGCGACAACGCCGCGTGCTTAATACGAGGTATCTTGACCGAACCACACTACAGATACTAGGGATACTAGGAGACATTGATTTGATGTATGCAGCCATAGGGTGGGAGCAATTCTAGCAGCTATTCTCACCCATTTACATTGGCACCACGCTGGAATTCCTGAGCTCATTAGAAGTAAAGGCTGATCCTATACTTGAGGATGATCCAGGCCGTCTGTCTTTCCGCTTGGGTAATATCGAACACATCCTCACTCTTTCACAGTTTCGCAGCATTTACGGTTTTCCAGAACCTTGTGCACGCAGAGCCCCTACTGAGTACAGTGAGCAGAACTTCTGGGGCGCTATCACTAACGAGCACATCTACTCCGCTCGTGTAGCTCGTGCTTCCAGTCTGTGCAACCCAGTGATCAAGTACGTTCACTGCGTATTGGCCCACACCCTCTTTGGCCATGGTGAAAGTGACGGTATGGTTCGACAGACTGAGTTATTCTATATCTGGTGCATGCTCCACAATTTTAGAGTCGATTCTCGGTATTATCTGGCAAAGCATTTCAGCCGCGTCGCCCGTTCTTTGAGGGGGGCGATAGTCATTGGTGCCTTAATCACACCTTTGGCAGTTTCCCTGGGCATCATCCCCTACGGCACATTGGAAGCTACCGGCAACAACAGGCTCGACATCGAGTCTTGTGTTGCCATGAAGCTGATTTTACGCAAGGGAGATTCTTATTGTATGACATTATAGGGAAACCCCTTCTGCCTGCCTTTGCCAAACCCGGAGCGCACATCAGTCAGAGTCCGTGGAAACTGGCACATCCAGCCAGTTGAGGACGCACAGCCCGATCCAGTCGACACTGCACCACCCTGGAGCATTTTCCTTTGGTGGCACCTCCTCTCACGATTCTATGATGTCTGTGTTGCAGGAAATTAAAGAGGAGCAACTCCATCAATGGGAGATGATTGATAACCTGGACACCACCGTTACCTATATCCAGCAGGAGCAATCCTCTCGATGGGAGTCGATGGAGGCTCACATGCAGAGGCAACACAAGTTGATGGGTTCTGTTTAGGAGAAGCTATCACGCATGGATGATAGGCTAGCCTTCATCAATGACGAGAACATGGCACGCATGGACATCTCTTCTGACGAGGAGGCTGAGCTAGATTATAGCGCACGCAGGAAGAGCAAGAGCTCACGGGCTTTTGGCTCTCGCTTGCGCAAGCGGAAGTAGCTTCCCATCGGCATCATCCTCGTTCACTCCTCTCACATCAGAGTGGGTGAGCTTTCTTTACTCTGGTCTCTACTTTTCTTTCTTCATGTGGCTACTTGACTGTGATCGCTTGACCTTGTGATGTTGGGGATTAATACTTTCATTTTGAGATGGTTGGATATTATGTGGCATTGTATCTTATATGCCATTATATTCGTGGGTCTGGTCCACATCCTCAGGCCACACTCTATGACAGTTATGTATGACACTTTGCACTTTACTTTCATGCTTATATTAGTGCTTTCCTATGATGATTGTGATTACATGCTGTGAAAATCTTGAATGATGTTATGATGCTTATTATTCATGAATTCATGTGTCTATCATGAGACTTGTCCTATGAAAGCTATTTCAAAATTTTGAGTTGAGTGCATGATTGGTTAGGAATGATCAAAGAATTAAGTCTGGAGTATACCTCCTTGTTAGAAATACTGTTTGATCATATCTATATGTCCTATGATTTAGAAATTTTATGATTTGGATTGATTTTGAGATGTTCATTAGTGGGTCAAACATTGATATGATTGTTGAATCAACTCAAGCTTGCAACTTACATGAGAATCATATTGAGATATATATTCACTTTGTTATTCTTTGAATTCCTTTCTGTTATTGGGGAGACACTACATGTGTTCAAAAAGGATGTGTTATCAACTGCTGGTATAAAATATATATATATATATATATATATATATATATATATATATATATATATATATATATATATATATATATATATATATATATATTTCTCAACCTTAGATTCCTCTACTTGGCACTGCGAAAAATTGGCAGTGGTACCGAAGGACATGAGTTGAAATCTAAGGGATGTGAAGTTGAAAACAATAAAGAGACTCCTCTACTTGGCATTACGAAAAATTGGTAATGGTACCTAAGGTTATGAGTTGAAGTCTATTGCAATAATCAGTGTATCATACCTTGATGAAACATTTGAGTTAACCCCAACGATTTGACTAGGAAGGATTGGAATCGCATGAGTGTTTTATGTAAGCTTGATTGAATCCTATGTTTGCTGCTTACTAGGTTGTTTGACATTTAGTTATTGTGAGATCAAACTGTTGAACACTTGAGGCGACCATTTACTTAATTTCTCCTGATTAGATATTGGATTGCTATTAAATGTTTTTTTAACTTGGATGTATATCTTGTAATGAAAGATTACTCTTATCCCAAACATGTATTTCATCTTATTTTATTGCTTGAGGACAAGCAAAAATTTAAGTCTGGAGTATTTTGATGCATCGCATTTTGGTAGTATTTTTCTGTTATATTTCATGTCAAATCTAGGCTTATTTTAATACTTTTATACTCATTATAGCCATATTTCCTTCATATCTTTGGAATCTTCACTTTTTAGCACTTTTATGGAATTTCAGGTTAAAACACCCTTTTTTCGACATATTTTGACGATTCTGAGGCCATGGGATGATTTCTTGTGTGAAAACGAAGCCGCCCATCAAATTTGAGCTCATTCGGAGTTTGCCTGAGAATCACGGCTAGGTAAACCCCATGGGGTTCACCATCCCAGTCGCCAACCAGCAGAACTCACAGAGAGAATCACAGCCGGGTGAACCCCGCCGGGTTCACCGGTTTTCCTGAAGGTCAAGATTTGCACAAAGAAAAGCACGGCCAGGTGAACCCGGCGGGGTTCACCGTGCTTCTTTCAGCCGAAATTTATAGAATGAATCACGGGCAGGTGAACCCGGCGGGGTTCACCCGTGATTTTAACCCAGGCTCACGTGCAAGTCCAAGTCTTGCTCGGTTTTTCCTTGATTTCTCATTCGTTTGGAGTCCAAATTTGGCAAGTGAGGTGTCTATGGAAAGCTCTTTCAGAGGCGAACACATGGGATATAAAATCCCTAATTTTATTGCCCTAAATATCGAGGAATGACATGACAAAGTACGGGGGTGGAAGAACAAGGCGACAACACGAGTTCGAGGCGATTTTCGGAGATTGGATCATCGGAGCATCACGATTCTTGCAGATTTACTTCGGTTTATCCTCTCCTATCCTTTAAAAAATCGTTCTTGTAATCTTCCTATGTTAAAAGAGAGATTTTTGAGCGTAACCATGATGATTGTAGCGTAAACCCTATTTCGGGGCTTGGTTTAAACCCGTTGACGAATTTAATCGCAAACTTTATCTTTATTACGTTGTTTGGATTGCGTTGTGAGCATATTTTACTTTGACGTATTTATTTCATGATTTTATCTTGGCCAAGTATTCTCACGCATTAGTTGTTACGATTCATATCGAGAGAAGGATCGTAAGGGTGGATTCCCTTAGTAAAACTTGCGAGACCTCGACACGAGAGTGCTTGGTCTTTGCTTGAGGGTTTCATATTCTGCCAGAGAACTCATTGGGTTCGCTTTGAATGATCCACCGCGAGAATAGGAGGTCGTTCTAAGTCGACCACCGGGGTGTACACTCGAGAGAGGGCACCCTGTACCTTAGGGTTAGATCCCTTGTGCAAAATTAACAATCCAAATAACTGACATCTGCCTTGTGCGATTAAAGTAGTCATCGTGGTGAAAACCAAAGCCCCGATATCTCTCCCATATTTACCTTCTACCGTCGTGCCGTTGATTACTTGTTTTCGGTTTCTGCCTTCAAAACCCAATTTCGATTCGCCTAGCTATTAGGACTCGGATTTTCTGGTACTCAACCTTGTTCCCTGTTGGATTCGACATCTTTTATATTACTTCGACATAACTGTGCACTTGCGGTCGTGTCAACGGGCGTGTCGTGGGCCGTGCTGGTGTTCGCGTTTTTTCTCGATCGTGTCATGGTCGTGTCGGCCATCATGGCCTGGCCATCTTCAGGGCGGTAGAAGGGTTTCTGAGCTGAAATTTGGTGGGTGTCTTCCTCAGGTCCTAGGGAGTCTTCCCAAGTGTCTTCCAAAGGGAGGTGGCCTTCCCCGGTGGTGTCTATGACTCCATCAGTTATCCTCAGAGCTTTCCAAACACCTTTCCCTATGCAGAAGGATCATCACAAGATTGAGCTTGTGGCGGGATCTACTCCTCCATCTAAGGTTTCATACTGTATTTCTCCAATGGAGTTGACCAAGCTTCTTTAGCAATGGAGTGGATTGCTAGAAGCCGAGTTCATTCTGCCTACGGTATCGCCTAATGGAGCCCCGGTCCTCTTCTAATAGAAGAAGGATGGGTCACTAAGGTTCTGGGTTGGCTATCGAACCTTGGATAAGGTAACAGTGAGAGATTGTTATCTTGTACTACTTATTCTGATCTGAGAGATCGACTAGGGAAAACACGGGTTTTCTCTAAGCTAGACCTAAGGGCAGGTCGCTAACAAATTCGTTATGCCAAGGGCAACGAATAGGAAAAACCATATGGGTAACCCGATATGAGTCTTGGTGTCCACAGTGATGCCCTTTGAACTACTAAAGCCCCTTCTACGTTCTATCATCTAATGTGTAAGTGTTGACCTTTTTCTTAAATGACTACGTAGTTTTATATTTGGATGATATCGTGGTTTTCTCCTCAAGCGTTGAGGAACACCTAAAGCCATCTAAGGCTGGTGTTGAGGGAAAAACCAACTCTATTTGAAGTTGGAGAAATCCTCATTTGTGGTGAATGAGATTTCTTTCCTTGGCCATGGGATGGACCATGGATGAGTGCTCATGGACAAGGTAAAGGTCCAAGCCATTATGGAATGGCGCGCCCGCTCAAAGTAAACCGAGTATGGAGTTTTCTCGGTGTGGTGAACCTGTATTGAGGGTTCACCAAATGCTGTTCGAGGAAAGCCTTACCCTCAGTAATCTGCTGGAAAGGAACTCGAATGAGAGTGGCTTGATCGGTGTCAGTCGGCCTTCCGGGAGTGAAGGTCCGTATCGCCTGTGAACCAATCCTGAAGTTGTCCGACTTCAGTATGCTTTTCGAGTTTCACACTGATGCTTCGGACCAAGCTATCAGTCGTATACTTTTATTGTATGGGTATCCTTTAGCTTTTGAGAGTTGAAAGCTAACAGGACTGAGCGATAGTATTTGGCCACGAGAAGGAAAAGATGGTGGGAGTCCACTATCTCTGGACGCGGAGAACCTTCTCGAGGCACAGAAGACCGACAATGTTACACCACATAAAAAAAGTTGTCGGCAAAATAAGCACGTTGGCCGGAATTCTTGGGTGAATTCTAGTTCCAGAGGGAACATAAAATTGGGTAAAACCAACGTGGTTCCTGATGAGCTCAATAGACTTAATGCTCTTATGTGTTGTACCCTCTCCAGAGTTGAAGGAGATCTACTAATCAGAATAAAAGCAACCTCAGCTTTTCATAAGGATGATCAAAAGCTAAGTTCAGCAGGTTAGGTCGGACATGATCTGACATTTCTAACTGGGTCCAGATGATATATCATGGCCAGAGGTGATAGGCCACTAGTCTCATCGATGGGCGGACTACGCCGGGAGCTACTGAGGGAGCTCCATGACAAACTTTGGGTGAGGCACCCAGGACAAAAAGGGGATAGTTGTCCTGTCAGCACGACTGTGCTATTAGCCCAATATGTGTGCAAACATGGGGATGTATGTCCGCACTTACCAAAATTGTCAGGAAGGTAAGATTGATCGGAGACTAGAGACATGGCTGTTACAACCACTGCATGTTTCTGAGACGTCCTGGACGAGGGTGTCCAAGGACTTTATTGGTGGGTTCCCTAAGTTGACGAGAAAAGCTCAGTGCTAGTAGTCGCGGATAGATTCTCCATGGGTGGAGTATTTATCCAAGCATGTGAGCAATGTATATAGCAAGGGTTGCTATAAACTTATTCTTCCAAAATGTGGTGAAACATTTTGGAATCCCAGTGTATATCGTGAGCGATAGGAATGCCCATTGTTACTGCACACTATTGAACCACGTTGTTCAACAAATATTGGCCCGAGTTAAGTTTCTCCATAGCCAATCATCCTCAGACGGATGGGCAATCTGAGCGGGTGAATGCTCTTATGGAAGAATTCCCCCGTCACTATGTGATAACCAGTTAGGGTGACTGGGTAAAATGGATGGATGTGGCATGGTATGCCTATGACTTATAAAGGTCAACATCTAAAGGTCCCACCTCATTTGAGTTTCGAGCTAGTGTTAGGGAGTCAGCCCCTAACCCCCATTGACGAGGTGCAAAGGGATTCCGCGGGGAAGTGCCCTATGACTCAACGAAAGGCTCGGGAACGAATCAATTCACTCTAAGAGGATAGAGATAGCTTGGAGTTGGCTGCACAATTGATGCAAAGGTATGCAAACCGTCATTGTTGGAATGAAGAATTCGTCTTGGGTGACTTAGTTCTTCTTTGACTTACCTCATATATCTGTAGGAAGATCCCGGTGAGGGAGGCTCACTGAGGTCTTATCCGAAGATACGATGGTCTGTGTGAAATACTGAGTCGAGTGGGCTCAGTAGCATACCGTTTGAAACTCTAATAGAGAATGTAGATATACCCTACATTCCATGTGAACTTGAGGAAGTTTCACAAGGATCCGGACAATCCTTCTCGGTTATTATCTTATCAAGCCCCACTGATGGTTCAAACTGTTAGTGTTTATGCCCTAGGACCTCAGGATGGTCCATTGAGATATGTGTATCACATCTAGTTGATAGATAAGTTATCTTGGCATTGTCGTTGTCATGCAAGTTTGTACATCTACGCATATGTGCATTTGCATATACAATGTACCTAAGAGATAGATTTTATCTATTCTCTGTGTTTATCCCTAGTCGAGAATCATGGTGGATATGGGACAGCTATGATTTGCTTGAGACTAGTATATGCGCTGGTTGAGCATGGGTTGCTAACGCAGGCATATGGGTATATCAAGGGAGATATATTGGATCGACCCACCGTGAGGATTCATCTCAGTGTCACGAGATGAATATCATAGTGACAGAGTTGCGCTTGTCCTAGACTTAAGGGCATTGGTATCTCTATATAGTGATTGATGTACTTTGATGCAACCTAACGCTTCGTCGTAAAAGGGAAGTCATAACGGTTGTCATTGGGTATGTCATAACCTACATGAGGGATTCAATGTGCCAATAGAGGATTTGCCCCTTCCTTATGGGGAAGCTTGATTGTCCATGGCGCTCCTATATGGATGACTGAAAGTGTATGGCCATACCTAGGTGAGAACCTGATTTAGTCATGTCATATTATTGGGATTAACAAGTGTGACACACTTGCCTAATCTGGACATCAGTTGGCAAAAGGACAAGGCTGCACTTGTACTTTGTGCAATGATGTACTGCTAGGTGCCACTCATTGCTTGTGATGATTTAGTCATCACTGCCAATGTCTGAAGAACCTACAGGGTCACACACCTTGACACTCGAGTTCTCATACTGATCGTTTAGCCTCTGATCGAATCATTTGTGTGATTCGGATCTTTTGGGGAACTGATGCATTGAGACTTTTATAGAGATGATGATATTTTATTTTAGTTCATGTTTGACCACTAGTTGACTCTAGTGGACCATGTTTGACCTCTGTTGACCTATGTTGTCAAAATGAGTCAAACAAGGGTTTGGGTACAAGTTTGGGCTTGGCACTTTTGTCACATGAATAAAATAAAATTATTAATTGGCAAGAGAATTTTTCTCTTGGCTAATTAATAAGCCTGGGCACAATTTACAATTAATTGCGTCTGCGGGGATTCGATCCCATGATGCTTAATTGTGAGTAGGCGCCTATGCTTGGGCGCATTTACAATTAATTGCATATACGGGGATTCGAACCCATGACGCGTAATTGTGAGTAGGCGCCTATGCTCATTATCCCACATGGGAAGTATCTCCAGTGTGCGTCTGGCTCTGCTATTATAAATAGAGAGGCCCACCTAGGAGATTCTTTTGTACCAGACTCTTCTCTTGTCTCTAGTTGTCGCCTCCCCTCTACTCCTTGGCGTGAGAATCTAGGAGGTGACGACAATAAAAGTTTTTCGCCATCAAAGGTTGGGATAAGTGGCAGTGCTACCCACTCCTTGTCGCCACCATCCCTTCTTCTCCTTGGCAGTGGCGCAAGTCGAGAAGGCTAGAGGCATGGATTTCATCTTCCGGGGCTAGCACCCAGCGCGGAGATTGGAGAGGATTCGAGGAGTCCGTGTGTGCGCGATTGCAGAGGACAGGCCCTTGCGCGTCTTCATCATCGGCCGCTTCTAAAAGTTGCTAGATAAGGTACTGCCCCTATCACATCCCTTGTATTCTTCGTAAGTCGGTCCTTGTTGAATTAGGAATCTCATTTCGGGCTCGCTTCCGCTGTTTTCATTTTCTTATAGCCTGGGGATTCCCAATAGTGGTATCAGAGCCAACTTACGAGATACATCAGTGTATGGGTTTTTTCTAGCATGCGCATGTCATAGAAATTTTTAAAATCTTTATGCCATGTTTTATGTGTAGAAAAATAGTAAGCTTGTTATTTCTCGCTCTTATGAAATTCATGATTTTTGGTTTCTACACATGGGGATAGACCCTATGTGTGAGAATTTATTTCTCCTCATATTCATGGGATAGACCCACGATGTGAGACTTGTATCTAGATTTTTGGGGCATGGACTGGGTGATTGCCCTAATCCGTACAAGTTAGGGATTGCAAGTGGCATCAATAATCGGGGTATATATGGCCACTTGTAGACTCCTAAGAGAAAACGAAAGATCTGAATTTTCGATAAGATCGCGGAGATTTAACGAACATGTTTTCTAATGAAAAACTAAAATCTGGTTCTGTAGTTTTTCATTGCATATAGAAGAGCATGTCTTAAGTGTTTTTCCTTATGCATTTGATATGATCAAAGTCAAGCCCTATTGCCATGCCTGTGATGTATCAATGTGAGGCCTGCGTGCTGCTTTCAATTTTGTATTTTCAATTCTACATTGTAAATCAAATCGAAGGCCTTGATGACATTTTGTGGCGTTTTCCTCTCTCTCTCCCTTGCGCATCTCTCAAGGAGGCGCAACTCTCACCTAGCCGAACCATAGGGTGGCTTCTGGGGTTAAACCTATGGGCACATCTAAGGGGGTGGCAGCCAGGGTTAGGGTTGGCGCACCTCACCTCCTAAGGTGGCGCATCCCCTTGTTTGACCTAACCTTGAAGTAACTTCTAGGGTTATCTAGTTGGTTCACTTAAGGGATGATGGTTGGATAAGGATATGGTGCAACCTAGTCAAGCAAGCCACCTAAGGGGGCTGATCTAACTCTTTGACCGAACCTTGATGCCTTCTAGTTCTCCTAGTGGCGCATATTGAGGTTCAAGGGTTGAGGAAGAGGATTGGCGCTCCAAGCTTGCAAAGGGCTGGTCTTCTATCATTAGCCAAGAGCTTGAATGTCCATTGGACACTTCTTAAGTTCATGGGCTGATGGAGGAAGGTCGAGCGCCAATGATGCTTGATGGCACATCCAAGCAAAGGGGGCGCACCTCTAGGTGGCGCACCTTGCAAGGGATGATTCGTATCAAGCATTGAGGTGAGATACCTAGCATAGAGATGGCACATGGATGTTTGGCTGAACCTTAGGAGGAGCCTAGGGTTTTCGAGCTATCTTCCAGGAAGAGATATTAGTTGGCCGAAATCCTAGGAGGAGCCTAGGGTTTGTGAGCTGGCTCACGGAGAAGACTCGGGCTGGCCGAACCTAAAGGGGATCTAGGGTTTTCCTGGATGGTGCCTTTAGGGTTTGCGAGCTGACCCATGGAGCGGAAGACCTAGGTGGCGCACCGTGGGGCCTTGGAGCAGAGCCCTTAGGGCACTCAGGGATGAGCTAAGGACTTGTTGGCATGGGCCCATGGCTCATAGCCCTTGGTAGTGCTAGGTGGCTAGGACTAGGTTTAGGGGCTTGTTACCCATGTTTTGGGCTTTAATCACATCATATTTACTGTTTCTGTTCCAGCATGCCTTTACTACTTTGTTTTATTCCACCATAGGATTGCATGCCTGTATTGGTAGAATAAGATAAAAAGCCGTGGTGCTGAGACCACAAAAATCCTCGATAAATTATATCAAGTCTCGTTACTTAGCCTTCTGACACGTAACCCTCATCAAACTGTCGATCGATGGTGTTGTGCACTGTTTTCCACCCTTGTGGGACACACCCATTTATCTTCAGGTGACGTGTGGTGACAATGATTTCCCCAGTCTGGTTAAAACTCTAGACGTGCCTTCCACAAGGAAATCGTTGGCCCTGGGTATAACGGTCAGGTCGGACTTGACTAGGATTTTCATATGCGGTGGTTCACATGATGAAATTTCTAGAGACAGCCTCAAGAGGTTAGGACTTTGTGCTGTATCCAGCCCTCGCTAGACACAAAGTGCCTGAACGGTCTTGAGAAGGGGAATTGCCGAGTAGCAATTGGCCGGCGAGCCTACCTCAGGAAGCATGCGTCACCTTGTGCAGTACATCCCACCCTCGTGGGACGTAAGGCCGTGTATGAAATGAGGATCCCATCTCACTAAGGAAGTCAGGCGACTTCTCGATCGATTTTTGAGGATTATCGATTCGAATAAAATAGTGAGAAACAGTCATTTATAAAAGGCCAGAATAAATGATTGAAATGTGATACTAATCTGCTCTTGTTTGTATTGTAGATGGCTTCTACAAGCAATAACAACAGCGGACTGTCATTCTGTTCCTTCCTTTAGAGGGAGAAGTTGGTTGGAGTTAACTTCATGGACTGGTACCGGCACTTGAGGATAATCCTCAAGCAGGAGAAGAAGCTGTATGTCTTAGAGCAAGCGCTTCCTCCTCAACCGTCATCCATAGCCCACACGGCTGAACGGGATGTTTTTCGCAAGCATCAGGATGATGCCCTGGATGTTGGCTGCCTTATGTTATCCACGCTGTCGTCCGAGTTGCAGATGCAGTATGAGGATCAAAATGCATTTCAGATCATCACGCATCTAAAGCAACTGTTCGAGTCGCAGGCTAGAACATAAAGGTTTGAGACATCCAAGGCTGCTTTTCAGTGCAAGATGCCTGAAGGTGCTCCGGTGGGACCACATGTACTCAAGTTGCTTGGGTACTTGTCGCATCTCACTAGGCTAGGACACCCTGATGGATCAGGATGTGGCTACGGACCTTATCTTGCAGTCGCTGCCTCCGAGTTATAGCTCTTTTATCATTAACTTCAATATGAACAAAATTGCTTGTACTCATGATAGGCTCCGTAAGTGCACGGTCTATCGAAGTAGTAAATAATATCGTTCCCACAGGGAGCAGGTGTCAAGTACCGACCTTTAGTGTCATCGATAGCTAGATAATTCAAACTCAGAATAAAAGAATTTCACTAAGACTAAATTATCGAATTGAATAATCAACGACTATAAGGGAAAGTTACAGTTTTAGAAGCGTTCGGAACTTCAAGTTTTACCACGTTGACTACTTTATATGCAAAACATTGAATCAGATTTAAATAGAAAACGGATCTCCTTCTCTCGAAGCGCAATCCGACAGTAAACAACTTAAGGCGATCTATCCTATGGTACGAATTACCTTCTCTCGATGCATAATCCGGTGCCTACTTAAGCTAATTTCATACTCTGTAGTAAAACTAACTTAAGAGACCCATTGGGCTCTATGATGATCGTGAATCCTCGAGTGACATTGAACGACTCTCATAATCCAAGTCACAAGTTTAAATGGGCAGTCGAGTGTTACGATTCACCTCTCGGCTCTTCTCGTAACACTTCACACATATCGATGTTTGGCCAAAACATAAATACGCAATAAGCACACCACATTTAAATAAGTAAATTTACTAAAAAGTATCACTGAGATTCATAAAAGATGTTTACATGTGAGAATTTGTTCAACGGGCTACGCCCGAGTCCTAAATTAGGGTTTTAATCTAAAACATACATCGTTTTACACACAAAAACCTTAGAAATTGAACTCGAAAGCGAGGAAAATTACTAATCAAGGGTAGGAGACGATGAATCTTCGGTCTTCTCTCGAAAGCCCCAAAGAATCTGGTCGAATCGAGCCCTTGAACAAGCAAAATCGCCCTTTTTCGCCCTAGTCACGTTTTCTCCAAAGTTCGACCCCCAAAACCGCTCCCAAAATCCTATTTTATGGTTCTATCTCTTCCTTGGGCAGTTAGGAAGTTTCCCTCCAATTTCAGCCAATTCCGAGTTCGGAATCACACAAATCGGGCGAAAAACCGTCGAAAGGTCGATCTGCACGGAAGCCGTCACGGGTGTGATGATAAGCACGGCCAGGCCGTGTCTGGCTCTGGAACTTGCGACAAAGTAAGAACGGCCATGCTTCTGGACACGGCCAGGCCGTGTGTGGCTCGCAAATTGCTGCAGAGACGATCATGGCCGTGATGGTGAACATGGCCTGCCCGTGTTCTCTATAGAAAGCTCCGATTTGCCTCAAATTTGACCTGTGACCTCCTAGCACTGTGGGGAATCTTCTCGTAACATCAAACCATCAAAATCTTCACGAAAATATGGTAAAATAACTTGCATTTCACAAATAATGTGAAAAATAGTGAAGATTCCATACTTTACAAGAAAAGATATCAAAATGTGACATAAAATAGAACTTAAGCCTATAATGATGGTAGAAATAAGACTCTAAATCCTATAAAATTGACACCTATCAAAATATCACAGACTTAAAAGCTTGCTTATCCTCAAACAATTAAACTAGCTAGGAACCAAATGGTAATGAAAGAAGGATGTTCTAAAGCTAAAGCACTTACTAATATGAAAACCATTACACTCAACCTTTACCTTAGAAGAAAATTGAGATACAATTAATACTGAAAACAGAAATCAATTCGCTAGGTTATATCTCAACATCTGGAAAAGGATTAAGCACTAGTCATACTAAAACTAAACATTATTATCAATTCCTTCTAAAAGATCCAATCTAATCAAAATTTACCAGGATGTATTTATTTTCTAAACATAGAATCATGAATTATCATCGGTTGGCTCAAGCTACTTCCCTGAATATGTTTTAAACCTTGTTACAAGAAAGACAATCATTTGTGATGAATGCAATGTTGGGAAACCTCGGGGACATTTTACAATTTTCAGAGTTATGGACATACATTTTTCGCAGCGGAAGAATGTCCCCGAAACAGGCCAGTCCCAAAAACCCAGTGAAGATCGCAAGCAAGGGAGTCGACACGATGAGTTAGGAAATACCTTAAGAGCAATATGGAGCGATGTCGATGAAGGCGCCCAAGTGTTCGCCCTCTGCAGTCTCGCACACACGGATCTCTTGAGTTCTCTTCTTCCACGCCCGGTGCTAGCCTCGGGAAGAAGATCCAAGCCTTAGGGAGATACTCTACTTCACTTGCGCCACCAAGAGAGATGATGCGCCAAGAGAAGAAGGAAGACTATCCAAAAACGCCAAGCACTAATGTTCCTTGCGCCAAGAGGAAAGGAGGAAGTGGCTTGCGGTTATGGAAGAAGGAAGATGCGCCCTTGCTCCAAGCACTCGCCCCTCTCCTTGTGTTCACGCCTTCAGGGATTAATTACACACAAGAGGGGGCGACTAGGGTCATATTTATAGGGCAAGAGGCGGTTAGGGTAATGGCTAGGATCATGACAAGTGTAGGGCTAGGATGAGGAGGTTTGAGATAAGGAAAGTCTCCAAGACATTTCCATAATTCTCATTCAACCTTACCTTTTGTTCCCACGCCTTTCCTTGTGCGCCAAGGCCTTGCCTTGCGCCTCAAGCAATGCCATAGAGGCATGCATTCCATCCTAGGAAGAGAGGGGGAGGCGCCCTTTACTTCCATAATGAAGCAAAGGCACCAACATGACCCCATTATGCCCCTAGGCGCCTAATGGTTCATGTTTCTCCCCATTATACCCTTTTAGCCTCTCATCTCTTCATGAGAACTTGTTATTGGGCCTCATTGGATAATGAGCTAGCCCAAACATCATTGCATAGGTTGATTAAGCACTTGGATCCAATCCAATGCAACCCTAATCCAAATGTGACCAACCATGGTCAAATACGGGTCAACCTGCCAAAAATGAAGTTTGGCTCCAATAACATTTTTCCATCTCATCAGGCCCATTGGCGCTGATGAAATCTCCCAATTAGATCCGAGTTATCCAATAACTCGATCATTAGGCTTCCCGATCAATACGAGAACTCAAGTATCAAGGTGTGCGACCCTGTAGGTTCCTCTGACGCTGGCAGTGCTGACCAAAGGTCATCACAAGTAGTGAGTGGCACCTAGCAGTGCATCGCTGCTACCCAGGTCGTTGGAATGGATATCGACATCGACATCCCCATCATCGCAACTAGGTACAGATGCATTACAGTCTCTTTGCCGTACTGATATCCGATTGGACAAGTGTGTCACCACTTGTTTTCATCCAATCACATGGCTATGACTAAAATAGGTTCTCACCTGGGTATGGCCATACACTCTTAGTCATAGAACCATAAAGGAGCTCCATGGATATCATACTTCCTTAGGGAAGGGGCAAATCCTATGTCTGTCCATTGATCTTCTCATATGGGTCGTGACATGCTCAATAACAATCGTTATGACCTCCCAGCTACGGCAAGGTGTTAGGTTGTATCAAAGCAAGTCCTTAACCATATAGAATGATCAATGACCTCAAGTCAAGGGATCAATGCATCTCCTGTCACTTATGAGGATAACTCATGACACCAAGTCATAGCCTCATAGCGGGTCTATCTAGTATATCCCCAATGATATACCCATGTGTCTGCGTTAGCACAATGTGCCTAACCAGCCCACATACCAGTCTCACAAGTACCATAGATGTCCCATATCCACTAAGGTACATCGACTGGGGATTATAATTCGAGCACAGATCCAATCTGTCTCCAGGGACATTATCATGTAAGTACACAATCGCAGGTGTAGTCAAACAATGATAACGACAATGCCAGAATGATATATAAATATCAGTGTCAAGTAGTACATAAGTTGACCAAAACTAGGTCCTAGGGCATATACACCAACAATCTCCCACTTGCACTAAGACCTAGAAGTTGAGGAATCTCAACCCCATATCTCTAGCGTGACCATCATGCTTCTGCTGCGCCAAAGCCTTGGTCAATGGGTCTGCCAGATTGTTCTCTGTGTCTACTCTACTAATCTTGACATCACCTCTGTCAATGATCTCTCTGATCAGGTGAAATCTTCTGAGTATGTGTTTGGATCTTTGATGAGACCGTGGTTCCTTGGCTTGTGCAATTGCTCCATTGTTGTCACAGTAGAGTTCAATGGGATCCATTGCACTAGGTACCACTTGAAGATCACATAAGAACTTCCTTATCCAAACAGCTTCCTTGGCTGCCTCAGAAGCAGCCACATACTCAGCTTCGGTTGTAGAATCTGCTATGGTGGATGTGTTGAAGCTCTTCCAACATACAGCGCCTCCATTTATCTTGAACACATAGCCGGCCTGCGATCTAAAGTCGTCAGGGTCAGACTGGAACGATGCGTCAGTATAGCCCTGCATACTGAGCTCTTCCTGTCCCCCATAGACCAAGAACAAATCCTTAGTTCTTCTCAGATACTTTAGGATGTTCTTTACAGCCACCCAGTGCTGCAGACCTGGATTGGATTGGTATCGGCTGGTTATGCTCACAGCATATGCCACATCTGGTCTAGTACATAACATTGCATACATGATCGATCCTACTGCCGAAGCATAAGGAATTCGACTCATGTCATCCCTCTCAGCCTGTGTTGTAGGACACTGGCTCTTTGAGAGAGTAAGGCCATGTCTCACTGGAAGGTATCCTTTCTTGGATTGCTCCATGTAGAACCTCTCCAGTACCTTATCAATATAAGTACTTTGACTAAGGGCCAAGAGCCTCTTGGATCTATCCCGATAGATCCTCACGCCTAGAATATAGGCGGCCTCCCCTAAGTCTTTCATCTCGAAACACTTCCCCAACCATGTCTTCACAGCTTGAAGACTAGGGATGTCGTTTCCGATGAGCAGTATGTCATCAACATACAAGACCAGAAAAATTACCAGGCTCCCACTGAATTTTCTGTATACACAGGCGTCATCTTCGCTTTTGATAAAGCCATAATCTCTCACGGCCTCATCAAATCGAAGATTCCAACTTCGAGATGCTTGCTTTAATCCATAAATGGACCTCTTTAGCCTGCAGACCTTATTAGCCTCTGCAGGATGGATGAAGCCATCAGGTTGTGTCATATACACATCCTCAGTCAGCTTCCCGTTAAGGAACGCTGTTTTCACATCCATCTGCCATATCTCATAGTCATGATATGCAGCTATAGCAAGCAGAATCCGAATGGATTTAATCATGGCAACTGGCGAGAAGGTTTCATCATAGTCCACCCCGTGGACTTGTTTAAATCCTTTAGCTACTAGTCTACCCTTATAGGTAACTATTTTGCCATCCATGTCTGTCTTCTTCTTGAAGACCCATTTACACCCTATGGGTTTTACCCCATCAGGCAGCTCAACCAAATCCCAGACTTGGTTAGCCGACATGGAATCCATCTCAGATTTCATGGCGTCAAGCCATTTCTCGGAGTCCGGTCCACTGACCGCCTCATCATAGGTTCTAGGTTCATCCTCAATGATGAAGATCCCATCGTGTTGGGTCGGTAGCGACCCATATCTTTCAGGTGCACGACGAATTCTCCCAGACCTACGCGGGACCTGTGTCTGAGCCTCAGGTTGCCTAGCAACCGGTGCAGGTGGCTCAGATTCCATCTCTTTGTCTTGTGCTTGCACTTGGACCTCATCCAAGTCAAACTTCCTCCCACTAACTTCATTCATAAGAAATTCTTTCTCTAGAAAGACAGCACCCCGAGCAACAAAAACTTTGTTCTCGGTTGGGACATAGAAGTAGTATCCTTTAGTTTCCTTAGGATACCCCACAAACACACACTTATCAGATCTAGGTTCTAGCTTGCTAGAATCTTGACGTTTGACATAAGCCTCACATCCCCAGATCCTGATAAATGTGAGATTAGGGCGTCTCCCACTCCACACCTCGTATGGTATTTTGGAGACACTCTTAGATGGAACATTATTCAATATCAGAGAAGCTGTTTCTAGTGCATGCCCCCAGAATGATGAAAGTAGAGTTGCATGACTCATCATGGATCGAACCATATCCAATAAAGTTCGATTTCTCCTTTTAGACACACCATTCCATTGAGGTGTTCCAGGAGGAGTGAGTTGGGATATGATCCCACACTCTCTCAGATAGTCAAAGAACTCACCACTCAGGTATTCTCCACCTCGATCTGATCGAAGAGCTTTAATGGATCTTCCAAGCTGGTTCTCTACTTCATTCTTGAACTCCTTGAACTTCTCAAAGGATTCAGATTTATGTCTCATTAAGTAGACATAACCATACCTACTGAAGTCAACAGTGAAGGTAATGAAGTAGTTGTACCCTCCTCTGGCTTGTTTATTGAAGGGTCCACACACATCAGTATGTATGAGATCCAATAAACCTTCTGCCCTCTCACCAATCTTGGTGAAGGGCGCCTTTGTCATCTTCCCTAATAAACAAGGTTCACAAGTATCAAATTCCTCCAAGGAACTTGAATCTAACAATCCATTTGCATGGAGTTGTTGGATGCGATTCTTGTTTATATGGGCTAATCGACAGTGCCATAGGAAAGCACCAACTGAACCACTCAGTTTGGTCCTTTTATTGCTTATGTTACAAACAGAACTTTCCATATCCAAGATATACAGACCATTGCATAAAGTACCCTTCCCATAGAACATATTTGCAAATGAAAAAGAACAGGAGTTCTTATTTATTTCAAATTTAAATCCTTTCCTTGCCAAGCAAGGAATGGATACAATGTTCTTTGTTAACGAAGGTACACAAAAGCAATTATCTAGTTCTAATTGAAGTCCAGAAGGCAAGGAGAGAGTCATAATGCCAACAGCAATAGCAGCAACCTGTGCCCCGTTTCCAACGCGTAGGTCAATCTCTCCAAGCCGCACCGATCTACTTTTCTTGAGCCCCTGCATATTTGTACAAATATGAGCTCCACATGCGGTATCCAATACCCATGACATAGAAGTAGAAAGGTTGACTTCTGTAACATAAATACCTGAGCTAGAAGTTAAGGCCAAGCCTTTCTTCTCCTCATTCTGAAGTTGCCTGCAGTCCCTTCTCCAGTGGCCCTGCTCGCCACAGTGGAAACACCTTTGTTCCTTTGACTTCTTCGCCCTTTTCTTCAGTGCTTTGGTAGGACCTCTGGCACTGCTCTTAGCACGTGCCTTACCCTTCTTCTTTATCTTCTTGGTCGCAGGGACCAAAAGAACAGAATTGGGTTTGGTCTTACCCATCTCTCGCTCGGCTGTTTGGAGCATATTCATCAATTCCTCCCGTGTGCACTCAATCCGGTTCATGTTGAAGTTGATGATAAACGGACTGAAGCTAGGGGGCAGGGAATGAAGAATAAGATCCACAACCAGCTCGTTGTCTATGGTGTGTCCCAGTCTCCTGAGATGATCCACATTCCCAATGAGTTTGAGAACATGGGGTCTCACTGGTGCACCTTCAGACAACTTGCACTGAAAGACTGCTTTGGCGGTGTCAAAGCTCTCAGTTCTAGCCTGAGCCTCGAACATCTGTTTCAGACGAGTAATCATCTGAAAAGCGTTCTGCTCCTCATATTGCACCTGCAGTTCAGGTGCCATACTGGCTAGCATAAGACATGCAACCTCCAAAGAGTCATCCTGATGCTTTCTATAAGCATCTCTGTCTGCCGTTCGGGCATTAGGTGGAGGAGCCGCAGGAAGAGGCTGTTCAAGGACATATAGCTTCTTCTCGAGCTTGAGGACTATCCTCAAATTCCGATGCCAGTCCATAAAGTTAGATCCAACTAACTTATCCTTATCAAGGAGTGATCGCAGTGATAATCCGCCAGTGTTCGTAGCCATTGTTCTACAACAACCAAGAAACAGCAGATTAGTACTACTTCGAGTCATTTAAACTGGACTTGTTTTAAATGACCATGGCTCCCACTATTTTAAATTCGAATTGACAACCCACAAAGTCAATCGGGAAGTTTAAGACTTCCTAGTGAGATGGGATCCTTATTTCACATGAGGCTTTGCGTCCCACGAGGGTGGGATGAGATGCACAAAGAAACCCATGCTTCCTAAGGTGGGCGCGCCGGCCGGTTGCTCCAAGCAACTCCCCTTGTTGAGACAGTCTGGGCATTTCATGTCCAGCGAGGGCTGGATACAACATGAAACCTTTACCTCTCAACGATGCCTCTAGACTTTCACCATGTGCCCAGCACATGTGAACTTCTAGTCAAGTCCATTCCTAACCGTTATGCCCAGAGCCAACGAGTTTCCTTGCGAAGGCACGCCCAGGTTAAAACTGGACTGGGGAAACCATTGCCACCACGCACTTTCTAAAGATAAGTGGGTGTGTCCCACGAGGGTGGGAAACAATTCACAACTCCACTGATCGATAGCTTAGTGAGGGCTACGCGTTAGAAGGCTACCAGACTTGATATTTTAATTGAGGGTTTTTGTTTAAGGTCTCATCATCTCAGTTTTATCTTATGTCTATTATTACAGGCATGCAATCCTATAGTGATAACATAACGGTAAAACATTTTAGGCATGCTTCTGCAAATAATAATAAAAGCAGTAAAGGATGATGTGATCATATCCTATACAAGACATTGAACCAATCCATGCCATGAAATAGGTTCAACTCTTGTCCTAGAACTCAAGCCCCAAAAACTAGACCTAGCCTAGCCGACCTCTAGCTTGAACTTCAAGGTTGGCTCCAAGGTCCTTCTCTCATGGTTTAGCTCTCAAACCGTAGAGGAATACTTTCGAAGTTCCCCATAGGTTCGGCCAATGCCATGGTCTTCCTCCAAGGAAGGTGCGCCATCATGCAAGGGGACAAGACCCTTTTCGCCACCAAGCAACCAAGCACCAGCTTGCAGGCGCCACCTTGCATGCTTGCGCCATCAAGCAAGATGCGAGCATCAAGGTCCAAGAAGGATGCGCCTAGCCCTTAATCTTCCTCTTAATTTTTACAAAAATAATGAAAAAGATGGCACGCAGGCCTCACAAGGATACATCGCAGGCATGCAAGAGGGGGCTTGACTAATGATCACAACACCATGCACAATCAAGGTATTTACTCATGCAATTCTACATGCTCATGAAAAACATAAAATCTAAAATTTTACTTTTTCACAAAAACAGTTTCTTTTTCTCATCTTCTTCTCACAAGTCTTTTGGTTTATTGCGATTTATTTTTCATGATGATTTCAGAGATCCTTTCGGCTGGCAATTTTGTCAGATCAAGAGACTTGGCCAGTCCGAAGACACAATGCCCGTCCTACTTGACAAAATTACGTGCGCCTTTGATCTTTAAATCAAACAAGAAAAATAGTCCAAATATCCAAAAGAGATTGAGAGGATGATAGAAACAAGAAACCCTAATTTTTCTACTTTTAGAAAAATCGATTGCCATGCATTATGCTATTTACGAAAATAGAGATATGGCATGTGAGCATGGAAGAAAAGCATAAAACATCGTTCGAGTCTTGCAAGTGGCTCTGATACCACTGTTGGGAAACCCCAGGGACATTTTACAATTTTCAGAGTTATGGACATACATTTTTCGCAGCGGAAGAATGTCCCCGAAACAGGCCAGTCCCAAAAACCCAGTGAAGATCGCAAGCAAGGGAGTCGACACGATGAGTTAGGAAATACCTTAAGAGCAATATGGAGCGATGTCGATGAAGGCGCCCAAGTGTTCGCCCTCTGCAGTCTCGCACACACGAATCTCTTGAGTTCTCTTCTTCCACACCCGGTGCTAGCCTCGGGAAGAAGATCCAAGCCTTAGGGAGATACTCTACTTCACTTGCGCCACCAAGAGAGATGATGCGTCAAGAGAAGAAGGAAGACTATCCAAAAACGCCAAGCACTAATGTTCCTTGCGCCAAGAGGAAAGGAGGAAGTGGCTTGCGGTTATGGAAGAAGGAAGATGCGCCCTTGCTCCAAGCACTCGCCCCTCTCCTTGTGTTCACGCCTTCAGGGATTAATTACACACAAGAGGGGGCGACTAGGGTCATATTTATAGGGCAAGAGGCGGTTAGGGTAATGGCTAGGATCATGACAAGTGTAGGGCTAGGATGAGGAGGTTTGAGATAAGGAAAGTCTCCAAGACATTTCCATAATTCTCATTCAACCTTACCTTTTGTTCCCACGCCTTTCCTTGTGCGCCAAGGCCTTGCCTTGCGCCTCAAGCAATGCCATAGAGGCATGCATTCCATCCTAGGAAGAGAGGGGGAGGCGCCCTTTACTTCCATAATGAAGCAAAGGCGCCAACATGACCCCATTATGCCCCTAGGCGCCTAATGGTTCATGTTTCTCCCCATTATACCCTTTTAGCCTCTCATCTCTTCATGAGAACTTGTTATTGGGCCTCATTGGATAATGAGCTAGCCCAAACATCATTGCATAGGTTGATTAAGCACTTGGATCCAATCCAATGCAACCCTAATCCAAATGTGACCAACCATGGTCAAATACGGGTCAACCTGCCAAAAATGAAGTTTGGCTCCAATAACATTCTTCCATCTCATCAGGCCCATTGGCGCTGATGAAATCTCCCAATTAGATCCGAGTTATCCAATAACTCGATCATAAGGCTTCCCGATCAATACGAGAACTCAAGTATCAAGGTGTGCGACCCTGTAGGTTCCTCTGACGCTGGTAGTGCTGACCAAAGGTCATCACAAGTAGTGAGTGGTACCTAGCAGTGCATCGCTGCTACCCAGGTCATTGGAATGGATATCGACATCGACATCCCCATCATCGCAACTAGGTACATATGCATTACAGTCTCTTTGCCGTACTGATATCCGATTGGACAAGTGTGTCACCACTTGTTTTCATCCAATCACATGGCTATGACTAAAACAGGTTCTCACCTGGGTATGGCCATACACTCTCAGTCATAGAACCATAAAGGAGCTCCATGGATATCATACTTCCTTAGGAAAGGGGCAAATCCTATGTCTGTCCATTGATCTTCTCATATGGGTCGTGACATGCTCAATAACAATCGTTATGACCTCCCAGCTACGGCAAGGTGTTAGGTTGTATCAAAGCAAGTCCTTAACCATATAGAATGATCAATGACCTCAAGTCAAGGGATCAATGCATCTCCTGTCACTTATGAGGATAACTCATGACACCAAGTCATAGCCTCATAGCGGGTCTATCTAGTATATCCCCAATGATATACCCATGTGTCTGCGTTAGCACAACGTGCCTAACCAGCCCACATACCAGTCTCACAAGTACCATAGCTGTCCCATATCCACTAAGGTACATCGACTGGGGATTATAATTCGAGCACAGATCCAATCTGTCTCCAAGGACATTATCATGTAAGTACACAATCGCATGTGTAGTCAAACAATGATAACGACAATGCCAGAATGATATATAAATATCAGTGTCAAGTAGTACATAAGTTGACCAAAACTAGGTCCTAGGGCATATACACCAACATGCAACCCCGGTACTTAGTTAGAAAACAGATTTAGAGTGTGTACATCACATAATGCACACAAACTCATTTCTTCACACCTAATCAATGATAGAAGAAAGTGGAGTTGTTCACCATTACCAAACCCCTTGTTTTTCGCATAACTCATCTTATTCATTATTTTTATTTTTTTTTTGTTTCTCTCAACAGTGCCAAGTTGGATGAATCATTTGATTCACCATCACTTAGGTACCACTGTCCTTTTTGTTTCCCAAATCTTTTTTTTTTGTTTTAACATCCATGGTATCTCCTTCTCAGATGGTTCAATGAAAGAAATACAATAAATAAAATGAAGTCATAGTATGTAATCGTGCTTTAAAACTAAATCAGAAGAAAAGTTTACCTATTGAATATCATTCATGCTACAATAGAATCATACTCAATTATAATCTAAAAGCTAGGTAACTGTGTAATGTTGGCATGATAAGAAGCAGTTTAACCAAAGAACAAACACATTTTCATGTCACAATGGTAACTCGGACTAGCTTAATTATTCAGACAAATAAAAATAGCATAAGCATCACAGACTTAGAATTTTGACACAGTCACAGAATCAAAATATAAGCATGAAAAACATCATAGAAACTCAGCGCATGAAACATCACATAAACATAGCACAAACACACTAAAAGTACACTAACAACAAACACAAACAAAGAGGGAAACCTTCTACCCACGGCAAAGAACTGCATAGTCTCCTATGTAGTAAAAGTACAAGAATAGCAAGAAAGAAGAGTAAGCAACTTACTAAAGTAAGAAAGCAAGATCACCATCGACGAGTATTCATCTGCCGCAGCATCTCCTAGATATCCCGATGATCCTCTGCCTGCAGCTGGCCCTGGCGACTCTGCTCGGCTTCATGCTATTCAATGTATATAACAAGAAAAATATGCCATTGATCATCACTAAATAATATCAAAAGAAAAACAACAAAACAATACAAAACAAAAACTACTACAACAACATACAACATAAAAGTCTATCCAAAAAAATACAACACAACACAATAAAAGATAAATCCTTGGGGTGCCTCCCAAGAAGCGCTCGTTTAAGGTCAGTAGCTTGACCAATGAACATGCTTCAGTGCACATCCAATGGATTAGAGGCTGAAGAAATGGCATATGAATGCCCCTTTTTCCTTCGCCTAAAATTAACACCTATAGAGATAAGCAGTAATAATAATAGGTGTAAAGTAAAAAATGTCTTATAATCATACAAAATAGGAACGGTTTTAAATTCAAAGTCTTGCTTCCCACAGTCCAATGAAAGGTTCTCCTCATCCACATTATGGAACAGCCTCGCGCAACTAAAATTAGGGTCCCCATCGAACAAGTCTGCATGAGTGGTCCGGTCCTTCCTCATCAATGTGGCACCTGCTTGCATATCGATGCAAAGGTGGGATGCTGATGACATATAAAAATATGATATTTTGTGACCCAATTTCATTCTTATTTTAGAGCATAATGCATGTTTCGTCTCATATATTTACTCAAATGCTTCATATTCTTCAGAACCTTTACTTTTCCTATGTTTAATGAAATGCAGATATTTGGCCTCGAAATCGATGGAATTTGGTGAATCTGAAGGTATGGGACGATTCCTCATGATGAGACGGAGCTACACGCCAAATTTCAGCTCAATCGGAGTCTTCTACATCATACATGGCCATGGTGTGCATCCATGCACGGCCGTGCATCATAAGTTGTCAAAATCCGCTTCACCAAGCCGTGCACGGGCATGCCCGTGCATCCATGCACGGCCGTGTATCGTTATGAACAAATCGACAGGCATCCGGTATTTTGGGCATAACTTTCTATTCTGGGCTTGGAATTGGACGAAATTTTAGGGAGACCTTCCCAACTTAGCCATGCACGATTTGGGACCAAAATCACTGGATTTGGTCAAGCAACCATAGAGAACGAGCGAAAAAGGCAAGACCTTAGGGTTTTAGGGTTATTTTGGAGGCGACAACACTATTCCGGCTTGATTTCTTCGTCGTTCCGGCGTGGATCTTCGTGCTGGACCTTCTTCCATCGACGATCTGCCCTCCCTTTGGTTTGATTTAATTATTATGAGAGATTCTATGTGTTTAACGATGTATACACTAGCGTAAACTCTTCTTTTCGGGGTTTGGGCGTAGCCCATTGTAAGAATGCTTGATATTAATGTTTGATTTATATATTTCTTCACTTATCCTTGTTCTTATTCATGTCTAGGATGTTTTACTTCATGTTTATGTACTGGCCATACGTATGCATGTCTTAGATGTCAAGGGAAGGACTGAGAGGTGAACCTTGACCATCGGAACCCCTAGACTGGACTGGTGATTTCGTGTTGCGAGAGCACTCGAAATCACTCGAGGAACCCTAATCTTTCATAGAACCCAATGGATCCGTATTAACCCCGGTAAGCCACGAGAGTAGGAGATTTGGGTTAAGACGGATACCGGACTGTGTCCTGAGAGGGAACGCGTCTGTACCCTAGGAAAGGTTGCCTTGAGAACTTAGATAAAACTTTATTTAAATTTTTAAACCCTAATATTTATGCATGCTTCAGTGTGGTGAAACCTAAAACCCCGAATCTCTCTCATAATCTCAAAACCCCTTTTGCCTTACTTTCTACTTCGCTTGATTTAAGTCTGCTTTAGTTTAATTGCTTGCTCTAGGATTTTAGACACTTCTCCATTAATCGTTAACCTAGCTATTGATCTATTGATTAGTTAGTACTTGACCCTAGTCCCTGTGGGTTCGATCTTAATTATTACGCGATAGACCGTGCACTTGCGGTAGCAGCCGTCTAGGCCCTATCAAGTTTTTGGCGCCGTTGCCGGGGACTAGGTTGCCAATATTAACACGATCAGACGATCGATAGACTAGGTTTGGTTAGATTTTATTTGCCTTTTGTTTTGTTTATTTGCTTTTTATTTTCAGCTGTAGTTTTTCTTTTTATTGGTGTAGTGCTACTAATCTTTTCTGTCTAGGTACTTGTTTATGCCCAGGAACACTGCGCGAACAGGGAAACTTGTACCTAGAGATCCGGAGATAGAGCGTACTTTCCGTTTAGTCAGAAGAAATTTGAAAAAGCTTAAGCTTGAAAGCAACTTTTCTGACAGACAAACGATGGAAGCCACTCGCTCCTTGAAGGATTATGCAGCATCCACCATTTCTGGTGTGCACTCGAGTATATCGCGGCCTGCTATCGAAGCTAACAACTTCGAGATCAAGCCATCACTTGTACACATGGTGCAACAGAACCAATTCAGTGGGGCAGCCACTGAAGATCCAAATCTTCATTTATCTATTTTTTTAGAATGCTGCGATACTTTAAAGATTAACGGTGCTCATCCTGATGCTATTAAACTGAGACTTTTCCCTTTCTCTCTCAGGGATCGAGCTAGGGCGTGGTTGCAGTCTTCACCACAGGCATCAATCACAACGTGGGAACAGCTATCACAAGCTTTTTTGTCAAAGTACTTCCCACCAAGCAAAACCGCCCAGCTTAGGAATCAAATCACTAACTTTGCCCAAAGAGAAGGAGAGTCCCTGTATGAAGCATGGGACCATTTCAAAGAATTATTGAGGATGTGCCCTCACCATGGTCTACAGAAATGGGTGATCATCTACACCTTCTACAGTGGATTGCTATACCAGACCAGACTTTCTGTAGATGCTGCTGGTGGTGGGGCATTAATGAACAAGAACTATGATGATGCGATGCAGTTGATAGAGGACATGGCTCTCAACCATTATCAGTGGTCAGGAGAGAGGAGCCAGCATACTCGAAATTCAGGAAAGTTTGATGCTAACTCAATTGATTCTCTAATGGCAAAAGTAGATTCACTTTCTTCAAAAATTGATTCTATTAATGTATCTGCTTCTAATTCTTTGACTTGTGATGTTTGTGGTGTGATAGGGCATACTGCTGATAACTGCCACATCTTGAGCGCCCCCTCCTGAACAAGTCAATGTCATTGGGAATTTCAGGAACCAGAACGACCCCTACTCGAGCACATACAATCCGGGATGGAGAAATCACCCGAATTTATCCTACAGGTTAAATCAAGGGCAAGTTCCTCCTGCTAATTTTTTTAATCAGAATTTCTCTTCTAATTTCAAGCCTCCCGGTATACAGCATCCATCTGCCAATCAAGGACAACAAAATCCTCCACAGAAGTCCAGGCTAGAGTCAATGTTGGAAAACTTCATGGCAACTCAAATGAAACACAATGACTCTGTGAGTGAGCAGATTCGCCAACTGAACATGAAAGTGGACTCTGTCTCCACTCACCAGAAAATGATGGAAAGTAGGATCATAGAACTGGACCAGCAAACCAGTTCGTTACTGAGAACCCTAGGAATGCTTTCAGCTCAACCTGAAGCAAATCCCAGAGATCAGTGCAATGCCGTTATGACAAGTGGTATTGGGCAATTGGAGGAATCTGAAGCTGAAGACATGGGAGATGAAGAGGAAGCATCTGCAAACCAGGAAGAGGGACCTCATCATGAGACCCTCAACACACCCGCCACTGGAAGGATAATAGTAGCCGCTGAGACTTCTGAAGATCCTATACACAAGCAGCTACCAATCAAAGTTGAAGACACTGGTAGTTTTGATATACCATGCAAGATTGGGGACACAACATTTGATAGAGCACTATCGGACCTAGGTTCTGGAGTCAGCATCATGTCGGTCATCACTTTTGAGAAGCTAAACTTGGGAACTCTTATTTCAACATCTCAGGTTCTGTAGTTTGGGAATGGCTCTAGACTTCAACCGCTCGGGATCGCCAAGGATGTACTGCTGCAATTTGAAGGACTATTTATCCCCGTTGACTTTGTGATCTTAGACATAGCTGAGAACCCACTCTTCCATCTTATATTGGGCAGACCATTCCTTACCGCGATCAGAGCTATAATCAATGTCCCACATAGAACGATGACCTTTGGCGTTGAAAGAAATAATATGTCATTTAATTTTCCTGCTACTGATAACCACTTCTATTTTTCAGGTTCCAGGGAGAACGGAGAGGTGGTGAATGAGAGTACTGCACAGTCGGGGAACAAGATGGAGCTCTTCCCACAAGCCTTTCCCGAACACTTTGGAGATAGACCCAATGACTCAACTGGTCTAGAAGGAGACAAGATGGTGGCAATGATGACGCATACTAAAGACGCCACAAGGGCCGATTTACAGAAAGAGAGATTGGGATTGCTTAACAATGAAATTCTAGTTGATTGAGGGACAGCCTATGTGTTTTGCCATTTTGTTATTCCATGTTCTGTGAAAACTGTCAGAGAGAAACTTTTATATCCCATGATCATTTTAATAGGTATACTTCATGGGAGACAACGAAGGCAGAGGCTTCATGCCACCTACTTAGCCTCTCCACCTCCAGATCCACTATGAGCACTATTATGGTCAAGCTAGTGACCCTAAGGAAGCGCTTGTTGGGAGGCAACCCAACCTCTTTTACACTCTTTTACTTTCTTATTTATTTTCGCCATTTAGACATTGTTATTTTTTAGTTTTTCTTTCATATTCATGCTCTATAAGCTGTACCACACTGATAGAAATTTTTCTGGAATTTTCAGGTACCACCGAGCCATGCACGGTCGCACCCGTGCATCCATGCACGGCCGTGCACGGCTCAGTTATTCCATCCGCGCGCAAACAGAGACGTGCACGGGCAGGGGCATGGTGACGCGTAACGAGCTTCCGCACCTACACTCACCCGAGACATGCACGGGCGTGCCCGTGCACCGATACACGGCCGTGCATCATAAGTGAATTTTGTTGGCGCGACCAGACCCAGAGCTGCACGAGCTGAGCCATGTATCCATACATGGCCGTGTACGATAAGTGATAAATACAACAGGATACACAGGCTCGTGCACACCCATGCACGAAACCCTAGCGCCGCCGCTGCCGTTCCGATCCACCGCCTCCGGTGCCCGATCGACCGCCGGCGACCTTCCATCGTCTTCTCCGACCTCTGGTGACTCTTTCCCCAACTTTCCGGCGTTGATCTGTGCCTCACGACGCCGTTCGACGCTGCCCTAGCTTTTGTCGCCGCTTGTAATTCCACGCCGCCAACTTTCTTTCATCGTCATCGATGCCTCTGAAGCTTCTTCCACAACACAAGCTATCTTCCTGTCACTCTCCTACACTTCCGGGATGTCTCGACACAAGCAAGTCACGTCCAAGCATCATCGTCCTCATCTAGCGCCGCCGCTCCATCACCGCCTGCCTTGCCGCCTACGCCATATGGGATCATTTGCCGTGATCCAGAGCAACTTGCCAAGCTTACTGCTCTCGCACGCCGCCCAGTGATCACCACCAGATTCCTAGATCATGGCACGCTAAAGACCTTGGGTTTCTACAAAGATGTGCAATGGATGTTTCAACGAATGGGTTGGGACTAGTTCTTCACCATGTGCTACCCCACCTACATCCCCATTGTACTGGAGTTCTTATCATCCATGGAGTTCCATGCTAGCATTCACACTGATGAAGACGACGGCAGTCTATCCTTCCGGCTGAACAACACCGAATATATGTTTACACTGACAGAGCTGAACTCTATATATGGTTTTCCTACAGACGGGACAAGGCTCACACCTACCGCATTCAATGATAGCAATTTCTGGGCTGAACTGACCGACCTGAGACCCTTTGACACCAGGACAGCTAGAGCCACCTGCCTCAGGAACCCTGTTTTGAAGTATGTGCATCGTGTCATGGCACATACTATCTTTGGACGAGGAGAGTCTGATGGCTTAGTCAGAGCATTTGAGCTTCAGTTTTTATGGGCAATGTTGCATGGAGTCCGCCTCAACACTGCTTTCCACTTTGCCCGACAACTCCAGAAAGTATCAAGGGCACCGAAAGGTGCAAGAGCTCTCGGGGGACTTCTCACCCCTATCGCTCGCACAGTAGGGATTCATCCCTACCAGATGGAGCAAGCCCGGGGCAACTGCCGACTTGATCTCGATTCCTGCGTTTCGATGCGGATGATAGTGAAGAAAGGTGGACATTACAGCTTGATCTTCCCCAGGAGCAATGTGAAATTGCCGCTACCAAACCCAGCACGCGCCATAATTCGTGAGCGGCGGAACTGGAGAGTAGAAGCAGTTTAAGATGTGGATGTACCTCTTGCCACTGAAACACCACAACCTGCTCAGCAGCGCCCTTCTACCCAGCTCGACCGCATTGAGGCCTATGTCCGCTTTATCCGGGATGCACAGGAAGAGACTCATCTGTCTGTCTCTGACGGCAATTACCGGATCCAACAACTTGAGGCAAAAGTGGAGCGCCAAGGATGAACATAGTCCTCTATTTTAGAGTCTGTGCATGAGCTTCAGGCGAGACTGCATCGGCGCTAGGGATGAGTTTCTTTGGTTTCACCCGTCACTTGGTCAGCTTTCTGTTTTTCGAGTAGTTTATCTTAGTTATTAGTTTGCATCTATCTGCTTTTAGTTTATTACATTCTTAGTTGCATGTTTTAGTTTTCTTAGTTGTATCAACATCTATAGTGTCTTACCCAACCCCACTCTTTTCATTCATGATATTTGCTTTGTCCTTTAGTATTGCATTGTTCTATGCCTACTTGATTGCTTGGGATGGGAATCTTGACTTTAATTTACCTATGGTCTATAATGGTTATGATTTGCACATATGATTCTTGAGTTTCCTATAGTTGATTGATGTAATTAACCCAATTGATTATTGATAGAATCTTGAAGAGGATGCTTGTTGCTTTACCTTTACCTTGGTATGCATCTCCTGTGTCATGATTGCTTGATTCTTGTTTCTTCACTCTACTTCATTTGTGCACTTTGTCATGGGGATTAGAAATAAAAATAGTAGTACCGAAGTGTTCTTATACATTGCACTTTGTATTTCCACTTGGCACTATTTATAGCATCTCACTAAAAAAGGGATAGTGGTACCTAAGTTCATCATACTTGGCACTAACCCCATGATTTTCAATAATGACAGTGGTATCGAGGTGGTACCGAAGCAAAGCTTGACACTTGGCACTGTATGAAAAAAAAAAGGCACCACATAGGTACTATGTGGTACTGATGCTATTTTCCCATGACTTAGTGCTTAGTGCACAATTATATGTCTTTTTAGAGGCTTAATCAATTATATCATGTGTGTGTGAGATGCAGTATAGAGGTTTTTGGTAATATAACATGACATGCTTTAATAGATTGTATTCATGATAATTGGTTTAATTTGCTTTCCATATTGCATTATAACCTGAAGAATTGTTGTGTTTAACCATTAACCTTATTAGACCTAGTTGAGCTACTTTGAGATTTCCTATTCCATGTCATCACTGTGTTCTAGACAATTCAATTGCTTGAGGACAAGCAAAACTTTAAGTCCGATGTATTTTGATGACATGTAAAAATATGATATTTCGTGACCCAATTTCATGCTTATTTTAGAGCATAATGCATGTTTCGTCTCATATATTTACTCAAATGCTTCATATTCTTCAGAACCTTCACTTTTCCTCTGTTTTAATGAAATGCAGGTATTTGGCCTCAAAATCGATGGAATTTGGAGAATCTGAAGGTATGGGACGATTCCTCATGATGAGACGGAGCTACACGCCAAATTTCAGCTCAATTGGAGTCTTCTACATCATACACGGCCATAGGTGTGCATCCATGCATGGCTATGCATCATAAGTCGTCAAAATCCGCTTCACCGAGCCGTGCACGGGCATGCCCGTGCATCCATGCACGGCCGTGTATCGTTACGAACAGATCGACACGCGTCCGGTATTTTGGGCATAACTTTCTATTCTAGGCTCAGAATTGGACGAAATTTTAGGGAGACCTTCCCAACTTAGCCATGCACGATTTGGGACTAGAATCACCAGATTTGGTCAAGCAACCAAGGAGAATGAGCGAAAAATGCGAAACCTTAGGGTTTTGGGGTGATTTCGGAGGCGACAACACTGTTCCGGCTTGATTTCTTCGTCGTTCCGGCGTGGATCTTCGTGCTGGACCTTCTTCCATCGATGATCTACCCTCCCTTTGGTTTGATTTAATTATTATGAGAGATTCTATGTGTTTAACGATGTATACACTAGCGTAAACTCTTCTTTTCGGGGTTTGGGCGTAACCCATTGTAAGAATGCTTGATATTAATGTTTGATTTATATATTTCTTCACTTATCCTTGTTCTTATTCATGTCTAGGATGTTTTACTTCATGTTTATGTACTGGCCATACGTATGCATGTCTTAGATGTCAAGGGAAGGACTGAGAGGTGAACCTTGACCATCGGAACCCCTAGACTGGACTGGTGATTTCGTGTTGCGAGAGCACTCGAAATCACTCGAGGAACCCTAATCTTTCATAGAACCCAATGGATCCGTATTAACCTCGGTAAGCCACGAGAGTAGGAGATCTGGGTTAAGATGGATACCGGACTGTGTCCTGAGAGGGAACACGTCTGTACCCTAGGAAAGGTTGCCTTGAGAACTTGGATAAAACTTTATTTAAATTTTCAAACCCTAATATTTATGCATGCTTCAGTGTGGTGAAACCTAAAACCTCGAATCTCTCTCATAATCTCAAAACCCCTTTTGCCTTACTTTCTACTTCACTTGATTTAAGTCTGCTTTAGTTTAATTGTCTGCTCTAGGATTTTAGACACTTCTCCATTAATCGTTAACCTAGCTATTGATCTATTGATTAGTTAGTACTTGACCCTAGTCCCTGTGGGTTCGATCTTAATTATTACGCGATAGACCGTGCACTTGCGGTAGCAGCCGTCTAGGCCCTATCAGATGCAAGAAAATCCCATTTGGCCTTAAAACCATTGGCAGGCGCAGGCACTGTCTCAACACTGTAGCACGAGCCTGAAAAAGGAAGACCTAGCATATCAATTGATAAATGAAAATCTAATATAGTATCACAAAAGTTTAGAGAAAGCTTCCCTGTCTTGACATCTATAACGGCACCAGTGGTAGCTAGGAAAGGGCGGCCCAAAATAAGTGGTAATATTGAATTTTCTGACATATCTAAGACTACAAAGTCTACAGGGACAAAGAGTTCCCCGACTTTGATCGGCACGTCCTCTACTATCCCCACTGGGCGATGTATAGAGCCATTTGCAAGCTGAAGAGCTAAGGATGTGGGTTCCAGGCCTCCCAAGTCCAAACTTTGGAACAAGGAGAGAGGCATGATACTCACACTAGCCCCCAAATCACAGAGAGCTCTTTCAATGGAAAAATTGCTAATACTACAAGAAATAGAAAAAATGCTAGGATCTTGACGCTTCACGAGCATCAGTGAGCTGTATTGTCCTGTCAATGCCTTGGCCAATCTCTAAGGACAAGACACAGGTGGCGTGTGAGGTGATGAAGGAACTAGGACTGGTGCTTGTTTGACCGGAGAATCTAAAAGCAAGTCCTCTGAATACTGTGCATCTGTGCTTACATCTGCAGACTCTGCAACAACCAAATCTCTAGGTGTCACATGGGTAGCCTCCATTTGGGAGCCACTGCACGTCAGAATCACGTTGCAGTGCTCTCTCGGATTTGCCTCGGGTTGAGAAGGAAGCTTCCCTAATGGCCTAGATGTTGAAGCAGCTTATTGAGAAAAATGGGTCTCCAACATCCTGGAGTGAGTAATCAATGAATCCACCTTAGAATTTAATTGCCCCATCGTAGAGCTCAATTGTCCCACCGTAAAATTTAAGTGCCTAATAGACTTGTCCACATCTTCATTTCGCTTTGACTGGGTGGTGACGAAGTTCTCAAGCAGTATTTCGAAATTAGACTTCTATTGTTGGTTGAATTGTTGCGGTGGAAGTCCTGGTGGTGGCATAAAGGAATGCTGGTTAAACTAATTGCCCATATTTCCCTGGGGAGCCTGATTGTTGAAATTTGGGGGAATGGCCTGGCTCTGGTTGTTCCGGTAGGAGAAGTTGGGATGATTTCTCCACCCGGGGTTATAGGTGCTGGAAAATGGATTATTCTGCTGCCTCTAATTGAAATTGCCTAAGGTATTCACCTGCTCAACAGAAACATTAGAAGATGAAGGTGCCATTATCTGGCAGTCAGTAGCACCATGTCCAGAATTTCCACAAATTTCACAGATATTCGTATTAACAGACGATGCATTAAAATTCACTGAAGTAAGTTGGTGCGACAAGGAATCAACCTTTGCCACCAACGAACTGAGCATGTCAAGGTCATGCTTACCTACTCCTCTTACCAGGACGTTTCTCTCGCTCGTCCATTGGTAATGATTTAGGGCCATGTCCTAGATTAAATTCATGGCATCGTCTACATTCTTCTTCATTAGCGCACCCCTGCGGCTGCATCCACAAACAAACGAGTTTGATACAAGAGGCCATTATAAAAAATATGCACAAGTACCCATTTTTCTAGTCCGTGATGCGGGCACATGCGTAGCAACTACTTAAAACGGTCCTAGGCTTCATATAATGACTCGCCTTCCCTCTGGCTGAAATTCGTTATCTGGTTCCTCAATTGAGCGGTCTTGCTCGGTGGGAAATACTTGGAGAGGAACGCATGGGAAAGCTGACCCCATGTTGTGATTGAGCCTTGGGGAAGAGACTATAGCCATGCTCGCGCGTGATCCCTAAGGGAAAAGGGAAAAAGATGTAAGCGTATTGCATCAGATGTTACCCCGTTTATCTTCAGGGTATCACAATATTCAAGGAAAATGGACAAATGAAGATTGGGATCTTCTTGTGGTGAACCACTGAATTGGTTCTGCTGAACCATATGCACAAGGGCTGGCTTGATCTCAAAATTAGTTGCTTCGACCAACGGTCGAGCAATGCTAGAGTGCATGCCCTGTATATTTGGTGTAGTAAAATCTCTTAGGGAGCGGTTTTGGTCCATTGCAGTAGGCTGGTCCGAATGGGCTTCCTCAAGCTTTTGATCATGAACTTTCCTTTGAGCTCGAAAGGTCCGTTCAATCTCAGGGTCTTCGGGTACTAAGTTGCCTGTTCTAATGGTTCTTGGCATACACAGGATTAGTAAACCAGATAATAATATAAGCTTGAAGAATGGAAGAAGACAAGAAATATAAACAAATTAAATAAAAGAAAAAACAAAAAGCAAATAAAAACAAAAAGTATCTAGTCTATCAATTCAACTGTTTAATCGATATTGACAACGTCTTGCTCCCCGGCAACGGCGCCAAAAACTTGGTAGGTTCCGCAAGTGCACGGTCTATCTAAGTAGTAAATAATATCGTTCCCACAGGGAGCAGGTGTCAAGTTCCGACCTTTAGTGTCATCGATAGCTAGATAATTCAAACTCAGAATAAAAGAATTTCACTAAGACTAAATTATTGAATTGAAGAATCAACGACTATAAGGGAAAGTTACAGTTTTAGAAGTGTTCGGAACTTCAAGTTTTACCATGTTGACTGCTTTATATGCAAAACATTGAATCAGATTTAAATAGAAAACGGATCTCCTTCTCTCGAAGCGCAATCTGACAGTAAACAACTTAAGGCGATCTATCCTATGGTACGAATTACCTTCTCTCGAAGCGTAATCCGGTGCCTACTTAAGCTAATTTCATACTCTGTAGCAAAACTAACTTAAGAAACCCATTAGGCTCTATGATGATTGTGAATCCTCGAGTGACATTGAATGACTCTCGTAATCCAAGTCACAAGTTTAAATGGGCAGTCGAGTGTTACGATTCACCTCTCGGCTCTTCTCGTAACACTTCACACATATCGATGTTTGGCCAAAACATAAATATGCAATAAGCACACCACATTTAAATAAGTAAATTTACTAAAAAGTATCACTGAGATTCATAAAAGATAAACATGTGAGAATTTGTTCAACGGGCTACGCTCAATCCCAAACTAGGGTTTTGCTCTAAAGCATACATCATTTTACACACAAAAACCTTAGAAATTTAACTCGAAAGCAAGAAAAATTACTAATCAATGGTAGGAGATGATGAATCTTCGGTCTTCTCTCGAAAGCCCTAAAAAATCTGGTCGAATCGAGCCCTCGAACGAGCAAAATCACCCTTTTTCGCCCTAGTCACGTTTTCTCCAAAGTTCAACCCCTAAAACCACTCCAAAAATCCTATTTTATGGTTCTATCTCTTCCTTGGGTAGTTAGTAAGCTTCCCTCCAAATTTCAGCCAATTCCGAGTTCGGAATCACTCAAATCGGGAGAAAAACCGTCGAAAGGTTGATCTGCACGGAAGCCGTCACAGGTGTGATGATAAGCACGGCCAGGCCGTGTCTGGCTCTGGAACTTGCGACGAAGTAAGCATGGCCGTGCTTCTGGACACAGCCAGGCCGTGTCTGGCTCGCAGATTGCTGCAGAGACAATCATGGCCGAGACGGTGAACATGGTCTGCCCGTGTTCTCTGCAGAAAGCTCTGATTTGCCTCAAATTTGACCTGTGACCTCCTAGCACTGTGGGGAATCTTTTCGTAACATCAAATCATCAAAATCTTCATGAAGATATGGTAAAATAACTTGCATTTAACAAATAATGCAAAAAATAGTGAAGATTCCATACTTTACAAGAAAAGATATCAAAATGTGACATAAAATAAAACTTAAGCCTATAATGATGGTAGAAACAAGACTCTAAATCCTATAAAATTGACACCTATCAACTCACGAGGAGCTGCTTAAACTGCTAGAATCGACCGAGAAGGAAATGGTCAGGTCCAAACCCAAGTCCGTTCTTATAGTCTCCAAGGACAGTAAGAAGCGGAAAAGGGGTAAGGGCAAGTCCAAGGCCAAGACACTGAAGAAAGGTAGGGTGAGGGAGAACAAGTGCTTCAACTATGGCCAGGAGGGCCATTGGCGCAAAGACTGCAAGCATCCTCAGAAAGAGATGAAGAGAAGTAACCCTTCGTCTTCAGGCTCAGGTAATTTTATTACCAAATCCTATGTTGTCTATTTCCGTACATGGGTATTTTATACCGCATGGTGAGACTGATATTTGCAAAAATATGCAGGAGCTCCAGAGAAATAGGACATGGATGACAGTAAGAAAATCTTGCGGAGCATTGATGCTACCGAGCTATTTTTCATTTGTCATTGATAGGATTGTTTTATTTTTGCAAACATGTAATTGACATTGTATCTATTCCTTTAGAGTAGAGTTTTTGGAATAAAAGGAATTTGACATTCTTTTCATTTGCAAATCTCTTGTCATTACATTGTGCAAAATAATGAGGTAATAAAACAACTTGAATTTAATAAGTGGTTCAAATTGAATGCCAATCTTCTGACTCAGATATTTTATCATAAACAAGTGATGCATCCACTGACTTCATGCACATGAATTCTTGGATTCGAACTCCTTCTAGGAGATTGACTATCTTAACCTCTTTCGAGATGTGATAGATGTGCAAAGACTTGTTTGATGATAAATGTTTTTCACCAAGTGAGGTGAAGTGGAAAGGTCAAAAGATAGGAATTCGTGAAATTACTAAAATATTTATGGAACCAGCTTATCAAAATTCATAAGTGATCTTCAGTCCAGGTTGGATGAAGAGTACTTGAGCCACAGGTGACTATCATAGTGAGTATGAGGTTTGCTCATAGCTCATAACTCTTGAAGAACACCTTGGCAGGTGGTTCTAGTGGGAGGAATTGAAAGTCATCCATATATCTACTGCGGTTATGCTGATAGTTTCTTCAACACTGAACTATTTCACCTTAAATGTATCTCCAGGTAAGGAGATGACATGACTAATTATCAGGATCTATAGATGTGAGACTTTGGGGGTCATACATCTGAATCTAGTGACATAGATTCAAGATCTGATAAGTGTAGGTGGAGTATCCTAAGATGACTTAGGGATACTAATTTCCATAGACCCACAGGAGAACAAGCGATTGTTGCTCTTGATGCTAGCTTTCTTGGAAATGTATTTCCTTGAAAATGGAAAATGGGAGGAAATTGTGACTTGGATTCAGTCCAAGGTCAGCCACCTAGCACAGATGGTCAAAGATGAAATCTGAGCCTCGTATATAGGTTGTGGGGCAACCTAGGTTCAGAAAGTATGGGAAAAAGGCTAAATCGATTCATGTGTGCCACTGTTATGGGTAACTCCTAACTTGGACAAAGAATCTTCACCTTATAGTACCTGAGTTTAGTGGGAGCTTGATGACATCTCTGGTCTTGTATGTTGGGGACATACAGATCATCAAAGACGATATCCTGATCCTTCACTTGGTGAATAGGTGATTGGGAAATGTCTTGTGATGAATGACTTAGTGAAAATCACCTATGGGGTAGGTGTGAGAGTTTTTGGATAAGTCCAAGAAAATCTAAGTGCTAAGTCAGATAACATCCATCGATGATGGTATGTTATAGACCAGATGTGGTTTGTGCCGAGAGCATAACCAATCGATACTAGGTCCAATCCAGGTGCATGGCACTGGATAAGGAATGAAGAACACACTATGGTTCTATGTAGAACTAAAAGGTGATTCTTAGTCAGTAATGACAGGAAAAGCTCAGTGGATTCACTTGGTAGCTTGTTCCAGTCAGACCAATGACAGTCTAGCTGTTCTTGTAGTGGTGTTAGAAACTTTGGGAGCTTCAGAGCAGGCTACTTGAAAGCAGAGTATGCAAGTGCTTTTGAGAAGTAGTGGGAGTTCTTTGTTGAACCTCGCAGGCGTACTCAGATGCTTATACCTTGTCTTGGGGACAAAGGCACATGATATATAGCAGATATGAACACTGATACAATCGTGAAAGGCCCATAGACCGATGCTCTGGCGCAGCAGGAGTGTGGCAGGTCGTGCTTAGGACACGGTGTTGAGGTTGCTCAATGCAAGGTCCTAGTGCAAGTGGGAGATTGTTAGTGTTTATGCCCTAGGACCTCAGGATGGTCCATTGGGATATGTGTATCACATCTGGTTGATAGATGAGTTATCTTGGCATTGTCGTTGTCATGCAAGTTTGTACATCTGCGCATATATACATTTGCATATACAATGTCCCTAAGAGAGATTTTATCCAGTCTCTGTGTTTATCCCTGGTCGAGAATCATGGTGGATATGGGACAGCTATGATTCGTTTGAGACTAGTATATGCGCTAGTTGAGCACGGGTTGCTAATGCAGGCATATGGGTATATCAAGAGAGATATGTTGGGGTATGCCCTTAAGGCTAATGTTTGAGGCCTTTGGGATTGTAATAGTATCATGTAATAAACTGTTGTGTTTATAAAGGCATGGTTATTATTCAGGTTGTTACCTTGTCTGCTGTAATAAGTGTACTTCTGAATAATGTCTCAAAGCTGTTCAGCTAGGCTGACAGTCTATATGTCCTTAGTCGAGATATCTTGGTGAACATGAGACAGCCTTGATATGATTGAGACTAATATGTGTGCTAATCTTATAGGATGCTTCGAGCATGGAATAAGATGTAGACTCATGGGTACATTGGATGTACTGGACAGACCCTACTGGGATATTCCATTGCTTGTCACAATGTGAATGATCCTTATAAGCAGCAAGTGGCACATGTCCTTTGACTTGAGATCACTTGTGTTTCTAAATGATGATTGTCATTGTTTTGAGGTAGTTCAATATCATTTGAAACATAATGATTATAGACTATCTTGGATGGTGAGCTTGAGTCAGGTTAGGGCTCTTGTGATAGATAAAGGATTGTCGTCTCCTTGTTCAAGGAGTGTGATGTTCTAAGGGGCCCCCCCGATATGAGATGATTGAGGAAGTGTATGGCCATACCCAGATGACTATGTTCATCTGATCTAATCATGCTCATCATATTGGAGTTACAAGCTTGACCCGCTTGTCCAATAAGAACATCCAGTGGCAAAGGACACATGTATGCCAAGTGAGTTGATTCACACTTGTGCTATGGTTTGGGTGGAGTCTTGGAAGACTCTTTCCTTTATATCGGGAGACAGTGATGTGTTGCTAGATACCCCTCACTGATCGTGATAACGTAAGTTATCGTTACCGACATTTAGAGGAAACCCTCAGGGTCGCACAATTTGATGATATGGCTTACTTAAGTCAGATCGTGTGGACTGAACTGTTTAGACTCAGTTTAAACGAGTTCAGACTCTGATTGTAAGTGAGATCTAGTCTGATCATGTTTGATTGATTGGGGCTTGAGATCGGTAAGCTTCGATCGAGAGTTTGGATGCTAGATCATAGAGATCAAGAGCATCAAGAGATGAATGGTTAGATCTTGAACCATTTGGTTCAAAGAGATCTAGACCATGGCTTGGGCTGGTTTAATGAACCGAATTGGGTTGAACCTAATTGACTTGAACCGGTTCACATGTGTGAACGTATGGTTCAAGGTGTAAAGGCTTGTTGGGCGGTTTTTCCTTCAAGTGAGCGCATGGCTTGAAAACCTTCCATTTATGGAAGTGTAACGCCATGACTTGATTGGAGAAGGCTTAACGCAAATCGGTTTTACTGAATTGTCATCTTCGTTGGACGAAAGAGGATTCTTGGAGACGGTAGCTCTCGGCCAAGCGCATCTCAACACACGACAAGGACATTGGGATCTCTTGCTAGCACAAGGAAGATCCTAAAGGGTAGCCACCCCTCATCTTGTGTGTGAACTTGAAGAGGAGACCTACTTTGATCTCTTGCTTCCAAGCCGCCACCCTCTTCATGGCTTTGGTATGAGTTCTCATAACTTCAAGTTGATCATATAGTTATCATATTCGATCTTGTTTAGAAACCCTTTTCGCCATGCTTGTTAGAATCGCAAGTTTAGGGTTTCTCCCCCCCTTTGAACTAGGGGTTCCTTCAATTGGTATCAGAGGTGGTTCTTGATATGATCTATATGATTGCTTCAAGTCCTTGTGATCCATACATGTTGCGCTTACTTTTACTTGATGTATGCTTTGTTTACATGTAGTTGCGCTTGTATCATGCTTACATGAAGTTGCGCTTGTATCATGCTTACATCAATTTGCGCTTGTATCATGCTTACATGAAGTTGCGCTTGTATCATGCTTACATCAATTTGCGCTTGTATCATGGTTAGATGAAGTATGCGCTCCCCCTTGAAGGGGACCCCCTTAAAGTTTGCGCTCCCCCTTGAAGGGGACCCCCTTAGATCTAAGGGTTATCAACTTGCAAGCATGTTGTTTGTTTGTTTGTTTGCGCATGTTCTAGAAGTTTTCCAAAACTTATATCTTGCGCGCATGATTAGATCTAAGGTGCCACTATATTAAATCCTTAGATGGGTTGATAGGGTTGAAAGCATCTTCTAGGTTAGATCCAACTAGTCTGATCAGACCATCTGACAGCCTAGATGGGTTGACCTGATAGCACCTGTGCGCAAGCACAAGGTGGCTATGGGTTGACTGCATCTAGGGCGTGTAGCGAGGTCTGGTTGAGACACTATTGAACACACATGAGTTAGGCCCGGGGTCACACCCGCTTGCCAAAACTCATGAGGGTGGTTCAGCCCTTGGCGCATGCATGGTTGACCATTAGGTCAACACGAGTCAGTTAGGACTCGGTGCATGCAAGGGCAAAGGATCTAACTAGATGGATGAGTGGATCCCCATCAATGGACCATTGTAAGGTTATAGGGCTCATAAGGAAATTAAAATTGATGCCATGGGGTATTTTCAAAAAAAAAAAAAATTTTATTTCCTGATTGGATCACATGTTGATTGAACCATATGCTTGTTTATTTAGTCTTATGTGGGTTGCCCTATTGTGTGCTGTGCTGGGGCCTGCGTGCCTGGTAATTTATAAGTTAAATTTATTGTGGTCTGCGAATCACTTTTTCATTAATTTATTGTATATTTGACCTGCGAGTCAAAGCTTGTCTAGATAGATCAAATTGTATTTGATTAGACAAGAGCACAAATGCACACATCCCAAAGGAGCATTCAGCTGGTGGCGCACCTGAGGTGCTCTTGGCGCTAGGGCCCTGGGTTGGACCAGATGAGATGCAAAAGAGCTCAAGTGAAGACTTAAGGAAAATTAAGGTCTTACTAGGGTTCATGGGCTTTTACCACATAAGATCATGCTTTCTATTTATTGTTTAAATAATTAGAATTGCATGTTTAAGTTTATCTTCTGCTATCACCATAGGACTTGCATGATAGTGAAGAAGATAAAAGACCGTTAAAATCCAATGCTAATATATCAAGCTCGTAAGCCTTCTGACGCGAAACCTCGCCGTTCTGACTATCGTTGGAGCCGTGTTGAACCCACTCAGTGGGCACGTCCATCTATCTTCAGACGGTGCTGGATTTCACCTGCGTGTTACAGAGTTGGGATTTATCCCCTCTCGTTGCTCAGCATAGCACGTGGTGGTCCAGGGAGTAGGTCAGGTCAGCTTGACCATGTAGGCTGCATATGTGGCGCATATGGTAGCACATGGAGGCAGCCATCTGTGGGATCAGAGACTGTGTTGTACCAACTCAGTTGGCACAGTCTGCTGGATTGCCCAGATGAAGGGGAATCGCACGGGTTGGCGATTGGCTGGGACAGCCTACCAGAAATTAGTGCTTGTCATCTCTGTGCATCTTATCTCGCCTGAGCGGGACGCGGAGACCAAGTATGAAATCTGGATCCCATCTCACTAAAAGAGTGTTACTCTTTCGGACTGTTTACTGGATTTTTCAGTCAGACAAAATAGTGAGAAAAGAATCTTTCTTAAGTCCTGGATTGATTCTGAACATTGATACTGACCTTGCTGTTCTTGCTTGTTGTAGATTCCTGCAGCAACGAACACCATGAGCTTCAATGTGCGATCCCTACTGGAAAGGGAGAAGTTTGCTGGGCCGAACTTCTCTGACTGGTTCGGACACCTTAAGATCGTTCTTAAGGCAGAGAGGAAATTGTATGTCCTCGAGACGGCGATACCGCCGCAGCCCGCTCCGAACGCCGCAAGGGCGGTTCGGGAAGCCTATGAAAAGCACGTCAATGATAGCATTGATGTCGCTTGCCTGATGCTAGCGTCTATGACGCCACCGCTGCAGCGTCAGCATGAGGATATGTCGGCTATAGAGATTATAGCGAACCTCAAGATGCTGTATGCTGCACAGGCGAGGACAGAACGCTATAATCTGACGAAGCTCTTCTTTCAGAGCAAACTGGCTGATGGGAGCCCAGTGGGAGCTCACGTGCTCAAGATGATTGGGCACAAGGAGGCTCTAGAGAAACTGGGGCATACCATCAACCAGGAGCTTGCTGTGGATATTATTCTGCAGTCTCTCCCGCCCTCTTTCGATGCGTTCATCATTAATTTTAATATGAACAAAATCGATTGTACGCCGGCAGAGCTGCTGAATATGCTCTTGACCACTGAGGAAACTCTGAAGGGAAAGCCTTCAACCTCTGTCTTAATGGTTCCTTCTAGGAACAAGAAGAAGGGGAAGAAGGGCAAGGCCCCTGTCAAGAATTACAGCAAGGCTCTGAAACAGAAGGTGAAGCGGTCGAAGGACAACAGGTGTTTCCACTGTGGCCAGCTTGGTCACTGGAAAAAGGACTGTAAAGCGCTCCAAGGAGATAAGAGGGGAAGCGTTGCTTCTGGCTCAGGTATATTCGTGACGGAAGTCATGGTTTCATCTTCTTCTATTTCATGGGTGTTGGACACTGCATGTGGAGTTCACATTTGTTCAAATGTACAGGAACTCAAGAGAAGAAGGCAGGTGGGACAGCATGAGGTAGACCTACGAGTCGGAAACGGGGCACGGGTTGCTGCTGTTGCTGTAGGAGACTATTTCATTACTTTACCATCTGGCATTGTATTAGAATTAAACAATTGTTATTTTGTACCCAGTATTACCAAGAATATTATCTCTATTCCTGCTCTTGTCAGGAAAGGATTTGCCTTTGAATGCAAGATTTCAAAGTGTATTTTGACTTATGATAATATTGTGTATGCAACTGGTTCAATTAACAATGGGTTATTCATGTTGGACATGGAATATTCTATACAAAACATTGATAATAAGAAAGCCAAGTATGCTGATGACAGCACCTTGCTTTGGCATAGTCGTTTAGGCCATATAAACGAGAAGCGCATTAAGCGGTTGCATGATCATGGACTGCTGGGATCATTCTCCTATGAGGAGATTGATACATGCAAAGCTTGTTTAATGGGTAAAATGACGAAGTCACCTTTTCCTAATAAAGGTCAAAGGGCTTCAGGTTTACTTGACCTTATACACAGTGATGTGTGTGGGCCGTTTAGTAAACATGCCAGAGGTGGCTATCAGTACTTCATTACCTTTACTGATGATTTCAGTAGGTATGGTTATGTCTATCTGATGAGACATAAGAGTGAATCTTTTGACAAGTTCAAAGAGTTCAAAAATGAAGTACAAAATCAGTTAGGCCGAAATATCAAGGCACTTCGTTCTGATCGAGGTGGAGAATACCTAAGTCATGCGTTTACTGACTATCTGAAGGAGTGTGGGATTATCTCACAGCTCACTCCACCAGGAACACCGCAGTGGAATGGTGTGTCCGAGAGGAGAAATAGAACGTTACTTGATATGGTTCGTTCTATGATGAGTCAGGCCACTCTTCCATACTCCTTTTGGGGTTTTGCACTGGAGACAGCTGCAAAGGTACTAAACCGAGTGCCATCCAAGGCAGTTTCAAAGACGCCATATGAGTTATGGTATGGGAAACAGCCTAGCTTGACATTTATCAGGATCTGGGGTTGCGAGGCTTATGTCAAAAAGCTCGCCTCTGGGAAACTGGAGAGCAGATCTGATAAATGCATCTTTGTCGGTTACCCTAAGGAAACTAAGGGTTATTATTTCTACGATCCCAAAGAGAACAAGGTTTTTGTTGCTCGGACGGCCATATTTCTTGAGAAGGAATTTCTTCTGCAAGAGGCCAGTGGGAGAGAAATAAAACTGGATGAGAATCCAGAGGAAGGACAAAGTGCTCAAGCACAGTTGGATGAGCCTGAGCCGGTAGATCAGGTTATTGAACAACCTGAGGCTCAAATAACACGGGAACCGCGAAGATCGGGAAGGATCCGTCGACAGCCTGAGCGCTATGACGGAGTCTACATCATTGATAATGATGAACCCCTCACTTATGCGGATGCGGTCAGTGGACCGGAGTCAGCTAGATGGCTTGAAGCTATGCGAGCCGAGATGGACTCCATGTCAGATAACCAAGTCTAGGATTTGGTTGATCCGCCTCCGGGAGTAATCCCTATAGGCTGTAAATGGATCTTCAAGAAGAAGATTGACATGGATGGTAACGTGGTTACCTATAAAGGCAGGCTAGTTGCGAAAGGTTTCAAACAAATCTACGGGATAGATTATGATGAAACTTTCTCACCTGTAGCTATGTTTAAGTCTATTCGGATTCTTTTCGCGATAGCTGCATATTACGATTATGAGATCTGGCAGATGGATGTGAAGACAGCTTTCCTTAATGGAAATCTGGATGAGGATGTGTATATGACACAACCTGAAGGTTTCACTAATCCATCAGATCGTCATAAAATATGCAAGTTAAAGAAGTCCATTTATGGACTGAAACAAGCATCTAGGAGCTGGAATATTCGTTTTGATGAATCAATCTCTGAGTTTGGTTTCATCAAGAACGAAGATGACCCGTGTGTGTATAAGAGGTTTAGTGGGAGCGTGATTACATTCCTAATCCTCTACGTCGATGACATCTTGATCATTGGAAATGATATTCCTAAACTGCATGCTGTTAAAGCATGGTTAGAAAAATGTTTCCAGATGAAAGATCTAGGAGAAGCAGCCTATGTGTTAGGTGTGAAGATCTACCGAGATAGATCTAAGAGGCTTCTCGGGCTGTGCCAGAGTACTTACATCGATAAGGTCCTGGAGAGATTCCATTTAGAGAATTCTAAACGTGGATATCTTCCAGTCAGACATGGTCTGAATCTTTCGAAGAGTCAGTGTCCACAAACACAGACTGAGAAAGATGAAATGGACAATACGCCTTATGCTTCGGCTATTGGGTCCATTATGTATGCGATGTTGTGTACTCGCCCAGACGTCGCTTACGGGTTAAGCGTGACCAGTCGATTCCAAAGTAATCCAGGTTTGGCGCACTGGATTGCAGTCAAGAACATCTTAAAATATCTGCGGAGGACCAAAGATATGTTCTTGATATATGGTGGTCAGGAAGAACTCAGTATAGAGGGATATACTGACGCTTCGTTCCAGTCGGACCAGGATGATTTCCGATCGCAGTCAGGCTATATTTTTAGCTTGAATGGTGGAGCAGTGGTGTGGAAGAGTTTCAAACAGTCAACTGTTGCTGATTCCACAACAGAAGCCGAGTATGTTGCAGCCTCGGAAGCATCCAAGGAGGCAGTCTGGATTCGTAAGTTCGTGAGAGAACTTGGTGTCGTTCCTTCGAGTGCAGATCCTTTGGTTATCTTCTGTGATAACACTGGAGCAATAGCACAAGCAAAGGAACCACGGTCGCACCAGAAGTCCAAGCACATACAGAGACGGTTTCACTTGATCCGGGAGATCATTGATCGTGGCGAGATCAAGATTTGCAAGGTTCATACAGATGACAATCTGGCAGACCCGCTTACCAAGCCTCTGGCGCAGCAGAAGCATGAGAAGCACTGTAATAATATGGGTTTGAGATTTCTCAACCATTAGATTAAGTGCAAGTGGGAGATTGTTGGGGTATGCCCTTAAGGCTAATGTTTGAGGCCTTTGGGATTGTAATAGTATCATGTAATAAACTGTTGTGTTTATAAAGGCATGGTTATTATTCAGGTTGTTACCTTGTCTGCTGTAATAAGTGTACTTCTGAATAATGTCTCAAAGCTGTTCAGCTAGGCTGACAGTCTATATGTCCTTAGTCGAGATATCTTGGTGAACATGAGACAGCCTTGATATGATTGAGACTAATATGTGTGCTAATCTTATAGGATGCTTCGAGCATGGAATAAGATGTAGACTCATGGGTACATTGGATGTACTGGACAGACCCTACTGGGATATTCCATTGCTTGTCACAATGTGAATGATCCTTATAAGCAGCAAGTGGCACATGTCCTTTGACTTGAGATCACTTGTGTTTCTAAATGATGATTGTCATTGTTTTGAGGTAGTTCAATATCATTTGAAACATAATGATTATAGACTATCTTGGATGGTGAGCTTGAGTCAGGTTAGGGCTCTTGTGATAGATAAAGGATTGCCGTCTCCTTGTTCAAGGAGTGTGATGTTCTAAGGGGCCCCCCCGATATGAGATGATTGAGGAAGTGTATGGCCATACCCAGATGACTATGTTCATCTGATCTAATCATGCTCATCATATTGGAGTTACAAGCTTGACCCGCTTGTCCAATAAGAACATCCAGTGGCAAAGGACACATGTATGCCAAGTGAGTTGATTCACACTTGTGCTATGGTTTGGGTGGAGTCTTGGAAGACTCTTTCCTTTATATCGGGAGACAGTGATGTGTTGCTAGATACCCCTCACTGATCGTGATAACGTAAGTCATCGTTACCGACATTTAGAGGAAACCCTCAGGGTCGCACAATTTGATGATATGGCTTACTTAAGTCAGATCGTGTGGACTGAACTGTTTAGACTCAGTTTAAACGAGTTCAGACTCTGATTGTAAGTGAGATCTAGTCTGATCATGTTTGATTGATTGGGGCTTGAGATCGGTAAGCTTCGATCGAGAGTTTGGATGCTAGATCATAGAGATCAAGAGCATCAAGAGATGAATGGTTAGATCTTGAACCATTTGGTTCAAAGAGATCTAGACCATGGCTTGGGCTGGTTTAATGAACCGAATTGGGTTGAACCTAATTGACTTGAACCGGTTCACATGTGTGAACGTATGGTTCAAGGTGTAAAGGCTTGTTGGGCGGTTTTTCCTTCAAGTGAGCGCATGGCTTGAAAACCTTCCATTTATGGAAGTGTAACGCCATGACTTGATTGGAGAAGGCTTAACGCAAATCGGTTTTACTGAATTGTCATCTTCGTTGGACGAAAGAGGATTCTTGGAGACGGTAGCTCTCGGCCAAGCGCATCTCAACACACGACAAGGACATTGGGATCTCTTGCTAGCACAAGGAAGATCCTAAAGGGTAGCCACCCCTCATCTTGTGTGTGAACTTGAAGAGGAGACCTACTTTGATCTCTTGCTTCCAAGCCGCCACCCTCTTCATGGCTTTGGTATGAGTTCTCATAACTTCAAGTTGATCATATAGTTATCATATTCGATCTTGTTTAGAAACCCTTTTCGCCATGCTTGTTAGAATCGCAAGTTTAGGGTTTCTCCCCCCCTTTGAACTAGGGGTTCCTTCAAGATATACTGGATCGACCCGCCGTGAGGATTCATCTCAGTGTCACGAGATGAATATCACAGTGACAGAGTTGCGCTTGTCCTAGACTTGAGGGCATTGGTATCTCTATATAGTGATTGATGTAATTTGATGCAACCTAACGCTTCGCCGTAAAAGGAAAGTCATAACGGTTGTCATTGGGTATGTCATAACCTACATGAGGGATTCAATGTGCCAATAGAGGATTTTCCCCTTCCTTACGGGGAAGCTTGATTGTCCATGGCGCCCCTATATGGATGACTGAAAGTATATGGCCATACCCAGGTGAGAACCTAATTTAGTCATGCCATATTATTGGGATTAGCAAGTGTGACACACTTACCCAATCTGGACATCAGTTGGCAAAAGGACAAGGCTGCACTTGTACTTTGTGGCAGTTTTAGGGGATGTCGATGATGACACTATTCTGATGACTTGGGTAGCAATGATGTACTGCTAGATGTCACTCATTGCTTGTGATGATTTAGTCATCACTGCCAATGTCTAAAGAACCTACAGGGTCGCACACTTTGACACTCGAGTTCTCATACTGATCGTTTAGCCTCTGATCGAATCATTTGTGTGATTCGGATCTTTTGGGGAACTGATGCATTGAGACTTTTATAGAGAGGATGATATTTTATTTTAGTTCATGTTTGACCACTAGTTGACTCTAGTGGACCATGTTTGACCTCTGTTGACCTATGTTGTCAAAATGAGTCAAACAAGGGTATGGGTGCAAGTTTGGGCTTGACACTTTAGTCACATGAATAAAATAAAATTATTAATTAGCAAGAGAATTTTTCTCTTGGCTAATTAATAAGCCTGGGCACAATTTACAATTAATTGCGTCTGCGGGGATTCGATCCCATGATGCTTAATTGTGAGTAGGCACCTATGCTTGGGGCGCATTTACAATTAATTGCATATGTGGGGATTCGAACCCATGACGCGTAATTGTGAGTAGGCGCCTATGCTCATTATCCCACATGGGAAGTATCTCCAGTGTGCGTCTGGCTCTGCTATTATAAATAGAGAGGCCCACCTGGGAGATTCTTTTGTACTAGACTCTTCTCTTGTCTCTAGTTGTCGCCTCCTCTCTACTCCTGGGCGTGAGGGTCTAGGAGGTGACGACAATAAAAGTTTTTCGGCATCAAAGGTTGGGACAAGTGGCAGTGCTACCCACTCCTTGTCGCCACCATCCCTTCTTCTCCTTGGCAGTGGCGCAAGTCGAGAAGGCTAGAGGTGTGGATCTCATCTTCCGGGGCTAGCACCCAGCGCGGAGATTGGAGAGGATTCGAGGAGTCTGTGTGTGTGTGATCACAGAGGACGGGCCCTTGCGCGTCTTCATCATCGGCCGCTTCTAGAAGTTTCTAGATAAGGTACTGCCCCTATCACATCCCTTGTATTCTTCGTAAGTCGGTCCTTGTTGAATTAGGAATCTCGTTTCGGGCTCGCTTCCGCTATTTTCGTTTTCTTATAGCCCGGGGATTCCCAACACGAACAGGGTTCGACCGAGAGATATGTGATATTTTATATCACTAGATGCTGGGGCAAAGTAAGTTGATCGATGTACAAAGTTTCTTATCCGATGGGATTGATCCCCTAAGGAGGAAGCAACCTGGCACAAAGCTTCCAAACAGTACTTCTCTGATGGTTCGGATGAGCTTCAATCTAAAGATTATCGAGATTTGAGGTTATCGACTCTTGGATCATAGTCGAATGAGTAAACAATTGGTGTTTCTCATTCATTGGGAGAGTTAAGCCTGAGGACAAAGCCCTCTGGTGAGAGGCTTCAAAGTCTGGCTTGCGAGGTTGGAGCTGAGGAGCTATCTCGAGTCACCGAGGACAGCAACCATCTCAGGTGGGGGAGAATGTGATGCCTAGCTACAGTGCCCTCGCCTTCGCGAGCGGCAGCGGCGGCGCAACCCTTCCTCCCCTGCCGTCGAGTAGCGTCCGGCGAAAAGGGTTCCCGGTGGCGACGGCTCTCCCTGCGTTTCCTGGTGGGTTTGGGTGTGGCGGTACGGGAAGCAGCGGAGCATTGGGGTGGTGCCCCCTTTCCTTCCACCTCCTTGTTCTTCGGCATCGCCGGTGGTGGAGCCGGCGGACAGACGTCCACCGAGGTACATGTTCTTTCCCCTACCATTCCAGCTCCGTCCGGCGGGCAGTTTTTCATATGCAAGCGATTCGCCGACTCCTGATGCCTTGAATTTTAGTAGTGATTTTTACTATTATTCCATGATGAATTTATGCTTATTTTAATGATTTTACACTCCTTTAAGGCTTATTTAGTTAAAAACTTCAGAATCTTCACTTTTCGTCTGTCTTATAGAATTTCAGGTAAAATCACCCAATTTTGAAGCCTTTTTGAAGAATCTAAAAGCATGGGGGTGATTCCTTATGAGAAGACGAAGCTGCCCGTAAAATTTGGGCTCAATCGGAGCCTTCTCTGGACTTCACGGCCCGGTGAACCCCACGGGGTTCACCCATGATCTTGCCGAAGGAAGAATTTCAGCGCGCACGTCACTGCCTGGTGAACCCGGCGGGGTTCACCGATGATGTCGAGATTTCTGAAAGCTGCCACACACTTCACTGGCAGGTGAACCCTGTGGGGTTCACCTGTGATCTCATCTAAAGATACCTCTATGATTATTTCGCAACAAAAGAGCTCCGAGCACTTCACCACCTGGTGAACCCTGCGGGGTTCACTCGTGAAGGCGTCGGAACAGCACGACCCCCACTCGGTCTTTCGCTGATTCCCGGTCTGATTTAACTCCAAATTTAGCAAGTGAGGGCTTTTTGGAAAGCTGACTCGAAGACGAACATATAGAATATAAAAGCCCTAATTTCAGTGACCTAAGGAGGGAACAATCGGGCAACGAAGTGGCTAGGGAGGAAGAACACGGTGATTCGGTGACTTCGGGGGATTTCTAAAGATTCGATCATTAGAACCTGGCAATTCTGGGTTCTTTCATTCGGTTTTCTTCTCCTCCCTCCTAGAAACCTTTTCCTATTATTTTCTTATGTTTAAAGAGAGGATTTTGAGCGCTTTGACGATGGTTGTGGCGTAAACTTGTTTTCAGGGCTCGGTTGAAGCCCTCTGACGATTTTCGTTTGCAATTCATGTATTAACTCTGTTATTCGGATCATATTTTAAGCATATTTCACTTGGTGTGTTTATTTCTTGATTTATACTCTGGCCAAGTATTATCATGTCATAGTTGTTACAGTTTGTAATGAGAGTAGGACCGTAACGACCGAACCTCATTGTAAATCTTGCGAAGGCACGACACGAAAGTGCTTGTTCTTCGCTCGAGGGTTCATAATCTACCACGGAACCCATTGGGTTTGTCCAGAGCGGTCCACCGCGAAAGTAGGAGACGTTCTAGGTAAATACCGGGGTGTACACTCGAAAGAGGGCACCTTGTACCATAGGGTAGATTCCTTATGCATATTTGTAAATCCTTGTAACCGTTTTTTATTTATTAGCGCAATAAAAATCGTCAGAGTGGTGGAAACCTTTGCCCTGATACTCTCTCTCTCAGATATTTTCCCTACCGTTCGCGTTTGATTTCTTGCTTACGATTTCGCTTAATTTTAGTCTTTAAAGTTCTAAAAACCACAATTCGAGTAACTTGGATTCCAAAGAATTAGACTTTCTAGTACTCACCTTGCTCCCTGTGGGATCGATATCTTTTGTATTACTTCGATAACACCGTGCACTTGCGGTGCATATCAAGTTTTTGGTGCCATTGCCGAGCAACGGTTGATATTAATATACTTCTGAGTTTTTGGGAGACCAAGCTTAGTTAGTTTTTCTTTTTCTTTCTTATTTTGATTTACACTGCCTCCTGCTCTTTACTTCCTTTGAACTTCATTTTTGGATCTAACAAACTTTTATGCAAAGAAGTTCCAGGGCAGGAGCACTCTTCGAAGTTGATGTTGAGATAGAACGAACCTTCAGACAAAGAAGGAAGCTTGCGCAAATCCAGAAATAGGAGAATCGGGAACAGATGGAACATCTTCACAATAACATGGAGAACGAACTAGCACCTCAACCTGTGAACAACATGTTGGGGTATGCCCTTAAGGCTAATGTTTGAGGTCTTGGGATTCTTTCAGTATCATGTATAAACTCTTATGTTTATAAAGGCAATGGTTGTTATTCAGTTTGTTACATTGTCTGCTGCAATAATTGTACTTCTGAATAATGTCTCAATGCTGTTCAGCTAGGCTGACATGCTTAATGTCCTTAGTCGAGATATCTTGGTGAACATGAGACAGCCTTGATATGATTGAGACTAATATGTGTTCTAATCTTATAGGATGCTTCAAGCATGGAATAAGATGTAGACTCATGGGTACATTGGATGTACTGGACAGACCCTACTAGGATATTCAATTGCTTGTCACAATGTGAATAATCCTTGATTGCAACAAGTGGCACATGTCCTTTGACTTGAGATCACTTGTGTTTCTAAATGATGATTGTCATTGTTTTGAGGTAGTTCAATATCATTTGAAACATAATGGTTATCAACTATCTTGGATAATGATCATGAGTCAGGTTAAGGGCACTAGTGATAGATAAAGTATTGCCGTCTCCTTAATTGGAGTGTGATGTTCTAATGGGGCCCCCCTGGATGAGATGATTGAGAAAGTGTATGGCCATACCCAGGTGACTATGTTCATCTGATCTAATCATGCTCATCATATTGGAGCTACAAGCTTGACACGCTTGTCCAATAAGAACATCCAGTGGCAAAGGAAATATGTATGCCTAGTGAGTTGATTCACACTTGTGCTGTGGTTTGGGTGTAGTCTTGGAAGACTCTTTCCTCTATATCGGGAGACAGTGATGTGTTGCTAGATACCCCTCACTGATCGTGATAATGTAAGTTATCGTTACCGACATTTGAAGGAAACCCTCAGGGTCGCACAATTTGATGATATGGCTTACTTAAGTCAGATCGTGTGGACTGAATTGTTTTGGTTCAGTTTAAAGGGATTTAAACTCTGATTGTAAGTGAGATCTGGTCTGATCATGTTCGATTGATTAGGGCTTGAGATCGGTAAGCTTTGATCGAGAGAGTTGATGCTAGATCGATGAGATCAAGAGCATCATGAGATGAACGGTCAGATCCTGAACCTTAGGGTTTAAGGTGATCTGGACAAAGGCTTGGTTTGATTTGGTCTTTGAGCCAAATTGGGTTGAACCGAATGGCTTGAACCGGTTCACATGGGTGAACACATGGTTCAAAGTCTTCATGGCGCTTTGGGCGGTTTGCCTTGAGTGAGCGCACGGTTCATGAATGCATGAACGCATGAAGTGAATGGTTTACTTTTTTTGGAAGAGGCGTTTTCCAAAATAGTTACCACACCTCACGTTCGACGCACTCATGCTATTCTCGCCCCTTTTGCCTCTTCCTCTCGACGGCTTCTCGTGTTGTGAAGAAGGTTGTCGCCAAAGAAAAGAAGAAGATCGCCAAGCAAGATCTCTCATCCCTTCCATTCGACAAGCACCCTCGGAGAACCTTGCTAGCACAAGGATCAACAAGGAGTAGGCTACATCACCTTGTGTGCGCACCGTGTGGAGGAGAAGCACTCGACTCTCTTCTTCCTAGACGCCATTCGAACTAATGGCTATGGTATGATTCAATCTATAGATTTAAGTTGATCATATATGATGCATACGATTCTTGATGCCCTATTTTCCGCCCATGCACAAAGTTTTTTTCATATGCGCATGTTTAGGGTTTCGCCCCCCTCTTGAAAGGGGTCCTTCACAACAACAATGCTAGAACACTGTGAGACTATGCAGCACCTTTCACACATGGGTTTCAATCAGGAATAGTCAGGCCTAGTGTCGAGGCCAACAATTTTGAAATTAAACCCGCTCTACTTTCCATGATACAACAAAATCAATTTGGTGGTTCTCCTCTTGTGGACCCAAATATGCACTTGTCCATATTTTTAGAATACTGTGACATGCTAAAGATTAATGGAGCTACTTCTGATGCTATCAGGTTACGCCTGTTTCCCTTCTCTCTGCGGGATAGAGCAAGGGCATGGCTCCACACGATCCCCTCAGCTTCAATACGGACATGGGATGAACTATCCCAAGCTTTCCTCTCGAAGTATTTCCCTCCTTCGAAGACGATCCACCTCAGAAACTAGATAATGAGCTTCATGCAGAAGGATGGGGAGTCTTTGTATGAAGCTTGGGAAAGATTTAAAGAGCTTCAAAGACTATGTTCGCACCATGGGATCGAGACTTGGGTTCTAGTACACACATTCTATATGGGATTAGAGTACAATACTAGACTCACAGTCGATGCAGCTGCTGGAGGATCGGGACTGATGAGCAAAGTACCTGAAGATGCTATAAGCCTCCTGGAGGACATGGCACTAAACTATCATCAATGGAATCCTGAGCAAGGTACACCTTCGAGGAGAGTAGGTAAATTCGATCTTGATTCATTAATTGCCCTGACTACGAAGGTAGATAATCTTACTAAGAAAATTGATTCATGGTCTGTTAACTCTGTGGACTCTAATTCAGTATCTTGTGAGCTTTGTGGTGTTGCAGGACACGCAGCTGCTGAGTGCCGAGTGGGAGATGGACAAGTGGTCCCAAGTCAGCCAGAACAGCTTAATGCAGTTGGAAATATGAACTCCATGAACAACCCTTATTCCAACTATTATAACCCTGGCTGGCGCAACCACCCTAACTTCACCTACAGGACCATGCAGCCACTTCAACCAGGGCAAGCGCCACAACAAGCACAGCCCCAACACGGGAACTTCAGGCCGCCACCACAAGAGAATTTTAGGCAGCCACCTGGGTTCCAACAGAGAAATTACAACCCTCCACCTCAGCAAGGAAATTACAATCCTCCTCAAAGACCGGCCCAAGACTCTCAGCTGAGTAAGCAATTAGAAGGGCTAACTGATATGATGAAACTGATGATGACCAGGATGGATCCCTTGGAGACGCACAACAAGATGTTGGAAAGCCAGCTTGCGCAGTAGGCTAGCTCATCCTCTAGAGCGCCAGGGAAGCTTCCATCACAGCCAGAAGTTAACCCGAGGGAGCATTGCAATGCAATCTCCACTCGAAGCGGAAAGCAACTCGAAGATCCACCAATGCGGACTGATGAAACAAGGGATGATGAGACACTGAACCCTGAGGAGCAACACACAGATACAATACCGACAGAACCTGAAAGAATAGAGGAAGAGCGACCCTATGTTGGGCCGCCAGCCTACAAGCCGCCAATACCTTTCCCTCAGAGACTTGTCAAAGCCAAGCTAGACAAGCAATTCAGTAAGTTTTTGGAAATATTGAAAAAATTATATATTAACATTCCCTTTGTTGATGCCCTTTCGCATATGCCAACATACGCGAAATTCCTGAAGGACATCCTCTCAAATAAACGGAAGCTAGAAGATCAAGGCACCGTGGCACTTACTGAAGAGTGCAGTGCGATTTTGCAGAACAAGCTTCCACAAAAACTCAAAGACCCTGGCAGCTTTTCCATACCGTGCCAGATAGGAGAGATGACCTTTCAGAGAGCACTGTGCGATTTAGGGGCGAGTGTCAGCATCATGTCGCTGTCTTTGTGTAAAAAGCTGGATTTGGGTGACTTGAAGTCCACAAATATTTCTCTGCAGCTAGCCGACCGATCAGTTAGGAGTCCCGTGGGCATTTTAGAGGATGTCCCCATTAAAGTTAGGGATTATTTTATCCCTGCTGACTTTGTTGTACTAGACATTGATGAGGATGACAGACTTCCTATTATCTTAGGAAGGCATTTTCTTGCCACAGCTGGAGTTGTCATTGATGTTAAAAACGGGAAACTGGATTTAAACATCGGTGGCAATGTTATTCAATTTGACCTGTCTAATTCTCTTAAAAAACCTTCTTTTGCAGATACATGTCACAGCGTGGATGTAGTTGAAAAGATAATCCAAGAAGCCGAGACCGCCACGAAAGATGGAGACCCACTGGAGCTCGCCCTTACCAGCGCTGCTAGTGAAGACGGTAAAGGGGAGGTTGAGAATTATGTCGCCCTACTTGATGCAGACCAAGAATTAAAGGCAGAACAAAAAGAAAATCTTGAAGGAGGAGGACAAAAGAAGGTGGAGCTCAAAAGTTTCCCCAACAATCTAAGATACGAGTTCCTGGGTGAAAACTTTACTTACCCTGTAATAGTTAGCGCCGAGCTTGATAAGGGGCAAACTAAACTACTTTTGCAAGAGCTCCGTTTGCACAGGAAGATAATCGGGTACTCTCTTGATGATATTAAAGGTATTAACTCATCTATTTGTATGTACAGGATCCTGTTGGAGGAGAATAGCAAGCCCTCAGTGGAATTTCAATGCTGACTCAACCCACACTTGCAAGAGGTAGTCAAGAAAGAGGTACTTAAATTGTTAGATGCCGGCGTGATCTACCCAATCTCAGACAGTTCTTGGGTAAGTCCGGTACACGTAGTACCTAAAAAGGGGGGCGTCATGGTAATCAAGACAGATACAGATGAGCTGATAACAACACGCACGGTCACAGGGCATAGGATGTGCATTGACTATAGGAAGTTGAACTCTGCAACGAGAAAAGACCATTTTCATCTTCCTTTCATCGATCAAATGCTTGATAGATTAGCCCATAATTCTTACTTCTATTTTTTGGATGGATTTTCAGGTTTCTTCCAAATCCCCATCCACCCAGACGATCAGGAGCGAACCACTCTTACATGTCCCTACGGCACATACGCATATAGGAGGATGTCGTTTAGCCTTTGCAATGCTCCTGCAACCTTCCAACGAGCAATGATGGTCATATTCTCTGATTTTAACGAAGATTTTATGGATATATTTATGGATGATTTTTCTGTGTATGGTTCATCCTTTCGTCATTGTTTATCTAATTTGTCTAAGGTTTTGCAAAGATGTGAGGAGGCGAATCTGGTACTGAATTGGAAGAAGTGCCACTTTATGGTGAAAGAAGGCATCGTTCTTGGTCATCTAGTCTCAGAACGAGGAATAGAGGTGGACAGAGCAAAAATTGAAGTTATTGAGAACCTCAAGCCACCTACATCAGTAAAAGGGATTAGGAGCTTTCTTGGACACGCTGGATTCTACCGACGCTTTATTAAAGACTTCTCTAAAATATCTCGCCCGTTAACCAACCTGCTTGCTAAGGACTCCATCTTTTGCTTTGACAGGGATTGCGAGGAAGCCTTCGTGAAGCTAAAAGGGGCATTAACTACCGCCCCAATAATTCAACCTCCAGACTGGTCCCTCCCTTTTGAACTAATGTGCGTTGCCAGCGACCAGGCAGTGGGGGCGGTGTTAGGACAAAGGAGAGACAAGAAGCTTCATGCCATATATTATGCCAGTCGAACGCTCGACGATGCCCAGATAAATTATGCTACTACTGAGAAAGAACTGCTAGCAATCGTTTTCGCTTTTGACAAATTCCGTTCATATTTAGTTAACTCAAAAGTGATTGTTTTTACTGACCATGTAGCCATCAAATATTTGATCAACAAGAAGGACGCCAAGCCTAGGTTAATCCGATGGATCCTCCTCCTGCAGGAATTTGACGTTGAGATTAGAGATAAGAAAGGGAGTGAAAATCTTGTAGCCGACCATTTCTCTAGGCTTGAGAGAGATGTTGACGCAAAGACTGACCATGCACTGGAGATTAATGACATATTTTCCGAAGAACACTTATATGCTTTGCTCGAACAACAAGTGCCGTGGTATGCAAATTTTATTAATTATATAGTCTCTAACATATTCCCCCCCCCCCCCCCCGACCTTTCATTTCAGAAGAAGAAGAGGTTCCTGCATGATGCGAAGTCATATTATTGGGATGAACCGTTCTTGTACAGAAGATACGCCGATGGGATGTATAGACGGTGTGTGCCAGAGGGAGAAATACATGATGTGTTAGCTCATTGCCATGCATCACCCTATGGAGGGCACACCGCAGCTTCAAAAACGGCATTCAAAGTCCTGCAATCAGGTTTGTACTGGCCCTCTTTGTTTCATGATGCTAAAAAAATTGTTTCAACTTGTGACAGTTGCCAGCGAATTGGGAACATCTCGAGAAGGAACGAATTACCCCTGAACGACATGCTGGAAGTGGAGATTTTCGATGTATAGGGTATAGACTTTATGGGACCCTTCCCATCCTCATGCGACAAGAGATACATCATTGTTGCAGTTGACTATGTGTCGAAGTGGGTCGAGGCATCTGCCAAAGCCAGCAATGACTCCAGGGTGGTCATGAAGTTCATGAAGCGAGTAATCTTCCCCCGGTTTGGAGTCCCACGCATATTGATAAGTGATGGAGGGTCCCACTTCATTGAGCAAAAGTTTGGAGTATTATTAAAGAAGTATGGAGTAAAGCACAGGATTGCCACCCCGTACCACCCTCAAACGAGCAGCCAGGTAGAAGTCTCCAACAGAGAAATTAAGCAGATTTTAGAAAAAATTGTATCTCGATCACGGAAAGATTGGGCATTGAAGTTGCCCGATGCTCTATGGGCTTACAGGACTGCATTTAAGACACCCCTAGGTATGTCTCCTTTCTAACTTATTTATGGAAAATCCTGCCACTTACCTGTTGAACTTGAGCATAGAACACACTGGCTGTCAAGCAAATCAACTATGACTTTAAAAGCACCGGCGAAAGGAGAAGACTGCAACTAGACGAACTGGATGAGATGCGCCTCTATGCTTATGAAAATGCCAAGATTTACAAAGCTCGTACCAAGCATTGGCATGACAAGCGCATACTCAAGAAAGAGTTCCATGAAGGGGATAAAGTGCTGCTCTTCAATTCGAGACTTCGCCTCATCCCAGGGAAGCTCCGCACGAGATGGTCTAGACCATTCACAGTTCAACACGTTCAGCCTTATGGCGCAATCACGATATGGGCCGAGCACACTGGAAGTTTTATAGTCAATGGGCACCGCCTTAAACATTATTTTGAAGATGAACGGGTCAAACAAGGGGAAGTTCTCGCCCTTTTCGACCCCACTGATGCGATAACTTGACATTTCTGTGGTCGAGCTATTGACCTAAAACTAGCGCTCTTGGGAGGCAACCCAAGTTTTCTCGTTGTTTTCATTGTCTTTCTGTTACACTAGTTGTCATCTAGTTTTTAGTTTACCATCGTTGAATAGATCACTCTCTTGTTTATTTAGTTTATTGTAGGAGATTTTGATCTTGATATACACTGATAAGAGGTTTTTTTTTTTTTGCGATGTAGATGTACTATGCGGACAGGAGATTTTTACTAGGTTTTCACTGAAGCCCAGTGCTCTTCACGGCTAGGTGAACCCGGCAGGGTTCACCCGTGAAGTACACTGTGCAACCTGACGATGCGACCTGACGACAACGCCACCTTCTCCTCTCACATATATGATGTTGCATAGAGGACTATGCAAAAATTTAAGAGCGGGTGAGCTGTCTTGACTCCAGCTTCTTCTTGGTTGTTTGGTTGTAGTTGTCATGACTTTCTGTTTCATTCTATGAATTTGTTATGCTACTCTATGATGGATATTATTTTGATACTGGCATTGTATCATATATGCCACTATTCGTGGGCCTGGTCCACGTCTTCAGGCCCCACCCTCTGCAGTGTATGAGATATATTTGAACCTCTTGCTTTTCACTTTAGTGTCATGTTATGCATGTTAAATGATATATGGATCTATGCGTTTTCATGATCATTTGAAACTATATTGCAATATCTTTTGATGAAAAATTTTATTGACTTGTGATGTTATATGCTGTCCAATGATAGCCTTGCAATTTTTTGTCTAAAAAAAATTGAATGCATGATTGGTTGGAATTTATCAAGACATGTTGAATGTAGTACTTGTTAGAAATTTACTTAATAGTCATGTCCATATGTCCTATGAATTAGAAATTCTCTAAGTGAATTGTTTTTAGGTTATTCATTTAGTGGGTCAAACGTTTTTATGATTATTCAATTGATTTTGGCTTACAATTTACATGCCGATTCATACCATGTAACTAATATCCTCTTTTCAAACTTTGAATTCTGTTCTAGTATTGGGGAAACACTGCATCTGTTAAAATGCAAGGATATGTTGATCTTTGATTAAAAAAATCACACTTAGATTCCTCTACTTGGCACTTCAAAAAATGGACAGTGGTACCGAAGGATATGAGTTGAAATCTAAGAAATGTGAATTGAAATTAAAAGACTCTTCTACTTGGCATTGCGAAAAATTGGCAATGGTACCTAAGGATATGAGTTGAAGTCTAATGCAATGATCAGTGTTTTGTATCCTGAATTAAACATTTGAGTTAACCCCAACATTATGAATTGGAAGAATAGGGATGGAATGAGTATTGTGGATGCTTGATTGAATCTCATGTTTACTGCTTTCTGAATTGGTTGAAATCTAAAAACTGTGGGACCAAACTAGTGAATGCTTAAGACACTCCTTTTAGTTAATTTCTTCTGATTAGATCTTGGATTACTAAAAAGTATTTTTCTGAACTTGGGTGCGAACTTCAACACAAAAAGATTATTCTTATACCAAGCATGTATTTCAACTTATTTTATTGCTTGAGGACAAGCAAAGATTTAAGTCGAGGAGTATTTGATGCCTTGAATTTTAGCAGTGATTTTTACTATTATTCCATGATGAATTTAGGCTTATTTTAATGATTTTACACTCCTTTAAGGCTTATTTAGTTAAAAACTTCAGAATCTTCACTTTTCGTCTGTCTTATTGAATTTCAGGTAAAATCACCCAATTTTGAAGCCTTTTTGAAGAATCTAAAAGCATGGGGTGATTCCTTATGAGAAGACGAAGCTGCCCGTAAAATTTGGGCTCAATCGGAGCCTTCTCTGGACTTCACGGCCAGGTGAACCCCGTGGGGTTCACCCGTGATCTTGCCGAAGGAAGGATTTCAGCGCGCACGTCACTGCCTGGTGAACCCGGCGGGGTTCACCGATGATGTCGAGATTTCTGAAAGCTTCCACACACTTCACTGGCAGGTGAACCCCATGGGGTTCACCCGTGATCTCATCTAAAGATACCTTCACAGAAGTACGCCGAGAATTTCACTGGTAGGTGAACCCCACGGGGTTCACCTGTGATTATTTCACAACAAAAGAGCTCCGAGCACTTCACCACCTGGTGAACCCGTGAAGGCGTCGGAACAGCACGACCCCCACTCGGTCTTTCGTTGATTCCCAGTCCGATTTAACTCCAAATTCAGGAAGTGAGGGCTTTTTGGAAAGCTGACTCGAAGATGAACATATAGGATATAAAAGTCCTAATTTCCGTGACCTAAGGAGGGAGGAATCGGGCGACGAAGCGGCTAGGGCGGAAGAACACGGCGATTCGGCGACTTCAGGCGGATTTCTGAAGATTCGATCATTAGAACCTGGCAATCCTGGGTTCTTTCGTTCAGTTTTTCTTCTCCTCCCTCCTAGAAACCTTTTCCTGTGATTTTCTTATGTTTAAAGAGAGGATTTTGAGCGCTTTGACGATGGTTGTAGCGTAAACTTGTTTTCAGGGCTCGGTTGAAGCCCTCTGACGATTTCCGTTTGCAATTCATGTATTAACTCTGTTATTCAGATCATATTTTGAGCATATTTCACTTGGTGTGTTTATTTCTTGATTTATACTCTGGCCAAGTATTATCATGTCATAGTTGTTATGGTTCATAACGAGAGTAGGACCGTAACGACCGAACCTCATTATGAATCTTGCCAAGGCTCGACACAAAAGTGCTTGTTCTTCGCTCGAGGGTTTATAATCTACCACGGAACCCATTGGGTTTGTCCAGAGCGGTCCACCGCGAAAGTAGGAGACGTTCTAGGTAAATACCGGGGTGTACACTCGAAAGAGGGCACCTTGTACCATAGGGTAGATTCCTTATGCATATTTGTAAATCCTTGTAACCGTTTTTTATTTATTAGCGCAATAAAAATCGTCAGAGTAGTGGAAACCTTTGCCCTGATACTCTCTCTCAGATATTTTCCCTACCGTTCGCGTTTGATTTCTTGCTTATGATTTCGCTTAATTTTAGTCTTTAAAGTTTTAAACACCACAATTCGAGTAGCTTGGATTCCAAAGAATTAGACTTTCTAGTACTCACCTTGCTCCCTATGGGATCGATATCTTTTGTATTACTTCGATAACACCGTGCACTTGCGGTGCGTATCAACTCATTCGTTGTCTTCACCGCGCCTCTCCTCTTTCTCTCATTTCCAGCAAGAGTTTGGCTAGCCGGCGAGGCTGGGGCCTCGGTCCCCTTTTCTTGGCGAAGTCCAGTGAACAGGGTGGGTTCGCTGGTGTCTTCCCTTGCTCCGGCGTGCCTGGCTGGACCAGCGTGGTTCCAGCGGGCGTGGGTTTCATGCGGGGACACTGTGCGTGCATCCGCCGCGTCGTCTCCCCTCCTCTGTTCCCCTTCGCCGGAGTGGTGGTGGGTTTGGCCGAATGAAGCTCCGGCGAGCCTTGGGCAGGTCTCCAGCGAGCTCCAGCTGCTGACCCACATCCCTTGGTTTGCGTGCATGCATCTTGGTTTGAGTGCATGTGCCTCGGTTTCTGTGTGTGTGCCCTCTAGCGGGTTCTGAACGCGGTTCCCGTTCTCGGCCGATCAGCTACCCTCGGCCGGTGTCTTCCTCTCTCCAGCTCTTGCGCTCCGTGCTCCTGGCCGGGTTGTCCTTCTCGGTTGGCAACTCCTCGCCCCTCTCCGCGCTCTGGTCACGTGCGCCGGCCCTTGTGTGATGTTGCCCGGCGTTTGCCGATTTGTTTGTGCTGGACGTCTATGAGACGTCCCTTCTAGGTGAGTGGGTGAGTCTGGCCACCTGCGTGCGGTCTAGTCGGAGTTAGGGCATGTGTCCGGCGTCTTGTGCAACATCGTCTATTTGCACGAGTGTGCGCTACCGCCTGCATGTTGTTTTGTTTATTTTCCGGTGTACCGGACTCGTACACGCGCTGCGTCAGCGTCGAGTCTCGGGTGATGTACCCAAGTGGACTTTGGAGCTGGTTCGTGCAGCGGTCCTCAGTAGACGCGTGGTGATCAATGACTCGTCGAGACGAGCAGCCAGGTGGCCACATTGGATAGGCTAAGGGGTACGTCGGGGACGTGCTCCTGCCGGTCACGTCCAGAATTACGGTTCAGCTTTTTAGCCCCTGCATGGGCGTGCTTGGGTGCGAGTCAAATGTCAACTCAGGTGTAATTTATTAAAAAATTTTATTATCATAATTCTAAGCATGACACTTAGCATCTATTATTCTTTTAATAGTTTATGCTTAGCATATGTTGTTTATTGATCCCGCTTGTAATTATAGTTATAGTTTCATTATTCAATTACAGTTTTGTTATATATGCTTCAATTCCTGTACCTTCAATTTTGGTATCATTTATACTTTAGTTTAGTTGTTGGCCTCCCCTCCTCTGACCTAAAGGGATTATTTTTCTAAAGGGACTATTTTTCTATTGTGAAGAGGCTTGCTTAACATTATTGTTGATTGGTAAGGGATTTTTTATATATATATTTTACATACATTAAATAGCAAATAGCTCAAGGTAAAGAAAATCTTCTATGATGGATGTCTAAATAAATGATGAGTCATATATTTGGAAGTATTAATATATCAATAAAGAAATGTAGTGATATAAATTTTATTTTTTATATACTCTACTAGAAATCATTATAATAAGAAGGCTTATTTTTATTAAGTTACAAGTTAGTTATATTTTGATTGTTTTACCAAGGTGTAACAATTATACAACATTGGAAGCCTAATTCACACACTAAGATATTTGAGACTAAATTTAATCCATCACAAAATTAAAATCATATTAAATAGGAGATAAATTATATTGTGCATGATTTGAAGCCTCACAAGCCAAATTTAAATCTCAAAGACATTTTTAACTTACCAATATGTCATTTAAGACCAATAAAGTTATTAGCAATTAGGGGAATTCATAGTTCAGTTAACCAAACCGTGACCCCAAATTCTATCTCGAATCGATTAGAATGGTTCGGCTATATTATTATAAACCGTTCCGATTAATCACCAGTTTTTGATTAATCGATTAAGAAAAATCTTTCTCTAATAATATTAAATATTAAATATATAAAATATATAAAAATATAACTAATGACTTACTATCTCGCAATGTAATGCCTAACCATTACACTAGATGATATATATATATATATATATATATATATATATATATATATATATATTCGGTTAACCAGTGAAAAATTTTTTTCTCGAACCGTAATTGAACCGAACCATAAATTTATAAGTTAAAAACCGATCGTGAACCGAACCGATCCATTCGGTTAACCGCCCATTTGGTTCGGTTCGGTCGGTTAATCACGATTTTTTAATTTTTTGATTTTCTTGAACACCCCTATAAGCAATAACTGCGTTACACATGGTTATATAAACATCATAATTTTAAATTGTATAGTGAATTTGCTCAAATATTTTGACAAAATAGCTTGGACAGCCTTAAGAGTACTTTAATTCCAACTAACATGAATAAAATCATATCCAATAATTAATAAATCGTACTGCACATGGTTAGAAAACCTCATAAGGACTAAATTTTTAACATTCATTTTCATCTTCGATACTGCATTTTTTGCTAAAATATTTTGACAGTAATTTAGATTGACTAATATAAATCCATCCAACATGAATAAAACTAAATTTAATTATTCATTTTCATTTTGCATAGCACCAAAATAATTAAAGTACATCTAACATGAATAAAACTAAACCTAACAGATGAAAATTTATATAATGCATGATTATGCAGCCTCAAAGGTTCAAAATTATAATTTTAGTGGGCATTCTTTACTCACTAATATGCTTTGAAGAAATATCATAGAAAATATCAAAATTATGTAGCATCCATTTAATATTTTTTTTAAAAAAATCAATCCTAATAGGAAAAGTTATGTTAGACATGATTATGGTGTCTCATGAGTCTAAAGTTCTATATACTTTAATAAACATCTTAGGAGCATCAAAACAAATTAAAATCAAATCAATATTATAAAAAAATATATATATCTAATACCTAAAAGATATATTAAACATAATTTTGCATCCTCAAAAGACAAAAGGATACATTTTAGATTTGTGATACATTTTCACTCAATGATATTTATGCAAACCATTATTAATAAAAATTGGAATAAAATAAAGCCCACAAAATATGATCAAATATTATAATTATTTTTACTAGGGGTTGGAATCATAATCACACCCATGTCTTTGTTCGCACATGCCCAACAACGGTTGCTGCTTCAACAAAGGGATGTATTGGTTCCCAAAAGAGACACAACTTCCTCAAATTTTGGTTACTACTCAAAGTAGCTTTCCCATACTGCAAACTCTCTTTTTTTTTTCTTTTGCGAGTTCTCAAATACCCTCTCTTGCCTTGTTTAATTCTAAAGGTTGAAAATTAGCTTTTAGGATAGTGACACACCTTAAGGCCTCTCCCATTGTCTCCATTACTTTGATCATTTTTCTAACAATTTATATTGAGGTCCTCCTCCAATTCTTAAATCACATATGGTTCACTAGATGTTGAATAGAAAATGTGTATAATATAAATATGTGGTGAGTAGCAAATGAATGGAGACCCTCAATACCATGCAAGTAGGGCATTTCTAGACTTGCTTGCATACAAGATTACTAAGCCGTAGTTGGATGGATATAACTCTAATAAGAATGTCTAGTTCACGCTACCACAATATGGAATATCAAATTAGGTGAATGTTAGTCACATATATAATGTATGGAACTTGAAGTAGCTAGATGGGATTAGCCACTTAGGAACCTTTTTTTGCTTATTGAGTGGGGAAAGATCGAGTGGTTTGTTATGATCAGTCTTAGGGTGCATTAGCGCTTGGGGTTAGGGTTGACTCAAGAGATGTCTGCATTTTATGTTAGGCTAACCTATGTATGTCATGATGCTCAAGACTTTTGGATTTGGGAAATTGATTGCTCAAGCCAACTATGGTGTTGATGTTGAGAATAAACCATGCTAAGCTTTGAAAAAAATTAGTTGTTGGCAACTCAAGCTCCATCACTTCAATGTTGGCATTTTAAGCATCAATAACTCAAGTTAGCCTTTGAATTATTATTTTGGCCCCTCTACATGGTAGCAGTTGAGATGTTATTATAGTTGTATTGAAGTAGGTAGCACATTCAATCTATTTTCCTCCTATGCTATGGAGGAAAACAATGTAATTGTAATAGCATCAAACCAAGTGACCACCATCATGGCAACTTTGAATCTAGTGCTTGTGTTATAGCCAATGGGGCTTTGTGAGCATGGATGAGCAACACTAGTGCTTAAAGAGAGTAAGCTCTACTTAGGGATATGTATGTGAGAATAAAGTATTAGACCTTGAGTCAAGGCTCTAGGAGTTACAAGAATGTTATAACTTTTAAGTTCTTAGAAGTGCAAGCTCTAAGGCTAGAGAGAGAACAACTCAACCCTAAGATGGAACTTAGGGGTTTATGAGTGCACTAGAATCATTATGTCATAGTAAGTACACACTTTGCCTAAGGTAGGAGTATCACACCCTGATGGGCTACTAGGCTCCACGCCTAGAGGGTGACATGGGGCATGCTAATCTAACCCGACCCAATAGTCAACTTGTTAATCTAGCCTTGCCCAACAGTCAATAACATGAATATCATAAAAAAAGAAATCTCACATCCATGTACTAAGAAGCCTAAATCCATGCAATATACCACAAGTCCCGGTCAACACCAATGACACAATATCCAACCAAACCGGTTGATAACATCATTATATACAACATAACTGTCTAAAATATAATGTACACATAAGCAATGTACCACTAAAGGTCCTCTACTGCTATGTATCTACTACTCCACCTAAGACAGTTGTACCTGAACCTCGAAGAGAAAAAAAAATAAATGTTGTTCGGTAGAAAGGCTGAGTAGGAAACATAAACATGATGCATGTACAATAGGACGAAGGTGTGCAAGTTCACTATCATCTCGACATGAATAGTATAATAGATACTCAATCTAATTATAACATGAATATAAATTATTAAGCACATGCATGCAAATACTAAGCTAGGTTTGACTTATCCCAATGTACATATATTCATATGGAAGTGGTCTCCAATATCAACTCAAGAACACTAGGACTAATTGCTTGTCTTATAGCATGTGAGTACTGGATCTAGTATTCTATGCGACAATAGAAATATAAATAGCCCATTGGTATAATACAAACTAGTAATTACATAGCTTGTAGAATCCTCCTCCGTAAAGCTATAAACCTAGCCCAAATATCCATAAAAAACCCCTATAGCCCACCTCCACCGTCGAGCTAGGGAAATAGTATAAGTTATGCAATAGAAACATAAACACAGACATATCATATAGAGGGGCAATTCGTTTTGCTTTTGGTTTCGGAGGAGGTGATACTACACAATGAAATTTTCTATACAGGTCACTACCTAGAAAATCTGGGAAAAATGGCATCATCACCCTTGAATATGCATTAAGATTTGTGCAGATTAGATTTAACTTGAAATTCATATACTGCACATATCTCAAAGTAGATTCAAGGATGATAATGCTACTCTTTCTCAGATTCCTAGGCAGTGACACTACTTATAAATTTTCCGGCAGTACACTAGAGTTCTTGCTCAAGGCCATTTCAACCGGAAATAAGCAAAAAAAAAAAAAAAATGAAGCAGGCAATTAATTTCGATGGACATTTCTATGCTTTTTGGAAAATTCCAGGCACTTTATGAATAAATAATAAAAACAAAATGCGATTCCTGCAATTCTACTTGGTGATGGGAGCGGAGCACATTTTCAGAAATGGCTGAAAAAGAAACATATCCAAAACAGACAAATTCCTTTGGCTGCTGAATGCGGCTCCTGGCCTCAACAAGCAAGAACATAAGTTCCTGTTAAAATTATGTTCCTGTTAAAACCCTTTTGCAATTGTACTTCTGTCCATCCGGCTTGCCTGCTGCTCAGCTTCAACTAAAAAGAGATGAGACGATAGAGGGGCCAGCACTCGTTTCACCTTTTCTGACCAGGGTTAAGATATGTTACTTTAAGACAGGTGGGAGGCAACCCCAGTTAGCAGCATTGAGGAGATAGAAAGTAAAGTCCTTGGAAAGGGAGCTCATGTGAGTCCCCAAATGGCATGCTGCTCCACATAATTTTCTTAAAAAGAAAAAGAATAATATCGTTGACTCCAATGGTTGAAACACTACAACTTTTTTAGCAACTCTATCCACTTGCATCCATGCACAAAAAGTCAATTTCAATATTCAGCCCACATACTCGAGACATACCGAAAGAACAGGGACAGCTACAGTCATTTGTAAGAAAGAATTTTTTTTTTTTTTAATAACAAAGATGACTACAATCCCTGAATTTCCAAAAAAAAAAATGGTAAAGTTTATGTACAGAATCAGAGGCTCTTTACATTCTTGACATGCTTTACTTGCAAAATTTTGAAAGAAAAGAAAAAAAAGAAATGTAAAATTCTAAGAAACAGATAGGAAATGAATATAGAAAATTAACATTCTTTACTTGTCTCAAACGCAAGCAGCTGTGCCTGTTTCAACCTTCTCATCGTCAATGTTTGTTTTAGGTTTTTGGGAGAGAGAATTCTGCCCCAAAAGTAGCTCCTTGGAACCCCGTAAGTTGACGTAAGTGTAGAATGACATTCCACACAGAGCAACGACAGCGCCAGAGAGGCTAACCAGCCCTGGATCAGAATTGAAAAAAATGTATCCACCAAGCATAATGACACATGTTTTGAACTGTCCCAGAACAACATGAGAAGTAGCCGAAGTTGCGCTGTGTATTTTTATGCATCAATGTAAGAACATCTCTACTATGACACAAGAAGAACAGCATTTACTTGTGCAAAAGTATTAAAGCCTAGAGATAAACAATAATCGTTATTAGATATATACTAGTTATGGAAAGAGAAATTTCTAAAGAAGAATGCGAGAAAACTTATAAACCATTTAGATTTTACATGCTTCTTGTTCATTGAGTAATTGGTCCAGGTTAGTTTGTTTACCATTAAAAAATTTGAAGTTGAATAGTGTACAAGGACTTGCATCTGGCGAGTTAAAAGATTGAACAAATTGGAGTGTATTAGGATGTTTCATGCTGGAGCTAGCATTTACATGACACAAGCTTTACGAGATGACTATCATCCCACTGATATAAGGAAGCAATTATCACTATTTATATTAACTAGTACAAGTGGCTAATAGTGAAGCTTGACCATTGCTGGCAAGCTTGATACTCGGAGGCCAAAGCATCTCAGAGCCAAGACCTAAATAGACATTTGCTCAAAAGATTCCAAATTGATGCTTGGAGAATGTCAATTCATCTTGCTAGAGGAATGATCATAAAGGTCAAAAAAACACTCACCCAAGTGCCAAAGCCCCAGACCACTGAAGGAGGAAACCAAATAACGCTGAGATGATGATAGCAGTGAAATTGTCCGAATTCCACTTGAATGATAGGACACCTGGTGGGTCTAACAAGGGCATCAAAGTCATGAAGCAGAATATGGTTATTGGGCTGGTTTTCCACATCAACCTGATCAAATGATCACCGATTAGAAGAATTATTAGAAAATTTGACTAGCTTAAAAGACATGTTAATCCACTTACGCAAGGGCAGTCCAATTGCCTGTTTGTTGCAAGTTTGACCACAGAATTTTATTTATAGCACTAGGCACGATCCATGCCAATGCTACACAAGCCCCAAAAAAATTAAACTCTAGATCGGTGACAGTTGCAATAGCCACGCCAATTGAAACAATAGCTAGGGTGATAACCTGCATAGGCCAAGATATAGGCACAAGGTGATGCAAGTTCTTTTACAAATAAATAAGTGTTCACAGCAAAATCTATGTAAGCCTTCAGGAACATCTAGAATGTACAAAGAAAAGAGTGTGATCTTGGTAGAGTTTCACAATGTTCACTCAAGAGAAAAAAATGATGATTTATATGCATTACACACAATCAAGAGTGCCACTTTTTTCAGTAATACTAAATAAAATCCTTAAATATCAAATGGAAGAAGTCAGAAGCAAATGGTATACTTGCCTAGGTGTATATTCACAGCAAAATAAAAGTTTTAACACATTGGTATTGCTGCAAATTCGTACCACATTTAACATTTTCCAGGGTATGAAATGAAAAGGGTAAGAAGTTATCTAATAAACTATCAAGTTTATTGTTATTACATGAACATCACTTTTTTTAGCAAGTATCTTACTAAAGTCAAATCATATTGATTGCACGTGTAGAGTATGAAAGAGAACAGCAAATAGAAGGCATGAAAGTGCACCTTTTGTAAAGAGACTTTCTTGTGGAAAAGCATAAACTCAGCCAGAACAATCGTTGGAGTCACAGCTATCTTAGCCATCTGATAGAAACCAACGCTGCAAATAAGAACAAATAAATGGAACAAAGAGATCTAAGAACAAAAAGAAAAAGATAGGGGATCCTTTTATGGATAAAGAATGGGGATCATCATATTAACAGTAGTAGTAGGACAATCTCACCTGTTATGTTGTAAGCTGACGTTAGCAAGTCCTGTGGCAAGAGCCATTACAGCACCCAAGAGAAATAAAGAAGAAAATGGTGTAGCTTTAGAAGGAGGTGAAGCAGGTAGTAGAGAGAAAGTCTTAAAGATAGCCATGAGAAACCAAGAAGTTACGTAATGGATCAAAGAAAGTGCAATTGGGAAATTGAATCCAACCTTTCCCATCACCTGTAAAAGGGCGTAAAAGCTACTCTCTCTTACTAAACGAAAACAGAAAAAACTGAAGGAAATTAGGGAAACTACACACCACTTTGTTGGCCATGATTATTCCAACAGCAACGACAAAATTAAAAGACAGTGCCACAAATGGACCACATAGCCTTTGTTGTTGACGTTTTGCTCCTTCTGAAGTGTGGAGTTCAGTGTGCAAACAAGTCCGCAGCTCTTCCAGTACTCGACCTGGCAATCATGGACTTGAGGTTGTAATAGAAGAATGACAACCAGCTTACTACTATCAGATGACTAATGATAAATGTATTTATGAAAAGGAACATGTTATTTCCTTTATGAAAGAAATGGGAAGAGTTGGAACAATATCTCAAAGTTAAAAGTCCCACAAGCAACATTTAAGTTGATAGGGAAAGAGAAAACCTTAGGATGCTTGTAATCTTTTTCTGTTTATTGATAGCCGAACCAAGTCGTAAGAAAAAAAAAGGCCACAAAACTTACTGTTGATATATCCTTTTATTTACCACATAACTCTATGTATGGAAGAGATGATGAATTACAATGGGAAAGCATACAAATCAGACATCCTAAATGGGCAGTATTATATACCAACCTTTGGGATCACATTGGAATCTATGAACTGTTCAACCTAGTGAACATGCTTAGAAAGCAGAACAAAACTTTCAGGAACTCAATCAGCAGGATTGCATTAATGTGAGTGCAGATATCAACTTAAAGTTTTACCTCGGTTGATATCTAATCTAAGATAGAAAACACACTGGTTGACGCAACTATTGTTTAACAATGTCAACATAGCAAATCAATATTCTTCAAGAGAAACCATATTAATTTTTTGTTTTTTGAAAAAAAAAAACAGAAGGTAAAAATGACAGGAACCAAGACCAAGATAGCGGCCGTAGGAGCTAAAGAGCAACACTGTGATGCATTAATCTGTCAACATGCGAGAATAAAGAAATAGCATAAAGATGTATCTTAATATAAGCACTCTTTTATATGAACTCTATTTATACCATACGGAACTGACAGAAAGAAGATGAAAAAAAAGAACAGAAACCATAAATCAAACGAATCAAATCCCTCAATGAGAGAGCGGCATCCTCAATTAGCGAATAAAGAAAATAAAGGAAGATTCCTCAAGTTCAAAAGTCTGTATTTCCAATGTGAAGACTTGAGCTTTCAGATGAACGAATCGAAAACATTTAAAAGCATGAAATATCCGGTGGATTCCAAAACATAATTTAGAATTTGGATCACTACGGAGATCACCACAACGTACCAGGTTCGCCTGCGTCATTGTCCTTCCGCTTGATGAACCTCCTTCCATCCCTTCCCAAAATGGATTCCAATATTCCCATCCCCGCAAAGGGCAGGATAGCATGAGCCCGTCCGTAAAGATCCGACCTTTTCTCAACTAAACAGCAGATTAACCAGAGAACATCAAGGGAACGAGAGAAAGCATGGATCTTTCGGTGGCCCCTGCAAATTCGGAGCCGGCTAAAGAAAAGGAGGCGGTGAGGACGAGGGAAAAGGGGGCCGAGCTTCCCCTGATGATGTTATTATACGATTACTCTTGAAGGTGGTGGTATTTTGTACAATTGTGCTCGAGATTTAAGACCTGCCGTGTTGCCCAAAATTGCTCGTTCAAGTCCAAACATAGCAAATCTGACTATTTTGTCCTTCAAATTTTGGAATTTTGCACCGACAGCTTCATTTGTCAAATAGTCCCAACGCTAATTAAATAATCACATAGGCTATAATTTTGACTTATTTAAATTTGATTCAAAATTTTAACTAACAAGTAAGAAATTATATATCACAACTACTACAAAATTAAACTAATGCATGGAAAATATTTTTGGCCATATCATCTATCATCAACCATATCACTTGCCATTTTAGGTAAAAACAGAGTGGATTTGCTTGAATAAATATTAGTTTGTGAGAAAATTTTCTAGGCGGGGCTCCGCCTAGGAATGCTGAGTGGAGAGGATTTGTATCGTGGATGGTACTTAAAAAATTACACAACACATGATGATTGATAATTGTATGATTTTTAAAATATTATATACGATGGGATTTCCCTTCGTTCGGCATTCCCTAGGAAATTTTTTTTTAAAATTTGCTAATGATGAATTTGAAACATGTAATTCTCATTCGATCCAATTCCACCAATGGACTTGCTTGAATAGAGAGGCTTGAATTGATTATATCACAGTGTAGATATGTGGTGCAGATCTCCGTTTCATTCCTATAAAAGGGAATGAATCAAACCCTTTTTGTGGCTCAGAAGAATGCTAAGAAAAACCTTATTTGACCAAACGAAAACAAAAAGAAAAGCAAACGTTGCAAACTGTTCGACGAAACGGTCCAAGGTATTTTCTGAAAACAGCTTCTTGTTTCTTTTTTGTATATATGAAAAGAAAATAAAAAAATGCGATTGCAGACTTGAATAAATCATATTTCCAGTCTCAACGCCCTTCTCTTTCCTCCCTCCGTTGAACTCGCGTCTTCCCACCGCAGCTCATCCGACCTCTCCCCACCTCCACCTCCTCCTCTTCTGCGGCAGCTAGAACCGAGCGAGGGCGGCGTGGACGGCCTACGATCTCCGACCAACGCAGGGGGAGGTCAGGCGCTGATTTCTTTCATTCTTCACCTCCCTTCCTCTCTTCCGCAGATCTGGATGTAGATCTATACCCAGTCATCATTGATCGTGCAAATATATCTTTCCCTTCTAATATATTTGACAATTTACCTATGTTCAGCTTGTTTGGATTCAAGTCCCAAGGATAAAAAGAATTCACCAGAGTTAAAATCCAATCCGATTGATTTTGATCAAGTACGAACATTAGGAAATAGAATCGCATCTCTCATATTTGAAATTAAAATGACAATGATCTCTTATTGGTGTTCTACTAAACTACCCTTGTGAATAGTTATCTTGACAAGTAATAGCAAATAGCTTGCATATGCTTCCTTGATTGGATTTTCCATTTCAGAATAATTAATTCGTAATACATTCTGTCAGTAAAATGAATAAATATATATGTATATATGGCTAGAAATAAATAAAAAAAAATCAAACCTAATTTTCTGAAGGTCTAAGATTCTCATGGGCCTTTTGTCTTTTTGTAGAAACAAGGTATTGTGAATGGAAGGCTTGAGGTCTCCAACATACCCACAGATTTTCTTGGATGTTGGTTCTTTTATGGTATTTTCATGTCATGAAATTTTAAAATATTGGAATTCTTATTCCTCTTAGTTCTTATTTCTTAGAAAAGAATCCAATGGCTTATGGAATTGGAAATTCAGTTCCATAATTTTTGGTTTTAAACAGGCTGGTTCTTAATTATTAGAAAAGAATCCAATGGCTTATGGAATTGGAAATTCAGTTCCATAATTTTTGGTTTTAAACAGGCTGGTTCTTAATTATTAGAAAAGAATCCAATGGCTTATGGAATTGGAAATTCAGTTCCATATTTTTTGGTTTTAAACAGGCTGACATGAAATAGTTTTTTTAAAAAAATCTAAATCACTATTTCCAGTATGAGTATGAACTAGTTTGTCTTTGTTACAAGTTTGCACCCTTATTCTTTCTTGATCTTAGGTATCAACTTTGTTTTTCTTGGTCTTGCCTTGATTGGGCTTTTTTTTTTTTGTAGTTACTGCAATGTTATCAAAACAACAGGGTGTCCACTTCAGTTTCATTCTCTAATCCTATATAAAGTTGGCTTTCATTTTCCATGCGTTTGGTCATGTATTTTGTTTTAGTTTATTATGTACTGTTTAAGTAAGTTGCATCTCACTTACTTTGAGATGACTATGACTAAATGAATGTAATGAACTACTAGTGAAGTGAAGTACAAGCAAGATTTTAAAGCAGTTATTATTCCTTGTAGTTAAAAAGAATTTAAGGGAAATAGTCTTTATTGGCTCAACTTACATACAACCAATGCATGGTCCTAAATAAACCCAACTCGGAATACTAATACACAAATTTCCCATGAGACTATCCACCTTTGGAAATTCTAACACTTTCCCTCAAACATAAATATTGTTCGTGCTTAACTAATGACAAAGAGTAGAAAATCTAATAACAACAAGAGGTTTGGTGAAGGTATTCGCTAGTTGAATTTAAAGAGGTAAAAGGCGGGCATATCTTCTTGGAAATCACAACATCTTTCACAAAGTGACTATCCACCCCAATATATTGTTTTAGTTCATGAATCACATTATTGTTTGCAATTCAGAAATGATTATCACACTTTATAGTCATAGACACTTTATGAGTAAAACCTAAGTCTTCCATGAATTATTGTAACCACAACATCTTACAAGTTGCATATGTCATTGCTCTATACTCCCCCTTGGCACTTGATATAGCCATCATATTTTGTTTTTTTACTTTCTAGGTAACATGATTTCTGTTACGATTCGAAGAATCGAATCGTCCCTCAAGCCGTCACCGGCGAGAATTCGTGCAAAGCACGTCCTAACAATAGAATAACTAAACACTCAATGCCTCCACACTAAACCCTAGACCCTTATTTATAACCTTATCCTACTTAGCGGGCCAGGTATAACATATTAACCTAGATCCGCTTTATTACACATCCACTACTAATACTGGGTCCGTAACAGATGCCCCCTCTCTAAATAAGCCTTGTCCTCAAGGCTGCTCAAAATTTATTTAAGAAAACTTCAGCTTTTGCCTCCACCAGGTTCCCAAATCGCTCGAGCTTCTTCCTCTAGTTTCTCATCAGCAAGGTCCGTCTTCTCATTTTCTGCTAAGATCATAAGTCTCAAGCCTTTGTTCGCGCAGCGATGCATCGGATGGTATGACTGATCGCATCTAAAACATAATTCTTTTTCTTGTTTGGACTTAAAATCTTGGTAAGAAAGGTATCTCTCTCCTCGGGTTTTATTAGTTGTCTGACCCCCCTCTCGTGTTCGTTGGAGTGTATTCTCGCTAATTGAAGGTTGAGGTCGGCTGCCCTCAGCTGCACTAGCCTTGGACGACATAGCACTCTCTGGCTTGTCTTCTATATTGGTTCTAGTTCCTCCTGAATAATGTCATTCTGTCCTTGTGGCCCTCGGCTCTGTGTATGATAAAATACTGGTCCTTCCCCCTACAGTGCCTTCAAGCTGTTTAGTAATGTTTTCCGTGTTAGTTAGAACCCCTTCAAAATTCCTGGCCAGCTGTATCGCCTTCCTCACCGTGGGAGGATTGAAAGTGCGCACCCACCTCCTGATCTCTTCGTGCAATCCACTGAGAAAGTAGCCCAAATATTGTGAAGCAGGTAATTTTGGGACTCTTGCCACTAATCTTTCAAATAGCTCAACATATTCGCCCACTGATTTAGACCCTTGCTCCAACGAAGATAACATCTCAAAAGGGTTAGCTGCATTAGATTTACTGAACCGTTCAATAAGTTCTTCCTTCAAAATATCCCAAGTGAGATTAGGTTCCATTTTCCTCACCCAACTACACCAATGAACAGCTGGGCCTTCCATACTCACAAATGCCAAAGGAACTCGTTGGTGATTAGCAGTTCCTTGCACCATAAAATATTGTTCAGCCCTTGTGATCCAACCTAGTGGGTCTGTCCCATCAAACATAAGTAATTCCACTTTCCGACACATCAGTCTACGCTCCTCATGATCATGCACACCCCACTCCATATCATTTCTCATATAAATCTTGTGGCGTGGTTCACGACGTCCTGTAACTCCTCCCATCAAGAGATTTCTCCGCGCATTATCTCCACCCGTTGCTGTTAGATTAGCCTGCTCCGGTCGCCACAAATCATCTTCTATCATATGAATCTGTTCATCCTGCCAATCTCTCTCTCTGTTACCAGCCTCCTGTAGAATAACTCGTGCTCGTTCCCTAGAGTGTTGAGCAAGATCACCCGTGCCTTTAACCATTTTCCCCTTTATAAAAGTTGAGAATATCTCCTTCAGATCAGACATATCTTCTCTAAGCCTCCTTCTGTCTTCCTCAGCTGCCCGATATCTCTCCTCGTTCACCGCCTGTTCTTCTTTGCGCTTCTCCTCCATCGCTATAATCACGGCTACACTTTTCTCTAATGCTTCTAACCTCGTCTCAAATCGAATGGATGCCATGGTAAATCACAGCCAATGCCTGCAGAAGAATCGATCCTGCAATGTCCCTTCACAGATTTTTTTTTTTATTTTTTGCTACAGTAACTATGAACAGTGTGTGTGTTTTTTTTAAAAATCTCTCTGCTCATTTTTTTTCCGCTCTGTGTTTTTTTTTCCTCAAACCTAAGCTATAGCCCGTGTCCGCACGCGCAGGCTTCACCGACAGCCGCTCCCATCGCTGGCTAGGGTTTCGATGGAGGAAGCAGTGGACTTTGTCTTCACCAGTCAACCACTCCCGTCGCCGGCTAGGGTTCCGGCAGAAGAGACGTCTCGCAAAATCTGCTGGGGTTACTCGCGACAGGGAAGAGCCGCCGCCGCCTAGATCTTCCGCCGAAGGTGCACTACAGTACTCACACTACAGTACTTTCGCCAAAACCCTAGCACGCTATAGTACTTGCCGCGCGCATTGAAATCTTTCCGGGATGAGAACTTTGCTGCGTGCTAAACTTCTTTTGCCCTATGTTTCCTTCAACGGCTTGATCAACGATAATAGACCTGCCGTTTAGATCTACTACCGACAACGGAATTTCTTCCGCCTTTATTTTTCGCCGGATTACCGGTTTCCCGACGATCGATCCGGCAGGTCGGACCACTTTTACGATTCGAATAATCGAATCGTCCCTCAAGCCGTCACTGGCGAGAATTCGTGCATAGCACGCCCTAACAATAGAATAATTAAACACTCAATGCCTCCACACTAAACCTTAGACCCTTATTTATAACCTTATCCTACTTAGCGGGCCGGGTATAACATACTAACCCGGATCCGCTTTATTACACATCCACTACTAATACTGGGTCCGTAACAATTTCCTTCAAGTGGATTCTTTATTTTCCCTAGTACTAACATAATCGACATTACTATAAGACTAATCCATAGATGTTTGTTTCTTTTATGTAAGAGTCATTTTCTAAGTGAGCTTTTTTAGTAAAAAAAATCTAAGTGAGGTCTCCCTGAGACTTGACTTGGGGCTTTCTATTTATTAACTCACTAACCTAATAGCATAAGAGTATCATATTGAATTACAATCAAGGTGTAGGTTGCCAGACTGTACATGATACATATGAGTCCAATATGGTGTCAGGATATAGACCTTGTTGTTACTGGACTAGTATTATATATTATTTGTACTATTTATATGTTTTTATGTATAATATATATTTATTTATTAGTACCAACTGAAATGATCGGCATCATTTTCTCAATACATACTAGTCCAACCTGAGACCAACAGAACAATTTGAATTGATTTTCAAAATCTTGGTAACAATAAGATAAGTTTCCAAATGAGTCTACAAAACCCTTTTGGTTCTTCATCTCTAGTGCAAGGATTGAGGAACCGGTCCGGTACCGGTTCCTCCGGTTTGTACCGGTTCGGCGAGGGACCGGCACCGGAACCACCTCCGGAGCACGGTCCGGAGACGGCAGCGGCCATGGGCGGAGCGCCGGAAGCTCCGTTCGAAGCTTCTGCCGGCGCCGGAAGCGGTAGGGGAAGCTTCCGGCGGCAGCGGTTCGAAGCTTCCGCCGCCGCCTCCTCCATTTTCCGCCGAAATCCTAATTTACAGGGTTGCTGGTTCTTGCTCGGTACGCCGGTACCGGACCGGTCCGGTGGCTCGCCGGAGCACAGTCCAGTACCAGCTTTGTGAACCTTGCTCTAGTGTTAGCATTACTGCATAACTTATGACCAAGAAGAATAAAATAAGAGTACGAACTAGTATGCATCTCAGAGGACTAGTATGACAATGTCCTTAAGAAATCAATCATAACTTTCTATACGAGATAAAAACTTTAAATTTATAAGCAATCTCAATTCTCATAAGGTACCTTGGCTTGCCAAGGCATGTAAGAAGAAAATTGACTTTTAAATATTTTTCACATCAAGAATATGCTTTATGTCACTTATGGTTAAGATAATATCATTAACATGCCAACAAGAATAGCAATATAAGTTTGTAAATTACCTTTTAACTTTGTATACACTACTCTCCTCCTAAGAAACATACCCAAAGGATTCTCTATGTGACATCCTCAATATGATCCCCATATAAGATGCCATTTTAACATCCATTTGAAATATGTTTTCCAATTTGATTAATAACAAACAATACTTTGATAGAATTCATTTTGAAAAATTGAGAGAAAGTTTTAAAATAATCAATCCTATAGATCTAAGTGAAGCTTTCAACAATCAACCTAGCACTGTAATGGTCCATGATTCTATCAGGGTTATAGTTCACAATAAGCACCCACTTGCAGATAACAATTCTTATCCTATAGGGAGGAGTCACAAGCTTCAAAGTTTTTTTCCAAGACTTACGTGCATCCATCTCAACATAAATAGCTTGTTTCCATTGAGAACTAGGCACAGTTCATTTGTTTCCTTTAGATTAGAGAAAACAAATGGAGGAATTGACATACAAATATTTAGAAATAAGATGATTAGTAGTGGACCTTTTACCTTTGCAAGAGCAATGGTTAAAAGCCAAATTAAATTTGGATGATGCGGTAGATTTGCAAACAATGGTATCGATTAAAGTATTGCCAAAGTTTTAAATACCAATCTATAGCGGAGTACCAGTCCATTTTTAGGCCAGAATGCATTGGTTTGTACCAATTCATATTGATAGACAACACCGATCAATATTGATACATGGTACCAATTCTTATCAATATATAGTATTGATGGTACCAGCCAGTACTGACACATTGACACCAATTTGTGTCTATATACATTATTCTATATGGTACTAATCTTGTGCCAATACTAGTACAATATTGGATTGGTACGACCTGCCTATATCGGATGGTACCAATTGGATTTTAAAGCATTGGGTATTGGTAAAGGTTAACATCATCATATAGTATACTCTAGTATAGGCTTGACTCTAAGAGGTGTCTCAGTGGAGGTGGATGGTGGTAGAATCAATCTCTATGATGTTGATAGGGATAGGATTTGGAACAAGCACAATTACAGATAATAGGGAGTTGATTGAAAAAGGTTCCATTAGGAGAAACATAAAAGCATTTACCAACAGAATCATAACAACTACTCTTTTGAGTGCAAGGACCTAATAAATATATGCTATATGGAGCGAGGGCTAAACTTATCACCAAGGGAATGAACAAAGCAAAGGAACCCAAACACCAAAGAAGTGTAGAGAAGGAAAAAAAGGCTAAGTTTATAGAATTGAGTTGGACATTTTGCCATTAAGAACCAATTTGGGAGTATGATTAATTAGGTAATTTCTATTGGGTATATGCAAATGAAACATCATAGTATGTGCCACATCAAGTAGATGACAATTTGTAGGATTTACTACCATATTTTTTTAAGAAGTATAAGGGTAGGTTGGTTGGTGAATGTTATCATAATAATGATAAAAGATCTAAAAGTTGGATGTATTCTTTAGCATTTTCAGTATGAATTGTTTTTACAAATGAGTGAAACCAGGCCCTTATTTCCTATAGAAGGTTTTGAAAACATCCATGACTCTTGCTCAAATTTTCAAAATTGGCATCAATATCGCTAATAAGGTGTAATGGTAATTGTGGAATTAACATATAAGCAAAAGAGATGGAATTTGCAAATAAGTAAACACTGTTAACTTCAAGTGCTTCTTCAACAATCTATTTTATTTGCAAACCCTTAAAGACACAATGAGTAGGAAAAAAACATTACAGTCTATTTTAAGGATTTAGCAAAGCGATTAATAGATAGAAGATATTGTGGAAATGAAGGCACTTATAAGACTTCATGCGAGACTATTTTAGATGCATAATGAATATTTCTAAAACTATGAATTCTAAACCATAAATGACAAGTTAGGTAATTCATCTTTTTTCAGTGAAGAATGTAGGTAGTTCTGGACCTGAACACCACATGAACAATAGATCCTAATAATCATATTAGATTGAGACAAACTTGTGCTTTTGTTGTGTTGTGGAAGAAGCTAAAATCGAAGTCGTTGCTAAGGAAGATCCAGTATGGAACTGTTGTAGGGATTCGCTAACATGGATTGCATCTACAAGACTACAACAACATGCCAGAGGAACTCTGTGGAGATCTAGTTGGACCAGTAAATCAGGACACAGAGAAATACCACATCTTGGAATTGTTGCAATGGAGTCATTGACAGAAGTGCAATATTAGCCAACTCCAAACTGTTCTCAAGTTGAATAAGATTGAAGAAGCTACTTTGGTCCTTGCTATGAGACAGAATCTAACGACAATAGATACCTCATGCATGCAGTGCAATCTGGTTATGAAGTCCCATGAAGCCTGCAGCTAGCTTGTCGTAGGGGAAGTGCTTGATGATGCCATAGCTGAAGTTGAAGCCATGCTGAAGCTCGTGCTCCCTCTTGTTGTTAGATGTAAGTTCATGCTTAGCAAGGAGTGTCGCAGAGTCACTAGAGAGAGATGTTGAAGAAGGGTGCCACAGAAATGATGCCCTTACTTGTGGAGAGGCTTTGCACCGAAATCATAGAGTTTGTTTCCATGTCAGATAGGGAAAGTGGAAAGCTTGTCGACGGGATGATGTTGCACTAGTGTTTGAAATTTTGATCCAATCTTGTATCGGTCTGAGACAGGACCGGTACGAGACTGATTTTACTGTAGCATATATCGGAACGCACGGTTTTACTATAGCACAGTCAATATGCACTATTCATACTGGTCCAACAGTTAACCGAACTAAGTTGCCGGACCGGTTTTCAAAACCATGTGTTACATAAAAAAATTAGGTAGCTGCTGGAGAAGTGTAGAGTTTGGAATATTGGCAAATATGCCATAAACCTTTTTAGAGAGCTGCACAATAGAAACGAGATTTGGCAAATTGACAGTGAAGACCGAAGACGAGCCAGGAATAAGAGTTCACTGTGCTAGTAGAGAAGATGCTTCGATAATGATGAATCAAGCCTTTAATTTAACGGAAGAGGCAGAGTTATAATTTAACGGAAGAGACAGAGTTACAGGCAGTAGCTTGTTGTTGAGCATGCATGGTGAGATGAGTTTGCACATGGAGATAAGGCTTGAGCACTGTTAGAATATGTAACAGTTAGGGGTATTTTAGTCATATTAGGATTAGGGTTTTATGTACTAACCTCTATATATAGAGGTTGTGTCTATTGTGTAAGATATCTAGATTAATGCAATGTAGTCTATTAGGGTTTTCTCCCCTTTTCTTTCCTCTCTTTCTCATCTCTTTTAACATGGTATCAGAGTGGCGCAACGGAAGTAGAATATGTAATAGTTAGGGGTATTTTAGTCATATTAGGATTAGGGTTTATGTGCTCCACCTCTATATATAGAGGTGGTTTCTATTGTGTAAATGATTAAGATTAATACAATGTAGCCCTTAGGGTTTCCCCTTTCTCTCCTCTCTTATCTCTTCTAACATGGTATCAGAGCCTTTTCTTGCTGCCGCTGCCGCCGCCACCACCATCCTTTCCCTTTTTCGCTGGTCGTGTCACTACTCTCGTCCCTCACCGAACCCCTCACGACCTGCAGCCGCTCCACATCACTGCGCTTTTGTGAAATTCGGCGCTACTTTTCCCTCTCACCGGCCGCCTTTCAACCGCAGAACTCATCCGCTGCCCTATTTCAACGCTTGATCCAGATGCCAATCACCGCCGCTCCTCATTGGTCGGCTTCATCCCCTTCCAGAGATCATTGTTGGCGTCGCTGCTCCCCTTTTTGGCGGCCTTCCCACGCTAGGCTTGAACTCCTTAGCCTTCTGGAGCTTCTTGGGCTCCTCCTGGAGTCGCTCCCGCTCCTTGCCTTGGTTCTCGATATCCTCATCCTTCTGCTTCAGCATCTTATCGCGCTGCTTCAGGAGATCCTCCGTCTTCTCCTTCTTGAGCTCGAGCTGCAGGAGCCTCCCCTGCAGATGAAGCAGTTGCATTCGACGACAAGGGGTGCAGATGAAGCAGTTGCATTCGGCGACAAGGGGTCTTTCGCCTGGCGATTTCGGAAGCTGCATCACCCGATTCTAGGTTTCCCACTAAGACTTGGTGTCGGGCGACGCTTCCAGTTGCGCCGTTTCGACGTCTCCTTGTTTCTGCATGCGTCGGCGACGTCTTTCTCTCTCGCCGGAGCTCGCCTGCTTCGTTGCTGGCATCCTTCTCCTTCGCCGCCTTCCAACTTTTAGATTTGCGTTGGAAGAACGAGCACCTCTCTCGGCAACCTCTCTCGCCATTGCTGGTGTCCTCTCCTTTCAACCGGAGACAGCTTCTCTTTCTTCAGCAGCACGGGTAGTTCTTTGCTGTTGTTTACTACTGTTTTTTACTGTATGCGTTTGGTTCGCTAGTTGTCTTCGTCCACCTGCATGTGGACATGCTCTTTTGTTTTGCTGGGTGTCTTGTTTTTGACTATCTACATGTAGTCTTGTTTTTTTTCCTCTTTGGTTCGATGCCTGCGTGTAGTATCTCTACAAGCTGAATCCAAGCTTCCATACAGGTCTTCTACAAGCTGATCGCTCTCTACAACAGCTTGCGTCGCTCGCTATGATGCCTTATGTCGTTCTCTACGACGCCTTACGTCGCTCTCTATGACAGCTTGCATCGCTCTTTACGACGCCTTATGTTGCTCTCTACGACAGCTTGCTTGCGACTTGTGTTGTTGTTTTCTTCTTGTACTTGTCCCTTTATTATCTTGTTGTCTCTTTTTATTATGTACAAGCCGGAGCGTAATTGTTATGTATGTTCCAGCTTGAGGGGGAGTGTTAGAATATATAATAGTTAGGTGTATTTTAGTCATATTAGGATTAGGGTTTTATGTACTAACCTCTATATATAGAGGTTGTGTCTATTGTGTAAGATATCCAAATTAATGGAATGTAGTCTATTAGGGTTTTCTTCCCTTTTCTTTCCTCTCTTTCTCATCTCTTCTAACAAGCACTATGGTGCAGTAGAAATGACCATGGTTTAAAGAGCCACCGGACCGGTATGGTACCAGTACAGTACCGGCGTACCGTCTGATATTAGACAGCAGCGGCGGCGGCAAATGGCAGCGGCAGCGGCAGTGTAGGCAGCGGAAGTCTCGATCGAAGCACCTATGCCGTCCGCCCACCGTACACCCGCCGTCCGCCACCGTCCGTGCTCCGAGGGGTGTTCTGCGACCGGTCCTCCGCCGGATCGGTAACTGACTGAGTCCTCAAACAATGGAAATGACTCTAAACGCGGTGGCAAAAGAAGTAGGCACAGAGATGAGTGGAGGTGAGATGAGCTTCAAAGAAGATAGCGGATGATAGGGTTTGAATCTGAATAGAAGTAGCAAGAGGAAGTAGGAAATCATTATTGAGTGCTCTTGCCTGTTGAAGAAAAGCATATCAGTTTGATACCAAGAACGAATTTGGGGGAAATAATCTTTATTGGCTCAATGCAAGACAATCTGAACATGGCCCTAAATAAGCAAAACTGACATTACTAATAGACAACTTTCCCATGTGGGACTATCCACTTAGGTACATTCTAACATAATTAAAAATGTACTATTTCTCACAAGAGAACACAAAGGTCTCCTTGTCCCCCAATTCTTTGACTAGCAAAGTTATGACTATTTATTGTTTTCAAAAGGATCAGTGTTGTTGGCATATGTAATACTGCATACCGCAAGTTGATATCTTCTGCAATCCATGATTTTATTCTAATGTGCCTAGTTTGCCTTCAGATAATACAACGTTAAATTGACTTTCAGGAAGTACTCACTTGATCACATTCACAAATTTCAAAAATCCTCATTTGTGAAGCACTTATTTCTCTGAACAAATTTTCTAATGTACTAATTCCTGCAAAATCAGCATGCAAGTAATCATAAAACGAGAATTGAATGTGAAAGTTTATATATACACATAAGTATCATATGAAAAGGTTACTGACTAGCACTAACATCTATTAGTGAAAAAAAAATGCGAAAGCTGTTGCATGTCCTATTAGCATATTTTAGTTTAGTTGTTTCCTGTCCCACACAGAACTGGTGGTTTCTGGGTCACATGTCTCACAACTACGTAAAAATTTGTACATAAGCTTACAAATGTAGCAAATATGTTGTATTAAAATAATTTGAAACATTTGGAATTGGAAAGGACAGATGAAGAGAAAAATATTTGTTTGAGAGAACAAGATTCACATTTTCTGATAATCTTTAGCAAAAACACAATTAAGTGAAATTGTTTAAAAATTCCACTAATCAACCATCCATCTAGTGAACTAAGCAACACCTTTCAAATTGTGATTAAGCACGTTACAAATCATAATGATGCTTGAGGCAATGATTTTCAGTAAAAGTTTCTATTTGAATTCCTTCATAATAACAACCAATTAGTAAAAAAACCAGTAAACGATTTCAAATCATTTGTGATTTACCAAGAAACACTATGATACATATTTGGATTAGTTTAAATTTGGACTTGTCGTATTGGAGTTACCATGATTTCAAAACCAAATTGAAATTAACCCAGGTATTTGTAGTTGGTTTTCTGTGATATATTAGGAAATAAAAGAACTAGTGAAATTTTTGGGCCAAACAAATGTGAAATTACAAGAAAAATAACAAATTCCTTGTAGTTCTGTAGGAATTGGGATTGAATATTCTACTTCAAGTTTCTCTTTGATTTATCACCTCCATTTGGGTTGTTGCTTAATCCACTAGATGGGTCGTTGTATGCTATAATGGAATTCCCAACTATTTTTCCTTCCAATTAACTTTTGCTGAATGTTAATAGAAAAATTGACTATTGTTGTCTCATCCTATTATTCCTTTTTTCTCTTTGTCATTTCTCTTGTTCCAAACAATTTAAGTTATTTTACACCAGCATGATATGCTTAATTCTTTTTAATATTAAATTGATGAAAATGATGATGAAATCTGTTGGCACCAATCATTTTGAAATATCTTTATAAAGTATAAGTAACATGGAATATATGCTTCTAAAATGGTGATTTAAGAAATCCCTGTGTACTTGAGGTTTAGAATCACTGTGTGCTCAACAGCAACAGGGAGAATTATATTAGATCGGAAACCATTTTTTTCAAGCGTTATATTCTTATGGTTCATTTACTAAAATGATATGAAATCATGTGTTTCTTCTCAGGTGCAGGTACCGAGCGTATTGATGAGCGGGCAATACAATGTTTCAGCCCTGCTTTGAGTTTGTGAAGCATACTCTTACTACCTTGTTTAAGTGCTGTGATCTTGATTTGTCTCAACCACATGGTCTTGGAGATCCGGAGGTCCTGGCCAGGGAAACTGTTTGTATGTTCATACTAGTATACTACCCTTGTAAATTGTGAATAACGTTTATTGCTATGAGAACGTTTTTTTTTAACTTTTCTTTAACCTGTTTTCTGATAGTGTATTTTATATTGGTGATGCTGCCAACTAATTTTGCTGGAAGATGATATGCTATATGCTAATCTTTTTGCAGTTAGTGTAAGTGAAATAGAAGCACTGTATGAGTTATTCAAAAAGATCAGCAGTGCTGTTGTCGATGATGGGTTAATCAACAAGGTTAATCTTTTGCTTTAAATCATTAGTTGCACTTCTCCAGGATTAAATTTCAGTATGAGTTGAGATCCAGTAGCGGACTGTATTTAACTTCCTTTTTGCGGTATATTCCTTCTAAATCTCTTAACTGTTTGTTTGTGCACCACTTTGCATTGTGCATTTCTATGTCTCAGAAATTAGACCCCATTTCACTATTTACATTTCTCAAGCAGTAATTTTCAGTATTTTGAGATCCAGTTGTGGATTGTATTCAACTTCTTGTTTGTGCTATATACCTTCTCTTTCGTTGTGCAAGCTTTTGTATTATGCTTTTATTTATTTCAGAAAATACACTCCATTTATTCAACTACGTATTTCTGATAGCTTTTGCATTGTATTAGATTATTTCATCTTTGAACTGCATATTAATCTGTTTTGACCTGTTAAAGTTAAATGACAGAAGTTTGATATTCCAGGAAGAGTTTCAATTGGCTTTGTTCAAGACTAATAAGAAGGAGAGCTTATTTGCTGATCGGGTATGCTGTATGAACGTTTCTGGTGCCTATTTTTTTTTTCTTCTGGATTCAAATGCTACTTCTCCCTTTCATTATCGGGGAACATAATTACATGATTCAAGATGGTGGCCGTAACAAAAATACTTTATTCGAGTGTTGATATGCATGTGGTTGCCTTGTGTTTACCAACTCTTACGAGTTTTTTTCCCAAGCCTGATTCTTTTTGCCTCATTCTCTTGTTGCTCGACAGCCCTCTTCCCATTGCTCAACCATCATTCTAACAGGGCCTTCTTAGATGGATAAGGATTAGGATAATAGTTGTCTTGCTAACTTCTTTTGTTACTTGTTAGCTATGAATTCTAAAGTTATAGGTTTTATTTGGTTGAGTGCTCTATCTGTGCTTTTGCCTTATGTAAGTTAACTTGTGACCCAATTGTGTTCTGGTTAATGAATCTTGAACACAAGCTTTTCCTGGTGTTAATTCTTTGGTCAACTATTTTTTCCCATTCACAAATATTAAATATGGATTTATTAAGCTTTATTGTCTTATTCTTAAATATTTGTCTAGGAGTTCATCGCAGAAACTTCATTGTGAAAAACTTAAAGCTGCCCGTCAAGGTTTCTATGTTCCAAGTAGGAACTATGATAAGAATTTGCCTTCCAGATTCATCTTTCCGAAATTTATAAGATTTACTGCAAAAACAGACCAGTAATTTTAGTTTAATGACCTTTGCTTCTTTATGAAAAAAAATTTCTTATGCCTTTTAACACAAAAATATGCAGGTGTTTGATTTGTTTGATACTAAACACAATGGAATTTTGGGATTTGAAGAGTTTGCACGGGCTCTTTCTGTATTCCATCCTAATGCTCCAATTGATGATAAGATTGATTGTAAGTAGTACGCTTCAGAGTCTCTAAATCGCTTAATAAAACCCATGTTCTCAACATTTTAAATTGTTGTTGAAAAGTACTTTGTGTTTGTTGAATCATGCATTTACTGCACTGCAAGATAAATAGTTAATATTGTGATGAATTAAAGGCAATATTTTAAACAATTTTTTTGACATATTCGTAAAGCATATATATGTTTTAAACTAATTTATTTTATCTCTTGTATGTAACATTACTGTCAAGTTGATGGTAGCATTATATTGAGAAATTTGACTTATTAACTTGATAGAATCCAAACAACATATTCTAATTTGAAAATGCTTTAACTGAAAATTAATGGTAACAAGCTCATGATACCATAAATATCATACTTTTTCTCATATTAGACAAAACAATCAGGTTTACAGTCTCTTTTGGTTATTTTCATTAAGCCTTAAGGCACTCACAGCTTATAACTATTCTTAATCAAGAGGTCAATTCAAAGACAACTCCACTATTCATGGTAGTTTTTTCTATGGTTTTCACTATGTAGTGTTGGTACATCTAGTGTGTACTGGTCCAGACTGGTATATTGGTATGGCATAAGATTTTAAACCCTAGTTTTTTCCTATTGGAATCGCATTACGTATAATGACTGGAATTATTTGGTACCATTTCCGAAGATCTATCTTATAAGAAAATTAACTAAGTATGTCTTGAGTATCACTATCTCAATTGGCAATGCTTAAGTTATTAGTAACAAGCTTATTATGCCTTAAGTATTACTATAATTATATTATCATTTCTCATTTCATTCTATATAGTTGAGTATAGTAGTTTATAATGATACTTATCAACTAGCATAATGCTTTGAGAAAGGTAGTATATGTTAGTGCATTATCTATTCTGAGTGATACTAAGCACTATAACCCACTATAATAACTATATTTAACTATCTAATACCGGGATCATTGTGATATTTGAATCTATTGTAATAACAGAGGTTATTCTTTTACTAACCAACTAAATTCTTTATCTAATACTGAGAACCGCGACACTTTTGCCAATTTATTTTGTAACTTTATCAAACTTGAGATGGTGTAAGCATGGTTGTCAAACACACTTTCTTACATATCAATAGTAGTAGGTTCGTGTACTCGAATTGTAAGTTTGGAACATATAATCGTAAGATCCATCAATTTTTTTTAAAAAATAATATTTTATACAAATGTTATATCCAAATAAAAAAATAATAGCGCATAATTTATGGAACTTAAAACTAATCTATACAGTTTGATATGGTCAATTTGTACCAGTATAGCATTGGATCGATACACGAAGTAGGGTGGTACTACTCTCTAATGATTTTTGGGTTGGTATCAATTACTACCAACCACTGTTCGAAGTTTCGGTCCCATGGTATGTGCCGGTCAAAATCTCAGTGGAACCGAGTGGAGCAACGGGGCGGGATAGCAGGAGAAAGAAAAAGAAAGAAGAAAGGAAGAAGAAGAGGAGTAAGAAGAGGAAGAGAAAGAAGGAGAAGAAGAGGAATAAGCGGAAGAGGAGAAAATCGGTCGAAACATAATGGTTTTTAAATCCTTGGTATAAACTAGTGCCAACACAAAACTGGTGGTACCGCTAAGTAAAAAAAGTAAAATTTTGACTTTTCAATTAGATTGACTAGTTCCATTGGTCGGTTCCACTAGTAAGGTCGTTGTACTGACCCACTCCACTAGCTGGCCAATATGAATAAAAAAAATGAATGGTAGTTAAATGGGTGTTTTATATAAGCTCCTATTTTCCTCTTATTTCACTCTGACTTCTCTCAATCTCTTTGATATCATCGCTCTCAATATATACTCTCTTAAATTCTCTAGACTCTTTTTTTATCATGTAATTATTTTTTATTAGCATTCTATGGCATAATCCTAGAAAATATTATAAAATCACCACCATTGACAATGCACTCATTGCAACAATTTCTTCAAAAGTGGAGTTGCGACATGAGTCAAGCAACATCTTGATTTTTGACAAATATCCTAACATTTACAAATGCACGAAAGTGTTAGTGGAGATCCGAAAAATAATCAATGAGAATCTTGATTTCTTTTCCATAGGGAAATAACAAATTATTGAGTGGGAGGATTTTTACTAGTTGTAGCATGTATTAGGGGTGTAGAGATGAAGCCGTTGAAGGACATTGGAACTTGTACAACCCCTACATCTCAATGTGAGATCACTAGTTTCTTTGGATTGAGTCAATGAATTAGCAGGCCTAGCCCATTTAATATTGACTCAAAGGACATTTTCGTCACAAGCAAGTAACGATGGTTACACAAAGTCAAATAAGCATGATATTTGTCGAACTATAATTTATATCTAAATGGTTTCACTATAACGGTATTCCTACCCATGCTATCTTACGGCTTTATGCAATAATTAGGCCAAAAATTCAGCTACCTACCCAGGTCATATCTTGACAAAGAAGTCAAAGTAACTTTCACGTGATAAAATTGTAAACCCTCATTGTTTGCTCTCTCAGCAGCTTTCATTTTCTTTTATACAAACTCTAAATGGGTACGGGTTACAAAGGGTAAAAGGGTAAAAGAAACTTTATAGCAAAATATAAAATTTATTTCCTAACTAATATTTACAAAACAATTTACCACTAATATACCCCCTCAAATTGATGCGGTGTGAACAATAAGTATCAATTTTGTAGCTAAGAATTGATGATGAGGCTTGGAGAGAGCTTTAATAAAGATGTCAGCAACCTGAAGATCAGCAGTAATATGTTAAAGAGTAATAAGATGAGAATCATAAGGTTTACGAATGTAGTGGCAATCAACTTCAATGTGCTTGGTACGCTCATGATACACAGGATCCATAGCAATTTGAATAACACTAGTATTATCAACATTCAAGGAGATAGACTCAAGTTGAGGAAACCCAAGTTCACCTAATAATCCACATAGTCAACTAATTTCAAAACATGCAGAAGACATAGCCCGATATTCAGACTCGGTAGAGGACTTTGACACCCGATCTTGCTTCTTATTTTTCCAAGAAATAAGAGAATCACCAAGAAACATATACTAACCAATAACAGACCGTCGTGTGTCAGAACAACCGACCCAATCAGCATCACTATATATAGCCAAGCAAAGAGAAGAGTTTGCTGGAAAGTAAAGACCTGTGGTAGGAAGTCCCTCTTAAGTAGTGCAAAATACGGCGAACCACAGCTAAATGAATATGCGTAGGGGCCTGTATAAATTGACTCACTTGTTGAACAGAAAATGATATATCTGGCCGTGTGATTGTTAGATAATTCAGGCTGCCCACAAGTTAGACGATACAAAGAAGAATCAAAGAGAAAGGTCCCATCATTTTAATAATATTTGACGGTTACCTCTAATGGAGTATCCACTGACCGACCCTCTGAAAGACCAGCAAGAGTGAGTAAGTCTTCAATATATTTATGCTGATGTAGAAAAAGACATTTTGAGGTATGAGAAACTTCAAGACTCAAAAAATAATGTAGAGGTCTCAAATCCTTCATATGAAAACATTACTGAAGATGATCTTGAAGTTTCAACATTAAAGATAGGTTACATCCAGTGATAACAATATCATCAACATATACCAGAAGAAGAACAATACCAATAGAACTTTTGCAAAGAAATAAGGATGAATCATATTGACTCTGAATAAATGAGAAATCAAGTAAAGTAGATCGAAACTTATCAAACCATGCTCGAGGTGCTTGTTTCAATCCATAAAGAGATAGTTTCAGCTTACAAACATTATAAAAAAATGTAGAAAATAGTCTAAAGGGAGGAGTCATATACCATGCAGAATGCATTTTTTACATCCATCTGATATAAAGGCCACCCTTGAGATCTAGCAATAGCAAGTACCAGACGAATAGTTGTCATTTTAGCAACAGGAGCAAAAATTTCCTTATAATTAATGTCATATTCCTGCCTATTACGAAGAGCGACCAAACGAGTTTTATATTGATCAAGAGAACCATCTGCCTTTAGCTTAATAGAATATATCCACTTATAGCTAATCGGTTTAACATTACTGGGACAAGGAACAATGCCCCAAGTATGATTCTCCTAAAGAGCTTGAAGTTCCTCACGCATAGCATTTACCCAACAAGCTTGTGTAGAGGCCCGAGAATAAGAGGTGGACATGATGGTATTAGATAAAGTAGCTAAAAAACCATACCTATCAGGAGGCTTAATAGTGCGAGAGAAACGCCTGGGATGCACAACATTAGGCTCAGTATGAACTTGAATCTCTGGATCACTTTCAAGAATAGTATGAGGAGAGACAGTTTATCGTCGTTGATAGACCATACCAGGTGTCAGGCCCCTGGATCACCGGGCTGGGAGAAATAGGCTTGGGCCTAGTCCAAGCCCAAGCCCACGTCCACAACACCTATGCGGCAACCCTAATTGGGGAAAAGGTGGTCAGAATCGGAGTGTTGACCCCGAATGCGCGAGCGCAGCGCACACGTCTTCTTCCCCGAGCCATTCGCACGTGATGCGAGCTTCGGACGCGGCGTCTCCGCGAGGCTCGGGCAACGGCAATGCGGCGTCTCCTTCTCCGACTCGGGACGCAGCTTCGGACGGGGTCTTCGACAAAAGCTTCGGACGCAGTTGCTAAATTGGGGAGGAGACACGGTCGGCGCAGAGTTGAGAGGCAGCATCTCTTCTTTAAATCCGTCGACGGGCGATGGGAGAGGGAATCAGATCATCCTCACCCGCAATCGACACCACTGAGCTTGGGGAAGCAGGAGCGGAGCATTGGTGAGGGGTTCAGCATTTGGGGAGACGTCGACGGGTGATTTCGTGAGGGAGCGACAATGATTGTAACCGCCGGCCAGTTGGTCGACGACGAGGGAGAGGAAGAGGGCGGTGACGGGGGTCGCCGGTAAGTGAAGGGAGAAAGGTGTAGTAGTTCTAATATCGAATAAACCTTCCTCTTTACCGATTCTACCTTCCCCTGTTTCCTGCTTGTTGGCGACACTTCTTTTCAGTTCCAGTGGGGGTTCCGGCGACGACTGTGGTCACCGATCGACGATGTACGAAGGGCAAGACGCAGGCGACGTCCTCTCCCAGGGTTCTGGCGAGTTCACGAGCGTAGCCTCGCTCGGCGAAAGAGACGACGTGGCGGCGTCATAAGGTTCGTGCGAAGGAGACGAACACGCTCGGCGTTCGTATCGAGAAAGTCAATGAATCAAAGTTGGTCAACGTAGTAAAAATCGATTCGGCGAGTTGATTTGGGTGGCTGATGCAATCCATACGTCAGTAAACACGATTTGAATTAATCGGAGGGCTGATGTCACGCTGATGTCAGCAATTGAATTAATCGGCAGCGGCGGGCGTGTGGCGATTTGGGGCGTTGACTAGATTAGGTCAAAATTAGGGCTTGACCTGAGTTCCAATTTTGACCAGAGAGGTAATTTTGATTTAGGGTTTTGATTTCTTCAATTTGGGGGGGGCTAATTTTGCACCGGGAGAATTAGGGTTTCCAATTTGGGAGTGAAATTATGCCCGGAAATCCTAGGGTTTCACGCCGGTTTGAAAGTCCATCGGACTACCTTAGGCCGGGGTGTGATAATTGGTATCAGAGCCAGACTGTGGGCCCATAATCCATAGATCTTGGAGGAAGCAACACGGCTGCTTCACCCGCGAAGGTGAAGATCGGTCGGAAGTTCGAAAAGATCACGCACATAGCCAGAGGGTCATTGGAGGACGTGTGGCCCAAGCAGGAAGGTAAAGCCAAGGTGACGGCTAAACCTGACAAGATGGTGAATCAGGGTGATCGCATAGCACAGATGAGAAGGTGTTCGGTCTGACTGGTGAAGGGGACAATGTGGTGGTTCTCCAGGTGGAGATTCTTCAGAGGACAGTGGAGCAACAGAGGTTGCAGATCGAGGTCTTGCAGCAGACTCTGGAGAGTCTAATTGACTTGCTAGAGCAGATGACACGCATGCGAGAGAAGATGTAGGCTGAGATTGTCATACAGCGTTTGGCCCTAACGTAGGTATCACGATCGGTAGGGATGACGGAGTAGGAGGCTCCTAAGCCGAAGGTACGTGTACCTGAGCCAGCGACGTTCCGGGGGGGGGGGGGGGGGGCGATCGTCTAGAGAAGTGGAGAACTTCATATAGGACATGGAGCAGTTGTTCTCTGCAAGCCGTGTTCCAGAAGAAGATTGGTACGGGTATGCATCGCATATCTCACAGCTGACGCGAAACTTTGGTGGCGGACCAAAGTTAGCTCGACGTCGGTGCTTCTAGTTGGCCATGGGAGACCTTCCGTGAGAAACTGCGGCGGTAGTTTCTTCTCGAAAACTTGGCGGATCAAGCGCGTTGTAAAGTGGATTGGCTGAGGCACACTAGGTAGATCCAGGAGTACGTCAGGACGTTCTCCACGTTGATGTTGGAGCTACCAGACATCGCAGAAGGTGACAAGAAGTACTTCTTCATCTGGAACCTTCAACCATGGGCAGAGACGGAGGTCTGGCGACACTCACAACCAGACTAGAGGGCGGCTGCGGCAGTGGACGAGTCCTTGGTGGATAATCATAATTCTAGATCAGCACCACTAAGGAAATCCAAGTCATTACCGAAGCACGGTTCCCCGCCGAGGGCTAGAGTTCCAGAGAGGGGTAGACCCTTTCCTCGGCAGAATAGAGATTCACCGGGACGACGAGAGCCACATCGTCCTGCAGGAAGGACGCATGCAGAGTCGAAGCCACAGGGTTACTTCTTGTGCGGCTGCCCTCACTAGATGAAGGATTGCCCCATGAGACAGAAAATTATGGCTATCATGGCACAGGAACCAACTGAGGAAGCTGAAGTCAACACCGAAGAGGTAAGGGTGGGTGCGATCCAGGCAGCTCCGAACACTGCCACGGGGCACAGTAGTGTCGGATCGGGTATATTTGAGCGATGGTTGCGAAAGATCCGCTTGTGACAGACATCGAGGGCGATGTCCAAGTTGGGCGGGGGAGGATTGTTAGGCCCCTGGATCACTGGGCTGGGAGAAGCAGGCTTGGGCCTGGTCCAAGCCTAAGCCCATATCCACAACACCTATACGGCAACCCTAATTGGGGAAAAGGTGGTCAAAATTGGAGCGTCGACCTCGAATGCACGAGCGCAGCACACACGTCTTCTTCCCCAAGCCGTTCACACGCGACGAAAGCTTCGGACGCGATGTCTCCGCGAGGCTCGAGCAACGGCGACGCAGCGTCTCCTTCTCCGACTCGGGATGTGGCTTCGGACGGGTATTCAGCGAAAGCTTCAACGCGGCTGCCAGATTGGGGAGAAGATGCAGTCGGCGCAGAGTGGAGAGGCTGCATCTCTTCTTTAAACCTGTCGACAGTCGACGGGAGAGGGGATCAGATTATCCTCACCAGCAATCGACACCACCGAGCTTGGGGATGCGAGCGGAGCATTGGTGAGGGGTTCGGCGTCTGGAGACGTCGACGAGTGATTTCGTGAGGGAGTGACAGTGATTATAACCGCCGGCTAGTTGGTCGACGGCGAGGGAGGGGAAGAGGGCGGCGACGGGGGTCGTCGGTAAGTGAAGGGAGAAAGGTGTAGTAGTTCTAATATCGAATAAACCTTCCTCTTCACCGATTCTACCTTCCCCTGTTTCCTGCTTGTTGGCGACACTTCTTTTCAGTTTCGGTGGGGGTTCCGGCGACAACCGTGGTCACCGGTCGGCGACATACGAAGGGCGAGACGCAGACGACATCCTCTCCCAGGGTTCTGGCGAGTTCATGAGCATAGCCTCGCTCGGCGGAAGAGACGACGCAGGCGGCGTCGTAAGGTTCGTGTGAAGGAGATGAACGCGCTCGGTGCTCATATCGAGAAATACCTTAGGCCAGGGCGTGACACCAGGTATAAACCGTCCAGTAGACTGAAATACTTCCTCAAAATTAGGAAGAAGAATCAGTGAAGTAGAGAAAACTTGCTGCTGAAAATAATATTCGCCCTCAAAGAAAATAACATTCCTAGAGATACGCATATGATTAACAGTAGGATCATAACAAACATAGCCCTTTTGATTAGTGCTATAACCCATAAATGCACATTGAACAGATTGAGCAGCAAATGAAGAGGTAAATGAACAAAGCAAACACATCCAAATGTGTGGAGCATATGATAGTCAGGATAAATACTAAAAAGACGATAAAATGGAGAATCAAATCCCAAGTGTTGAGAGGGCAAGCAATTAATCTAATACACGGCAGTAGTCAATGCTTCAACCCAAAATTTGGATGGTATAGAGGACTATAAAAGGAGAATACAAAATACAAACCATGTCCAACAAATGACGATTCTTGCGTTCGGCTATCCCATTTTGCTGAGGAGTATAAGGACATAACCTTTGTGAGACAATGTTTTTTTCTTGCTAATAAGCCTGAAATTCACGCGACATGTATTCAATACCATTGTTACCATTGTCAGTGCGCAAAATCTTAATGCGCGTTGAAAACTGAGTCTTAAATAAGAGCGACAAAACTCTAAAATATCCGAAAGACCTCAGATTTAGTGTGGAGAAGATATATCCAAGTGAACCGACTATAATCATTAATAAATGTTACAAAATAACGGTAGTGACTATGAGAGACAATAGGAGTAATACCTCAAAGCACACTTTTTACACGACTACTAGAATTAGGAAAAGATAAAGTTTTACGCTTTCCAAGTTTACATGTAGCACAATCAAATGTCATAACAGAATTGAAATTGTTGCCAACAAAACTATATTGTATTAAGTTAGACAAAATTATATGATTCGGATGACCTAAATGTTTATGCCAAAGTTCAACTTGATTATCAACGGTAACAGAAGATAAGGCTAAAGATCTGGAAATGAAAAAATGCAACGGAAATAATTTGCCCACTCTAGGCGCCTTCGCAATCACTTCCCCGAAGCCTGATCCTATACAACACAACCAGTACGGGAAAAATGAACATTATAGTGATTCTCCATAAACTGACCAACAGATATCAAATTAGTTGATAAGTTTGGAGCAACAAAAACATGACTAAAAGTGTGTCCAATATCACCTATAACAGTAATCGGAAGACTACTACCATTTGCTATTTGAATATGTTGTCGACCAGTATAAGGATGAAAATTTTGAAGAAATTTAGAAAAGTCTGTCATATGATTAGATGCACCAGAATCAACAAACAAGTAGATGAAACTTGCTTATGGCGACCTTGAAGACCAAGAGCAGAGAAAACAGAAAGAATTATCTGCTGGACCATCTCAGGAGTCATAATCACTTGATTTTGACCTGTAGCAATAGAAGTAGCCTCAGAAACAGTCACAGAAGCAGTAGAATCTGGCATAGTAACGTGCACTGCCTTGTAAGCCTTTGCCCTTTTGTTTTCTAGACATGTTGGGCAATTCTTGATAATATGTCCTTTTTGTTTATAATAATTACAAAATTTCTTGCTACAATTTCTAGCCAGATGACCAAATTCCTTGCAGCTATAGCATTGCATACGTCGTTTGCCCTGATTTTTACCTTGTGCTACATAAGCCACATTGACAACCTCTGAGGTCCCATGAGTCTCACCAATGACTGATTGAGTGGCCAGACGTTGCTCTTCACATAGAATCTCACTAAGATAAATGTCTAAAGACGGAATAAGATATCTATTAAGTAATCCACCTCGAGCTACCTCAAATTCAAGTTTCAATTTAATTAGAAATTGATCACGCATGCTGACTTTATGAACTTGTTGCAGACTTGCCAATGCTTCTTTAAGAACACCAGAATAAATAATATCAGTATATTCACTCTATAGATTCATAAAGCCTGAATAAAATTCTTGAACAGACATATTGCCATGAGTGAATTTACTGATTTCAAGTTCTAGCTGAAATCACGTTGTTGTATTGTCCTAATGATATATGCGTTTTAAATAATCTCACATCTCTTTGGCCGTACTAAATGTCACGCCCCGGTCGGATTGGCCTGAAAACAGCACTTATCCGTTGTCTTAGGGTCATCCGGCGGAATACCGGAACGCGAATGCTCTATGGTTTCCGACCCAAAATTAAAAACCCTAACTCCCCGAATAATATTTATTCCCAAATTACAAGGTCACTCAGACAATCCCTAACCCTAATTAGAGAAATCTAAAACCCTAAATTCGAGAATACCTCGCTGGTCAAATTCCTCTGGTCAACCACCAATCTTACCGTTACTCGCTGAAAAACTCGCCTGGCTGATGTCAGCCCTTCCGATCGATTTTGCCGCGCGCGAAATCACTTCTGGTGACGCCTTGCTTTCGTCAGCGTCAATTTCGATTTCCCGTTTCAAAATCTCACCAAAGCCGTCCGCCCGATTTTGACCAGAGTCAAAATCGTTGTTGCCGTCTTGATTCGAACGCCTCTCAACGCGTTCGTCGTCTTCCTTCGAGCCGCCTCGGACGAGTGCCGCCTACACTCATTCGTCGGCGGCTGTCGCGTTGCGTTGCCAGAAGAAACGTACCGGAAGGGGAGGATGCCGCCTGCACCCGTCCTCTGTCCTCTCATCGCCGATCGGGCAGCCGCCCGCTGCCGGAATACCGCGTCGCTGGAGACGCCGAAACAGGGGAGGGAATAGAAATAAGGAGGAAGCTTTTATTCCAGAACTTCAAAGCTATAAAACTCCTCTCTACACCGACGACCCCCATCGCCGGTGCCCCCGTCCCTCCCTCGCCGGTCATCGCCGGTTACAAGCTCTCATGGAACTCTCTCGGCATTGATGCTCCCTGGCACCGGCATCAACGCCTGTGGGTGTTGGCATCAGAGCCTCTGCGCTGGTAACCGGTGGAGTCGCGCTCCCCAACGCTTGTCTTCCTGTGGTGTCGCCTCTGCGCCCCCCCCCCCTTGTCGCCGCCCCTGCAGCGAGCTTTAAAGGGAAAGGAAGTTCCGTGTTACGATCACAAGATCGTCCCTCAAATCACCACTGTGATGAGAAATTAGGGTTAACCTAACAAAGCAAAAGACAAGATAATCTCCCCTCCACGCCTCCCTCTTCCCTTATAAACCCCTCTTCACCCTACTGGGCCTGGGCCGCGCGCCTGGTGTAGACCCTCCATTGGGCCTATGTTGGCCCGTCTGTATCAATTCGTCTCTCCCCTGAAGAAGTCTTGTCCTCAAGACTAGCAGCAAAAGCTGGAAATTATGCGCGAATACTCGTTTCGTCCTCCCAAGTGGCCTCCTCAGGTGATTCGCCATGCCATTGAACCAACCATTGTGATATGAGAGTGTGATCTCGGTTGATGCAACGCCGGGCTAAGATGATTTCTGGATCCGGACTAGACGTAACTTCCACTTCTAGCTCAGGGGGAAGCGGTCCAGAGGTAACATAATCCCCCACCGCCTTCTTCAGTTGTGATGCATGGAAGACTGGATGGACGCGTGATCCTAGTGGAAGGGCCAGTCGATACGCCACGGCACCCACACGGCATAAGACCTGGAATGGGCCATAAAAGCGTGCCGCCAGTTTCGCGTTAATTCGTCTGGATACGGTTTGCTGGCGATAGGGATGCAGCTTAACGAACACCATGTCTCCTTCCTGAAAAGATATATCCCGGCGTTTAGCATTAGCATACTTACTCATCCGTACATTAGCATACTTACTCATCCGTTGACGGGCCCGTTCCAGATTGTACTTTAGTTGATGGAGTGCCTCGTCTCTGTCGTGCAACTCCTGCGCCACCGCCTCGACTGGTGATTCCCCCGGGTCGAACCGCACAAGTGCAGGGGGAGGTCTGCCGTAAACCGCCTCAAACGGAGTGGTACTTGTAGCGGAATGGAAGCTGGTGTTGTACCAATATTCAGCCCACGGAAGCCACCGGGCCCATGTACGAGGTTGATCAGAGGCAAAACAACGCAGGTAAGTCTCAAGGCATCGGTTTAGCACCTCCGATTGTCCATCGGTCCCCGGGTGATATGCGGAGCTCATTGTCAGAGTAGTACTCATGAACTTAAAAAGTTCCTGCCAAAAATGGCTAATAAAAATGGGATCCCGATCACTCACTATGGTGCGCGGTATGCCATGTAAGCGCACAATCTCCTGCATAAATATTTCAGCCACCTTACTAGCCACATAGGGGTGGCGGATGAGTATAAAATGCGCGTATTTGGAGAGACGATCCACCACCACCAAGATAGCGTCCTTCCCCTTGCATTTGGGCAGCCCAGTAATAAAATCCATAGCAATATCCTCCCAAATTGTCTCCGGTATCGGTAAGGGTTGGAGGAGACCCGCTGGTGAAGTAGCCTAGTATTTTTGCCTTTGGCAAACGTCGCATTGCGCCACAAATGTGTTGATCGCCTTTCTCATACCACGCTAATAAACGTTGTCCGCCAGACGTCTAAAAGTTCTATAAGCCCCCGAGTGTCCCCCCGTAGCGGTGCTATGAAACTCGTGAAGGATTTTCTGAACCCACGGTGAGTTGGCCGGAATCACCAGGCGGCCTTGGTACAATAACCGCCCCCTGTCCAACTGATAGAGAGGATGAGAGCTGGCATCCACTGTAATGTCCTGGATTATATTTTATAGAAAGGACCTTGTTGAAATACGCCACGGGTCGACCTCCCTACATAAGCACCGCGCCTACTCCCCGTCCTGAGGCATCGCACTCTATCGTGAACATGCACTGAAAATTTGGCAGAGCTAAAACTGGGGCAGAAGTCATTTCGGCCTTGAGCTTATCAAATGCTTGTTGTGCCTCGGCATTCCAGTTAAAAGCATCCTTCTTTAACAAATCTGTCAGTGGTCGGGCTATCTTCCCATAATCCTGCACGAAACGACGATAATAGCCGGTCAAACCCAGGAAACCCCGCACCTCCTTGACCGACCGAGGGATCGGCCACCTCATAACTGCCTCCACCTTGTTGGGGTCCATCGCAACAATGCCGGGCTGAATTATATGTCCCAGATACTCTATTTGTTGTCGCCCAAATTGACACTTCTTTTGATTTGCAACCCAGTGTTGATTTTGCAGAATTTCCAAGACCTGAGCAAGATGATCCATATGCTCCTCCGAAGTAGCACTGTAGACAAGAATGTCATAAAAAAAAAACCAACACAAACTGCCGCAGGTAAGGTCTGAAGGTGTCATTCATGGCCGCTTGAAAAGTTGCCGGTGCGTTTTTCAACCCAAACGGCATTACCAGGAACTCGTAGTGGCCGTCATGGGTTTGAAAAGCTGTCTTTGGCACATCATCCTCCTTAACGCGAATTTGATGGTACCTTGAGTGCAAGTCAATTTTGGAGAAGTAATGTGCTCCTTGCAACTCATCTAATAATTCTTCAATTACGGGTATTGGGTACTTATCTGGGATAGTTATATCGTTTAGAGCTCGGTAATCCATGCAGAAACGCCAACTCCCATTCTACTTTCGCACCAAGATAACCGGGCTAGAGTAGGGGCTGGAACTAGGTTGTATGATCCTGGCGAATAGCATTTCTTTCACTAGCTTGGTCATCTCATCTTTCTGGCCGTGGGCACAGCGATAAGGGCGGACCCGAACTAGTCCCTCCTCTGGCTTGAGCACAATGGCATGATCGGTGGCTCGAGAAGGTGGGAAAGACCCTGACTCCACAAAAACCCCTTCGAACTTCGCGAGCCTCTGCATCAGTTGAGCTGCTTGAACACTCGATAAGGACCCATCAATCATCTGCGGTTCCCTTCCATCTATTGCCCAAACCAAAGCCCAACACTCCACCTCGGTCAGTCGCGCCAGGACTCTTAGAGATGATTGAGCCCTTACTAAAGCGGGGCTACCTTGTAGCACCACTTCCTTGCTACCCCGATGAAACTTGATGTACAATCGACTCTAGTCCGCCTTTACCTCCCCCAAAGATTGGAGCTATGCTACTCCAAGGATGAGATCCACGCCGCCGAGGCCAAAGAGGTAAGCATCCAGAGTCTCCTCTACTAGACCGAGTGTGATTTGTAGACCTGCGCATTTCCCTTGGGTTGTTACTCTACCACCATCCCCTAGATGGACTCCAAAACGAGGGGTAGATTCCACCCTAAGCTTCATTTCCCTCGCCAAACGGCTCGAAATAAAATTGTGCGTAGCCCCACTATCAACCATCACCACTATATCTTCACCCCGCAACCGCCCCATCAGCTTGAGAGTGCTGGGGCTGGATATGCCTCTTATGGAATTCAAAGAAACCGCCCCCATAGAATTCAGAGCAACCTCCAGATTCCCTTCCTCCTGATCCTCGAGTCAGTAACTCTCTGACTCTGGGTCTCCCTCGTCTTCTGTCATGACCATGAACCTCAGATTCTTGTTAGCGCAGCGATGCATGGGGTGATACGGTTGGTCACAACGAAAACATAATCCCTTCTCCCTCTTATCCTTGAAATCCTGGTAAGATAGGGTGCGGCTACCCGGCGTCCTACTATCAGTATTTCCCCCTCCAGGTATTCTCCGACCCTCCTCCCTTGAAAGCGCACGGCTAGAGCCGACAGAACTTGCCGCTATTCTCAGAGCCCCGCCTTCGTTGCCCTTGTTGGATGCACCTTCGGACCTAGCGGTTGCCTGCTTGTTTCCCCCGCCTTCTGTATAATTCTGGGACGAAGCTGTTCGCGGAATAAACGAGAATCCGGTACGTCCCCCTCCATAGCTCTTGCTCGGTTGAGAGGAAAAATTTCTGCTTCCCAATACCTCTTCAAAATTTCGTGCTAAAAAAATAGCTCTCCGTACTGTGGTGGGAGCGAAAGTTCTTATCCAGCGCCGTATGTCTTCGCGCAACCCACTGAGTAAATATCCCAGGTATTGAGGAGCGGATAGCCTGGGTAACCAAGCCACCAGCCCCTCAAAGGTTTCTATGTATTCTCCGACAGTCTTTCCTCCTTGCTCCAGAGATGCCAGCAATTCGAACGGATTTGCTGCATCGCATGCACTGAAACGCGCCAGCATCTCGTCCTTCAGCATCCCCCAAGAGATATCAGTTTCCAGCCTCCTCAACCAACTGAACCAGTGGACTGCAGCACCTTCCATACTAACGAACGCCAAGGGAACTCGTTGATCATCAGGTGTGCCCTGGATGTGAAAGTATTGCTCCGCTCTGGTGATTCATCCCAAGGGATCAGACCCATCAAACACCGGTAGCTCCACGCATTTGCACCATGCGCGCTGCCCTCCCATGCCCTGGCCCCCCCCCCCCCCCCCACTCTCCATGCGGTTCAAGCTCCTCCACCATCGCTTGTCTCACTTCGGTCGGATAAAATTCACGTCTGCCCGAGCGTGGTCTGTCCGCTATAGGGGGGTTCATCGATCGCCGACGAACATCCATCGGAAAGGGTTCTTGAACCGATGGCCAAGCACCTGCACCGGGCGGTCGCGCATCTTCGTTGCGCCAGTCACCTCGCTCCTCCGCCCCATCCGCCTGCTGTGCTTCACGCTCCCGACGTCGAGGGTCGGAAGACGCCGCCGTGTTGCCGTCGCTCGCCTTCCCTTTCAGCATCTCTGTCATCAACTGTTTCATCTCTAGCAAATCCTCCTTCATCGTCCTCCTCTCTTCGTCGACCACTCGCTGGTGATCTTCGTTGGCAGCTTCTGCCTTGCGCCGTCGCTCCTCTGCCGCCAACATGTCTTGCAAGGTTTTTTCAATAGCATCAAAACGTGAATCAGATCTCGTCATCGCCATGTCACTCGAACGAAACCTCTTCTGGCGACGATCTTCTTCTCCTCCGTTGCACCAATTTCACCGACGATACTGTGAACACCACTCGCTCGCCGCTCTTAGTGGGATCCGGCAGGTCGGACCACTGTTACGATCACAAGATCGACCCTCAAATCACCACTGTGATGAGAAATTAGGGTTAACCTAACAAAGCAAAAGACAAGATAATCTCCCCTCCACGCCTCCCTCTTCCCTTACAAACCCCTCTTCACCCTACTGGGCCTGGGCCGCGCGCCTGGTGTAGACCCTCCATTGGGCCTGTGTTGGCTCGTTTGTATTATTCCGCTTCTCACGTGGACCAGGCCGCCACGCCCGATTCGTCCTCGACGTCCGCATCTCCCATCGCCGTCATCCGCGTCAGCCGCTGGAATAAGTCGCCGTGCCGAAAGAATCGCTTATCCTGCCTCCTTAGCGCACGTCTGCGCGAACATCGCGAAGACGAAGCCGAAGTCCACCTTCGATTTTGACCAACTATGTGGGCTTCGATTTGATCTCTACATGCGGGCTTGGGCCACTTCTTAGCTTGGTGGGCTTTGGGCTGAACCAGGCTGAACCAGGCCTGACACTAAAGGAGCGAAGATTATTCACCATATGAGATTCAATTGATGCCAGGATTCGAGAAATAATCCTAGCATCATTCACTTCTCATTTACTAGATTTAATATCATTTTTAGAACTAGAAGATGGTCTATCTATGTGACCCCATAGCTCTTTCCCCTTCAAAAATATCCTAAACTGAAATTCCCATACAACATAGTTTTTACCCGTAAATCTCATAGATAGTTTTTATCGATACTTTACCAAAAGAATTCTCCGTACCAATAAGACAAATGCCCAATAAAAATACTAACTAGGTTTTTTTAAAAAAAAAGGGAACAGTCACAGTCGGGAGGTGTCCCCGAAAACTCTAGTCGCTGAAATTACAGATGTTGAAAATTCGCTACCACAAAAAAAAATCGCTCGCCGCCCCGCCGAAGAGAGATTCTGCCTCCAAAAACCACTAACCACCAAAAATTCACTGTCGCCAAAAAAATCGCTCGTCGCCTCGCTGAAGAGAAATTCCGCTGAAGCCTCGCCGAAGAGAAATTCTGCTGAACATTGCTCGCCGCCTCCACAAAACTGTCGAAATTCTGCTCGTTGCTGAAATCCAGCTGAGATCAATCGATAAAGCTACCTTCGAAATCGACAAAACCAAACTTCTGTCGAAATCCACGAAGAGGAATTGCTTGCTGCAATTGTTTGTTGCTGCTGAAGAAGAAGCACACGCTAGGGTTTTCATCACCACCTATGACGACAACCAAAGACACGCTGCAGAGATGCCTTATCACAAGTCGTTGAAAATCAAGAAGAAGTTGGCGAAGATGAAGCGCACAGCCGAAATTCCTGCCTTCGCTGTCGTCGAAGAAGAATAGAAAATTTGCTACCGCCAAATCACTGCCGAACACTTCTCAATGGAAGTGTTAGCCTCCGCCAGTAGAAAGAGTCACAGGAGAGAGGCGCCGCCAAAGAAGATCCTTATGAAATCTACGAATGAAGAACCAACCTCTGATACCATGATAAAATTGTAAACCCTCATAGTCTGCCTCTCTTTGCAGCTTTCATTTTCTTTTATACAAACCCTAAACGGGTACGGGTTACAAAGGGTAAAAGGGTAAAAGAAACTTTATAGCAAATTATAAATTTTATTTCCTAACTAATATTTACAAAACAGTCTACCACTAATAGCACTTGGATTAGAAGTATGAAGGAGTAATGAGATGACTTCAACGTTGCTCTTATGTGTGGTCCCTAGATAGGGCCCACCTGAGTATAATCAACTTAATTATTATAATAAGAAAGTTATATTCCATATGCAGTACATGTATCAACCTAGTATCATGATGCTTAAGACTCATCGAAGAGATTAAACCAAAGTCTGTTGTCCAACTAATGACGGATAGTGGCCCAGTTTGGGGTTACTTCTGCTTTTAGCTTTTGCTGGCTAAGAAAGTCTACTTCTAGCTTCTGCTGGCTGGGGAAGCATCCAACTGTTTGGTTCAATAGCTGTGCTACTAAGCAGAATAATCTGCTGTGCTGTAATATTAAGCAGAGACTAAAAATAACATTTAATGTAATTACACCCTATGTAATTTTAATAATATAACAAACACATAATTTGATACCATAAAGAGTTATGAGATAATACAAAAAGTTCATAATATGGTCGATACAATATCAAAGTCATTACACATAATGAAAAATTATTTTTAAGCTGCACAGCTCATGGTAATAAACTTAATGCAATCTGATTACGTATCATATCCATCTCAGTAGGGTTTGATTGCTCTGCATCGGCCTCCTCAACTTGATCAGAATCATCTTCCAGAATAAAATCAGAAATAGCATCAGCTTCTTGGAACATAAAGTCTGAATTCGTGGTTTGCCTAATATAGTTGTGTAGTGTCATTGTTGCAATTACAATTTTCACCTGTGTTTAGTTGATCCCATTTATTTTTTAATTGAACTTTGTTGTAATTTAGTCTAGTGAGTTGATGGAAATTCTCAATCACGAATTTCCATCCTTGGGCATTAAAATGTGTGCCTGGACGCATGTTTTTATCGATTGTAGTGATATTGATATCGCAAAATATAATGATAGTTTGCATATTCCAGGTTGCTTTGTTTTTTGCTGTCAGTGCCATTGAGCTTGAATTGAAATGTATGGAGGTATAAGTATAAAGACGTATGTATAAACAAATTACTTAAACATATACATGGTATACTACTTACATAAACATAAACATGGTATCATTCTCAAGTAAACATATACATAAGTAAACAGATTCTTAAGTAAACATCTACATGGTATATTACTAAGTAAACATATACTTAAGTAAACAGATTCTTAAGTAAACAGATGTTTACTTAAGTAAACAGATTCTTAAGTAAACCTTACCTGCGCTGCGCCTGAGCAGAGGAGGTGTCGCCTGAGTAGAGGAGTCGCCGGAGTCACCGAAGCTGGTCGCCGGAGTCGGAATGTATCGCCGGAGCTGGACGCCGGGGCTGGACGCAGATCTGAAAGCTTTTGGTGCGCAATCTGTCGCCGAGATGCAGCGCTGGAGTTGCCGAGAGCTGGATCCAGATCTATCTCTCGGAGTCACAGCGGACGCACCTCGCCGAGCTGCAGGGGACGGCGGCGACGGGTTGCAATGGACGGTGGGTGAAGATCAACGGACGACGGCGACGAGCTGCAATGACGGATGGCGGCCGAGGATCACGGGTCGTGCGGCGTACGCGAGAGAGCAGAGGGGAGTCGAGGCGTAAGCGAGAAAGCAGATGCTGCTGCTTGCGGGAAGCAGGAATTGATCAGCTTCCCCGCAGAAGCAGATTTTTGCTGCTGCTAGCCGCGGAAGCAACCCCAAAGCCTTCGATTCATGCTGCTTTTGCTGCCTGCCCCAGCAAAAGCAAGGCGGGTAGCAACCCCAAACTGGCCCAGTGATAGCAACTTTAAGCAAGCCGGTGAGTTGATATAAGCATATTACTTTCACATTATTTGAACTTTTTATACCGTAAAGAACACTGGGAAGATATGTGAGGCTAAAAGTACATTGAAGGTAGGACAAATTGTCACCTAATTTATATATAACCATTATTGGATACATGCTTAGACGCAATAATTTCTAAAGTATAAGATGTGACCTAGGTCTATAAGGGTTGTTATGCACTTTATTACCTTGAAATCTTTATTTACAAAAAAGGTTGGCCTAAAAACATTGTTTACTTAGTATAGAGTAATACAGAGTTTCTTATTTACATTCATTGGTGGGTGGAAAGTGGAGTGCATTATTCTTAACACATGTTTTATGATAACATAAACGGTATTATGTGGTTCTCACGAAAGTTAATACGGAGAAGAAGTCAATGATGAGAAAAATATATTATATAATTAAAAAATGTATACAATATATTAAGTATTAACACTGCTCCATAACTCAACTTTATCATTAACATGTGGGAAAATCAAATGTGCAAGAAATTCGTGAGTATTGTAATTTTTTATGCAATTGCTTTAGTTATTTAATTACCTTTAATCCTATATAGATCATAATGATATTTAGTTTTTGTCTTTTTTGTCTAAATCTATCATATACATGTATGATTTGGGAATGCGATGAGACTAAATGATTGCATTACACAATATGATACTCTATTCGTACCAAATACATAAGTAGTTGTGGCAATTAGAGAAGGTCGAATGTATAGAGAAAGCAAAACGATATTAAGAGATCCTATTGTGTTGGGTTTGCACTATAAGATTGTCCTAATTAAGTATTTATGAGTTAAATTATCTAATTATGTTATATTTTAAATTTATGATTGCTATAATTTAGAGCTAAAGCCCCAAACATGCTATCATATTATTAGCTCGAGAAATTAATGTGTGTTCACTATCATATGTAACTCAGACTTAGGATCCTATAAGAGGAAAAAGACAAAGTCAAAAGTAATTAGACCCTTTTGATACTTTATTTGATCAAGATGATGCTGAACCCAACGATGGATTGATGGTTAACCACAGAAGATCAAATCATGCTCTGGATGAGCCTAGCGATTCACCTTTGCACTCCTAATATATTATTGAAGTATTGGACTCATTAATAGAGAGATAGTGGTGAAATCGACAAAGGGACCTAATCGCAAAGAGAGGATGATAGATGATCTATTGGCTAACAATGAGCTCAATCGCTAAGCCAAAGATTGATAATAAAAACTTTAGCAATTAAAAAGAAAAAGAAAGCTCCAATAGACCCATTATCCGCTATTGATGAGCAAGAAGACATAGGGTATAGACAAACATGTTTTCTATTAGATACACATCTATGTTACAAGATACGAAATGGTTCAAGCGACATAGACATAGATTACAGCGTATGCACAGATGATGGATTGCTGGTGGTGGTGATGAGCCTAGATATATGTGCCTACAATAACCATGGACTTATAAATAAAGCTACATTCATGCCTTACAAGATAAAGATCACGGCAGCTGCATGAGTAGATTTAAAAAAGGCTGCAATGTGTACATCAATATAATAGGAGAGACAAGTGTTCAGCTTCATTAAAGCAAAGAACCCAAGTGATGCAGGGTGAGAGGGTATTTCCTAAGGACTTTTAGGGAGTGTGGACAAATGGAGGGAGAGGGTTGTGAACTTATGAAAATACAACAGTCAATAAAACTTCAGTAGTGATGCGGAGAAGTTTTGCAGGAAAATCTTTTGAAAGCATTACAAAATCCATTGAGAATCAAATGATTCTTACATGAGCAACCTACATGAGCAACCAATATGCTAATGTCAGAAAATAGCGCCATTAATTAATTACTCTCAAAGGAAATGCTCAAGTAGTAGAAGAGCCGTAGGGGACTGCATGCTAATGTTGGCACCATTCACCATGCTGCTACAATTTAGAACATGCGCTCCTTGCTTAGTTATAGTTTTTGGATTTCAGTTGGTGGAGACACAACCCTCCTCAATGCCTAGTTTACATAGAAAAGAAGAGGTGTGTGAGTGGGAAGGTGGCTGGACAGTTTCCTATTGAGAGAGAATATTGTAGAAGGGGGCTTGACTCAAGTGGGCCCTTCCTCTTAATTCTTCCAAGTATTTCCCTATGAAGGAGGAACATCAATAGAAGAAAAAGAGCCGATGGAGGGGAGAGCCGCCTCTCATCAGCAGGTAAACACTAAGGTGGACTGCACAAGAGCAACTCTCGGCAATATAATAACCAACAACAATACTAAAGGAAACAAAGCCGAATTCTAATTCGTTTCATCATGACTTTGTACACAATGCTGCTCCCCTTTTATTGGCGTAAAGGGTCTTAATTGAAAAGGCTATTAACTAAGCTAAACCAGGTTTAGGCTGTTCAAAATAGGAACAAAACTCTACGTTGGACAGACTGAGCTGTCCCCTAACCGAAACACAAAACAAAGCTGGGCAGCTGCAATTTCAGGGAGTTGGTGGCTGAATTTTGCCGGAGAAGGAGCTGCTGTGTGCAGCTTCTTGTCTTCTTGAGATAAATTCTGTAGTTTGGTGTGGGCTTGGACCTCCAAAATGTGGACTGAAGTGGGCTGTTTGGCCCCATTTCCAGCCAACTTGGGTTGGATTTTCTAGTTGGGCTGGACCTTAAGTGCCCATATTGTGCTCGGGAGGTTTTTGGGCCTGACCTGACCTTTGTGGGCCTTACTAGATTGCATGGGCCTCCATAAACTCCCCTTAGGTGAGAAGAATTCTCCTCTGTAGAAGAACACAATAAGTAGTCGTAAAGTAGCTTAGGGTGCTCAGTTGACCTCGTCTTCTAGGAGCCAAACCTCCTTGATAGTGTGCTGGTCTTTCCTACATATCAAGAATCTCCTCGTAGTACCGTTAGGCGAGAGCACAAGCTGATCATCTAAGATGTCTTCAATGTCTCTGGTGGGCTGTGGTTCATTGCTGAGTGGTGGGTGATAAGGCAGTAGATCCTCAATGTTGAAAGTGGAGCTGACCATGGAGTCATCTGGAAGGTTCAGGATATATGCATTATCTGCAAAAGAAGTTCAGGATATATGCATTATCTCCAATGTTTTGCAAGATGGTGTAGGGTTCTAGACATTTTCGTGGAACTTCCCTTTGGCTCCTGAAGATAGGTGCTCAGATCTCACTCTTACCATAACTTTGTCTCCCTTGTATGAATGTGGTCTACGGTGTATATTCACCATAGCTTGGTATTTATGGTTGCCCAAATCGATATTTTGGCTTATTTCTTTATTCAAATTAGAAATATGTTGAGTGAGAGTGCAAAACAAGAGGGATGAAAAGGGGTAATAGTGAAGTGTAGATTTACATGTTTCCTAAGTTGATGACCTATGATAATATAACAAGGACTGAGTCCTATTGACTGATTAATTGTGCTTTAGTAGGCAAATTTGGCGATAGGTAACACTGTATCTCAACTGGTCATATGCTCACTCACAAGATAACATAAAAGGTTACCAAGGCTTCTATTGATTACCTTAGTTTGCCCATCCGTTTGAGGATGGTAGGCATGAGAACTTAAGTTTGGTACCAAGGAAAAACCACAGGGATCGCCATAAGTGACTCATGAACTTAACATCACAGTCCAATACAATCATTAAGGGTAGGCCATGAAACTTGACAACTTACTTGAGGAATAGTCTCGCCACTTGAGAAGGATCTGAAATCTTGGCACAAGGGATGACATACGCTATTTTTGTGAAATAGTTATTTTAATGATAAAAATTGAATCATGCTTGGTGATACGCCTAAGACGAAGTACATGTTAATATCTTGTCATGGTCACAGCGAATGGGCAAGGGTGTATAAAGGCTTGTATTGGACTTTTGTGCTTTGGCAGTTGGACATGCGCTATAATGGTGAATAATACACTCTACGTCCTTCCCAAAGGAGGGTTAGAAGAAATGTTCTTCTGCTAAAGCATGTCTTGCCCCTCCCGTGGTGTCTAGTGGCTCCTTGAGCTCAATAAGAAGGTGGTCTCGAAGAGTAGTCTTAAAGATACATAACTTGTTACTATAGAAGAGATAACCTACCCAAATAAAGAAGAGGGACCCAAGAGTGGATCCTTCCTTAAGTTGGGAATATATCTCTATAAAGTTAGGACAAATTTCATACTCACCTTTAATGACGTAAGGTTTGGGGTGTTGTGGTTGAAGGGTGAGCTGAATCAGGTGTTGGCAATCCGAGAAAAAATATCCAAACTACTTTCGCTATCAATGACAACCTTACATGAGTGCCCGTTGCATATCATATATGTATAGAAGATACTTGACCTTTTCCAATCCTACTTAAGCTAGTTAGAGTGCATCGTACTATAGCCAAGGTATGTGCATGAGGGTTCTCATCCTCACTCATATAACACTCAGGGTGGTACTCATTGACTTTTGGGTAATTAGGAACAGGTTCAGACTCATCTTGGCATACATCGTCATCATGGATGTACAAGGCTCTTCTTGGACAATCTTGGACATAACACCTAGGTTGTCGACAAATGTGACAAGTTGATCATTTGGGTACGGCAAGGGTAGGAACCATGCCTTTGTCAACTATTACTCAATGTTGCTCACAGCTGCCACCACCGCTTGCAATTGCTCACAGTCGCCACAACTGGAGCAAAGGGAGAGAGATCTCAAGAGAAGGGAATTCTTGGGAGGTGGAGAAAGGAGGGCCAGAGGGTCTGAGGTATGTGGGATGAAGAGTGAGGAGCTCATGGCGGTTGATGAGTGGAGTGCTGCTTGAGCAACTAAGACTGAACAAATAAAGAATCAGGGTGTAGATATCAATTAAACTACATCATTTAAGCTTTCCTTCCCTCTAAAGAAACAGAAGGAAGGAAAATCTACTTGCCTTTCTATCATATTTTCTTTCCTTACCAATTTTTCCTTTTCTTTCCATGGTAGGAAACAAAGCCTAACAGTTAGACTGATAGTTAATTATACAGGTTTCCAGTGATCCATCGTATGAAGTACATAAAATTGAAAATTAGCTCTTTAAAGTCAAAACCTATTGATTTCTCTTTTTCACCCTCCACCTCCCCTGTTCATGCAAGGGAATGTGCATGTCCCAGCCCTCTCACCCAGATCTATCTAAACTTTATGACAAAAGTTGATGGGTACAGGATGCAAGTGCCGCTGCTGCAAAAGTATCACAAACAGGAAAGATACTTCAGTTGGGATTTTACACAAGGCAATGAGGTTGATGAAATAGGCTGAAACCAGATTTTTCCAAATTTTTTTTTTCACGAACAGGTTGATTTCTCTTTTTCAACCTCCACCTCCCCTGTTCATGTAAGGGAATGTGCATGTCCCACCCCTCTCACCCAGATCTATCTAAACTTTATGGTGAAAGTTGATGGGTACAGGATGCAAGTGCTGCTGCTGCAAAAGTATCACAAACATGAAATATACTTCAGTTGGAATTTTACACGACAATGAGATTGATGAAATAGGCTGAAACCAGATATTTCCAGATTTTTTTTTTACCGTGGTGGACATGCCAGACTCAATCCTAACAATCCTGCGTGTACAGTGTCCTGGTTCAATCCCACCTATTTCAATTTCTATTGTAGTTTTGGATCAGAGGATCAGATGAATGCATGTTCCAATATGTGTTTTCAATAACTGTACTTTTGGATAGACATCATACATTCAATCAACTATGAATTTTTCATTGTTCCTAAATGCGTAAATGTTAAAATTTGTTCTTTTATTAATTATGTTTTATGGGGATATTGTTTTATGCATGAAGGTAACCAAACAGTTTCTTTTTTGCAGTCTCCTTCCAACTGTATGATCTGAAGCAGCAAGGTTTTATTGAGAGACAAGAGGTAAATTATATAAGATTTAGTTAAGAACTTTGTACTTTGTACATTACATGCGAATGAGTCTGGATGTTTACCAAATTAATCTAGGGCTTATAGTTGTGAAAGTCAAAGGACAAAGGGGGGCGGTGAAAGGGGGAAGGAAGCAAGTTGCCCTTGTTTATCTGATAGGAAACACTAGAGGAAAGAAATAAGAGGGAGGGAGATTGAGGAAAAATTATTAAATGACTAATATTTCCTCTGATTTTCCATATGTCCATGAATGGAGGGAAACTTGCAAGATATCCCTCAGCATGCCTTTCAATTTCTTTTCCATTTTTTCTTTCTTTCACACATTTATTTTTGTTAAAATTTTCCATGTATATTTTAAGGGATATTTTGATTATTAAAGCTAATTAAATCCTCTATAATCGTCTTCCTTTGGCCATTATTACATTAACATCTTTATGGTATAAAGATGAAGCAACACTTGTATAGCTATTCAGGCAACCATAGGGTGGCCATTATCCGGGTCACACTAAAAACCCAACCTTGGTTTGGTTTCAATCCACACTGGTTCGGTTTGGTTTGAATTGAAGTTTTTTTTAAAAAAAAAATTGGTTCAATACCAAATTTCGAGTTGAATTGATTAAATCGATATTTAAGTAATTTTTTTAAAATTTTAAAATATTTATCTTATAATATTATTTTATTTAAAAATAATAAAAACTAGAAAAATGTAAAATATATAAAAAAAATTAATGGGCATGTGTTACGGAAACAAGATTGAGATTCCAACAAGTAGCAACATGAATTCAAAAGAGTAGCATAGCCAGACACATTCTCCCTCAACCGGAAGGCTCCGGCGAGCTAGATCCCCAAAATAGTGCAACAAAACAGCATACCTAACATTGATCCCTCCCTTCCTCCTTAATACTTCCCCCTACGGAGTGGTATAGTCAATATATACCGGTTCAAGTATGGACCAGTACCTAGATCTTATACATACACTGAAACCTAGATTTGCCGGTCTGAGCATGAAAGAAAAGGGCGTCTTCTTATTTCCCCATTAATTCCCATGGGTATACTGCTTCACCTCTTCAAAGGGCACCTCGTTTCCTCTTGAGCTTGATGGGAGAGGTTCTTCTACAGCGTTCATGCCTAAGTAGATTGAGTTCGGTGTAGTTGTTCAATGGAAAAAATTTATAAGTGGGGCCTCTCCCAATAAGGTAAAACTCTCCATTCATAATGTAGAACTTCTAAGTGCTACAGCACAAAAGTCTTACCTTACATGGGAGTTTTGTCCTACCTCACAGGTGAGGGATTCTATGTTACTCTGAGACACTGCTTAACTGTGGGGCCCTGCTTATAAATTTTTTCCTTGTTCAATTGTCTATGCTTCTATCGCTATTCTTGGCTTATGAGAAACCTAGCTTGCCAAAAATATTGAAGCAAGGGGCGGAAGGGTGGTGATCTTTTCGGAGGTGGCTTCACTTCACCTGAGTTCAATTCGTTTTGGAATTTTGGCAAAATTTATGCAGATTTTTTTTGGATGATTTTGTTTGTGCCGGTAATTTACTTTCACAAATCTTGATTCGTTTTGGGATTTTGGCAAAATTCATGCTTCACTTCATCTGATCTCAATTTGTTTTGGTTCTATTGATTGCTCTTTGAATCTTGGAGCATTTATATAACTTTTAGATTGTTGATCATGGTATTTGAACCAAGGCGATATACCGGACCATATTGATTCGACTGATGATCAACATATCATTACGGACTAGTATCTCAAACCGTGGTACCTACTGGGATACTATTTGAGTATATTGAGCATAAGACCCATGGTATCTACCATTGAACTCAGTATTCACTAGACTTTGGTTTAATAAAGGTTTGATTTAGGTTGGGTCCATACGTATTGTGTTTACTGCTATGTATAGAAATTGGATTGGTACTTTAAACCTTTGAATCATTACCTGAAAATTTCATTTAAAGCTAAACCAGATACTTACTTTAATTCTTGACCTTGACCTGATTGCAATTAATATATATCCAATTCAATTTGAAATGACTTGGGTTGATGTGGCTACCTAGCAAAAGGCCCAATTACTTACCATCCTCAAGTATGGTTTGGAGTTAATTTATTCACAGTTTTACCATCCTCAAGTATGGGATTTGGTAGCTTCTTATTTCAAGTTTTTGTTCATGGTTTCATGTGAGACAACTTGCAGTTTAGCAACCGTTACCATTTTTCTAAGATATATATTATATGTTTGCCTACATTTAGCTTATTTGGAAAATAATCTCAATGAGGCTGCATAGTCAGCCCCGCTATAACAATATAGTCAGGAAACACAAAGCATTGCCAAATTCTAAAGACTATCAATGTTTGAGGTACCAGTCTATATTGATATATTGGTGTTAGACTAAATTAGTATGCATTGGTATGCTGACCATGCTGTGACAGTACAATAATAGCAATTTATTCCCAAAGTTCTAGTAAACTTACTAACAAGTGAAATTAATTAGTTTTAAGGTGTCTAGGGTTGTAATTAAATTGACAGCGAGTGGGAGCTTTATCCGCAGCTTCCGCTCACCGCGAGCAGCTTCTATCGAGCTTCCACTTGCTACCAACTTCTCTCCACCAGAGAGCTTTAAGCTTCTCTCCTTTTCTTCCTCTCCTCCTCTCATCCTTTTTTCCTTCTCTTATCTTCTTTGCTTCCCTCTACTCCGCTACACTGGTTGGGAGTTGGCCATACCGCCCAATATGATCTGGGTTTTTAATCCTTGGTCTCAAGCACATATGTCTCACCATTAGTATGGCCATCTTCTCTATCTCCATGCTTCCATCATTGATGCTTATACTACCATATATGTTGTATGCATCATTTTGTTTCTCATGATATGGAGATGTGCATCAAAGAAAGAAGATATCTCTTTTGACTATTGGTGTTCTTGTACTTTAATTACAAATAAAAGGTTAATTGGAGCTTTACCCTTTCTTTTGTCTTCTCACAGTGGAGGCACATTTTTTATTCCTAATGTTTTCTTTCTTGCTTTGTGGATAAGCATATAAGAATATTGTAGTCGAGAAAATTAGCGTTGCTGTTGGATTCTATTGGCGGAGGCAACATCTCCCATTTTAATCTATCATTTGTCATCCTCCCATTGTGCTTGAATTGTCTAGTATGTTTCATTACCAATCTCCCTCTCAATTAATTCAGCAGTATATTAAGAGAGTTACATAGCTTAAGGTGCCTCTATGCATTCTTGCACTTTAGCTCATTTAGTCATGATTAATTTCGTGGTGCACTCTTGCTGATGTTACCACTACCACTATCAAGCTTAAACTCAGTCATTCACCAAGCTACACTGAACATTCACCTTGAGGGCATATTTAACCCTAGTATTTCCCCATCCCAATGCCTTCGGTTGCTTCATCTACATGGCCCTAATACTGTTCATAGGCAATGAGTTGTTTGCATATCTATTGAAGTCTTTGTACTCCCATAAACACATTACTTGTTGATGTAAAATATGTAGATCTCTTTTGACAGTTTAGTACATTTTAAAACAATAAAATAGTCATTGGCGAGATTTTGTTTAACTTGAGTGGTGCCCTCTATTATTGTAATTAATACATTGCTAATGGTAATGATTCTATGGCATTTTTCATGTATGATACTATATGTGTCAACATTTTAGCCTTTAGGTACCATAGAATGATGATTATAAAGAATTTAACAAGAAAAAGAGAAATTTGAGAGGATTGTAAGTGTTTGAGAAAGCTTGAGAATGTTATGAGTAAAAAATGAGAGCTATGTAGGTTTATATATAGAAAAATGACCCTCCTTAAAAGTATAACCCCAAATGGCTAGAATGTTAGCTAGCTGCACCAAGGTTTTCAAAACTAGTTTGAACTAGCTGATTTTTCTAATTTGGACCGGTTTGATGTGGTCTGGAATGGATCATGTAGAGCAATTTGTACATGTGGAAGCTTGCAGATGGAGTGGGAGCAGGCGGAGCGAAGCTAGGCGGGCAGAGCATAAGCTAGTGGGCAGGGCGAAGCTCCAGGCAGCTGAGGTGTAGCTCCAAGTGGATGGAGCATAAGCGGGCAGGTGGATGGAGTGGAAGCAAGCAAAGCCAAAAGGATGGAGCAGAGTTTAGTGGAGCGCACACTCCTAAGTGGGGCAGTGCATCCGGTTTCTAGACTAATACTGGTACAAACCGGTTCGCCAATAGACTGGTACATCTAGGCAAACTGGTTTTTTGCACATTAGTCGGCGACATGTTTTTAAGCATCAATGACTAGATTCCTTGTTATTGGAACTAATAGGGACTAGTATCAGCAATAGCGCGTCTTTCTATCAATAGAGCATAGTACCTCTCAGACCACTAGTTTTGCTAATTTGGACCAATTTTATAAACCTTGATTTTATTTTAATTTATCTTTTTTACAAGAAAGACAGGGCATTCTATGTATTTATAAGCATAGCTAATTGATGGGAAGATATATGGAATGGAAAACAGGGATATACTATGAATATATTATTTTTTGTCTATCTCAAGTATTTTGCTTGTGGAGATTATGGTAGAAAGAAGTATTGATGGGTGACATTTTACATTTTTGTTTGTGATATGATTAAATATTCAATGTGCACAGGTGAAGCAAATGGTTGTCGCTACCCTTGCTGAGTCAGGCATGAATTTGTCCGATGAAGTTATAGAAAGCATCATTGATAAGGTGATTCCTGCTTTTCGCAGCTCTTTTTTTTCCAGATATGATCTGTAAATTTGTAATTGCTATATACTCTGATCGCTTAGACATTGAGTTTTTCAGGTGTACATTCTTGTATCTTCCTCTTCCTTGCACTATTTATTTTTCATTATCCAGCCAATGATTTGGTTTGTGCAATTTCTTTGTCCTTTGTTATTCTATTTATTTCAATCTTATGAGATTTCAAACAATTTTGTATAAGTGATATCTCAACCAGATTGTATCCCATATATATTGAGTGGTTATTCTTGCTAGTAACTTAGTACAGTGAGATTGCATTCCATATATATATTGTCACCTTGGAGAAATAGCAATTGCTATATCAATCATATTTACTATGTATTCTTTCTGTTAGTGAAGCTTTCTACTGAAAATCTTGTTGGCTATAACTGTTTTTGATCTACATATGTTACTTGATCTCTTCCATTTTGCAGACATTTGAGGAAGCTGACACAAAACATGATGGTAAAATTGACAAGGAAGAGTGGCGCAGTCTTGTCTTGAGGCATCCTTCTTTGCTAAAGAATATGACCCTACAATATCTCAAGTAACAATCTTGACTCGTAGTATAGCTTGCATAAATAGTATTGGATCTCTTTGAGCAGTGAAAATATTTCTTGTAAGTTTCTATAAATGTGAATGCACATGTATTATGTTTTCCTTATAGTTTTGCCTCCATAGAATTTGACATTTATCGTATATACAAGTAAATGTGCTGATTAATCGAAATCTAGTGAACCCATGAAATTTCATTGATATATAACCATGTAGAACAATTCATTGATGGAAACATTTTGTTTGAGAACTTAAATGCTATAGCCCTGTGAAGCAAATGTCTGTTCCTGGAGTTATCGCATGTTTGCTGTAATTAGTTTGAAGATGGTTTCAATTATATTTTTTTTTCATTTGTCTATTATGAACTGGAGTTTGTGCCACTCATTATGTACTCCATGCTAATGTCTGTTTTTTTATTGTCGAAGGGACATCACGACAACCTTCCCAAGTTTTGTCTTTTATTCACAAGTTGATGATACCTGAGGATCTAATTTTATCAAAAAAAATCCAAGCATCAGAGCAGTCGGTGGTAGCACATTGAACTTGTGGATGATGAGTCCGTTACTCCCATATGGCGAATGAGGGAAAGAAATAGTTGATTGGTTGGGCTAGTGTGATTTCCCTGTCATATGCTTTATTTTTTTGTTATTTTTGTTTATTAAATCATTTTCCAAAGGCTTATAGCATGTGTTATCAATATATGCTCCTTGGATTGGGAAACTTTTATTGCCATAACTAAAGAAGATGAGAATTGGCTAATTTGCCGATATCAAACAAGTATCTAATGGCCACCCGAAAGCTCACTGACGGATTCTCATTTGTGTCATGTGTATGCTTAATTGTATTTGTCTAATAACTTTATTTTGGAACCTCAATTTTCATATTCCTATATATGTCCATCTCATGCCCGTTGATGGTGGTTCTTCATCTGTAAAAAATACATTCAAGTCAATAGGCGGATAACTGACAGAAAATTGGCCATGGATAGTTATTGTATGATCATCTATCAGGAACGGCGATCACTATATTGCAACTAATGAAACATTTACATGGTTGCTTGATTGTACATGCCAACTAGTCTTCTTGTATGTTGCAACTGATAGAACTAATTTTGACGCATGATGCCAGATTCCGGTTTAATATCCAGGCAAAATTGGCTCAATTTGCAAAGGCAATCCGTCTTGGAACTCGACGTAAGGATACGCCGTAGGAAAGGCATCACCTTCTACTTTCCACCTAAGGAGAAATATCATGATACCAGTCTATCAGCTTGTAACTAGCATTGAAAGGCAAAAAAAAAAAGCATAATATCCATCTCATCAGAGTTCGAATAGAAAGAATCCATCTCATCAGAGTTCGAATAGAAGTTAGTTGACAAGCAAATAACATATTTGACGAGTCATTTTGATCTGAACACAAGTCGTCGGAGTTGATTTCTCTCAGAAAAACAAATCAATCTAAAAATTAACTCTCAAGAAATTTCAAGCAAGAGCAATTCACCTGAAATTGAGCACCATGTGGTGGAGGAAGAAAGCAACTTCTAGCTTAGCAAGCTCAGATCCTGGACAGAGCCTTGGCCCACCTCCAAATGGAGTAAAATTCTTACTTGATGACGCCTGGTTGTGTCCCTGCTCACACGAGCAACAAGAGAAGCCCTTTTATGTATATTTCTTTTATAAAAAGTATAGTATTCTTCCAGAAGGGAAATTATTCTCTCTCTCTCTCTCTCTCTCTCTCTCTCTATTCAGAGTTGATAATATCAGAAAAAAGAAAAAAAAAAGAAATATGTTATGGCATTAAAAACCTAGACCATGTCATTTGAGGATTAGTGCAGCACTTGTAGCAGGGGCATCATAATGAGTTCCATAGTATTGTCAGATCATTATGAGGAATATGTGCTTCCACTAACAACATAAATTAGGTCAGGAAGATCATAATTAAGTAGATTCGCTGATACAATGAAATAAACATTCTTGTAATAAGAAAAAAAAACAAGTAATTTACCTCCCATCTCCATGGGTTGAACTCTTGGGGATTTTCATGAAGGCAAGGGTCTAAATGTACTGCACTGAACACTGGTAGGACCTTCCAACCACATGGGATCAGATAATCTGTTAAGATAACTAGCATTTAGAATTGTTTTGAATTAAAAAAAGCATAAAAATTATACACACAAAAGGCTCATCTTTTCCATGTTTACTCATGTGAAGACCACACACCTTTGTATCTGACATTCTTGAGAGCCTTTCTGTGAACAAACTTAACAATGTTTCCACACCTTAATGTTTCATTAATCACCTGAAAAAAAAAAGAAAAGAGAAAAGCTCGTTCACACCTATCATTTCTGAAAACTAAGCATGTAGTAGATTTGAAATCAGGCTATTTTTATGTTTATATCTTCATTTACATGCTGAGTAAATTCCATTTTCTTGTAGTCGTCTGAGTTCAGATACTCCTCTTTCCTTTTGATTGCTCTAATGGCCTGATGTTCTGACTGTAAATATTAGAAAAGTAGTGTTATCAACAGTAATGCTGAATAAGAAAGTTATACGTCACATTTGAGAGAAGGAAAAGTAAAAGTATGATCAAATGTTCACCTTGAGCTGCTCTAGCGCTGGTGGACAGTGACCAAGGAAGTAGACAGCCATGGACATGAGGAGAGAGGTGGTCTCGTAGCCACCCAACAAAGAGTCCAACAAAAAACTTATTTTTTCCTCCTCTGATAAGTTACTGATTGATAGGAGCATGTCAAGGAAGTCACCGTTGGTCTTGCTGGGATCACCTACATTCCTTCTTCTTTCTTCAGTTATGCATTTAACAGATGAATGTATCCTAGCTCTCGCCTGCAATTAACTTGATGGTTCATTTTCATCAGAACAAATTAAGTGCAGTAATTAATTGCAAAGGGAAGACTCGCCTTAACTGCTTTTGCATAGGAGGTCCCTGGAATATAAAGAGGGAAAGAGATGAGCCCCTTCATAAAAGTTAAGAAGTCTTCAAGGATTCTTTCAGTGCGTGGATCATCTTGAGACAACCCAAGCACTTGCTTCACTATGACACTGAAAGTAAACTACGTGAAAAGCAAAGCAAGACATGATCAAATTTAGCTGTTAATTGAAGAATTTGCTTTATTATGTATGATCAGACCTTTCTGGCCTCTTCACTGAATAAGATCCTATGTTTGACCTTCCAAGAGTCTGTAATTTGGAGAGTGATCCTCTCTATGTCATTTAGGTATCCTGTTCTTGACTTGGTGGAGGCCACAAGTGCCAAGGCCAGGTTTCTTAGCTTCCTGTGGGTGTCCCCAACCACCACGATCATGGAGGACTTGCCAAGTATACCGTGGATGGACTTCGGATAGCTGCATTGGAACAGTTTCTCCTCGTTTTGGAGGATGAAATGGTTCAGTTCCTGGTCACATGAGACTATGGTTGGTGTGCAGAAGAGATGGGACTTGAAAACCTTCCCGTACCTGCAGGGATCCGATTAGTGAATTCTGAACCCTCTTAATCTTTCCAATACTGAATTACTTTCTTTCCATTTTATGCATGCATGCATGCAATCTTCAGTAACATTTGTTTGGGGAAAGATATATAGGGTGGATAGATATCCTGAAACTTTGTGGACGGCAAGCTGATTACTTCTTTAATTAAAACATCAATGAAAAGTAGAATGTAAGTACAAATCACTGAATTGATTATTAGAGAGGGAGAGCTGGAGGAAGAGAGCATGGCATCATGCAACTGCATCTAGTAATGGCTACTGGATGAAAATGTTGGTTCCTTTGAGATTTGCGTGAGGGGAAAAAAATTTGAATACCTAGCACAATGGTCCTCCATGAATCTTCCGAGAGTGCATGAAGCATGGGGAATCAAAAACCTCAAGGTCTCACCAAACAGAGGCCACCCAAAAGTCCCTCTTGGAGCAGCTCCAAGATTCAGCAATAAGGGTAGGAAATGGTCCAAGACCAGAAGCAGCAGAAGCAGCAGCACCATGAGACTAATTAGGAGAAGAGCGGAGAGCAGCTCTCCCTCCATCATCTGCCAACCATGCAATTCTAATCACTTGCTAATTGCAAGGCCAGAAGAAAGAACCATGCATTGAGCGCTGCTGAGGAGGCTGCTTTATACGAGCAGCATGACAATGAGAGAAAAGCAGGGAGGCTTTGGGCAGCTTCTGTCAATATTATGAAATCTGAAAGTCTGCCTCCTCAGCAGCTTTCCTTCCAATTTATAGAAAACCCAAAAGGTTATGAGTTTCATACATAAGGGTAAAACAGTAAAATATATTTACAACTAATTACAACATAACTAATATTTACATATCTACCACTAACATCCCCCCTCAAATTGATGCGGCATGATTAATAAGCATCAATTTGTTAACTAAGAATTGATGACGAGGTTTAGAAAGAGCTTTAGTAAAGATATCAGCAATTTGAAGTTCTGTGGTAATGTGTGGAAGAGTAAGAAGATGAGAATCATAAGCTTCACGAATGTAGTGACAATCAACTTCAATGTGTTTGGTACGCTCATGATATACGGGATTCACAGCAATTTGAATAGCACTAGTATTATCAGCGTGCAAAGAAGTAGGCTCAAGTTGAGGAAACCCAAGCTCTCCTAACAATCCACGTAGCCAAATAATTTCAGAACAAGCGGAAGACATAGCTCTATATTCAGACTCAGTAGAGGACTTCGACACCCGATCTTGTTTCTTACTTTTCCAAGAAATAAGAGAATCACCTAGAAACATACACCAACCAGAAACAGAACGTCGCGTGTCAGAACAACCGGCCCAATCAGCATCACTATAAGCAACCAAGCGAAGTGAAGGGTTAGCTGGAAAGTGAAGACCCATGGTAGAAGTCCCTTTTAAGTAACGCATAATACGACGAACCGCAGCTAAATGGATATGTGTAGGAGCTTGCATGAATTGACTCACTTGTTGAACAGCAAAAGAAATATCTGGCCGAGTGATAGTAAGATAATTCAGGCTGCCTACAAGTTGTCGATACAAAGAAGGATCAGAAAGAAACGTCCCATCATTCTGACAATATTTAACATTCACCTCTAATGGAGTATCCACTGATCTACCCTCTGGAAGACCAGCAAGAGTGAGTAAGTCCTCAATATATTTATGTTGATGTAAAAAAAGACCATTTGAGGTACGAGAAACTTCGAGACCCAAAAAATAGTGCAGAGATCCTAAATCCTTCATATGAAAACATTGTTGAAGATGATCTTGAAGTTTTGATATTAAGGATAAGTCAGATCCAGTGATAACAATATCATCAACATATACCAAAAGAATAACAATACCAATAGAAGTCTTGCAAAGAAATAAAGATGAGTCATATTGACTTTGAGTAAATGAGAAGTCAAGAAGAGTAGATCGAAACTTATCAAACCATGCACGGGGCGCTTGTTTCAATCCATAGAGAGATCGTTTCAGCTTACAGACATCAGAAGAAGCTGTAGAAAATAGTCCTGAGGGAGGAGTCATATATATCTCCTCCTTTAAATCACCATGTAAGAATGCATTTTTAACATCCATCTGATGTAAAGGCCACCCTTGAGAACCAGCAATAGCAAGTACAAGACGAACAGTTGTCATTTTAGCAACAGGAGCAAAAGTCTCCTCATAATTAATACCATATTCCTGCCTATTACCAAGAGCCACCAATCGAGCTTTATACCGATCAAGAGAACCATCTGCCTTCAACTTAATAGAATATATCCACTTACAGCCAATTGGTTTAACATCACTTGGACAAGAAACAATGTCCCAAGTATGATTCTCCTGAAGAGCTTGAAGTTCCTCACGCATAGCATTTACCCAACATGCTTGTGTAGAAGCTTGAGCATAAGAGGTGGGTATGACTGTATTAGATAGGTTAGCTGAAAAACCATACCTATCAGGAGGCTTAATAGTGCGAGAGGAATGCCTAGGAAGCACAATATCAAGGTCAGTATGAACTTGAACCTCTGGATCACTTTCAAGAATAGTAGGAGGAGATACAGTTCGTCGTCGCTGATAGACCATACCAGGTATAAACCGCCCAGTAGACTGTGATGTTTCTTCAAAATCAGGAAGAAGAATCTGTGAGGTAGACAAAACTTGCTGCTGAAAATAATATTCTTTCTCAAAGAAAATAACATTTCTAGAGATACGCATACGATTAATAGTAGGATCATAACAGACATAGCCTTTTTGACTGGAACAATAACCCATAAATACACATCGAACAGATTGAGCAGTAAGTTTGTGTCGTTCATGAAGAGGTAAATGAACAAAACAAATACATCCAAATGTGTGAAGCATATGATAATCCGGATAAATGCCAAAAAGACGATAAAATGGAGAATCAAATCCCAAGTTTTGAGATGGTAAACGATTAATCAAGTACACAGCAGTAGTCAACGCTTCAACCCAAAATTTGGATGGTACGGAGGATTGTAAGAGGAGAGTACGAACCATATCCAATAAATGACGATTCTTGCGTTCAGCCATCCCATTTTGCTGAGGAGTATAAGGACAAGATCTCTGTGATATAATGCCTTTTTCTTGCAAATAAATCTGAAATTCACGCGACAAATATTCCCCACCATTATCAGTGCGCAAAATCTTAATGCGCGTAGAAAACTGATTCTCAATAAGTGCAACAAAGCTTTGAAATACTCGGAAGACCTCAGATTTAGTGTGCAGAAAATATATCCAAGTAAACCGACTATAATCATCAATAAATGTTACAAAATAACAGTAGTGACTATGAGAGACAACAGGGCTGATACCCCAAACATCACTATGTATTACATCAAAGCACGCTTTTGCACGTCTACCAGAATTAGGAAAAGGCAAAGTTTTACTCTTTCCAAGTTTGCATGTGGCACAATTAAATGTCAAAGCAGAATTTAAATTGTTGCCAACAAAACCACATTTTATTAAGTGAGACAAAATTACATGATTTGGATGGCCTAAACGTTTATGCCAAAGTTCAACTTGACTATCAATGATAACAGAAGATAATGCTAAAGATCTGGGAATAGAAAAATGCAATGGAAACAATCTGCCCACTCTAGGACCCTTCACGATCACCTTCCCCGAAGCCTGATCCTGTACAACACAGCCAGCACGAGAAAAATGAACATCACAGTGATTCTCCACAAGCTGACCAACAGATATCAAATTAGTTGATAAATTTGGAGCAACAAAAACATGACTAAAAGTGTGACCAATGTCACCAACAGCAGTAATTGGAAGACTACTGCCATTGGCTATTTGAATATGTTGTCGACCAGTATAAGGATGTAAATTTTGTAAGAAATCCGGAAAACCAGTCATATGATTAGATGCACCAGAATCAACAAACCAAGTAGATGAAGTTTGCTTACCACGACCTTGAAGACCAAGAGCAGAGAAAGCAGAAAGAATCATCTGCTGGACCATCTCAGGAGTCATAATCACTTGATTTTGACCGGTAGCAATAGGAGTAGCCTCAGAAACAGTTACAGAAGCAGTGGAATCTGGCATACTAGTGTGCACTGCTTTGTAAGCCTTTGCCCTTCTATTTTCTGGACGAGTTGGGCAATCTTTAATAATATGCCCTTTTTGTTTACAATAATTACAAAATTTCTTGCTACAATTTCTAGCCAAATGACCAAATTCTTTACAACTATAGCATTGTATCTGTCCTTTGCCTCGATTTTTACCTTGTGCTGCATAAGCCACATTGACAACCTCTGAAGTCCCATGAGTCTCACTAATGACAGATTGAGTGGCTAGACGTTGCTCTTCACGCAGAAGCTCACCAAGACAAGTATCTAAAGACGGAACAGGATATCTATTAAGTAATCCACCTCGAGCCGCCTCAAATTCAGGTCTCAATTTCATTAAAAACTGATCTCGCATACTGACTTCATGAACTTGTTGCAAACTTGCCAAAGCTTCTTTAGGAACACCAGAATAAATAATACCAGTATATTCACTCCATAGATTCATAAAACTTGAATAAAATTCCTGAACAGACATATTGCCATGTGTAACTTTACTAATTTCAAGTTCTAGTTGAAATCGCCTTGCTGTATTGTCTTGATGATATATGCGTTTCAAATAATCTCACATCTCTTTGGCAGTGCTAAATGAGCGTAAATTATTCACCATATGAGGTTCAATGGATGCTAGAATCCAAGAAATAATTCTAGCATCATTCAATTCCCATGTACTATCATTTTTAGACATAGAGGAGGATCCATCTATATGACTCCACAGTCCCTTTCCTTTTAAAAACATCCTAAATTGAAATTCCCATGCAGCATAATTTTTACCAGTAAATCTCATAAATAAAAGTTCTGTAGATATTTTGCCAAAAGAATTCTCCATAGATATAACAATCAATCTACTAAATAATTGAAGACAAAGACTCACTGATTCAAGCTGAGACACGTCACAAGACAAAATCACCGAAACGCTTCACGCCGCAAATTACCAGGGTTGCTGATAACAGGATTGCGTCAGCCCCCAAATTCGCCACTTGCTGCTCAAATCTCAATCGCTGACGTCACGCCTGACGTCAGCTGCCAAATCGAATTCTCGCCGAATTCGATTTCCTGTGTTGACCACTCCAAAGCTGTTGACGTCGTCTCAGGACGAACGTCACCTCACGCACCTCGTCTTCTCCGATCGAACGAACGCACACCGCGATTGTTCGTCGCTGCCAAGCACCGCCCGGACTGCAGACGCCGCACCAAGGAAAATGGAGACTACGCCTGCACGATCACTGCTGGGCACGGACTATCGCTGCCGAATGAGAAGACGTCCGAAAATCCGCTGATGCTGAAGCGGCCAAAATCTGCCGCCGAAAATTCACTGCCGAAGCCACCAGTCGAAGAAATTGTCGCACGCCGCTGGACCCGTCGGAAAACTCGTCGGACAGTGGATGATGCCCTGCCGCTGCCGCTTTCAAAATCCTTGTCGCCTGATGCCGAAAGAAAAGGAAGACAACAACGACACAAAGGAAGATGTCGCTGCTGTAGAACTCTTCGCACGCGTATGAAGATAGCCGGATGTCACCAAGTAAACTCGCCAACGGAGAATCACGAGAGGAAAATTCCTTGCCTCCACCGAAATCACCAAGGACGCGCGTCAAAAAAAATCTCAAGAGTGACGCTGAAGTTCGCTGTTGCCAAAAAAATCCAAAAGATAGCCGCCGAAGTTAATTATAACCTAGCTCTGATACCATGTCAATATTATGAAATCTGAAAGTCTGCCTCCTCAGCAGCTTTCCTTCCAATTTATAGAAAACCCAAAAGGTTATGAGTTTCATACATAAGGGTAAAACAGTAAAATATATTTACAACTAATTACAACATAACTAATATTTACATATCTACCACTAACAGCTTCTTAGTGCAGATTTACATATCTACCACTAACAGCTTCTTAGTGCAGGCGTGCAGTGCTGAAGAGTTGGCTTTTATCACAATAGGCTAGCTAGGAAATAACACCAGAGTAGGGCAGCGTCTAGCTACGTTTCTCATTAACTATGGGGTAGCCCTACTTGTACAGACATGTAGATACAAGTGGAGGAAGGTAGGGGACCTAGTGCTCTATTGACATGACTTGTTGGGACATTCTCTCATGCATGCAAGCAGACATCTTCACCACCAATGGCAAATGTTTGATTACAGAGAAACTCCTCTGCTTCATTTGCCCATTTCTTGAACGTGTGTATGTGGAAGAGTTCCAAAGATGAAGGGCGATTGTGTCATTCGAGTGCTAGCTGCAGCTACATGGAATGCCCCATCCATCGATGGAAGATCTGTCAAACTTAAATGCCTGCAACCAGTCGAGGCCCTCTTCCCAATTCTCAATCCAAATATTTTATGTCGCAATATTCTTGGCAAAATGGGCAGGGAAGAGTCAATTAAAGAGCCGCACGAGTTGCAGTGATTATGGTGGTGCAGCAAGTAGTCAGGCGCCATCCAGACTGCTCCTCACACGCAAACGTAAACTCATCTGCCTGCCTTGTCTTCTTTTCTTTTTCATTTGCAGTGTTGGAGCTTTTGCTTTTGATTAATCAATGAGACGTGACGCCGATTCTGATTTATATATCCTCTCTCTCTCTCTCTCTCTCTCTCTAATCATACTTGAAATCATACTTGGCCAACCATTAATGATTGATTACATAATTATCAGTTTGCTGTTCTATGAAACAATGCGTGCAGAATCTTTCGGAGGGTTTTGAGCTGGAGGACTGACCAGTCTGGATGACTTTTGGACTGCATGCTGAACACCTCGCTCCATGCTTGAGAGATGTTTAGACATATTAAAAATTGATTCATGCACTCACGCTGGGAGAAGGCAAATTCATCAGTTTATTCTGAAAAATGACTAGTATTTGACAAGATATGATCGAACGTGACCATAAATTCATCTATCTCCTTCCTTACGTTATCAGTACTGCTTGGGTCATTCATTGACAAGATTTGGTATTCGTTTGTCTCTTCTTCTGTGACTAAAACATTTGTCTTTTTTATATGTGATGCGCGTTCATCTCTTCAATGTGAATGAAACAAATAGCAGGTGATTTTTTATTTTTTTATTTTGGCAAAAGCTGTGATAAATTGACGGTAGACACGAAGAAGTCGATTATCATGTTATTCTTGCAGAAATTACAAGTTATTATCTTAATTATGTTAAGTCCATCTCATGCTAAGATATATTTGGGGACTTTATGATTTCTCTACACAACAAGTAGAGTTCAATGATCAAGACTTGATAGCAATCATTGTTCACAAGAGGCCTTAAATTAAATTAATTGATTGAAAATTTTTTAATTGGTTTATATTTAACAGAATGAATATAGACTGTTCAAATTATATTATTGGGTGTGGGCTTTTATCGGATTGGGTCCAGTTTTTCGGCTCGAAATTTATCCCTGTCTGAAATTCCTATTTGCCAAGGATTTTTTTCTCAACAAACAACGTTCGCCGGACCTTGGATATCCCAACTCCCATTCCGCGACGCTACTCAAAGGTGGACATCTAGAGGAAAAGGAGGGTTTCTTGAGCGTTGGACGCTGGATCAGTCAACACAGTACCAGATTTGGTGCAGCAATTAGGAAAATCGGCTTCAAATTGTGGTTCAGATTTTGCGGCCAGAGACGAACTAGCGATTGTCGTGGTGGCAGTGTCAGCGGCAATGGCGAATGGTGAGGAATGAATCTGACATTACGTTCGGTTGGGTGTCGAAAAGGCAGTGGCGAATAGCGAGGAATGAATCTGACTTTACGTGCAGTTAGCTGTCGAATGCTTCCAGGTGCAGCGCAGGATGAAGCTTCACGGATCTTGCAGGCGGCTGTTGGAGAAGAGAAATACAAGAAGAAATTTGTGAGAACAGGCATCAGAGAATATAGTGTCACGTCTTGAATTCCTGAATTACGATAATATTTTTTTAATTATTTTCACGTGAGTCAATGCTTGACTCGAGTCCAACTGTGTCAACGCAAGTATCCTAACGGTCGAATCGACTCCCAGCCCGATTATAGACTCAATACGGATCGCTGTCGTTCCAACATTACTCGATCAACACTGACAAATCACCAGGGACCGGTGTCATCAAGTCAAACCGATTCCACCCGAACCCAAACAGGACTCACTCCCACATCCGTCGGATCAAGCCGGCGCCCGGCGATCATAGACGGTTGTCCACACGGCATCGCACGCCGGTGACGGAGAAGGCCCGGTCGGTATCTCACCCACACGCCGATGAGGAGAAGGATCCGACTAGGACCACTACTCGAAGTCACATGCACGTACGCGTCGACAAATGGACGGAGTCGTCCAAGCACGCCTCGCGTGCTTCCACCGGCGGGCCGAAGAATCGGCCGTCCACCCTCACACGTAGGTGAGGTGGGGAAGAAAGAGGGGCAGCCCTACTCGCACGTCGGCGAATACAGGAAGGGTCGCGATGCAGCAGACGGACGGCAGTCGCGTCGAGAGAGGAGGAGGTTCACGCTGCAGCTTTCCACGTTGGTGAAGCAGGCGACGACAGAGGCGAAACTCTTCCGCGCTGGCAAGGGACACGCCACCCCGCTGCACTCTCGATGGAAGAAGACCGGCGGACGAAGAAGGGAGGTAGTGTCGACCTCCCTCTGCTGCTGCTCCCACATCGCTGAAGGAGACGCCGACCACCGGGAGCACACCACGTTGGCGGGAGCACCACCCAGCCCGCTGCTCCTACGTCGAAAACCAGAGATGGACGAGCAGGGGGAAACACACGCAGGCAGGGAGGTCAGGCGGCCGGTCAAAGGTCGTGCGCAGACGACAACCGCCTCCGACCCGACGAAGCTCGAGGGCAAGCGAGCGCTGACTCCAGAACTTCCCGCGCGCAGACGGGCAGGCAGCCAGGGGAAAAGGAGAAGGCTCGCACGCGGAGCAGAGAAGGAAGACGCAGCCACAAACCCACCGTCGGAGACGAAGAACAAGAAGCCGCCAGGAGCCGTGAGCTCGACCGGGAGAAAACCGAAAATGACGGTGGAGAAGGGATTACCTCGGCGGACACACAGGCCGCCGGCTCCCTCTTTCCGATGAAGTGGTAGCCAGAAGCGCCTTCCAAGGGGATCTGAATGTGTGGTCCGGCGAAGCAGCGGCGGCGACAAAAAGGGGACAGAGATCTCCCTAGCGTTCCTCCACCCACCCGCACCACCGGAACGACTGGAGAGCACCGACGACGAATGTCCGACAAGGGACGAGGATCACCGGAGGAGAGGAAGCGAACCAAGGGCGCCGGCGACCTCTCCCTTTTTCTTTCCGAATGCTCTACCCCCTTGTAACGAAGACGACCTCTCCTCTTTTCCCACTCCGCGCCCCACGTCTTGCACCAGTCCCATCAGCCTCACGCATCGTGTCGGCGTCAATCGCACGCGAATGAATCCGCGCGCCTAACGCATGACACTATTGGGTCCGGATCCGGGCCACGCCCGACCCAACCCACTAACCCATTGGCTGCATGGGAATGGTCTGCTTGATTGGGCTAGAAATTGGGCCTAGCCCATTTTCTGGCCCACAGGCCTAACATTCTCCCCCTCCGGAGCGAGTCGCCGCCCTCAGTGACTCCGAGTAACGTCGGATCTCATCTTCAAACTGCCACAGTTCGGACGCTTTATCCATGTATCTTCTTCCAACGGAGAACCTTCCCATCGAACAAGAAATTATGTTCGTCGGTTCATCCCGTTATGTCCTAAAACTCAGTGATCTAGGATCCTTCTGATCCTTTGGTTGAACTCCATTCGAACCATCGGAGGCGCACGAAGCGACTGTGATCGAGCTGGATCCCTCGGATCCTTATGGAACCTTAAGAAGCTCACATGGATTGTCGGCCGCAGCTTCACCCCATCGGAGAGTTTTAGACGATACACAACCAAGCCAACCCGGCTCAATACCTTGAAAGGTCCATCGTATCTCTGTATCAGTCCCCGATGTGCTGCCTTCACAGATATCCCCTCCACATCTGCGGAATAAGTCGGAGAAGCACTAAGTCGCCCTGGGCGAACTCTTCATCTCGACGTCGACGATTCGCAAAATGCTGCGTTTGTCCTACCACAAACTCGAGGCTGTCCCTAGCCTCCTAGAGCGACTCCACTCGCTCACAAGCTACCCGTAGGATCGCAGTATTAACCAAAGTTAGGGATTGTGCTCAAAGGGCCATACACAATAGACGATGATCTGCGGAGATTATAGGCAATTCGCGCCAAATCGATCCACTTTACACAATCTTTTGACTCACAGTCACCACATAACGGAAGAAGTCCTTCATGAGGGTATTCACCCACTCCAATCTGTCCACCTACTATCAGCGGGTCGTACCCGACTTGGTCTGCTCAACAGACTTTCGATACTCCTTATCGATCACAACTGCTGCTTTTATTCTCGTAAGGAGATCTCCTTCCACTCTGGAGATCGCAAAGCATACTAAGGCGTCAAGCCTTCTCAGTGCACCCAGCACTTCATTAGCCTTTTCAGGCTTGTGTTCCAACCGGAACTGGAATTCCGCTAGGCATTCCTACCATCTGATCAGTTTGGCGGACAATCTCTTCCTAGTGGTGAGAATATACATTCACCACTTTATCAATTTTCGCCATGAAGGCGATACCCAGGAGAAGGACTCTCCATACGCAGAGTATCTCTGCTCTACCCATCCTGTACCAACACATCGTCTATCATTTGATCCGAGGTGTCGAATCTCCTTGGCACAACCCTGCGGCTAAGGCGTTCGCCAACAAAGGGCACTCCCTTGGAGTCCCTCCTCTCTCCCTTCCTTGACTCCGTATTTCAGAATGCACGGCACGAGGCAAGGGACATCCTCATCATATATCTGTATCTCATACAGATAAGGCAACACAGCTATCTCTGCCTCGATTGAAAGTTCGAGGTCAAAGATTGCTTCGTAGGCTAAAAGATTCAGAATCTTCACATGGCAGCGGCCCTGCCAACTTCCGATTACGATATCCCTATCGTACGATACCGCGAAGGTCTCGATGTCTACGGTACCGACCGACCCCACTCGGTCCTGTGATGAGAATGTTTTAAGTCCAACACTCTTCGCCTTTCTCGACGAACCACTTTGTGTGACTTAACTCACACACGAAATTTTCACGGAATTGTAGGGAGAGTTCTACAATACCTGCGATCAAATTAGATTGCATAATTCTCAGAGAGATTCGTCCAACTTGGTAGCACTAAGTCTCCTCCTTTTTGAAGGCGTCCCATACCACCTCCATCGAAGAGTAACTTAGCTCGCCCCAATTACTCTTTTGTCCCTGAGTCTTCCCCCTCATAAAGGTGTCCCCTTATGATGAGAAACCTAGCTCGGACTGATTTCAAGGATATTTCCTTGCTGTCCTCCCAAGCTTCCCCCACGTAGAGGCGTCCCCCTATGCGAAGTTGGCTCAGTTGGACCAAGAAGAGAGATCTCTTTTGTTTTAGTTGGACATCGTCCACTCTCCTTGTCCCCAAATAGCAGTTTTAGAGTCTGCTAACTCTTCCTCATTTTATCTCCCTGAGTAGCAGTTTTAAAGTCTGCCAACTTTTCCTCAAATAGCAGTTTTGAAGTCTGCTAACTTTTCCTCAAATACCATGGAGCAATGCACCCCTCCAGAATGGGAAGCTCCAAGACGTGTCGTCGCACGATGGTCTCTTGGCCGGAATCAGCCGTGGTCGTTGCTACCGAAGCCGCCGTAGCGTGCTTCAGCATCGCAACCTCTGCCTGAGATGCCTCTAGCTCCACGGTGCGTCGAGTCACTTGAGCTACGAGACGCTCGCCCGAGACGAGCCATGTGGAGATAATCTCCACTGAGGTGTAAGAATTCAAAACCCCACCTCTAACTAGGTCCTCGAAGGGCGATAGTTTGGGGTTCGTCACAGATCCCATCTGCGCACAACCAGTTAAGTGTGACAAAACACAAGTACGACGTTCGTACGAGTTGGAACATGCAGTAACTTTCTCTGATACCAAGCTTTCACGCCCTGAATTACGGTAATATTTTTTTAATTATTTCCACGTGAGTCAACGCTTGACTCGACTCCAACTGCGTCAACGCAGGTATCCTAACGGTCGAAACCGCCGGATTGGGCGCGACTAGCGGAGTCGATTCCTCGAATCGACTCCCAGCCCGATTATGGACTCAACACGGATCGCTGTCGTTCCAACATTACTCGATCAACACTGACGAATCACTAGGGACCGGTGTCATCAAGTCAAACCGGTTCCACCCGAACCCAAACGGGACTCACTCCCACATCCGTCGGATCAAGCCGGCGCCCGGCGATCATAGACGGTTGTCCACACAGCGTCGCACGCCGGTGACGGAGAAGGCCCGGTCGGTATCTCACCCACACGCCGATGAGGAGAAGGATCCGACTAGGACCACTACCCGAAGTCGCACGCATGTACACGTCGACAATGAACGGAGTCGTCCAAGCACGCCTCGCGTGCTTCCGCCGGCAGGCCGAAAAACCGGCCGTCCACCCTCACACGTCGGCGAGTACCGGAAGGGCCGCAATGTAGTAGACGGATGGCGGTCGCGTCGAGAGAGGAGGAGGGTTCACGCTGCAGCTTTCCGCGTTGGTGAAGCAGGCGACGACGGAGGCGGAACTCTTCTGCGCTGGCAAGGGAGACGCCACCCCGCTGCACTCTCGATGGAAGAAGACCGGCGGACGAAGAAGGGAGGTAGTGTCGACCTCCCTCTGCTGCTGCTTCCACGTCGCTGAAGAAGATGTCGACCACCGGGAGCACACCACGTTGGCGGGAGCACCACCCAGCCCGCTGTTCCTACGTCGAAAACCAGAGATGGACGAACAAGGGGAAACACACGTAGGAAGGGAGGTCAGGCGGACGGTCAAAGATCGTGCGCAGACGACAGCCGCCTCCAACCCGACGAAGCTCGCATGCAAGCGAGCGCTGACTCCGGAACTTCTCGCGCGTAGACAGGCCGACAGCCAGGGGAAGAGGAGAAGGCTCACACACGGAGCAAAGAAGGAAGACGCAGCCACAAACCCACCGTCGGAGACGAAGAACAGGAAGCCGCCGGGAGCCGCGAGCTCGACCGGGAATAAACCGAAAATGATGGTGGAGAAGGGATTACCTTGGTGGACACACAGGCCGCCGATTCCTTCTTTCCGATGAAGTGGTAGCCGGAAGCGCCTTCCAAGGCAATCTGAAAGTGTGGTCCGGCGAAGCAGCGGCGGCGACAAAAAGGGGACGGAGCTCTCCCTAGCATTCCTCCACCCACCCGCACCACCGGAACGACTGGAGAGCACCGACGACGAATGTCCGACGAGGGATGAGGATCACCGGAGGAGAGGAAGCGAACCAAGGGCGCCGGTGAGCTCTCCCTTTTTTCCAAATCCGCGCGCCTAACGCGTGATGCTGTTGGGTCCGGATCCGGGCCGCGCCCGATCCGACCCACTAACCCGTTGGCTGCATGGGAATGGGCTGCTTGATTGGGCTGGAAATTGGGCCTAGCCCATTTTCTAGTCCACAGGCCTAACATATAACATGGAGCCTAAGCTCTATTTTTTTTATATACTCAACCTATTTTACCAATGCAAAAATCTTTTTGCCACTAGAAGAAGCTACCACATTTCTTAGTACACAACTATTGCTTGAACTTTTAAATTTTGTTTTTGTAATTGCTTTGGTTAGAAATCGGTTGCATTCTTGTATGTATTAATATACTCTAAATGTATTTCACCTTTGATCGCTAGATCGCAAATAAAATGATGTAAAAAATTTGTATGCTTGCTTCTAGAATAAAAAATTGAATTCTTTGTCATAGCAATAATTGACATATTATCACAATATTGTTGTTGATTTTTAGATGCTTTATTGTAAATCCATAATAATTCTGTTAAGTCAACTAGCTTCACATGCTGCTTCTGTTGCAGCCATATATTCTACTTTGCCAAATGATAATGCAACTATTTGTTGTTTATGATGACACCGAAATTCATCGTGATTGCTATGCCATTTTATTGATATTTATGTGTCATATTCATAGACTTTACTTGTTTTTATATCATATTTTATTAATATCTGCGGAATCTACACTCTTTTCTGTTTTTGATGATTTTCAGGCAAAAAGGCATATTTTCCAGTCGATTTCGAGCAATCCAAGTGCATAATCAAACTCACAACATCAAAAGAAGATCACACGTCAAATTCAGAAGATTTGGAGCTTCGGAGAAAATTACGGCACCCCCAATATATGCTTTACGGTACCGTAATGTGGAGGTTTTCTGGACAGAGAATTTCATGTGATTACGGCACTACCGTAAACATCTTTACGGTGCCGTATTTCAGGACATTTTTTATCAGAGAAACGATGGAGTTTACGGTACCACCGTAAAGAACTTTACGGTACCATAAGTCGAGTCGATTTTCAACTAGAAAAATTATTGACATTACGGCACTACCGTAAGGAACTTTACGGTACCATAATTTCAGAAGAATTTTGAACTGAGGACTCACTGTCCAGATTACGGCACGGTCGTAAATACCATTACGGCTGTAATTATAACCCAGCTCGCGATTTTCCCGGTCAACTATGAAGCTCGATTTTTGCGCAGTTGATTACGGATGATCCAGGCCCTTATATTCAAATCTGTAAGAAGGAGAAAGGGAGCCATTGACGAGACGAAGCCAAGCACACCAAAAGCCCTAATTTTCATCCACCAGAGAGAGAGAAATTGCCTCACACACATCCGCCTTAGGGTTTACGGCCGGGAAGCCTCCAGCGCATCTCCGACTGTGAATTTTGAGTGGAAGCTACGCATAGAGGAGGAGGAGGTGCACCTAAAGTTTCAACGTGATCGGAGATCAGACGGAGGAGAAATCACCACAAATCTGAGCGCCGCCGCTGTTGCGCCAAGATTACGGCCGTAAAAGTTTTTACGGCGTACCGTAATTCTTCCTTCTTCTCTGTTTTCAATTTCCTTCAACATGAATTATTGTAATCTTCCTCCCATGCAAGCTTAAACCTCTTTTGGGACATGGGGGAGTAATTCACTCGGTTTTTAATGACTAGATGACTATTTTTTCCATTATTCTGTCACGTTTAATCTTAGCATGATAATTTTACTCATGTGATGTTTGTTCTTAGACTCTCCTTAGATCTATATTATTATTTATGTTTTAGAATTTTCTCTATTGACTGAAAAGTAATTGCTTGAGAATTTGGAACCCTAGAATTGCATGATAGGAACCCCTTTTAGGTTAGCTCTTACTTGTTTAATTCTAGTAATCTTATTGCCATGATAATAACATAAATCTAGGATTGAGTCTAAGTATCTCAAACGTGGAGATCTTGTGCGAAAGCAAAGATCAGAACGTTGGAGAGCCTTGAGTAAAACTAGTGTTGAGATTCGGATGCACAAGAGTGATCCTTGAATTTCCACTAGAGATTTTCAACCTAGAATTCGGATGCACGAAAGTAATCCTGGAGTTTTTCGTTTGATGATTTACTTATCTTTAGCTTGGGATAAATCTTGCACGAGAGCGAGGATTGATCTCTGCATGGTTGTCTACAGAAAGTGAGACAACCCTTTTATTAAAGTAAATTACATCTTTATCATGTTGACATTAAACTGACACAATCACTATTCATGTCTAGTCATATAAATTAGAGTGAATGAAACCCTAGTCCCAGCCTCTCTCTCTCTGATAACTCCATTTCAGTGCTTTGGTCTTCGTTTGCTAGTTTGCACTCTTTCGATTTCCTAGATAGTGAAAATCAATTATTCGGTACTTAGCAGCATAGGTCCCTGTGGATTCAATACTTTCTTTATTACTTCGAGTATCCGTACACTTGCGGACACAACAAGTTTTTGGCGCCGTTGCCGGGGACCTTAGTTTTTGTTGATATCGAAGACATTGAGATTATTGCTAGACTAGTTTTTTATTTTTTCTGTTTTTTCTTGAAATCACTTGATCTATCTGTTTTGCATACGCAGGAGTCTTAGGTCAGGACCACTTGTTCCATTGGATCCTGAAATCAACAAAACTCTTAGAGCGCGTAGGAAGTTGAGACTATAAGAAGATTCATAAGAGATTCAAGAAGAAGTTGTAGAGATGACAAATAATCAGTGAACATTGAGGGACTATACAACCCCTAACCCACGAGAAATTCATTCCAGCATTGCTAGACCCGCCATCGAAGCAAATAACTTCGAAATTAAACCTGGTTTTATCTTCATGATCCAACAGAACCGGTTTGGAGGATCTCCACTAGAAGATCCAAACTTGCATCTTTCTTTATTTTTAGAATTTTGTGATACTATTAAGATGAATGGAGTTTCTAATGATGCACTCAGACTAAGGTTATTTCCTTTTTCACTCAGGGACCGGGCGAGGATATGGCTTCAATCGCAACCAATCGGAACCTTCACAACATGGGAGCAGCTAAATTCCTTCATGACAAAATATTTCCCTCCAGGCAAAACAATCCAGTTGAGAAATCAAATTACAAACTTTCAACAAAGAGATGGGGAGTCATTCAGTGAGGCCTGGGAGAGATTCAACGAATTACAGCGGAAGTGTCCTCACCATGGCATTGAAGATTGGAGTTTATTGCAAACTTTTACTATGCTTTATCAAATAATACCAAATTAACTGTGGATGCTGCTACAGGTGGAGCTCTTATGAGCAAAACACCTGATGATGCCTTCAGATTACTAGAAGAGATGGCACTGAATCACAATCAATGGAATACCGAAAGAGGAGTACTTTACAAGCCTTCTCAAGGTAAGGGTGATGGTGATGGATGGCGATCCTTAGCAGAGAAGGTAGACTTTTTGTGCAGTAAGTTTAATTCTATGCAAACTGCTTCTATTTCTGCTATCACTTGTGAAATTTGTGGCAATGATGGTCATACTGCTGAATATTGTAGGATAGTTGTTGATCAGGGTAATGAGCATGTGAATGCCATAGGGAATTATAATCAAAGTAGACCTAATGATCCCTATTCTAGTACATATAACCCTGGATGGAGAAATCACCCCAACCTTTCATGGAAAAACAATAACAATGTAGGGGGAAACATTGAAAACAAAGGATATCAAAGACCAAACTAGAATCAAAATCAAAATCATAATTCAAATATAGAATCCATGTTTGAAAAAATAATGGCCAGTCAAAATCAGTTTATGGTAAGTCAAGATAGAAAAATTGGAGAGTTTATGTCTAAGCAAGACCAACTCATGTCAAATCAAAATAGACAAATTGAAGAATTTAAGGAAAGTTTTCATCAAATCAACTCCAGATTGGAAAGAGTAGAAGCCCACAACAAAATTCTTGAAAATCAGATTGCCCAACATGCTAGTGTACCTTATAGACCCCCTGGGAAATTGCCTGCAAAACCTAAGATAAACCCTAGGGAGCACTGTAATGCCATCATGACTAGAAGTGGAAAACAACTAGGAGAACCTAGAGGGAGGTTTGAAAACACTGAAAAAAGGCTTAATGATGATGAAGAGGAATTAGAGTTAGGAGAATCCTTTTCACATGAGGAACCTCAAACTTGTTTACCACCTCAAAAGGGTGACAAACCTAAAGGAGATGAATCATGTGAAAAAGACAATCATAAACCTAATTTGTCTGCTCCTTACCAGCCACCTATACCCTTTCCTCAAAGGTTAGTTCAGAATAAATTAGACAAAAAGTTTGGCAAATTCCTTGAAATCCTGAAAAAGCTATATGTTAACATTCCATTTACTGAAGCTATTACTGAAATGTCATCTTATGCAAAATTTTTAAAGGAGATTTTGTCTAACAAAAGGAAATTAGATGATTATGGTACTTGCATGGTTACTCTAACTGAAGATTGTAGTGCATTCATTCAAAATAAACTACCACATAAAATGAAGGATCTAGGTAGTTTTTCTATACCATGTTCTATAGGCACTATGGCTTTTGACCGAGCCTTATGTGACTTAGGTGCAAGTGTTAGTCTAATGCCTCTTTCCACTTACAGGAAACTGAATCTTGGAGAGCTAAAGCCTACATCTATATCCTTGCAGCTCGCAGACTCATCAGTAAAGTATCTTGTAGGTATTTTGGAAAATGTGCCAATGAAGATAGGTGAGTTTTTCATACCCGCTGATTTTGTAGTGTTAGACATGGAGGAAAATTCTAGAAATTCTATAATTCTTGGGAGACCACTATTGGCCACGGCTAAGGCAAACATAGATGTGAAAGAAGGAAAGATTACTTTTGAAATTTGTGACAACAAGATTGAATTTAATCTTAATGATTAATTGAACAAACTTTCATACTCAGGATCTTGTTGTAGTGTTGAAATATTTAATGATGATACTTATGATGTTTCAAGCTTATTTGATGAACCCTCAAATTCTGAAATTAACAATTCTTCTGAGGATGTTGATAAAGGGATGCAGGAGAAGAAGAACAAAAATTCTAGAAGAAGGAGAAAAAGGAGAAGAAGATCTAGATTATTCGACAAAGGAAAAAAGATTTGGAATAAAATTGGAGAGTGTTTCAAGGCTGAGCCTTATGTGGCTCAATGTGACGCCCAAACAAAAGAAAAATCAGAAGGGCAACAGAGGAATTCACGATCACACCCGAGTGTTAAAGGGTCAAGCTAATGACCTTTAAATTAGCGCTTCTTGGGAGGCAACCCAAGCTTTCTAACTTTAGTTTTGCTTTCTTTTATTTACTTTATTTTAATTTTATTTTAGGACTAATTTTTACAATTTTTTTCTGTAAGAATCAAGATTTGGCATGAAATTACGGCACTACCGTAATATCCTTTACAGTACCGTAATACCGGTTATTTTTACCCAGAGAGTTTTAACCCGTTACAGTACCGCCGTAAATTCCTTTACGGTACCGTATTTTGTGACAAAATCTTCCCGAGAGTTTTTCGTTTTACGGCAGTACCGTAAACTTGTTTATGGTACCGTAATTTTTGAATTTTTGAATTTTGAATTTTTCAAAATTTTTATTATTTTTCAAAAAAAAAATTCTGATCGATTTTACGGCACCGCCGTAATATTCTTTACGGTGCCATAACCGCTGCTGCTTTTCGACCCAAAAGTTTTTACCATTACGGCACCGCCGTAAACTCCTTTACGGCCGTAATTACATCTAGCAAACGCGATAAAGGTGCCGTAACACCATTTCTTCCGCTGCCGTTTTTATGTCTTCTCACTCGCTCGTGAACCAATCTGGGAATTCTGACCTTCCCCTACTTTCGGAAGACTCAGGCGACCCTTTCCGTCCGGTTATCACCGCCGATTTGGTAACCTTTCATCCGATTTCACTGTTTTGGCGAGTTTTAACCTAACTTCCGCCCCTTTGCTCGTGTGCTTCCGTTTCTCAACCAATTTTGGGGCTTTTTGTTTCTATCTGCTCGTGATAAGATAGGCTTTCGATTCTTTCTTGTTTTAAGAAATTCGGACAAATTTCTAGGGAGATCTGTGCTGAAACGTGATGAACGAGTTTAGGTTTTACTATTCACCATCGCCTTTTTCGATTTTTCATTGATTTCTGAGTCCAAGCATGATTTCAAGTTGACATCTTACTTGATTAATGTTGTTGATGACGATTGGGAGTGTCATCCCTATTTATTTTGCTATATTTATGTTGAATCTTAGTTGCAGCTTGTGATTGTAACAATGCCACCAAGAACCAAAGGACTTGCAGCCAAGAGAAAAGGAAATGCACCAGCTGAACCTTCCTTTCCACCCAACCCACATGGAATTTTGTTCAGAAATGAAATTCAAGCTGCAAGATATTATCAGCTAGTTGAGAGAAGAGTAATTGCCACCAAGTATGCTGATAAGAGGACATTGGAGACATTAGGTTTGCACGAAGATGTCATGTGGATGTTTGAGCAAATCAAAGCCCAGAGATTCTTCCAAATGACACCACAAACATATCTACCATTGGTGCTTGAATTTCTGAGTAGTTTTGATACGCAGCTGTATGAGTATAGTGAAAGACATGCAGATGGTTATATCACCTTCCGCATAGCTAATGTAGAGAGGCAACTATCCATGCAAGACTTGAGAACCATCTTCCACTTTGGCACAGGAGGCCGCACATTAGTTTCAGTGGGGTATGCTGAGGATGTGTTTTGGAACCAAATCACTGAAGAGACCCACTTTTCAGCACTTACTGCTAGAGCTTCAAAGATTTCCAATCCTTGCATCAAGTATGTTCACAGAGTTTTGGCCCACACTGTCTTTGGTAGAGGTGACAGTGATGGGATGGTGAGGCAAGCCGAGTTGTTCTTTTTATGGAGTATGCTATTTGAATATCCCTTGGATATAGCCTTCTTCTTCGTGAAACACTTAGAAAAAGTTTCTAGGGCAAAGAAAGGAGCTATTGTGATAGGTAGTTTCATTACACCTATAGCCCTGTACTTGAGAGTTGAGCCCTATGGGACAAAGATTGCAAGAGGGAGTCCAAGACTTGACTTAGAGTCTTGTATTGCAATGAAAATGGTGATAAGAGAAGGAGACAGTTTTTCACTGATTCTTGGACCAAGAGGACATAAGTTACCACTTCCATGCACTGAGAAAACCACAGTTAGAAACCAGGAGAATTGGAGGTTGGTTCCAGAAGATGCTAACATTGCTATGCCACCCCCACTTAGTACCATACCACCGCCACCCTGGGGTAGTAGTGATGACCCTTTTGGGATGGGCATGGAGCAGCTATCTGGAGCTACAGATTCTTCCACACAACCAGACTCAGGCAGCAGATTCTCTAGTGCCTTCGATCCCGGATTTAGATATCTCTCCACTCAGATGTATCGACAGGAGCAGAGGATAGAGAGAGTGATGAACACAATGAGTGACATAAGAGGCTCCGTGAGCCAGATGACTGATTCTATGCATCACATGCATAAAGACATTGAAAATCTAAGTACCTATATGGAGGAGATGGGAAACTTCTTGTATGAACGTTTCAATTTTCAGGATCCCAGGAGGAGTGGAGAATATAGAGGACACCAGAGAACACCACCTATCGATCCTATGGACACAGCAGCGCAGAGCACCGAAGAGATAGGATCTGATGGCGGTGAAGATTGGTAGAGTCTTGTGAGTATCTCTTCTCCCTTTCATCTTTTGTCTTTCACTTTCTGTATCTTATTGATATTCTATGTGTTGAAGGGAAGGATGCTTCTTCTGCATATCTGTGTCCGCCGTCACTACTACTCTATTTCTCATACTTATCTTTTTGATCTTCGATGGGGTTGTATAATAATATTGATGATTCATCTTCAATATGGTTGTATAATACTCAATGATATTTTGATGATAACCTCTTTAATTTGGTTGTACACACATGATGATATTTTAATGATGATGAGATGATTTGTGGCTTAGAATCACTTTTGAAATTATTGATGATTGATGTAATTGAATGAATCCAAAATTGAGACTAGAATAAGGCCTATCATGTCAAATTTATTTCTCTTATACATATCTACTTTTGAAATTCTTCAGTGGTTGAGGAGTAGGATTTCAGGGAGATATGTTGTTTGAAAATTTTGATTTAAAAGTGAAACTACTTCTTGAATAAAATCAGCATATGAGTATGAATATTTGAATTGATATTGATTGATTAGTCTAATTGAGATTTTGTTTATTTTACTATTTGTTGGGAAAAAGAATCCAAAATCCACACAAAAATAGTGAGAGACTCCCCTACTTGGCACTGTGTAAAATTGACAGTGGTACCGAACGACATGGGTTGAAATCTAAAAAGAAATGAGAGGAATCTATTCACATTAACTCCGCTGTCTTTGGTAAAGATTCCCAATACTAAAAAGACATGAGTTCTATTACACTGACTATGTGGTCAGTGTACTCCGATTTCGTCATCAGAAAAAAGGTGGTAATCGAATTAGAGAATGTGATTGATGCAAAAAGAAATAAAAAGTATGTATCTATGTGGGTACATATCATCCAAAAACAAAAAAAAGAAAAAGAAAAATATGAGTGGAAAAAGATTCTGGATATCCTATTCCTGTAAGCAAAAGTATGATAAACCTAAACTGAAAATTGGATAAAATCTTGAGATTGAAATTCTTTCTTTTATGCAAGTTGCGAAGTTTTATTTGACTAAGTTGTGAATCTTGAGAATTGGATTTAGAAGATGATATATCTGTCTTAAAATTTTATAATGCAATTAATGAAGACTTTTCATTGGTGATTGTATGTTAGAAATTTATTTTCCATGAGAAAGTCTATGCATATGATCAATTTTTGAATTTTCTTGGTTTTTGCTTGAGGACAAGCAAAGTTTGAGCCTTATGTGTTTGATGACACCGAAATTCATCGTGATTTCTATGCCATTTTATTAATATTTATGTGTCATATTCATAGACTTTACTTATTTTTATGCCATATTTTATCAATATCTGCGGAATCTACACTCTTTTCTATTTTTGATAATTTTCAGGCAAAAAGGCATATTTTCCAGTCGATTTCGAGCAATCCAAGTGCATAATCAAACTCACAACATCAAAAGAAGATCACACGTCAAATTTCAGAAGATTTGGAGCTTCGGAGAAAATTACGGCACCCCCAATATATGCTTTACGGTACCGTAATGTGGAGGTTTTCCGGACAGATAATTTCATGTGATTACGGCACTATCGTAAACATCTTTACGATGCCGTATTTCGGGACATTTTTTATCAGAGAAACGATGGAGTTTACGGTACCACGGTAAAGAACTTTACGGTACCGTAAGTCGAGTCGATTTTCAACCAGAAAAATTATTGACATTACGGCACTACCGTAAGGAACTTTACGGTATCATAATTCTAGAAGAATTTCGAACCGAGGACTCACTGTCCAGATTACGGCACGGCTGTAAATACCATTACGGCCATAATTATAACCCAGCTTGCGATTTTCCCAGTCAACTCCGAAGCCCAATTTTTGTGCGGTTGATTACGGATGATCCAGGCCCTTATATTCAAATCTGTAAGAAGGAGAAAGGGAGCCATCGACGAGACGAAGCCAAGCACACCAAAAGCCCTAATTTTCGTCCACCAGAGAGAGAGAAATCGCCTCACACACATCCGCCTTAGGGTTCGCCGCCGGGAAGCCTCCAGCGCATCTCCGACCGTGAATTTTGAGTGGAAGCTATGCATAGAGGAGGAGGAGGTGCACCTAAAGTTTCAACGTGATCGGAGATCAGACGGAGGAGAAATCACCACAAATCTGAGCGCCGCCGCTGTTGAGCCAAGATTACGGCCGTAAACGTTTTTACGGCGTATCGTAATTCTTCCTTCTTCTCTGTTTTTGATTTCCTTCAACATGAATTATTGTAATCTTCCTCCTATGCAAGCTTAAACCTCTTTTGGGACATGGGGGAGTAATTCACTCAGTTTTTAATGACTAGATGACTATTTTTCCATTATTCTGTCACGTTTAATCTTAGCATGATAATTTTACTCATGTGATGTTTGTTCTTAGACTCTCCTTAGATCTATATTATTATTTATGTTTCAGAATTTTCGCTATTGACTGAAAAGTAATTGCTTGAGAATTTGGAACCCTAGAATTGCATGATAGGAACCCCTTTTAGGTTAGCTCTTACTTGTTTAATTCTAGTAATCTTATTGCCATGATAATAACATAAATCTAGGATTGAGTCTAAGTATCTCAAACGTGGAGATCTTGTGCGAAAGCAAAGATCGGAACGTTAGAGAGCCTTGAGTAAAACTAGTGTTGAGATTTGGATGCACGAGAGTGATCCTTGAATTTCCACTAGAGATTTTCAACCTAGAATTCGGATGCACGAAAGTGATCCTTGAGTTTTTCGTTTGATGATTTACTTATCTTTAGCTTGGGATAAATCTTGCGCGAGAGCGAGGATTGATCTCTGCATAGTTGTCTGCATGAAAGTGAGACAACCCTTTTATTAAAGTAAATTACATCTTTATCATGTTGGCATTAAACTGACACAATCACTATTCATGTCTAGTCATATAAATTAGAGTGAATGAAACCCTAGTCCCAGCCTCTCTCTCTGATAACTCCGTTTCAGTGCTTTGGTCTTCGTTTGCTAGTTTGCACTCTTTCGATTTCCTAGATAGTGAAAAATTAATTATTTGGTACTCAGCAGCATAGGTCCCTGTGGATTCGATACTTTTTTTATTACTTCGAGTCTCTGTATACTTGTGGACACAACAGTGTACTTACATCCAAAAGATCACATTTGAACCAAAACAAAAGACATAACCGAAAGTACTTCTTCTATCATCAATATTAGCTGTCAAATCACTATAAGTGAATCCAAATAATTCATATTTAAGATCTTTCACATACCTGATTCCATTCTTTCTTAGTCCCTTTCAAATACTTCAAAATTCTTTTTACTACAGATACATGTATTTTGCTTGGATTGCTCATAAATCTTGAAACAATAGTTACTACTTGAACAATTCAAGTCCTATGTTTATAAGGTAGATGAGAGAACCAGCAAGACTTTGATACACATTTGTATCAACATCTTCTTTATACATAATTTGTTGTAACTTTTCATTGATGTTCATGAGAGTAGAGATTGACATGCAATTAACCATGTCAAACTTTTGTAATAAGTTTTCAATATATTTTTCTTGACCTCTTGATTGCTTAATTTGAAAATTCAAAAAATATTTCATATGACCTAAGGCCCAGTTTGAGGTTGCATATTATAAAAGTATTGTATTGTAGAGTCAAAAGTAGTACTTAATTATTGCTAGAAAAAGCACTATAAAATACTATTAAAATGAAAAACTATATAATAATTAAATATTAGTTAAATAAATAGAATATTGTAATTAACTATATATAGATTAAAATCTTAAAATATTAAATTATTAAATAACTAAGTTTAGACCTTGATCTATTCCATAACATATAAATTTGGAAACATACAAATTTGAAAATCATCCGGTGAACATAATCAAAATATTCTATTTGTAGAAATAAAATGACAAAACGGATCCTTTGGATCCTTTGTTCTGATGTTTCAAACCAATCTATTTTTTTGTTTCTTAATAATGTTTTTTGAAGAATTGAATATATTTATTGATTCATAGTCCCTTCCTCCATAATATTAACTCTTACAAAGCAACAAAAAGAAAAAAAGTAATCGATGGATTCTCCGGATAATACAATATTATATGTATCTCTCCACATAAGACATTCTGCAAATTATTTCTATAGCAAACTACTATACTAACATATAATAACAATAATAATTGCTATTTATTATTTTAAAAGTTATTATAGTATAAAATTATTTTTAAAGTTGTTATTGTATAAAATTAATGTGTATAGTTATTGTATAAAAATATTATAAAGTTATTATTGCATAAAATTATTTTTAAAGTTATTGTATAAAATAAATGTGTTGTATAAAGTCATTTATTATAGTTAACTATTTAATATAAAATATATGTTCATAACCTATTGACGGCTAAATGGCTGCCTGCTACATAAAAATTAACACATGGGCGAGATTCGAACCTCCCCTCATTTTTTTTTCTCCACCTACGCCACTTGCAGGGAACTAGTGCGGGGCGGGCGCACCTTCAGATTTCTTTGCTTTTGCATAGGTCAATTGTGGTCATTGACTACAAAGCATGAAAATGTAGACATGTCAGGCCCAGAGAACTTCGGGCCGGGCAAACTCCAAACGGGCTGGGGGTGGCCTAAGCCCGCGCGGCCCACACCACAGATGGAGAGGTGGAGCCCAAATTGGAGTCCAAATTGGGTCAACCCTCAATAACGCGTGCAGTGATTTGGGAGCATTGCAGCCGCGTCAGCTTCTTCTTCGGCGATGACTTTGGACGCAGACAGGAAGCACAACACCGGCGAGAGATTCGGGCAACGCAAAGATGGGAGCATTGAAGGAAGGCGGTGACCGAGTCTAGTGGAACCAGCGAGGCCCTTGACAGATGCGGACGCCGAGAGATGTGGACGCGAGCAGCAGCTTCTTTCCTATAGACGTTCGGGAGGCAGACGAAGCAGAGGAGGCAGCACTGGGGAGCGACTCCATCGGCGACGGGGAGGGCGCCATCGCCCTGATCTAGAACAGGGGCTCTGATGCCACCAGGGGGCGAAGAATCCGGCGCCAGTGGGCGTCAACGAGAGAGTTCTTGTGTGAGAGAGCTTGTGTGGCTGTAACCGACGGTAGGCGTGCCGCCGGTCAGAGGATCGAGTGGGAGAGGGGCGGGCGACGAGGGTCGCCGGATAGGGAGGCTCTGTAGCTTGTTTGAGGAAGAAATAGAAGCTTTTCCCTCTCCACGGTTATTTTGTTTCCAGTGAAGCTTTGTTTCCAGGATTTCATCACCCATCCAGCGAGCTTCCGGTGGCGGGTGGCTGCCAGGCGATGACGACAAGTGCTGAGGGGAAGCAAGCGGCTTTCCCTACCATCACACCCATCTTCGGCGAAGCAAACAATGGCGGCGAGAGCACTCGGACGCAGGCGGCGTCGAGCGGAGCTTGAAGACAACGAACGCGCGGGCGTTCGCTTCGAGGCAGACGAGCAGATTTGTGACCGAGTCAAAGTGCAAGCGAAAATCTCGATTTGGGATGGCTGACGCGAGATGACGTCAGCAAAATCGAGGCCGAGTGGCCGATTTCGGAATTGAGTGGCTAACGTCAGTGTGACGTCAACGAAACGGATTAATCCGGCGAGGCTGCGTTGACTAGTCAAAATCATAGGTAATTTTTGAATTAGGGTTAGGTTTTCTGATTGTTTCTAATTTGGGGGTGATTTTGCACTAGGAGATAAGGGATTTTACACTAGTCTAGTGATCCACATGAGTACCTTGGGCTGAGGCATGACACTTGTTGTGCATTTCACACACACCACCCGCGCCACCTACAAGAAATCTCCTTTCACTTTTCTTCACATAAAGGAATGGCTCATTTTGGCTTTTATGAAAACTATAACTAAAAAAATATGTGTCAATTATAGTGTTCCATGCTTGTGGAGCTTGCTTGAGCCCATTTAAAGTTTTATGAAGCCGATAAACTTTATCTTCCTTATCTTTGATAGAATAGCCTTTAGGTTGCTTCACATATACTTTCTCTTGCAATTCTCTATTTAAGAAGGTTGATTTTAAATCAAGTTGATATACCTTCATAACCATTTGTGTTGCTAAGGCAAGTACAGTTCTTATTATTTTCATCTTTGCAACAGGAGTATATATCTCATTAAAATCCACTCAAGGATGTCGTGAATAGTCTTTTATAACCAAATGAGCTTTATACTTTTGAATGTTTCCAGCTTCATCATACGTAATCTTGTACACTCATTTCAAGCGAATTCTTTTCCCTTAGGAAGATCTATCAAATCCCAAGTGCAATTTTTCTTGATGTTTTCTATTTTTGCATTCATAGCTTTCCTCTAATTTACATCTTTTTATGTTTCTAAAAAGCTATATGGTTTATGCATTAAAAAAATTGCATTGCAAGAAAAATATATATCCATTATGTTATAAGTCACCTTCTTCATTTTGTCATTTCCATTCTTCCAAATCATCAAAGAGAACATCACCTGAGATTGCCAATTTATTGTTGTTTAGATTGAGTAGCTTGTAGTCTTTGGATTCATCATTGTATCCAATAAAGATATACTTCTCCCTTTTCTATCAAACTTCTCTCTTACTTGAGAAGCTGTAAGTGCATAAGCAATACATCCAAATATTTTTAGCTGATTAACCATAGGTTTCCTTTTGTGCCATGCTTCATATAAAGTCTTATTACAAACAACTTTTGTAGGAGAGCAATTCAAGACATATATAGCTACATTAACATCTTCAGCCCAAAATTGATTAGGAAGACTTTTACCTTTTAACATATTTCTAGCCATTTCAATAATGGTTCTATTCTTACTTTCTCAAACACCATTTTGTTGAGGTGAATGACTTACTCTTAGTTGTATTTGAATTCCATATTTCTTATAATAATCAAGGAACTGTTTGAAAATAAATTCTCCACGATCAGTTTTAAGAGTTTTTATTTAACAACCACTCTAATTTTCTACAAGAGCTTTAAAATGTAAAAAAGTTGTGAAAGCATATGATTTTTGCTCAAAAAAATAAAGTCATATCATTCTTGTAAAATTATCAACAAAAAGAATAAAAATCGTTTGTTACCAAATAATGGCATTTGTACTTGACCGCATATGTTGACATGCACTAGTTCAAGAGGAGTAGAAGCTCTCCAAGCTATCTTTGGAAAAGGTAACTGATGCAACTTTCCATAAACATAACCTTCACAAGGTTTATCACATCCTTGTATTCATGGTAATCCAACCACCATTTTCTTTTGTTGTAGAAGTTGTAGCCCTTTGTAGTTTAAGTGCCCATAACGCAAATGCTAAAGTTGAGAATCATCATCAATTTCACTTTTCAAGGCAAAACTTTGTAATGTCTCTAAATTGATGGGGAAAAGGTTGTTCAAGCTCATCTTTACAATAGCAACTGTGTGCTTTGTCTTCTTATCAAATATCTCACATTGATCATTATCAAAAACTAACTTGTAGCCTCTTTGCATCATCTGACTAACACTAAGAAGGTTTTGAGTAATGCTTAAAGAATAATGAATATTATAAATATACTTTTACTTACCTCCTTGAGTGTGAACTAAAATTATACTTTTCTCTTTAACATCCAAATGTTTGCTATCTCCAAGTTCTACCCTTGAACTAAAACTTTCATCTAACTATGAAAAAGTATTTTTACTACCGGTGATATGATTATGACATCCAGAATCCAATAACTAAGTTTCTGAATTTTTCTATTGATATTTTTCTGAATACAAAGCTTGACCACTTTCAACACACATGAATTATTTGTCTTATTCTTTTCCTTTTGAGAAATGAGCTGCTTATTTTCTATCATTTCTTTCATTTTTATCTTTATACCAACAAATACTATATGAATGATAACAGTTTTTACAAATAATGCATCTAAATTGACAATCTCTTATATAATGATTAGACTTCTTGCAAATTGTGTAATATAAATTAGAATTATCAGGGTTTTGTGGGTGTTGGTAGTCTTATCTTCCTATATTATGTTGAAATTGTTTTCTTACTTTATGATGTTAAAAATTTTTGCCTCCTTCACCTCTACTCTAACCTTGATTTGCATTTATACAATCTCTTGCATATGTTTCTCTTCCTAAAGAGAAGACACCTTTTTGGGTATAATTTAATCTTGTCATATTCTTTCTTGAAAAATTTATTTTTGCTTGAAAGTCTTGCTCTAATAGTTGATTAGAATACTTGTTCAACCTTTGTTCATAAACTTCAAGTGAACCAATAAGTTCATACATTGAGAGCTTTGAAAGATTTTTTTTTTTTTAATTACCACAACAATATGCTCTAACTTTTGAGACAAACTTCTAAGGATATTCTCCATAATTTTCTTTTTTGGAATGATATCTTTAAGACTTCTAATTTGATTCACAATTTCAAAAGCCTTTGAAAAGAAATCCTTAACACATTCACCATCTTTCATTCTCATATTATCAAATTTTCTCTATAAATTTTGTAGCTTGAAAGATATTACCTTCTCTAATCCTTGAAACTCATTCTTCAATGTTTCTCATGCATCTTTTGCCTTTTTCTTACCAAGAATGTGAAAATAAATAGATTTATGCAAACATTGTTGTATGATTCTCAATGTCATAATATTCTTTTTCATATTTTCTTTGTACTCTTTCTCATTTGCTTGTGACTATAAGGAGTTACTTGATGCTTCAAAATCATTCTTCATAATCATATTCAATAATATCCTATAAATCTTATGAAATAAAAGTTATTTTTATTTGTGCATTCTATATATTACAATATTCTCCATCAAAAATAGGTATTTAACTAGGTGAATATGCATATATATATATATATATATATATATATATATATATATATATATATATATATATATATATATATATATATATATATAATGTTTATCAAAGATACTCGAATGCTTTGAGGTTTTTAATCTCGGTAGAAGCTTCCTCTCTTTCTTTAAATTTTTCTTTTTTTTTTCTATCTCTCTTTTTTTCCTTTTTATCATTTTCTCTTTTGATGAAGATGGCTCACGAATCTAGGAAGTTTCAGTGCCCTTTTAACTTTCTTCTTTTTCTTGTCGCCAGCAAACAACTATCTCTTTGGATGGGAGGCCCTTCTTCACGTTGAGCTTCTTCTCTATGGGAGCTGAGGCAAGGAGAGTCGGTAGGTGGGAAAGAGCAGCGGCAAAGCTGCTCACAATGTGAAGTGGAAGATTGCACAGCAGAGTGGAAGAGGTAGGTCACCTGCTTGCTTTGGGCGAAGGTAAAGAGAAGGGTGGAGAAACGAATCTAAGGTTTTTGGAGATGAAATATAGAGATCCCTTCAACTGAGAGGAATGCAACTTGATTGCAGGGAGAACCTAAAGGCTCTTAATACCAAATCTGTTAGAGAAGAGAAATGCTAGAAAACATTTGATTAGGGAACATTGGTATTTTTGAATTCATAGTTATGACAAAGAAGGACATGCGACATAAAGGAATAGGAAAAAATTCCTTTTTAACCTTGAATTTATCAAAGGGATATAATGTATTGATAACTACCGGTATCTATCTAAGAGTTACTAAGCTATGATGATGATGATGCTATACTAAGATCTAGCTATGCACTATTAATACATGACAAAGTTGAAGATAGTGTTGAAGACTTAGTTCTTATTAAAGATTCTCTGCAATATTGCTGAAAGAAAAGTTAAAAGAAGCTCCAAGATACATGACATGTACCGCAAATGCACGGTTATATCGAAGTAATATAAAAGATATCGAATCCCACAGGGAACAAGGTTGAATACTAGAAAATCCGAGTCCTAATAGCTAGGCAAATCGAAATTGGGTTTTGAAGACAGAAATCGAAAATAAGCAATTGCAACTACGTCGGTAGAGGTCAAATATGAGAGAGATATCAGGGCTACGGTTTCCACCACAATGATAATCTTAATCGCACAAGAAAGATATTAATTATTTGGTTTATTGGTTTTGCACAAGGAGTATAACCCTATGGTACAAGGTGCCCTCTCTCGAGTGTACACCCCGGTGTTCGTCTTAGACCGACCTCCTACTCTCGCGGTGGATCGTTCTAAGATGAACCCAATGAGTTCTATGGCAGACTGTGAGATCCTCGAGTGAAGACCAAGCACTCTTGTGTCGAGGTCTTGCAAGTTTTACTAAGAGATTCCACCCTTACGATCCTTCTCTCGATATGAATCGTAACGGCTAACACGTGAGAATACTCGGCCAAGGTAAAATCATGAAATAAATACGTCAAAGTAGAATATGCTCACAATTCATTCCAAATAATGAAAATAAATACAAAGTTTGCGATCAGAATCATCAAAGGGCTTCAACCAAGCCCCGAAATAGGGTTTACGCTACAATCATCATTGAAACGCTCAAAATCTCTCTTTTAATGAAAGGAAAAGTACAAGAAAATGAACCTAAGAGGAAGGAGATGATGAACCGAAGGAATCCTGAAGAAATCGTGATGATCTTGTGTCTCAATTTCCGAAAATCTCCAAAAATTGCCTCGTCGCCGTGTTCTTCCGCCCATGCTGCTTCATTGCATGATCACTTGATAATTAGGGCAAGAAAATTAGGGCTTTTATATCCCATACGTTCGCCTCTGAAAGAGCTTTCCATAGACACCTTACTTGCCGAATTTGGACTCCGAACGGGTGAAATATCGAAGGAAAACTGAGTATAGGTCGGGTCCGTGCGCGAGCCTGGATCAGAATCACGGGTGAACCCCGCCGGGTTCACCTGGCCGTGATTCATTCTGTGAGTTCGGCTGAAAGAAGCGCAGTGAACCCCGCCAGATTCACCTGGCTGTGATGTCCTCTAGACTGTTTTTGGCCTGAAGGAATTCTAGTGAACCTCGCGGGGTTCACCTGGCCGTGATGCTCTCTGTGAGTTTCGCTAGCTGGCAACTGGGATGGTGAACCCCGTTCACCATGGCCGTGATTCTCAAGCAAACTCCAAATGAGCTAAAATTTGATGGGCAGCTTCGTTTTCACACAAGAAATCCTCTCATGGCCTCAGAATCTTCAAAATATGTTGAAAAAAGTGTGTTTTTACTTGAAATTCCATAAAAGTGCCAAAAGTGAAGATTCCGAAGATATGAAGGAAATAAGGCTATAATGAGTATAAAAGTGTTAAAATAAGCCTAGATTTGACATGAAATACAACGGAAAAATACTACCAAAATGCGATGCATCAAAATACTCCAGACTTAAATCTTTGCTTGTCCTCAAGCAATAAAATAAGATGAAATACGTGTTTGGTATAAGAGTAATCTTTCGTGTCAAGATATACATCCAAGTTAGAAAAATATTTAATAACAATCCAATATCTAATCAGGAGAAATTAAGTAAATGGTTGCCTCAAGTGTTCAACAGTTTGATCTCACAATAACTAGATGCCAAACAACCTAGTAAGCAGCAAACATAGGATTCAATCAAGATTACACAAAACACTCATGCGATTCCAATCCTTCCTAGTCAAATCGTTGGGGTTAACTCAAATGTTTCATCAGGGTATGATACACTGATTATTGCAATAGACTTCAACTCATAACCTTAGGTACCATTTCCAATTTTTCGCAATGCCAAGTAGAAGAGTCTCTTTATTGTTTTCAACTTCACATCCCTTAGATTTCAACTCATGTCCTTTGGTACCACTGCCAATTTTTCGCAGTGTCAAGTAGAGGAATCTAAGGACGATATATATATATATTCAAAGTATGCTCAGCAGTTGATAACATAACCTTTCTAACAAATGCAGTGTCTCCCCAATAATAGAAAGGAAATCAAGGAATAATTAAGCGAATATGTATCTCAATATGATTCTCATGTAAGTTGCAAGCTTGAGTCGATTCAACAATCATATCAATGTTTGACCCACTAATGAACATCTCAAAATCAATCCAAATCACAAAATTTTCTAAATCATAGAACATATGGATATGATCAATACATATTTCAATAGATAAATATGTATCGAAGAAATAAATTTAACATGATAGGGCTATATTTCTAATCATGAATTTGATTCATTCATCATCAAAATTCATCAACACACCTCAAAACATGACCATATATCACATTAATCGAAATATATTCAACATCACATCATGTCAAAAAGAAATAATATCATCATCATGTAGTACAACCATATCGAAAAATAAAAATAGGCGTGTCAAGCAGAACAGCAGTAGTGGTAGTCGTGAAGCATTATCCTTCCCTTTAAATCATATGTAATGTCAAAGAAGTAAGGGAAATTAATACTCACAAAATTTTCTTCGTCATTGTCCGGTCTGATTTCTTTCTGTATCCCCAGGTGAGTAGTCAGCATTGATGCTCCTCCCTTTTCTTATCTTTCTCTAATATATACTTTTTTTTGAAACAAAATACGGTACCGTAAAAGATATTACGGCACTACCGTATTTTTAAAAGAACTCTCGGGATGATTTTGGTCACAAAATATGGTACCGTAGAACACATTACGGCCGTACCATAATTTCGAGGCAAGTCTCTGATCGAAAGTGGACTGGAAATATGGTACCGTAACATACTTTACGATAGTGCCGTAATTTGCACCAAATCACGCTTTTCCTAAAAAAAAATAAAGGAAAAATTAGTATTAAGTTAAAGAAAACAAAATAGAGGTTAGAAAGCTTGGGTTGCCTCCCAAGAAGATAATTTAAAGGTCATTAACTTGACCGTTCTGCACTCAGATTTGATCTTGGTTCGTCGAGGTAAAAGCTCTCCTTTTCTTCAATCAATTCTTCTTGATAATAGTGTTTCAATCTTTATCCATTAACTTTAAATTCTCCTATATCTTTACTCCATATGTCCACAGCTCCGTAGGGATAAATTTTCTTCACCTGAAAAGGTCCGGACCATCGAGATTTAAGTTTTATAGGAAAAAGTCTCAATATAGAATTGAATAAAAGAACAAAGTCACCTGGTTGGAAATCTCTCCTGAAAATATGTCGATCGTGCCATCTTTTTGTCCTCTCCTTGTAATTTTTTGCATTCTCATACGCAGAGAGTCTAATTTCATCTAGCTCATTTAATTGTAATCTCCGTTTTTCTCCCGCACTCTTCAGGTCGAAATTCAGCATCTTGATTGCCCAGTATGCTTTATGCTCAAGTTCTACAGGCAAATGACATGATTTTCCATAAATCAATTGAAATGGAGACATTCCTATTGGTGTTTTGAAAGCAGTCCGGTATGCCCACAAGGCATCATCAAGTTTGAATGCCCAATCTTTCCTAGTGCGTGACACTGTCTTCTCTAAAATTCCCTTGATTTCTCTGTTTGATATCTCCACTTGTCCACTTGTTTGAGGATGATAAGGCGTTGCTACTCTATGATTCACCCCATATTTTCTAAGTAAGGCTGAAAATTTGTGTTCTATGAAATGCGAGCCCCCATCACTGATTACTACCCGTGGGGTCCCAACCATGAAAATATGATCTTTTTGAAAAATTTAGCAATAACTCTTGAATCATTGGTAGGTGAAGCAAGAGTTTCAACCCATTTTGAAACATAGTCAACTGCTACCAGAATGTACTTGTTACCTCTTGAAGATGGGAAAGGTCCCATAAAGTCTATCCCCCAAACATCAAATATTTCAACTTCAAGAATGTTGGACAGTGGCATCTCGTGTCTTTTGCTGATGTTCTCCATTCTTTGACATCTATCACAAGATAACACAAAGTTTCTAGCATCCTTGAAAATGGTGGGCCAATAAAATCTTGATCGTAACACTTTATAAACAGTCTTTTCAGTACTAGCATGACCGCCATAAGAGGATCCATGACATTGGCATAATATATCTGTGATCTCTTCTTCAGGCACACATCGTCTATTACATCTTCTAAACACATAAGGCTCATCCCAAAAATAGTGTTTTGCCTCAGCCAAGAATTTCTTCCTTTTTTGGTAGTTCAAATCAGGAGGAAAAACATTAGCAACAAGGTAATTCGCTATGTCAGCATACCAGGGGGCTCTGATCTGTTCAATGGTTAAGAGCTGTTCTTCGGGGAAGGAATCATTGATTTCATTGTGCTTTTCAGTATCCACCATTATCCTTGAAAGATGATCTGCAACAAAGTTCTATGATCCCTTTTTATCTCTAATTTCCAAATCAAATTCTTGTAAAAGTAATATCCATCTGAGCAATCGTGGTTTGCTATCTTTTTTCTGCATTAAGTATTTCACAGCTGCATGGTCTGTGTATACTACCACTTTGGAGTTAATCAAGTATGATCTAAATTTGTCAAAAGCAAATACAATAGCCAAAAGTTCCTTTTCAATGGTAGTGTAATTCCTTTGTGTTTCATCCAAGGTCCTGCTAGCATAATGGATAACATATGGCTTTTTATCCTTCCTTTGCCCTAAAACTGCTCCAATTGCATAATCACTAGCATCGCACATGAGTTCAAAAGGTAAATCCCAATCTGGGGCCTGAATGATAGGTGCTGAGACCAAAGCCTTCTTCAATTCCTGAAAAGCAGATAAACAACTTTCATCAAAAGAAAATTTTACATCTTTACAAAGTAAATTTGTAAGAGGTCTAGCAAGTTTAGAGAAATTCTTGATGAATCGTCGGTAGAATCCTGCATGTCCTAGGAAACTTCGGATCTCCTTCAAAGTTGTGGGTGGTTCCAATTTCTCTATCACCTCAATTTTTGCCTTGTCAACTTCAATTCCTCTCTCCGAGATTAAGTGTCCCAAAACTATACCTTGCTTAACCATGAAATGACATTTTTCCCAATTAAGCACAATGTTAGTTTCCTCGCATCTCTGCAATACCCGAGATAAATTAGCTAAACACACATCAAAAGAAGAGCCATATACAGAAAAATCATCCATAAAGACATCCATAAAATCTTCAATAAAATCAGAAAAAAATAGCCATCATGTATCTTTGAAATGTAGCAGGAGCATTACATAAACCAAAGGGCATTCTCCTGTATGCAAAAGTTCCATATGGGCATGTGAAAGTGGTTTTATCTTGATTATCAGGATGTATAGGAATTTGAAAAAAACCAGAATATCCATCTAAAAAACAAAAATGAGAGTGTTTTGCTAATCTTTCAACCATCTGATCAATAAAGGGTAAAGGGAAGTGGTCTTTTCTAGTAGCAGCATTCAGTTTTCTATAATCTATGCACATTCGCTAACTAGTAATAGTTCTAACAGGAATTAGTTCATTATCTTTGTTTTTCATGACAGTTACCCCTCTTTTCTTAGGAACACAATGTACATGACTTACCCATTTGCTATCAGAGATATGATAGATAATACCTGCATCAAGTAATTTCAGAACTTCCTTTTTTACAACTTCTTTCATGGAGGGGTTCAACCTTCTTTGGAAATCTGCATGTGGCTTGTGCTCTTCTTCCATCAAGATCTTGTGCATACAAAAAGAAAAATTAATTCCTTTCAGGTCATCAATAGAATACCCAATTACCTTTCTATGAATCCTGAATTCCTTGAGAAGCAACTCCGTTTCCCTTTTTCCAAGCTGTGCATCAACTATAACAGGATAAGTAGAATTAGGACCAAGAAACTCATAACGAAGGTTATCAAGTAAAGCTTTGAGCTCTATTTTTGGAGTTTGTTCTTTTTCATCACAAGTATTGCAATCTAGAAATTCATTACTTTCAGAATTGGTTCCTTCCTTAAGAATAAAATCAGAATTATATTCAGGGGTTTCAGCAAATAAATCATTAAGATCATAAATAATGTCATCCCTATCATGTACACTACAACAATATTCAGAATTTGAAGGATTTTTCATGGCTTCATGCAAATCATACTCGATCTTTTCACCCCCAATGTTAAGTGAAAGCTTACCATTTTTTACATCAATGAGTGCACCTACTGTGGCTAAAAATGGTCTACCAAGTATTTTGGGGATTTTTGCATCTTCCTCCATCTCAAGAACTACAAAAGCTGCCGGGATGAAATATTTGCCTATTTGAACAGGCACATCTTCAAGAATCCCCACAAGATATTTAATTGAACGATCAGCGAGCTGCAAAGATATTGAAGTTGGTTAAGCTCTCCCATGTCCAGCCTCCTGCAAACAGATAATGGTATTAGACTCACACTAGCTCCCAAATCACATAAGGCTCGGTCAAAAGCCATACTACCAATAAAACAAGGGATAGAGAAACTACCTGGATCCTTCAACTTAGGTGGCAACTTGTTTTGAATAATAGCACTACATTCCTCGGTTAGAGCCACAATACCAATGTCTTCTATTTTCCTCTTATTAGACAGAATTTCTTTTAAAAATTTAGCATATGTAGGCATTTGCAATAAAGCTTCAGTAAATGGAATGTTAATGTAAAGCTTTTTCAAAATATCTAAAAATTTCCCAAATTGTTTGTCTAGTTTTTCCTGTACTAACCTTTGAGGAAAAGGTATTGGTGGTCTATAGGGTGGAGGCAAATCAGATTTAGAATTATCTTCTTTACATGGCACATTCCCTTTTGGTTCATCACCCTTTTGAGGTGTTAAACTAGGTAGGGTTTGTTCATGTTTAGAGGACTTTTCTAATTCTAATTCTTCATCATGATCACAGTAATACTCTTTTTCTTTAAGTTTAACCTTCCTATTAAGTTCTCCTAGCTTCTATCCACTTCTAGTGACAACAACATTACAATTTTCATTAGGCATCTGATTTTTTATGAAGTTCTCGTGAGCAGTTAAAGATTCTACTTGAGAAACAATTTGGTTAACCATTCCCTTAAGATTTTGCATAAATTGAGTTTGATGAGTCATAAACTTATCAAGCTAGGATTCTATACTAAAAGAATTTACCTCTTCAGTTGGAGTTTGCAATTCCTCATTCTTATTCTTACCATGATGATGACCATGTAACATTCTTTCCTCAGGATTCCATTGGTTATGGTTCAGGGATATTTCTTCAAACAATACAAAAGCATCTTCCACGGTCTTACTCATAATGGCTCCTCCTGCAGAAGTATCAACAATTAGACGGGTATCATCAAGTAAGCCATAATAAAATGTATGAAGTAAAGTCCAATTTTCAAGGCTATGGTGCGGGCACTTCCATTGCAATTCATTAAATCTCTCCCATGCCTCACTGAATGACTCCCCATCTTTTTGTTGAAAGCTTATAATTTGATTTCTTAGTCGAATTGTCTTGCTTGGAGGGAAGTACTTTGTCAAGAAGGAATTTGAAAGTTGATTCCAAGTTGTGAAGGATCCAGTAGGTTGTGATTGTAGCCATGATTTCGCCCGGTCCCTAAGAGAAAAAGAAAATAATCTCAGTTTTAATGCATCATCAGAAACTCCACTAATCTTAATGGTATCACAATATTCAAGAAAAAGATGCAAGTGTTGATAGGGATCTTCAATTGGATCTCCTCCAAATTGATTCTGCTGGATCATGGTCAAGAAGGCAGGATTAATCTTGAAATTATCGGCTTCAATGCTGGGTTTGATAATGCTAGAGTGTATTTCTCATGGCCTAGGGACAGCATAGTCCCTAAGTAATCTCTGTCCTGCCATTGGATTTAAATTTCCTGTATAGTCTAAAGTAGACAGATTAAGTAACTCAAGTAAACAGAGAAGAACAGATAGATAAAACATGAATTAATCCTAGTCTAGCAATAATATCAATATTTTCAATATTGACAAAACTAAGGTCCTCGGCAACGGCGCCAAAAACTTGTTGTGATCCGCAAGTGTACGGATACTCGAAGTAATAAAAGATATCGAACCCACAGAGACCTATGTTGTCAAATACTGATCAATTGATTTTTCCCTATCTAGGTAATCGAATGAAAGTCAGGTAAATATCGCAAACACACGGAAAGATACTATCAGAGAGAGAAAACTGGGACTAGGGTTTCATTCACTTAGATTTTCATGACTAGATGTACAAAGATGTTCATCAATCAAATTCTATTTTGATAAAGACATAATTTACCTAAAAAGGGATTATCTCACTCTCGTGCAGATAACCATGAAAGAATAAATCCTCACTTTCGCGCAAGATTCATCCCAAGCTAATGATAGGTAAATCATCAATCGAAGAACTCGAGGATCACTTTTGTGCATCCGTATTCTAAGTTGATCGTCTCAAGCAGAAACTCAATGATCACCATCGTGCATCCGAGTCTCAACACAAGTTTTGCCTATGGTTCTCTAACGTTCCGATCCTCACTTTCGTGCAAGATCTCCACGTTTGACACAATAATTCAATCCTAAGTTTGTAATTGTTATCATGGCAACACAAATCACTAAAATTAAATAATAAGAACAATCCTAAGAAAATTCCTATCATACAGTTCTAGGGTTCCAAGTTCTCAAGCAAGTCACCTTTCGGTCCTTATTGCGAGAACTCTAAATCATGATGACAAAAATAAACTTAAGAGAATCTTAGAGCAATAATCACATAGGCAAAATTATCAAAGTAGAACAATCATGATGAAAATAAAAATAATCTAGTCATTAAGAAAATCAAAGGGAATTACTCCCCCATGTCCCAAAAGTAGTTTAAGCTAGCATCGTGAAGGAATTACAATAAGTCATGGTTTCAAAAGATCGAAAATCAAGGAAAAAGAAGAGTTTAAGAAAATACAGCACGTAATTTGCAATTTGAGGCGATGAACAGTGTCGGCGCCTCTTCTTTCTTCGATTCCTCTTCCAATTGATCTCCTTTCGATCTGAAACATCTGGCGTGTCCTCTCCTCCTTCAGACGAAGCTTCAGTATGAAAATCACAGCCGGAGGTGGTCTGGATTGATCGCGGCGGCGCAACCCTAGGCGGCAGCGTGAATCCTGATTTCTCTCTTGACAGTCGATGAAAATTGGGGCTTTCGGTGTGTGTGTAATCCTCTCGTCCCCCCGTCCCCCATTGTTTCTTACGGCTTTGAACATAGAGCCTTGGATCGTCCGCAATCATCTCCGCAAGAATCGTGCGTCGGGATTGACCTCGGAGTCGCGTTCAGAATGAGAATTACGGTAGTGTAATAGCTCACGGCAGTGCCGTAAAATCGGTCGAGTTTTCTGATCTGATGTCGTCTAAGAAATACGGCACCGTAATATGGTTTACGGTACTACCGTAAAATCGTCTGAACTCTCTTTTCGAAAGTGACTGGAAAATACGGCCCGTGTAATCCTTTACGGTGGGTGCCATAAAATCAAGCAAAGTTTCTGTTCTGAAGCGCTCTGCAATACGGTACCGTATAATAGTTTACGGCCGTGCCGTAAAATCCAAAAATCCTTCTGTTCGGAAACTCGTCAAAATACGGCAGTGGCACGGATTTTACGGTAGCGTATGAAAATACAGTACCGTAAAATAGGTTATGGCACTGCTGTAATTTGCTGACTTACTCCGTTTTGCGTGAAATTTCTTGGGCGATCTCCTCTTGATGATGGTAACTCTTCTATGTGTTTGATTTTGCTTGAAAACGCCTTGAAATAGTGCCTTTTTACCTGAAAATCATGAAAAACCAAAATAGAAGTAGACTTTGCAATATTCAATGAATTTAGCATGAAAACAAGTAAAAGATCCTCAATTTAGCATGAAAAGATATCTGGAATGATATATCATCACCTAGGAGGCATAGTTGCTGGAGATGATCGGAAGATGGCTGGTAAGCGTCGGTGAGAAAATCTGAGAGGTCACCCTCGAGTGTTAAGATAGGGAGAAGGTGGCGCAATCAGTTGATCTTGTTGAGCTTGGGAGGCGGCGGCGGAAACTCGTTCGATCTGGCGAGGTGAAAATCTGGGGCAAAGTTGCAACCGAACTTGTCCCGCTTGCAATAACACTCGGATCTGACCTGGAGAGATCTTCTTCGTGTTTGGAAGGAAGGAAGAATACCAAAATTAGTGGAATCTTGGCGAAAGAGGAAGGCGGCAGCGGAAGCCCTCGTGTGTGTGCCCTAAGTTTGGGCGAACACAGATTGAAATTCCAGTGAACACGCCCGGGTTCACTCGCCTGTGAAGTATGCTGAGTCGGGCTGTTGCAACAGAAGCACGGGTGAACCCTCTTGGGTTCACCGACCCGTGAAGTATTCTAGCAGTTTTCTAGTCTTCGGAAAGATGGTGAACCCCGTGGAGTTCACCATGCCTGTGAAGCTCACTGGAGGGTTCCTACGCGTGCTGAAATTCTGGTGAACCCCATGGGGTCCACCTGGCTGTGAAACACTCTGGTTACAAAGTCTGGGCGCTTGTACAGTGCACTTCATGGGTACCAGGCCATGATTTGCACTGATCATCTCAAAAAATTCTAGAAAAATTTGGAAAAATTCTCATGCCCTACATCTTCATCCTACATCATAAAGAGACATCAAATTAGTAGCAATCCCCTCTAGAATATCCAAAAATTAAAGGAAGAATAAATCAACAGTGTAAAACAACATCTGAATCAATGCATGAAAACTAAAATCAAACAAAAACTTGGGTTGCCTCCCAAGAGTGCTAGTTTAAGATCGGTAGCTCGACCAAAAGAGTTTTCAGAGTTGTGAATTTGTGGGGTCTGAGAGAGTAAGAACTTCCTCTCTTTCAACCTGCTCGTCTTCAAAGTAGTGCTTGAGGCGGTGCCCGTTAACTATGAAACTTCCAGTTCGCTCTGTCCAAATTGTGATGGCACCATAAGGTTGAACTTTCTGAACTGTAAAAGGGCCGGACCACCTTGTGCGAAGCTTTCCTGGAAATAGCCGAAGTCTAGAATTAAACAGAAGTACTTTGTCTCCCTCATGAAATTCCTTCTATGCAATGCGCTTGTCATGCCAGAACTTGGTGCGTGCTTTATAGCTCTTGGCATTTTCGGTGGGGTTTGTCAGTGCAAGTTCCAATGGTTCCACTTCTCTCCTGGGCGGCTCAGCATCTTATACAACTTTTTCCACAATGTCAATGCTGTAGCATGTATCTGCAAGAGAAGGTTTTTTCAAAGTGTCAGTTAGATCAAATTGAATAACATTGCCACAGATGTTCAAGGTCAGTTTCCCATTCTTGACAACCATGACAGCGCCTGCAGTAGCAAGAAAAGGTCTCCCCATAATGATAGGGAGCCTGTCATCCTCATCAATCTCCAAAACAATAAAATCAGCAGGAATAAAGTAATCTCCTACTTTAACAGGTACATCCTCTAAAATACCAACTGGGTGGCGTACAAATCTGTCTGCAAGCTGTATGGAAATACTAGTTGGTTGCAAATCTCCTAAGTCTAGCCTTTTACAAAGTGATAGTGGCATGAGGCTAACGCTTGCTCCTAGATCGCACAAAGCTCTCTGAAAGGACATCTCCCCAATCTGGCAGGGTATGGAGAAATTGCCTGGGTCTTTAAGTTTTTGAGGGAGCTTGTTCTGAATAATGGCGCTGCACTCCTCAGTAAGTGCAACAGTCCCTTGATCCTCTAGCTTCCTCTTGTTTGATAAGATGTCTTTCAGGAATTTTGCATAAGTCGGCATCTGCGAAAGAGCATCAATGAAAGGGATGTTAATGTAAAATTTCTTTAAAACCTCTAAAAACTTACCAAACTGTTTGTCCAATTTAGCCTTGACAAGCCTCTGCGGAAAAGGAATTGGTGGCTTGTATGCAGGCGGTCCCACATAGGGCCGCTCCTCTTCAGCTAGTTCAGGTGCCACTGGTGTTTCATCTGAATGTTGTTCCATAGGTTCTGGTATCATTTCATCTATCCTGTCATCGGTCGGCATATTTGGATCTTCAAGTTGCTTGCCGCTCCGAGTGGAGATTGCATTGCAATGCTCCCTCGGGTTTACCTCTGGTTGGGATGGTAGTTTCCCTGGTGCTCTCGAAGACGAGCTAGCTGGCTCTCTAGCATTTTATTGTGTGTTTTCAGGGAGTCCATCCTTGTCATCATCATCTTCATCATGTCTGTAAGTCCTTCAAGTTTCTTGCTCAAATTTGAATCATTGCTCAGCCTTGGCTGTGGTGGTGGTGCATTGTAGTTCCTAGTCTAAAATCCTGGTGGTCTGAAATTGTTCTGTTGGGGTTGCCTAAAGTTTCCTTGTGGGGGCTGGGTTTGCTGTGGTGGAATTTGTCCAGGCTGAATCGGCTGAGTTGTCCGGTAAGAGAAATTTGGGTGGTTGCGCCACCCTTGATTGAATGTGCTGGAGTATGAGTTGTTGTTCGGGTTAAAATTTCTAACAGCATTCAATTGCTCAGAGTTGATCGCAGCCATCTGTCCATCTCCTGCCTGACAATCTGCCACTGTATGACCTACAACTTCAGAGACCTCATAAGAAATAGTGTTAACATCCATTGAATTAACAGACTAAGAATCAAGCTTCCTAGTCAAATTATCAACTTTAGCCGTGAGTGCAGTCAAAGAGTCAAGATCATACTTACTTGACTTCTTGGTAGAAGTACCTCTCTCAGATGTCCATTGGTGATGGTTAATCGCTATGTCCTCGAGAAGGTTCATAGCATCCTCAACTCTCCTATTCATCAAAGCGCCTCCTGCTGCAGCGTCCACTGTAAGTCTCGTGTTGTAATCCAAACCGCTGTAGAACGTTTGGATCAAAACCCAAGTTTCAACTCCGTGATGTGGACACATCCTTTGGAGCTCTTTAAACCTCTCCCAAGCTTCATATAGAGACTCTCCATCCTTTAGCATGAAACTCGTTATCTGATTTCGCAATTGAATTGCCTTTGATGGAGGGAAGTACTTGGAAAGAAAGGCTTGAGAAAGCTCTGCCCATATTCTTATCGAAGCAGCAGGTAGTGTGTGCAGCCAAGCTCTTGCCCTGTCCCTCAGAGAGAAGGGAAATAGTCGCAACCTGATCGCATAAGCAGACACACCGTTAATTTTCAACATATCGCAGTATTCTAGAAAAATAGAGAGGTGCATGTTGGGGTCCTCAAGAGGAGAACCACCAAATTGGTTTTGTTGCACCATAGAAAGAAGAGCATCTTTTATTTTGAAGTTATTGGCCTCAACAGCGGGCCTAGCAATTCCTAATTGAAAACCATAAGTGTAAGGAGTAGAGTAATCTTTCAATGTCCTGTTGTTATAGTTGTTCCCCATTGGTTGTGGTACTCGGTCATTGTTCACATCAAGCTGAATGTGCTCCATCTGATTTTCTCCTTCTGGATGGTTCATGACTTCTTTCTTCAGAATTTGATTTTGCTTCCTTCTTGTCTTAAAGGTGCGCTCGATCACTGGATCAATGTCAAAGAATGTACCTGTCCTAGAACTTCTTCGCATAAAACTGTCAGTTAAAATTATAAAGTTCTAAGACAATAAGTAAATAAAAAGAAAAAGAAAATAGCAGTGCAGTAAAGAAAATCTAACCTAAGGCCTAGTCTACCAATTCTCGGAAGTATACTAATATCAACCGTTGTTCCCCGGCAACGGCACCAAAAACTTGACACATATTGCAAGTGCACTGTTATGTCGAAGTAATATAAAAGATATCGAATCCCACAGGGAACAAGATTGAATACTAGAAAATCCGAGTCCTAATAGCTAGGCGAATCAAAATTGGGTTTTGAAGAAAGAAATCGAAAACAAGCAATTGCAACTACGTCGGTAGAGATCAAATATGAGAAAGATATCAAGGCTACGGTTTCCACCATAATGATAATCTTAATCGCATAAGAAAGATATTAATTATTTGGTTTATTGGTTTTGCACAAGGAGTCTAACCCTAGGGTACAAGGTGTCCTCTCTCGAGTGTACACCCAGTGTTCGTCTTAGACCGACCTCCTACTCTCGCGGTGGATTGTTCTAAGATGAACCCAATGAGTTCTATGGCAGACTGTGAGATCCTCGAGCGAAGACCAAGCACTCTCGTGTTGAGGTCTTGCAAGTTTTACTAAGAGATTCCACCCTTATGATCCTTCTCTCGATATGAATTGTAACGGCTAACACGTGAAAATACTCGGCCAAGGTAAAATCACGAAATAAATACATCAAAGTAGAATATGCTCACAATTCATTCCAAATAACGAAAATAGATACAAAGTTTGTGATCAGAATCATCAAAGGGCTTCAACCAAGCCCCGAAATAGGGTTTACGCTACAATCATCATTGAAACACTCAAAATCTCTCTTTTAATGAAAGTAAAAGTACAAGGAAACGAATGTAAGAGGAATGAGACGATGAACCGAAGGAATCTTGAAGTAATCGTGATGATCTTGTGTCTCAATCTCCGAAAATCTCCAAAAATTGCCTCGTCGCCGTGTTCTTCCACCCGCGCCACTTCCTTGCGTGATTACTCGATAATTAGGGCAAGAAAATTAGGGCTTTTATATCCCATGCGTTCGCCTCTGAAAGAGCTTTCTATAGACACCTTACTTGCCGAATTTGGACTCCGAACGGGTGAGCAATCGAAGGAAAACTGAGTATAGGTCGGGTCCGTGCGCGAGCCTGGATCAGAATCACAGGTGAACCCCGGCTGTGATTCATTCTGTGAGTTCGGCTGAAAGAAGCGTGGTGAACCCCGCCGGGTTCACCTGGCTGTGATGTCCTCTAGACTTTTTTCGGCCTGAAGGAACTCTAGTGAACCCCGCTGGGTTCACTTGGCCGTGATGCTCTCTATGAGTTTCACTGGCTGGCAACTGGGATGGTGAACCCCGCAGGGTTCACCTGGCCGTGATTCTCAGGCAAACTTCGCATGAGCTCAAATTTGATGGGCGGCTTCATTTTCACACAAGAAATCGTCCCGTGGCCTCAGAATCTTCAAAATATGTCAAAAAAGTGTGTTTTTACCTGAAATTCCATAAAAGTGCCAAAAAGTGAAGATTCCGAAGATATGAAGGAAATAAGGCTATAATGAGTATAAAAGTGTTAAAATAAGCCTAGATTTGACATGAAATACAACGGAAAAACACTACCAAAATGCGATGCATCAATACATCTTCTGTAGTTGGGGAATATGTAAAGCTTTTTTTCTGCATTGTTATAAACCTCTACTACTTACTAATGAGCCCATAGGAGCTAGGCTATATAGTATTAGTGTATATGCCCTAAGGACCGATTGAGTGGTTCTATCCTTTGTCATGTTCACACATTATATATATATATATATACATACGATGACAATGCCAATGATATATATATATATATATATATATATATATATATATATATATATATATATATATATATCATTGGCATTGTCATCGTTGTGCTCTTGTTACATCTGCATTTTGTGTAAGATTATACGATGATATCCTTGGAGATTGGCTTTACCCTATCTCGATGATTTATCCTTTGTAAAATGTGCTTTAGTGGATATAAGACAACTTTAGTGCATATGAGACTAATATGTGAGCTAGTTGAGTACGCGACACCAACGCAAACACATGGGTGCATCAGTAATGGATGTACTAGACCAACCCGTTGTGAGTATGTCACAAGTTAATCTCATACATGATAGAGGTGCTTTGGTTCTTTAACTTAAGGTTATCAATACTTTTATATAGTGAGTGATATGTTTTGATATAGCCCAATGTCTCACTATAGCTAGAAGATCATAACGATTATTATTGAGTATGTCATATGTCATATAAAAAATAGAAGTGAGTGATAGAGTATTTGCCCCTTCCCTATAGAAGTATGATATCTATAAGCCCTCCTATTAGAGCATGATTGAGAGTGTATGATCATACCCAGGTGTTTACTTGATTGAGTCATGGCCACTACATTGGGTTAAGCTAAGTGTGATACACTTTATTCAATTAGAATATCAATTAACAAAGAGATTATGGCTGCATTTGGTAAGGCTGCCCGCAAACGCAGCTGCCCACTGGCTTCTACATTTGAGGGTAGCCAAAAGATGGGAAGCCGTAGCGTGTGCCTGGCAGCTTCTCAGTTTTCAACTGGGGAAATTGAGAAGCCGCACTGTTTACTCAAAGCCCTCATTTCTAGCTTTCCCGACTCCGCTGTGGCTGCATGCAAATAGTGCTCTCTGCCTCTCACCCGATTTGCAATCGCTCCAGCTGAGTTCTCCCGTCGCCGGTGCCGGCCGTCGCCGCCGCCCAGTGTATGCCCTTGCCCTAAATTCTCCTAAGTTTTAGTTGAGTTTTAGGGCTAATCTCTTCGCTGATCTCCTCGCCGCTTTGCGTCTTCACCAATCTCACACCTCCTCGACTCCTCACCGATGTCAATGCTCCTCGACTCTTCAGCCGATCTCCTCACTGCTTTGCATCTTCACCGATCTCACACCTCCTCGATTTCTTGCCGATGTTGATGCTCCTCGACTCTTCAACTGATCTCCTTGCCGACTCCTAGCCAAGCATCTCCAGCCGACTCCTCTCCGGCGTCAACGTTCCTCGAATCTTCGCCAATCTCCTTGCCGCTGAAGCACCTCCACCTCCTCGCTGCTGAAGCATCTCCTCACCATTAGGTAATCTCCCTATCAAAAAGTTTAGCAATTAGTTTTGCTGCTTCATAGCAATCGCTACAAATTCTGAGATTCTTCACTACTTGAACTGGCTCATTTCCTGCAGTGCTCATGATTCCAAAAGCAATTGCAATCTTCTAGCTGTGATACATCACTGCATTTTCCTTCTCTTCATCCTCTATATTGTGAAATACAAAATCTGTTCTTGGCTGGTAACCAAGCTTCCTCAGTTCCTTTTCAATCCCAATTAGAAAATAATAGATCTTTTTGAACTGTGGATGGGAGGTATCACCAACCAAAATCTTATGCAGCATGTTATTTATCTCAATTGAACTGCACCCAGGCAATTTTTGCACTCCTTTTCCAAGCATAATGCTCCTACAGTTCTCCACATCGTCCTAGCGTTTAGAAGATGCATATATATTTGGCAGGAAGACATGTTGTTGTAATGCAAGTAGTGATATTTACTTTGCATTCCGATATTTACATTAGTTACCACTTGACCATGATTTATAGATGTGGAATTTATAATTATTTTTTGCTTAATTATAATAATCACATTTTGTTCATGCGATCTTGTAAATCTTGCAACTTATTAAAATTCTTGTAAATCTAAAATCAAAGATAATGAATTTGATGCAGTTTAGACCACATTTGCCTGTATCATATCATCTGTTATATTATAGTTAGATATAGCAATTTTTGAAACATTTGTGGTAGTATTAGAATTCATCGGTTATGTTATAGTTAGATGTATGGAACCGATTTAGGCTTGATATTTGTCATCTGTTATATTATAGTTACTAATTTTTAAACCAAATGGTATTGATGTCTAGTTTGTGAATGTTGCTTTGTTATGTATCATGACACTCATGTCCCTAAAAGTTTATTGGTGAGGAAACAGATGCAAGAATTAGACTTATAAATGTTGCTTTGTTATATTTGTTGACATGATCTAATTTATTTATATTGTGTCTATGTTCAAGTGTCAATGGCAAACAAAGGTAGCAAGGTTGTTTGGAATGTACAGACAACACTATTTTTTTGTGATATCTGTATTAGTGCCATTGATAAAGATATGCACCCTGGATCCCATTTCAATGCAAATAGGTGAAAATTTGTTGTAGAAAACTTTCAACAAATATCTAGGTTATCCTATGATAGAAAAGTGCTTAAAAATAAATGGGACCAATTCAAATCAGACTGGAAATTATGGAAAGAATTAAAGGGCAAAGAGACTGGGTTCGGATGGGATTGCAGATTTGAAATGGTAGATACGACTCCGGAGTGGTGGGCTAGTAAGATTGCAATACATATTTTAGTTATTATTAATATTATTACATTTAAAATACCTGCATTATAATATGGATGGTCTTGTAAGTGAATAAAGATTATGCAAAGTTCCGCAAAAAGGGTATCCATCCTAATATTGAAACCAGGTTGGATGCTATGTTTGGACAGACAATAGCTACTGGAGAGTTCTGTTTTACATTAGCTGTGCATGAAGAACAAGTATAAGAGATGGATACACAACATGAAAGCTATGAGCTAGTGGACGAAAGTATAGAGTCATCTCACTTACCATCATCCTCTTCTCAAACTCAACATGGTAAAAGAAAGGCTACAACTGCATCTGGATCTGGATTTAAGGATTCTTTATATCTACTAGCAACATCAATTCAAGAAAATTTAACAGATGTGGAAGGGTGTAGTATTAAAGAGGTGATGACAGAGTTAAAAGCAATACCAGTAATATTCAAAGAACTGGAAACAGTTGAAGAGAAATTAAGCTAGATAAAATATTTATTAGAAGCATTGAAGAGGCATTGACCTATGAGTTTGAGATGTTGTTATGTAGTACTTGTTGTTGTGTTTGTTTTTTTTTGGTGATATTATGTTGTTATGTTGCTTGAACATGAGCTGTATTCTATTTGCTAAACTTGTGACTTATGTTATGTGATATTTGTTGAAGCTATGATGTTTTTCTTTGTTGAACTTGAGATGTTTGTTAAGAATATGTCTATTATTTAGTATTTATTATTGGTTACTTATGTTATATTGTTATTTATATAGATATGGATGGTCATGATAGTGATAGTGATGCTACACAAGAGTTTGATGAACTTACCAATGAAACAAACCCATCGTGGAATGTGATTAATTATACGATATTGGCTATGAAAGAGTATTACTCATCATATGTGCATAAGTCCCCTTGCATGGTATCATCTCATTCAGGTATGGGATAGATGAGAGAACTGATACAAGGACACCCAGAAAGGTGTTGGCGAATGATGAGGATGAAGCAAAATGATTTTGTACAATTGTGTTATATTTTAGAGAATTCATACAATTTGAAGCCGTCAAAGCACATGTCTATTTATGAAAAGGTTGGGATTTTTATCTATATATTAGCACAGGGGGCATCGAATAGGCAAGCACGAGAAAGATTTTAATATTCTGGTGAAACTAAAAGTAGGATCTTCCATGAGGCGTTGAAATCAGTGTATAAGTTTGCAAAGGTTACAATAGAGCCCACTGATAGAGAATTTAGAGATACTCCACAAAAAATATTACGTGACAATCAGTATATGCCTCATTTTAAGGTATGTGATGATATAAAATTCCAATGTTACATGTTTGTTCTTATTTTATACAAATTCTATTATTTTTTAATAGGATTGCATTGGGGCTATTAATGAAACACATATAGATGCAGTTGCATGATCAGTTGCAATTTATAGGAAGGAAGGGTCAGCCAACCCAAAACGTGCTAGCTGTATGTTCATTTGATATGAAATTTATATATGTATTAGTTGGATATGAAGGTACAGCTCATGATGCACATGTTCTTTCCAAAGCATTGACTTTAAATTTTCCAAAACCTCCTCCAAGTATGATACACAATTTTAACTTTTAGTTTTTTAATATACAAGACTACAATTGCTAATTACAATTTTATTTGAAATTTACAGGGAAATATTATTTAGTTGATGCCGGATACTCACAAATGAGTGGGTATCTTGGCCCATACAGCAGAGTGAGGTATCATCTTCAAGAATATTAACAAGGGCATCCACCATGAGGCCTTAAAGAAGTATTTAATAAAGCACACTCCTCCCTAAGAAGTTGTATTGAACGAACTTTTAGAGTGTGGAAGAAGCAGTGGAATATATTATGCGATATGCCGTCGTTCACATTTGGGACTCTAGTTAAAATTATAGTTGCATCAATGGCACTACATAATTATATTCGGCAAACAACGACATTTGATGAGATTTTTTAAGAATGTGATGCTAATTTTGATTTTGGTACTGAGGCTGATCCAGAAGTCAGTGAGGAAGTTGTTGAAGAGCAAATAAATTCAATTCAAATAGATACGCAGCGCAATCAGATTGCTCTAAGTCTAATGGCATCACATGTATGACTTAAATACATTTGCAATGGTTTGTTATTAGTATGAATGTTGTTATTATAATAAAGTGCAAATTCTTTTTAGTTGTAATGTACAATTCATATTGATTTTGGTTAGATGACACAGTTATGAAGTATATATGAGTTTGGTTTTATTTTTCAATTTTATACATTTGCAAGTTCATATTGTTCTATACTTGTGATGTATTATGGTTAGTTTGTTACACTATATTACGCTATGATATATATGTTGTATATGCGGGATTTTACATCTAAAATGTAGAGAGAATTCTTGCAAAAAAATTTTAGGACTAATCATCGAGATAAAAAAACACACATGTAATAACTCACAAAAATATGTATTGTTGTATTAGATATTTTTAAATTTTATATATTAGAAAAGTTTATTTCTATTGTAATTTATAAAATTTTACATGTACTTATAAAATTTTCCACTCAATAAAACCACAACACAGCACATCATTTCTAAGTTGCTATCCAGATTATTTGTTTTACCCAAACAACCTCAGCTTTTCCAACCAGCTTCAGTCAAACTGGCTCTGGTCAAACTAGCCAAAAGCCAGAAGCTTCAGCCTTATGAAACTGGCCCTATATTGCACATATACTTTTTTGCTAACTAGGGGATGCTAATGATAACACACTTCCTATAACTTAGGTAGTAACGATGTATTGCTATATATTATACACTATTTATGATGATCTATTTAGTAATCATTATTACCAATGTCATCAGAAACTTATAGGATCATATACCTAAACACTTGAGATCTCATATTGATTGGATAGCCTTAGATTGAATTATGATATAATTCGAGTCTATTTGGGAGTTGAATTATGATATATTTGAATTCTCCCTTGCATGGATCCTCTGAGAAAGGGAATTGTGTTTGGGCATGTCTTATGTGTTAAATTATTTTAATCTTTGCCTAAAATTCTCCAACATAATACAAAGAATGAGCAAAGAGGAACAAAGGTCGTTCCTTAGGTTCTTTAGCTCACACAATACACTTTTTTTACCTTAGAAGTGGTGATGGTGCTGGCTAAAGCATTCTCTACCAATGAGAACCTTGGTGTATATCTATCTATTCATTATTTTTTTTTGTATTGTAAGCATCATTGTATATAGAAAATTCTTTATGTTCTTCATTGAGTTTCGTACCATAGGAGGGTGTTTATCTAGTATTATATATTGCTTGAGCATTTTATTCATACCATCCACAATTCAAAGTGATGTGAGGTTGATTATCACCTAGGAGCAAAGTGGTAAATTGCATGGATTCATCTTCTCAAAAACTTAAAACTATGGTACCTTCATATAAATAATGATAACTTTAATAAATCATGAATAGAACATGTTTTAGCTTGATCAATGTTGGATAAAGGAGTGAAACATAGCTCTATAGGTAGGGAGTGATATTATCGATTAGCTCAAAACTTAGCAAATGTGGCTGGTGATAGATTCATAGCAAGGAATATGTATTGATGCAAATATCTAGAGAAAAATCTATTATGTATGTATTGTCACATAGTTGAAGTTTGATTTCATAAGGATTGATACTTAAAGTGTTTTTGGATATGAGTCTTGTAGGGTTAATTCTCACTGTCACTCACTTTCTCTCATATAAAATATGTCTATATTTTGTTTATTTGCTAAAAACTTACACAAATTATTGCTTGAAAATATCTCATGTAATATTTCTTAGTGTAATCCCTTAAAAGTGTAAGTGAAAACATAAGAGTGAGCAAGATCAAGAGGTTAGTAATTTGATGAACAAAAAAACATGGAATGTGTTGAAGGTATTTATTCCCCCTTAAAAAAAAGAAGAATCAATTTATTTTTCTTGAACAAATTCAGAGGTCAACATATTGAAATTTATGAGCTATAATGTTTTGCTGTGATTCTAATACCAAATCGGTAACAAAAAAGGGGTTGATTTTGACCACGAACGTGAATGAAGCGAATTGGAAGAAAGAGGAATTTGGGTCATTATAAATTTGTCTATAATTGGTATTAATGCCAATGCACAATCTCATAATCAAGTGGAATTTGAGTCAATTTGATGATTTTGACATTGATTTGTGATAGGTGTAATTTTTATAGGATTTAGAGTCTAATTTATACTTTCATTTGAGGCTTAACTTCTATTTTATGTCACAATTTGATACATTTTTCCCATAAAGTATAGAATCTTCACTATTTTTCATTTCCTTATGAAATACAGGTCATTATCATTTATTTTCGTGAAGTTTATTAGAGATTTGAAGTTAGGGAAAGGATCAGCATATTACAAGCATCCGACAGGCAAAATTTTAGAATTTTTGGAGCTTCCTATGCTGAACACGGCCTGCCCGTGCTTACAGTCACAGCCGTGTTCATCGCGGCATCAGCATCTACATGTAACGAGGAGAACACGGCCTGGCCGTGCTTATCGTCACGGTCGTGTTCGACAGAAATTCCAGCTTTGGCCGAACTCGTCACTGCCATGCGCATGCCCGTGTTCGGGCGCTCCAGAATTTTTCGAGACAAACACGGCTTGCCCGTGTCCAGACACACGGCCATGTTCATTTATCAGAAACTCACCGAACCGAACACGGCTTGCCCGTGTTCACTTATCCGTAGTTCATCGCAGCCGACACGGCCTGGTCGTGTTCGCGTACGCTGTTCGCGACCGTTCGTTCTTTTCTCCTCAAATCCGACGCTCCAGATGCCAGAAAATTGGGGAAAATTCCCAATTTACATTCCTAACCGCCCAATGCTTCGATGGAAGCATATAATCGAGAGTTTTAGGAGGTTACAGGGTTGGAATTCGTGAAGGACGCAACCTAGGGCGAAAAGGGTGAAAATCTGCATTCGATGGCTTGATTCGACCGGATTCTTTGGGGCTTTTGAGAGAGGACTGAAGATTCGTCGTCTCCTACCCTTGGATTGTAATTTCCCTTCTTTTCGAGTATTTTTACTTGGGTTTTCATTGTTAAACGATGCATGTTTTAGGTTAAAACCCTAGTTCGGGACTCGGGTGTAACCCATTGAACATATCTACACATGTAAAACATCTTTTATTAATCTCAGTGTGATTTTAAGTAAATTTACTTATTTGAATGAGTTGTGCTTATTGCGTATGATTGTTCTGATCAAATATTCGTATGTGTTAAGTGTTACGAGAAGTACTGAGAGGTGAATCGTAACACTCGATCGTTCTCATTTAAACTTGTGACTTGAATTGCGAGAGCCATTTAACGTCACTCGAGGATTCACGATCATCATAGAGCCCATTGGGTCTTTCTTAAGTTAATTTTGCTATGAGAGTAGGAAATTAGCTTAAGTAGACACCGGATTGCGCTTCGAGAGAAGGTAATATGTACCATAGGATTGATCGCCTTAAGTTGTTTACTGTCGGATTGAGCTTCGAGAGAAGGAGATCCGTTTTCTATTTCAATCTGATTCAATGTTTTGCATATAAAGCAGTCAACGAGGTGAAACCTAAATTTCAGAACACTTCTTAAACTGTATTTTCCCTAGTAGTCATCGACTCCTTGATTCGATAATTTAGATAATTTAGTTTTAGTGTAATTCTTTAATTCAGAGTTTGAATCATCTAGCTTTCAATGACACTAAAGGTCGGTACTTGACACCTACTCCCTGTGGGAACGATATTATTTACTATTTCGATAGACCATGCACTTGCGGAACCTATCAATTTGATAGCCCGAAAATAAACTCGGCTGCCCGAAAATGATTTTGACATTGAATCAATTTGATGATTTTAACAAAAAAGAAAGGTGAGGTACGGTTACAACGGAGTTATGAAGAATTCTGCGGTTCCGAAAGTAAGTTATGGGAGGGGATGCGGTGAAGACTCGAAGGAAAAAAAAAAAAAAGGACGAGAGGTTTGGCCTCCTCTCCCTGTGAAGGAATATGAAATTTTTGCATGAAGGCTGGCTATAAAAAAAAAGATGGCTGGTGACTACAACAGATGGAGGCGGATGTTGGAGAGATTGGAGTAAAAAACAGAAGGCCCCTCGGGGGCGAGAGAGGCCTTCGGCTTCCTCTTTCTCTTCTTGTGAACACGGCAATGAGCACAACGAGAGGACAGCGTGAATCCTTGCAGAGAGGCTGGCCAAGAAAGAAGTATAGAAGCCAGAATTTATCAACAGCAACGACAACAAAAAGGCATACAAAAGACGGAAAGCAACAGTGAAAACAGAGGAAGCAGAAAGAAAAATTCTCCAGGGTAGCGACATAAAAGAGGAGGAGAACCCCGGGGGTGATTCAACTAAACAAAAAGGGACGAGAGAGAGGCCTTCGGCCTCCTCTTTCCCTCTTTCTATGAACACGACAAGGGAGAAGCCCTGTTTTTTTTGGTAACGCTAAGTAGATTCATCTTTAATCTATTATTTTCCTATGTTATGGGAGATGACGAGTATGGAAGGTAACTATTTCTTTTACTTCCTCCTCTTCCCTTGCTCTTGATGGTTCAAATCATCTAATGGAGAAGAAAAACTCCGATAACAAAACTAATTGACTGAGAGACAACTCTGATAAATAAAATCATCTAACAGATAAGAGAAGGAAAACTCTAATAACAAAACTATTGACGAAGAGACAACTCTGGTAAATAAAATCATCTAATAGAGAAGGAAACTCCGATAACAAAACTATTGACGGAGAGACAACTCCGGTAAATAAAATTGCTAACGGAGAAGGAAAACTCTGGTGAACTAAACCATCTAACAGAGAGACAACTCCAGTAAATAAAATAGCTAATGGAGAAAATAATTTCAGTTAAACAAATAATGCTGATGGAGAAGAAAACTCTTTGGCAAATAAAATTAATCTATACTCAGCAAGGTTAGCGAGGCTTTGTAAATATTGAAGGCAACAGAAAGGATTTCTATGTGAAAATCAAAATTTAATACAGGAAGTAGATGATTGCACTTTTTACCTTGATCTGCTTTTGCACTGCTTCTGTAAAATCTGCAAAGTCCGCAAAATCCACCGCAATCAAAAGAGTTACTTTGAAGATTTGATGATTTGACAGATAAAAATCAACCAATATGAAATTTATAGTGGAAGGAATATTCATTGTGATTTTGAACACATGGTGAATAAGAATCTTTATTTGTTCGAATCAATCGGCTTGATTTGGTAAAATAATAATTAAAAGTAAAAAAATAAAAGCTGCTCAATTATCGCAATTGTGATTCCTAGTCCTGTGCGATATTCATGTATCTGCCTCTCCAGGAGTTTGATATTTATTTTGTTAATCTAACGACGCATATGGCTCATCTATTTCTATTTCCTTTTTGGCCAGCCCCTGAACTTGGATTAAACAGAATCCAAATTAGAAAGGAAATAAATTTGAATTCAAATAAATTTGATTGTGAATTGGCGATTCGACTTGGTAAAACTTAATCTCATAGCCGCCCCTCAATGTCTCCGCACTATAATGAAGCCGCTATTCTCACTGCTTAATCTTTTTTGCCGAAAGTCCTCCCTGCTGCCTCTTGGGGAATGAATTGCATGTTAAAGAATCTGCCGCCAACTTATATTACTCAGCCCTGCTTCATAGTCTTATTTTGTTCCTGTGGTTGAACTTCATTTCTTATCTAATCTCTTTATAGAGATTTAAATAACAAGAGAAAAGAAGGTTGATTAACATGTTCATTGGTCACGTTGGCTTTGCTAAATCAACAAATAATGGACATTTAAATTTGGTGGAGTTGATAAGCTTGTCATTGAGAAGTTTGGGAAGTAAGCATTATAATCTCTGCCGCCTCTTCCTCCTATGTATAACAAGCCGCCTCTTCTCAGCGAACTCAACATCCGGCCATCGAATCCTGCTAAGATTTTAGCTACATCTTCTTCTCGACAGTGTGCATCCTTGGGCAGAAGGATCCGGTCATCCAACGGTTGGATCGCCGGAATCAAATGATTTTCCAGCGATCTTTCTTTCTCGCTTGCTGCAGATACCTCTAAAGTTCTTCTCGTCGAATTCCACATCCAGCCATCTGATCGATTTGCAAATTTGGCCACATCCTTTCAACGAGCCTGGGAACCTATGGGAAAAAGAATCCGATCATCTGACAGTCGGATCGCTAGAACCGAAAGCTTTTCTAGCGACCCTATTTTTGTCCCTGTTTCGGACGAAAGTTATGATTTTTTACGTATGTTCGGCGTCGACTCGTTACCAGCCAGCATTAAGTTCCGTTCACTGCTCCAGCAAGATGTAAGGAGTTTGAGTCCTCGATCAAGAGCCTCCAAGTATGCATCTATCTGACCGACGACAGAAAATCGAAGAAGAAAGACGAACATTGTTCACTTGCGTCATGCGCGCCATGAAGAAAATTATTGGATCCAACGATCCAATTTTATTGAAGGGATGAAATTTGACGATCCAGATTCTTTCAAATTGGTTTTGACATATCGATCTTTCAACTTTGTTCTAATGGCCTAGATTGCTTTATCTGATTCGAATCAATTGTCATTTAATTAGATTCAATCTAATATTTATTACTTCAAGTCCGAAGCAATTATTGATTTAAACTTGGTTCGGCATGATATCCAATACCGACATTTTAGCTCATTCTGATATTTTAGCCTTCTAAAGGCTATTTATGATATTTTAGCCCTTTCAAAGGCTGTTTATGATAAATTTTTTTTTTAAGACTAACTCTGACATTTTAGCCTTTCAAAGGCTACTCTTGATATATTAGCCTTTTAAAGGTTATCTATGATATTCTATCTTTGATATTTTTGCCTTCTAAAGGTTATTCATGACATATTAGCCCCTTGCAGGGTATCTATGACATTTTAGCCTTCCACAAGCTACTTTGAACGTTTGGCCCAATGACTCATTCTTCTATTTTGAATGTTTGGCTCAATTGCTCGTTCTTCTATTTTGAATGTTTGACCTAATAGCTCATTCATCTATTTCGAACGTTTAGCCCTACGGCTCGCTCGCTTAATTTGAACGTTTGGCCGAATGGCTCGCTCTTCTATCCTGAATGTTTGACCCAAGGGTCCATTCTTCTATTTTGAATATTTGGCCAAAAGGTCCATTCACCTATTTCTAACATTTAGCTCTTCAAAGGCTAATCCAGAATATATCAATTTTCTAAGCTGTTGCATGGTGCTAACAATATTATTTGGGAGGTGCGTACGTCGATACTATGTATCGGGGCGTAGTTCCTCAATATTGTTATCGTATCATTCGCAGCTAGAATCAGATTTATCGAACTTGAAATCAAATAGATATTTACATAAATAATATCTATTGAACTCAAAAAGATAAATATTCACATGTCCGCCGAATATTTATCAATTGACACAATGATATTCACATGTCCTTCATAGGCCGAGTATGTGTCATATCGAAAAGATAAATATTCACATGTCCTTCATAGGCCAAATATTTATTGAATGACACAAATATACTCACATGTCCTTCATAGGCTGAGTATCTGTCGTATCGAAAAGATAAGTATTCACATGTCCTTCATAGACTGAATATTTATAGAATGACACGAAAATACTCATATGTCCTTCATAGGCTGAGTATCTGTCATATCGAAAAGACAAGTATTCACATGTCCTTTGTAGGCGGAATATTTATCGAATGACACAAAGATATTCATATGTCCTTTATAGGCCGAATATCTGTCACATCGTTTAAATTTGATTTGCTGAACCATTTTCGGGAAAAGCATTGATTACTTTTGAATTTTTGTCATTTAGCTATATCTTGGCTAATGATGAGCTTTGTATTGAAATGAAATTGTAAGCCTTTTATGACAGATGAATGATGAATGATATTGTTCTTCCGAATATTTATTTTTATTTGATTTTATATGTGTAGATATCTTAATCAAAGGTGCTCTAAGCTACTTAGGGGTAATTAACAGTGAATGCTTGCATTCATTGGAAGCCATAACCCACTTAAATTAAAAGCCTTATATCCATAAGATGAATTTAAAAACAGTCACAACATATTTTCATAAAATTGAAATAGAATTATTTTTTAACCCAACAGAATGTGCTTTAGCGAATCATCTTAGTAGTAGTGCTATTAAATGTGAATTTGACAATAGGAAGAACCTGATCATAGGTGGTCATCGTTACTAGTAGAACATTTCAATAAGTTCTATATAATTCAATCAACTATCTAAATCTTATCTTAGTTAGGGTAGAAAATAAAAAAGAAATATATAACCATATTGTGGATTATCTAGGTTAGCCACAAAGAAAACAAACTTGAATAGTTCAATTGGTAAAAATGCATAACCAAACTATAGAGCTCTAATTAAGTTAACCTAGAAATCTTTAGGTCTACCATAATAAAATAAAGATATGCAATACTTTCATAGTTATGTGATCAAAAGAGGTATCATCACCTAAGTCTTATTATGATGTGATGGTGGCTGCATTGTGCACCAATCTATTGTTAACTCAAGTCTTTTGACCCTAAGTTGAGGTCAATTAGGAGATCTAAAGTACATGTAAAGGTGTCAGACCCAGAGGACATCGGACCGGGCTGGACGGTAGTTGAGCCTGGGCATGGGCCCAAGGCCTGCTCTTCCACTCCTTGAGCAACCCGCTGGAGGCGGAGTTGGGCGGGCGACCCAGCTCCGGACGAGCGTGTGGAGGCGCAGGCGACGCAAACTTCCGAGGCGTGCGTCCCATCCGGGCAGCGGCGGCGCATGAAGAGGAAAAAGCAGAGGTGCACGCGATTGGGGGACACCGGAATCTCGGGAGAGCTTCCATTGGGACGAGAGATGCGAGCTTGGGGACGAGAGGTGAGAGAGACTGCATTTCCGCCACCTACCCAGCGAGCATCCTTCCTCCACATCTGCGACGGACGCAGGCTCCCCTCCGGCGGCTTCGCAGCGAGGATCTCGGTGACGGGAAGTCAAGCGAGGCACGGGCGGGTTGAGCGTGGAGATCAGTGTACAGAGAGGTGTATAGGGAGGAAGGGAGAGGGCTTTTAAGGCGCCTGTTGTGAGGATAAATAAAGGCAAGCTTTCCCCTCATTTCTAGTGTCTTTCCCGTGCTTTCCGACGTGTTTCCGGCGATCTTCGAGATCGTCTGATCCACCTCCGATCTTGGGTTTTCGGCGCCCTGCGGCGGCACCGACGAGGAAGGCTGAGGGCGAAGGCTTGCATGTCCTTCCCCTGCCGGCAGGCCCCGGGCCGGCGACGATCCGGCCAGCGCACGTCGACGGCGGCATGCGCCCGACGCCCATGAACCGAAGGCGTTCGGTTCGAGGCTTCGGTTGCAGTCAAAATTGTCAACGCGGGCGAAATTTTGGCAATCGGCATGATTTCGGTGGATTGGGTGACGTGGCATCGATTTGAGCTTGTGGAGTCAAAATGTTACAGCAGGAATGTATTATGAATGTTTCAAATTCATCTTAAATTAATAAGGTTTTTGTTTAATGAGTTCTAGCTTCCAATGAGTGTAAACACTCATTATTATTTATCCCTAAAATTAGGGAATCTTTGATTAAGAGATCTATAATATGTGACAAGATAAAAGAGGCGAGTCAAGCGATATCATTCATTCATAAATTTGATTTGACGTGATACAAAAAATGATAAAGGAAAAGAGCTTTTGTCAACGTGGACAATTTGTGTTCATCAAACTTCGGTCTTGTGATGGCATATTGGGTAATACCCGGCCAAGGCAATACAACGTTATATTGAGGAGCTACGCCCTGATGGTAAACATCGACGTACGCATCTCCCAAATAATATTCAATTGTAACGCATTAAGGCACGATGGGTATTGGATTTAGAATATCATCCGGCCTTGGCGGCGTGTTGGATGGCTCGAATTTGAGGGAAATTACTCGGCCTTGCGGCGTGTTGAGTAATTTGATTTGAGACTTTACCCGGCCTTGCGGCATGGTGGATAATTTGAATTGGAGATTATCCGGCCTTGCGGCGTGTTGGACAATTTAAATTTGAAATTATCCGGCCTTGCGGCGTGGTGGATAATTTGAATTGGAGATTATCTGGCCTTGCGGCGTGTTGGATAATTTGATTTTGAAATTATCCAGCCTTGCGGCGTGGTGGATAATTTGAATTGGAAATTATCCGGTCTTGTGGCATGTTGGATAATTTGATTTTGAAATTATCCGGCCTTGCGGCGTGGTGGATAATTTGAATTAGAATTTTATCCGGCCTTGCGGCGTGTCAGATAATTTGATTTTGAAATTATCCGGCCTTGCGGCGTGATGGATAATTTGAATTGGAATTTTATCCGACCTTGTGGCGTGTCGGATAATTTGATTTGGAATTTATCCGGCCTTGCGGCGTGTTGGATAATTTGATTTGAAAATTTATCCGGCCTTAATGAATCACAATCCCATATTGAAGAGCTACGCCCTAATCAACGCACGCATCTCCCAAAAAGACAATATTTGTCGCGCGGGTCTAAGGCCTGATTAATTTTGTTAAAGCCCTTCTAGAATTTCGGGGGAGAATTGGTTATTCATTGCCTTTCAATCACATTGTCTTTGGGAAGGGAAATCTGGTCGTGCTGTGTAGATTTACTTCGACCTGGTGACTTTCGGTCGAGGAGCAAAATATTTTTCTCTCCCCTTTTATCATGACAGTTGGCGAATGAGGCTCCGGGTTCATTGCCTCATAGCCCTTGGTTCGAAGGGTAAAGTCTTTATTGGCCGTTTCGGTCGGTGGACAAAGTGTGGGAACCTCGCAAGCATTAGAGTGTTTGGGGGGGGGGGGGCCAGGCGGCGGTCGGGGCTTGATTTTGGGCGACAGCAAAGTCGGATGAAAAGGGGCCGGCAGATTCGGTGACCATGCCCTTCAAGGGAACGGAGGCGAAGGACGCTCGTCTATTTTTGAAAGCAACGGCGACAGTGGCTCGCCGCTGTCGGCAGGGTCCTTCTGGCGCGGAGGTTGGCGGCCGAAAGCGGTGGCGACTTTTGTGAAGATAGACAGGAAGTATTCGTTCGAGGCGGAAGCAGGGAGGCGATGAAGCCCGGCGAGGTCGTGAAGTAAGGGGGTTGACGGCGTTTGAGGGAGCCTCTTCGACTGGGGCTCAAAACTTAGTACGGGGAATCCAGGGTCGTCGAGATCGGCGACTGAGCTTTGTCATCTGGAGGGAACTCGAGTTCTGAAGTGTGGACGAAGGTGACTTGGAAATCCTCTCTTTTTGTTCATCTCATCTTTATTCTGGTTCTTCTTTTTTTCTTTTACTGAGATCGATTCCATTTTTTAACTAGCTGTTCGAACGGATCTTCGGGCTTGGAATTGGTTTCTTTGACGGGGGGATCACTTTCCCACCATCCCAGGGTCATGGCCGGAGAGGCGATAAAGGGGAGAAGGTTATGAGCTCTGATCCCTCTATCACTCTTTCAACTTTTCGACATTGTGTAATCCTGTCATTCACCCGTTTCAGAAGGAGAGGAATCCCCGGAATTCAGAGTAATGGCAGAATAATTGTTGGAGTAGCAAGGTTAGTAAAGATTTCACGCGGCCTCCGGAACCTTCAACAGGATTATCGGGGGAGGCAAAAGAACTCAGGTACCTTGGTTCTTCTTCGTTTTATTTAATGAGTTTTTAGTGGGCTAGATTTGTTCCGGTTCTGGCCCATCAGCAAGGTGGGGCTTGGGCCGGATTTGCCTAAGCCCAATCTATTCATTCCTCTTCTCCCTTTTTTTTTACTTCTTTCTCTTCATTGTTTCTTTAACGGTACTATTTTCCTTTCAGTCTTGGTAGAGGTCTTCCGAGCTCGAGTTTGAGTGTATTCGAAGTCTCTGGTGCCTGGTGGCGATCGACGGCCCCTGCCAGGTAAGAAGAAGAAAAAAAAATGTTTGTTTTTTTTTGTGCAGACGATCTCATTCTTCCTCCAATAACGCCGCTTCCCTGCCATCTCCTTCTCGTAGCCATGCGACGAGACTAGGCTCTACTGCTTCCTCTTTGCAGTGTTCGTTCCTCGGTAACACAGCAGGCGGGGTTCAAGGAAGCTCGCCAGGCAAGCATCTACGGCGCAGCGATGTTTTACCCGAATAACTTTATTTCATCGCCTCTTCTATTTTTTACTTCTTTGTTATCCCTTTTCTTGCAGGGATTTCCTTCACGGGTTAGGCGTAACAACGGGTTCTCTTGGGCAACATTTCTTAGAACAGCGACATTTAGGATCAACACTTCTTACTGCGGCGATTTTTTTTAGAACAAGGAAAATTAAGGGGAGGGCTGAAGGCTTTAACAGGTGCCGCTTCGTTATCTCTTCCTTCATGACCAGGGCACAAGCTCCCTTTCCACAGCTCCCCTCCATCCTGTTTTATTATTATTATTTTTATCTTCTCTCGACTCCGAATCATTTTTCTGGCTGTTCCCCTCCTTCGCATGCCTTCCCCTCTTTTTATCTCATTTCCCTTTTTTTTGGTTTTCCCTTTTTTTTTGAATCAATCTCTTCTCCTCCTTCTTACCGTGTGTCCTCCAAACGAGAGGTTGGATATATGATGCTGGGACGCTTAATGTCACGTCCCGGTCGGATCGGTCTAGAATTAGCGCTTATCCGCTTCCTAGAGCCGTCCGGCGGAATACCAGAACGTAACTCTCCTTAGGGTTTCCGGCCCCAAATTAGAAACCCTAATCTCCCCGGATAATTTGTATCCCCAAAATACAAATCGCACGGAGAAAACCCTAAATACCTCAATTCAATTTTGACCCGAGAGTCAAAATTATATCCTTGCTGACGTCGGCGTGACGTCAGCCCTCGATTACTTTCGCCGCGCCGAATTTTATCCTTGTTGACGTAAGCTCGTGTCAGCCGTCGAAATCGAAATCCGATTTCGATTTTCGTTCCGAAATCGCTCTGACCGCCCGTTTCGTTGACTCGCCTCGAAGCGCGGGTCGTCTTCCTCGTTCGCTCGTACCGCGACTCCGCCTGCGTCGCCGCTGCCGTTGAGCGCCGTCTGCGTTCGACGCCGCGTCGCCCTCATCGCCGGCTTGGAGACAATCGCCGGAGAAGGAACGCGCCGTCAGTGGTTGCCGAACCAAGAAAACTCGGAAACAGGGGAGAGGAGGTAGAGAGTAAAGAAAAGCCTCTTATTCGCCGTCGAACTTACACCAGCTTCTCCGTTGTCGTCGACCCTCGTCGACGACCCCTCTAACCCTCCCTCACCGGCGAACCAATCGCCGATTACAGTTCTCTCAAGCTTCCACACAGAAATCTCCCTCCGCTCGCTCGCCAAGTTGCAGGTCCAAGACTCTCGTTCCCCTCTTCGTCCTCGGACGTTTACAGTGGAGGCGAGCGTCCACCGTCGCCTCCGGCTTCTTCGCTCAGACTGCGTCCGAGCCGCAAGCTTCGTCCACTTTCCAGGTTGGGGAAGCCGCTTTCCCTCCTTGTGTCGACGAAGCAGTCGCCGCATCCGTGAAGATCGGAGGAGATCGCGTCCGCTTCTCGCGCGTTGCCACGCCGCCACAATCCTTCGGCGTCCGAATTTCGCGGTGAAAGCGGCGCTTGCGAGCTCGCGCCCGAGCTCCGGGTCGAAGTCGAGCTCCTGTGCTCGATTTTGGGGTCCGTGCCTAGCCCCCTGGGCCTTGGATTGGGCCTTGGATTTGGGCTTGGGCCGAACCGGCCTGACCCAGGCCTGACAATTCTCCCCCGCCCAATTTGGACATCGCCCTCGATGTCTCTAGCGGGCGGATCCTGCAGAACCATTGCTCCGATCCTCAACGCCCCGACCGGACACTGCTGCGCTCCCATGGCAGTGTGTGGAACTACCTGTAGTGATCCAATCCGCGGTTGCTCGGTTTCTTCGGTTTCCTCGGCTGGATCCTGTGCCGCTATCGCTATGAGCTTTTGCTTGCTAGGACAATCCTTTACCCAGTGAGGACCGCCGCACCAAAAGCAACCCTGTGGCTTTTGCTCCCGTCGTCTCGGTGAACCCTTGTTCTGCCGGTAGAATGGTCTACCCCTCTCTGGAACTCTAGCTCCCGGCGGTGTGCGTGGGGAGCCGCGCTTTGGTGGTGTCTTGGATTTCTTTGGTGGTGCTGGTTTGAAATTTCTGTTATCCACCAGAGATTCGGCCACCGCCGCAGCCGCCCTCCAGTCAACTGGCTCGCGACGTCGGACCTCTGTTTCTGCCCATGGCTGAAGGCCTCGGAGGAAGAAATACCTCCTATCGTCCTCCGCCATGCTTGGAAGCTCCAGCATCAAAGTAGAGAAAGCCCGGACGTACTCCTGGATCGAGCCTGTATGCCTCAGCCGATCCAGTTTGCCACGCGCCTGGTCCGCCGAGTTTCCGGGAAGAAACTGCCGCCGCAGTTCCTCACGGAAAGTCTCCCAAGTCCAGCTAGTAGTCCCGGATGTAGAGCCGACTTTGGTTCGCCACCAAAGTTTCGCGTCGCCTGTAAGATAGGCGATGCACACCTGCACCCGATCTCCTGCAGAAATATGGTTAGCTGAAAACAGTTGCTCCATATCCCAGATGAAGTTTTCGACCTCTCTGGACGATCGAGCCCCCCCGAACGTCGCTGGGTCTGGCATGCGCATCCTCGGTTTGGGAGCCTCTTGCTCCACCGGTGCTGGTTTCGATACTTGCGCTAGGGCTAAACGTAGTACCCTTACTTCAGCGTGCATGTCTTCCTTCATGCGAGCCATCTCTCCTGGTAGATGGATCAGACCCTCCATGGTCTGTTGCATGACCTCGATCTGCAACCTCTGTTGCTCGATCTGCAACCTCTGTTGCTCGATCAGCAATTCCTGATCCTCCACAGTCTTCTGAAGGCTTTCCACCTGTGGAATCATCCCATTGCCTCCACCACTGGCCAAACCGAGCATCTGCTCGATTTGAGCAATGCGATCACCCTGGTTCACCATCTCCTCAGGATCAGCCGTCTCCTTGGTCTTTCCTTTATCCTGCCTGGGTCGGGCGTCCTCTGACGCTCCCCTAGCAGTATGGGTGATTTTCTGGAACTTCAGACCTTTCCTCACCTTCGAGGGTGAGGCTGAAGGTGCCGTGTTTGCTAGAACACGTTTGCCTGCTCTGATACCTGTTGTCACGCCCCGGTCGGATCGGTCTAGAATTAGCGCTTATCCGCTTCCTAGAGCCGTCCGGCGGAATACCAGAACGTAACTCTCCTTAGGGTTTCCGGCCCCAAATTAGAAACCCTAATCTCCCCGGATAATTTTTATCCCCAAAATACAAATCGCACGGAGAAAACCCTAAATACCTCAATTCAATTTTGACCCGAGAGTCAAAATTATATCCTTGCTGACGTTGGCGTGACGTCAGCCCTCGATTACTTTTGCCGTGCCGAATTTTATCCTTGTTGACGTAAGCTCGCGTCAGCCGTCGAAATCGAAATCCGATTTCAATTTCGTTCCGAAATCGCTCTGATCGCCTGTTTCATTGACTCGCCTCGAAGCGCGGGTCATCTTCCTCGTTCGCTCGTACCGCGACTCCGCCTGCGTCGCCGCTGCCGTTGAGCGCCGTCTGCGTTCGACGCCGCGTCGCCCTCGTCGCCGGCTTGGAGACAATCGCCAAAGAAGGAACGCGCCGTCAGTGGTTGCCGAACCAAGAAAACTCGGAAACAGGGGAGAGGAGGTAGAGAGTAAAGAAAAGCCTCTTATTCGCCGTCGAACTTACACCAGCTTCTCCGTTGTCGTCGACCCTCGTCGACGACCCCTCTAACCCTCCCTCACCGGCGAACCAATCGCCGATTACAGTTCTCTCAAGCTTCCACACAGAAATCTCCCTCCGCTCGCTCGCCAAGTTGCAGGTCCAAGACTCTCGTTCCCCTCTTCGTCCTCGGACGTTTATAGTGGAGGCAAGCGTCCACCGTCGCCTCCGGCTTCTTCGCTCAGACTGCGTCCGAGCCGCAAGCTTCGTCCACTTTCCAGGTTGGGGAAGCCGCTTTCCCTCCTTGCGTCGACGAAGCAGTCGCCGCGTCCGTGAAGATCGGAGGAGATCGCGTCCGCTTCTCGCGCGTTGCCACGCCGCCACAATCCTTCGGCGTCCGAATTTCGCGGTGAAAGCGGCGCTTGCGAGCTCGCACCCGAGCTCCGGGTCGAAGTCGAGCTCCTGTGCTCGATTTTGGGGTCCGTGCCTAGCCCCCTGGGCCTTGGATTTGGGCTTGGGCCGAACCGGCCTGACCCAGGCCTGACACTTAATGCATCTTAGGCAGATACAGTAAAAAGAAGTGGTGCGTGTACAAAAGAAGTGGTGCTTGTGTATATCGTGATGCCAAGATGCTTAGTGCATCTGAGGCCTAAGAAATAGTAACAGAAGTGGTGCTTGTATATTATGATGCCAGGATGCTTAATGCATCTGAGGCCTAAGAAATAACAAAATAAAACTTCCCCTTTTTTTACCTTCCACCGCTTCTCAGGTCTCTTCCTCTTCTATTTCTCATGCCCGCTCCTTCTCGCTGTTCGTCCCTCCTTTTTTTCTTCCCGCCCCTCTTCGCTTATATAGGCTATAAGCTCAACGGTTTCCTTTGTTTCTTGGTTGCCCTCTTTTGTCTTCTTCTATATTTTTTTCTACTGGTCCGATTACTTTCTGTTCTCCTCCCTGCCAAACCTGATTGCCTCCCTTTATTGGCTGTTTTGTCTTTTTGTCTTTCTTTTTGTTATGACCCCCTTCTGTTCTCTTCTCCTGCCTTTCGCTAATCACATGAGTCAAACTAGATTTTGACTTTTACAGTCATAATAGATCTTGACTTGATTTAACTGGACGCACTGGAGTTCCTTCACCTTGTGCTCTTGAGAACAGCTATCGGAACTTGGCCTCCTTTTTTAATTGCTGACTTATCAATTGCTCCATTGGCTTTTTGTTTAGTCATCTTTTGAGTTTTGAACATTGGTGTTTCTCTCATGCAGTTCTGTGGCTTCCATATCCTTTCGTCGTCGTTTTCCAACAGCCTTGAGCAGCTGAGCTTCCCTTCCTTGTACGACAAGACCCGAATTCAGGTCAGAGCTTCACACTCATTCTCCTTGGCTGTTTTCCTTTAGAAAGTTAATTGCTTGGTAATTATTTTCAAAGAAAGATTTGTTGCACTTATTAGCTTTGCCACGATGGAATTCTGACTTGTGTATTTAATGTAGATGACTGCTCATGCTCATTGACGCGCTTGCCCAGCTTTAGATTGGCTCGTGATAGTTGTCCTTTATAAGATCCTCAATTTTCGTTTACAAACAGAATTAGTTTACTTTCGGTGCATTCATGTGTGTGTGGTTGAGATTAACCCTAGTTACTTTCAGTGCATTCATGTGTGGTTGAGATTAACCCTAGTTTCGCAGCCTAGCAGTTATTTGTAATTTTACACCAGTATCGTCTTTATTCGTAACTTTACATCAATCTTGGATTAGCTGAGCAGCCATCAACCAGCTTTTCCTCAAATGTTGCAGCATTTATTTACGATCTTCCTAAACTGATAGTTTTAGATTCCATCTAGGTACTTGCATTTGAAAGCTGATAATTCAGCGGATCGGATAGGCTTCGTCGTGACATTTTATAGCTCAACAGAGGTGATTAAGCTTGTTTAGCTTAATCCGGGCCTGACAAAAGGACTCTAGCTAAGGTAACAAATTCAAAATTGTTAAACAAATCTTATTCTCATCAAAACTCTATTAAAAAATATCTTAACAAATAATAGGCATAATACTATAAATAAAAATAACAAACTATTATTTTTGTTTAAAATTAACATTAAGGTGATAAAAATATAATCAGGGAAAAAAAAGTTAACCATTTTATAATATCAATAGAAATATTAAAATTTAAATTTAGATTAAGTGCTAAGTTTAAACATTACTTGTATAAAAAAGAAAACCGATTTCCTTCTTTTTTTTTTGCAAACCACTCAAATAATCAACATTATTTACTCAGTAATTGAATTTCTTAATTGCAATGTGCAAATAAAGAATATAATTTATTTTTTGTGCAAATAAAAATAATAAAGTATTTATTGTTCCAAAAAACAAAAACTGAAAAACACTACTTTTGTTTTTGTTTCCATGTTTATATAAAGCTTTTTCTTATTCATAAGTCCCATGTCCTTAATCATGGTCCCGATCTATGTCTATGTCTTGAGCCGATCACAAGGACATCTCGTCAAGAATCAAGCTTTTTCTTAGGCTTGGAGATGGCTTCCATTCCCGTACCTAAATGGACCCAACAATTCAATATCCGTGGTAACGTTAGGCACCACCCTGGCTATGTTGAATGGGCGCGGTATATTCTATGCAGCGAAAGAAAGGTCCTCAAGAAGGCGGAGATCAATGAAGCCATTATATTGTCGTTATTCAATTATGAACATGATGACAACTTATTGAAGAGCATTTTGGAGCACTGGAACCCAATTACGAATACGTGCTATCTTTTTGACAAGGAAATCTTCCCCAGCTTTTGGGACACGTGCCCGATGAAAGAATGCTTTTCGGTGAGACTGCTCACGGTGAGTTTCAGCAGTCTTCCTCTCTCAAAGCTGTGTTCCATCACTTCCACGAGCTGCTTCGTCGACATTCCAGGGCCGTCTCTATCACTCACTGGATTTCGCACTTCGTCGATTTAGCTATTTCGTATGAGACCAGTTTCCCCTCACCGCGTGATCCATTTGGCATTGGTTCCGAGAACATTTTGGTGCAAGTTTACGACACGCCCCCCCCCCCCCCCCCCCCCCCAACCTCCTATTGCAGCGAGAGAGATGGATCGGGTTATGTTCTTCACAGCATTTCTGGACTGTTGGTTATGCTATTTCGCCATCCCTTACAAGTATCCCAACCGCATTAGGCCAGAGGTTTTCATCATGGCCGACAAGTTGGCACGGGGGATTCGTCTATCCTTGGCACCGGCAGTATTGTCGAATTTGTTTCGGTCTTTGAGAGAGGCGTGTACTGCTGACTTTCCGGGTTCAAGAGACACGTTGATTCCGCTCCACTATTTGTTTGGCTGGTTTAATTTGCAGTTTCAAGGACTATATAATACCATTATTTCTGAGGCTATGAAGCGCAAGTTACCTTCCATGGTGTATATTGCTGGGGCCCTTCTAGTTCACTTCAGGGATCTTGAGGCATGTCTATTTTTTTCATAAGGATGAGGTTTTTGGGCACCGTCGGATTATATTTCCTAACAAAGCAGGATGCTTAAATGAGCAAGTCGATATTCAAGATAGCCCCATTGACGTCCTGACGGAGGATGGGTGGCTAGCAACCGAGTTCCTTGTGAGCATCCGTGCGAGCTGGCTACCCTTTAGGAGTGGAAATTTTGCGTCTTTGGAGGTAACAACCCCCATAGATGTACTCGTCAATTCGGTTTCGATCAGATTATTCCTCAAAACATCCTTGATTCTGGAAGACTATCTGGTGACCTTGTGACAGTTGCTTCTTGCTGGCGCATACTGCTCCGACGAGGGACCCACTCGTCACTTACCATCCCAGCTCGTAGCCGAGTCCCCAGATATGGTTATGAATATTTGAGGTGGCATTCTATGCACTTGAAGTCATTCTTTAGTTACAACATCGCGGACACGTATAGTTTCACTGAGAAATCTCATCCGCGAAAATTTCTAAAGAGGGTGATCAACCGACCGATGTATGGCTTCGAGTTTAATGTGTCCCAGCCCTCAACTTTAAAACAACCAAGGGCCCTAGACTCGGGGGCGGCATCAATCAGCCCAGCTAAGGTAACTTTTATTCTTTTCCTTCTTCTCTCTTCTTATGTGTTTATGTCGATAATTAATATTTCTTTATTTTCTTCTTGGGAAACAGAACACAGATCATATACGGGGATCAAAATCTATCCCTGCTGTTGAAGGGTCGTCACGCAATGATACAACTCCGCATCAATCAAACAAAAATGAGCCGACTATTGCAGGTTTTGTTTCTTTCGCTATATGCTTACTTGCCAACTCATGACGACTGTCTCTAGCATATGTTCTTCTCTACATGCTTCTCCCTTTATGTATTCCATTTTGCTGATATATAAGGGTTACCTCTTAACACATCTTCTTCTGCACCTCTTAGGGATTCGAGTTGCAACCATGGTCGTCGAACAAACCAATGCCGGTATTCCTGATGACATCGTGGATGTGGATGGCCCTCCCGATACTATTGACTTATCGAAGCATGATTTTAGCGATTCATCAGATGACATGATAGGGGCTTTGAGGGGGAGTATTTAAGTTGTGCAAGTGTGATGTTTTTTTTGTGGTCTACTCATGACTTACGTTTGATGCAGTCATGCACGCGCCAGGGGAACTCACGAGGAAACCTGATCCCTGCAGTTTAGTGAACTTCCAACATAGTCCGGAGCCAGGTCTGCAAACTGTGCATTTCTCCCTTATTTATCATTCATTGAATTGTCCTACCGCCATGGCCTTGATTATATGTGACGGAACTTTTAGATTATGTTGGATCTCTTCATTCTATTTCATTCTATTTTCCTTTCTAAGAATAATTTTTGATGACTTGTTATTGCCTGAATCAGCCACAGTCTTAAAGTTCATACCAGACGCACCAGATGCAATGGACGCACATTCCCTTGATAATGGTACTTTCTCCTCTTCTCCTCCTTCTCTTCTTTTACTATTTTTTTTTTAATTTTCCTTCCTTTGCATCGTGTTTGAGCTATGGTAATTTTGTGCCTCATACCCAGTGTTTGGGGGCTTGAGGGGGCTGGGGTACTTTAATCCGCTATGTTATAATAATTTTCAGCGTTCGCATCGGAGGGCCAAAACACTGTCGTACAGAACGAGGAGGCTGCGAAAGATGGTAATTTCGTCATCATTTTACTTCTTCGCTAATTTACGCTATCATCTTTATTCCTTAGCTGCATATGGTCTATTATGGTAGTGAAAGAGGAGCTTCCTTTTCACTAGACCTTATATCATGCGCTGAACGAACTGTTGTTCATCGTCATTTTACTTCTCAGCTGACTTCCACCATCATTGTCATTTCTTAGCTGTTCATGACCGTTGTCACTTGGCTGTATATGACCTATTATGGTAACAAAAAAGGTTTTTTTTTGTTTGGCCAGGCCTTGTACCATGTGTTGGATGAGCTGTCGTGGGAGTAGAGGATGTGCATAGTAAGGGTATGTCCCCTTCATTTTTGTTGGTATGCGATTCAATACATCTGGTCATATGCTGGCTCTTTTTACTAATGGTAATTTGATTTGTATTGTATGCCGAACAACCTGTTTTAGCATGCATAATAAAACTCCCTGCATTCCTGTTACGTTGGTAACCAGTCCTGGCCTTGTAGCAGGCGTTGAGAAGGCAGTTGCTGGGGATGACTGCTCAACTAGTAATGGTGGTTTTCCATGTGCAGATCCTTTTAGTGATGGTAATGTCGATTCATTCCAATACATATTGTGGAATCTGTGTATAGCATTGCATTAACAAATTGTCTTGCGTTTGTAACAGGCGCCAAGAAGGGAACCGTCGATGGTGGCTATTTGTTTGACAATGGCAATTTTCAGCGTAGCAACCTTCTTGATGTTGGTAATGTCGATTTGCCCCAACATATAATACGATTCACGCACTCTATTATGTACATGCGATCTAACATGCAGTATTGTTTTAGGAATTATGGGCAAAGTCCAGGAGGTTACTGAACCATCAGCTATAGGTGCTAAGTGTTAACTGGAGATGGACATTTAGCTGATAAAGGTAATCCGCCTTCTTTTCTCCTCGTTTTATACATGCAATCTAACGTGTATTAATATTTCAGGAATTGTAGGCCAGGTCCAGGAGGTCATCGAGCTGCCAAACTCTCAAACAGTCATCCCTCGGTTCCGTGCGCAGGAGAGAGCGGCCCATTACTTCATTTCTGAATACCTCAGGATTTTTCGCACTGAGAGCACGCTGCCTACAGTAGAAGAGTTCCTAACTTCCTCAGATAGTATCTCGCATACCCTGATTAATCTTGGAGCCCTGGGGGCTGCTTGGGAGAGGTTGAGCCGGCAAATAAAAACCATTTTGGAGCAACTTGAGGCCGAGCAAAGTTTGGCGACCTGTCTGGGTATTCCGGATCTTGATTCTCATATTGACAAAGAGACAAATATATTAGCAGATTTGTGGTCTCTTCAGGATGCGTTACTCATCGAGAGAAACGACTCTATAGCATCCCATGATTCCTTCAGAACCAGGATCATGCGGATTGATGCGCGGGTGAAGCAAATCAAAGAAGAGAAGGCAAAGCTTTTATCTGAGAGGTGCACGGTGATTTCCGATATGCAAGGATGCGAAGGCGATTTGGAGAATATTGAAAGCATTCTAGAAGGGAACACAGGGTTGATCGATAAGTCTGAAGTCCAACTAGCTTCTTTAAAGACAGAACGTGACGCTAAGGAAATTGAACGTGGTAAACTTGCTTCCTCTATTGAAGGACAAAGGCTCGCTCTCCAAAAGATTGCCGAGGAGTTTTGATGTTTCCCCTTTCTTATATCCTGTATCTGGGCCCTTACCCTTGTATTGGTGTGTTCTGTTATGTTTTCCCCTTTTTTTTATCACTTGCTGATCTTAGATCGTGGCTTGCATTTGACTGGTAATGACATGTTTCAGTGACTGTGAACCCATTAACTTGTAAACGTATGGTGGCTGGTATGACAGTGATTTTTTTTAGCGGATTTGTATGACAACATTATTACTTTGCTAAACTGCTGTTTAACAGGGTAGCGCAAGCAATATTAAGGGGGAACTATTGCAGTTTTTTTTTTTGAGAGTTAAGCTGCCAATAACATTTAACTTATGCTTATAGCTGTTCCAAAACTAAGTTAAAAGATACCAGTCTTTTGCAAATTATTTTTACCCTATTACATCTATACCATTAATCTGTTTGTCACCGAACACACTAGGTCTCCGCTTGCCGCTACCTGCTCGTTTTGGCAAATACGCTGCTGTAAAATTCAACTTTCTTCTCACCATATTCCGTTATTTTCTCTTTCAACGATTTCTCCTCCAAAGACTTGTGTTCTGACTTCGTGTCCCTATTGTCAAGGTCGATTTCAGGTACCTTCTTGATGTCCAGCCCCACAGGGCCTAAACTGGCAGGGTGGATATAAGCGCGTGCTCTTCCGTACAAGGCTTTGACGCTTGCATTCCCAGCCCCAACACTCTGGTGCAAGGTTTGGTTTTTTTTTTTTTGTGCTGACATGTATTTTCACCAGAGACCAACTTGATGTATCAACACGTTTTTTGTTTTGTTTTGTTTTTTTTCTTTCTTTCTTTTTTTTTTCAAGCGACTAAGGGCGAACTCATGCTTCTGTTATCCGACTGGGATAAATGCTCGCATAAGGAGCTTACATAGTTTTAACCGATGGTCAATCGGAGACGACATCAATATTCTTGATCATACTATAGTTTGGTCCGAGTTAGGTTTGCGCCTTAAACATAGTATTTCTTTAGGAAGCGGCTGTTGATGGGCGGCATCGGATGTGTCCCGTCTTGATCTGTCAGTTGGTAGACTCCCCCCTCATAGACCTTTCCTACCACGTAGAGTCCTTCCCAATTAGGATTGAATTTCCCTCTTGCCATTTTGTTCAATATGATTGGCCGCCTTAACGCTAGAACTAGATCTCCTTTCTTGAAGGTGTGTTCCCTGGCCAACTTATCATACGCTCTCGCCATTTGCACTCGATATAGCTCCAGGTTTTGCTATGCGATCAGCCTCTGCTCATCAAGCATGTCTAGTTCATCGAGACGTAATTGTACATTTTCGTCCGTCGTCATATCGCATTGCACAACCATCCTTAGCGAAGGTATCTCCACTTCGAGTGGAAGCACTACTTTGACACCGAAGACCAAGGAATAAGGCGTTGATTGTGTAGGTGTACGATACGTGGTTCGATAGGCCCACAAGGCTTCCACCATCTTTTGATGTCATTCTCTCTTGTTCTTTGAAACACTCTTCTTGAGCAACTTGCATAGAGTCTTATTGAACGTTGCATAGAGTCTTATTGAACGCTTCAGCTAAACCATTTGCCCTAGGTTGTATATCGAAGAGTACCGCCAATCAATTTTATGACGCTCCACAAATTTGTAGACCGAAGTGTTTTTGAAAGCTAAGCTGTTTGTCAGATATGATCCTTCTAGGGGTCCCAAACCGGCTTAGTACATTTTTGCGGAAGAAGTTAACAACATTATTGGCTTTGACCTCTCTTAACGGGATAGCCTCTGCCCATTTAAAAAAATAGTCTGTTGTTGCAAGTATGAAGCGATGCCCCAGAGAAGGAGGTTCTATTGGTCCCACTATATCCGTTCCCCACATTTCGAATGGCCATGATGAGACCGTCGGATGGAGGGGGTTAGGGTGTTTATGAATTAGATCCCTGTGCACTTGGCACAAGTGGCAAGTCTTCGCATGATTAATACAGTCTCGCATCATGCTCGGCCATTAGTACCCTAGCCGCTTGATCTTGAGATACATCTTAGGTCCTGACTGGTGAGCACCACAAAGGCCGGAATGGATTTCGTGCAACACGTGAGTGATCTCGTCCATCGCGATGCACCTGAGCCAGAGTTGTTCGTATGATCGGTGGTATAACGTATCATTTATGAATGTGTACCGAAGAGCTCGCTTCTTTAGTTGCACTCTTTGAGTCTTGTCTTCGGGCAAAATACCGCTTTTGAGATAATTCACAAACGGCTCCCTCCAATCATGCTCTTGCGCGAGGGTGGTCATCTTAGTATCCAACACCTCTTCCTTATGAATGACGTCATTTTCGGCGGGTGCGATTAGCTTCCTGTCTTTGATCGTGATGTTGATCTGGTCAATGGACAGTCCGGCCAACTCTTTGGCGAACTTTGCTAACGCGTCTGCTCTGCCGTTAGCAGCCCGAGTTACACAAGTCAAAGTGGTGTGTGGTATCCTTTCCATGAGTTCCACAGCCTTCGCATAATACTTGCACAATTCTACCTTCTTGACTTGGTACTTGCCGATTACTTGCTTAATAACAAGTTGAGAATCTCCGTATATATGTAATCTTTCAATTTTCATCTCTAACGCGAGCTCAAGCCCAGCAATTAAAGCTTCGTATTCGGCTTTGTTGTTGGTACAGGGGCTAGTGAGTGCTAGGGAATAATGTAATATCCCTTTCTCCGGGATGATAAATACCAGGCCGACCCCTGATTTTACTTTCGGGATGTTCGGGGGAACGGCCGGTTGAATCGAGGATGCCCCATCGAAGTAGAGTTCCCAATATTCGTTGTTGGCTTTGGCACATAGTATCTCCTCGTCTGGAAAGTCGTAATTCAAAGGAGAATCATCGGGGACAGGATGGGCTGCCAAGAAATCAGCGAGTACTTGTCCTTTTATCGCCTTTTGTGATACGTAGGTGATGCCAAATTCCTAGAGCAGAACTACCCATTTAGCCAACCGCCCTGTCAAGGTCGGCCTTGTCATCAAATACCTTAAAGGATCAACTCTCGATATGAGCTGGACTTCATGCTCAAGGAGATAGTGCCTTAATTTCTTAATGGCAAATATCAGAGCCAATCATTGTTTTTCAATTGGAGAGTACGAGTGCTCTGCCCCCACAAACATCCGACTAAGGTAATATAGGGCGGTTTCCTTTCCTTCATCATTATTCTGGGCCAACAGTGCCCCCAAAGACGTCTCCAATGCCATGGTATATAAGATCACTGGTTTTTCGGTGATAGGTGCCCCCAGAACCGGAGGGCACGAGAGATATTCTTTGATATTTTCAAAAGCATTTTGACACATGTCATCCCAAATAAAAGGAGCATTTTTCTTTGTCAATCTTGAAAAGGGATGGGTTCTTCCAGACAAGTTAGAAATGAACCTCCTGATATAAGCTAATCGCCCTTGAAAGGACCTGAGCTCTTTAAGATTCTTCGGAGGCGGCATATCCCTGATTGAACTTATCTTTGCAGGGTCAATTTGAATTTTTCTATGTTTCACCACGAAACCTAGGAATTTCCCATATGACACTCCAAACGCGCACTTAAGTGGATTCATCTTGAGGTTGTACTTGCGAATACGAGTGAATACGGTCCTCAAGTCTTGGCAGTGTTCCGCTTTAGATCGCGACTTAACCACTAAGTCGTCGCATAGCACTCGACAAGCTTGTGGATTAAATCATCGAAGATTTTAGTCATTGCGCGTTGGTACGTTGCCCCAGCATTCTTTAATCCGAACGGCATAATAGTATAGCAGAAAATGCCGATTGGCATGTGAAATGCAGTGTGCTTCTCATCTTCAGGCGCCATCTTAATTTGGTTATAATCGGATCACCCGTCCATAAATGAGAACACTTCAAAATTTGACACTGAGTCGATCATCACTTCTGTCACGGGGAGTAGAAAATCATCCTTAGGACATGTGTTATTCAAGTCCCTAAAATCCATGCAGATCTGGATTTGCCCATTCTTCTTGTTTACAGGGACGATACTTGCTATCCAGTCCGCGTATTTCTCTTCTCTTATAAAGTCGGCTTCAATTAACTTCTTAATTTCAGAAGTGATCTGTTCTTCTAGCTCTATTCTCATTCTTCTCGGTGCTTGCTTCACCGGAGTGATACCAGGATTAATCGATAAATTGTGGACTGCAACCTCTGGGCTGAGGCCCGGCATCTCTTTATACGTCCATGAAAAGCAATCACTAAACTCGTGGAGGAGCGCCTTCAGCTGATCCTTCTCTGCTGGGAGAGTTGTGCGCTTATGTAGGTGGGCCTAACATCCTCCTCCGATCCAAGATTGATTTCGATCAACTCGTCGCAAGTGGTCTGCCCCCCCATCCTCTAGCTCTTTTGGTGCCCTTTTGAATTCTTCGTTTCCTTGTTCTGCCGCGTATACATCACTTATCATCACCATGTTGCAAGAATGAAACCCAAAAGTTTCTTCACCTGGTTCTATATACCCCAAACCACGGGTATTGGAGATCTTTCCGCTTGGTAGCGTGATATTTCATAGACTTGGATTCCATAGCTTTTCGAATTGGCGTAACTCGCTCTTCAGCCGAGGCTTCAAGCAACCATATTTTTTTACGAGGTTTTTTAAGTTTGGAGGATAATAAGCAAATGGGTGGACTTCAGCAAGTCGTGTCGATTCCAGGTCATTCTCTTGACTCGTCTCGATGTGGCGAATTTCATCTGACTGATAGAAGTGTATGGGCTTATGGACGAAAAGCTTTCCTTTTGCACATTCTCTCTTGGCGGGGACAATAAAGGTTTTTATTTCGAAGACCTGGGATGCATTAAGAGGAGTGAAACCTTTAAAATAGCCCTGAGGAACTCTTAGAACTTCTACCTCGTGTCCCATCATATTTCGACACGGCATAATCCTTTGTGACCAACCTCCTTTCTCATAAGTCTCAACCACGTCACATGCAGAGGCTGAACAGTCACTAGTCTCTGACTCGGAATCACTTCCAAAATGAGGACATGCAGACAAAGTCGTCTTCTTTAATTTAGAAATAATCGAGCTTCGTAGTGGTGATTTCAAAGGCCGTTCTGTCGGTCCTATGAAGTAGTGCGCATCTTCATATTTAATTTCATGTACTGAAAAGGGTTGGATGTCCCCATCGATGCGTTCTTCTCTACCTTCCTTCAAGTATTTCAAACATTGATGCAGAGTGGAAGGGACTACATAATTCTCATGCAACCAGGGCCTCCCAAGCAGCGCCTTGTATAATGTATCAGTGTCGATGACATGGAACTTGACCTCGGCCTTTAAATCATCGAGCTGCAACGGCATGCATATGGAGCCTAAAGCTTTTTGGTTGTTTTTGTTGAACCCTTGGATAACAACCTTTTCGGCTGTCAAATTGCGAATGTCTAAAGAAAGACTTTTTAGGGTTCGCAAGGTTAGGAGATTGATTGACGACCCCGGGTCAACAAGGATCTTATTTATCTTCATTCCTTCCACATCTCCGGTCACGTAAAGTGGCCGGTTATGTTGCGGCATCCCCAATAGCATATCACCGTTGTCGAAAGTAATGGAGGATGCCGCATATGCATGCAGCGCTTCTTTTACATCAGCTTCTACAAAGAATGCTTGGAACTTCTGAGGGTTCTGCAAGGCATAGATGAGGACATCTCTTAACTCCTACGACATCATCAAAGTGTCATATATGCTGAGGAGAGCGGAGACTTTTCTCAAATGTGAGAGAATATTGTATTCAGAGGGAGATAACTTCACTGGAGGTACTGCATCATCCTGCACTTCATGCGTTTCAATTTGTTTACCCTTGAGTTTTTCTTTTTCTTTATCCATCGTTCATCCTGCTATGACCTTGCCGCTCCTGAGATTCATCTGGTAGGATTCATGTACTTGCTTGCTGCTTTCAACGGCAGGTGCTTCCTCATACAAGTAGGTAGGCAAGAATTCATCTTCGGAGTCACTTCCTAAATTAATCACGTCGCAGACGCCCATCTTTGCGATAGCGACATCTTCAAGATTCTCAGCTTCATCTTCCTCTGGGGGTTCCGAGATTATAGATATCATTCTACAAGATTCCACTTCGTGCTCTTCATCTTCCAAGTCGTCTTCTGAGAGTCCTTCCCACATCTCTTCAGTGATGTAGTGACGAAGCTTTATAGGCCCAGGTATTCCTTGCTCGTATTCTTCAAGCGAGTCGATATATTTTTCGAGACCGCTCTTTTCTTGCACCCTATTTGAAAAGGTTGCCTTCCTGTTCTTTTTCTTCTTCGATTGAGAATTCTTTTCCTTCGTCTTTTGATCTTCCTTCGCTGGTGGACGAGACCTCGACGATACGTATTGCGGAGACAAGGGGTCTTTCCACACAACGCCTGGCATCTGCTTTAATTTTTGTAAAAGTCGCAACGTCTTTCTTGACACCGCGGTGTTCCACTCTTCGTCTTCTACAGGCGCCGGGTCTACATTTTCCGTTTCAATAACATCAACTTCCTCGGTTTGGGTTTCATTCAATACTTGCTTTGATAATGTTATCTTCCCTATCTTGTATTGTTTTTCCACCTAGTCTTTGAAAATGTAGCAGTCTTCTATTGTGTGCCATAGTACGCAATGGTAAGGGCAAAAGTTGGGATTGTCAGTATTACTGGCTTCTTCAGGTCGCTTCGACTCTAATAGCTGCAAACCATTTTTCAAAGCGTCCCTAAAAATCTTCATTGTTTTTTCTCTTTTGAAAGAGTAAATTTTATTTTTTTTTCTTTCTTCAAGGGTCAGAGGCTTGCCTCAGCTATTTTCACCGAGAGTTGGCACTTTCTCGATTCGAGGTACGTTCGCATTATGGACCTCTACCCTCTTGCCCTTGCCAGCGACGTTTGTATAGGCGACCTTGGGCTCATTCCTTCTTGGCTCCTCCCTTTTGAATTTTGGATTCTACGTATTTACATAGGGCTGATGATTCGTTCGTTCAAGCTTTGCTACATGGGTGATTAATTCCTGATACGTAGAAATGTTATTAGCACAAAGGAAAGGGGCTATCCAATTGTCAATATTACGGGCCAACAGTTCCATGGCTTCGGTTTGCTCTAGTGACTTTTCACATTTAATACTCAAATTTCTCCACCTCGTGATGTAATTAAGGACGGTCTCGTCCTTTTTCCTCCTTGTATCTGCTAGGTCCGCGATCGTGATCTTATCGCTTAACGAAGCGAACTTCATCCTAAAGGCCTCTTCTATGTCAACCCAAGTTCTGATAACTTCAATCTCCAGGGAGTAATACCACTCAAAGGCGACCCCTGAGAGACTTTGTGGAAACTGTTGGAGCAATATGGCGTCGTTGTCGCCAGTGTTCCCACAAGTTGCGATGAAATGGGCCAAATGCTGGTCAGGGTTCCCTATTCCATTAAACATTTTAAAGTGTGGTACAATGTACCCTTTGGGATAAGAGATATCATCGTACACAGCTGGATAAGGCCTCCCCTGCCTCCTTCGCGGAGCGATCTTGGCTTCCTCCAATTACTTCAGCTGGTCCACCACTAGTTCTTGCACTTCCCTTCTAGTCAAAGTGACAACATCGTCATTCGACTGAGCTGGTGATTGAGCTGGTGGAGCCAGCAAAGAAGACACTGTCGGAGCGTTATTCTGCTCCCGCGGCGGCTGCTCTTGGCGTAACAGCATCTCTTGCGTTTTTGCTAGAACATTCATCACCTCTTCGAATTTTGCCATAAGGATGCTCATGTCGTTGTCTCTCTTTTTGAGCTGCCTCCTAAGGTTAGCGATAGCTTCATCTCGATGGTCATGGTTAGTGGTCATGACAGGTTCCTCCTCTTCCTCTTCCTCTTCGAAAATTTCTTGGTGTAAAGAGGTCATCCCTGGTTCATATCGTTGAACAGGCTCTTGGATTACAATAGAGGCTAACTTTTTACCCTTGGCTTTCCTTGCCATGGTCCGAAGGGTATCCTCCTCAGAATTAGAGCTGGCCTCTCGCGTATGCTCTACCATCCGTATCGTATGAATTGTATAACCTTTCGTCTCCTTCTGGTTAGTCTTGAAATGCCTCTCTTTTCTTTTCATGTTCTTTTGAGCCTTTTTATAAGTCTCATAAACCCTTTGAGATGTTGTCTTTTGCATAGTGATATTCTTGGGTCTTGGGTGTGGCTTATTTCGCATGTTGGTTCGCAGTCGCAGTCCCTCTATCAAATTAGAATTTCTCAGAACCAACAGAAGTGGCGCAAACTTGTTTTCCATGGTGGTTTCTACTTTAGCAACAGAGTGATTGCGCCTCACAGGGATTAGGCGACCTTGTTTGAAGAGCCTAGCCTCCTTCCTCAAGGCTTGTCGTTCTCGCCTCTTCATCTTTTCAAGGTTTAAGAACACAGCTTGGTGAATCTTGCCCCTGTTAACAGTGAAAGATGGTTCTTCCTCTTCTTTGTCGAACATGCCCCCATTAACAGCAACTAGCAGTTCTTCCTCTTTTGTGACAGTCTTCTTCTTCTTCATGGAGGTTTTACTCTTGATGACCGGAGCAATCTTTCCCTCACCCTTAACGTTCTCAGAGTCTTTGAACGGTACATAAATGAATTCGGCTACGTCCGGAATGCAACCGAATTTTGCATTCCACGTGGTGTCCTTCATTCCCTCCATGGAGATGTTGATCTTTCTCGCCATCTTAGAAAATTGCTGCACAGAGCAAGAGAAGCGTAAGGACAAGGAAGTGGGTTTTTGTGCCACGTAATATAGATCTCAAAGATGAAAGGAGAAGCCAGGTCCCACCGGGCGTGCCAGAATTTGTGGGGTCAAAATGTTACATTAGGAATGTATTATGACCGTTTCAAATCCATCTTAAATTAATAAGGTTTTTGTTTAATGGGTTCTGGCTTCCAATGAGTGCAAGCGCTCATTGTTAATTACCCATAAAATTAGGGAACCTTTGATTAAGAGATCTATAATATGCGACAAGATAAAAGAGGCGAGTCAAGCGATATCATTCATTCATAAATTTGATTTGACGTGATACATAAAATGATAAAGGAAAAGAGCTTCTGTCAATGTGGACAATTTGTGTTCATCAAACTTCGGTCTTGTGACAGCATATTGGGTAATACCCGGCCTAGGCAATACAATGTTATATTGAGGAGCTACGCCCCGATGGTAAATATCGACGTATGCACCTCCCAAACAATATTCCATTGTAACGCATTAAGGCACGATGGGTATTGGATTTAGAAGATCATCTGGCCTTGACGGCGTGTTTGATGGCTCGAATTTGAGGGAAATTACTCGGCCTTGCAGCGTGTTGAGTAATTTGATTTGAGACTTTACCCGACCTTGCGGCGTGGTGGATAATTCGAATTGGAGATTATCCGGCCTTGCGGCGTGTTGGACAATTTGAATTTGAAATTATCCGGACTTGCGGCGTGGTGGATAATTTGAATTGGAGATTATCCGGCCTTGCGGCGTGTTGGATAATTTGATTTTGAAATTATCCGGCCTTGCGGCGTGGTGGATAATTTGAATTGGAAATTATCCGGTCTTGCGGCGTGTTGGATAATTTGATTTTGAAATTATCCGGCCTTGCGGCGTGGTGGATAATTTGAATTAGAATTTTATCCAGCCTTGCGGCGTATCGGATAATTTGATTTTGAAATTATCTGGCCTTGTGGCATGATGGATAATTTGAATTGGAATTTTATCCGGCCTTGCGGCGTGTCGGATAATTTGATTTGGAATTTATCCGGCCTTGCGGCGTGTTGGATAATTTGATTTTGGAATTTATCCGGCCTTAACGAATCAGAACCCCATATCGAGGAGCTACGCCCCAATCAACGCACGCATCTCCCAAAAAGACAATATTTGTCGCGCGGGTCTAAGGCCTTATTAATTTTGTTTAAGCCCTTCTAGAATTTCGAGGGAGAATTGGTTATTCATTGCCTTTCAATGACATTGTCCTGATTTAAAATTTGGGAAGGGAAATCTGGCCGTGCTGTGTAGATTTACTTCGACCTGGTGACTTTCGGTTGAGGAGCAAAATATTTTTCTCTCCCCTTTTATCATGACAGTTGGCGAATGAGGCTTTGGGTTCCTTGCCTCATAGCCCTTGGTTCGAAGGGTAAAGTCTTTATTGGCTGTTTTGGTCGGTGGACAAAGTGTGGCAACCTCCCTGACCCGCAAACAAACTGATTGGGAGCATCAGAGAGTTTGGGGGGGGGGGGGGGGGGGTCGCGCAAATGGCTCTCTAGGCACGGTCGTAGGCGAAGCGCTCGAATACGGCACGAGGGGTTAGTGACTCAGTTGGGTTTTAATCTCCTCATTCAATCCCGTCATTAGTTTATCGTCAAGCTGAAACACAAGGGAATGGAACTTGCCACGCTGCGTGCGCTTTTGGCCTCACCTCTCTTGGTGCGTGTACAAACGAAGTGGTGCTTGTGTATATCGTGATGCCAGGATGCTTAGTGCATCTGAGGCCTAAGAAATAGTAACAGAAGTGGTGCTTGTATATTGTGATGCCAGGATGCTTAGTGCATCTGAGGCCTAAGAAATAACAAAATAAAACTTCCCCTTTTTTACCTTCCACCGCTTCTCAGGTCTCTTCCTCTTCTATTTCTCATGCGCACTCCTTCTCGCTATTCATCCCTCCTTTTTTTCTTCCCGCCCCTCTTCGCTTATATAGGCTATAAGCTCGACAGTTTCCTTTGTTTCTTGGTTGCCCTCTTTTGTCTTCTTCTATATTTTTTTCTGCTGGTCTGATTACTTTCTGTTCTCCTCCCTGCCAAACCTGATTGCCTCCCTTTATTGGCTATTTTGTCTTTTTGTCTTTCTTTTTGTTATGACCCCCTTCTTCTCTTCTCCTGACTTTCGCTAATCACATGAGTCAAAATAGATTTTGACTTTTGCAGTCAAAATAGATTTTGACTTTTGCAGTCAAAATAGATCTTGACTTGATTTAACTGGACGCACGGGGGTTCCTTCACCTTGTGCTCTTGAGAACAGCTATCGAAACTTGGCCTCCTTTTTTAATTGCTGACTTATCAATTGCTGCATTGGCTTTTTGTTTAGTCATCTTTTGAGTTTTGAACATTGGTGTTTCTCTCATGCAGTTCTGTGGCTTCCATATCCTTCCGTTGTCGTTTTCCAACAGCCTTGAGCAGCTGAGCTTCCCTTTCCTATACGACAAGACCCGAATTCAGGTCAGAGCTTCACACTCATTCTCCTTAGCTGTTTTCCTTCGTACCACAGAAAGTTAATTGCTTGGTAATTATTTTCAAAGAAAGATTTGTTGCACTTATTAGCTTTGCCACAATGGAATTCCAACTTGTGTATTTAATGTAGATGACTGCTCATGCTCATTGACGCGCTTGCCCAGCTTTAGATTGGCTCGTGATAGTTGTCCTTTATAAGATCCTCAATTTTCATTTACAAACAGAATTAGTTTACTTTCAGTGCATTCATGTGTGGTTGAGATTAACCCTAGTTACTTTCAGTGCATTCATGTGTGGTTGAGATTAACCCTAGTTTCGCAGCCTAGCAGTTATTTGTAACTTTACACCAGTATCGTCTTTATTCGTAACTTTACATCAATCTTGGATTAGCTAAGCAGCCATCAACCAGCTTTTCCTCAAATGTTGCAGCATTTATTTACGATCTTCCTAAACTGATAGTTTTAGATTCCATCTAGGTACCTGCATTTGAAAGCTGATAATTCAGGGGATCGGATAGACTTCGTCGTGACATTTTATAGCTCAACAGAGCTGATTAAGCTTGTTTAGCTTAATCCAGGCCTGACAAAAGGACTCTAGCTAAGGTAACAAATTCAAAACTGTTAAACAAATCTTATTCTCATCAAAACTCTATTAAAAAATATCTTAACAAATAATAGGCATAATACTATAAATAAAAATAACAAACTATTATTTTTGTTTAAAATTAACATTAAGGTGATAAAAATATAATCAGGAAAAAAAAAGTTAACCATTTTATAATATCAATAGAAATATTAAAATTTAAATTTAGATTAAGTGCTAAGTTTAAACATTACTTGTATAAAAAGGAAAACCGATTTCCTTCTTTTTTTTTTGCAAACCACTCAAATAATCAACATTATTTACTCAGTAATTGAATTTCTTAATTGCAATGTGCAAATAAAGAATATAATTTATTTTTTGTGCAAATAAAAATAATAAAAGTATTTATTGTTCCAAAAAACAAAAACTGAAAAACACTACTTTTGTTTTTGTTTCCATGTTTATATAAACAACAAATAAATTGTCTCAATTCGCAATGTTTTCCCAAGTCTACTTGGTCCGTCTACTCAGACCGCTAACCTACGCCGGTCCCGGTCCTGCACACTGCAGCCTGCAGAGCCTCTCCGATCCCAACCCTAGCCCTTCTCCGCTGTCTCCTGCCATCGTGCTCCGATGGCCGCCCCCTCCGGGAACCCCAACCTCTTCAAGCCCCCTAATCTTATGACCGGCGAATCCGCCCCGCTGCCGTTCCCCTCGCCGTCATACTCCGCTCCGTCGCCCTCCTACTCCGCTTCACCTTCCCAAGGGAATTTCCCTTATCCACCTTCCAACTTGCCATTCCACCACCACCCCTTCCTCCACTATCCCCAGGATCCACTTCCCCGTCCAGCCATTTCTCACCCCCCCGCCACCCCTCACTTCCCCAGCCCCAATCCCAATCCTAACCCTGGAGCCCGACTCATGGCGCTGTTGAATCCTCATTCAGCCCAGCTTGAATCCACCATCTCGGTGTCACCCCCTTCTTCCATGTCCTCCGAGCTCTCGACCCAAGCCCACGCGCCGATGCTGCATCCAATCTCATCGGCGCCGGTGACTCTATCGGCAGCTCAGGCTGCTTTAGCGAGGGTGCCAAGCAGCAAGCTGCCTCGGGGTAGGTTACTTGCAGGCGGAGACCGGGTTGTATATGACGTGGACTCTAGGTTGCCAGGTGAGTTGCAGCCGCCGCAGCTCGAAGTCACTCCCATCACCAAGTACACATCGGATCCGGGGCTTGTTTTGGGCCGTCAGATCGCTGTCAACCGGACATATATATGCTACGGGCTCAAGCTTGGAGCAATCCGGGTGCTAAATATCAACACTGCATTGCGAGCCTTGCTCAAGGGGCATTCCCAGGTTTGAGCCTTCTTATAACTTCTGTTTCATTTGCTCATTATATCTTCCCTGTGGATATTTCTTTTTTTGGTTGAATTGGTGAACCACCTATTGATTGATGCATCATGTTATTTTTCACCAAGAATGGACGAAATAATGATTTTGACATGTGATTCACATTCAGCTGTCAGGCTTGGAGGGCGTTATTTACCTCTTTTAGTTTTTATGACGTGATCATTGGTAAAAAATCTATCTTTTTTGTTACCTAGAGAACTGATTTACTACTTGAAAAATCATTTGGTTTTCATGATTCTTCTGTTGATATGTATGTTTAAATATGCTGAATTATGATGGGTTATTCAGTATGCTGGATATATTAGTATTTCACGCCTGGATGTAATAATAATATCCTTTGAGTGCTCTCTTAGACAATTTTATTTTCACGGTTCTTTCAAGTTAAGAAACTTAACCTGGTCAATATCCTATAAAATACTATGATTTTCTTGTTAAGACATGCAAATGTTTTGAATTTTCTATGCTAGAAGGGTTCAATAATAAACTTTTGCCAATGTGGAAAGGATAAGATGTTATATTGTTGTCATTTCTATTTATTTAGATGGATATCTTGATAAATCATATTTGATTGTAAATGTAATAAATGGAACCTAGGTCTTAAAATGTTCCTGCAGAGTTGACCCTTAACTTAGAAACCCATGGTTTATAATCATGATCTGCATCAATGTATTGGTTATGTCTTAGACCAATGCATATTAGGCATACTAACACGAAATCCCTAATGTACTAGGTGTAAAGGTTGTCAAAAATGCATTTGGGTCTTATGATCTTCCGATCCTATGACCCAAATTAGGCAAGCTTTTCTAGAACGAATATGAGATCTGAAATGTGGTAGGGTATATAGAAACCAAGGTTTAAAAAACCGATCCCGTACTAAGCATTACGGCTGGTTTGTACCTATTCAAGCAGGGACCGGTACACAGAACGTGTTGGAGCCAAGCGGAGAAGGAAGAAGGAGGAGAAGGAGAGGGACACGCTAGTTTGGCTACGATCTCATTGCAAGCTTCCATAGAGTGATGGAAGTGGAGGAGGCGACAGCAAAAGCCCATTGTGGGAGCTGCACACATTGTGGGAGGCACAGGAGGAGGCATACCAATCTACCTGCTATTTGCTGTGAGCTTCCATAGAGTGGTGAAAGTGGAGGAAGAGCTTCCATAGAGTGGTGAAAGTGGAGGAAGAGGCCGTGAAAACCCATTATGGGAGGAGTCACATGCATCATGGGAGGTGAACAAGGAGGAGAGGAGACGAAGATAACTTACTAGCACCATTGGTTTGCCTTGTAGCGTCATGTTAGCTGGCATGTCTACACCAGACTACTATGCTGCTCCACCTTGTTCCGCCAAGTGTTGCATGATCACCTTGCTGTTGGGCTACGCCTAGGCAGTATGCCAAGTGGCATACATGCTATGGACCATGAGGTCACACCAACCCCAAGTGGTGCCTACTACTCGGTTATGCATAAGTGGTGCCCCAGCTTAGGGCTACTTGGTTGTGCGAAATGGCATATGAGATTAGAGCTGCTCAGATGCGCTTGCCACACTAAATGGCACACATACCTTGGCCAATTCCACTTGGTGTGAGTACAATATGCCGCTACCACCTCCTCCTTCATTCTTCTTCCTTCTTCTCCTCCGAGGCTTCCATGACTCTAGTTTTGTTTGGTACGAACTGGTAAGTACCGGTCCGAGCTTGGACCAGTATGCAGTCGGATTTTTAAACCTTAGTAGGAACATCATTTCGTGGCTTAGGATTTGGTAGGATTTTACGATCTGAACCTATTCACTTGTAAATTAATAGGTAGAATGTGTTCCAATATGACCATTGTTATACCAAAAATTGATAACCTATTATTCCACAAAGCCTTAAATTGCTACGGAATGTAGTTTCTCATTTTTAATTGTCATCATTTGCTCTCCGTCATCTTTGAAGAACATTCATCAACTTAATCTATGTTATCTTCAACTATTTGTCAATTTCGACTATTTATCACTACCAATGTTGTAATCTTTGTCATCATTATTAGTGCCTTGAGTGTCATTTTTATCTTGTAGTTTTATTGTGCATCTTTATTGTATTCATCTTCTGTAAACTTATCTCCATCATCACCTTATAAATATTCAATTTCACAATTCTATACTATACAATAAATATATCTGTATGATACTATAATATGATATGTTGCACATATATAATTTTTCCTTCATGGTTGATACTAAATAGAATTTTATTTATTTTTTTGTTACTTATTGTGGAATATTTATTTTACTCTTAAATCTAATTAGAGGAATATATATTTTTTTTTTAAAAATATATTTTAGGTGATTTGAGAGAATCTTATGATCTCATAATGTGATCCTATGTTCCAATTTATAGCCACCATCTTTCTTAGGTAGGATCTTGATTCTAACAACCTTGATTGTATACTTTTGTTGTATTCATCTTATGTAAATTTGTCTCCATCATAATCACTTTATAAATATTCAATTTCATAATTCTACATTACACAACAGATACATGTATAATAATATAATACGTTATATATATATTTACGCTTCGTGGTTGATACTAGATAGATATTTAGTTTTTTTTTACTTATTACTTATTGGAATATTTATAGTCTAATTAGAGGAATACATTTTCTAATAAATATATTTTAGGTGAGGATCTTATACTCTTACGATCCGATCCGATCCTACAAAGTTACCATCATTCGTACGATCTCAATCCTAACAACTTTGGGTGTATCATTATAAGAAATTTGTATACTAGTGCAATCTCTAAATGATATATACCTGACTTGCAGCTCAATACGGACTTGAATTTTTTTTTTTTTTTTTAAAACCACCCACAAAATTAAATAACTAAGCCTCAATCTGAGGCAAGGATACAGTCCAAGTCATTAGGCCAGTTATCAGCCCAGATAAAACAAGAAGTAGAACTAGCAGCATACGAGGCTAACCAGTCAGCAGCTTGGTTAGCCTCACTCCGGACAAAATACACGGCATTCCTATTCCAATTGTTAAGCATGAAGTTTATCTCATCAATGAGATTTTTGGAGGTGATTGGGAGGGTTGAAGGCTCCAACTTCAAAGTAGACACGGCCACAAGAGAATCCGATTCGAAGATAATTTTGTTGCCCAGTTGATCCCTTCAGCTATAAGCATAGCTAACAACGCTTCTAAGAGCTAGAAGCTCCGCTTCAAGAGGGTTCGTGACAAAAACCTGTGCAGACACGGCAAAAATACAATTACCAAAATGATCTCGAATAAGATAGCCAATACCTGCCAATTGAAAAGCACTCTTCCACGATCCATCAGTGTTGATTTTGAACCAGCCAGTGGGGGGAGGCGACCACTTCGCAGTAGAGTTTATAGATGGATAGGTAGTATCATTTCCCTCAGAGTTAAAAGCCATAAGAGCATCATTGAAATCAGCCAGGGCACGTCGAATAACTTCAAGGAAAACCGGCTTGAGCCCCAAAAAAATAGTAGCATTTCTAGCCTTCCAGAGAGTCCAGTACACCGTGAGAATAAGAGCATATAAGGGAGTCGGTTCAAAAACCTAGTTACCAGCCGCCCAATTACGAGAAGGAGTCAAAGGAATAGCCAATAGAGTGGCAAGATGTGACCAGATGCTCTTGATAAAATCGCAATTATAAAACATATGCAAAACCGAGTCAGAAAATTTATCACAAAAAACACATGAACGGCCAATCCCAATAGATACGAGAAAATCCGACATAGGAAGCTTTTGGTGTAATAGCTTCCAACCGAATGTTTTAAGCTTCGGGGCGACATGTAACGACCGGAGCTTATGCCAACCATGCCATGGATCATTGAGGTCCAGCTGGGATTTCAATAACCAAAGGTAAGAGACTTTAGTTAAAGAACACCCAGATGCAACCTCTCTCCAAAACCAGGGAGTAATGGGAATCAGCATAATTTTATTAGCAAGCTCCTTTCCGAACATCGAGTGAATCAGATTGTGGTTCCAGCTATCCGCCTGCATCAAGTCAGAAACCAGAGGTAGATTAGTGGGATTACCAACAAATGTAGGCTTGTAACAAATGGGAACATCAGTGCACCAAGGAGCCCCAAGAAGGGAGGCACTCCGACCATACGGACTTGATTATAAACACTTCGTAGAGATGTATATTGGGAATTGTTCGTATACGCCTTTTTATTCCTATTGAAGATATTGATTCTTCAATTTGTAGATGATATCTATTTCAGGATACATGATAGAATTTTAGTGGCCAGCAAACTCTCTAATAATCAGATTCATCGGGTAAATTGGACTATATATATACATATGTTGATTCTTCAATTTTAAGTTGATGCCTGCTTCATGATATAATTTTTTTTTGTCTAGTAAAATCCATAATAATCTGATTCATGGGTTCAAGAGGCTTATTTCACATGATGTTATAGTACTGTATTTCATTAGTGACCATATGTAATTTAGCTTGCCCATGCTGTCATTATTTGTTGGAATTTACACTATCGATGCATTTGATTATTGAAATAGAATTTTCTTGCGAAAGTGGAATATCATTGTATCAAGTCGTCTTTTGATTGTGTTTTCTTTTGTATACCATTTCTTCAAGTATGGTCCACAAGATAGATCAACCCCGCAAGTGCTAGATTATGTCCATGATCGTAATAGTTTCTTTGTGGTAGTTCTTTTACCATCGCTTGAAATATTAACTGATATAAACGTGCATATTAGAAGTTATGGTCTTCTCACACAGGTTTTGTATGTCATTCGCATCTATCCTTTCAGAATGAAAATAGTACTTATTCTCTGTGCTTTACTAGTAACTAAGTCCTTCAACTGATTGTTTCTTTATTCCTTTAAGGTATAAATTTTGTTTAGCTTCATACTATAAAGTTTTGATACATGTCCAAGAGTAGGAGCATTTCTTTTAAATCTTTTCTTTGATTCCACAAACACGGGACATTTATCATTGAACTTTCTTCAGAGAGTTACAGACATGACTTTCTTTGCTGAAGATGTTCACCTTTTGGCGAGGTACTCACTACTCTGCTGTAGGTTTTATCTTTACTCTTTATTTATCAATATGACAATTTAGTGTATTGTAGTGCGAGCGTCGATGGCAGAGTTTTTGTATGGAAGATTGATGAGGGCCCCGATGAGGAAAAAAAGGCACAAATAACAGATAAAATAATAATTGCTGTTCAGATTGTGGGAGATGGAGAATCTTATCATCCACGCATTTGCTGGCACTCTCATAAACAAGTAAGTCAAAATTTTAAGGATGACTGCGGCATGAAATTAAACAGTGTTTTTATATTTCGAATACCTGAATTTATCTTTTATTTTGTTATGCAGTTGCATCTGTGTGTTTTTTTTTATGTCACTATAACATTTGGCAAGAGTTCTCTGAAGCTCGTACTTGATTGAAAATATTTTCCAGGAAATTTTATTTGTCGGGATTGGAAATTGTGTTTTAAGAATTGACACAATCAAACTTGGGAGAGGAAAAGGATTTTCAGCAGATGAACCCCTCAAGTGTCCTCTTGAGAAGCTAATTGATGGTGTCCAACTCATTGGAAAACATGATGGAGAAGTAACAGATTTGTCAATATCCCAATGGATGATAACACGCTTGGTGTCAGGATCAAAAGATGGGACGGTATGTAATTATAAGTTTATAACTATTACCTTTCAGCTGTTGCAAGCTAGTTAGTATCTTGCATGCCCAGGGGAAAATTCTTTAGGTATGATTTGCATGTTGGAGCCAATTATTATTCCTTTCTTTTTTGGTTATACGGACTTGTTTAGTTGTTTTACAGTGATGGATTTCTTGTTTTATCAACGCTATGAAAGTATCATGGAACTTCCTTGGAATAAGGTTTTGTTCTCCTGTTCTACATTGAAACTCTGTTTGGTCCTTTAGGTATTATATGCACTATTTAATCTTTTGGTCTTTTACTTCCTGATAGTACTTGGACCATACTTGACCAATTTCAATGATCTATTAGAGAAAGTTCAAGTATAACCAAGGTTTCCAATTTTAGTTTGTATTGGTATACCAGTCTAGTGTTGATCTAGTAAGTAATGACTATACCAATAGTATGTTGCTGGGATTGGTCATACTGATATACTATTAGTGCTTAATTCAATATGGAGTCGTTACTCTTTTTCCATGGTTATCATTGGACTACATCTGAATTTTAACTATTAGGACTAGAATTCAATTGCCTTTTGCGCCATACCTATAGATTGTGAAAGTTCTCAAACCATCGATACAATACCTATAATGTATAATTGGGTTCATTACTTGTTAGATTAAAGAGATGTTTAGTTTGGTTTTGGCTTCTATTAAATTTTCCCTATCTTTATTTTTCAGAATTTATGATGTGGGCTTATGGCTCTCTTTTTAGTACAATTTATATAATACATGCTTTAAATAGTAGCATTTTGAAGTGCAGTAAAGTCACTAGGAATCAAGTTTCAAAAGAAACAAATTACTCCTTACTGAATTTTATTTTTTGTTAAAGGAAGTTTACTTTTACAATCTTTTTATAAAATTCATTGACTGTTTTGGTTAGGAGAAAACTACTGAATGTTAATAATTATATAGGCAACATAATTACAAGATTAGATCATTTTTTATATGACACTTGGTCCATTTATGTTTTTTCCATCTTTGTATTTCCTCCTGTTTATATATTTTTATTTTTTGTAGCTACTTATATAGTTGATAATCTGTCTTTTATTTTATAAATTTTTTCTTTGTTTTATTTGTTTTCAGTTTCTGCTTGTGTTTGAAGTGTCTTATCAGCTAGTCTTACATATTATGTCATTTTTCCATGAACTGGATTTTGCTTTCCATGTGTGTCCATATAAGTTTCCATGTGTGTCCACACTTATATTGCTTGCTACATGAGTCACCTCTAGTATATTGGCATGTGACAAATATTATGAACAGGATGTTCTTAACAATATGATTTAGTTATGAAACCTGAGGATGACGCATGATTTTAAAACCATTTAATATTGCGTACTGGTTTGATATAGTATCAGTACATGGATCAATTTGTTATCTGATACAAATATTTGTAATTATATATATATATATATACACAACACATTGGTTCATTGATATGATGGGAACATATGCAACAATATGTATAGGTAGGTATTACAAACCTTTGTGTGTCATAGTTCTCTTCTTGATCTTTGTGTTTCTTTCTTTTCTGACCGCTATAATGATGGTAGATTGTTGGTTGGGAGCTTTTAAGGTTGAAATATTTTCTAACTTTTGGTAAGATGGGATTTAATTACGAAACTTGAATGATTCAATGGTGATGACTTGCAGTACTTTGGATAAAGTCATACTCGTTAATCTGCAATTTAGTTAGTATGAAGTATGATTTTTTTGTTACGGTCTCTTCTTTTTCTACAACAGGTAAAGATCTGGGAAGATCGCAAAGCAGTACCTCTTGCCACATTGACACCTCATGATGGTCGACCTGTTAATGCAGTTGCTTTCATGACATCTCCTAATAGGCCTGACCACATCAATCTCATCACTGCGGTAGTCCCTTTGCCTCTTTGAGATGCCTCGAAGCAACATATAGTATTTACTTCTCATAACTCTTTAACAATTTGCAGCTAACTTTTAGGTGATCTGCCGTGAAGAAAATTAGTTTTTCTCTTTTCTGTTTCTTTAATGATTGTTAATTATCCATAACATTTCTTTTTATGCTTGATCATTAGCAACAATAGCTATTTCTCACATGTCCTCATCTGTAAAGTTGATTGAACCTTTCTGTTGCAGGGTCTTCTGAATCGAGAAGTGAAATTATGGACCTCTGCTGGTGAAGAAGGTTGGCTCTTGTCTACTGATTCTGAATCTTGGCAGTGTATTCAGACCTTGGAATTGAAAAGTTCCTCGGAGCCTTGTCATGAGGCGGCATTTTTCAATCAGATTGTTGTGTTACCTCGAGCAAATCTTATTATTATTGCAAATGCCAAGAAAAATGCTATATATGCGGTGCATTTGGACTATGGACCATTTCCAGCTTCTACACGCATGGACTACATAGCAGATTTCACTGTAACAATGCCTATTTTGAGTCTCACTGGTACAAGTGACGCGCTACCTGAGGGGGACCAATTGGTCCAACTTTACTGTGTCCAAACACAGGCTATTCAGCAGTATGCATTGGATCTGTGTCAATGTTTACCGGCACCAACTGCTAATATTGGTTTGCCAAAAGATCCTCTATCTTGTGCGTTTGTTTCACCTAGTTCGGAAGGATTATCTATGTTAGAATCACCTGGTGGACCTACTGCCAATGATCTGCCTGTCCTGAGTGTTTCACAACTGCATCCAATAGTTAGCAGCACTGATGCACCAGCAAATTCATATCCGATTAATGAAGGTGCTTATGGGGTCAAGAATACAAATGAGCCCATTACAACTATACTTGAAGATAAGACCAGTCCTCTACCTACTGAGAAAGGCCCTGATGCTCAACTTTTTTTGTCTTCTGTTCCTGTTAAACCAGATCTTGAAGGAAATCTACCTGGTCTGAATATACTTGATAAGGAAGGGTTATCAAATATCAATCATGCTGTGGATCAGTCAGCTACCCGATGGTCATTCTTCCGACATATAAATGCACCAGATTTTACCATAAATGATGACTTGAGAAAAGATGGCTTAAAATTTGATAATAATGATCCTTCGGTGATATCAAATCCTCGTTTGATGTTTAAGCATACTGGAAACACAACACACCTAATTACTCCTTCAGAAATCCTATCAGGTGTTAAAATTTCCTCAGAAACTAGCCATGACAATCTGGGTCAAGTGGGTGAGGAAATCAAGGTTCAAGATATGATCTTAAATAGCAACACCGAGAGTGAACATTCAGAACTAAAAGATGTGGCGGAATGCAGATTAGGACAGAACGAAGCTTTTGATTCTCTGAGCATGCCTCAAGTTTCTGATGTTGACAATAAAGAAAGATCATCCCATACTTCAGAATCAAAATCTGATGTGGATAATGAGTGTTCTAGTGTGATAGAAACTTGCAGAGATGTTGACTCCTCCGATACCATAGATCAGCTACCCAGTACACATCACAAAGATGTTGCATCCAGTATACAGGATATACCTGAAAAGGAATCTGCAATTCCACAATCTCTTTCAGCGGATAAAGGCAAGAAACAAAAATCAAAACAGTGCCAAACAGCTGACCTCTTGGCCTCTTCGTCAAGCCCTTTCAACTCTGTTGGTTCTTTAAATGAACAAGGGGGCGGCTCTAGTACGCGCGCAGCCGATGCTTACACACCTCAGATTTTTGCTCTACAGGAAATGCTGAACCAGGTACTTACGACACATTTGCATAATGTTTTTTTTGGATACTAATTTGACATGTCTAACTTCTAAGTGCATAGTTGTAGTCCCTCCCGCTTCCCTCTCTAATATTATGAAGACAGAAAAGGAAAATTTTAAGATTGACATTCTTTTTGTAACTTCTAGTTCATGAGAAGAAAATTAATATTTATCATCTACTTGGAAACTTTGGAACTTATGGATCCTGGCTCCTTTGAAGTAATTTGCTATTTTGTTTTAAAAACTTAATTTGTTATATGAATCATTATGCAACTGCTGTTTGATTGTGGCAATATAGTAATTCTTGTGCTTGTTTCTTGGGGACAGTCTCTGATGCATTTTGTGAATTGCAATTTGTTTTGACAATATAATGACCGGAAGGGATTTTCTTAGGATTGTTTCTGATTTTCTTAAACATCTGAACCATAAGCTATAATTTCTCTGGCATAATTTATTCTTTTTTCCATTTTTTTTTTGTGATGAATTGATGTTCCTGTCAAATTCTGCACCACAGAAAACCAAGGAATGAAAACACGTATTGCTTGGTTGGGCGGTACATACTGGTCCGACCATGTACGGGTACTTGTCCATGGTCAGACCGGATTCGGTAGTCCCTAAAAGCTTGTTTGTTCCTTGGTGTATTAAATAAGATAATCAAAGCTGAATGAACTAGTTAACAAGGTTTTATCTTTTATTGCTATTGCTCATTTTTGAAATAGGAATTATCTTGTAGAAACAAATTTTGCAAGAATACCTTGTCAAAACTGTTCAATGAAAGCTTTGTCCCTTTCTTTGTCATCCTTGCTCCAAGGCATCCTTGTTCTCTAATTAATTTCCTACATGGCTATAATGTTATCAAGTTTGATGTAGAGGTCTAAGATGAGTTATTTGTGATTATTAGCTTCACGGTATTTGGTTCCACCGTATCATGTTTTTTTCCTAGTTTACTTATGCTCGATATCATTGTTGAATGAAAACTATTTCTATTTTATAAAAAAACTCTGTACTAGGTCTTATATAGACCATTACAAGATAAAAAACGTGTTGATCTCCCGATGTGAGACAATGGAATTACATAAATTTTGACGACTGCCCTTTTGTTAGAGCATAGATGTTAATAATACCCAACTTTTCACAAAGAATAAATAATCTATTAATGGCAAGAGATTTGGTTGACTATCCAAAGTGGTGAAGAAAGTGCATATCTTTATGGACTTTATTGCATCTTTTGTAAAATGGTTTTATTCATTTCTGAAACATTGGATTGCTTGCAAGATAGTTGCATGATTATCATATCTCATAGTCATTATTTTTTCACCAGGAAAATTCAATTCTTTCATGAAGGACTACAACCATATCATTTTATATTAGTTTGAATCTTTTCCCTATACACAACCTTTACACTAGATCTTGCAACAACATTTTTTTCTTTTTTTTTTTTTTTTTGCTTCTCGTGATAAGTTTTCCTCCATCATAGGTACGATAACCAAAAGTACTTCAGTGTTACAAGCATATTCAACTTCAATATAAGATTCAATCCGAATAGAAAGCCTTTTAAGTAATGCAAAATTATGAGAACTACTTTCCAATGATTTTCATTTTGGGATTTTGCATATACTGACTCACTATAACAATGACATAAGAAATGCTTGATCTAGTAATAGTGATCTTACAAGTCTACAATATTTTGTCGGATCAATATCTTTTGTGTTATCATTGTTACATAACTCTGACTAGGGAAGATGGGAGTATAAGAAGATTTGCATCCTAGAAATCTTGTACCCTATAGGAGATCTATCATGTATTTTTCTTTTGAGAAAATAGAGAATCAATTGTGTAAGCAAATTCAATTTCCAAGAAATAAATAGATTGCAATTCAAGTATTTCTTAATATTATTAATAATACTCTGTGCGTAACTCCTTGTTAGTAAAAAAATATAATCAACATATATTGCACAATGCTTGTTGTAATCTTCTATAGAGGGATGGAATGATTTGTTATGCAATACTATAGAACAATACTTAGCCACTTGAGAAGATTTTTTCAAACCAAGCTCTTGGGCTTTGTTTTAATTCTTAAGTGGCCTTATTGAATTTATATACTATCTAATTTACATACTAGCTTCTCCTTGTGAGTTACATACACATGAAGTTGCTCTCTGAGGAAGATCACTATACTTAAAAGGTACTTATAACATCCAATTGGAACGCGTGCCAATTTTGATTAATAGCAAGTGACAATGATAGTCAAGCATAATTTAACCTTGCAAATGGTGCAAATGTCTTGAAGTAGTCAATGCCACAAGTCTAAGCAAACCCTTTGATAAATAGCCTTGCTTTGTATAGTTTCATGGTTCCATTAGGATTGTATATCTTGGGAGAAGTTACAAGGCTCTAAGTTCCTCAAGATCTCCGTACTACCATCTTGTCATCCATAACTTTCATTTACTGAGAATTGAGTATAGCTTTTTATGTATTCTTTGGGATGGCAAGAGCAGTTAAGGATAAATGACACACAAAGAAATGCAAAAGATAAATGATTATATTATAGATATTTAAAGATGGAATGATTATTGGGAAATTGTTTTACTTTTATGAAGAGCAATAGGTAATAGGTAAGTCTAAGTCGCAGAGAGATATAGAGAGAAGATTTATTGACTTTGCACTAATGATGGCTGAAATGGTGCATATCGAGGATGTTTAATGTAAACTTGTGGAGAGACCTTGGAAGGAGATGAAGTGGAGGATGATGGCAATTATGTGGAGCTATAGATATCTCCAGAATACTAGAATAGGAATCGGTGAAAACACAATGGTGTTCAGACATGAAGATGAATCTACAGTCATACTAGGATAGTAGTATACCTACTCCAATAAGGTAAAATCAGTAGAAATATAGTGTAGTTTGCTTATAGGGTCATAACAATGATAGGCTTTCTAAGTCCAAGAGTATTCAAGAAAGGGATCCCCCTTATTGATTAAGGACTAAGTTTATCATATCTCAATCCATGTACATGAACATGGCACATAGATCTAAATACATGTGGTATGTAAGGAAAAGGGGGAAATATTTGGATATATTGGTGAGAAAGGATTCTTACTCTAAGAAGCAAAGGAAGGCATGTAGTTAATTAGATATTCAATTGTGAGAACAGTATGCCCCAGTTGAGTTTAGAAACATGTACATGGAACATTGTGGTATGTGCCACATTAAGAAGATGTTTCTGATATTCCATTTTGTTGAGAGGTATAAGGATGAGTAATTTCCTAGGTAGTTCTATAATATGTTGAGGGTTGAGTGGATCACCGAGCTCATCCATATCACTCAGAGGCCAACCAATAGTCCATAATTGGGTCAATATCATTTTTTATTATTAACCTATTCAATTGGTTGGCTACTAGTTCGAACTCTCCCTTATTTTTGTAGGATCTATTATTTGAGCCACATGTTGCAGGGTATTTACACTATGGTTTGAAGAATCGTTCCGAGCCTGGCTCGGGCGAGCCACCAGACCGGTATGGTACCGGTACCATACCGACAAACTCACGAAGAACCGGTGGCAGAGGGAGAGCGGAACAAAGCTTCTGTCGCCGAAGCTTTGTTTGAAGCTTCAACGGAAGCTTCGTTCTAGTGGCAATGAAGCTTCCGACGCCTGCAGCTGCTGCCTGCTGTCGCCTCGTTGCCGCCATCCGTCAAGCTTGCTCCAAGCATGTCCAGTGCTGGTCCACCGGTACAACTAGTCCCTCACCGGACCGGTACAAACCAGAGGTATTGACCGGTTTTGGACCGGTACCTCAAACACTAATTTACACCGAGTTCCTGTGTCAATGACATGATGGTTTGTTGCAATACTTATATGCATCAATTTGAATGTTGACCAATTACTTTTTCATCCAGTGATTACAGTGCTGCATTGTGAGAGTCTGCAAATAGTAATCTTAGGCAAGTTTTGTGCACTTACCTTAAATTACAGGCACCAATTGATTGAAATTTTAAAATGACCAAAATTAGACATTGATATTTAGTTATGCAAGGCAAATTAAGTAACTAATTAAAGTAAAAGTATTTGAATCCATTTTGTATTGTAAATCCATATAATGGAGTCTCTAAATGTCATTTTGCCTTCTCAAAACATGTGGCCTTCTTTAATTGTTGTGGTGTGTGTTGACAGCTGCTTCATATTCTATAATGCAATGTGCAAGTATTGTTGTGTGCTTAAGTCATATTGATATTAGTAAGCCTGATTTCGGTAATAAGTTGAAAGACAAACATCAAAATTAACATTTACAGGAGTGATAAAATTAATGAATTAATTACTAAAGTAAAATGTTTCATGACTATGTGAATTTATTGGCTCATTTGACCGCCTATCTTCATCGGATGATATTGTTGCAGGGAATTGACTTATTTGGGTTACAGGTTGAACAATTAATTTGTCATTGCACTTCATGAATGATATGATTTTATCATCAACTTCTTATCTATATCTGCTTTGTGGAGTAGAGAGGTTGAGTCCTAGGAAGTATTGCATGAAAAGTATATCTACAATGATGTATTGCACTTTCTTACCCTCCTATCAGGAGGAATACATAGAGTTGTAGTATTGCTTGCTTGTGAATATTATTTGAGTACAAGGACTTAAATGCTATAATATACATTGCAAACCTTATTGGGTTGGGGTTTAGGATATTTCCTTTCAAGGAATGTTACATCTAAACATGCACATAATGGTGGTTGTAAATGAACCTTGTGATAGATTGTGCATGCTTTATTATTACTTTTTATTTTTTTCATCTCTCAATGTTCGTCATTAAGTTGATGTAATATGTTGGGCATTGGTGTTAGAAAATATTCAGGTAATCATGTTAGATTAACTCACTTTATCTCTTAAAGTTGTTTTTGTTGTCTGTTTTAAGTTTTTGATCTCATCGGTTGCAGTCTTCCTAAGCATGGTTTAAAGTTTCGGTCGAGCTGGTGGACTGGTTTGTACCGGTCGGTATCGGTGGCTGTACTGGATGCCACTGCCGGTGGAAGCTTCTTTCGCCGCCATTCCACCATTGGAGGAAGCTTCGTTCGATGGAAGCTAAGCTTCCTCGGCGCTGGACCGGTACAAACCGGAGGAACCTGCCAGTCCTCAATCCATGTTCCTAAGTTAGTTGATGTACATTATATTATGCAACTGTGGAAATTCACTTTGCAATTACAATAAATTTGAAAATCGTTGATTCATATTTTGGCTAGCTCGTCCAAGCATCACACATGAGTGTGAGCTGAATCTTTCCATTGGCCCTTCATGCCCTCTATCTATGCGAGGAGCTTTTCAACTTCATCATCAAGATACACTCAACAATCCTGCATGGTGTTGGCGACTATTTCTTAAGGCTACATTTTTGGTTTTTGTATACTGTAGGAGGTGTCACTCGCCGCATGAGGAGGAATTGTATTAAAGTGGAGCAATTTGGGAATTTCTTAGTCAATGTTTAGCTTTTTTATCTTTTTATGATAACCATTAATTCATTTACTTGCTTGTGATTTGAAGACCCTAGTCAATCTCGATGGTGATTGATCTGGTTTCTAGAAAGGCTATAATGCTGTTTCATAGTCAATGTTTAGCTTTTTTATCTTTTTATGATAACCATTAATTCATTTACTTGCTTGTGATTTGAAAACCCTAGTCAATCTCGATGGTGATTGATTTGATTTCTAGAAAGGCTATGATGCTGCATTAGCTACTGGTAGGGTTGTATGGCTTCTAGAGCCTCCATATGCAATACTCATGTTTTGGCTCTTCCAATGCATAGTTGATGTTGATCTTGATACACTTCTACTTTGCCACTACCATTGTTCCCCTCATATTGAGGTTGTTCATCAAACTACATAGAAGCAAATTGTACACCTTCCTTGAAGGTATAATATGCCTTTGTATTAGGGTACCCAAATTCAGTACAAATCAGTCTGGCTGGGACCTGAATGTCTCGAGTTTGAGTGCCTATTTTGCACAATTTTTTTGGTCCAGGTTATGTTATTCTACTTTGAGATATTCTTTTATTACTTCTGATTCTACAATCTTCCACTCGCTGTAGTCTTCTTTTTCTTATGATTGGTTGAGGATTAGCCTCTACTTAAAATGTGTGCTGGATATGAACTAGAAGGAATTTCATGAAATATGTACGGATTATTCTTTTTCGTATGATGTTGGTTGCTAAATCAGTCAAAGATGTATTCAACATTCAATTTTTACATTGTAAATTTTCATATTAGATAATATTACAAACAAGTATTTCATTTGGATGTTCATGTTTCTTTTATCACACGCTTGATTAAGCTACTACTTGCAATAAAGTATGGAAGAATTCCACGCTATATGCATCGATGAATTTGTTTATTGTAGTTTGAACTGTTAACTTGACCATTTTTTTCAAGTAATGATTTTGTGTTTACTATTATCTTTCTCAATAATTTTTTTTTAGCTCATGAGCATGCAAAAGGAGATGCAGAAGCAAATGAATGCAGTGCTGGCTGCGCCTGTCATAAAAGAAGGCAAAAGAATAGAGTTAGCATTAGGTCGGTGCATGGAGAAAATTATCAAGGCAAGCGCAGATGCTCTATGGGCTCGGTTTCAAGAAGAAAATGGAAAACGGGAACGTGCTGGGAAGGAACAAATGCAACAATTGACAAACTTAATCACAAATTCCATGAACAAGGAGTTACCTGCAATTTGGGAGAGGATATTGAAGAAGGAAATTTCTGCAGTAGGGACTACTGTAGTCCGGGCAATCACACCAGTTATTTCTGCTGCTATAACTGAGTCATTTCAGGTTTTCTTTTCATCACTTTAGTTATATTTTCTTCTAGCTTTTGGTTTAAGGAATATAAGTTCATCCCTATTCTTTGAATGGTAACTAGTCTCAATTTATCAGATTTTATTATTCAGATGTTTGAAATGTGCTCCATATTTCCTAAAGAACATTAGAATTATAGCTTCTAGATATTGCGAGTATTCATGCCTTTTACGAATGTACCTATTTTTTCAAGCTTCTAAGTGGCATGGGGCTTATTTAGTTTCCTGTGAAATAAAAGTCCAAATTTCTTCACTTTTGCTAGGATAGAAATGCAATGACCCTTGGCTAAATTATATAACCTTTACGATTGCCGTGCAGAGGGGAGTGGGTGACAAAGCTGTGAATCAGTTGGACAAGTCTGTTTCTTCGAAGCTTGAAGCTACAATATCTAGGCAAATACAAACACAACTTCAATCTTCTGGGAAGCAAGTTGTTCAGGTAGGAATGGGCTCTTTCTAGTAAACTTCATGTTCCAACATTTGCTTGATGCATTTTGCGAAATAGCAGAGAGCTGTCCTCTTGTTTTGCATATTTATCCCGCCACTGATTTTTTCCCCAAATATTCCTTGAATTTTGTTACCAATATACATCTAGTTTTCTATAGAAGTTCTTGTGGTTCCTTTAAAAATGGCCTTTTTTGCACCTTAACTTGCAGGATGTCGTAAGATCATGCTTGGAGTCCTCAGTGGTTCCTGCGTTTGAGCAATCTTGTAGAGCAATGTTTGAGCAAATAGACAGTGCATTCAAGAAAGGAATGAGTGAACATGTTGCTGCTTCTCAGCAACTGCATGAGGCAGCACATGTTCCCTTGGCTCTTACTTTGAGGGTACATGTTTAAAATGTTCTGTTAGTTTAAACATTGTGCGGAAAGTTCTTTGGCAGCATCAGTTCGCTGTCTAGGGGACTCCTATTTTGGTTTCTGACTCCTATATTTTCTACATCTACAGGACGCCATCAATTCTGCATCTTCTATCACTCAAAATTTCACCACTGAATTACTTGATGGCCAACGCAAGCTATTGGCTCTAGCAACTGCAGGAAACACCAAAGCAGCCAATCTGATAACTTTGCAGCAGACTAATGACGCTATCGCTAGTCTTCCTGAGATGGTAAATATTGATCCCTAGCATTTTGAATCCTTTTCCTCTCTCCAAACTCACAAAATGACAAAAGGGTGCAATTTTGTTTGCGTCAAATTTGCATGTGAAACACTTTCATGGAGGCTGAAAATTGGTTCCCGAGGGAGAATTTCTTTGACTGCTTACTTTTAGCAGGCCTTGTCTGTTCAGCAGGTTGAGGCACCTATGGATCCAAAGAAGGAACTATCAAGATTAATCTCTGAACACAAGTACGAGGAAGCTTTCACAATTTCTCTTCAAAGAAGTGACGTTTCCATCGTGTCTTGGCTATGTAAGCAGGTATGTTACTTATCTGAAACTAGGCCATGACGATAGATCGACCTCTGTGATAATGCTTTATGTTTCTTATACTTTTTCTTGGTCTTTAGGAACGCCTTTTTCACTATATTTGGTTGTATCATTCTTTTGCCCTCGTCGATTCTGCAGGATTCGATTCAACGATTGTCTTTTCAAGTTTAATATGAAAGCTGGTTCTTTTACTGTTTTTGGTATTAATTTTTCAGGTTGATCTGCATGCAATTTGTTGCACTGTGCCACTTCCTCTAAGTCAAGGTGTCCTATTAGCCCTTCTGCAGCAGCTAGCCTGCGACATTAGCAATGAAACATTAAGCAAGGTGAGTTGGATGACAGACGTGGCTGTACAAATCAATCCAGCAGATCCGACGATCGCATCTTATGTGAGGCCAATCTTCGAGCAGGTCTACAATATACTTGCCCACCAAAGATCACTTCCCACAGCAGCAGCATCTGAATCATCAAATATGCGATTAGTAATGCATGTAATAAACTCTGTACTTATGAGCTGTAAATGATCTCCATCAAATCATCGTTTGTTATCCCCAGCTGATTTATGGTTATAGGTAGTATCAAAAAAGGACGGGGAAGAAAAATAGATTAGCTTTTATTATATTTTGAGGTGCTTTTGGTGTACATTAGAGAAGAAGGTATTGGAAGGTTCCCAAATTGATTTATCTTGTCTTGTCCAGTATAGTGACTTGTAGTAGTCATATATATATATAGAATAGTGGTGATTCTATTTTGTACGTTAAATATTTGATAGTAATGAGAACGAAGCTGCAAATGTTTGTGTTTTTGGTCCAACTTTTACTGTAATCGGGTGAAGAAGAAACTAACTCTTGTAGAGCTTTCTTTGAAAATGGCGATTATTTAATCCACTTTCTTCATTGAATTAGGATGCATATGTCTCAATATAATTTACTTGATCTTTGATTGCCCAAAAGCTCATTTACTTAAAAATCTTGAAAATTCTCTTTTGGAATTTGGAATGAAATTAGGATTAACATCACAGTTTCAAAAATAAATATCAGGCCACATATATTTTGCAATAGTAATAGCATAAATATGATAAATATTATTGTTGATATTTATACAATAAATACAAAATACTAAGTATTGTCATTTTCCACTTTTGTATCTTTTTATGATATTATATTTTCACTTCGAGGTGCCACATGTTTTATACAAATAATATATGATATGATATTCACAATATCATATGCCACCAATTGGGCATGCGCTGATCTTTTAGATAGGCTAACACAAATCCTTTTATATATATAAAAAAAAATGCAAGGTACTCTTTAACACAACTTGCTGCACAATTCAAACAGCAATTTTGAATAAACTCACAAAACATCATATGCTTTTTTCATATGTTGCAATTTAAAAACTTTATGCAATTATGATACGGTTCAATAGTGGCAGACCAAACCTAAAATATGTGAGCATAAAATTATATTTTTTAAAAATTGTATTTTTTATATTAAAATAATAATAATAATAATAATATATTTTTATATACATTTTTTTAACATGAGCAAGTAAATAATAAAGATAGGACTTTCAAAACTTTGGAACGTTTGATGATTCCAAGACTTTGGGCCCGTTTAGTGGCGTTTTCCAAGAGACAAAAAATGCTAGCTATTAGCGGTTCCAAAAAGAGCAATTCTTAATTTCTTATATAGATGGACAGCCGGTCTGCATGTAGTCAATGTTGACAGCGCTCAAAAAGCGGCCCCAAATGCAGCTTTTGTTATAATAACAAATGTTCTTATTTAAATTTCACCAACACTTATAACATAAGTATGGCTATTAAATTCTAGTTGAGACAATTGTTCGCATTGGGTAATATTCCACTCGGCTCACTAATAAGGATGCTCGCCGGGTACTTTTTCATATTAGTTAATTGCTTATTTGAGTGGAATTATTTTATCATGAATGATTCATTGTTTATTATGTTTGCATAGCACATTATGATATATTTAATACATAATCATATCCATTAATAATAGCTTATCTAAATTTGTATTTGGTTGGACTAGTACATGCAGAACACATGAACACACAATATATGTATATATGTTTTAATACACATATATATGTTAGGGGTATGCAAAAAAATCGGCCGAACCGTTGAACCGCGGTTAACTGGTCGAACCGAACCGATCCGGCGGTTAACCGAACCGATGATTCTTTGATCGGTCGGTTTTTTCCCAGATATAACGGTTCACGATTCGGGAACGGTTCGGGACTTCGCCGAACGTGGTTAATCGAACCGAACCGTACATATAATATTTATATATATAATATTTATTTATATATATAAATAAATATTTTATATAAAAATCAAACCGGTTAATCATCGATACCAATGGTTAATCGTCGAAAACCAAGACTTAACCGCAGAAAACCAACGGTTAATCGTCGTAAACTAACGGTTAACCGAAAATATTTATATTTTTTTATCTTAAATTATTATATAATTTTAATATTTTTTAAAAAATAAATAATACGGTTAACCGTCGGTTTTCGATTAACCGAACCGAAAAATCGGTTAACTGTTGACCGGTTAACCGGGTCAACGGTTCGGGAACGGTTTTCAAATTCCCTAAACTGTTCGGTTCAGTTCGGGACGAAAAATTACTGACGAAAAATTAACCGAACCGTGCACACCCTTTGTTAGGCCCCGGTTCAACGGGTTCGGCCCAAGCCCAATGCCCAGCCCAAACAGTGGAAATCAAGGCAAAGTCCGGTCAACAGGGGGCGTTGACCCTGAACCTTGCGTGAGACGCGAGCGTGCGTCTGCTTCGTCGAGCCACGCGGACGACGCGCGAGCGTCGTCTCCGCGAGACTCGGGCGACGGCGCACACGGAAGGGCGGCGACGCGATCTTCAGCGGCGAACGCGGACTTGGACGCTTGGAATAGAGGCGAGGAGGCGGCGGCTCGCTACCTATAAAGCGGAGGCGAAAGCAACAGGGAAGGGGGCTCCGCCATTAGCGACCAGCAACGAAGCTTGGTGAAGCTTCGACGAGAGAACTGTAACCGCGATTGGGGAATCGACGGTGAGGGAGGGGTTGAGGGCGTCGACAGGGGTCGACGGCGAAGTTCTGTAAGATCTTCTTGGGAATAAAACTGAGTTTTTCCTCTCCGTTACTCTTCCGTTGTTCTCTGTTCTCGGCGGAGGTTTCCGCTCCTTTCCGGCAGCAGGTGGCTGTCCGGTCGGCGACGACGAGCTTGGGGACAGGAAGGCAGGCGGCCTTCCCCTGTTGATCGGCATCCTTTCTTCCGGCGATAGACGGACGAACGCGGCGGTGTGCGTTCGTTCGCAGCGAAGACGAAGGCGAGAAGCTTTCGAACGCGGCGGCGTTCGAAACGAGGCCCTGACGCAAGGCTCACGTCAGCGGCTAAAATCACGCGCGGCGGAAATCGATTTCACACGCTGACGTCAGGCGGACGTCAGCGAGTCGAATTGATCCGGCGAAGTCGACGTTGACTGGTCAAAATCGTTGACCAGAGAGGTATTATCTGATTTAGGGTTCCGTTTCTTTTCGGATTTCTAAATTAGGGTTAGGGTTTTCTCCATGCGATCTTGTATTTGGGGATAAAAATTATCCGGGGAGATTAGGGTTTCGAATTTTGGGTCGGAAACCCTAGGGCGAGTTACGTTCCGGTGTTCCGCCGGATTGCCCTGAGACAGCGTTTAAAAGCTGTTTTCAGGCCGATCCGACCGGGGCGTGACACCCTTAATATATGTATGTGTATATGACTACTTATTTCATTATCACTCTCTATCTTTCTAATAGTACAATATTGATAATTTGAAATTAAATTATTTCTTAACAAATATTCTTTAACTTCCTTAAAAAGCAATATACGATGCATCTATATAGGTTGTGTACTTCTATCCTATTCAAGATTTTTTTTTTATCATTTTGCTTGCGTACAAATGTAAAATGAAATTTCGACAATAACTTCCCTTATTTCTGTATGATAATTTTCAATTATAAAATAAATAGAGGTGTTACCAAAATGTTACATAATAATTTTTATATAAATAAAATAATAATTAAGTTTGAAAGATTATTACTCGTAACATATCCTAATTGTCAAACTTATGGGTTAAATATATCAACTAAACCAATATTCAAACCGTCCAATTATAGTAACTTAATCTTTTTAGATAAAATTTAGTGAAGAATTTAGTAATAGTAATATGATCCTCCGTTGATATGATTGTTAAAATCATGTAACTATTTCATTTACGAGTGCATTAATAGGAATTACATTCTATCAACAATAAATGAAGTAATCAATAATTACACATTTGATATTAACTCAATCAGTAATATCTTTGTAGCATTGCCATTAAATAAACTAATTAACATTTACACACAATGCACCTAAAAAATTGAAATTATTTCACATTACTAATAAATATTTAAATATTATTTACAAACAATTTTATAAAATACTATATACTAATACGACGATGTAGGTGGCAATACAAGTGAGATAAAGATCCATTGGAAAGAATAAATGTTATATGTGAGAGCTCCGCACCATGCGTTGCTCACATCTATCGTTTGACACTTAGGTCATGTTTACTTGGACGGAAAAGAAGAAGGGAAGGATGGATTATACTTTTTTCCATCGTTTACTTGGGCGGACGGAAACTGACAGAGGAAAATGAGAAGGAAAAATAGGGCATTTTCCTTCGTTTCTTAATCCGCCCAAATCGGGCGGATTGCTCGTTGCTTACTTCGCTGAAAACTTATAATATTTTAAGAAAGTTATATGTCGTGTTTTTTTATGTTTTAATTTTATATTTTTTAATAGTAGTAAATAAAATTTAATAATTTTATATTATTTAATAATATTTAGTAATTTTTATAATTTTTAATAATATTAAATAATATTTAATAATTTTTATAATATTTAATAGTATCGATAATAAGTTTATAATATTAATAGGATTTATGTAATATGAGTGAAAAAATAAAAATTGAGGTTGTATATATAAATTCATTAAATTATCTATCCTTTTAAGTAAACACAAGGAAAGAAAACTTATAACATATTTCATCAATCTATTTTTCCTTTCCTTCTTTTTTTTTCTTTCCTTTGTATAATCCATTCGTCCAAATAAACATGCCCTTAGAAAAAAGCGTTGTGATACATGTATACGTGCATACACATATCCCAACGTAATTCCTGCAGTGCGGTGGCATCGCCCATAATTATTTACCCCTTGCAAAACCTCCAATACGAGAGCAAAAAGGAAGGATTCGACGAGGGGACGAGGGCAGAAACAAAAAAGGAAATTAGGCGTGTAACCTGCCAGAGATAATATAATTATTCTGTTGGGTACTTCTAAACTCAGGCCGCCTGATTAGACACGCTACAAATAACCCCTCATAACAACCCTGTATGGAGGTGTAAATGCCATGCAAGCTCTACCGACACACTCGGGAACTGGGAGGTTGCAATAGACACCACAACCCTGAAAAGGATACAAAGAACTATATTTTCCAAGTCGAAACAGAACTGAGTACTGGAATAAGTAAATTGATGTAGGCGCCAGAATAAGTCTTCTTCGTAACATGAATAGGGACTGGTGGGAAAAACATATGTGGTGATCAGTCAATATAAACAATAAGTAGGCAAAGTGTCCAATGTTCAATCATAAAAAAACCTCATTTCTAAATATTACAAGGGCCGCGAAAAAAATCAGCAGCAGTACAAAAACTCACCCTCAACGCAGTGGTCATGGACAAGGAAAGATTAATGACAACCATCTAAATGAGATTTGCTTTCTTCAAAAAGCGGATTGTTCTGCAATAGTATGGCCATATTGATTCAACAAAATCAAGGTACTTCTCCACACCCCATTCTTCAAGCTGCTTATACTTCTGTTTCAAGTATGCTCCATAATCTAAGTTCTTGATGTCCACAATAGGTTTCACAAAAAGCCTCCAGATATCTGCTCTTAGCTTTCCCTCAGTGACATAATTATAGACCAACAGAGAGTACCTTGGTAGATTCTTGATCAGTTTGCCTGTCTGCACGAACAAGAAAAGGTACAGTGAACAAAGCCCCTGGATGATCTTCACGTAGAGAGCAACTATAAATGGCCCAAAAATCCATAAAGGAACCAATTCCTTAGCTACTTCAGTTCCATGGACTACTTGAACTGTTAGATACCAAGGTAAGCTGCATGAAAATAAAGATGAATCAGCAAAAAAAATAAAAACTTTTACTTCAAAGGTCTCTATAGAATTGACTTCTTAGTACAACACGTGAGCAATAAGAGGATACAAAGATAAGTCACTCCGCTTAACAAGTTATATAGGAATTATGAAATCAACAAACCAAATACACAGCCTTCATAAATGACAAACCATAGCAGAAAAATTATCTACAATTTTCAAAAATAGGTAAATAAGAAACCAAAGCAAGATACCACCACCTATCATGTACGAATAATATATGCAACAAGTAGAGAGGTCCCAAGGGAACTATAATATAACTTACAATATTAAAAGAGGGATGGATATAGCAGCATCAATTCCGAAGAAGTACGCAATGGCAGACTTGATAATTCTACCCGCCTTTGTTCCTGTTATTTTGGGTTGGCATTCAGATGTAGCACATTGGGATGCGTTTTTATCAAGATTTTCATCCGACATTGACTGACTGGATGTCTGTGTGCGCAACATAATCAACCACCTTCCAAATAGCTCTTGAATTGCCAAAGATCTGGCCGAGGTGCTGTTTTTGTCCTCACATGAATAAGATAGCTGATGCTTTTGGGCATCATGAGACTCTGATAACATATCCTCTGTTCCTTGCTGCATGCTAGAAATCTGTACCGGTGGTTTGGATATTTTTGGGTTTTTTCTTTCGGGTCCTTCATTCTGCGCATTGCTTTTGAAAGAAGAGACTCTGAAAGCTTTCCTTTTTGGTAAAGCAATAGATCGCTCTCTGGCACGGCAAAATCAAACCAAGCATGAGAACTGGCATGTTTCAATAAAAATTGTAAAAGAACTGCTTGAACGTGAAAGGGTATAACATCAACCAACATATAACAAAACCTACTAATGAGGAAGCGTGAAATCCTTTCTCACAAGGAGAAAACCTGCTAGATATTACCCAAATAACAAAACCTACTAGATAAGATCAGGTAAACCATTCTTTATCTCACCATAAAAAACAATAAAAAACTAACAAAATCAGTGTTCTGGAAGACAACATTAGTCGCTATGAATCAGATACTCATGCTCTGGAAAAGAGCACAATCAGTCTCGTGAGCTCAAATAGATTTGCAACACCAGAGAAAAGGCCTTCAGAAACTGACAGCAATACAAAATACAAAAATCATGTATGTCTCTTGCATAAAATAATTTACCTTTCAAATATTTTCTTGTTTATTGACAGAAAGTTATATCAACTTCTGAAGAAGACCTGATATTGGTATTATAACAATAAGAAATACCCATATAGGAGAAGACAGAGTTATGATGATAAACTTTCTGCAGTTACCCAAATCATTTTTAGTTATCAGCAACTCAGTAGCTTGTTTATATAGAGATACTTCTGGCAGTAACATCTTGATTGAAAAATATTATTAGCAACTCGTAATGATGTTCTACAGTGTAATGAGTATCACGATAGCAGTTTGTGCAAGTTATTGCAAGTCCATTTAGATTTGTGCTCTAGAACTATTTCATGAAATTTGATCACAAAGCATTATAGTAAGAGAAAGTATTTTTATAGTAACAGAATGTGATTGGTTTCATTGTTGATGCTCTGACATGTATTCTTATTTCTTATGCATATGTGTGTATATGCATACATATATGTATCCGTGTACATTTACATACATGTTATGGTGAACAATATTATGGCCAACCTTGCTACATCAAGTATAGACATGTAAATGTACTCATCATTGAATAATGTAAATGGAACAAGTCATCCAATTAAAGCAGTAACTTTGGGATGGGTGATTAAGGATGGGAAATGTCACAATAAAATAGATTCAATTTCCTATCACGGGATACATATTTGGTTAGAATATACCTTGTATCTTTTATGTGTACTTACTGTTAATAAAATCATAGAAAATAACAAATCAAGTTTCTCTTGTCTCGTTTTCTTTTCCACGTCTTGTTTCACTTTAACTCTCTCCTCTTTTCCAGTCTACTCTATCTCGTTCATTCACTCTTTTCTTACTAGGGGATGGCAATGGGCCAAAAAACTAGATTTTTATAATAAACTCAAATCAGACCCAAATATAAAGACCCATTAATCCGCTACATACCTAAGTTAGGTACCCGTTACATGACCAATCCCAACTCATCTTTTCAAATGGATATGCAAGGACACTAGCATCGAAGGTACCACAATCTCTGCCTCCCTAATCCTAAATACTAAATCCTAAACTTAGGAATGCATACTAAACGGCCAATCCCGCACTGCTCTAATATCTTGTGCTAAAATTTCATGGTCCCATTGATGAATCTGTCAGGTGTTGATGAGCTATATCATGATGACAGAGTACATACATGTCATGAACTTATTTTCCTCTGGAGATTCATGAGGTATATCTGTCTGCTTTTGCGGAGGGTATTTAACCCCTCATTTGCATGGTTGAAAGTATAACAACACGAGTAAAATGGATAAACAATATGCAATATCGAACCACTCCCATAAGTTCATTGAAGAGAAAAAATATAACATTAAAGATGCAAAATTACATTGGACAATGACTGCAAATGAACCAAAGGGCAAAAAGAAAAAAAACCTTCAGTTTTAAACTTAGATTAGACCTAGTACCTAATTTATCTAAGCATTTTCATCCCTCATATATACTATCCCATAGGGTTAAAGAGTTCAAGGTGAAAAAAGAGCCTAATAGGAAGAGTTTGCATATTCTCCATTAATAGCAACTCGTGCACCTCAATATTCCAAACTCTCACTGTAAAATGTACCTATCAAGTTGAGAATGCTTAACGAAGAGCAGAAAATTTACATTGGAAAATGCAGCATTATGATGGGATGATGACCACGAGCGAACCCAGGAAATAAAACAAAGAACCTTAAATTTTGAATTTGAACTAGACCCAACATACAATTTAACCAAGTATCTAAACCCCTTTGATACTACCCCAATGGGTTAAAATGTCAGGATAAGTTCATAGCACAGAAGGCTCGATAGGATAATTATATACATTCCCTCATGGCACTTTGTTCTTCTCAAATTTCTGGACTCCTGCCATAGAAATCTATCTATTAGACTATTTAGGTTACAAGCAACAACTTCAAAGACAAAAAATACATATCCTAACTACACTATGTACATAGATAATAAGGACTTGTAGATGAGTTACATTGGTTGTAGCTCAATCTCTAACATTCTCCCGTGCTTAACATGTTGATATCCTCAACAACAATTACAACTTACTTTTCTTGATTGTATTGGATGACATCTTCATGTTCCAAGCTGCACTTTGATATGGGAAGACCCTTCCACTTCACCAAGTACACTGAATATATTGTTCCACTACCAATTGTTTTCTTCCTAGATGACAAGATATTTTAAACTACTCCACAAAAGAGGTGGTAGAGATTGGTAGAGTTGAAATATTTTGTGATGGTCCCTCCTTGTCATTGTGGTATGATTTGAGGCAACTTGAATGAAAAACTCAATGGATCATCAATCAAGATGTGAGAAATATTACCCATCACTTCTAGGATGGAAAAAGAACCTTTGTATTTGTATGCAAGGCCTTTGTAAATGTACTTCTAAAAGACCTTAAGTTACTCAATGGAGTTTGTCTTTCTTGAAGTTTTAAGGCCTCCTCATATTAGCTCACTTCATCTTCTTACTACTCCAAGTCAAGGTTTTAAAACACCGGTCCAAGACATGGTAACCGTCTATGTTTGGACCGGTATATACCATACACGTACTAATGGTACTGACACATTTCGGTGCATATATATTATACAATGTTGTCCTCAGCCAGTTGTCTGCAACTTGGACTTCCATATCATACTGATCCAAGTACTCCATAGATAATACGTCCTAAGAATAAAATCTCCTCTTGGGCAAAGTAGATTTTTTCTTGCTTGTTTTGGAAAATTTTACTAATGGTGCAGAATGCTCGATATGATCTCTAAGGTTTAACTGCAGACCGCAACGTCACTTAATAAAGCAAACATAAATCTTGTCAAGATGTCCTTATAAGAGTTAGCTAATCAAGGTACAAATTATGTTTGGTGCATTTGTATGTCCAAAGGTTATAACTAAGGACGCAAATGACCTATAATTTTTTACATAAGTAGTCTTCTTTGTCGCCATCAGCAACACACACTTGCTAATGTCCCAACCAACGGTTAAGTTTGGAGAACTTTGTCTTTCCCAACTGGTCAAAAAGGTCCACAACAAATGGGATAAGATACCTATTCTTAAGAAACCTTATTTTGTGCTTGATAATCCATCCAAAGTTACAAGCCTTCTAGCTTCTTATGGAATGGCACTAGTGCCTCCAACAATGAATTTGAACTACGCATAAGTCCTTTCAAGAGCTCATTCAGTTATTTATTACTTTTCGTAGCTCTACTAATATTGCTAGTTTGAAATTAGATCTTCTCACTTCAGATTATCTCACGATTTTATAATACATAAGCCACTTGGATCAAAGTGTACCACAAGAACTTTGTATCGCTTGTCAAGTACCATGTAGCAATGTACACTAATGTCTTAATAGTCGAGTAGAGTCAAATAAAAGTATTGCTTCAAGTTGAATAGGAAATTCTCTAATTCAGTTGTATTCTAGGCACCACCATAGCATCGCAGTTTCAGAAGTTTCATTAATGGGAACAAATGCCTCCCCAAGGTCACATGAAGGTCTTTTCATCAAAAAAATATATTTGTGCTACCAAGTCCTTGATCTACCCCGTCATATGTTGAACCGAAAGTCATTGATTAGGAAACTAACAAGTCTCTCATTGACCTTTGTTTGAATTCAATTCCCTCAATGCCTTCCTGCTAACACAATAAGGCCCTGTTCCATGATTCAGAGTCGAGCTTCCATATCATTTATGTTGCTTTGCATCTTATCCATGATATCCTCAAGAACTCCTCCAATTAAACATAGTTCTAATACAAATTGTCATAGACATAGTTCCTTATCGTTGAGAAATCCTTGTAGTATATTACTTCACTCTCATCAGAGAGTATTCAACCTCTCAAGTGCAAAGACAAAAATATAATACAACAAGTGAAATGTCTGGATGATGTGAAATATTGAATGAACACCCCATAATGTGGAACCTAGGGAAGAGTAAAAAGTTGCACTAAAAAAATGCAAAATTACAATGTAATGACTTATCACACATGAACCAAGGGCAGAAAATGTGGAACTTTTGGTTCCAATATTGGACTAGACCCAACATTTGATTTAACTATGCACCTTCTTCACCTTCATATACTATCTCAATAGATTAAAATGTATGAGTTTAAGGCAAAAACAAAGTCCACTAAGATGATTTTACCAATTATTTGTCTTAAAAATAGTAATATTAAAATATTCATATTACAATGAGTCAAATTAAATATAGCTAGTAAATAATAATTATTATTTTTGTATTCAAAACCTCGAGGTTTCATCTACTATGTAATTTGATAGAATCTATTTTTTACATTACTATCGTTCTCATCTATATTTCTCCTATTCTCTTCTATCTGGGCAAGGTTTTCTCAAACCCTAGCTGCTTACTTTTACGAGATGTTAGGGCCTTCTCTAACCCTTGCACCTATAATTTATCATTCCGGCTACAATTTATCATTACGGCTATGGTTAACATCTTTGGCTTCAACAAGGACACTTGCCTTATGTGGCTACCGTCACAATTACTGTTTATCACTGCCGGCACTACTCACAACATTCTATTCTTCTATTATCTTTAGTGTACTATCCTATTGGCATCAAGTATTTTTGTGGGTGTTCTCTTAATTCTTGAAGCCTCTCTAATTAAAGAGGTCTTTTTTCTTCCTAAGGAGAAAGTTGTTATCTTTGAGAGGTAGGGTTATGTGATATATAATTTAAAAAATTAGTTGTTATCAAGATTGGTGCTTAAATTATATCTTACAAGGTTCAAAAAGAAAAAGGTTGATATGGTCTTTTCACTGCTCTCTTTTCTCTCTAGTGTGCTCTCAGCCAATATTATTGTCTTTGCAGTTGCTTTAAAATTTTACAATAAACTCTCATATAATATTGTTGCCTTTGCCACTACTCTCGGTGAGCTCTTAGCTAATGATGATGCCTCCATTATTGCTCGTCTTTGTAGCCTCTCTACCGGCTTCATTGCCTTTGTCCTTTTTTTATAGTACCTCTCAACCTATGTAACCACTTCTTCTGTAACCTTATGTTTATGTCAAGCTGAACCAGTGTTATCAATAGCGCATCGCGAAAAATAGCGGAAAGCTAAAAATCTGCAATATGACATAGCGGATTGCGTTGCGGGAAAATAGCGGAAGTCACGTAACGTTTAAAATATATATTATACATAAAAAAAATTAAGTATAACGTTTGAAATATATGTTATATACCCAATAAATTTAGTTGCATAAAAATAAAATAAATTATATAAAGAAAGATCATATAGTACCAACTCAATTCAAGTCATAATTCTAATTTCTAAAATTTAAAAATATTATAATGTGGTTCTATCCGCTATAGCGGTGCTATAGCGTTTCATAGCGGATTGCTCAAAAACCGCTATAAAAAAATGCTATAGCGCCGCTATTGCGGCTATTTAACAACACTGAGCTGAACATAACTATGTTTGAGTGGGAGTATTAAAAATAGTAATATTAGAATAAGTCAAATTAGATATAGCCATATATAGAGCAAATAACAATTTGTTCTTGTACTCCTCTCCTCTCCTCTCCTTCTTCTCCTTCTCCTTCCTCTTCCTCTTCTGCTGCATCTCGCCGACTCTGTTCCCCATTGGCTAGTATGAAACAACCGCGCTCCTTTCTACACTCCCAAGATAAGGCACTAACGTAGCCTCAATCAATTACAAGGGGACGGTGTTGAACACTCCGACAACCAGCTTGATCCTACTAAGCTTCTGATTAGGACTTGACATAGCATTTTTTTCATGTTTTAGTATACGACCAAGACCCAAGGATGAATACACCTTCTAAATTACCCTTTAACCACGTTTCTAATAAAAGGAGATGGAGAACAAACTCGGCATCAAAAGATAAAGAAGAGGTGCCAAACTCAGCTTACAACTTTGCTTGAGTAGATTTAAGGAAAGCCAAAATTTGCTTGGTTCTTCATTGTGTTGTGCCATTGGAATAGGGACTGAACTCCTTTGAATAGTTGCAAACGTGCCCAATGGAGTTGTGGTTCAAGAGGAAGTGGAATGGATTGAATTGGATCTCTTGAGAGAAATATCTTCACGTCAAAGTGGAAGGTGCAAGCAGTTGAAGCTTAATTTTGTGGATATTCTTCTTTTATGATTTGTAGATAACTTGAGAGAAGAAGAAAAGAAGTTTGAGTTCCGTATCATGGATATAGACAAAAGTCGAAACTACCTGATGAGAACGTAATCAACATATAAAGGTCCAAGTGCTATTGCAATAGCATGTATCATGTACCATATCATGTTAGGTAATAAGCATAACATGTTTTATTTTGTGAAAAAGCACATATTGCTCATCATATCGTGCATCATTTATTGCATTGTAAAAATTGGCCACCTCATCATCCACCTCAAAGCCAACATCATATTCTCCTTAGTTGAAGTTTGAGAAAAGAAAAATTAGGGTCCAATTAACATGAAGAAAGAAAGGTTTAAATACATATTTAATGAAGGGTTAACAAGCAAAACCCATTAACACTTATTATCACTAACTCTAACACTCCAACTCAAGCTAGAGTGAAAATATCAACTAAACCCAACTTGTTATATAAAGCATTCAATTTTTGTCACATAAGACCTTAATAAGCATGTCAGCTAACTAATATTTAGACTTTGTATAAGGTGTGCAAATCATGATATTGTTTCCTTCATAAAGTGAAGGTCAACTTTAATATACTTTGTTCTTTTATAAAATTTAGGATTACTTGCAATGAATATAAAATTGATTGTCACAGCATATGTTCATTGGAATTGAGCATATGAGTAGAAGTTCTCTCAACCACATTATTTCATAAGTCGTGCCATTCAACCTCGTAACTAGATCGAGCTACAGCTATATATTTCTTGCTCCTCCAAGTCACTAGATTTCCTCCTAAATAAATACATAAACTCGCTATAGATTTTGTACCATCAATATTGCCAACTAGTCGACATCAGTAGAAGCTTCAACTTTAATGTCTATTATTTTTATTTATAAATCCTCTCCCAAGAGTGCTCTTAATATATTGTCATACTTTCATAGCTACATCCAAATGATCCTATTGGCGTTTCTGCATTAATTGACTGATTACACCCACGGTGCAAATTGTAAGATAGTTTAACTTTTCTACCAAACACCTTGTAGCATATACAAGGAGACTCCACATTAATGCTATGTTCATTAGTGTATTAGTAGGTTTACAATCTTACATTCATGTTTCTTTCACCAAATCTAAAGTATATTTTAGTGGTGGTTATGAAATGCTATCATCTTTATAAATTATTTCAAACCCAAAAAATACTTTGGCTTGCCAAGGTCTTTGAGAATAAACTTAGAGTTGAATTTTTTTGTCTCTTAGTGCTCCACTTCTCGTATGCCGTTTTACTCTATTTATAATCAAAAACAAATTACCATAAAAAATTATAATTCTTTACATCCATTTGATATAACTACCACTTAAAATGTACTAGAATAGAAAAACTAGCATGAACTGAGTTTAATCGAGCAACAAGAGAAAAGGTATTAAAGAAATTAACTCCATAGACCAGAATGAATCCTTTTGCAACTAAGTGAGTCAAGGAATAAGTTGTGCTACAAGTGGAAGGGAGACTAGTGTCCAAGTTTGCCTTGATTGAAGTGTGTTTGTCTCTTCATCCATTTTTGTTTTCTATTCTGGTATAGTGGTACTTGTTTAGCTTCAATATGATTTCAGAAAATATTGAATGATTAACGAGCTACAATACTCAGGTGATATACAATGATATGAAAAAGTTAGAAATAAGGTTAGAAATAAGGTACATAGTTGTGTTATGTTTACGTTTACGCTATGTAATGGGTAAGTCATATGGGAGACCTTCAGACTATGGTCCTTCGACTAGTGGTAGAACATGTGGGCATTGACTATATACCTACAATGGTAGTGTAGACTATAGCAAAAATAAAAGATGATAAAGTAGATCAACTCTCAAGTGGTCCCGGGGCAAGTAAAGGAGGTTGGGAACTTTGCTAGGCTGAGTTATATGTAGATTTCTTAAAATATAAAACTGACTCATGGATGGCAACATTAACAGACATAGTGATGCTTTTGGATTGGGTCAAAGCAATGATATCTTTTTTGTGTTCTCGGGTAACCAAGAAAGATGCACCAAATAGCACAAGAACTCAATTTACCTAACCCAAGATCAAAAACATGCATGTAGCACACACATCAAAATATTCATGGTGTTAATGGAAAAAGTATAGTGAATGAAGGCCGTGGCATGCAATTTATCAAAAAAAAAAGCAAAAACGACAGCATCAGTCCAAAAGGAATATGGAATATGTGTATAAATATAAGGATATGAGCAACATCAAGAATGTCTATGTTTCCTTTCGGCTGACCCAATTTATGATGATATACATGGGCAGGTGGTTTAGTGAATGATACCATGGGATTCAAAAAATTTTGAAAATTAAAGTTGGTGTACTCAACAGCATTATTAGTATGCAAAACTTTCAAGAAAGTATTAAACTGATTTTTTATTTTAATATAAAAAACTTTAAATACTAGGAATACTTTATATTGAGTTTTAAATAAGAAATACCAACACATTTTAGAGTAGTCATCGATAAAAATGACAAAATATCAATGTCCATCTTTACTAAAAATAGGACTCGGACCCAAATGGATACAAACTTTTATTATTTTGACTCAACTAAAATGATGTTAAGTGATGTTTACCAATTTGGCAGGCATCACAATTGAAAACAAAACTCAATGACAAAGATAAATAATGTTGAATAATTACAGGTGAAGGATGGTCAAGATGACAATGATCCTGATATGCATTAGAACGAGTGGATATATGAGCTTTATATGATGATAAATATGATGTATCAAAAAAGTAGATACCTCCACGCTTAAGCCCCTACCAATTATTGTCTTCTGTCTTTAGGGTCATGAAAAAGACAATAAGAGGGAGTAAAGGTAACACTGCTATTAAATGCCTTTGTAAATTCATAAATAAATGCCAGGTTAATAGGAATATAAGGAATATAAAATACATTATGGAGAGTAATAGTGGGTGTAAAGGGAACATGATCAATGTTTAACATAGGTATAAGAGAAGCAATAGTAATTGACGCTGGTGGATGATGATACTCAGGTTGATAACAATGAAAATAATGGTTTATTAACTGTCATGTGTGAGGATGCACTAAAATCAAATATCCAAGAAGTTTTAGAAGAGGCTAAAGAGGTTAGACCAGTGAAATAAGTAGCACTAGTGGTCTTAGGTATATTTGCAACAATAAATGATGAAAAGTTCAAATATTCTTTATACTTATATGCTGCAACAGTAAAATATGTCCTAGAGTGGTAGCACAAGTATAAGTCGCAGCTTTTGCATAAGGATGTCCAAATTTTTACTAGCATCATATGATTGGTATGACCCCAGTATGTACATGTGAGAAGACCATGGCCTCATCCTCTACTAGATCTAAAAACCATCTCTTCTTTTCTATTACTAAATTTAACCGATAGGTAAATACACTATCCCAATATAAGGTATCAACATACACAACCCCCAAATATTATTTCCCCAAGGATTAAAATTTTGGTAGTGACTAGGACATGTCATGAACAAGGCATGTTACCACTCCAACAATTAGGTGATCTGAAGAGAAGAAAGAATAAAAAAGGGAACTAAGAGTAGTGGGCTAACTAGGACAACACAGTGTCAATGCTAAGCACAGGGAGAGGAGAGACGAGCAAATCAAAAATAAAGGGGAGAGTGTGGTGGGGCCTTCAAACCCCTATGCCACAAATGAGAGCAAGTGGCTTTCAATTCAGTAGGGAGCAAAGAAAGGGAAGTGGCCTTCAAGCGAGTTCGGCACATGGCTAAGGTGAGGAAGTTTCCACACAATGCTGAAGGGCTTCTTCCTCGCCACATCCCTTTGGTGGCAAAGAAGAGAAGGGAGGCAATGGCCAGCTTTAATACTCTTTCACTTCTGGAGAAGAAGAGCAAATTGCTTCTTTCTCTTTCTCTCACTGGAGCTCCTCAAGAGACTAAGATGAGAGAAGCAGGAAGAGGCAATGAAGGTGTAACTCAGGACTTCCAATAGAAGGCGCAACATAGGCGAAACAAGATAGCTACTTTTGGAAAATTTTTCGCTCAGCAAATTTTGCACCTGTAGTGGATTTTGATTGGGAGCAAATATGGTAAAGAGACTTTCTAGGTGTCGGTGAGTTAGAGAGAAAATTTCTAGGCATAAGGCGCCTATAAGAGAGGTATTAGATGTCCCATAAGACGGACTCACATGGAGGTGAAGATTCATTGAGACATGCATTGAGTAGTGGGCAAAAGAGAATCCAATGAACAGAGGAAGAGAGCGCAAGCAATAAAACAACCTCTTATACCAAGTTGAAGCTTGAGAAAGGAAAAATTAGGGTTCAATTAACAAGAAGAAAGAAAGGTTCATATACTATCTAGTGGAGGGTTAATAGGTGAAACCCGTTAACACTTATTATCACTAACTCTAACATCCTTATGCAAGAAGCTAGACAAAAGAATCATCTGTGAACCACCCCTTAAAATGTTACAAGACCCCATGCAGTTTGGGATTTCAAAGAGGTGAAGATAATTCAAAGAATCACACGAAGATCCCAAAAGGATAGATTTAATACAAGCTCTTTAATGCTTTAAGTAGTCAAGTTGAAACTTTCTTGCTCCAAACATTGATCTTCTTCAATGTAAAAGTAGACAAATTTGTTTTGTTTTCCCCAAACCTTCCCTTTAAAAGGGTTGGTATTCCATGTACACGCAGCATGGTAATGGTTAAAATTGAAATCCATTGAAATTGACTACATGAAGCAAATTCTCAAGTAGAGAGGTCTCCTTTTCCCCTTCTATTTCTCTCTAGCCGTGAGGTAATCCTCTTCCAATCCTCTTCTACATTGTAATGCATTAGATAATTCTTGAAACTTCTGTGCTTTCTTTTCCTCTCAAGTTATCTAGAAATTAGGAAAAAAAATTTTAAAAAAATTGTCATAATTTCTAGCTTCATTAATCTGTGCACCTTCCACTCTAACATGAAGAACTTCCCCTCCAAAGATACAATTTGATTGATCCCATTTCCTCCAATACTATAACTCCTGGGGGCACATCTACAACCATTCAAGGTAGTTTGTATCCTTATTCCAAAGGAGCAATGCAATAAAGAACCAAAAATTTTTAGCTACCCAAAAATGTGCTCAAGCCAAATTGTAAGCTGAGCTTGGTGACTTTTCCTCTTCTGAAGCTGAGTTTTTTCTCTATCTCAGTCCCACTTTTATTAGAAATGTTGTTAAAGGGTAAGTAGGAGGTGTTCCTCCACTCTTAGGTCTTGGTTGTAAATTAAACAGGAACAATGCTTCTTCATCAATTCCAAATAAGAAGCTTAGCAAGATTAAGCTAACTGTCAAATACATTTGGTTTCTACCATCTCCTCCTAAACAACCAGAACCAATTCTTCCGTAGTTATATTATTTTTTTTCTATATTTACATTTATTGTTTATACAAATAATTGTTTGTACAATTTCATCATGCGTCCAGTCTAGCATATTATTTTATATCTTGTTTTGCTCCACTCATAAAAATTACAAAATAATAAAATTAAAATTCACACTTGGAAATCTTCCACATTATTCTGCATATATTACATTCTTCTCCCCTAGACAACCTTGAACCCAAATACAATACCAAGTACAGTTTTCTGAACAAAGAAGCAGCAAAGTAAGTTTATAATGCTACTAAGTTTTGGAACCCCAATAACGCATTGATTGTTCTAGTAAATTGTCCTTGACACATTAAAGAATTTACTGCTACTATTTCAGCAAACAAATAGAAAAATTTTGCAACTATATTACAACCACAGTTGCAATGATTTATGAAATCTTACCTCAAATAAAAGTTAGGCTTCAATGGAAAAAAAGATTTTGTTTTCAAAATAAACTGAACAGTTGCAGACCCCCGATTCACCTTTTGAGATGAAACCTTGAATCTCAGTGAATGTGGAAAAAAGGGAGCCTGAAGATGGACAATAAAAAAATCACCTTAAGATAACCTATGTTGTAATTGGAACTATAACACAGACAACGGCACAAATTAAGTATTATAATGGCAGGTTAAGAACAAGAACCTGCGTCTGATGGGATATCAATGCCATTGGAGCAACTTTAAAGCCACATTTCCAAGCTAAGGAACACTAGAATCCACTACAGAACTGCATAAATGAATGGGCGTGTAACCGTTCAGTTTATTCAGAAGTTCATAAGAACGCAATACTTTAACACTCCAATAAGCAAACATACCAAACATACAAGATCAGATTGCTTGCCATTACATAATATGATGATGTTGGCATATTGCAGCATCAAAATCAATTTCAAAAAGCATATGCCTTAGTAGCATGAAAAGTCAAAAATACGAGTTCGTGTGCAATGTACATAGACAGAAGAAATATATGCTACAGGCAAGGGAACAAGAAAAGCATTTAGAAGAGTTACTAAGACTGACTACGCAATCAAATAAAAAGTAGAACTTTCATAAAGAGAGAAACAACAAGAAAAATCAAATTGTTCAAATTATCAGGAAAGAAAAAAGAGGAACATGATTTGGTACAAGAAAAGTAAAATAGTCAGGGTATGTGTAAATGATTTAATGTACAGCAAATATAAAATACAACAATCATTTACTTGGTTTCGGTGTAATAGAAAAGAATTCTTTCTTTTCAGTTCTACTTGAACATTTGAATCACGGAGGCTACTCAAAATCCTCAACCAACATTAGCATTTAGCACACACAAAAAAATCCAACATATACTCAAATTACAAATTGGTAAGCATGTGGAAGTATAAAATGGCACAAAGATTTCAAATAATCATCACTAATGAATCACGTTTGAATTCCCAACTTTCAGATATCAAATTGTATGTTGGTAGTTGTAAGATATTATCGAGTTGGGGCAGGTTGCGGAAGCCAAAAATAGAAAAACTTGAGCAAAACCCTACCACATAGTGCCCATGGCTTAAGCAAATCGTAAGCATGTGCTCAATTCCAGGCGATCACGAGCAGTAACTCTACAGCCAAATTGGGTTCAGACAAGGGTTCTCATCTCTCATCTCTTTCAAGCTTCGATTTGTAAATAAAAGTTAAGCACAGCATGTTGCAATAACTAGGGTTAAATCTTGCTAATATATGTTGAAGACAAAGACAACATTTAGACGAAAAATGCAACATTGAAGAGATTTGCCGGATTAAGGAAATACGCGGAGAGAAGAGGAGGAGGGAGGACCAAACCGACAAGAGCTTGCACTAGGTCCCAGCTATGGTGGTCAACGCTGGAATTCCAAATCTTTCGGGTGAGGTTTTCCTACTATCTCGCGGGTAGAGGGAGAATTCAGCGCGGCAGAGGCGGGCGGCGAGTGGAAGGAGCGAGGAAGGAATCTTGGATTAGGTTTGTTTATGGATCAGGTAGGACGACATTTCCACGTTGGTCAAATAAATGTGCAAAAAAAATATGTCAATTATTTTTAATTAATTAGAAAACAAAATTATTTTTAATTAATTAGAAAACAAAACAAAACGGTGATAAAAAATATATATATTAAAGGGTCTATTGCAATATATATTTATCGTTTATAAATAAAAAGGTGAATTGCATAATTCACATTCAGCTTTAAATTAATACAAACTGTTTAGATTTCTTTAAGAACATCAAATCAGATTGAATTGAATACGTCCATTAACATTTTTTTTATGGTCCACAAACATAGTTAAAATAATAACTGATCTAATATTATAGGGAGAATTAAAGAAAAAAGAGAGTAGATTAGGGTGGGATGTTCAAATCGTGAACGGGGGATTTTTAATTCATGGTTACATTTATTTAACTCGGTAATATATTTGGGCATAATATAGTTGGTGGTAATCATTGTTAAATAGCAATTATGCTAGATGAGCCTTAATAGGAAGGCATCAATCAAAAGCTCTCAAATCTTCCACCTTTAGTATGATAATAATGATCTTTGGTCGAGCTAGCGACACCAAACTTAGTACTTCTTGGAATGCAATCCAAACATTTTTATTTTAATTTTTCTTCCTTGATTTTTTTTGCTGATTTTCTAGTGCTAATCTTTGTTTTTCTACTTTGTAGTATTGTTCAGAGTACTTTTTATCTCAAAACGGTCATTTTGGAGGCTTACGCAAAAATTACGACTAGGTTGTAATTATTATCACGGCCGTAATTTTGGGACACTGTTCATTCTTAAAAAAACAGAAACTTTCACAAGCGAGGCGTGATTTCTGTCACGCCTGTAATTTTGAAAGTACTATTTATCTCTTAGGAACATAATGTTTTATGGTATGGGTGTGATAATTTTTACACTCAGTAATTTAGAGATTCAAAAAAAAAAATTAAATTTTGCAGAAATTACGAGCGAGCTATGATTTATATCACATCTGTAATTCTGAAGGGTTTTTGGTACAAAGACTTTCACAGGTAGGGTGTGATAATTTTCACGCCCATAATTTTATTAACTTTCGATACATAATGTTTCACGGGTGTGCCATGATTATTTTTACGGCCGTAATTCTATTCGCTTATATAAGATATCCAACTGTATTTTCTAGGTGGGTTTCACCCGTGATCTACTCGCTTTTGTGCCGTTTCTTTGATTCTTGCTTCCCTCGACCTTCCAGATTGTCTGGCAGCGTCTCCGAGCAAGATCCCGATGTTTCGAAGCTTCATTTTGGCTCAATAGTGGATTTTCCGTCGACCTTCAATTCTCTCATCCGCTACTTCGCCAGAGCTTCTACTAGCTTTCCAGAGCTTCGATTGAGGTAGAAGATCTTTCCTTTGAAGTTTCCTGCTATCAATTTCAACCAGAAATACAAGATTCAAGTGTTACATTCAAGTTGTGCAAGTTGCGAGCCTTGTTTTTGGTGTTCTGCTTAAGTTTGGGTAACACATCTGTTCTTGTCTCTTACTGCACTTGATTACATTACCTTGACTGAAATGGCACCAAGAAGAAAGCAAGTAGTAAGCAAGGGAAAAAGGCAAAGCACCAGCTGCTTCTTCAGCACCACCTCCTCCAAATCCTTATGAAATAATCTTTAGGGATGATGTGCAAGAAGCAAGATACAAACCACCTTCTTACTAGGTGCATCACAAACACCAGATATGCAAATAGATGGACGCTAGAGACTCTTGGATTGTATGAAGATGTTATGTGGATGTTCAGCTAGATTTCAGCATCTCTGTTTTGCGTCGTTTCTTTGATTCTTGCTTCCTTCGACCTTCCAGATTGTCCGGCGACTCTCTCCGACCATGTTTCCGGCATCTCCGAGCAAGATCCCAGCGTTTTGAAGCTTCATTTTGGCTCAATAGTGGATTTTCTGCCGACCTTCGATTCTCGCCTCTGCTGCTTCACCAGAGCTTCTACTACCTTTCCAGAGCTTTGATTGAGATAGAAGATCTTTCCTTTGAAGTTTCCTGCCATCAATTTCAACTAGAAATACAAGATTCAAGTGTTACATTCAAGTTGTGCAAGTTGTGAGCCCTATTTTTGATGTTCTACTTAAGTTTGGGTAACACATCTATTCTTGTCTCTTACTACACTTGATTACATTATCTTGACTAAAATGACACCAAGAAAAAAACAAGTAGTAAGCAAGGGAAAAGGCAAAGCACCAGCTTCTTCAACACCACCTCCTCCAAATCCTTATAGAATCATCTTTGGGGATGATGTGCAAAAAGCAAGATATAACCACCCTCTTACCAGGCGCATCACAAACACCAGATTTATAGATAGATGGACGCTGGAGATTCTTGGATTGTATGAGGATGTTATGTGGATGTTCAGCCAGATTTCAGCATCACTATTTTCTATAATCAACCACAGACTTTCATTCCTCTAGCTTTAGAGTTCCTCGGCAGCTTACAGATAGAGCTAAGTTCTTATCATTTTCGTGATACAATGGGTCACATCACCTTCCGACTTAGAAATATAGAGTGGAGCCTCATGCTTCAAGAAGTTAGCCATGCTCTGTGTTTACAGCCAAGAGGAGGACAAAACCCACCACAACACTATATTGAGAATGCTTTTTGGCATCAAATCTCTCCAGAATCAAGCTTTTCATCAAAGAATGCTCGAGCTTCTAGTCTCTCCAACCCTTGCCTGCAATACGTCCACAGAGTTTTCTCGCATACCGTCTTCGGACGTGGCGAGAGCGATGGTATGATTAGACAACCAGAGCTTTATTTTCTATGGTCTATGCTTCATGGGTATAAACTAGATGTGGCGTATTTTCTTGTTAAAAAATTTGATAAAGTTGCACATGCCAAGAAGGACACTATTGTGTTAGGAGAATTGATTACTCCTATTGCGATTTCTTTGGGGATAGATCTTTTTGGGATCGAGACTGCACGGGGTAGCCCTAGGATCGACCTTGAGTCATGTACCACCATGCAGATGATCATCCATAAGGGCAATGTATTTTGTTTGATCCTTGGGCTGAACACTCCAACCCTGCCACTGCCAAACAAGGAGCGGACTACAGTCCACAATCAATTGAATTGGAAGATTCCCCCTACTCCAATTGTTGATGATGCTCCTACCCATCTTGACTCAATGCCGCCACCACCTTCCTTTGGAGGAGCCGGTCCATATGGGATGGATTGCCCTCCGTTCAGAGCAGGTTCTTCATCGCGGGGAGTAGACCCCGATACTCAGAGATTTTGGTCTAGTGCTCAGGACCCAGGATTTCAGGCATTGTCTGCAGGGGTGTTCCAGCAAGGACGCCTTTTGAAGACAATTTATCATTCTTTCCAGGACATTCATAGCTTTCTCTAGGAGCGCTTTACTGATCACCTAGGCTCAGACGAGGAGGTAGATCTAGACCAAACTATGGGAGAGGCTAGCCCTGGCGAGGAGAGTGGTGAGGAGACCGATACCGATGCAGATGAGTAGCACTCTGTGAGTATCTCTTCTCCTACTTTCTCATTCTCTGCTTATTGCATCGAGGACAATGCATTCTTTTTATAGGGGAGGATGTATTCATGTTTCTTATTTCTTTGTGCTTCTCATTTCAGTGGATTGTATAATTTTTGATATTGTGATGATTTGTGACTTGTGGTGCGTCATATAAGGACGCTATGCTTACTATGGATATTGATATTACATGTTATGTGGATGCAATTTGTTTTTATGATGATGTGTGGTGGTTTAAAATGGTTTTCTATGATGATGAATGATGTGTATTATTCATATATCAATGCCTATGAATGGATGTGTGCTTCTTGTATTGAATTTATTTCTTCAATATATATCCTCTCATTATGATTTTTCATCAATTGTTCATAAGATTTTATTAAGTATATTGTTTGAGGAATGCAATTTGAGAATGAAGCATCCTTTTCAAATAAGATTAGTAGATGAGTATAATTTGAATGAATTATATTGATTGATTATCCTTGTTGATGTTTGTTCTATTGTGTTATTGTTAAGAAGAAAAATTCCAAAATCTAGAAAAAGGGACTCCTCTACTTGGCACTGCAAAAAAATTGGCAGTGGTACCGAAGACATGAGTTGAAGTCTAAAAAAAAAAAGAAAAAGAAAGAAAAAGAGGAAATAAAAGTATCTATCTATGTGGGTACATGCCAAAAAAAATTATTTGATATTAACTCCGCTATTTTTTGTTATGAGTCACGACTTTGCTAGCTTAAAGATTTGAGTTCTATTATATCGGCTATGTGGTCAGTGTACTCTAAAATAGTCACTAGAAAAAAAGGTGGTAATCGATTTAGAGAATGTCAAAATAAAAAAAATAATATAATACAAAAAAAGATTTTGGAAGTCCTATTCTTGTAAACAAAAACATTGTAGTATTGAATTGAATGCAAGGTGAATCTACGAGATTGAAATTCAGATTATTATGCAAGTTACAAATTTTATTTGATTTGGACTGTGGATCTTAAGGATTAAATTCTAAAGAATAATCTACTTTTCTGAAATCTTGTGTGACATGAGTTGGAAATCTTTAAATGAGTGATTATATTTTAGAAGTTTATTTTTCATAACCAAGCTATATTTTCCATACTCATCATTGTTCTTTGGTTTATTTATTTGCTTGAGGACAAGCAAAAGTTTAAGTCTAGGAAGATTTGATGTCTTGAATTTATATAGTATTTTTACTATACTTTTTATACATAATCTCTCTTATTTTTAATCATGTTTTCACTTATTTTGACTTAAATTCTCTTATTTGTTCGGAATCTTCACCCCTTTTCATTTTTGTTGCATTTCAGGGGAAAAAGATCATATTTTGATAGATTTTGAAGAATCTAAGTACACAGATGAATTCTACAAGTCAAGACGAAGCTATCCATCAAATTTTATGCAATTCAGAGCTTGTTTAGAAATTATGGCCTACCCGTGATTTCCATCATGGTCGTAATTTCTAAGAAGGGCACAGAAAGAATTACGGCTTGTCTGTGATATTTTCACGGCCGTAGTTTTCTTAGTACAGAATTCCAAAATTCATAGAAAGAATCACAGCCTACTTGTGAATATTTTCATGGCATGATTTTATAAAAAAAAAATCCATGGAAAGAATTATGGCCTGCCTGTGAATATTTTCATGGCCGTAATTCTTCCAAGTTCTTTTTTCAGAATACATAGAAAGAATTACGGCCTGCCCGTGATTATATTCACAGCCGTAATTCTTTCCGCCTATCTTGATTTTGACTCGGTTTCTTTCCCAAATTAACTCGTTTTCGAGCCAAATTTTGGGGAAAACCTAATCAAGTGGTGGAGAACTATAAAAGGGAGCTTGAGGAGCAATTATTGGTACTTTTGGTTGATTTTCATGATGAATTTGACAAAGAGGCAAGTTCTAGGGCGATTGGCAGCATTTGGCGGTTTTACATCGGAAAAGTCTTAATTTTCCGATCAACTAGCATCAATCTCCATCAGGAAACTTTGAATTCTTTCCTCCTAGTTGATTTCATAATTTATTTGCCAATTGTAATCAATTTTATGGATTTTTGTAACGTGAACATGATGAACATGTCAGCGTAAATCTTTTATTTAGGATTACGGTTGTAACCCGTTATGATTTCATGACTTAATTGTACTTTATATCTTATGAAGTAAATTACTTGTGTTAGATTCAATTATTGTTGCGCTTATTACATGTTAATTGCTAGCCATGATTTGCATTTTAAAAGACATCGCAAGAAGTACTGAAATGTGAATTGCGACGTCAGATCTATAATTTTTGGACAAGTTGATTCGATCACGAAAGTAGTTCGAATTAGCTTGAGAGATTTTTATGATTTGTCAAAAACTCATTGGGTCTATTTCAAGTTAATAACCACAAAAATAAGGGATTAATTCGGATAGACACTGGATTGTATTGCTTAAAGGGGGCAATCTGTATAAGCGGATAACACAATAAATTCTTCTTTAGGATATTTTGATTAGAAAAAAAGTAATGAAACATAGCGTGGTGAACCCGAAATCCTAAATTTCTATCAAATCGATTACAACCTGCTTGAGTTGTTTTATTTTCTTTTAAGCAAAATTAAACCCTTTTCGGAACCATCTAGCTAACGATTCTAAGATAAGTCACTACTTGGTCATTAGTCCCTATGGGATCGATATTTTTATTACTTTGATGTTTCCCTGCACTTACGGACAACATCAATCATCTCAGTCTCATCAGATGCATCTGCGATGCATTAGACTCCCAAATAGATCGAAATCAACTAAATAACTCGATCTAGGCTATCTGATCAGTATGAGAACTCGAGTGTCTAGGTGCGCAATCTTGTACCTTCTTCAGACATTAGCAGTGATAATCTCAAATCATCACAAGGAATGAGTGACACCTAGTAGTACATCATTGCTACCCAAGTCTTCATAATGGAGTCATCATCGACATCCCCTAAAACTGCAACAAAGTACTTATACGCATTTGTCCTTTTGCTAGGCTGATGTACAGATTGGATAAGTGTGTCACACTTGTTTATCCCAATCAAATGATCATGACTAAATCAGGTTCTCACCTAGGTATTGCCATATACTTTTAATCATGTAACCATATAGGATGCCATGTACATCAAGCTTCCTTGTAAGGAAGAGGCAAATCCTATCTTAGCTCATTGAATATCTCATATGGCTTATGATAAAAAAATGTTAGGTTGTATCAAAGTACATCACTCACCATATAGATATATCAATGCCCTCAAGTTAAGGACAAGCATACCTCTGTCACTCTGATATTCATCTTGTGACACCAAGATGAATTCTCACAGTGGGTCGGTCTAGTATATCTCCCTTGATATACCCATATGCCTGTGTTAGCAATCCATGCTCAACTAGTGCATATACCAGTCTCAAATGTGTTATAACTATCCTATATCTACTATGATACTCGACTGGGGACAAAAATAGAGACTAGATAAAATCTATCTTTAGGGACATTGTTTATGCAATTGTACATATGCGGCAGATGTACAAAATGTATAACAACGATCATGCCAGGATATCTCATCTATCAAACATTGATGTGGCATACATCACACTAGACCAAACATAGATACTAGGGCACAAACACTAACAGCACATATTTTGTTTGATGAACATAATGACTGTAATTATTGTATAGATGATAATCCTGTCTTAGAACATGTGCCATTTATTAAGCTTGAGTAGGAACCATAAGTAGAAGATACTCCTAAAATTAAACTTAAAACTTTGCCTACAAATCTAAGGTATGAATTTCTTGGACCTAATTCTACTTTTCTTGTCATCATTTATTCATAGCTCAATAAAAAGAGAAAAATATTTACTTCTTAATGAGCTTAGACTGCACAGGATAGTAATATATTACTCTATTGATGATTTGAAAGGGATTAACCCCTCCTTTTGCATGCATAAAATTCTTATGAAGGAAGGGTATAAACCCTTTGTGGACATACAGTGCTAGTTCACCCCCTCTATAAAAACGAACAAATAATCTTACTTTCTGATAAATACAGGAAGATCATAAAATATTCCTTGAATGATATTGAAAACATTCACATAAATTTTTGTACACTCAAGGTAAGTACTACAATAGTGTTCCACCTAAAATCTTGGATATTTACTTTCATGGCCAAATATTTAGATCAACAAAAGAGCAAGAGATTGTATGCTACCTACTATAGCACTAATCCATCAACTTTGTCATGATATTTGGGCCTTGGTCAACCTAATGACCTAAAAATTAGTGCTTCATGAAAGACAACCCAATCACTATTTTTTCCTTTATTGTTGTTATTATTATTATTAATAGTATTAGTATTTTGTTATTTTTATATTTTTTTAATGAAAATCATGATTAACACTTTTATTTTATAGGAGAATCAAGTATAAAGGTTATAATCCATTTATCATTGACCTAGATCCTAAGCCTCAACTATTTATGAGCAAGAATTTGAGGCCAACATTGTAAATCAATACTCAACCCTTGACAAGGCATGCCTAATCAAGAATGCTAAAGATGAAGAAGTATGATTACCCAAGGAATAACACACATTGGCCGTCTCTAAATTTCTCCAAGGATACAAGGAGAATTCTTTAGAGGGAAAAATTTCCTACCTGAGGAAGAATAAGTGGAGCTTAAGGTTACCCTAGCTGCCCAAAGTTCTATAATCCCTTGCATTGAATGCATCATCGTAGATTAGATTTTTTTAAAAAAATTAGCATGCATTCATGTAGTTTCTAAATTTAGTTAGATAATTTCTACATTATAAATTTATATTTTTTAATCATGCATTCATCTTATAGCTATAGCATACTTGCATTTGCATAGGCAAGCAAGTAATCAAGCAATCAAGATAAAGGCCCCATGGCAATATCCACAAGTCATCCAAGCTTCTAAGGGAGAATCAAATTCTGTTGGTGTTTGTGCCCTAAGACCTAGTTTTGGTCTATACTTTATACTATTTGACATTGATATTTCTTATATATCATTCTGGCATTGTTGTTATCATGTTTAGTTTACATCTGCGGTTGTGTTCTTACATGATAATGCCCCTGGAGACAGATTGGATATGTGCTCAAACTCTTGTCCCCAGTCGATGTACCTGAATGGATATGGGATAGTTCTGGTACTTGTGAGACTAGTATATGGGCTGGTTAGGCACGAGGTGCTAATGCAGACATATGTGTATATCAGTGGTAGATATATTGGACCGACCCGCTGTGAGGCACTAACTTGGTGTCATGAGTTATCATCACAAGTGATAGGAGATCCATTGATCCCTTGACTTGAGGTCATTGACTCTTCTGTATGGTTAGGGACATACTTTGATACAACCTAACACCTCACCGTAGTTGGGAGGTAATCACGGTTGTCATTGAATATGTCACGACCCATATAAGAAGGTCAATATACAGACAGAGGATTTGCCCCTTCCTGAGGGAAGCTCGATATCCATGGGGCCCCCCTATGGTTCTATGATTGAAAGTGTATGGCCATACCCAGGTGAAAACCTGATTTAGTCATGACCATGAGATTGGGTTAAAACAAGTGGTGACACACTTGTCCAATCGGATATCAGTTTGGCAAAGAGACTGTAATACATATGTACCTAGTTGCGATAATGGGGATATCGATGTCGATATCCATTCCGATGACTTGGGTAGCAGCGATGCACTGCTAGGTGCCACTCACTGCTTATGATGATCTTAGGTCATCACTGCTAACGTCAGAGGAACCTACAGGGTTGCACACCTTGATACTCGAGTTCTCATATTGATCGGGAAGCCTTTTGTTCGAGTTATTAGATAGCTCAAATTTATTTAGGAGATTTCATCAGCGCTAATGGGCCTGATGAGATGGAAGAGACTTGTTGGAGCTAAACTTCATTTTTGGTAGGTTGACCCGAAATTGACCATGGTTGGTCAAATTTGAGTTAGGGTTGCATTGAATTGGATCCAATGGCTTAATCAACTTGTGCAATGAAGTTTGGGCTAGCTCATTACCCAATGAGGCTCAATAACAAGTTATCATGAAGAGATAATGGGGCAAAAGGGTATAATGGGGAGAGTTTATCCCCATTGGTGCCTAAGGGGTAAAAAAATTAGCATGCATTTATGTAGTTGCTAAATTTGGTTAGATAATTTCTACATTATAAATTTATATTTTTTAATCATGCATTCATCTTAGAGCTATAGCATACTTGCATTTGCATAAGCAAGCAAATAATCAAGCAATCAAGATAAAGGCTCCATGGCAATATCCACAAGTCATCCAAGCTTCTAAGGGAGAATCAAATTCTGTTGGTGTTTATGCCCTAAGACCTAGTTTTGGTCTATACTTTATACTATTTGACGTTGATATTTCTTATATATCATTCTGGCATTATTGTTATCATGCTTAGTTTACATCTGCGATTGTGTTCTTACATGATAATATATCTGGAGACAGATTGGATCTGTGCTCAAACTCTTGTCCCCAGTCGATGTACCTGAATAGATATGGGACAGCTCTAGTACTTGTGAGACTAGTATATGGGTTGGTTAGGCACGAGGTGCTAACGCAGATATATGTGTATATCAGTGGTAGATATATTGGACCGACCCGCTGTGAGGCACTGACTTGGTGTCATGAGTTATCCTCACAAGTGATAGGAGATGCATTGATTCCCTAACTTGAGGTCATTGACTCTTTTGTATGGTTAGGGACATACTTTGATACAACATAACACCTCACCATAGTTGGGAGGTAATCACGGTTGTCATTGAATATGTCACGACCCATATAAGAATGTCAATATACAGACAGAGGATTTGCCCCTTCCCGAGGGAAGCTTGATATCCATGGGGCCCCCCTATGGTTCTATGACTGAAAGTGTATGGCCATACCTAGGTGAAAACCTGATTTAGTCATGACCATGAGATTGGGTTAAAACAAGTGGTGACACACTTGTCCAATCGGATATCAGTTTGGCAAAGAGACTGCAATACATCTGTACCTAGTTGCGATAATGGGGATATCGATATCGATATCCATTCTGATGACTTGGGTAGCAACGATGCACTGCTAGGTGCCACTCATTACTTGTGATGACCTTAGGTCATCACTGCTAACGTCAGAGGAACCTATACGATCGCACACCTTGATACTCGAGTTCTCGTATTGATTGGGAAGCCTTTTGATCAAGTTATTAGATAGCTCAAATTTATTTAGGAGATTTCATCAACGCCAATGGGCCTGATGAGATGGAAGAGACTTGTTAGAGCCAAACTTCATTTTTGGCAGGTTGACCCAAAATTGACCATGGTTGGTCACAGTTGAGTTAGGGTTGCATTGGATTGGATCCAATGACTTAATCAACTTATGCTATGAAGTTTGGGCTAGCTCATTACCCAATGAGGCCCAATAACAAGTTATCATGAAGAGATAATGGGGCAAAAGGGTATAATGGGGAGAGTTTATCCCCATTGGTGCCTAAGGGGTGTAATGGGGTGAAGGTGGCGCATAAGGCTTCATTAGTAAGCTTTTGGCACCTAGCCCATCTACCTTGGATGGAAGGCTTGCTTCTATGGCAAGGCTTGGGGTACATATGGCTTCTAGGACTTGTTTGGCAAGTATGGAGCGCATATGGTTGATTGGGATAGGTTTATGGAAAGGGCTTGGAGTTTTGCCATAACCCTAACCCTAATTGCCACCCCACAAACCCTAGCCGCCCACTTCCCTTTGCCCTAGTCGAATTATCCTTCATGTGTTGCGCCTATATGAGTTCCCTTGCTGCCCCTTGCTAAATATAACAACAATATAAGCGAGAGCATCCACTAAGAAGTTGTGTGAGCATCTAAGGGGCGAGAGCAAGAACATCATTGGCGCATCTTCTTCCATCATCAAGCCGCAAGCTCTTTCTTCCTTTCCTCTTGGCGCAAGGAGGACTAGGGATTGGCGACTTCATCTTCTCTCTTCCTTCTCCTTTGGCGCATCTTCCTTGAAGGTGGCACAAGCATAGAAGAAGGACACCAAAGGCTTGGATCTTCTTCCTGAGGCTAGCACCGGGCGTGGAAGAAGAGGACTCGAGGAATCCGTGTGTGTGAGACTGTAGAGGGTGCACACTTGGGCGCCTACCTCGACATTGCTTCGCTTTTGCTCTAGGTACTTTCTCCTCTCATCGTGTCCACTCCCTCGCAAAAATAAGATCCATTGGGTTTTTGGGACCGGCCTGTTTCAGGGATATACTTCTGCTGTGTTATTATAATGCTTGTAAAAATTTTAAATATCCCCAAGGTTTCCCAATAAATTCAACAAGCAAAAAGCCCAAAGATGGAGCCCAAATTTAACAAGTAATCTTACTCTTCATGCTTTAATGTACCTCTTCTTTATATCCATGTCGACTCTCTCGCATGAACAGTCCTTTATTGGTTTTGGAAATCTATTTCAGGCATCGCTTCTATGTGTGTTTAAAATTTAAAATTGCTCATGGTTTCCCAACAGATGTTGCCGCCCATCTCGGTTTTTAGCGACTCTAGATTTCATCCCCTGTTTTTCATCCTTGCTCACCTAGCTTCACCTCCACTAGCCGAGCCCTTCCTTCACCTCTTCCCATCTTCAAGACTTGAGGATTCCCTCCCTTGCCACTCAGCTCCAGCTCTAGCCAGCATCAAAATCTCGACTAGGGATGGTAAGAAAGCCCATCCTCGACCCGCCCTGACCAGAAGTCAATGGGGAAAACTTAAGTTGACTGGGTCTCAGGTTGGGTTCCAGGAAAACCCGACAAGATAAAGTTGAGTCGAGGTCGGATATGGGAATTTAGGTACCCACCCCGATTATTAAAATGACAAATTTACCCTTTTTAAATTATAATCTAGTTACTAAATTTATAATAGTTTGATGCTTTGTTAATTATTTTATTATTATTTAAGTAGAAATGATTGTGTAGTTTATATAAAATATTTTTTATTTATATATTATGAATATGCAATGAAAATTAATTTTAAAATATTATTTATAATATATACTTATTTTTTAGGCCGATCGAGGTCGAGTTTCCCCATGGGGTCAGGTGTGGGGTTGGGTTTTCTAAACCTGTCGGGTTCGGGGTCGGGGATGGGTTTGGGGAAGTTGGGGTCTGGTCGGGGATGGCAAAACTCAACCCTGACCCACCCCATTGCCATCCCTAATCTCGACCCTCCATTCACACCATTCCAGCCTATACCCAACTTCCTCCTCTTGCCACAATCCCCTCCAATTTCTTGGTTTTTCATGACTATTGGTAATCCTTACTCCTTTTATTTTGATTGCAAGTATGAAGACACAAGGAGTCCCCATGGAGCATTGACCCTTCAACTGCATTTCCCTAGTTTACTTAGAATAGTATTAGCTCAGACTTCTAGATACTATATTGACAAGAGAATTTGAAGGATCAACCTCCCACTTGAATTTTAAGGTGTTGTAATGTTCCTTAATTATTTACCCAAGTATGTTTGGTATCATGGTAATTTGCATGTAAACTCATAGGGCCCTATATGCCTACGTATCTTCCAATGGTCTAGTGAAGAATGGGAAACACACCTTTTCTATTCTCAAATAGTGTAAGGTGAGCTTCTTGTCTTTGCAATTTCATTTCCTAGTGTAGCTTTGCGTAATTCTAGTTTTCATATTATAAAATTACAAAAAAAACCGGCTTCATACTTTGTTAGCTAATTTGGAAATTTTCTACTTAGCTATTTATTGTCAAATGGTTTTTGAACCTCCATCATTTGTATGTGTCTCATCCTGCAGCACATAAGCAACCTTGTATTGGGTGAAATGGTGTAAATTGCATTCACTACCATTGGATTGACTGTGACATATTGTTCCTCTAGTTCTTGGACAACTATTGCATTTACCTTCTCCCTTTTTGATAAAATCTTGTGTAGTGTGGTCCTCCATATAAGAAGTATGCTCTAGTACCTATTGGTGTATATGCCTTAGGACCAGTTGTTGGTCCAATATGTGTACTACATATGATATGATATACCTTGCCTGGCATTGTCGTTGTTGTGCATTTAACACATCTGCATTAAGTGTACATTTTCATAATAATATCCCTAGAGATAGATTTTTATCTAGTCTCATTGCTATATCACTAGTCAAGTACCATAGTGGATAAGGGACAGCTATAATGCAAGTGAGACTAGTTTATGTGCTGGTTTAGCACAGGGTGCTGAACATAGGCATATGGGTATATCAAGGTAGATATATTGGACTGACCTGCCGTGAAGATTTGTCCTTTGACTTGAGGAAGTTTGTATCTCTATATAGTGAGTGGTATACTTTGATACAACCTATCGCCTTGCCATAGTAGAGAGGTCATAACAGTTGTCATTAGGTGTATTATAAGTCGTATGAGAGATACAAACTCGCTAAGAGAGGTTTTGCCCCTTCCTTAATAGGAGGCTTGATATCCTTGGGTTCCCCACATATGGATGCATGGCTGAAAATATATAGCTATACTCAGGTGAAAGCCTAATTTAGTCATGACCATTAAATTGGATTAAACAAGTGTAACACACTAGTCCGATCAGGACATCAACATAGCAAAGGGACTATAATGCACAAGTACTTTGTTACGATTTTAGGAGTTGTCGATGATGACATCTATTGCGATGACTTGGGTAGCAATGATGTATTACTAGGTGTGAGCCTAGCAAAGGGACTATAATGCATAGGTACTTTTTTTTATAGTTTTAGGGGCTGTCGATGATGACATTCATTCCAATGACTTGGGTATCAGCGATGTATTTCTAGGTGCCACTCACTACTGGTGATGATGAGGTCATCATTGTCAACATTAGAGAAACCTAAAGGGTTATACACCTATACACTTAAGATCTCGTATTGATCAGGTAGCCTATGATCGAATCATTGGTTGATTTGCATCAGTTTGGGAGTCTGATACATCACGGATGCATCTGAGAAGTTAGAGAACATCATATAGAGTTAAATTACACTTTGAGATTAGTTGACCTCTAGTTGACCTTTGGTAGACCACATTTGACCTTGGTTGACTTATACTAGTCAATAGGTCAAGTGACAGAGAATGCACTAGATTGGTTTAGTGTAATATAGAGGATGGAGGGGTCCACAAGCATAGGCACATGATTTGAATATTTATATGCAAATAAGAGAATAAATTAATATATTTATTTGCGACTTAAGTTGTGGGACCCGTGACTAAAACTCTATATATATGTGGGCCTAGGGCTAGGCGCATATATGCATTAAATCTTGATTCTTCTTGCCCTAGCCACCACCCGCTTGAAGTTGGTGACCAGGCTTGGTTCAAATTGAAGGATTTCCATCAATTAAATGCAAGCAAGGTGCTAGGCGATCTTTTTCCTCCTCCTTGGCACCTCTTCCTTCAAGTGGCACAAGGTGGTAGTGATTGGCGACCCATCTCCTCCTTGGCGTAATTTATAGAGTAGTCTTGGACTTCTTTCCTTGGCACTTCTCATCTATTGTTGGGGCATCCTTAGAGGTTGGCACAAGCAAAGAAGTGCTCTCTCTTAGAGGCATGGATCTTCTTCCCAAGGCCAGCACCGGGCAAGGAAGAAGAGATCTTGAGGAGTCCATGCGTGCACGAGTGTAGAGGACGCTGATGCATTGCATTTTAGTCGTGTTTTTTGATATGATTCTATTTGAAAATAGACATATTATATTATTTTTATAGCATAGTCAGACTTATTTACTTGCTTTGTTCGGAATCTTCACTTTCTTTGTATTTTTATAATTTCATGTGAAATTACTTATTTTTGGAGCTTATTTGATGATTTTGAAGCCACCGAGTGATTTAGGATGAAAAGATAAGTTGGCACAACAAATTTGATGTTAAACAAAGTTTTTTGTATCTGTTATGACCAGGCTCTATTGAGCTTCATGACCATGATGAGCATTTTGCGAATAACTTTTTTAGAGCCAAACTATGATGAGCTTCATGCCCATAACTAGTCTAGAAAGAATTATGACAAGTTTTCTGCTAAGATGATCATGGTCTGACCATGACCAGCATCATGGCTATGATTGAAATGTCCAAAATCCACAAAAAGGTTCACAGCATAGCCATGACTAGTTTCACAGCTGTGACTTGAAGACCCGTTTTCCACAGAAGACTTGATGGTCTGACTATGATCAACATCAAGGCCATGACAAGCTTCACAGCTGTGACAAAATCTAGGAAAATTTATAAAAGGTTTCACCAACCACCCATGAAAGTGTTCACGCTCATGAAACTGATTTCTGAAACTCACAGAAAGCTTCACGACCCACCTGTGAAGATGTTCATGGCTATGATTATTTCCAGTAAAAAGGGGGTCAATTTTAATGCCACCGAGTGATTTAGGATGAAAAAACAAATTAGCATAATAAATTTAAGGTCAAACAAAGTTTTCTATATCTATCATGGTCAGACCCTGATGAGCTTTATGGCCATGATGAGCATTTTGCGAACAACATTTTTAGAGTTGAACGATGATGAGCTCCATGCCCATAACTAGGCTGAAAAGAATTTTGATAAGTTTTCTACCTAGAAGATCACGGCCTGACCATGACCAACATCATGGTTGCGATCAAAATGTTCAAAATCCACAGAAAGGTTCATAGCCCAGCCATGACCAGTTTTACAACCATGACCTGAAGACCCGTTTTCACAGAAGACTTCATAGCCTGACTGTGACCAGTGTCATGACCGTGATAATTACCAACCAAACCCACAGAAGAGTTCACGGCTCAGTCATGATAGACTTCACGGTCATGACAGCTTCTGCCGACCACGATTATTCGAGTTTCTGAGGTGAATATGAACTGATTTTCATCCAAATTGAAGGGGGAGATGAAGAGGTAGCTTCTAGGAGAAAAAAGAACCGTCAAAGTGCCATTTCAAGGGGGGAATTGGTTGGAAATCAAGAGGAGGCAATGAATGGCGACAAGGGCAGCAGATGGAGAAAAAAAAGGAGAGTTTTTTTAATGTATTTTACATGCGAAACTACATCAATCGGTGGATCTTCATTTGTGCTTTCTCCCTGAGATCATTTTCCTTGTATTTATTATTCCCTTAAACAATTATTTGAGCATTTGAGCTGAGTACACATATTATGGCTGCTTAAGCCCTAATGTAAAGATTTTAGGTGTAGTTCTATGTTTTGATCTTGTTTTTGAACTTTAAACTTTAGTGTTTGATGAATCTCTCTTCGTTTATCTGATTATAGAAGTGTTGCCTATTTGTATTTAATTTGGCTTGGTATTTACAAATCTTAAATGTCGTGAGAAGAACTGAAAGGTGAATCACAACGTTGGAATTGCTTGATAAGACTCGCATAGTTCTATCATGAAAGTAGGTGGAACTTGCATGAGGACATTAATTTATCCTTGTGCTCATTGAATTTACTTAGATCGGTAAGCCATGAAAGTAGGAGACCGGTCTAGATTGATACCAGGTTATACCGCTAAAAAGGGATAACCTATACTCTTGGATAACTCCATATGCTTGTACACTAATTACATTGTTATTTTAATGTTCAAATTCGGATGTGGCATTAGGATGAATCCCGAAATCCTCAATCTCCTCATATTGCATTGACCCCATGACTCTTTTTTGACAACCAGTTCGACCGACCAGTTTTGTTTGATTTAAATTACTTGCAACCAAAATCAGATTTAGTTCGTCTAACTATTGATTACGTGATCTTTTGGTAATTGTAACTTGTCCTTGTGGATGACAACCTTGTACTACATCGATAAGCTATGTGCTTGCGGATTGTGTAATAGATGCTCCCTTGCACATCTCATCATTGTCATGGACCACTCCTAATATTACATAAGGGCTCTGCTCTAACACATCCGGTGGTTTCCCTCATAAGTCGATTCTTCGGTTTTAGTGAAAATCTGTTTTCGGCCAATCACTTCCGCTGTTTGTTTTTTTATTTTAAATTGGCCCAGGGTTTTCCAACAATGGTATCAGAGGCACCTTATGAGTCCCATGTGGTGTTTCTACATGCATCTACATGTCATGAAACTTTTTTAACAAATTTATGCCATGGTTTTTCTATTTAGAAAAAGGTAGGTCTATCTACTGTAATTTTTGTTTGAATTGTTATTCTCCTTATGCATTATTATATGGAGCTTGAGCTGCATGATTGCTCTAATTTTTACATGGTAAGGCTAATTCAAGGAGGCGGCAAGCATGCTTAGGGCATGCATGCGCCACCTTCATGGGACCTGAGAGAATTAAAATTTCGAGAAAACTTTATGATGATTTGAAAAGGATGATGGACATGTTTTTTGAAAAACTAAAAATTATTTATTTGTTGGCTTTTCATATGTATGTAGAAAAGCATGAGTAGGTGCTTTATTTGATACATTGTGATATGGTTATAGATAAGCCCCTCTACATGCCTGTGTTAGATTACTTGTGAGGCCTGTGTGCCGCTCTTTCCTTTAATTCATATATTGTAAAACTAGCATTAGTTTTTAGCCTTGAATATTAAGAAATAAGGCATCATTGGCGCATCTCCTTGAAGCTTGGAACTTGGTGGCGCATTCTACATGGTGGCGCAACCATGCAAGGTGACGCACCTTACTTGGTAAGCGCACCTTGTGAGGGTGGCAGCTCACTGATGTCTCATTTTTATATAGTATTTTTACTATACTTTTCATGCATAATTTCTCCTATTCTTATCATATTTTCAAATATTTCAACTCATATCCTTTTGTTTGTTCAGAATCTTCACATTTATTCACTTTTGGCAAATTTCAGGCAAAAAGGACTAAAATTTGGTAGATTTTGAAAGATCCAAGTGCACAAACGAATTCTACAAGTTAAGACGAAGCTGCCCATCAAATTTCGTGCCAATTGGAGCTTATTTGGAAAATACGGCACTGCTATATTTATTATTACGGTCGTATTTTTGGAAGAACATAGAAAGAAATACAGCATTGCCTGTGATATGTATCACAGCCATATTTTTATCAGTAAAAAAAACCAGAAATCCACAGAAAGAAATACAGTAGGACCATGACAGAAATTATGATCGTATTTTGATGAAGAAAATCTACAGAAAGAAATACGGTAAGGTCGTATTTATTTTTACGGCCGTATTTCTGTCAGGTGTTAATTCCAGAGAATACAGAAGAAAATACGGCACTGCTGTATTTATTTTCATAGCCGTATTTTCGTTCACCCAACTCGTGTTTGACTTGGTTTCTCGCTTGATTTGATTCCTTTTCACACCTAAGTTTGGGGGAAACCTGTTCTGAGGGTGGAGAACTATATAAGGAGGCTTTGGACCAATTATTAGGACCTTTTGGCAGATTTTCAAGGCGAATTCGAGGAAGAGGTGAAAATTAAGGCAACAGGCGGCGAACAATGATTCTTCACTGGAAAAGCTTCAATTTTCCGGATTGTTGGCATTGATCTTCATCAAGTAGCCTTGATCCTTGTCTTTCTTTGTCGATTTCATATTATTTGCCATCTTGTAATCACAAACATGGATTTCTATAACGTGAACATGTTGAACATGTCAGCGTAAACCCTTATTTCAGGATTTAGGGTGTAACCCTCTATGTTTTCATAACTTAATCATTGATTTCTTCCTCATGAAGCAATTTACTTGTGTTAGATCCAATTATTATTGCATTTATTTACATGTTGATTACTAGCCATGATTTGCATGTTTTGAGACGTCGCAAGAAGTATCGAGAGGTGAATTGTGGTGTCGAATCTATAATTTTTGGATAAGTTGATTTGAACACGAGCGTAGTTTAAATCAGCTTGAGGGATCTCTAGATTTATCAAGAGTTCATTGGATTTATCTCGAGTTAATAACCACGAGAATATGGGGTTAGTTCGGATAAACACCAGATTGTACTGCTGAAAGGGGGCAATCTGTACATACAGATAAATCCCCTTCAACACAATAGATCCTTCTTAGGATACATTTAATTATAGAAAGTCATGAGACATAGTGTGGTGAATCCATAATCCTGAATTCTCCATCAAATCGATTATAACCAAAGTTTGTTTTACTGGTCCTTCTATTTAGTGAAGATAAAAAACCCTTATAATTAGATTAGTCTAGCTAACAATCTAAAGAAGAGTCAGTACTTGATCATTGGTCCCTGTGGGATCAATATTTTTATTACTTCAATTTGTCCATGCACTTGCGGAACACATCAAGTTTTTGGCGCTGTTGCTAGGGACCAATTTTATCAATATTGACTTAAGCTAAGGATTGATAGACTAGACCTTTGTTTTTCTTTTCTTTGCAATTTAACTCTGTTTATTCGTAGTTTTTCTTTGAAATTCATTGTCTGTCTTCCATCTTTAGTTTAACTTGTTGATTATTTATGCCCAGGTGTTCTAGAAAGCTATTTGAGGAAGATCCTGAACCAGAATGAACCTTTCGCCTGCGTAGAAAGCAATTAGCAAAGGAAATTTTGAAATCTAAGATGGGTAACGTGAGATCTTTAAGAGATTATATCAACCCGAACTTGCAAGGGGTTCGCTCTAGTATCGCTCATCCTAATATTAAGGCAAATAACTTTGAAATAGAGTCATCTCTACTTTCCATGGTTTAGTAGAACCAGTTTGGAGGCTTGCCATCAGAGGATCCCAATATGCACCTTTCAATATTTTTTGAATAATGTGATACGTTAAAGATGAATGGTGTTTCTAATGATGCTCTGAGGCTTAGACTCTTTCCTTTTTCTCTCAGGCACAGGGCTCGTGCATGGCTTCATTCCCATCAGCCAGGTTCTATAACAACTTAGGAGGAGCTCTTCAATGCTTTCCTAGCAAAATATTTTCCATCAAGTAAGACTGCACAGCTTAGGAACCAGATCACAAGCTTTGTTCAGAAAGAAGAAGAACCATTGTACGAGGCATGGGATCGATTTAAAGAGCTTCAGAGAATGTGCCTGCACCATGGGCTCGACAAGTGGGTAATCATTCATACTTTCTATAATGCATTGAATTATAATACTCGAATGACAGTTGACACTGCCATTGGAGGCACTATCATGAATAAGAGTGTGGATGATGCAATTAATTTGTTTGAAGAAATGGTCTTGAATCATTGTCAATGGGTAAGTGAGAGAGGACCATCTGCCAAGGCGTCAGGTAGGTATGATTTAGATGCTATTTTTTCGCTTACTGCCAAGGTTGACTCTTTAACCAACAAAATAAATTCTTTGAGTATTAATTCTGCCTCTGTTAATGCTATTTCGTGTGAGATTTGTGGTAATGCAGGATACTACCCATAGGATTGTCAGTTGGTAGTCTCTACACAGGGTGAGTGCGACTCTGAACAAGCAAATGCAATTGAGAATTTTAATGGAAGACTTAAGAACGACCCATATTCAAGCACATACAACCCTGGTTGGAGGAACCACCCCAATCTTTCTTAGAGGAGCAATCAAAATCAAGCACCTCGGGGTAATAATCGACAACCCTCTGGATTTCAACAAAGACAGTACAACCAGCCTCAACCTCAAACTCCTCAGAAGTCGAACTTGGAAGTGATGATGGAGACTTTTATTGTCACACAAACAAAGCAAAATGATGATTTTAGACATCGATTCGATGATTTCAGGGAAGAATTTAGACATCTAACTTTTAAGATAGAATCTATGAAGACCCATCAAAAGATGTTGGAAACTCAGATAGCTCAGCAGGATAGTTCTTCAAGCAGACCTATAGGTAGACTACCAAGAAGCCAAAGATAAACCCACGTGAGCACTGTAATTCCATTACCACACGCAGTGGGAAACAGTTGGAAGAGCCACGAGCACCAGATACAATGCAAGACCAAGAGGTACAGAATTCTGAGTCCATAGAGGAAGAAGGAAACAATGGCGAAACATCTTTGCAGGATAGGGAGCCAGAGCTAGTTTATGTACCACCACCTCCCTACAAACTGCTTGTTCCTTTTCCCTCAGAGATTGGCAAGGGCTAAACTTGACAAATAGTTTAGAAAATTTTTAGAGGTACTTAAAAAGCTTTATATTAATATACCTTTCACTGATGCTTTGTCACAGATGCCTTCGTATGCCAAGTTCTTAAAAGAGATTTTGTCCAATAAGAGGAAGTTGGAGGAGCATGGAATGGTCGCACTCACTAAAGAGTGTAGTGCAATAATTCAGAATAAATTGCCACCGAAGCTTAAGGATCCAAGGAATTTGGTGATATGTCTATTGACCGTGCTTTGTGTGATTTAGGGGCTCAGCTTGATGCCACACTCTGTCTGTAAGAAGCTGAACATTGGAGATCTTAAGCCCACTTCTGTTTCTCTACAGCTAGTCAACCACTTTGTACGACATCCAGTAGGTATTTTAGAGTATGTGCCTATTAAGGTTGGTAAGTTTTTTATACCCATTGATTTTGTTGTCCTCGAGATAGAGGAGGACTCTAGACTTCCCATAATATTAGGTCGCCCCTTTTTGGCAACTGCTGGTGCGAATATTGATGTGAAAAATGGGAAGCTCACTTTTAAGATAGGTGAGGATTCTATAAATTTTGTTCTGACAGAAAATCTAAAGAAGCCTTCTTTTGCAGGATCTTATTGCTGTGTAGAAGTCTTAGAAGACACTTCACTGATGACTATTAATTCCAGGATGGAAAAGGATCTGCTCGAACTGTATCTTATCAAAGGTGATGATAGTGATGAAGAGGAGGATGTGATGAAGAGGAGGAGGTAAGTTCATATTCTATATTGATAAATTCTGCATCACCACTTGAGTTTAAAAAGTTGAAAGAAGAACACTTGAGCATGTAAGAAGGTAAACCCGATGAAGGAAAGAGGTATGAATTTAAAACTCTCCAAAGCAACATCAGGTATGAATTTCTTGGAGGGAACTCTACTTTTCTTGTAAGTATTAATGCAAATCTTGATGCTTCTCAAACTACAAAAAACCCATCATATAATGGATCTTGCTGTGGTAATAGTACTGTGAATGATATTTTGACTGATGTGTATAAATTGTTTGCTGAACATTCTAACTCTGAAGGTTATACTTTTATGGATTGTATTGCATATTCTAATGATAAAGAATGCCAGCTTAATAAGGAGGAGACTAATTTACTTCTAAAGAAGCAAAAAATTCAAAGGAAGAGACGAAAAAGAAAGGAGGGGTTGAAATTGCTTGTGCAGATAAGGGAAAAAAAATTCTTAGCTAAAGTAAAACACTATTTTTGGGATAAGCCTTATATATTCAGAGATCAAAGAACAAAACAAGGAAAGCATGGAGAAATGACTCGAGGAGCCGTTACCTGATCAGGATTTATCTTTGGTCGAGCTAGTGACATTAAACTTAGAGCTTCTTGGGAGGCAACCCAAGCACTCTTACTCTTGCTTTTCTTAATTGATTTGATTTGTTTTTACTTATTTTTGAGTTTTTCTAGTACTAACTCTTGTTTTTCTATGTTGTAGGAGAGTTCTAAGTTGATTTCACATAAAAGGGTAATTTTGGAAGTTTACACAAAAATACCGCCCTGCTATATTTCTTTTCACGGGCCGTATTTTTGTGCTCTAAGTAACTAGAAGCTTTCATGGTAGGGGTGTATTTTCTTTCATGCCCGTATTATTGAAGTGTCAAAGGAACATAATGTTTTATGGGTGGGGTGTATTTAGTTTCACACCCTGTATTTTTCAAAAAAAAAAATAATAATTACGGCAGCGCCGTAATTATTTTCACATTCTGGCGTGTTGAAGTCTCGATTTGCTCCAAGAAGTTGATTTCCATCCATTTCCATCGGGCTTCATTTCTAGTTGTTCAAGCTTCATCAGAGCTGCCATTTCTCTTCTAAGGTGTCGATTGAACAAGAGGATCTCTTTCCTGAAGTTTCCCAAGTCTGATTTCATTCTGGAAGACCGGATTTAAGCGCTACATTTTGAGATTGTTCTGTTTCCAGCGTCTGGTTCACTTGTTTGGGGGTAACATCTTTGTTTTTAACTTTTGAAGTTAGATTTATTTCATCCTTTACTACCTGGAATAGCACCCAAGAAGAAGCAAGTAGTGAGCAAAGGGAAGGGCAAAGCATCAACTTCTGCAGCAGCACCACCTCCAAATCCTTTCGGCATTATCTTTCAGGAATGTTGCACAAGAAGTTAGATATAACCACCTTCTTACAAGGCGGATTGCGAAAACTAAATATGCAGATAAGAGAACTTTGGAAATCCTTGGAATAGATGAAGATGTTAACTGGATGTTCGAGCAAATTTTATGCTCGAGGTTTTTCCAAAGTTAGCCATAAACATTCATCCCCTTGGTTTTAGAGTTTCTTAGCAGTCTGGAGGTCGAGCTCATTGATTGCCACCATCAAATAGGGAAGGGTGGCCTCACTTTTAGACTTGCAAATATTGAGAGGAGCCTCACGCTCAAGGATGTTAGGACTATTTTCCACTTGCCAGGAGGACGATGTGTTCAACTGCCACGGGCATATATTGAAAATGCTTTCTGGAATCAAATTACTTCAGAATATACTTTCTCAACAAAGACAGCACGGGCAACGAGTATCTCCAACCCATGTCTCCGATACGTACATAGGGTTCTCTCACATATCATATTTGGGCGGGGTGAGAGTGATGGTATGGTCCGACAAACTGAACTCTTTTTCTTATGGTGCATGCTTCATGGATACCCAGTAGATGTAGCATACTATCTTATTAAGCAATTTGATAAGGTTCCTCGTGCCAAGAAGGGTGCTATAGTGCTAGGAGGGTTTGTCACTACTTTAGCCATTGCTTTAGATGTGGATCCATTTGGAATAGAGACTGCAAAGGGAAATAGTAGAATCGACCTAGAGTCGAGTATTGCGATGAGGATGATTATTCGAGAGGGAGATATTTTCTCCCTTATTCTTGGACTGAAATTTCCAACCTTGCCTTTGCCAAACAAAGAACGGATTACGGTTCGTAATCAATCAAATTGGAAGATTCCTCTTGATGTTGGTGTTTCAGATTCTCCTACACCACTTGATTCAGTACCACCGCCACCCACTTGGGGTGGTAGTAGCGACCCTTTTGGCATGAGTATGGATGATTCTCTGTCATGTAGAGCTGGTTCTTCTTCCCATGGTGCAGCGCAACCTCAGAGGAGTTGGTCTTCTGCCCAGGACGCAGGCTTCCAAGCCCTGTCTGTAGAGGTGTTCTATTAGGGACGCCTTTTGGAGAAAGCGCTTGATTTTATTCAGGATGTACGTGATGATGTCCACGATATCAAGAGCTTTCTGGGGGATTACTTCTGCTCTGAGGTGGAGGGGGACCAGGATGAGAATATGGAGGATGCTACTTCTGGTGAGGAGGATGACGAGGGGATAGACACTGATGATTAGCATTTTTTGAGTATCTCTTTTAGTTCTATATTTTTATATCTATTTGCATGTTATTCATTTCAGTGGATTGTATAACTTTTTACTATGATTGTGTTGTGATGACTTGCTTTCTATTTGGCGCCATGTGTAGGTGCATGATTTTATTAGGATTGGTTTGTATTCTGAGTGTAGCGTCATGTGTGGACGCTACACTTACACATTCTGGCATTGTACTTAAATATTGTGATGATGATATTAGGTGATATACTTTCTTTTTGTTGTGATGTCTAATGATGATTGATGAATGGTTTGTTTTAGATTGATGAATGATGTGTGTTGGATTCAAAAATTTTCAAAATTGATATTCATAAAGCAGTGCTCATGGACAGAAATATACCTCTTGTGTTGAATTTATTTCTTCAATGTATATCGTCTCATTTTAATTTTTCAACAATTGATGCACAAGGTTCTGGTAGGTATGTTGTTTGATGAATGCAATTAGAGAGGGAAGCATTTTTTTTTTCAAATAAAATGAGTATATGAGTATGATTTGCTGAATTAACATTGATTGATCAGCCTAAGTTGATGTTTGACCTCTTATGCTATTTGTTGGGAAGAAAGAATCCAAAATCCAGAAATGAAATAAAAAAAAAAGAGAATGACTCCTCTACTTGGCACTGCGGAAAATTGGTAGTGGTATCGAAGACAAGAGTTGAAGTCCAAATAAAAGTATGTATCTATGTGAGTACATGCCAAAGAAAAAGTTGTTTGACATTAACTGCTCTATTTTAGGCCATGAATCCCAATTCTGCTTGCCAATAAGATATGAGTTCTAATACATTGGCTAAGTGGTCAATGTACTCTAAATTCATCACCAGAAAGAAGGTGGTATTCGATTTAGAGAATATCAAAAATGAAATAAAAAAATTAGAGAAAAAGATTTTGGATATCTTATTCCTGTATACAAAAGTATTTTAGATTTAAACTGAGACGAAGGTGAATTCATGAGATTGAGATTCTATTTGTTATACAAGTTGCGAAGTTTTATTTGATTATGATTATGGACCTTAAGGATTAAATTATGAGAATGGTGTATTTATCATAATTTTATATAGTATGAGTTAGAAATTTTTTATGAGTGATTATGTTCTAGAAATTTATTTTTTATAAAAGGTTATATTTTCTATATTTAGCATTATTCTTTGATCTATTGATTTGCTGAGGACAAGCAAAAGTTTAAGTTTAGAAAGATTTGATGTCTCATTTTTATATAGTATTTTTACTATAATTTCATGCATAATTTCTCCTATTCTTATCATATTTTTCAATTATTTTGACTCATATCCTTCTATTTGTTCGGAATCTTCACTTTTCTTCACTTTTGGCATATTTCAGGCAAAAAGGACCAAATTTTGGTAGATTCAAGTGCAGACGAATTCTACAAGTCAAGACGAAGCTGCCCATCAAATTTTGTGCCAATCAGAGCTTATTTGGAAAATACGACACTACTATATTTATTATTACGGTTGTATTTTTGGAAGAACACAGAAAGAAATACGGCACTGCCTGTGATATTTATCACAGTTGTATTTTTATCAGCACAAAAACACCAAAAATCCACAGAAATAAATACAGCAGTACCGTGACATAAATTACGACCGTATTTTGATAAGGAAAATCCACAGAAAGAAATACGGCAGGGCCGTATTTATTCTCATGGCCGTATTTCTGTCAGGTGTTAATTCCAGAGAACACAGAAGAAAATACGACACTGTCGTATTTATTTTCACGGCCGTATTTTCATCCACCCAACTCGCGTTGGACTCGGTTTCTCACTCGATTTGATTCCTTTTAATGCCTAAATTTGGGGAAAACCTATTCTGAGGGTGGAGAACTATATAAGGAGGCTTTGAACCGATTATTAGGACCTTTTGGTGGATTTTCAAGGCGAATTCGAGGAAGAGGTGAGCATTAGACGACAGGTGGCGAACGACGATTCTTCACCAGAAAAGCTTTGATTTTCTAGATTGTTGGCGTTGATCTTCATCAGGGAGCCTTGATCCTTATCTTTCTTTGCAGATTTCATATTATTTGCCAACTTGTAATCACAAACATGGAATTCTATAACGTGAATGTGTTGAACATGTTAGCATAAACCCTTATTTCAGGATTTAGGGTGCAACCCTCTATGTTTTCATGACTTAATCATTGATTTCTTCATTATGAAGCAATTTACTTGTGTGAGATCCAATTATTGTTGTGTTTATTTACATATTGATTACTGGTTATGATTTGCATGTTTTGAGACGTAGCAAGAAGTATTGAGAGGTGAATTGTGGTGTCGGATCTACAATTTTTGGATAAGTTGATTTGAACATGAGTGTAGTTTAAATCGGCTTGAGGGATCTCTAGATTTATCGAGAGTTCATTGGGTTTATCTCGAGTTAATAACCACGAGAGTAGGGGGTTAGTTCGGATAGATATCAGATTGTACTGCTGAAAGGGGGCAATCTGTACATACAGATAAATCCCCTTCAACATAATAGATCCTTCTTAGGATACCTTTAATTATAGAAAGTCATGAGACATAGTGTGGTGAACCCAAAATCCTGAATTCTCCATCTAATCGATTACAACCAAAGTCTGTTTTACTGTTCCTTCTATTTAGTGAAGATAAAAAAACCCTTCTAATTAGATTAGTCTAGCTAACAATATAAAGAAGAGTCAGTACTTGATCATTGGTCCCTATGGGATCGATATTTTTATTACTTTGATTTGTCCATGCACTTGCGGAACACATTACTCACCTTGAGGATGACAGCGCATCTAGGTTAGTTGAACCATAAAAGGAGCTCTTGGGTTTGTAAGCTAAAGGCGAGGAGCGTTAGTGCTAGCTAAACGTTGTTAGTGCACCTATGGTTTCCTAGGTGGTATCTCTACAGTTTGTGAGCTAACCCTTGGGCTTGAAGGCCTAGGTGGTGCACCTCGGGATTGGAGCAAAGTGCTTAACACATTCAGGGTTGGGATAATGGCTTAGTGGCATGGGCCGATGGGTTAGTGACGTAGTGGATGTATAGGAGGGCTTGTCCTTAGCTCAGTACTCTAAGGAGGTGGAAACCATGATGCGAAAAACCGTTAGAGAGTCTTGAGACGAGAGAAGAAAAAATCACGTTGGAGGAAAATCCAAGAAAACCGATGGAAATCGTGCCGCTGCGACGCAACTTAAGCAATACCGGTGAGCCAAGAAAGCCAAGGCATGAACTAAAACTGAAATTACTAACCTCGCTAGTAGAGCCAATTTCGAGCATGCATGCATGCGCAGTCATATTTCCTCACAACGCAGTGAAGGGAAGGGCGTTCACGCATTATAGACGAAGCCAGACGGTGTCAAAGCTGGGCACTCCAGGAGAGTCGCAGGAGCTGGGGAGTGATCAGCGCACTCAAGGACGCAACAGGTAATAGAAGAGGTGCCTGGAATGATTCGGTGTCACTTCGGCCATTTTGATTGAATTAAAATGTAGTACAGAGAAAGGAATGGGAGGAGTCACAGGCGAGTCTCCTGGAGTTTGCTGGACCTAGACCTTCGCGTGGGGGAAGGTTTCTACTACAATAAAGCTAAACCAAGAGGGAGGGGAATCACATGCAAAACACCTGAGGATTGTTGGATAAGCCAACAGCCCTTTAACAAACTAAAAGGGGTCAAGATGCCCCTTAACAAACTACAGCAGCAGTTACCAACTACCACAGGCAGGGAATCTGCAGTTGGTGGGTGCAAGTCTGGCGGTAGGTAGGCGTCTGGCCAGCTCCTGAGGCCGTTGTCCAGGCCGAGTTTGTCACGCAAAACCATTTCAGAGCAAGCTGCCATGAAGCAGCAAAACTTGCTGATCGTGGGCTGGTTCTAGATGTTGTTGGCGGCTCTTGGGTCGAGTTGAGGACCCGGTTGTGATAACGGTCGGTTATGGGCTCTTGCGGTGGTCTTCGGGGAAGATTCGCTATGGGAATTGGGTGGAGGGACTCCATGGAGGCTGTAGATGGACTGAGAATTCCCACATATCGGTCTGGAGGATGTGAGGAATGCTGCGAGCGTCGAACGGCTTGCTGAACGGAGCTTTTTTGCATTTCTGGGCAAATTACGGCAGGGGTATAATTTTTTTCACGGGGTGTAATTTCGGCTAGATTTTGAGCAGAAACTTTTACACCCGGCGTGTAATGTTTTTCACGGGCTGTAATTTCAGTGAGTCATACCCATATGCTTCCATGACTCTGTCAATTCTCCCGGGGTGGGGAGAACTCTCCTCTGGAGAAGAAGGGTCTGGTATGTCGTTGGACGGTGCACCAGAAGGCAGGGGTGCATGGAACGACAGGAGGTCGGCTAATGCAGCTACTGTAGGAGGGTTGGTCCTTAATGCCATCCTCTACGGTGTTTACACAATGCACAGAAATCGTGAGAGGGTTTTGAGACGAGGGAAGTCAAATCGCTCGGAAAGTATAGTAAGAAACACAAGAAATCGGCACAAATTCGTTTCGAGGCAATACTAATGCGAGAAAAATCCAACGACACCCAAAATTACTGAAATTCACTCACTAACCTCTAGAGCAATTTTAAGCAAAGCACGAACAAGGGTTGCGGATCGCGGGGTCAGCTCGCACGCCTATGCACTTGCGATCAAACCAACGAACAGGGAAACCGTCCACGACTCCGACACTCGGATGCTCGTGGGTGAGAGGGCAAACGAAAACACAACTCGGAAAGAACGTGTAAAAATAGGCGAACCTGACCCACCCGGATCGGTGGGATTTACTTCTCAAAAGCAGGAGATACAAGCAGGAAATTGAGTCGAGACGCCGGTCGCCGACTCTTACAAATGTCGAAGACAATGCTACTTCGTCTTCCACACACACGCTGGAGGCACACACGCTCACCAGGAGAACTCTACTTCTAAGAGAACTGAGGGAGAATACTGGCCAGCCCCTCTCTTTTATAAGATAAGGAGGGGTAAACAAGACAAAAGGACAGCATCTCAACAACTAACAACCAAAAAGTGGTCAAGCTGCCACAAAAAGACAAAACAGAATAAAATCCTACCAACTACCATCTACTCCTGCAGGGGCGCAGGTCCTTGATTCTTCAGCGTACGAGGTGGCTGCTACGACGGTTAGACGCGCTCAGAGCACATCGCGACAAAGCAGCAGAATTTTGAAGTACTGGGCTGCGTAACGATCGTCGCGGCCTTCTCTTGGGCCATGTTGCTGATGTGGTTGTGAGGCCCATCTAGAATTGGGCTCTTTGGGGATTGGCTGGTATCGTCCTTGGGCCGGATTACTTCGGTGTGGATGGAGAGTGGGATGATAACACCCACGAAGCGGTCCGGTGGGTGAGATGGGCGTTGGGATCGCCGAATAACCACCTTGTTGGGCTCCTTTGGGTCATGGGGTGGAGCAACATGGTAGGGTGGGTTGTATACGTCAAAGTGGGGTTGTCGGTGCAGTTCTGCAGCTTCGGGTGGCTGTCCGCAGGAGTCACGGGGTGTGACTTTCGTCGCTGGGTGACCCGAGGAACATTCAGTGGAAAACTGTCCACAGGAGTCATGGGGTGTGACTTTCGTCGCTGGGTGACCCGAGGAACTTTCTGTGGAATTTTTGACTTGTGCATGTGGTGCTGCTCCCGATTCCGAAATCTCATCGGGGAGTCGCCCGCAGGAGTCACGGGGTGTGACTTTCATTGCTGGGTTACCCGAGGAACATTCTGTGGAAAATCAGACTTGAGCACCCGGTAGTTGCCTGTAGGATCCACGGGGCGAGGTTATCGTCGCTATGTGCCCCGAGGAACTTTCTATGGAAAATCGGACTTGTGCATGTGAAGTCGCTGCTGATTCCGATGGCTGTTTGCAGGAGTCACGGGGCGTGACTTTCGTCGCTGGGTACCCCGAGGAACTTTATGTGGAAAATTTTTGGGGCACCATTGGGGCCAGATTTTCCCCTTCTTTCATGTCGCATGCTCCTGCATCAGCTTCCGCTGCGTGCTCTGAGGAGTTCTCCTCCGGAGAACTAGGGGGTAGAGGCTTGTCAGGGTCCGATGGCTCCTCCAAAGGACCGTAGAAAGGAAGTAGGTCCGCCACGTTGAAGACGGGATAGATGCCCATGTCCTCAAGTAGGTCCAGCACATAGGCGTTGGAGCCGATCCGCCGCACCACCGCATAGGGCCCCATGTAACGTGGCTGAAGCTTAAAATGTGCTCGGTGGGAAACACGCTTGGGGTGGATGCGCACCCTTACCAGCTCACCTACAGAAAAGTGTTGTGGCCTACGGTGCTCGTTGGCCCTCATAGCATTACGAGTATTGCCCAAAAAGATTCGATGCCGAACTTCCTCATGCAAGCTAGCTACATGCTGAGCGAAAGAGTATGCATGCTCAGAAAGATGGGACTCCATGGGCAAGTCATGCAAGTCAATGGGTTTACGTGGCTGGCGGCCGGAAACCACTTGGAAGGGACTAAGACCCATAGACCTATTGGCTGCACTATTATACGCGAATTCAACCATAGGGAGGATGGCGTCCCAAGACCTCGGGTGGTCGCTAATGAGGCACCGGAGCAAATTACCCAAACTACGATTAACCACCTCAGTTTGTCCATCAGTTTGGGGGTGGTAGGCGGTGGAAAATTTCAGTGTGGTGCCCATGATGACCCAAAGTGAGCGCCAGAAGTGGCTCACAAAGCGTGTGTCACGATCGGACACGATGGTGTAGGGAAGACCATGGAGACGGACAATCTCCCGGAAGAAAAGGCGTGCGACGTGGGTCGCATCGGCGGTCCTTGGACATGGGATAAAGTGGGTCATCTTTGAGAACCAATCTACAACCACGTAGATGGAATCGAAGCGTGAGGCGGTGCGGGGTAACCCTAGGACAAAGTCCATGCTAAGGTCGCTCTAAGGACTGTCAGCAATCGGCAATGGAGTGTAAAGGCCGGTGTTCGCGGGGCGAGGTTTGGCCATTTGGCATGTGCCACAATGGCGCACAATACGCTCAACGTCCCGGTGGAGGGAGGGCCAAAAGAAGCGTTCCTTCACCATCTCAAGGGTTTTATCATGGCCATAATGGCCGGCGACACCACCTGCGTGTAGCTCGAGCAAAAGATGATCTCGAAGCGATGAGCGGGGAATGCACAAGCGGTTCCCCAAGAAAAGATAGCCTTCGCACAATTGGTAGGGGGACTCGGGGTCGGGAGACTCAGTCAAGGCAGCATGGATGGCACCGAAGTTGGAGCACGTGGCGTACTCCTCCTTGATGTGGTCAAAGGTGTTGACGCGGGTGCGCATCACACACAAAAGGGTGCGGACGCGACTCAGAGCGTTTGCGACGACATTCTCCTTACCCGCCTTGTGATTGATCACAAAGGAGTACTGTTGCAAGTACTCGACCCACTTGGCATGGCGGGCGCCCAATTTCTTCTGGGCACTAAGGAAAGACAAGGCTTGATGGTCACTGTACAAGACAAACTCACGGTGGAGGTAGTGCCTCCACTGACGAAGCGACTGAATGATGGCATAAAACTCCTTGTCGTAGGTCGAATAACACTGCCGGACAGCGTTCAACTTCTCACTAAAGAAGGTGACAGGGTGGCCTTCTTGGCTAAGGGTACCTCCAATCCCAGTACCGGAGGCGTCGCAAGCAACCTCAAAGACTTTGGAGAAGTCCGGGAGGTGCAAGACAGGTGCGGTCATGATGGCATCCCTAAGGGCGTCGAAGGCACGTTGAGTGGCGGTGGTCCACTCAAAGTCGTCCTTGGACAGACGTTGGGTCAGCGGGGATGCAATCGTGCTGAAACCCTGAATAAAACGGCGATAAAAGCCCGCGAGGCCCAAAAAGCTACAGACCTCAGACACTGTGCGGGGTTCGGGCCAATGTCGGATGGCTTTAACTTTAGCCGGGTCAACAGAAAGACCCTCATCCGAGACGATGTAACCCAGGAAGTGGACTCGATTTGTCATGAAGGCGCACTTCTTCGTGTTAAGGAAGAGACGCTCCTTCCGTAGGAGGTCAAAGGTGGAACGAAGATGCTCCAAGTGCTCTTCGCAGGACCGACTAAAAATTAGAATGTCGTCAAAATAGACGACCAGGAACTTGCTCATGTAGGGCTTGAGGACTTGGTTCATGCGGCGCATGAAGGTGGACGAGGCGTTAGACAACCCGAATGGCATGACGAGCCATTCGTAAAGACTGTCCTTGGTCTTGAATGCAGTCTTCCATTCATCACCTTTGCGGATGCGGACCTGGTGATATCCGCTGCGAAGATCAATCTTGGAAAACCACGACGCGCCGGAGACTAAGTCCAACATATCGTCAAGTCTTGGTATGGGGAACCTATACTTGAAGTGATCCTATTGATAGTGCGGCTATCAATACACATGCGCCACGACCCATCTTTCTTGGGCGTGAGTAAGGTGGGTACCGCGCAAGGACTTAGGCTCTCACGGATGTACCCCTTGGTGAGGAGTTCATCCACTTGACGCTGCAGTTCAGCATGTTCGGTGGGGTTTAACCGATGATGGGGTAAGTTGGGGAGAGGTGCTCCCGGGAGAAGATCAATGGCATGTTGGATCTCCCTATTCGGAGGGAGCCCGTGGGGTAAGTCCACCGGACTGATGTCGGAGAACTCGGTCAAGATAGCCGCGATCTCCAGGGGACGCTCCTCATCTAAGGGAGGAGGGGCACCCGAGGACTCGCGCACCATTAAGGCATAGACAACCTTGGACTCGGTGGCTTCGCGCATAAGCGCGGAGGCTCGCATGAGGGACACAACAGTTGGGGCGGGAGGGGCAACCGATGGAGGGACAACCACACCCTTGGATGTGGAAGCGCGCAGCTCCTTAGGTGGGGTCAGGATCAAACGTATTTTTTGGTCATTGTGGTCAAACACATAAGTGTTCGACCGGCCGTAGTGGACTACGTCCGAATCATATAGCCATGGACGTCCTAAGAGGATGTGGGCGACGTCCATAGCCGCCACGTCACACCACACTTTCTCACGGTAGTCCCCAAAAGCGATGGGGACTTGGCATCAGTGTGTGACTGGAAGACTCGATGTGTCAACCCATGCGATCGAGTATGGTTTTGGGTGAGGTTCAAGGGGAAAACCGAAACGGGTGATCGCGGTCCGAGAGACCACATTCAAACTACTACCACTGTCGATGACGATCTTACATGAGTGCTCGTTGCACTTGATGTAAGTTGTGAAGATGCTCGTACGCCTCCAATCCTCGGAGGGTGGGGTATGGACAAAGGTGCACCGCACAACTGCAAGTGTGGGGTGACCCGACTCTTCACCACTAGTGTAGCACTCGGCCTCAACATCGTGCTCCGTAGGCTCACAGGTGATAGTGGCGACACGGGCAGGGGTCTTGTCCGTGGTGGCAGACTTTTTAGGGTAGTCGCGGGACAGATGGCCCGGCTGCAGGCAGTTGTAACAGTTGACGTGACTAGGCAGGCCGACAAGTGGGGCCTTCCCCTTCTCCTCCCAAGTGGGGCTGAAAGCCTAGGGGAGTGATGGGCCGTAGGTGCGGGCCGTGGGTTGGAACGAGGTTCGTGGCGCTCGGGTCGAGGATTAACATGAGGAGGCCCGCCCAAATGAGGGCGCCTAGGGGGTCCGGACTCGCTGCGCCTAGCCGCAGCCCTAAAATCGTGCTCGATATCGCGAGCGCGCTGGAAGGTATGGTCCAACGTCTCCGAACTATATGTGGGTAGGGCGCGTCGGATGTCCGCGTGGAGACCATTCCTAAACTTCGACAAAACTAACTCGGGGTCCTCCTGTAAGTTACACCGGAGTTGGAGCGTCTCAAAGGTGAGGCGATATTCCTCGACAGTACCTGACCCTTGGTGTAGGCTACTATACTGATCAAGGAGTCGCTGCCTATAGGAGGCGGGTACATATCTCTCATGGAGGCGATACCTCATTTCTTCCCAAGTGGTGATGGGAGGAAGGGCTTGCTGCGCATTTTGGCGCTCCACGTTTGCCCAATGCAAACGCGCAGGGCCTTCGAGCAAGGTGCGCACGTACCTAACACGCGATTCGGGAGGCCAGTCACTAAGGTCAAAGTAAGAGTCGACCGACGCGACCCAATCAAGGAATTGCGATGGGTCGAGACCACCCGCAAAAGGCATGGGGGTGTTCTGAATGTAGCGGTGGAAGTCGTCATTCAAACGAGGACGCTCTTCATGGCATCGGGCTGGGCCCCTTTGTCCGGCCCAAGCATGCCCAAAACGACCATTAGGTTGGGACCCTTGTGCGGCCCACACGTCATCTTCATCTAGGGGCTCGTCCCCATACCCTAGGTCCCCCTAGACCGCATGAGGTCGCAGGTGACCGAACTCATCATCGAAGACTCGCGGCCGCGGGGCCGCGGTCATCGGAGGCAACTCCCTAGTCGGCGGGGCTGGGTGTGCGGACGGAGGTGGGTTAACCGGGTTGGAGCGCCTATGGTCCGACGGCTCAAGTCGACTTGTGAGGCTATGGATCCCAGCCATAATTTGCTGAAACATCGCACTTGTATTCCCTTCGTGGGATTCCAAGCGCGCGGACAGCGCATCCAATTTGGCGTCTACACGCGCTTCAAGCGCAGCCAAAGAGTCTAAATGGATTCTACTCCCTTCCGAGGGTGGGACCGACACTTGGGTTTCAGGGATGGTTTCCGGAAATTGGGACGTCATAACTTGTGACCTCGTGGTCACCATGCACAAACAAGGCTGAAATGACAAGTGCAGGATGCTGAAAACGCGAAATCAATGCGGAAATATGCGATGCAACGGAGTGGACCGTGCAAACGATAAGAATCGAACGCGCAACGTCCTCTGATACCAGAATTGATGCAGCTATTGTAGGAGGGTTGGTCCTTAATGCCGTCCTCTACGGTGTTTACACAATGCACAGAAATCGTGAGAGGGTCTTGAGACGAGGGAAGTCAAATCGCTCGGAAAGTATAGCAAGAAACACAAGAAATCGGTGCAAATTCATTTCGAGGCAATACTAATGCGAGAGAAATCCAACGGCACCCAAAATTACTGAAATTCACTCACTAACCTCTAGAGAAATTTTAAGCAAAGCACGAACAGGGGTTGCGGATCCCGGGGTCAGCTCGCGCGCCTATGCACCTGCGATTAAACCAACGAACAGAGAAACCGTCCATGACTCCGACAATCGGATGCTCGTGGGTGAGAGGGCGAACGAAAACACAACTCGGAAAGAACGTGTAAAAAAAGGCGAACCTGACCCACCCGGATCGGTGGGATTTACTTCTCAAAAGCAGGAGATACAAGCAGGAAATTGAGTCGAGACGCCGGTCGCCGACTCTTACAAACGTTGAAGACGATGCTACTTCGTCTTCCACACACACGCTGGAGGCACACTCGCTCACCAGGAGAACTCTACTTCTAAGAGAACTGAGGGAGAATGCTGGCCAGCCCCTCTCTTTTATAAGATAAGGAGGGGTAAACAAGACAAAAGGATAGCATCTCAACAAATAACAACCAAAAAGTGGTCAAGCTACCACAAAAAGACAAAACAGAATAAAATCCTACCAACTACCATCTACTCCAGCAGGGGCGCAGGTCCTTGATTCTTCAGCGTACGAGGTGGCTGCTACGACGGTTAGACGCGCTCGGAGCACATCGCGACAAAGTAGCAGAATTTCGAAGTACTGGACTGCGTAACGATCGTCGCAGCCTTCTCTTGGGCCATGTTGCTGATGTGGTTGTGAGGCCCATCTGGAATTGGGCTCTTCGGGGATTGGCTGGTATCATCCTTGGGCCGGATTACTTCGGTGTGGATGGAGAGTGGGCTGATAACACCCATGAAGCGGTCCGGTGGGTGAGATGGGCATTGGGATCGCTGAATAACCACCTTGTTAGGCTCCTTTGGGTCTTCATGGGGTGGAGCAACATGATAGGGTGGGTTGTATACGTCAAAGTGGGGTCGTTGGTGCAATTCTGGAGCTTCGGGTGGCTGTCCGCAGGAGTCACGGGGTGTGACTTTCGTCGCTGGGTGACCCGAGGAACATTATGTGGAAAACTGTCCACAGGAGTCACGGGGCGTGACTTTCGTCGCTGGGTGACCCGAGGAACTTTCTGTGGAATTTCTGACTTGTGCATGTGGTGCCGCTCCTGATTCCGAAATGTCGTCGGGGAGTTGCCCGCAGGAGTCACGGGGTGTGACTTTCGTCGCTGGGTGACCCGAGGAACATTATGTGGAAAATTGGACTTGAGCACCCGGTAGTTACCTGCAGGATCCACGGGGCGAGGTTATCATCGTTGGGTGCCCCGAGGAACTTTCTATGGAAAATCGAACTTGTGCATGTGAAGTCGCTGCTGATTCAGATGGCTGTCTGCAGGAGTCATGGGGCGTGACTTTCGTTGCTGGGTACCCCAAGGAACGTTATGTGGAAAATTTTTGGGGCACCATTAGGGCCAAATTTTTCCCTTCTTTCATGTCGCATGCTCCTGCATCATCGGCGATGTTGAAGATAGGGCTAATGAGGGAATCCTCTGACAGGTCGAGGACTTAGGCGTTGGTACCAACCCTTCGCAGAATTGTGTAGAGTCTGTCGCAACGTGCATGCAATTTCCAGTTGGCTCTATCCCTCATTCGCTCAGGGTGGAGTCGCACCATTACTTGCTCACCCACTCAAGAATGGTGAGGCCTACGGTGCTCGTTGGCCTCAGCTGCATACTGGGTATTGCTCAAGAAGATTCAATGATGAATCTCATCGTGTAAACTCGCAATATGGGATGCAAATGCGTATGCAGACTCATGGATGGAAGGGGGAGCAGGGACCTTATGCATGTCGATGGGTTTGCGAGGCTGGTGCCCGAGCAAGACTTGGAAAGGACTCAACCCGGTAGACCGATTGAAAGCGTTGTTATATGTGAACTCCGCAATGGGGAGGTGGTTAGCCCAATGGCATGGAAAATCACCAGCTAAGCAACGCAGGAGATTGCCCAAACTACGGTTCATGACCTCCGTTTGGCCATCAGTCTGCGGGTGGTACGCGGACGAGTACTTCAGCGTGGTGCCAAGTAAGGACCAAAGGGACTTCTAGAAGTGACCGACAAACCAGGTGTCATGGTCAGACATGATGGTGAGGGGTAACCCATGGAGGCAAACGATCTCTTTGATAAAGAGACGTGTAATGTGGGAGGCATCGGCTGTCTTAGAACATGGCACGAAGTGTGCCATCTTTGAAAAGCGATCCATGACAACGAAGATGGAGTCGTGGCGCGAGGCCGTGTGAGGTAAATCGAGGACGAAGTCCTTCCTAATCTCAAGCCAAGGACCGGGGGGCACAGGTAGGGGCGTGTCGAGGTCGGTATTGGGAGGCAGGGGTTTGGCACGTTGGCACGTGCCACAGTGTCAGACAACCCTATCTATGTCGTTATGAAGAGTGGTGATAGCCCGAAAGGGAACATTACAAGTCTGGCACGCGTGTACCTTGGACTAATCCTTGGTAACGGCACCAAAAACTTGTTGTTAAACCACAAGTGCACGGGTATACGAAGTAATAAAAAAAAGTATCGAATCCACAGGGACCTATGTTGTCGAATACTAAATAGTTGATTTCTTACTATCTAAGCAAATCGAGATCATGAAAATAGCAATCAGAAACTAAGAAAATAGGATTATCAGAGAGAAAAGCTGGGACTAGGGTTTCGTTCACTTAAACTTTTATGACTAGACATGAATAAGGATTTTGTTGATTCAATTTTATCATGATGAAGATATTATCAAACAATGAACTCGAGGATCACTTTCGTGCATCCGAGTTCTAGGAATCTCTAGTGAAGTCTCAAGGATCACTTTCGTGCATCCGAGTCTCGCAACTAGTTTCACTCAAGGATCTCCAATGTTCCGATCCTTGCTTTCGCACAAGATCTCCACGTTTGACAAATAGACTCGATCTATAGGTTCATATTATAATCATGGCAATTATTCTACTAGAAAAGATCAAGATGGATCTAACCTAAGGAAGGGATCCTAACATGCAGTTCTAGGGTTCCAAATTTTCAAGCAATTACCTTTCAGTCTCAAGCGAAAATTCTAAGAACATAATTAGTAACATAAACTTATAGAGAGTCTAAGCACAATTATCACAAGAGTAAAATCATCATGCTAAGATTAAACTCAACGAAATATTGAAATAAAAGAGTGATCTAGTCATTGGAAGTTAAGTAAATTACTCCCCATGTCCCAAAAATAGTTTAAGTTGTCATCATGAGGGAATTACAGCAAATCATGGTTTCAAAGGATCGTAAATCGAAACAAAAGAGAAGTTAGAAAATACAGGACGACTGTGAAGAATTTCACAGCCGTAATCTCCAAATAGCTTCGGTGAATAGTGTCGTCGATGCTTTGTTCTTCGATTTCTCCTCCAATTGATCTCCTCTCGGTCTGAAACTTTTGGTATGTTGTGTCCTCCTCCTGAAGAAGCTTTGGTATGAAAATCGCAGCCGGAGATCGTCTGGATCGAGCGTGGCGGCGAAACCCTTGGCGGCGGCGTCGATCCCGATTTCTCCCTTGATGGTGCACAAAATTTAGGGCTTTTGGTCTCCCTCTAATCCTCCGGTCCCAAGCTCTCCTTTTACTTCTTACAGCATCGAATATAAACTTTTGGATCGTCCGCAATCATCTCCGCAAGGATCGGGCGTGGACATTGACCTGGGCGTCGCGTTCAAAACTGATTTTACGGCAGTGTAGTTGTTTACGGCTGGTGCCGTAAAATCTCTTGAGTCTTCTATGCCGATGTCGTCTCAGAAAATACGGCTCATAAAATAGTTTGCGGTCAGTGCCGTAAACTTTGCTGAACTCTCTGTTCTGAAACGGCTGGAAAATATGATAGTGAAATCCCTTACGGCAGGTACCGTAAAATCGGCTAAGGTTTCTGTTCTGATGCAATCCGAAATACAGCACCGTAATATTGCTTACGGCCGGTACCGTAAAATCAGGAAATCTTTCTGTTCGGAAATCTTCACAAATTACGGCAGTGTTTGGATTTTACGGTACCATTTGGAATTACGGTATCGTAAAATAGATTACGGCACTACCGTAATTTGCTGGCTTGCTCCGATTTGCGTGAAAATTCTTGGGTGATCTCCTCTTGATGATGAGAATTTTTCCATATATTTGATTTTGCTTGAAAACGCCTAAAATAGTGCCTTTTTGCCTGAAAAATATGAAAAACCAAAATAGAAGTAGACTTTGCAATATTTGATGGATTTATCATAAAAACAAGTAAAAAGATCCTCGATTTAGCATGAAAAGATATCTAAAATGATGCAAAATATACTACATATTTCGGTGTCATCAAACACATAAGGCTCAAACCTTGCTTGTCCTCAAGCAAAAATCAAAATTTGATTGAAAGAATAACCTTCTCATGCTCAATAAATTTCTAAAATACAACTTGTCAATGAAAAATTGTATTAATTGATTTACAAAATTTCAAGTAAACATTTCATCCTTAGAACTCAATTTTCTAGATTCACAACTCAATCAAATAAAACTTTGCAACTGTATAATAAATAGAATTTTTAATCTCATGATTTCACCCAGTATCAATTTAAATCTATCATGACTTTTGTTTACAGGAATTAGGTCTCCAAGATCTTTTTCCACACATAATTTTTTTTTTCTTTTTTATGCATTTTGTTTGTTTTTGTGAAGATGGCATGTATCCACAAAGACACATACTTTTTATTTTTGACTTCAACTCTTTCTTCGGTACCACTGTCAATTTTACACAGTGCCAAGTAGAGGAGTCTTATTTCTTTTCTCTCTCATTATTTTTCATATTTTAGACTTCAACCCATGTCTTAGGTACCTCTATCAATTTTATATAGTGCCAAGTAGGGGAGTCTCTCACTATTTTTATGGATCTTGGATTCTTATTTCCCAACAAATAGCAAAAATAGACTAAGCTTCAATTAGGTTGATCAATTGATTTAAATTCTCAAATCATACTAATATACTCATTTTATTCAAAAGAGAAGTTTCACCTTTAAATTTTATTCCTCAAATAATATATCTACCCAGAATTTTATGCATCAATCAGTGTCATTTTTCAATAGACAAATATGTATTGAAGAAATAAATTTGACATGATAGGGTTATATCTTCAATCATAGATTTGAGATCATCAATTATTCAAGTTATCAATAATATAAATCAAGAGTGAACTCATCATCATCATTACAATATCAAATCATCAAAAATATATCACCATGTATATCATATCAAACATCAGAATATCAAATATCATACAACCCCATCGAAATAGTAAAAATCAATATCATCATCATAATACAACCATATCGAATATCAATCATCAAAATATCATCATACAACCATATCGAACAATATGCAGTGGTGGCAGTCATGGAAGCATCATCCTTCCCTTCATCATATGAAATAATAGTGAGATAAAGAAAATCATAGTACAACAAAAAGGTAAGGGAAGATAATACTCACAAAGTCTCTACTCATCATCATCAGATCGCGTAGCCTCCGAGTCTCTCGCAGCAGTCTCCTCAGGATCAAAGTATGGGGCTCCTCCCTGATCACCATGATAGCCATAGTCCTTGTGATCAGCATACCAAAACGGTCATAGAGGAAGTTACCCATGTCTTCCATATGGTTGCATAGCCTCTCCATATCTCTGTGGATATACCCTAAGGCCTCCTCCATCCTCTCCTGGCGGCGCTCTTGGTTATACATCTGTGCCGTCAATGCCTGAAAACTAGGGTCATGGTGGCTAGCAAAGCCACCCGTCGGTCTCTGTGATGAAGTGCCTGCAGCCTGTGCAGAATCACGAGGTGGTCACTCCATCCCAAATGGATCACCCCGTCCACCCCAGGTGGGTGGTGGTGGTGCTGAATCAAGCGGCGGGGAAAAAGCTGCTGCTGCTGCGCTGGGTGACAACTTCCAATTGGCTCTGTCCCTGACTGTGGTCTTCTGAACATGGGGTAAAGGTAGAGGGCGGATATCCGGTCCAAGGACCAAACAAAATGTATCTCCTTCCCTGACAATCATCTTCATTGCGATGCAAGACTCCATGTCAAGTCTTGGATTCCCTCGTGCCATTTCTGTGTCAAAGGGCTCAATCCCAAGATGCATGGCTATAGGAGTAACTAAGCCTCCTATTACCACTGATCCTCTAGTTGCCCTGGCAACCTTATCCATATGCTTAACCATGAAGTAAGCGACATCCACAGCAAATCCATTGAGCATTCCCCATAGAAAATACAGCTCATGCTGACGGACCATGCCGTCACTGTCTCCTCTCCCAAATACCGTGTGTGCTAGAACCCGATGAGCATATTTGACGCAGGGGTTCATGATCTTCAAGGCTCTGGCAGACACAGCATAAAAATGATTTTCATTTGTAATCTGGTTCCAGAAGATGTTCTCCATAAATCCTAAGGGTATTTCAGTATATCCTCCTATGCTCAACCCAAATATGTCTCTTACTTCCTGCAGTGTAAGCTCTCTCTCTTCATTTTCCAATCTGAAAGTAATCTTTCCATCAGCTGGGCCATGGGAGTGTTCCTTTAATTCCACAATCAAACTGCTCAAAAACTCTAAAACAAGTGGCAAGAATGTTGGTGGATGTATCTGGAAAAATTGCTTGGCTTCTATCCTCTCAAACATCCAAAGAACATCCTCATAAAGCCTTAAAGCTTCAAGAGTTCTTTGATCAGCATATTTTGTGTTTACGATTCTCCTTTCCAGCAGTTTGTTATATCTTGCTTCTTGCATCTCATTCCTAAATGTGATCCCATATGGATTTTGGGATTGAGATGATCTACTAGGGGCTTTCCCCTTTTCTTTTCTTTTCTCTGGTTTTCTTTGGCAAATGGACTCTGTTCTTGGCATGTTGGCAATCAAGCTGCAAACTCACATTTTAATGGCAGCAAACAATAATGCAGTTCAATCGCAACCTATCCATGTGTTCTAAAACATAAAAAAGGGCATGCAATCTAAACTTCATTCCGATATGGCATGTATGAATCATAGGTTCTCCATCACTAATTAAGCAAGTAGAAACTGAAAATCAACTCAAAACTCAGCTCAAACTCCAAAAATCAACTGAACTATGAGTGAACAGTAACTTCAAATGTGTTTATCGTGTTTCAGCTCAAATCGGTCACGAAATCTAACCAAATTCTTTTCTAACAGCAAGAAATCAAAAGCTTATCCTCTAACGAGTGTATAGAAACAAAAATCACTCGAAACGGTTAAGAATCGAGCGAGAACGAGGGAAAGGGGTGAAAACTTGTGAAAAATTCGTCAAAGCGTAAAAATCGGAGAATCGAGTACCTAATCGACGGTGAAAGTTGAACAGAAGTGGTCGCCGGTGTCTTGAGGATGTCGGAGATGATCGGAAATCACAGAATGGCTCGAAAACGAGGGAGATCAAGGATAAAAACCCTAAAAATGGTTCAGTTGAAACCCTAAATACGGTATAGACTCGCGTGTCAGAAAGCATGTTGCGGCAGTGTAATACTTTACGGTAGGTACCGTAAAATCGACACAGCTCTCGGGTCGAAACAGATTCTGGATTACGGCACCGTAAAATTTCTTACGGTAGGTGCCGTAAAATATCGAAAACCTTCTATTTAAAAACGACGCGGAATTACGGTACTGTAAAATAGCTTACGGTACCTACCGTAAAATCTCGACAACGTTCTGATCGGAATGACATCAAAAATATGGTATTGTAAAATGCTTTACGGTACCGCCGTAAAATTCAAGCAGTAAAGATTTTTTTTTTTTTTGAAAAAATGAAAAACAAAATTTCAGAAAATACAGCACGTAAAATACTTCACGGTAGTGCCGTAAAAATGAAAGAACTCACGGGTTGATTTTGGATCAGAAATACGGTACTGTAAAATCCTTTACGGCCGTACCGTAATTTCGTCGCAGCTTTCTGTTCATAAGCAGACAGGAATACGGTACCGTAAAATCCTTTACGGTACTGCCATATTTTGCTCCAAATCACGAAAAACCTACAAAAATAAAATAAAAATTAGTCCTAAGCAAAAAATCAAGGTAAATAAAACTAAAATAAGGGTTAGAAAGCTTAGGTTGCCTCCCAAGAAGCGCTAATTTAAAGGTCATTAGCTTGACCCTTTAACACTCGGGTTTGATCGTGAATTCCTAGATCTCAACTCTGATTTTACAACATAAGGCTCGATCTTAAAACAGTATCCAAATTTGCTCAGAATTCTTTCTATTTTCTCAATCATTCTAGAGCCTTCTTTTCTTCTCTTCCTCTTTGGCCTTTTCTTCTTCTGTAATTTCTCATCAATACCCTCAAAAAGATTGTTAGATTCATTATTTGGGGTTTCATCAAACAGACTTGAAACATCATAAATTTCATCATTAAATATCTCAACACTACAACAAGATCCTGAATATGAAAGTTTGTTTGTTGAATTATTAAGACTAAATTCAATCTTGTTCTCACATATATCAAAGGTAATCTTTCCCTGGTTCACATCAATATTTGCTTTAGCTGTGGCCAAAAGTGGTATTCCAAGAATTATGGGATTTCTAGAATTTACCTCCATGTCTAACACTACAAAATCTGCAGGGATGAAAAATTCACCTATCTTTATGGGAACATTTTCTAAAATACCTACAGGATACTTCACTGTTGAGTCTGCGAGCTGTAAAGATATTGATGTAGGCTTTAGCTCTCCAAGATTCAGTTTCCTGTAAGTAGAAAGAGGCATCAGACTTACACTTGCACCGAGCTCACATAAGGCTCGGTCAAAAGATAGGGTGCCAATCGAACAAGGTACAGAAAAGCTACCTGGATCCTTCAATTTAGGTGGCAATTTATTCTGTATGACCGCACTACAATCTTCAGTTAAAGTAACAGTGCATGTGCCATAATCATCCAATTTTCTTTTACTAGACAAAATTTCTTTTAAAAACTTGGCATAAGATGGCATTTTAGTAATAGCTTCAATAAATGGAATGTTAACATAAAGCTTTTTCAGGAGTTCAAGAAATTTGCTAAACTTTTTTGTCTAGTTTATGTTGAACTAACCTTTGAGGAAAAGGTATAGGTGTCTGGTAAGGATTAGACAAATCAGATTTAGGATTGTCTTTCTCACATAATTCCTCCCCTTTTGGTTCATCACCCTTTTGAGGTGATAAACAAGTTTGGGGTTTCTTATGTGAGGAAGATTCCCCTAACTCTAATTCCCTTTCATTATCATAAAGCCTTTTTTCAGTGTTTTCAAACCTCCCTCTAGGTTCTCCTAGTTGTTTCCCACTTCTAGTCATAATGGCATTACAGTACTCCCTAGGGTTTATCTCAGGTTTTGCAGGCAATTTCCTAGGGGGTCTGTAAGGTACACTAGCATGTTGTGCAATTTGATTTTCAAGAATTTTGTTGTGGGCTTCTACTCTATCCAGTCTAGAGTTAATTTGATGAAAACTTTGCTTAAACTCTTCAATTTGTCTATTTTGATTTGACAGGATTTGTTTTTGATCAGACATAAACTCTTCAATTTTTCTATCTTATTTTAGCTCAAACTGATTTTGACTGGTCATTATTTTTTCAAACATGGATTTTATCTCAGAGAATTGGTCATTGTTTTGATTCAGATTTTGGTTGGGATTTTGCCTTTGGAATCCTTTGTTTTCAGTGTTCCCCCCTACATTGTTATTGTTTTTCCATGAAAGGTTGGGGTGATTTCTCCATCCAGGGTTATATGTACTAGAATAGGGATCATTAGGTCTACTTTGATTATAATTCCCTATGACATTCACATGCTCATTACCCTGATCAACAATTCTACAATATTCAGCAGTATGATCATCATTGCCACAATTTTCACAAGTAATAACAGAAACAGAAGCAGTTTGCATAGAATTTAACTTACTACACAAAAAATTTACCTTCTCTGCTAAGGAGCGTATTTCATCACTTTCACCCTTACCTTGAGAAGGCTTGTAAATTACTCCTCTCTCAGTAGTCTATTGATTATGGTTTTCTGCCATCTCCTCTAGCAGTCTGAAGGCTTCATCTAGTGTTTTGCTCATAAGAGCTCCTCCTGCAGCGGCATCCACAATCATTTTAGTCTGATCAGATAATGTAATATAAAAAGTTTGCATTAAAGTTTGAAGTTCTAGTCCATGGTGAGGACACTTCCGCTGCAGTTCATTGAATCTCTCCCAGGCTTCACTGAGCGATTCCCCACTTCTTTGTTGAAAGTTTGTAATTTGGTTCCTCAATTCAAGTATCTTCCTTGGGGGAAAGTATTTGTTCAAGAAGGAATTTGACAGTTGGTTCCAAGTGGTGAAGGTACCGGCTGGGTGTGAATTAAGTCATGTCTTTGCCTGGTCCCTGAGAGAAAAAGGAAAAAGTCTTAGTCTAAATGCGTCGTTAGAAACACCATTCATCTTAACAGTATCGCATAGGTCAAGAAATAAGGCTAAGTGTTGGTTGGGATCCTCCAGTGGAGATCCTCGAAATTGCTCTTGTTGAAACATTGCAATGAGTCCAGGCTTAATCTCGAAATTGTTGGCCTCAATTGCTGGCCTAGCAATACTAGAACGAATTTCATGATGATTAGGGGCTGCATAGTCCCTAAGTGTTCTCTGATGGTTCTGATTGTCTCCCATTTCTAATATTTCTTCTTCTAACTCTGGTTGGGATTGTTCTTGCTGTTCTTCTTGTGATGATTCTTCCAACCTCAACTTTCTGCGCACTCTCAGTGTTTTATTGATTTCAGGATCCAATGGTACAAGTGGTCCTGACCTAAGGCTCCTGTGCATGCAAAGTAAATAGATCAAGTGATTTCAAGAAACAGAAAATAAGCAGTAAATAAAAAACAGTAAATAAAAACCTAATCTAGCAATAATCTCAACGTTTCTAATATCGACAAAACTAAGGTCCCCGGCAACGGCGCCAAAAACATGATAGCCCGAAAGAGAACACTACAAGTCTGGCACGCGTGTACCTTGGACTAATCCTTAGTAACGGCACCAAAAACTTGTTGTTAAACCACAAGTGCATGGGTATACGAAGTAATAAAAAAAAGTATCGAATACACAGGGACCTACGTTGTTGAATACTAAATAGTTGATTTCTTACTATCTAAGCAAATCGAGTTCGTGAAAATAGCAATCGGAAACTAAGAAAATAGGATTATCAGAGAGAAAAGCTGGGACTAGGGTTTCGTTCACTTAAACTTTTATGACTAGACATGAATAAGGATTTCGTGGATTCAATTTTATCATGATGAAGATATTATCAAACAATGAACTCGAGGATCACTTTCGTGCATCCGAGTTCTAGGAATCTCTAGTGAAGTCTCAAGGATCACTTTTGTGCATCCGAGTCTCGCAACTAGTTTCACTCAAGGATCTCCAACGTTCCGATCCTTGCTTTCGCACAAGATCTCCACGTTTGACAAATAGACTCGATCTATAGGTTCATATTATAATCATGGCAATTATTCTACTAGAAAAGATCAAGATGGATCTAACCTAAGGAAGGGATCCTAACATGCAGTTCTAGGGTTCCAAATTTTCAAGCAATTACCTTTCAGTCTCAAGCGAAAATTCTAAGAACATAATTAGTAACATGAACTTATAGAGAGTCTAAGCACAATTATCACAAGAGTAAAATCATCATGCTAAGATTAAACTCAACGAAATATTGAAATAAAAGAGTTATCTAGTCATTGGAAGTTAAGTAAATTACTCCCCCATGTCCCAAAAATAGTTTAAGCTGTCATCATGAGGGAATTATAGCAAATCATGGTTTCAGAGGATCGTAAATCGAAAGAAAAGAGAAGTTAGAAAATACAGGACGACTGTGAAGAATTTCACAGCCGTAATCTCTAAATAGCTTCGGTGAACAGTGTCGGTGATACTTTGTTCTTCGATTTCTCCTCCAATCGATCTTCTCTCGGTCTGAAACTTTTGGTGTGTTGTCTCCTCCTCCTGACGAAGCTTTGGTATGAAAATCATGGCCGGAGATCATCTGGATCGAGCATGGCGGCGAAACCCTTGGCGGCGGCGTCGATCCCGATTTCTCCCTTGATGGTGCACGAAATTTAGGGCTTTTGGTCTCCCTCTAATCCTCCCGTCCCAAGCTCTCCTTTTACTTCTTACGGCATCGAATATAAACTTCTGGATCATCCACAATCATCTTCGCAAGGATCGGGCGTGGACATTGACCTGGGCGTCGTGTTGAAAATCGATTTTACGGCAGTGTAGTTGTTTACGACTGGTGCTATAAAATCTCTTGAGTCTTCTGTGCCGATGTCGTCTCGGAAAATACGGCCCGTAAAATAGTTTGCGGTCAGTGCCATAAACTTTGCTGAACTCTCTGTTCTGAAACGGCTGGAAAATACGGTAGTGAAATCCCTTACGGCAGGTACCGTAAAATCGGCTAAGGTTTCTGTTCTGACGCAATCCGAAATACGGTACCGTAATATTGCTTACGGCCGGTACCGTAAAATCGGGAAATCTTCACAAATTACGGCAGTGTGCGGATTTTAGGGTACCATTTGGAATTACGGTACCGTAAAATAGATTACGGCACCACCGTAATTTGCTGGCTTGCTTCGATTTGCGTGAAAATTCTTGGGTGATCTCCTCTTGATGATGAGAACTCTTCCATATATTTTATTTTATTTGAAAATGCCTAAAATAGTGCCTTTTTGCCTGAAAAACATGAAAAACCGAAATAGAAGTAGACTTTGCAATATTTGATAGATTTATCATAAAAACAAGTAAAAAGATCCTCGATTTAGCATGAAAAGATATCTAAAATGATGCAAAATATACTGCATATTTCGGTGTCATCAAGTGGGCCAAAAGAAACGATCTTCAGCTAATTCGAGGGTCTTATCGTGGCCATAGTGCCCAGTGGCACCACCAGCGTGGAGCTCACGCAAAAGGTGCTCACGCAGGGAGGAACGGGGTACACACAAATGGTTACCATAGATGAGGTAACCATCATGAAGATGGTAGGGCAAGTCCAGTGGGTTGGAGGCGAGAAGCTTAGCAAGAATAGGGCCAAAGTCAGGGCAGTCCGCGTACTCATCGCGGATATGGTCCAAGGTGGGCACAGACGTAGTCAAGGTACACAGGAGGGAACAGACACGACTGAGGGCGTCGGCCACGACGTTGTCCTTGCCAGCCATGTGGTTGATCAAAAAGGTATACTGTTGAAGAAATTCAACCCACTTCGCATGGCGAGGGGCAAGCTTCTTCTAGGTATTGAGGAATGAGAGAGCTTGGTGATCGCTGCAAATGATGAACTCCATATGGAGGAGGTAGTGACACCATTGCCGAAGGGACTGGATAATTGCATAAAACTCCTTGTCATATGTGGAGTAGCGTTGGTGCACTTCGTTCAGCTTTTCACTAAAGAAGGCGACGGGGTGGCCCTCTTAGCTAAGTGTGCCGCCGATGTCGGTGCCAGACGCATCGCAGGCGACCTCAAAGACCTTGGAAAAGTCGAGAAGTTGAAGGACAGGGGCAGAGGTCATAATGTCCTTAAGGGCTAGGAATACACCTCTAGCCGCGGGGGTCCAATTGAATTCCTTGTGCTTGGTGTAGGCCATCATAGGGGAAGCAATGGTGCTGAACCCCTTGATGAATCGGCGGTAGAAGGCTACGAGGCCGAGAAAGCTGTGGACCTCGGTGACAGACTCGGGTTTGGGCCATTGACGCATGGCCTCTATCTTGGCGGGGTTGACCATGAGGCCTTGGTCAGACACGATGAAACACAGGAACTGAACCTGGGTGTCCAGAAAAGCTCACTTCTTGGCGTTAAGGAACAAGTGCTCCTTACGCAAGATGTCAAAGGTCAGGCGGAGGTGCTCAAGGTGATCGGCACGGGTGCGGCTGTAGATGAGGATGTCATCAAAGTAGACGACTAGAAATTTCCCCATGTATGGCTTGAGGACTTGACTCATGAGGTGCATGAAGTGGAGGGGGCATTGGTGAGGCCGAAGGGCATCACTAACCATTTGTAGAGGCCATCCTTCGTTTTGAAGGCCGTCTTCCACTCATCCCCTGCGCGGATATGGACTTGGTGGTAGCCACTCCGGAGGTTAAGCTTACTAAACTAACATGACTCGGATATTAAATCGAGCATGTCGTTGAGTCACAGGATGGGAAACCGATACTTGACGGTGATACGATTGATTGCCTGACAATCAATACACATCCGCCAAGAGCCGTCCTTCTTAGGGGTAAGAAGGGCTGGGACAACGCACGGGCTAAGGCTCTCACGAATGAAGCCTTTGGCGAGGAGGTCGTCCACTTGCCGCTTGAGCTTCGTGTACTTACTGGGGTTAAGACAATGGTGAGGCAAGTTGGGTAAAGAGGCCCTAGGGACAAGATCTATGACATGCTGAATATCACGATCCGGCGGGAGTCCGGTTGGGAGATCAATAGGGGAAATGCCTGCAAATTCTATCAAAAGGGCTGCGACTTCCTCGGGCACCGCGGGTGACGAAGGGGGAGGGTCATAGGAAACCTCGCACACCATGAGAGCATAAACCACCTTGGTCTCATGGGCCTCATGGACAATCGAGCTGGGCCGCACAAGGGTAACTGGTGTAGATGCAGGTTGGGCCGGCTGATGGGGCATAATGATGCCCTTAGATGTGGAGGCGCGCAGCTCCTTGGGTGGAGCTAGGTGATAGCCCAAAAGGGAACACTACAAGTCTGGCACGCATGTACCTTGGACTAATCCCCGGTAACGGCGCCAAAAACTTGTTAGGATTCCGCAAGTGCACGGAATTATCGAAGTAATAAAAATATTGATCCACAGAGACCTTATTGTTAATTACCAAATAATTGTTTTCTCGCTAGCTAAGTAAACCGAATATGATGAAAGTAAATAGAAAGAGCATAAGATAAACAGAGAGATAAGCATGGGACTAGGGTTTCATCCACCTTAATTTCAATGATAAGATATAAATAAAGGTTCGTCAATCAAATCTTGCTACGATAAAGACCTAATTTACTTCATAAAGGGATTATCTCACTTTCGTGCAGACAATCATGCAGGGACCAATCCTCGCTTTCGCGCAAGATCTGTCCCAATGCTAAAGATAAGTAAATCATCAATCAAAGAACTCAAGATCACTTTCGTGCATCTGAATTCTAGGTTGATAATCTCTACTGGAGTTTCAAGGATCACTTTCGTGCATCCGAGTCTCCACACTAATTTTACTCATCGATCTCCAACGTTCCGATCCTTGCTTTCGCACAAGACCTCCACGTTTGACAAATAGACTCGATCTATAGATTCATGTTATAATCATGGCAATTAATTTACTAGAACAGATCAAATTAGATCTAACCTAAGGAAGGGATCCTAACATGCAATTCTAGGGTTCCAAGTTCTCAAGCAAATCACCTTTCAGTCTCATTGTGAAAACTCTAAAAACATGATTAGTAACATGGACTTATAGAGAGTCTAAGCACAATCCATCACAAAAGTAAAATTATCATAGCAAAAATTATCATGACGAAAATAGAAGAGTTATCTAATCATTAAAAATCAAAGGGATTAAACCCTATGTCCCAAAATATGTTTAAGCTTGCATGGAGGAAGGATTACAATAAGGCATAGTTTAGAACAATTAGAAATCAGAGAAGAAGAAGAAAATAACATTACAACACGGCTGTAAAATCCTTTACAGCCGTTATTTGCTTTGATGAACAGTGCTGTCACCACTGTTTTGTTGATTCCTCCTCCGATCGGACTCCAAACGCTCTGAAACTTATGTGGTGTCTTTCCCTCCTCCAGGCGAAGCTTCTGAGTGAAAATCACGGCCTGAGGTGCCCTCTACGCCTCCCGGTGCGAGGCCAAACTCTAGCCGCCTCTCTGACAATTGCTCTCTGGATACGTGATAAAAGTTTCCCCTTCCACTTCGTACGCCTTCTCTTCTTAAAGACGAAGCTGCAACAACTTTCGGATCTAAATTTGGAGCTCTGGAAATTACGGCCGTGTAAATTCTTACGGCAGTGCCGTAAAATCTGAAAATCTTTCTGCTTGAAAAATCACCAAAATACGGCCGTGTTCTTGATAATACGGTATCCGGGAAAATACGGTACCGTAAAATTATTTACGGCCCTGCGGTATTTTGGCTGATTTGCTCCGTTTTGCGTGAAATTTCTTGCGTCATCTCTTCTTGATGTTGGGAATCCTTCTATGTATTTGATTTTCTTGAAAACGCCTTAAAATGGTGCCTTTTTTACCTGAAAATCATGAAAAACCAAAATAGAAGTAGACTTTGCAATATTTGATAAATTCAGCATAAAAATAAGCAAAAGATCCTCAATTTTGGATGAAAAGATATCTAAAATGATACAAAATATACTACATATTTTGGTGTCATCACTAGGGTCAAGCAGATCTTGCATCCACCATGCTAGAAGACGTAGGTTTTGGATTGTCCATAATGGGCAATGTTGCGGTCAAATAGCCATGGGCAGCTAAGGAGGACATGGGCGACATCCATGGAGGCGACATCGCACCACAACTTTTCGGTGTAATTCCCGAAGTAGATGGGGACTTGATAGCGGTGGGTGACAGGAAGACTAGAGGTGTCGATCCAAGCAATCAAGTAAGGCTTGGGTGTGTGGTTGCATGGTGAGACCAAAACGGGTGACAGCTGACCTGGACACAACGTTGAGGCTGCTGCCTCCATCAATCACAATTTTGCACGAGTGGCCATTACACTTGATGTAGGTGTAAAAGATACTCATGCGCTTCCAGTCCTTAGACGGAGGTGGGGTATGGACAAGGGTTCAACGCACCACTGCCATGGTAGGTCGCGGACTCAAGTCGTCGTCCGAGTAGCATTGGGGCCCAACCTCTTGGGCCACAGGTGGGCCACAAGGGGAAAAGGGCTGAGGGTCGTGGCGCTTAGGTGCAATGTGCAGGGAGCGACGTGGGCAATCCCAGTTGAAGTGACCGGTTTGGTTGTAGCGGCGACATGGTCCAGGTGGGACGGTGATGAGAGGGGCCTTACCTTTCTCATCCCATGTCAAGCGAGGGCAAGGTGCCTCATGGGGCGCATCCTGAGGTGGTGAGGGCCAACGTGGGTATGACGCGGTGGAGCCTCGAAACAAGGGGGCTGTGCTGGCCCCGGAGGCACATAAGCAGGTCGGTGCTTGGGCAAAGGCTCAGCGCGATGGGTACGTGACACGACCGCAAGTGCACGGATATGTCGAAGTAATATAAAAGATGTAGAATCCCACAGGGAACAAGGTTGAGTACTAGAAAGTCTGAGTCCTAATAGCTAGGCGAATCGAAACGTGGGTTTTTGAAGACGGAAATCGAAAACAAACAATTGCAACTACTTCGGTAGAGAAAAGATATGAGAGAGACTTCAGGGCTATGGCTTCCACCACAATGAAAATCTTAATCGCACAAGAAAGATATTAATTACTTGTTTTATTGGTTTTGCACAAGGAGTCTAACCCTAGGGTACAAGGTGCCCTCTCTCGAGTGATACACCGCGGTGTTCGTTTTAGACCGACCTCCTACTCTAGCGGTGGATCATTCTAAGATGAACCCAATGAGTTCTATGGCAGACTATGGAATCCTCGAGCGAAGACCAAACACTCTCGTGTCGGGGTCTCGCAAGTTTTACTCAGAGGTTCGACCCTTACGATCCTTCTCTCGATATAAATCGTAACGGCTAACACGCGATATTACTCGGCCAAGGTAAAATCACGAAATAAATACGTCAAAGTAAAATATACTCACAATTCATACCAAATAACATAAATAGATACAAAGTTTGTAATTAAAATCTTCAAAGGGTTTCCACCAAGCCCCGAAATAGGGTTTACGCTATAATCGTCATTGAAACGCTCAAAATCTCTCTTTTAATGAAATGAAAAGTAATATAAAATGAAGCTAAGGGGAAGGAGATGATGAACCGAAGGAATCCTGAAGAAATCGTGATGATCATGTGTCTCAATCTCCGAAAATCTCCAGAAATCGCCTCTGTCGCCGAGTTCTTCCATCTGTGTCGCTTCTTCATGTGAATCCTCTATCCCTAGGGCATAAAAATTGGGGCTTTTATATTCTATCTATTTGCCTCTGAAAGAGCTTTCCATAGACACCTCACTTGCTAAATTTGGACTCCAAACGAGTGAGAAATCATGGAAAGACCGAGTGGAACTCGGTCTCGTTGGCGCCCGAGTTGGAATCACGGGCGAACCCCGCCGGATTCACCTGCCCGTGATTCATTTTGTAAATTCGGGCAAATAGAAGCACGGTGCACCCCGTGGGGTTCACCCGTCCGTGCTTCCCTCTAGACTGGTTTCGGTTGAAGTTTTCAAGAAATCCGGTGAACCCGGTGGGGTTCACCTGGCTGTGAAGCTTTATGCGAATTCTGCTGGCTGGCGACCGGGATGGTGAACCCCATGGGGTTCACCCGGCCGTGATTCTCTCTGTAAGTTTTCTGTAGCTTGGCGAAGAATATGGTGAACCCCATGGGGTTCACCTGGCCGTATTTTTGAGGCTAACTCTGTTTAAGCCCAAATTTGACGTGTGACTTTGTCTTCACACGAGAAATCATCTCATGGCCTCAGAATCTTCAAAATATGTCGAGAAAAAAGTGTTTTTACCTGAAATTGCATAAAAGTATCAAAAAGTGAAGATTCTAAAGATATGAAGGAAATAAGGCTATAATGAGTATAAAAGTGTTAAAATAAGCCTAGATTTGACATGAAATACAACGGAATAACACTACCAAAATGCAATACATCAAAATACTCCAGACTTAAATCTTTGCTTGTCGTCAAGCAAATAGAATAAGATGAAGTACAAGATGGGAATAAGAACAATCTTTTGGGTTGAGGCATACATCCAAGTTAGAGAAATATTTAATAACAATCCAAAACCAAATCAGGGGAAATCAAGTAAATGGTTGTTTCAAGTGTTCAGCAGTTTAATCTCACAATTTCTAGATGTTAGTCAACTTAGTAAGCAACAAACATAGGATTCAATCAAGCCTACACATAACACTCATGCAATTCTAATCTTCCCTATTCAAATCGTTGGGGTTAACTCAATTGTTCCATTAGGGTATGATACACTGATTATTGCAATAGACTTCAACTCATATCCTTAGGTACCATTGCCAATTTTTCGCAATGCCAAGTAGAGGAGTCTCTTTATTGATTTCAACTTCACATCCCTTAGATTTCAACTCATATCCTTCGGTACCACTGCCAATTTTGCGTAGTGCCAAGTAGAGGAATCTAAAGGGTGATTCATTTTTTTTATCAGCAGTTGATAACACATCCTTTTTGAACATATGTAGTGTCTCCCCAATAACAGAAAGGAATTCAAAGAATAACAAAGTAAATATGTATCTCAATACGATTCTCATGTAAGTTGCAAGCTTGAGTTGATTAAACAATCATAGAAATGTTTGACCCACTAATGAACAACTTAAAAGCAATCCAAATCACAAAATTTCAAAATCATAGAATAAATGGACATGTTCAAAAAGTATCTCTAACAAGGAGGTATTACTCCAGACTTAATTCTTTGATTATTCCTAACCAATCATGCACTCAACTCAAAATTTTGAAATAGCTTTCATAGGACAAGTCTCATGATAGACACATGAATTCATGAATAATAAGCATCATAACATCATTCAAGATTTTCACAGCATGTAATCACAATCATCATAGCAAACTACTGATATGAGCATGAAAGTAAAGTGCAAAGTGTCATACATAACTGTCATAGAGTGGGGCCTGAGGATGTGGACCAGGCTCATGAATATAATGGCATATAAGATACAATGCCACATAATATCCAACCATCTCAAAATGAAAAGTATCAATTCCCAACATCACAACAAATCACAGCCACATGAAGAAAGGAAAAGCAGAGACCGGAGTAAATAAAGCTCACCCATTCTAAAAGTTTGCATAGTCCTCTATGCAATACCATGATGTGAGAGAAGTGGATGCTGAAATAGATATCTGGGGGCAGCTACTTCTTTTTGCGCGAGCGAGAGCCAGAAGCTCTCGAGCTCGAGCTCTTCTTCTTCCCACGCGCACTATAACCTGGCTCAACCTCCTCATCTGAAGGAAAAATGCTGTCGGAGGAGATGTCCATCTAAGCCCTGTGCTCTTCAGAGACAAAGGTGAGGCGCTCATCCATGGCGGATAGCTTTCCCCAAATGGAGCTCAACATTTTGTGCTGGCGTTGCATACCAGCTTCATTTGATTCCCATCGAGCGGAGTAGTCCTGCTGCATGTGAGAGATAGTGGTGTCCATGTGATCGATCACCTCCTTTTGATGGAGCTGCTCCTCCCTAATTTCCTGCAACACAGATATCATAGAATTGTGAGAGGAGGTGCCACCAAAAGAGAAGGCGCCTGGAGCTGGTGGTGCGGTGTCGACTGGATCTGGCTGTGCGTTCTCAACTGGCTGGATGCGCCAGTTTCCTCGAACTCTGACTGTCGTGCGCTCTAGGTTCGGTAATGGCAGGCAAAACTGGCTTCCTTTAAATGTCATGCAGTATGAGTCTCCCCTATGAACGATCAGCTTCATAACGACACAAGACTCGATATCAAGCCTCGTGTTGCCAGTAGCTTCCAGTGTGTCATATGGAATAACGCCCAAGGAAACTGCTAGAGGTGTGATCAAACCGCCAATCACTATCGCCCCTTTCAGAGAGCGGGCGATGCGGCTGAACTGCTTTGCCAAATAAAACCTAGAGTCCACTCGAAAACTGTGAAGCATACACCACAAATAGAATAGCTCGGTCTGCCGCACCATACCATCACTCTCACCGTGGCCAAATAAGGTGATATTGTTTATGCAACTGGTTCAATTAACAATGGGTTATACATGTTGGACATGGAATGTTCTATACAGAAAATTGATATTAAGAAAGCCAAGAATGCTGATGACAGCACCTTGCTATGGCATAGTCGTTTAGGCCATATTAACGAGAAACGCATTAAGCGGTTGCATGATTATGGACTGCTGGGATCATTCACCTATAAGGAGATTGATACATGCAAAGCTTGTTTGATGGGCAAAATGACGAAGTCACCTTTTCTTCACAAAGGTCAAAGGGCTTCAGGTTTACTTGACCTTATACACAGTGATGTGTGTGGGCCATTTAGTAAACATGCCAGAGGTGGCTATCAGTACTTCATCACCTTTACTGATGATTTCAGTAGATATGGGTATGTCTTTTTAATGAGACACAAGAGTGAATCCTTTGACAAGTTCAAAGAGTTCAAGAATGAAGTACAAAATCAGCTAGGCCGAAATATCAAGGCACTTCGTTCTGATCGAGGTGGAGAATACCTAAGTCATGCATTTACTGACTATCTGAAGGAGTGTGGGATCATCTCACAGCTCACTCCACCAGGAACACCGCAATGGAATGGTGTGTCCGAGAGGAGAAATAGAACGTTACTTGATATGGTTCGTTCTATGATGAGTCAGGCTAATCTACCTTACTCCTTTTGGGGTTTTGCACTGGAAACAGCTGCAAAAGTACTAAACCGAGTGCCATCCAAGGCCGTTTCAAAGACGCCATATGAATTATGGTATGGGAAACAGCCAAGCTTGACGTTTATCAGGATCTGGGGCTGCGAGGCTTATGTCAAAAAGCTCGCCTCTAGGAAACTAGAGAGCAGATCTGACAAATGCATCTTTGTCGGTTACCCTAAGGAAACTAAGGGTTATTATTTCTACGATCCCAAAGAGAACAAGGTTTTTGTTGCTCGGACGGCCATATTTCTTGAGAAGGAGTTTCTTCTGCAAGAGGCCAGTGGGAGAGAAATAAAACTGGATGAGAATCCAGAGGCAGGACAAAGTGCTCAAGCAGAGTTGGATGAGCCTGAGCCGATAGAACAGGTTATTGAACAACCTGAGGCTCAGACATCACGGGAACCGCGAAGATCGGGAAGGATCCGTCGTCAGCCTGAGCGCTATGACGGAGTCTACATCATTGATAATGATGAACCCCTCACTTATGCGGATGCGGTCAGTGGACCGGAGTCAGCGAGATGGCTTGAAGCTATGCGCGCCGAGATGGACTCCATGTCAGATAACCAAGTTTGGGATTTGGTTGATCCGCCTCCGGGAGTTATCCCAATAGGCTGTAAATGGATCTTCAAGAAGAAGATTGACATGGATGGTAACGTGGTTACCTATAAAGGCAGGCTAGTTGCGAAAGGTTTCAAACAAATCTACGGGATAGATTATGATGAAACTTTCTCACCTGTAGCCATGTTTAAGTCTATTCGGATTCTTTTCGCGATAGCAGCATATTATGATTATGAGATCTGGCAAATGGATGTGAAAACAGCTTTCCTGAATGGAAATCTGGATGAGGATGTGTACATGACACAACCTGAGGGTTTCACTGATCCATCAGATCGTCATAAGATATGCAAATTAAAGAAGTCCATTTATGGACTTAAGCAAGCATCAAGAAGCTGGAATATTCGTTTTGATGAATCAGTCACTGAATTTGGTTTCATCAAGAACGAGGATGACCCGTGTGTATATAAGAGGTTTAGTGGGAGCGTGATTACTTTCCTAGTCCTCTACGTCGATGATATCTTGATCATTGGAAACGACATTCCTGAAATGCATGCGGTTAAGGCATGGTTAAGGAAATGTTTCCAGATGAAAGATTTAGGAGAAGCAGCCTATGTATTAGGTGTGAAGATCTACAGGGATAGATCTAAGAGGCTTCTCGGGCTGTGCCAGAGTACTTACATCGATAAAGTCCTGGAGAGATTTCATTTAGAGAATTCTAAAAGAGGATATCTTCCAGTCAGACATGGTCTGAATCTTTCGAAGAGTCAGTGTCCACAAACACAGACTGAGAAAGATGAAATGGACAATACGCCTTATGCTTCGGCTATTGGATCCATTATGTATGCGATGTTGTGTACTCGCCCAGACGTCGCTTACGGGTTAAGCGTGACCAGTCGTTTCCAAAGTAATCCAGGACAGGCACACTGGATTGCAGTCAAGAACATCTTAAAATATCTTCGGAGAACCAAAGATATGTTCTTGATATATGGTGGTCAGGAAGAACTCAGTATTGAAGGATATACTGACGCTTCGTTCCAGTCTGACCAGGACGATTTCCGATCGCAATCAGGCTATGTTTTTAGCTTGAATGGAGGAGCAGTGGTGTGGAAGAGTTTCAAACAGTCAATCGTTGCTGATTCCACAACAGAAGCCGAGTATGTTGCAGCCTCGGAAGCATCCAAGGAGGCAGTCTAGATTCGTAAGTTCGTGAGAGAACTTGGTGTTGTTCCTTCGAGTGCAGATCCTTTGGTTATCTTCTGTGATAACACTGGAGCAATCGCACAAGCAAAGGAACCACGGTCGCACCAGAAGTCCAAGCACATACAGAGACGGTTTCATTTGATCAGGGAGATCATAGATCGTGGCGAGATCAAAGTCTGCAAGGTTCATACAGATGACAATCTGGCAGACCCGCTTACTAAGCCTCTGGCGCAGCAGAAGCATGAAAAGCACTGTAATAATATGGGTTTGAGATTTCTCAACCATTAGATTAAGTGCAAGTGGGAGATTGTTGGGGTATGCCCTTACGACTAATGTTTGAGGTCTTGGGATTGTAACAGTATCATGTAATAAACTATTATGTTTATAAAGGCATGGTTGTTATTCAGTAAGCTACATTGTTTGCTGCAATATATGTTCTTCTGAATAATGTCTCAAAGCTGTTCAGCTAGGCTGACATGCAGTTATGTCCTTAGTCGAGATATCTTGGTGAACATGAGACAGCCTTGATATGGTTAAGACTAATATGTGTTCTAATCTTATAGGATGCTTCGAGCATGGAATAAGATGTAGACTCATGGGTACATTGGATGTACTGGACAGACCCTACTTGGATATTCAATTGCTTGTCACAATGTGAATAATCCTTGAATGCGACAAGTGGCACATTTCCTCTGACTTGAGATCACTTGTGTTTTCTAAATGATGATTGTCATTATTTTGAGATAGTTCAATATCATTTGAAATATAATGATTATAGACTATCTTGGATGGTGAGCTTGAGTCAGGTTAGGGCACTAGTGATAGACATAGGATTGCCGTCTCCTTAATTGGAGTGTGAAGTTCTAAAGGGGCCCCCTAGATGAGATGATTGAGAAAGTGTATGGCCATACCCAGATGACTATGTTCATCTGATCTAATCATGCTCATCATATTGGAGTTACAAGCTTGACTTGCTTGTCCAATAAGAACATCCAGTGGTAAAGGAAATTTGTATGCTTTGTGAATTGATTCACACTTGTGCTGTTTTTGGGTGTAGTCTTGGAAGACTCTTTCCTTTATATCGGGAGACAGTGATGTGTTGCTAGATACCCCTCACTGATCGTGATAACGTAAGTTATCGTTACCGACATTTAAAGGAAACCCTTAGGGTCGCACAATTTGATGATATGGCTTTCTTGAGTCAGATCGTGTGGACTGAATTATTCGGGTTCAGTTTAAAGGGATTTAATCTCTGATTGTAAGTGAGATCTGGTCTGATCATGTTTGATTGATTAGGGCTTGAGATCGGTAAGCTTCGATTGAGAGAATGAATGCTAGATCAGTCAGATCAGGAGCATTGAGAGATTGACGGTCAGATCAAGAGCCTTAGGGTTTATTTTGATCTGGACTTATTTCTTGGTTTATTTGGTTAGTGGACCAAATCGGTTTGAACCAGCTCATGGATGAGCGCATGGTTCAAAGGTGATGTGGCATTTGCGATTGGGGTAAACCCAAGATCGCATGTGGAGAAGTGGGATGCTATTTTTGGATAGCACTTCTCAAACGTGGCCATGATCTCACGTCGCCCCTCTCTTGCCTCTTCACGCCTTTGACGCCTCCTTGGGTTGTATTCGAGTGGCATTCTGGGGTAGAGGAAGTCTAAGGCGACAAGAGAGAAAAACGCCAAGAAGAAAAGCTCTCCTTTCCCTTTGCATTCGATCAAGACGCCTTGGACGATCCTTGCTAGCACAAGGGACGACAAGAAGAAGCACATCTTCATCTTGTGTGTGACGATTTGGAGGAGATCTTCGTTGTTCTCTTACTTCCAAGGCGCCATCTTGAAATGGCCATGGTATGAATCGAATCACTTCTTTACAATCGGTTTTGTTAAGTTGATCATATAATGCATGCTCATTGATCCTATGAAACCCTTTATCCGCTGCCCCCCTTTCCTTTTTGCGCCACCATAGGGTTTTCGCCCCCTTTGGGGAACCATCAGCAACAACGAAATAACAAAATAACAAAATCTGTCATCGAAAATTGGAGAGAGAAAGCTGGGACTAAAGTTTCATCACTTTTTAATTCTCATGACTAGATATAATAAAGTTTTTATTAGTTATTCAAATCATGATAAAGAAAAGTTTACTAAAAAAAATTGTCTCCTCTCGGACGTCCAATTTACATAGAATAGCCTTCACTCTCATGACTTGCTGCTCAGTATTAAATAAAAGTAAACCCAACAAAGAAAATTAAAATCACTCTCATGGATTAACTCTCAAAGTCTACTTCTCAATAAAATTAAATACTCTTGTATCTTAATTTTATAGATTTTACCTAAGGGGCTCTAACAATCAAAATCACCTCTTGGTCTATATTATCATGTCTGAAACAATGGAATCAATACTCACATGTAAAATAAGCGTCATAAATTAGGGTTCTAGGACTTAGCTACTCTTGTAGTCTAGGTTTCTAGATTTAATCTAAGGGTTCCAGGTTTGTAAATCACCTCTCGGTCTATATTACAAACCCTAAAATATGCAAATAATAATTTCAAAGCTAATAAATCACAGACGTAAAATTATCGTTCATAGAATAACGAATAAAGTAAAAATCATCCAGTCATTACAGAGTTAAAAAGAAACTACTCCCTAAGTCACAAATAAAGTTTTACACTGTTATAGAGTTGAAAACACAACAAAAATTCATTTAAAAATAATCAGAATTCATAATAGTAGGAATAAAAATTTTATTGATTTTCACGGGGGTGTGAAAATTTTAGTTCAAATTTCACAGCCCCGTGATTTTTCGACTGCTACAATGTTATTACAGTGATGACCTCAATGCCTCTCGGCAAGAGGCCAAGCCCTAGCGGCGCCTCTATAGATTTCTCCCTCGATTCTTGATGAGAACGGATGATTCTTGTCTTCAAATCTTCTCCTCGATTTATAGAAGGGCTCAGTTTTTTTAGATTTTGAATTCGTGCCCTAGATCTCTCTAATTTTGCTTCATAAAAATCAAAAATAGGGGTTGCGGAAGACTCGGCTTTATGCGGCTGTGACTGTTTTTCCCCAATTTTAAAAATCACACCTCCATGAAAGTTTTAGTTCAAATTTCACGGAGGTGTGAAATCAGAAAAATTCTAAAATTGATCCCTAAGCTTAAATTTTCATGCTAATTCCGTTTCCGGCCTCTGATTTCTTCAAATCCATTGAAAATAAGCCATTTTTTAACCTGAAAATGATAAAAAAAAAAGAAAGAGAAGAAGTGTAGATTCCGAAATAATCGAATAATAAAGTTTAAAAATAAGCAATTGATCATAAAAATGACTCAAAAAGACTATATAATTAATATAAAATTTACTATGAATTTTTGAGTCATCAATACTATCAAAATTCACAAGTAAGTCTAGCATAGAACATTGAAATGTTATTAAAAGAGTGTTTGAATATCTAAAGAAAATAGAATGTTTGGGTCTTGTGTATAATGATTATCCATCTGTGCTAGAAGGATATAATGATGTAAGTTGGTTACCAAATAACAATGAAAGTAAAGCCACCTCAGGTTAGTTTTTTATGCTAGGTGGTGGGACTATAAGTTTGGCTTCTAGAAAGCAAACTTGCATTGCCCATTCAACTATGGAATCTGAGTTTATAGCCCTTACTGCTGTAGGCAAAGAAGTAGAATGGTTGTATAATTTATTGATACATGTTGAGTTGTGGCCACAACTAATGGCAACCGTCTCTTTGCACTGTGATAATCAAACAATGATGTCTCGTGCATATAACAAAATATATAATTGAAAGTCTAGATATTTAGGCATAAAACATGCCTATGTATGAGAATTGATATCAAGTAGGGTTATCACCATAATTTATGTGAGATCAGGTGACAACTTAGCTAATCCTCTCACTAAGCCACTTATTAGAGAATTAGTGATAAAGACATCTTATAATATGAGACTTAAGTATTTAACTTAAGCACCAATAATGGAAACCCAACTTTTAATTAGAAAATCTATAATTTTAAAAGTTCAATGGGTAAAAATAAGTCATTGTTATGTGCTTGTGAGGTGAGCACTATGAAGTCTTATAACCAAATTAATATATATAAATTAGTGTTGATAATTGCGTAATTGAAAGGATGAGCATTAGCTCTTAATGAAGTTTATAATTATTTATCCTTAGCAACTGAGACAAAGGTAAAAACTCCATTTGTATGAACGCTGAAGTGGTGTGCTACTTCAATAAGAGAATTATGGTTCTCTTATAAATGTTCATTATATTGGATTAGCACATAGCCATGTATAATAGTGCTAAGGTTATTGTAAAGAAACTATTGAGAACACCATAACAAGTATTGCATGTGTGATTTCTTTGGTACTAACACAAGGAGTTGAGGTATAATTTTATAAAAATCTTTAAGCTTGTTATGACTTAAAGATATTTATGCTAATTGTGGGTTCAAATTGAAATATACCTATTTGTATGTGTAATACTTATATGATAGAATGTTATTGATCACAACTAGTGAGAGATTGTTGTATATAGTTATACTATTATGACAATAAAGAGGAATTAGAGTTTTACATTGTGAAAAGTTGAAAACTTTTATATGCATATAAACTTAGTCAAACCTTGAAAAGCAAGAATTTGACATCATTATAAGCATAGTACAACAGTTTATTATAACTCAAATATAATAATATATTTAAGGGTAAAGATTAAGCACGTTGGATTATTATCACCGGAGTGTGAAATCTATCACCGGCAGCCCTATGTGTTGGTTACTTGATATATACATATCATTTCCTCACAAAGGACAAGGGTCTCACTATTACCACGCATGGCCCACGATACAAATCAATCACTTTGCCCCCACAAAAGAAAAGGCGCATATAACGAAAAAAATTTGGCAGGTATGCATTCAACTAATTCAATCTCAGTCTATCAATCAACTATGATAATCAACTAAATTAATCCAATTTTCCAAAAAGAACAAATTAAAACCCGCAATCAAATCAGATCTATATATAAAGCAAGCAATGTTAAATTCAGATAAATAAATGCTATTAATTTGCCCCCAAGAGTAAATAAGCAAGATTTTTGAGCAAGAAGAACGATTGATCGATCGTGCGTCGATTATGTTAGGGTGATGGACGAGAAATCCAGCTGCGATGCGATCTCATCGAGCTGCTTCTTGACGCTCATGTCGATGAACTTGGAACCTGACGGCCCGTACCGGATCGTGAAGCCGGCGATGAGGGACGGATCGAGCACAGCCTTAATCCTCACCTTCTTCGCTCCTGTGAGCCTCTTCACCGTCTGCGAAATCTGGGCTACGTCGCTCTCCTCCAACTCCACCACCGACGTCACCACCGCCAGCTCCGTCCCGGTGATTCTGTTGTAGCACGATTCGAACTCATTCGCTATCTCGCCCACGATGTCGATCCGGCTCATGTCGACAAGGATGTTGAGAAAGTTTATAGTGTGGGGCTGCAGCTCGGAGGAGGCTCCCATCTCCTTCACCACCTCCTTCTTCTTCTCCGCCGGCACCGTAGGGTTCGAGAAGAAAGACTGGACCGCCGGGTCCGCGAAGATGCGGTCCGCTTTCTCCATGTCGGCCACCGTCGCCTCCAGGGTGCCGTTGGACTTCGCCACGTCGGCGAGGGCGTTGGCATAGCTCGATGCGGCCGTGTCCATCATGGCGGCGCCGGCAGCGCCACGGCGGGGGGAGGAGGAGACGGAGCGGGGAAAGAAGATCTTGAGCGAGGAGAGGCGTCGAGCAGCGGAGGGAAGGAGGCGGAGGGAGGATGAGACGGGGACGGCGGACGGTGCGGGGGAGGAGACGGCTGGGCTGAGGGCGGCCGGAGATGAGCGGAGGGCGGCCATCACGGGCGAGTTTGGTTGACGCGGAAGGGAGAGCAAGAGTGGTAGCTTCTTAATAGGGGGAAAGGTGGACAGGCTAGATCTGATTTGAGGCAAGGATCGGACGGCAGTAGGGCGAGGGTCATCCGTAATGCTTTATAGAGAAATGATGGCCTTCAGTTACTAGGAGCAAAAGAGAGGAGGACACGTGGAGAATGGATCGATCAGGTTATCCAGTAGAGAGGAACCCAGCCACGCCTATTAACATGATTCAAATTAAATTTATAGACAGCGACATGGCCTCGTTTGATGCTGCTGGCCGCAGTAGAAGCAGCGAAATTTGCAGAGTTTGTGGCTGATTCGTTGGCTGCAATCTATAGAAAATCGCTGCCGTAGAAGCACCTCCATTGATGCTTTTGGTGGAATCAGAGAATCAGCTAAGAGAAAAAATGTCTCCTTTTACATAAACACCTCTCCTCACGCAGCACTCTCAACCTCGACCAATGCTAGTGGACCAGCACCGCCTCGACTAGACGCCGGTAGACGAACACCTCCGTCCATCTCTCCTTTTGTCGTCGTCGAGATTCCCGCCAACACCTTCCACCGTCGTCCAGCCTTCCATCTAGATCCACGCTTGAGCTCCATCCTCGTCTCCTTCCGATGCTCTAGCTCCATCCTCATCGCCTTCCGACGTCCAGCTCCTTCCGCCGTCTGTCGCTACGACACCTGAACGCACTCTCGCCTAACGTGTCTTCACTTCCTTCATCATATGCTAGTAACAACCTAACACGAGAGAGCAGAGAAAGGAAGCTTCTTTGCAGCCCCTGCTGCATCCTCTGCAACCTCTTCTAATTCATCCTCTCCCTCGTCATCATAGTCGATCTTGTCGCTTTGGACATCTAGCTCGTCATCCACCCCACTGAGCTCAAGGCCTACGTTGACGACACCTCCCTCTCCCAATTCGACTTCTTCATCTCCGATTCCAAGTTCGATTACAACCTCACCCTCCCTCTACTACAACCGCGTGTAGGCACTGGCGTGGTACGGTGGGGATCAGTTCGGGTTCGTTACCCTTGCCCCATTCTATCAAGGGCTAAAGATGAAATCAGAGTTGCGGCCGGAGTTCACGAGGACATAGCTGATGTTGGGGGATTCTACTACGTGGATGTGAAGGTAAACATCAAATTGAGGCTTAAAGTTTGGATCTTTAAGCTTGTGTTTCCTTGGAACTGGAGGAAAGAATGAAAAATACATCATCGAAATTCAATGTGTTTTCCATTCTTTCTTCCTAATTTTTCATTCAAAAAAATACAATCTAAGATCCATTACAACCGGTAGCACATCAACTACAGTTTAAAGCTGCCAGTGCCAGGCACCGCCGCTTCCTTCAAGCCGACCAAGTGCCATGCCCATTTTTTTTAATCCTTCATGCGCTTACCTGTTCGTTCCACTCTTCATGTGCCGTAAAATTTTCTAAGCGGTCGTGAACGCTTAGAATTTTAGGCGGTCGTCCATCACGACCGTTCACCTCTTGAACCCAAATCTCAAAGCACGTAACGGTAAGTAAAGGAAAATGCCTCTGTTAACATTTCTCCGCTAATCACCCCTTTCGCTTAACTCTTCGAAGACCCCTTTCGCTTAAGTTTTCGAAGCCGCTCTTCACCAAAGCCCTAGCCGGCGACGAGTTCACTCAACGACCTCATCGTGCAAAACTGTAGCCGATTCGAAGCAGCTTCAGCAAAGCTCTAGCCGGCAACGAGATCACTCAACGAGATCATCGTGCAAGTAGCCGAGCCGACGCCGAGCACTTGGATTTTTGCAGTTTACAATTTATTACCAATAGGTTAGTTCTTTAAGCATTTTTTCTAAATTTTTCCTAAAATTTACTGCAGCTTATCATGGTAGTAATTTAGTCTATATGGTAATAAACTCTCTCCGATCGCCGAGCCCGAAAGCACAACATGCAAAGCCCTAGCCGGTGCCAGCAGCCTTCTCTGTGGAAACCCCATCGGCCCTAGCTAGCTGAGCTCTTCGAGGCAGCTACAGCAAAGCCCTAGCCGGCAACGAGATCACCCAACGAGATCATCGTGCAAAGCCCTAGCCGAGCCGGCGCCGAGCACTTGGATTTTTGCAGTTTACAGTTTATTACCAATAGGTTAGTTCTTTAAGCATTTTTTCTAATTTTTTCCTAAAATTTATTGCAGCTTATTATGGTAGTAATTTAGTCTATATGGTAGTAAATGGCTATGGATTTTTACAGTTTACAATTTATTACCAATAGGTTAGTTCTTTAAGCATTTTTTCTAATTTTTTTTGTAAAATTTACTGCAGCTTATCATGGTAGTAATTTAGTGTATATGGTAGTAATTTAGTCTATATGCGTGGGCAATGAAATGACATTGGCTTTGTGGTTGTCATGAGTTTGTATTTTAATATAATCTTTGTGTAATTATCCACTTGGTAGAAATTTTCAGTGCATTGGAGAAATTTTGCAATGGTTGGCATGATTTTGTGTTTAAATATAATCTTTGTGTAGTTGGTCCACTTGGTAGAAATTCCTAGTGCATGGTAGAAATTTTGATAGAAGCATATATAATTTCTACCATTTAAAGATTAGGTAATCATGAGGGAGCCAACATATAGTTGTATGCGTGGGTTTTGCAATGGCTATATATTTGGCATGATTTTGTATTTTAATATAATCTTTGTGTAATTTTTCCCTTGGTAGAAATTTTCAGTGCATGGTAGAAATTTTGATAGATATATAATTTCTACCATTTATAGATTAGGTAATCATGAGGGAGCCAATATACACTTCAAGTCACACAGATTCAAATTTAGGAGATTTCATTTGCAAGCCACGAACAACTCGTGATGGGCAAAGAAAAAAAATCATGAGGGAGCCAACATATAGTTCAAGTCACACAGATTCAGATTCAGGAGATTTCATTTGCAAGCCAAGAACAACTCATCATGGGAAAAGAAAAAAAATCAAACAAGGTCGTCCCATGTTGAGTAGATGTTCGATGACTGGGCTGCACAAAAGGTTACAACAATTGTCTGTAGACTTAAAAGATGAGTTGAATGATACACCATTTGGCCATTTACTAGTTGGTCCAACCATACCATTGGACATGATGACCATAGAATATCTAATAACAAGATGGGACACTGAAACCAAATCCTTCAATATCAATGGGAATGTTATGAGGTTTAGTGTGAAGCATGTATCAATTATCTTAGGTTTACCGGATGAAGAGCATTTGGTGGTTTTTGATAAAGAGGTGTCATGCGGGGAGTTTTACCAGCAAGAATTCAATGGATTGGTAATCAGTCGTGGCCTATTAGAGAAGAAGATTTCTGTTGGAATGAGAGATATTTCTAGTCACAAAGAAAGGATGGTTAAATTAGGAATTCTGTATATATTCTGCACCTTTCTGTTTCCAAAAAATTCATATACACTAGAGCCATCACTTGTTAATTATATCGAAGAGATAGATACTGTAAAGAAACATAATTGGGCTGAAGCTGTGCACCGCTATTTATGTGACGAGTTATCAAGGATAAGCAAAAAGAAGAAGCCATGTAGCTTCTCTGGATGCGTTATTCTATTACATGTAAGTTTCTAACTTGTTTCAAATACAATTATTGTGCAGTTGTGTTACATATTTTAAAACTTCATTGTCTTGTCCATTGAAGGTTTGGTTTTATGAACATTATACAATGTTCAAAGAAAACAAAGTGGAGAGAGCAGTCCCTAGACTATTTCGATGGCCAAAAGTGAAATTACCAAGAAGAAATAACTATTTTCGAAAACTCAATACCTTGTGTACAACCATGGTATGGATGAAAATATTTGCATCTTTGTACTTATTTTTCAATATTGCCTAGTAATTAAAAATCATTTCTTCTATGTAGATTATTATTGATATTGAAGCAGAAGATGCAGAGAGTGTAGATAGTGAAAAGTCTCTGCATCCTGTTGTTGAGCCATTATTTAAGATGGTGGAGGATGTAGAAGTGCATGAGATGAAATATGTAAATGACGTGCGGGAGGAAGTCCATGAGTTGGAGATGAAATTAATTAATATGCAGGAAGACAATAATAATTTGAGGATAACATCAAGTATGCAAATAGATTCATTTCAAAGGCATATAAAAGATGTTGAAGAAGAGAATGAATAGCTAAAGGAGAAACTGAGAGTTCTCACAGCTGAGAATAATGAGCTACGACGACAACATATTATAGAGGACAGTGCTGAAGAGAAAACACTTAGAAATGTTGAGGGTGATGTCAATGCCACTCAAGAGGAAGGTCAAGGGAGGCTAAAACGACAGATAAACAAATCGCATCTTATTGTCTCCCCTTATACTGAAGAAAAGAAGAAAAAGAAAACAAGAGTGACAAGTCATAATGAGGAGCCAATTCTCATTCTTGACACAAATTCACCAGAGAAAGCTGTTGTAGATAAGGTACTTACTTAAAACATGTTAATTAAGCTATTTGTTTCATTGAAATAGATTAGTATCTCATGACTTTTAGTATTAATTTTTTGATGTAGTTTAAGAATAGGAAAAATTGGTGTGGACATCGATCCGTAACTACAGCCCAAAAGATCTTGTTGCAAGATTACGTATCGTCGGATACCGCCGTCTTTCATGTGAAATTGAAATGGGAAATTGAAAAAGTTCATATGTATCCAGTATTATTTGGGCTATTTGTAAATGAGTATGTAAGTATAATTATTGGTTATTATTTTTTTTTCAACATATACTAGATGAATTATGAATTATTAAAGGCCATTATTATTGTTTTTTACCAATTAAATGCAGGCCGTACAGTCGTATGCTGCGTTACTACATGATAGGTCTCAGAAGGATAAATTGAAGTATCCTCCATTTGCGTACATTCATTCGCAATGTATCAACTGTTACTTGTGCGATAATTTCAGCATGTCAGCGTTGTGTCTACATCACCTGACTAGTGAGACAGTTGATACCTTAGAAAGAGTTATGACCCTTATTTGTTGCGATTATCATTGGTATCTTATGTATATAGATATTAAAGGGGAAAAAATTACACTATACAACTCATTAGATCCGCGCCCTAGTGACTTAGATGTAGTTGCTACCTATGTAAGTAGTCAATTTTCAAATACACTTACAATTGCAGAATGGATCTTCATATTTATACATAAATTGGTTTATTCTTTAGGTGGCGCTATTACATGGCCATTTTGAAATCCAAAGTGAAAGAAGAATTGACATCAAAAAGTTTCCAATTGTTTGGGATGACAAATGCCCCAAACAATATGCTAGTGCAGATTGTGACATCTTTTTGCTTAGATATATGGAATGTTTATCAAGAAATGCAAAATTTAATTTCAAGCAAGCTGACATGCAAAGGCTACGGGTAATTGTAAGCTTGGAACTATTTAGGGGGTCATTAGAATCAGAGTACTGAACACTATGGTGGTCCTACTGTAAGTTTGTACTTATTACCATTTTCACTGTTGTGCCCATTTTAACCGTCTGCTTTAGTATGTATCTACTTTGTAAGTATTCATTTTTTTTTTACTATTGACGATTGTTGTCTTATTGATCTTATGTAGGATAATACGATTGGTGTCTTCTTTATTCAGAAACATGGATTATGGACTCATGGACTCAGTCTCGCAAGCGGTCAAGCCTCATCACTCAGCCGATATGTGATAAGTCTCAAGACTCTCATATGGATTATGGACTTCACTTTGTATTTTGTGGGATTGTGGTATTGTGGAATGTGGAATGTGGAATTGTGGTATAGTCATCTTGTGGATGTTTATGAAACTATGATATGTGTTGTGGAATTGGGCACTATCGTCTTAAGACATTTGTATGGTAAAATTTATTGTGCTATACTGGTATTGCCTTTATTGTGGACTGTGGACTGTGGAATTGCCTTTATGTGGATTTATGTGTTGTCTGCAATGCTCATCTTATAGTATTTTGTGGGATTGTGGTCTATTCACTTTGTATTTTGTGGGATTGTGGTATTATGGAATGTGGAATTGTGGTATTATGGAATGTGGAATTGTGGTATAGTATTTTGTGGGATTGTGGTCTATTCACATCTGCAAAACTCATCTTATAGTCCTGGACCTCCTGGTATAGTGGATTATTTGTTAGGAAATTTTTGATTATTTGTTCCTCTTGTCATCACTGCTGGAAACTGTTGTCGAGTTTTGAGTTTATCTTGTAGAGCTCAGTATTTGTTGATTTTGACTTGCATCTTATGTCTGCGGTACCTTACTCCTAGAAAAGTCTGAATCTGTGATTTTATGGTTGAAATTCAGAAATTTGTTGAAAACTGTTCCTCTTCTCATCACTGCTGAAATCTGTTGGTATAAATTTCTACCATCCTACATGGCGAAAACAATCTGTTAAAAAATTCAGAAAAGCTCATCTTATAGTCCTGGACCTCCTGGTATAAATTTGTAACCATTTACATATTCCTTGACCATGTTGGTATAAATTTCTACCATCCTACATGGTGGAAAAAATATTTTAAAAAATTCAGAAATTTGTGGAAAAAATCTATAAGTCAAGTAACATGTCTTCTAATACAGAACTGCAACAAAGTGAAAAATTTGTTACCATTTACATATTCCTTGACCATGTTGGTATAAATTTCTACAATCCTACATGGTGGAAAAAATCTTTTAAAAAATTCAGAAATTTGTGGAAAAAATCTACAAGTTAAGTAATATGTCTTCTAATACAGAACTGCAACAAAGTGAAAAATTTGTAACCATTTACATATTCCTTGACCATGTTGGTATAAATTTCTACCATCCTATATGGTGGAAAAAATCTGTAAAAAAATTCAGAAATTTGTGAAAAAAATCTACAAGTCAAGTAACATGTCTTCTAATACAGAACTGCAACAAAGTGGAAAATTTTTAACCATTTACATATTCCTTGACCATGTTGGTATAAATTTTTAACCATTTACAATCAGCGGTCTCATCAAATAATAGAGCAGCACCAAACATTACTGTCTGCTTATGGTGATTGAGCCCAACTATTGGAGCGAAAGGCATATCATAATCATTAGTTTGAAAAGTTGTATCAAAACATATCACATCGCCGAAGTATGCATAGTCTAATATGGATTTACCATCAACCCAAAAAAAATTAGTAATCTCTCCTGACTCTTGAGCTTCAATTGCATAAAAAAAAAGAAGAATCTTTTGCCCGCCACTCCTTTAGGTACTTAAGAATACCCCGGGTCTCCATTCCATTCAATATTTTCCTCCTACATCTTTGGATATAGTTGGTACTATCATCTCTAGTAAAACCAACTTCATTGTTGCTTAACCCTGATTTTAAATAGTTAAATACATGTTGTGCTTTTATACCAGACTCTATCATCTTATCTATAAGATCACGTTGGAAAGGTTGAATTTTCCTATGTGACCTAAGATATTGTACCTTGTTTGGACTTGTCATTGAATGGTTGTGGGTACTTTCAAACTTAAATAATGTCCAAATTCTATTCATGTCAATCTTGAATTCACATCGTGCCATACAATTTGTTCTTGTTTCCGCATGTGGCTTCAAAGTGATATGAGTTTTATGCATTTGTCGCATGCCTTGTTTGCTACAAGTGAACTTCCGCAATCTCAAACTACCATCAATTCTACGTGCTACATTGTATTTCTTAATGCTAAACCCTTTTCTTTTTGCATAAGCATTGTAAAAGTCATATGCTTCATCTTCACTACAAAACTTCATGCCAACCACAAGTTCAATAGATTCCTTATCAGATACAACATTCGCAGATGTTTTGACCTCCCCCACTTCCTCATGTTTTCCTGATCCTACTTCAACATCATGAGATGGTGATGCATATGAGTCATGAGATGGTGATGCATATGAGGTCTCCCAACCCAATGGCTCATTGTATGTCATTGGTTTCTTACCCCTCTCCATGTTATCCATCAACTTACTGCATATATTTATCATTCAATATTTTCATTCCATGTTGTATACATTTCTAGCATACACAAACAAGTGCAAATTATAAACCAATCTTGAGCAAATTATAGAGCGCATAAATTTTCAATTAACTAAAAATATCTTAGCGATGTGATATGTTGGGAGATCTCGTCCAACAAGAGAAAAGCTAAAAGCTAATAATGTGTAAAAATCTGAGTTGGTACTGACCTAGGGCTGTTGCTCCGGCGGAAGAGCGAAGCAGCTTTGCTTCGAAGATCTTAGGGTTTTCTCCGTAGGGTCGGCGATGTGCTTCGAAGGGCTCAGCAATGGGAGAGAGTTTATCCTCCAAGTGGGCACTCCATGTGGGTAGTAAGCTCCAGATTTTAGGGTGATCTCATCGCCGACTAGGGCTTTGGTGAAGAGCGGCTTCGAAAACTTAAGCGAAAGGGATCTTCGAAGACTTAAGCGAAAGGGGTGATTAGCAGAGAAATGTTAACAGAGGCATTTTCCTTTACTTACCGTTGCGTGCTTTGAGATTTGGGTTCAAGAGGTGAACGGTCGTGATGGACGACCGCCTAACATTCTAAGCGTTCGCGACCGCTTGGAAAATTTTCCCTTCATGTGCAGCTTGATTATTCTTAATTAGTTGTATTTTATTGTTGTGATATTAATTACGCGCCATTCTTTTTCTTTCTATTTTTTGTTCTTTTAATAGATTTCATTCTTACTTTCTTTTCTTCTTATTAGTAATATATATGGAGATTTATTTAATAATATTAATATATTATTATCAACAACTAAAATTTAAAAATATTTCCTAGGCGGAGACTCCGCCTAGGAATCTTCAGCGGAAGCGATTCTCATCGTTAATTTTGCGTTAAAATTCATGTAATACCAACCCATCCTATGTTGTGCAGGTATACACGAATTATAAAGCAATATGAACGTAGAAAATTTTCTCCACCTATGATTCCTAGGCGGATACCTTGCCTAGGAAATTTTCTCCTAAAATTTTTACCAATTAAATTAATTAACACCTTAAACTTGAAAACAATTTAAGAGTGAAGAAAAAGTATAAACGCATTTTTTTTCTCTTTTTATTTTGATGTGTTTAAAATAGAAAGAGTGAGGCGAAGCACCTCTTGTAAATACCTCTTTATATATAAATTTTTTTAAACTAAAAATCCATAAAAGATGAAAAGATACAACTTTTAAAAATTTTATCTAGTTAAAATTCTAACTACATTCATCCAAAATAATAGAGTCACAATCAACTTGGTCCCTTTGACCAACATCCAAAATTCTAACTACATTCCATTCAGTTGTTGTATGAGACAATTTGTGTTGTATAACATCAACATAGAACAATGAATTCTTGGGGCACAAACTAACATATGTCCATCACTAACAAATGTGGAAACCAAACTATTAAGGAAAAATGGAGAATTCTACCAAGAGAGAATTGAACGAAAAGTGATATTAGAGAACTCTAAGGTTGTGTGTACTAGGAGGGACGGGAAAATAGGAAGGATGGATGAAAATATAGGAAGGATGGAAAATAGGAAAGAAGGGAAATATAGGAGGATAAAATCTATCATGTGAAAATCACGTGTTCGAAAAATCTAGTGTCACGCATCCGCTTCCACGAGCAGCAAGCGCCCTTCCGCAAACGGTGTCCGCGACATCCGTCTACGAGAGGAGAAGACGTCCTCGAGATTTCGTCTGTGAGCGGCATGCGTGAGCAGCGAGCGGCGAAATCCAGCAAGCTTTCGTCTGCGAGTTGAGAAATCCAGTGGAGCAGGGCAGCGAGCGGCGAAATCCAATGGAGCAGGGCAGCGACAGCATCCGTGAGCTTTCGTCTGCAAGCGGCGTCTGTGAGCAGCGAGCGGCATTCGCGAGTGGCGTCCGCAAGCTTTCACCTACGAGCAGCGTCCGCGAGGTGCTTGCGAATGGAGGGAAGGACGAGCAAGATGAGCGGGACAAGACGGCTGTGAGATTCCTTCCATCACGCGCGTTGCATCGCCCGATTTGGGCGGATCTAAAAGGAGGGATTTTACCCTCAGCCATCCTCCATAAATCCTTCTCTTTAGATCCGTCTCTCCTAGTAAACAAGGGATTTTTTTAAAATTTCATCCCTTCCACCCTCTCATCCCTCCTAGTAAACCGACTGTACATCAAAATATAACCATCTAGAATCTAGGAAGATGAGTCATTAGCTTATCCACATAATTTCAGTGTAGTCTAACAATGCTTCACCTTCAATCGACCACTTCATTGCAAGCTATCAAGTTTTCTTTAAATCTTCTTCTCTCTAGGGTTTTTCACTTTGTTATATCTCAAAATGCCTCTTAATCATGGCTGCCTTCACCATGCTCAAAAGTTAACCCTTGCTTTCAATATATGTCTATAAAATACCCTCTAGTTGGGTATATTAACCAAAATGCAATTACACCAAAAATATGAGTCATGCTCTATATAGCAGGGATTCTTACCCAACAAATCTCCTCCTCACCACTATATTGTGGGGTTCATCGTACTGGCAATCTTGCAACAAATATTATGCTTTTTTTTAAAAAAAAATGGACTTGGTCATAATATTAAAACCATTATCATTAGTATGAATCTTCATCAACTCAATCTATTTTGAATCTAACACATCACGTATCCAATAGTATTTTACATCAATGTGATTTGACCTAGAGTGAAAAGTATGATTCTTACTCACATGAATTACACTTTGACTATCATAGTGCATAATGTATCTCTCTTGTTCAAATCCAAGCTCCTTTAATCAGTGGCGGAGCCACATATAGCACAGTGTGGGCAAATGCCCCCACTGAATTGAAACATCCCTATTTATATACATATGTTTAAAATATTAAATGCATATGTATACTAATGTTTGCCCCCACTCATTATTAATATTATGCTGTTTGCCCCCTCTTAATGTGCGGTTTACCCTCTTCTTATTCTAATTTTTATTTTATTTTTATCATATTATACTTATATATTTATATTATTATATTATTTTTTTATATTGCCCCTACATACTCTTGGGTCCTAGATCCGCCACTGCCTTTTATAACCTCTTAACCCATCATAGTACCTCTTTGTAAGCTTCATTACTAGCTATAAATTCAGCTTAAGTTGTAGAGAATGCAAAACACTTTTATAATATTTGATTATCATACTATTGCACCACCTACAAATATAACTAGGTAATCTAAGACAGACTTCCTATTATCAATGTCTCTAACCATATATGCATATGTATATCTAACTAACAAAAGTTTGTCACCACTATAAATAAAAATATAACTGAGATTTACCTCAATGATACCTAAGAATCTATTTCATAGTATTCTAATACTCTCTTCTAAGATTATGTAGGAACCAACTCACAACCCCAACTGCATAAGTTATGCTTGATTTTGTGCATACCATGACATACATTAAACATTCCACTGCATATGCATAAGATACTGTTTTCATGCCTTATTTATCTCTTTTACTAAATGGAATTTGCTTAGAATTCAATTTGAAGTGACTAACAAGAGAAGTATTCACTTTTTTGGATTGACACATGGAATCTTTCAAGCACCTTTTTCCATATATTGTTTTTGTGATAATACTAACTTCTTTGATTTCCTATCACGAATAATCATTATACCAAGTATCTTCTTTGTTGATCCTAGATCCTTCATAGCAAAGGATTTACTCTAAGTCCTTCTTTCACCTATCAATTTTAGAGATATCATGGCCAATAATTAGGATATCATCTACATAAAGAAGCAAAAAAAAATCATCATTAGAGAATCTTTTAACGAAAACACAATAGTATGAAGTTGTTTTCTAGTTGTGCTCTCTCATAAATGACTTAAACTTTTTATACCATTATCTTGGTGATTGCTTCAAACTATATAAACTCTATCTCAACCTACAAACAAGGTCTTATTTTTCTTGTCTCAAAAGCCTCGAATTGCTCTATGTAGATCTCTTCCTCTAAATCACCATGAAGGAAAGTTATCTTTACATCCATTTGTTGAATCTCTATATCCATACAAGCAACAATTTCTAGCACAACTCTAATATAAGACATCTTCACCATAGTAGAAATTTTTTTTATTAAAGTCAACACCCTCTTTCTAACTAAAACCTTTCACAACTAACCTCGCCTTGTATCTTGGTCTCTTCAATTTTCAACATAAAGACCTAGTTGTTCTTTAATGCTCCCTTACTTTTTGGTAACTTTACCAAATCAAATGTGCGACTATCATTTAGTGATTTCATCTCATCCTACATAGCCTTTAGCTAAAATCTCTTTAAAGCATTTAAGTTCTCCCTCATCTATCAACATTACATATTCGTAGGAGTGTTCCCAATTTGATTAACCGAACTATGAAGCAATTTTCTGAACTGAACCTAACCTATAAGTTTAGGAAAAACTTAAAATTGGTCCTAAACTAATAGAATTTTATTATGATTAAACGTCAATTTTTAGTTAACCAGCTAGCAATCAGTGACTAGAGGATGGTGGCGATTAGGCAACAATTATGAGTGACTTGTGGACGGCGATGGGTGATCGACGAGCGGTGGAGAGTGACTAGCAGCACGTGGCAGGCAGAAAAGGGTGACCGATGGCCTATGGTGGACAGTGGGGTGGCCACCCCCTCCAAATTAAATTTTATAAACTTTTAATATATAACCAATTCCATCAATTAACCTCAAGTTCGGCCAACTCCCAAATTGTAACCAAACTAAAAATTGATCAATATGAAAAAAAAAATCACTTTTTTAGTTCATTCAATAACTTAACCACTGATTTAATAATTTTTTTAACACACCTACATATTCATTTAGTCATCTGACTATTGCCTTAGTGTCAAGACTATCCACATCACTATCTCTTTGATTGGATTCTTCAACTTGAGGGGCTAAGTCCATAATATCATAATTTTCTTGCGGCATTGGCTTATACATCATCTCGTTAAAAGTTTTCAATTGTTTAATCTTTAAAGATCACAACATCCCTAATTCTTATTAGTTTCTTCACAATTAGATCATTAAGCCTATAACCAAAAACCTCATTTCCGTAACCAATAAAAATATATTGTCTTGTCGTGGAGTTAAGCTTTGACCTCTCATCTTTAAGGATGTGTACAAATAGACGACAACCAAATACTCTCAAATGCTTATGAGATATATAAATCTCACTCCAAATTCTTTGTGGTACATCACACTATAAAAGAAACACAAGGAGATAGGTTACTAACATAAGTAACATTAATTAAAGCCTCACCCCAATAAGTATTTTGGTAGTTTTACATGTGATAGTAGACATTTAACAATCTCCACATAGATCTGAGTGTACCAAATCAAAAATTTTAGATGCCCTATGTGGTAGAGTAGTCCTAAATGTAACTCTATTATGCTTTCCTACCAAACAATTAATATAATACTTTAAAGATGCACTTGTCAAACCTTGAAGATACCCTTTTCTGACTAGAGTATCTATCTCATTCTGACTCATGTGACTAAGCCATTTATGCCATAAATCAATAGCAACATTATCAACACCTGCATTAATAACCCCTCTAAAATATCCAACTTGTATCACATATAGATTTGAAAAACTTTTTACCTTGAGCCATAACCAGAGCTCCCTTTTTGAGCTTCCACTAATAATCACTTAAGGTGTTTACAAATCCTTCATCATCAAGTCTTCCAACTAAGATCAAATTTAATATGATATTTGGAATATTCTTCATATTTTTCAATAATAGTTTAGTGCATTGTTGGTCTCAACATACATATCTCTAATACCAATAACCTATGCAACCTTATCATTTCTCATGTGTTTAGTACCACAACTACCAGGATTGTAAGTAGAGAAAACTCTCTCTTTAATGTAACATGTGTAGAAGAACTGCTATCAATAACCTAACTAGAGTCATCATTAATGAGATCTACCGCATCTCCCTTGTAAAGAAGAACAAACTTTTTTAAAATAGTGTTAACTCTATCAACCTCATCTTCGTTCTTTCTTTCTCTTTTCTACTCTTGTCTTTGCACCTTTTTTAACATTCTATAGTATTTCTTAATGTGGTATTTCATCCCACAATAATATCATTCAAAGTTCTTCCTTAGTTTGGATTTGCTTCTAAACTTATCTCTATACTCTAGGCCTTTACTTATATTTCTCCCCTTACTTTATGTAACAAATACTTCCATGTGAATAGAAATAGAAGGACCTATAGAGTCTTCCTATTTGTATTCTCATTTAATAAGCTATTCTTTACCAAGCTAACGGTTACTATTCCAATAAGAGCTAAATTAGTAACTGAGATTGTAAATATTTTCTAACTATCAAGAAGAGTACCAAGAAGCCATAATGCCTAGACTTGATATTCAAACCAATCTTCATTGCACTAATAAATTTATAATGCCCTACATCTCATTCAAATGATTAGTAATGGGAGAATCATCTTTATGCTTTAAATTCATGAGTTTTTTTTTTAATTAAGTACAATTTGTTCCCTCCTATCTTACAGGCATATAACTTATCTAGCTTACCCCAATGTGCATATACATCATTCTCATCTAAGATATGGTTGCAAACATTATCATCTACACATTGTCTTGTATAGCTACAAACCTGTCTATTTAGTAATTTCTAATCATTATCACTTTTGTCACTTAGCTTTTCAGATTTATCTAAGATAGGAATATGATATTTCTTGCAATGAAGACGATCCTCTATCTTCCCTTTCCACATATGATAAATTCTTCCTTTAAGACTTATTATTCTACCAGTGTTAACCTCTATCATCACAAACCAAATAACTCAAATTTGCTTTGATACTAGAGTTAGGTCAATACTAGTAGAGCAATACCAATAATAACCAAGTGAATAATAAAATCATAACAATAACAATAAGATGAGAGCACCAAATTTTACATAAAAAATCCTTTCAAATAAAAGAGAAAAACCACTGAAGCAAAATTCAATCAAAAGTTTTACTAATAAGTGAGAAAAACAACATTGAGTCTACACATTAGAGGTAAATACATTAACACACATTAAGAACAATAAATTTTTGGAGCATAAATAAACATATGGTAGTCATCAACAAAAGTGGAAACCAAACCATAAAAGAAAAATAGAGAAATATCAAAAAAAAAAAAAAAAAAAAGTGACCTTGGAGAACTCTAAATCAAGATTTGACTGTTTAAAATATAAAATGATGAGACATGCAAAATTTTAGCTCAATAGTGCTTTGCCTCAGATCAACCACTTAATCAAAAGCTATTAAGTTTTTTCCAAATCATCTTCTCTTAGAATTGTTTACTTTGTTTTCTCAAAATGCCTCTTAATTGTTGAAGCCCACCATGCTTAAAAGTTAAGCCTAGCATTCAAGTATAAGTATATAAAATACTCTTACTAAAATATGATTTCACCAAAAATATGAGTTATCTTTCCACGTAGGAGAGAAACTTGTCAAAATAAAGTCATAATGGTGATTGTACAATGGCATTAGCGAAGGTGCAACGACACGAGTAATCACATAAGAGTTGAAAGCATGGTTGCTCAAGCAACAAAGTGTGTCAATTGACAATATATTTGATGTTGGAGAGGCGGCATAAAAAGACGAATGCAGGAAATGAGGTGACAAGTCAATGATAGCGAAATGAATCAAAAGAATAAATTTAGGTTAAGGTTTGGATGAAAATATTAGTATTTTAATAATTGTATATTTTAAATTTAAATATGTAATGATATTTTTAACAATTTTGTTAATATAACAGTGTGTGTATATATATATATATATATATATACATAAAAATTTAATATATTTAATTAATAAATTAATATTATTTTTTATAATTAATTATTTCAAAAATAAAAAATTTAAACTTTTATTTTATAATAAAAAATATATGGTGGAGCCTTACCTGCTACTTTGCAGCTGTTATCTTTATTGCCTTATCTTCAAGAAGATGCATTCAAATTGAAGCAACAAACTCTGAGAGATTAGTTTAATTAATTCAATAGAGACAAATAGACTTTATAATGAAATTACTCTTATTTAATAATATTATAAAAAATAGTTAAGATTTTATATGAAATATCTATATTATTAGATTTTGTATATTATATTAATATATAATTTATATATTTTTTAAAAAATAAAAATTTTACAAGATAATTATAATTTTTAAAACTCAAAACAATACTAATAACAATTGCATGGTAGAAAGAATTTGTCAAACACTTGGTTTCTTTCTTATAACGAGAAGCACATGACCACACTAGAACAGATTTAACAAACACACTATTATTCAAAACATAAGATTATCTTTAGTTTTTTTTATACAAGTACATGTAACATCATTTTTTTTTAAATTACTATATATTCTACAATAAAGTTTAGAGTAAGTAACTAGTCGGTCAGACCCTCTATCGTGGAGGCGGCGGATGGTGAAGCACAGCAGGATGACCTCGAGTGGGAAGAATAGGGCCGGGAGGTGGTGGGCCAGGAGGCTGCCAAATGGGAGGGCCAGGTGGCGGAGGATTGAGGCCGGGTGGTGGATTTGGGCCAAGAGGTGGTGGCGCAGGATAGGCAGGTGGCGGTGGATTGGGACCGGGAGGTGGTGGCGCAGGATAGCCAGGTGGCGGTGGATTGGGACAGGGAGGTGGTGGCGGTAACGATCGAGGCCCAGGAGGAGGAGGAGAGGGCGGCGCAGGAGCTGGTGGTAGTGGAACAAGTAGTGCTGGCGGAGGACCTACAGGTTCTGGCATGAAGGGAGGAGGAGGAGGAGGAGGTCGACCATACGGATGGCGTTGAGGATGCATCTCGCTGATCCTTTCTGTTTCCCTGCGGTGGTGGTGGTGCTACACAGGTAATAGCTTAAGATGGCGGGGGAATAAATACTAGATAGCGAGGCCAAATTGGAGAAGAAGCGGCATTTAATTTTCATCTAACAACTACGGGTCCCAACTGCAATTCAAAAAGATTGCTTAGGGTGGAAGGTAACAAAGTCACCCACCTACACTTCCTGTGCTCACCACCTTTTAACTTTTTCACATAGTCAACACAAAATAAGCATATAGGAAGTCTTACATAAATTTTTTGTGTAATCACAACATTCAAAATATTAACTAGTCATTCAAAATCATAAGTTTAAGCAAGAATCATTGAGCAAAATTCTAATAGATGATACACAATTGAAAAACTAAACAATTATAAGATAATGAATGCCATAATGTTTACAAAAGTATATGTAATTATTGATTTAATAAAAAAATCTAATAATAAAATATGCTAGGTCAATATATAACTAAACTACAATAAGAATAGTTCATAATCACCATAATTACTAATCAAGTGAAGAAAGAAAAAAAATATGTGATAATACAATATTCTACCGGCATAAGACCAAACAAATAACCTCCTCATATCAAATATATATTTATATTCCAATTTAATTGGGCAGTTTAAATTGTTAGAATGCTCAGGAAGTCTACTTTGAGTTTATGATAATTAGATAAGAATTAGAATTAGTATATGACTAAACACTAGGATTAAATCTAAAGTGATGAGAGTGTCAATTAGTTCAACTGATAAGGACTTTAGTTGTTGATAACAAGGTCTTGGATTCAATTCCTACTCTCATTACTTAATTTACCTATGACAAAAAAAAAAATCTAAAGTGACTATGGTCAAACTTGTGATATTTGTTAAGTTTATTAATAAATTAAGGATAGATTATAAGACAAGATTTATGGGACAATATAGGATCTTGAATGAGTTTTAAAAGTATCAAAATAACCGAACTAAAATCAATTTACAATATATCCAAAATTTTAAAAGTAAATCTAAGAAGGATTAGGTTGTTTTGATTATCCATACTTAAGTTTTCATTGTAATATGGATTCAAGTATGATTAATTTTGAGATTTAAATCAAGAGATTGAAAAAGCATTGAATATTTTCATATCTAAACAAAAAACTCAAGAAATAATATTAGTACAATTATTTGTTTTTACCAAAACAACCGGACTACATTAAAAACCGCGGTAAGTGAAACCTTTGGGTGAATAGGCACTTACTAATGCACATACTAATTGCATTGCATGCTAAGTGTTAGGCCCTGAATGTGCCGGGCGGGGCCAAAATAGAATAGGCTGGGCGGTGGCCTAAGCCTGCGTCACCAACGAGAAAGAGGAGCCTGACCAGATGGTCAAAATTGGATTTTGACCAAGCTCCCGCTGCATCGTCTTCCCCAGCAAACGCGGTCGGCGCGAAGGCTTTGGGAGCTAGGTGGCGGACGGCTGCATCTGGCGAGATTCTCGGACGCGGTTTCGACAGGGGAATCACAGACGAGCGGCAGTGGTATTCTTGCGGGAGAGGTGGCTGCTCGAGCAGACCTTCGACGGCAAAACGGCGTCTTCGGAGGAAGACGCGTACGGCACAGCGGGGACGAAGCATATTCTGTCACACCCCTAGAGGATGGTAATTTTATTATTTTTCAAGGCAACTTTGATTCTATCACAAAATGATAATAGTGATATTAAAGCATGGGTATCACAAATGCGGCTTCGTCCAGGAGAATCGGGCAGCGTCTTTCTCGGACGCGAGGTGAGCAGCGACGTCGCCAAGCTTTCCTGAGATGAGACGACTGAAGCAGCTGACGCGGGGGCTTCCTTCGGCGAGATCCTCGGCATGGACGAGGAAAAGGGGGCAGCGGGCAATTCCAGCGGAGGAATCGGACTCAACTTTCTCAGAGACGCGGGGTGGCATTTCCAGGCATACGAAGCGGAGGTTTCGGGGATGAGCGGGTCTTCCGGACGTGTGCGGATCGAGCAAAGAGGCGAGCGGCGTCTTCAGCAGTACGGTGGACATGGCTTCGTCTTGCTTAGTGGCATTGAAGGAGACGTGGACGTGATCCACGCATGGGAAAAGTGGAGCAGGCGTGCGAGAGGCTTTCCCATTCACTATAAAACTCAAGCAGAGGCTTTGAGCGGGGGGTGCGAGTGCTGGGGAGCAACACCACCACCGGCGACAAGGAGTGTCGTCCTTCCAGGGCAGGGGCCCTGATGCCAACACCAGGTGGTGTTGATGCCAACACATAAGAGAGTTGATGCCGGTGCCAGGGGGCGTCGATGCCGGCGTCAAGGAACGTCGAGGGAGAGCTCTGTAAGGGCTGAGCGATTGTAACCAACGGCAAGGGTGTCATCGGCAAGAGGTCCAAGTGGGAGAGGGGAGGGCGACGGGGGTCGTCAACCTCGAGAGGTTTTGTAGCTTGATTAAAGGAATAATAAAAGCTTTCCTCTCATCTATCTTTATCTCTAGGAGCGACAGTTATCTTCACCATCCTTTCCTGTAGCAGGCAGCTGCCGGGTGGCTATTAAGCGGCAACGAGAGGCTGAGGGCGGAGAGGGGTCTCCACCCTGCCATCACGCCTTGATCCGGCAAACTCATGAGTGTAGACGACACTCAGCGATGATGCAGGAAATGAAATCGTTTGGCCGGTTCGAAATCACGTTGACCAGGTCAAAATCTAAATTAGGGTTAGGGTTTTCCAACTCTTCTCTACTTTGGGGGTGATTTTGGGGCCAGAACCTAGGGTTTCGACGCGGTATGGAGTTCTACTGGACAACCTTAAGCCAGGGCGTGACACTAAGGGAAATATGAGGCGTTGTGGTTGCTTCACTTGGATATCCAATGGCATCATTGGGTTTGAGGTTTGCTTTCATTCATTATGGCCCAACCCTTGTTTTCTCTCAGGTTTATATATATTAGGGTGTTCAAAGTCCCATATAGACAAATTTGTGCCTTGTAGGTACTAAGATGCTCTTTTCCTTTCGTAGGCTTGTATTATAACAATCTTGAAAGAAAATGAGATTGATTCATCCCTTAATGGAGGAATAATGGACACACTCCTTTTCTCTATTAGTTTAGGCCTTGGAGCCTATTTTCCCTCCTGGGCACGATGCTCACTAAGCAGTAGGAGTTACTATGCTTCTTCCTCTCTTAAGAGAGTAAGCGAATGAAGAAGAAGAAGGCAGATGCGAGCAAAGCTACTCCTGCCCACTTTTTCTTTCTCCGTTTCCACTCCATATATCTCATTTTACCCTTAGCAAACCTTTCCACCATCCATTTTACGCGACCTAAGCTTATATTCTCTTTCATTTTTAGAGAAACTGGTATCGTCAAGCTAAGGATGCAAGGTGCATTATTTTGAAGTCTGGCATAGAGAAGATGCTCATGCATTATGTGCCAGAGGTAATATTTTTATCTCTTGCCACTGGAACTACTTAATTGCTAATTGCTTCACCTAACTGCATCTGACCTGAAAACTAGTATTGCCTCCTTGCCCAACTTTTTGATCTTGCACTTCAAGGCAAGTCTATAGGTTTTAAGATTGTTCTTAGGTCTTTTCCTAGTCTTATTGCATAATAGACACACTCCTTTCCTTCTGTCTTCCATTTGATTTCCTTGCACTTGATATGCCATTACGAATGAGCAACTTTGGTGGCAAATATCCATAACTAATTAATTATAAATATATCATCAATATCATAAATAGAATGTAGTCAAATTAATATTTTTATTTCATATATTGGTATAATATTAATTAAAATAATTATTACACTAGAGGTGGCAAAAGGGTCGTGCTGGGCTGGCCCGGGCACGGGCTGAATATATAAGGCATAAAGATTAAAGGTAGCCAACGGGTCATGCTGGGCCAGCTCGTTCCCTAGCTAGCATGGCCCGTAAGAAGCACGACAATAAAAATTGACACTAACAAGATTAGAGCTCGGGCCCTATAATTATCTTAACATTAAATTGTACTCAACTAACCAAAAAGGCATATTCATATTTTATTAACATATTAAAAATAGTACAACAAATATAAAAACTTAATAAAAATTTAATAAAATTTTTTATTTAGATAATAATAATAATATAAAAATAGAAAAAAATTCTAAGACGTTAATTTATTAAAATTTTATATAATAATAATAATATAAAAACTTTGAGAAAATATAAAAAAGAAAAAAAGAAAAAAAAAGAAAATTGTTAATTTATTAAAATTAAAAATATATAAAATAGGAAAAATTAAGAAAATAAGAATTATTTTTATTGTACAAGTTTTTTTAAAAAAATATTATTTATTTTAGACCAGACCTGTTACAAGATGTCTACGTACCTCACTCAAAGAAGGAATCAGGTTTACGTAGTTATCTTTGTACAACTCTTTTTTTTTAATTTTCAATCACACCCTTTCGACTTGCCTATATACCCTCCACAATATTTACGGACGGATCAGGTCTACGTAGTTCTATTTTTACAACACTTATTCATAATTGTTTTTGTTTGCACTTTGAAAACTTTGTTAGTCATCATATGATGAAATTGAATAACCACCTTTATCTTAAAGATGATCTTCAGCATCTAATTAATTTTTAAGACAAATGCATATTTCGATACTTTCTTCATACATTTGGCTTCACTTCTCGTATAACACTCTGTCGCATGCATTAAAACTAGACTGATGCTACTATAGACACTAGAGGGATTCATACGTCATGTGTCATAACAAAAACCACCGGATATAATTTTCCTTGTGATCTCGACGATGATAAAATATCAAAAGTATTAAGTTATTCTTCTGTAAGTAAAGATGTATAATTATTTTTCTAAAAAAATATTAATTCATTAAAATTATTAGATCTACTTATCGATTTATTTTTTTTATTAAAAATTGAGCGTATTCTTCCTATAGTATTTTTACTACTAGTAGATATATTAGTTTGAGGGAGTGTTGGATTAATTATATTTCTAAATTATAAATTATAAACATTATCTACTTCCTCTAATAATGATGAAAATTTATTTTTTTTATTTTAAATTGTATATTTTTATAATATTCATCTAATAAATATGTACACCTTCTAATTTAAATCTAGGATCCATAATTGAAGTTAAACAATATAAAGGAGATATATCTTTCTTATATTTTTAAATTTTTATTTTAATTTGTAAAATTATTTGAAAAGTATTTTCATCATTTCTATATTGGGAGAAATTTTCACTAATTAAAACTAAATGTTTTAAAATTAAACATGATGTAAGATAATAAACACTAGATAAGTGAGTGCTAGTATTATAAAAAAAATAAAATATTATATAATAATTTTGCTTTCTCCTAATCTTTTTCTTCAATATTTTCATTATGCATTCTTTCATTATAAAATAATGTAAGAGGATCTTTAAATGGAAAACATATTGTTAGCATATCATATGTATAATTTCATCTTGTTTTAATATTAAGTTTAATTTTATATATGATAAACCTAAGATTTATATATTTGCCTAAAGTCTTGGGTTCTAGAAGTCGAAGAATAATAAATCTAATATCATTTCATAATTTATTTACATGTTCATCTATATCTCTTATTCCATCTTGAACACATAAGTTAAGAATATGATATACACAAATGTATATGAAAAAAAGAGCTATTAAATATTGGATTCATCATTCTTTTTTATTTTTCAACTACATTGTCATTATTATTAACATTATAAAACTAATTAAAAAATTTTATTAATTATATTATATGAATATAAAATACTATGAAATTGTCTAACTATAGCTTTTGTAGTATGAGGATATTTAAAAATTTTAAATGCAATGATTTTTTGTATAAAAAAATTACTATTTATCCAATGTGCTGTAATATATATGTAGGAATAATCATAATGATTACTAAAAATATCAGATGTTAAAGAAACACCAATGCATTTAAAGTTTTTAAAAGATTACTTCTATACTTAGAAAAAAAATTTTAAGGCATCCCTACACATGGTTTATCTACTTATTATTTTATATTTAGGTTGTAGTTATTTATTTATATATTTTTCAAATTTTTGATGTTCTACTAAAGAAAATGATTGTTCAACCCAAATAATAAATTAACTAATTCTTTTTTAAGATTTTTAGTGGAATAATTAAAATCTTATAATGAACTAGAGGAAAGGTTAAGAGTAGCTTGTGCATGAGCGATTTGATGTTGGTGACTTTTGAGATGACGAGCCAAATGACAAGTATCACTAGTTGATTTACAACTCATTACTTTTTTGCACTTTTTATAACTGGCTTTTTCTTAGCTGTTGATTATCACAAGATTAAAGCTTTTCCAAACATAACTCGTGCATTTCCTTCCACCAAACGTAGTAGATTTGTGAGGATCTTAATTGTCTCCATCCTCTCCCTACATAGTAGGTTCATTATGATTTTGTTCATGTTAGTTTGGGTGATTGGGCTAAGGGTTGGCTGTAAAATCAAATATCTGAAAGCAAAAATGGTGGAGGGCGATTATCTGTCAATGGAAAGAAGAAGAGCAACAGAGTAAGAAAGTAAGGTCACTTTTTCTGTGCACCAAACGTAGTAGATTGCTTCTTTATTTTCTAAGATATAAAAGAGGATCCAAAGAATATACAATAACTTGTTGTAGATTTTCTAGTTTGAATACAAGAAGCCCAATCTGCATCACAATATGCCTTTATACAAAACTGATAATTTGTAGGAAAGAATAAACCCCTTGAAGGATAGCCTTTAAGATATTTGAGTAAATGTATAATTGCATCCCAATGGTGTTTATAAGGCATCTTAATATATTGACTTAATTGTTGAACAGCAAATAAGATGTCTGGTCTACTGAATCCTAGATATAACAACCTTCCAACAAGACGACAATAAACATCTGAACATTCAAAATGTAATTTCAATCCCTTTGAAAATGGAACATCTGAAGATTTAGCTCCTGCCAAACCAGCATCATGAATAATATCTAAATTATACTTTCTCTAATTAACATAAGTACCTTGTTCTGTTTGAGTAATTTCTAGACCTAAAAAATATTTAGCATGACCAATGTTTTTGATGGAGAAATGCTTATAAAAAAAACACTCACTACAGCTGTATCATTTTCTGTTGGCCCTATTATGAGTGTGTCATCTACATACACTATAAAAAATAAATGGAAATGTCCACATGGTTTTATAAAAAGACAATGATCATGAGCTAATTGAATAAAACCATAACCTTGCAATTTAAGACTAAACTCTTGATTCCATTGTCTAGATGGCCATTTTATTCCATATAATGATTTCTTCAATCTGCATACTTGTCCCAATAACACCTTTTTATATCCTTTAGGAGGAACCATATATATTTTCTCATCTAAATCAATGAAGAAAAGCATTGTTTTTGTCTATTTGATGTATTGGCCATTTAAGAGCTAAAGCTACAGCAAATATAATACGGACAGTTACAAATTTTGCAACAGGTGAAAAACTTTCTTTATATTCTAATCCTTCAATTTGATTATATCCTTTGCTACCAATCTTGCTTTATTTATATCAATACTTCCATCTTGCTTAATTTTTATTATAAAAACCCATTTTGAACCAATTGTCTTCTTTCCTATTGGCAATTTGGTAATCTCCCAAGTTTCATTTCTTTCCAAAGCGTCCAATTCTTGTTGCATTGCCTAATCCAGTTTTTATCATCTTTTGCTTGATCATATGAATCTAGCTCACTAACAGATGATATGTGTGCCAAGAATGACATGTCTGAAGTTGACAAACTTGAATTTTGTATATATGGAAAAATAGGTGGTGTATATGAACTTGTCTTAACAACTAATGGTTTATCAATAATAGAGCTTCTATGAAAATTATCTACTCGAGATACAAAATCATTAAGCGATGCAGGTTTAGTTCTAAAACGTGTACTTTTTCTAACTAGATATCTTAGCATATCATGTGTGTTTGAACCAGTTGAAGGATCAAAGACATCTATTGGAAAATTAGAAGTTATATCCTCTGTTCGAACAGATTTTTGAATTTCATAATATAAGTCATCATCTATAATAGGTAAAAGAACATCATTTGAGGGAGATTCTAAATTTTGATAAGGGAAATTATTTTCATGGAATATTACATACCTATAAACAACAATTCTTTGTGAATCCAAATCAAAACATTTATAACCCTTATGTCCGACACTATAGCCGATAAAAATACATTTAGATGCACGTCTATCAAACTTTTCTTTATATGGAACGTTGTTGGTAATAAAACACAAGCATCCAAATGCATGCATTAAATCATATAAGGGTGGGTAGTTGTGTAATACTTCATAAGGAGTTTTCCAATTGAAAACCTCTATAGGAAGCCGATTAATAATATATGTGGCTATGAGAATTGATTCTCTCCAGAATTTTTGAGGTATATGTAATTGAAACATGAGAGCTCTAGCAACTTATAATAGATGTTTATGTTTTCTTCCACTACTCCATTTTGAAATAAAATTTAGCAAATTTGACTTAGAAATTTTGATCCATTATTTATTCTAACCATTTTGATAGATATCTCAAACTGATTTTGAACCATTTTGAAGTAATTCTCAAGAATTTTGGCTGCCTTACTTTTGTGATTCATCAAGTATGTCCAAGTTACTCTACTAAAGTCATCCACTATAGTAAGAGCATATTGCCCACCTGAAATAAAAGTTTGTCTATATGGTCCCCAAATATCAACATGTATAAGTTGAAAAATACCATTTGCTTTACTAGTACTTGACACAAAAGGTAATCTAGATTGTTTAGCCAATGGACAAATGTGACATGAAGCACTAGAAATAGCAATCTTTTTATTTGGAAACACATACCTCAATACATTGGCAGATGGATGTCCAAGTCGTTTATGCTATATTTCACAATCTATAACATTGTGAACTAGATCATGTGCTTAACATTATAAAGAAGAACAAGAGAAATTCTGTGTTAAGTTTGTGTAAGTTTGTATAACATCATACCTAAAAGATGACTTGTTAAGAACATATAACCTCCCACTTCAGGTCCTGCATAACACAATGTGAAGGATAAAACTCAAATTTGATGTTTCCAATATTTGCTAGCTTGCTCATTGATAGTAAATTGAATTTAAACTCTGGTATGTATAAAACCTCTGTTAATGTAAGATTATGATTTAAAGCAACATTTCCAATGCGCTTCATAGAATGCACTAAGTTGTCTAGTAAAAAAAATAGGGTTATCCTTGTCCAATTTGATAAAATATTTTATCAAAGATAGTCTAATTTAGATGTGATTTCAGGCTTCTGAATCTATAATCTAAGAATCAAAATTTATGAAATCATAAATTGGGCAAATATATGCATATCTATGAATAGCAATACCTGCATAATCTTCAAAGTGTGCATAGTTCATCATAACAGGATCAAATTGTGTTTTTTCCTTTCATCAATTTAATCAGCTCTTCTCTGACTATTTTTAGATAGTGATGTCTCATCTTTGTTTCCTATAACCTCTGAAGTTTGCTCTGATTCAACAATATTGGCTGCAAAAATTTTCTTGCCCCTATAATTTTTCCTTTTTGATCTATTACTTCTTTATATCAGTTCGGATATCTAAGTAATTTGAAACATGACTCCTTGGTATGACCAATTCTATTACAGTGTTCACATTTTAGTTTGTTTTTATCCATATTTCCTTTTCTTTAAAAAAAAAACATTATGTTGTTGCTTCCTTTATTCATTTCTTGATATATGGCATTCATAGCATTGTTCTTAGTACCTTCCATAATTTCAGCATGAATTTCTCTTTGTTTTTCCACCCTTAAAAATCATAAAATATGCTTTATTTACACTTGGTAAAGGATCCATTACAACTATTCGGTTTTGAATGTGATCATAACTATCATTTAATCCCATCAGAAATTGCATGAGTTGATTCAGAGTAGTAAATTCAGAAATCTGCTTTCTTGATCCACAACTACACCTTGGAATTGGTATAAGGTAAACTAATTCATCCTATAAACATTTGAGTCTAGTGTAATATTTAGGTCCTAACATGTTTCCTTGCAATATTGAAGTAATTTCTCTTTATAACTGATACAACAATGGTCCATTACATTCACCAAATCTTTCTTCAAGATCTAACCATAATTTTTTAGCAGTATCTACATAGAGAAAAACATCAATCCTTTCTATAGAAATTAAATTTAACAACCATGAAGTAACCATGAAATTAACACGAATCCATTGATCAAAATCATTAGAATCAGAATTAGGTTTTATGTATCTTCCATCAATAAAACCTAATTTGAGTTTCACTCCTAAAGCTATTTTAACTGATCTACTCTAAGATAGATAGTTATCACCGTTCGAATTTGTGGTGACAAGAATCATACCTGGATGATATGACGATTGTAAAGTAAGATAATCTCCATCACTTCTTGTTCTCGATCCTCGATTCATAGTCGTCGATCCAGATATACGCTCCATGAGTGAACGAGATTGAGGATTTTAGCGAGAAGATCAAAAGAAAGTATCCAGAAAAATATCCATCTCGTATCTGTCTCTTTCTTCCTAACCTTGCTCTGATACCATGTAAAATCAAAGATCTGGAAGCAAAAATGGTGGAGAGCGATTATCTATTGCTATGGAAAGAAGAAAAGCAATAGAGTAAGTAAGTAAAGTCACTTTTTTGTCTATCTTGTAATGTACATTTATGCCCTTATATAACCATCAATATACCAAACGGTTAAAAGAAAAATTGTATAGCTAATCATCTAAACAACAACCTAATGACATTTATTTACTAATTACATATTGTTTTCTTACATTGACGTCGTCAACTTGTGGCATTGTGGGGTTATTTGATCTGATTAGCTCATTTTGTAGCTTTTCAATCTCTCATGGCAATAGATGGCATTCGTTGTTAAATCCGACCATTAATTATACATATAATATTTAAAATTAATTAAAAAATATAAGAAATAATATTAAATAATACTAATATATATAATAATAATATAAAAAATAATATATTAAATAATTACCTTATCACGTGATTGAAGTGAATTTAAGTAGAGGCTTCAATAACTTGAACTTAAACATAATTAGAAAATAAATATAGATTAGAATAATTTAAGTTCAACAACCATTATATTATAAAATTAAATTAAATTAATATTTAATACTTACCCGATCTTAATCATATGACTAAACCAAGGGAACTTTGAAGTCTTGATGGCTCAAATACTTGAGGCTTAAGTTTGAGTTCAATTAAGAAAATAATTGAAACTTAAGACTTAAAAGAGATTAAGAGAGTATTAAGAGAGAATGAGAAATTTATCCAAAGCTGGTTAAAATTGTGTAAAGAAATAAGAGGAGTTGGGGGCCAATTTATAAGTGAGTGTAAATTTATCCTCTATATTTTATTATTAAAAGAGAGTAAAATAGTAATAACTAAAAGACAATTATATCCCTAAATTTAAATATTTTTTTTTTGGATGCCTTGTGAAGAGTATCAAGATAAAATAGCATGGGTAGAATTTAAATTTTGATGCCCAAAATTTTTTAAAAAAAATAACGTCAACTACGGGTCATGCGCTGGCCCACATGCTGGGTTCAACCCAGCTTGGCCCGGAATGGGCCACGGGAGGTCCATGCCAAATGTAGGACATTGTATAAATATACATGATTCTGAAAATTAGGTACTGTAGTAGGACATTGTATAAATATAATTTAAATTAAATAAAAATTATTGGAAAGTGATTTGCAAGAATTATGGATTTTTTTTTTTGGCAATACGAATCCATATACAAGTCTTATTCATGCAATCAACCATGCAAAAACAGTTCAAAAATTCTAAAGGAATTTACATACAACTACGGTATAATCAATTCAGAATTGCAATGCAACATTAAAAAGAAAACTTTTATTAAGAAATCAACTTCCACAAGCTTGTCATTCTCAAAGTACAACACACACGACAGAGGAAGATGAGAAAACAAAACCATTTGATCCACCTAGTAATACAGAACTGATAATATAATAAAAAATAAATATCTAATACGTAACATCTAGCATTAGTTTTGAGAAATATTATGAATAATTACGTAGACTTCATTAATTCTATCCAAATGTTTGCGATTTTAGAAAGATAAACAATTAGAAAGTTACCTAAAAATTTAAACAATGAAAGCTCTAGTATTTCAGGTTTTTGTTTGCTATTGTATTATTTTTCTATGCCTTTGCTCCTTTTGTTTTAAAATTGAAACATCAAGAATAAAAAAAATTGCTGAGGTGTGAATTTATAATTGATTGACTCTTTATCAATGATAAATTTTAAAATATGAATGCAATATATCAAATCTTAATCCTAATTTGTATGCATTATGTCAACATGCACTTGAAAAAACAACATTCATAGCTCAATTGCATGTTGATTGTCAATTACTAAACCAAATTTAAAATGTTGATATTCTACCTTATTACATATAAGTGCTATCTTATTAGATGCAAGTTCTATCTTATCAAATGGATATTCTACCTTAACTACATAGGTTCTATCTTATCACATGTAAGTTATATCTTATGATATGAAAGTTCTATGTTATTTTAAGTGGAGTTCCACCTTATCAAATACAAGTTCTTCCTTATTACATATAAGTTCTACCTTATTAGATGCATGTTCTACCTTATCATATGCAAGTTCTACCTTATTATATGGAAGTTATATGTTATTTTAAGTAGGGTTCCACTTTCAGATATACAAATTATATTTTTATTTTATCCTTAAATATGTAGATTATATGTTATGCTATGTTATTTAAAATAATTTTCACATTAAACAAAAGAAAGAATCACCTCTTAATGAAGAAACAGATGGCAGGAGAGGGAAGCCCGAGGAGTTTTCGTGGCAAGAGAGGACAACAAAGAGATTTGGTGGTAGCAGAGGGCAGCGATGAGTTTCGATGACAGGAGAGGGCAACGAAGAGATTCGGCGGCTAGAGAAGTTCCAACGGCAGGAGAGGGCAGCAGAGAGTTTTGGTGGTTGAAGAAGTTCTTGCCATATGAGTGGTGGAGAAACAGGGAGTGCTGCTGGTGATGGCATCCGACAAGCACCGATGAGGGAGCAAAGCGGGAGCCGAGACAAGAGAGAGAAAATAGAAAGAATGGGTTCCCACTTTAAAAAACGCACCCCTGCCCAGCACTAGCACATGTGAATCAGGGTTTCATTTAAATTGAACCAATCGAAATTAGGGTGGCAGTGTTAAACCAAGTGTGAACCTTTCAAATTAGGCTAAACCAATTTAGTACAATACTAAACTAGATCAAAATTAGGCTAAACCAATCAACATTTGACTGAACTAGTGCTAAACCACACTTAATTGATTAAAACTAGGCTGAACTGGTCTTAATTAAGCTAAACCAGTTCAAAATCATGGTAATCGGTTAAATTTAGCTTGAACCGAATAGAATTTAGTTAAACCGGTCTTGTGCAATATTGCACTGGTCCATATTTCACTGAATCAGCTGTGAAATAGTGTTAATCAGCATAGAATTGGGGTGAACCAAACCTGAATTAGCCTAAATGAGTTGGAATTTATTTTAGCCAGTTTGTAATCTAATTAATCGATTCAAATTATACCCGAACGGATCAAATCGGATACGATTCGAGTCTGGCTCGACTCTAATTCAGAAATCAGCAATTAAACCAGACGAGTTTGGTCTAGATCGTATTGTAGTGGTTCAGTCCGTCACAGTAAACTCGTTGCAGTGCACCTGGTTTGTCAAATCAATTTAAAACTCGTTGCGTATTGTAGTGTCTCCATATCCAAGTTTGACTTTGGCTGAGGAGATAGGGGATGTGTTTACTCAACATTATTGTTGACCCATAAGTACTTGTTATTTTTCAAATCGGCCCTGGACAAGAGGAGGAAAAAGAGATAAAACATTAAATCCTAGTGTCAGACCCACAATTAGCTGAAACACGGTAATCGGTCCACGTCAGCAATTTCCCCATTTTTCCTCTTCAGTTTTGTTCTTCACACCGCTTTGTTCTCGCTCGAACTGCGTTCACCAGAACAAGACTTCGCTGACAAGGGCCTGCGGCAGGGGAGAGGCAACTCTGGCCCCTCGCCCTCGGCCTCATCGGTGCCCCTCCGGGCGCCAAAAGACGTCAGCTGGTCCACACCAGTCAACTCCCACGTCCGACGTCAAGAGTCGAAGCTGCGTTTACGTTCGCATGCTTACCAAGGCAACAGTTGACGCCGCGACCGCATTTGCATCGGATCCAAAAGGGAGACGTCGTGTTTTCCGGTGAGCCTGCCGACGACGTACTCATGACCCGCGTTCGTCCCGAGACCTCGCTTCCCCGAGATCGTCGTAGCTTCGTCCGAAATCGAAGCCGCGGTGCTATGTCATCTCCTTCGACGAGCACACGCGATTGTCGTGTTCAGGATGAGGAACCCTTCGTCACCCTCCAGTCCGGGAACGCAGGTCGCCCCACCCGGGCTCACCGCCTGTTGAGGAAACTGCCTCATGTTCACCGGAACCCTTGGGGAAGGAAGCAGGTGCGGAAGAAGGATGTGGAGGAGATTCGGATAAGGGGAACTCGGCGTCGTCGATGCTTCGAACCTCCCACCCTGACCACCGAAGCACGAACGTGGCTACCGTTTGTCCTCATCAGAAGTTCTACGCTGAGCTCAGGAGGTGGAGATGTGATGGGGACGAGGAGGGTGGCGGCCAAGAAGACGACGGCTCTAGTTCGTTCTCAATCATTTGGCCATTCTTCCCGCTGTTCTCCTCTAGCCGTTCGCCCTCTCTGTCCAGTTCACCCTCCTCAGTCAATCTCTCCGGCCGATCCACCTCCTCCATCCAGCCTCCTCCTTCCTTTGAGCTCGTCGGGCTGCTCTTCTTATAGGCAGTTCGGCCTCGGATTCCTGCCACTCATCCAGACGCAGCTGTTGGTGCTGGACGTGCCGCCCATGTTGCGCCATGTCACACACCCTCGTAGCTGGTCGGCTCCCTAGTTGATCCGCCAGACTGAGCGTCGCCGCCTCGCCTTTGCCCGTTGGATCAATTGTTGCCATTGACGCCTGATGTCTCCCACGTCATGCAGTCGGGTCCGCCGTCCCATCGTCTTCGCATGTGCACGTGCCGGTAGTTTCGCCGGCCGGGAGTCCCACCCGGCATCTTGCCGTTGTCCGGCGTTGTTTCCGTCGGTGAGCCCGTGGCCTCTGGTCGTCGGAGACGTTGGCGATGGCGGCGAGTCATGCGCTGATGTCGCCAAGCAGGTTTCCCAAATCCGATTTTCCCCTTTTGTGAGAGTCTTGGGCCAATTTTGACCTAGTCAATAGCCTAATTGACCGGGCCTGGTCCAAAAAGCCTTTGGGCCTAACATTCTCGCCCTCCTGAGTTGTTCGCCATCCTCGGCGAATCTTATAGTGCAGCTCGACTTGCACACGTATTTCTGACTCTACCGTAGGAGATGGTTCGACGAGATCCGAGGTCAGTTGAATCCGTTGAGAATCACATTCTTATCGGAGAGTTTGGTCGATATTGTATTCGAGTCACTTGACTCCTATGTCGCATGGACTCACGTATCTCCGAATCTATCTCTTTAGATGCGGTTATTCGTCTTTTAACTGATTCCCACTCTAATTTGTCCAACTTGGTCATGCCTAAGTCTCGTCTCCTCTGAAAGTGTCTCATACCACCCCATCAGAGTGTAACTTAGCTCGCTCCAATTTATAAATTGCCCCTAAGTGTTCCCCTCATAAAGGCGTCCCCTTATGATGAGAAACTTAGCTCGGACTGATTACAAGGGTTTTCCTTGTCGTCCTCTCAAGCTTCCCTCACATAAAGGCGTCCCCTTGTGCGAAGTTGACTCAGTCGAACCAAGAAGAGGGATCTCTTTTGTTTTAGTTGGACATCGTCCTCTCTTCTTGCCCCAAATAGCAATTTTAGAGTCTACTAACTCGTCCACTTTGACCTATCCATAAATAGCAATTTTAGAGTCTGCTAACTCTTCCTCGAATAGCAGTTTTGAAGTCTGCTAACTTTTCCTCAAATAGCAGTTTTGAAGTTTACTAACTTTTCCTCGGATAGCAATTTTAAACTCTGCTAACTTTTCCTCAAATAGCAGTTTTAAAGTGTGCTAACTTTTCCTCAAATACATTACACCAATTGATTATTTCAGTGACTATCAGATTTATTTACTTGGTTCTTATCCTCCGAAGCCAAGTTTGAACTTAAATTTTTTTTTTAAATCCGTTGGTTAGCCTATCTGTTGGTGAACTTGATTGCAGGTCCGGGTCCACACCCGTCAACCTGTTGCTACACCCGTGAAGCGAAGGCCGCATCCGAAATTGAGCCTCGCGCTCGAGTCAACATTCGTGGTCAGAGCTGAATGCGCGCGTCGACACAACGTTCGTGTCCGCGCTCGCGACGAAGCATTCTCACGCTTCCGAAGGCCATAGTCGACGTCACAACCACATCTGAACTATGGCTGTGTTGGAACGAAGGGTGGGCGTCGAATTTTCCGGTGAGTACGCCATCGCCATGTCTGAGTTCATGCGGAACGAGGAAGCCCCGTCGTCCTAAATTCCTCAGCCGATCGAAGCCCTTTTTCATCCAGTCCCTCCCCCGATCTCGTCGACGTTCTGCTCTACGTGTTGATCGGTGTCGGGGCCGCCGACCAACTTGTCCCTAGTCATGCGGCACCGCTGCTAGGCCTCTTACACATTCAAGGTTTCATCGAGCGTCCCCTGAGGTCGAGCAGTCAGTTTGCCTCGCGAACATATCTGCCTCGGTGGGTTTTGGGTGTCTCCAATATCCAATCGTTCACACGCGATCGAGCAGCACACGACGCTTTGCTCCATCTGGGTTTCTACCAGATTTCTTCTAGATCTGGGTCGCCGATTGCGTCCTCTGTACACGAGGATCTGGGAGACGTCTCCGACTTCCTTTGAATCGCCTGGCAGAAATCACCGCTCCGCCATTTGCGAAATCTCTTATTCCGCCATCTACAGCCAGGCCCACCCTACTGTCGACACCATCTCCTTAGCAATCGTCGACGCTATTCCCTCTGACGTTGTCGACGAGCGCCATCAACAGATCTACCCCAGACTAGTTCCTCAGCAACTACTGCCACTCCCAGCTCCTGCCGCTAGCAACCATCCCGACAGCAGTCGCTGATGCCCTCCCCTACGACCTTCGACGCCATTTCCTCACCATCTCCATCGAAAGCTGCTCACCCGCTGACATCTCCACCGAAAGAACCGGAGACCTAGATTTCCGCTGCCTTCCCTATTTCCATGGGTTCCGCTCCAACTCCATACGAACTGTAGCAATCGCCTTAATCACCACCTCTGTAGCAATCGACAGCCACCATTCCGTCAGCAATCACCGATGCCCAGTACTCGCCGACGCCCTCTGCAATGATCACCGCCTTCGCCGGCCCCTGCTACCATCATCTGCCGCCTTTTTTTTCTTTTCCCGGCTTGGGCAGATGCCTCTCGCTTGCTTTCTAAGAGATCTCCCAAGTTGCCGTCAATCACCGAGACGCGAGCCATTCAGCAATCTCCCAAGTCGTCACTTTACTCTTTGACCAAAAAATCATAAAATCAGAAATAGGAAGTCAACTCGTATGGCATTCATAATTCTGCTACTTCAAATTTCAATTCAACATCATGACTAAGATTCTAAGCCAATAATAAAATGATAATAACATTTGTCTATTATTCTATATTAAGCCATAAGTTTAAACTATAAAATAAAAATAGCCTTGATGCACTACAGCTAAGTACTGTTTGAGAGGTGCGTATGTTGACTCTTAGCGTAGGGACATAACTCCTCAGTATAATGTAGCGTCCGTTAAGGTTAAAAAATCAATTTCCAAATTAAATTATCTAACATGCCAAGAGGCCGGGTAATTTTTTAATTTAAATTATCCAACACGCCGCAAGACCGGGTAATTTTCCAAATTTAATTATCCAACAAGCTGCAAGGCCGGGTAATTTTCTCAAATTTGAATATCCAACAAGTCGCATGACCGGATATTTTCAAATTTAATTATCCAACAAGTCGTGAGACCGGATAATTTTCCTCAAATCAAATTATCCAAACGCCGCAAGGCCGGATAATTTTTTAAAATTAAATTATCCAACACGCCGCAAGACCGGGTAATTTTTTTTAAATTATCCAATAAACCGCAAGGTCAGATAATTTCCTCAAATTTAAATATCCAACAAAGCCATCAAGGCCAGATAATTTTCTCGAATTTAAATATCCAACAAGTCGCAAGACCGAATGTTTTCCAAATTCAAGTCATGAGACCAGATAATTTTCCCAAATTTAATTTCCAACAAGTCGCAAGGCCAGATAATTTTCTAAATCAAAATATCCAACAAGCCGCAAGGCCGGATGATCTTTCAAATCTAAATATCCAATGCCTTAATGCATTGCGATGGAATATTGTTTAGGAGATGTGTACATCGATGTTTATCATCGAGGCGTAGCTCCTCAATATGACGTTGTGTTGCCTAGGTCGGATATTATCTAATAAGTGATTTCAGGACTAAACATTTGATGAATACGAACTGCCCAAATTGATAAAAGATTCTTTGCCTTCATCGTTTATGTATCATGCCAAATTATGTATTTTCATCATAATTGTGAAAAAAATTGTTCAGTCCTGCATTTTATTCCATAATATAAATCTCTTAATCAAAGGTTCCCTAATTTTAGGGGTAATTAATAATGAGCGCTTGCGATCATTGGAAGCCAGAACCCATTAAACAAAAAGTCTTATTAATTTAAGGTGAATTAAATAAAGGTCATATTATATTTTTAATGTAACACTTTTTGACCCCACAAAATATATATATATATATATATATATATATATATATATATATATATATAATGTTTTCAAATGAACTGAAAAAAAAATCATAGGAGCAAAATCCAATCAAAAGATTCACTAATCAATGAGAAAAATAACACTATAAGTCCTCTCTAGTCACATACTAGAGGTAAAAACATCAACATAGAACAATGAGTTCTTAGAGCACTAACTAACATATGTCCATCACTAACAAAGGTGGAAACCAAACTATTATAGGAAAATGGAGAATTCTACAAGAGAGAATTGAACGAAAAGTGATGTTAGAGAACTCTAAATCAAAATCTAACCATCCAGAATCTAGGAAGATGAGTCATTAGCTTATCCACATAATTTCAACGTAGTCTGACAATGCTTCACCTTCGATCGAGAACTTCATTGCAAGCTATTAAGTTTTCTTCAAATCTTCTTCTCTCTAGGGTTTTTCACTTTGTTTTGTCTCAAAATGCCTCTTAATCATGGCTGCCTTCACCGTGCTCATAAGTTAACCCTTGCTTTCAATATATGTCTATAAAATACCCTCTAGTTGGGTATATTAACGAAATGCAATTACACCAAAAATATGAGTCATGCTCCGTATAGCAGGGAATCTTATCCAACAAATCTCCTCCTCACCACTATATTGAGGGGTTCATCGTACTGGCAATCTTGCAACAAATATTATGCTTTTTTTTTTAAAAAAAATGGACTTGGTCATAATATCAAACCAATATCATTAGTATGAAGCTTCATCAACTCAATATGTTTTGAATCTAACACATCACGTATCCAATAGTACTTTACATCAATGTGATTTGACCTAGAGTGAAAAGTGTGATTCTTACTCACATGAATTACACTTTGACTATCATAGTGCATAATGTATCTCTCCTGTTCAAATCCAATCTCCTTTAATAACCTCTTAACCCATCATAGTACCTCTTTGTAAGCTTCATTACTTGCTATAAATTCAGCTTAAGTTGTAGAGAATGCAACACACTTTTATAATATTTGATTATCATACTATTGCACCACCTACAAATATAACTAGGTAATCTGAGACAGACTTCCTATTATCAATGTCTCTAACCATATATGCATATGTATATCTAACTAACAAAGGTTTGTCACCACTATAAATAAAAAATATAACTGAGATATACCTCAATGATACCTAAGAATATATTTCATAGTATTCTAATGCTCTCTTCTAAGATTAGGTAGGAACTAACTCACAACCCCAACTATATAAGTTATGCTTGATTTTGTGCATATCATGACATACATTAAACATTCCACTCCATATGCATAAGATACTATTTTTATGTCTTCTTTATCTCTTTTACTAAATGGAATTTGCTTAGAATTCAATCTGAAGTGACTAACAAGAGGAGTATTCACTTCTTTGGATTGACAAATGGAATCTTTCAAGCACCTTTTTCCATATATTGTTTTTGTGATAACTATAGCTTCTTGGATTTCCTATCACGAATAATCATTATACCAAGTATCTTCTTTGTTGATCCTATTGGGAATCCCCAGACCTTATAAAAAAAAATTTAAACGTAGCGGAACAAAGGTCCGAAACAGAATTCATAGAAACACCAAGATCTCTTACGAGTGAAAACCAAAGGATGTGAAGAGTAATACCTTTGTCTAGCAATTTTTTGAAGTAATCGATGATGAAGACACACAAGTGCCCGTCCTTTGCAATCGGGCACACATGGACTTCCTCGAAGTCTCTCCAACTTCCGCACTTGGTGCTAGCCTCGGGGCATAAGATCCATGCCTCTTTGTTATCACCTTCAAGACCCTCAACTTGCGCCAATCACCTAGATCCAGCGCCAAGGAGAAAAGGGAGTGTTGGCGACAAGGAGTGGATAGCACTACCACTTGTCCCAACCTTGAAGCAAAAATTCTTCTATTTGTTATCACCTTCAAGACCCTCATGCCAAGGAGAAGAGGTGAGGCGACAACAGGAGATAAGAGAAGAGAACTGGTGCGTGAAATCTCTCAAGAGAGCGTCTCTATTTATAATAGATGAACCAGCTATTCTTGGAGATATTTATCCATATGGGATATTGTTTAGGCGCCTACTTCATTTTACCATTAAATATATCAATATATTTAATGTAAAATGAGTCTAGCCCAATTAATTAGCCAAGATAAAAATTCTCTTGCCAATTAATAATTTTATTTTATTCATGTTACTAAAGTGTCAAGTCCAAACTTGCACTAAGACCCTTGTTTGACTCATTTTGACAACACAGGTCAATAGAGGTCAACTAGTGGTCAAACATGAACTAAATAAAATCTTATCTCTATAGAGAAAATCTCAAAGCATTAGTTTCCCAAAATGATCCAAATCATACAATGATTTGATCTGAGGCTAACCGATCAATACAGAGTCTCTAGCGTCTAGGTGTGTGACCCTGTAGGTTCTTCAGATGTTGGCAGTGATGACTAAATCATCACACGCAATGAGTAGCACCTAGTAGTACATCATTGCTACCCAATTCATCAGAATAAGTGTGACACTCATGCTTTAAAATCACTATTATCATTTTGTGATAGAATCAAAGTTGCTTTGACAAATAAAATAAGTGGTGCCATAATGCATAAAAGCCTAAACCTACTAAGTTATTTCGTTTGTATGGACACTTGAAGTTAAATTGTAGCTAAGTGTGATATTCAAGGTTCCTTTTATAATGGTATAACTCAAGATTCTTACTAGGACTCATTGGGAATATTGTGAAAAGAATTGGGCAAAACGATAATTTTATCATTTAATAAGCCACTTAGGAATTTGGTATTAAATGATGAAGTAGCTAAGTTATGCTTTCATAGTTGATAGGAGAAGAGCTAAACCAGCTTATGATTTCATGATGAGGGAGTTAATAAGGTTATGCCACCTCATGGCTTGCATGAGAAGCCAAGCCCCAAGTGTTGCCACCTAACGGCTTGCATGAGAAGACAAGCTCCTTGCCACTTCATGCTATTGGAGACTTCTTTTGTTTTGGTTGTTCCAAAGCCTGGTAGAACGAGAGCTTAAGGAAAGGGAAGGAGAAAAGGAAAGAAAAGGGGAGAAAGCAAAGTAGAGATTGATTTTGGCTTCTAAGGCAAGTTCTCAATCTTCCTTTGTAATTGTATGCCTTTGACTTCAATGGTCTTGTACTTCATGTATGCCTTCAATTTGGTTCTGATTTCCATTATTTTTTGGTAAATTCGACCCTTGGAAGAATGATCAATGTTATGATTATAACTATGAATCCGTATGTAAAGTAAATCTGACCTTTCTTCATTCAAATGATCATAACTTTGGACTCCCTAATCCAAATCGTATGAAATTAGAGTCATTGGAAAGAAGACTCAATTATCTTTCGTTTGAGTCAGATATTGAATGCCTTCTAATAGGTTATCGAGCCTGTTATGTCAATTCATTCTGACCCGATAAATTGAAAAGAAGAAAAAAGTCTGCTAAGGCAAGTTTCTACCCTTTACTCTACATTTATGCTTTTTAAAATTATGATAATTTTGTAAAACGTGTGATTATGATTCATGGATCTATACTTTACTGAGATCAAAGGAATTTTGGGAGAAATTACTATCATATTGTAGAGTGTTTCAAGAGCAAGTAAGTATGGACTTATGACTCATGCAAATCGGACCTTGTGGTGATTTTTGTGATGTAACTTTGTCGACGCAAATGATTATTCATTGAAACTTGATTTGTGTAAAAGAATACTTGAAGATATTTCCAACGCCTCCAATATTGCATATACTTCATTTGATTTAGGATATCAAGTATGTAGCAACATACAGGATCTCATTGCTTTAATACCAGACTGACTTACTTGTGGTATTTAACTTATAACTTTTGATTGACAATTCGGTTTTGAGTGATTCTTGTTTTTCACGAAATGAGGATTCAAAGAGATTTCCAAAGGACCATATATTTCATAGTATAACCTCTGATTTTGGTATCAAACAGATAACAATATTCGGAAGATGTTTTTGGAACATAGGGCTGACCTCCTTGTAGTAATTGTCTTATAAGTATGGATTTACAGATTAGTTTGATATGATATTTAGCTTGAAGGAAAAAAAGACTCAAATACCTTTCCATTGAGTCATATATTGCATATAGTTTATACAGTACATAGCTTGAAACAAACAATAACCTTCGACTCATTGATTTTGTAACCTGATCATGGGCAGTCTGACCTTTTGAGACTTGAGATGCTATAACCTTTCGTATACTTTGTCAAATTGCACAAAATTAGATTCTATAGAAACTAGATTCAATTATCTTTCCAATGATACCTCTTTTGTATGACTATCTATAGCATTTTCCTATGATTCAGTTGCCTACAATAACGGGTCATGTTTGACATGTTCTGGTCTTAGTATATGGTACAACATGTTATACTCCTTGTGCTACACTCGATGCTGATGACTTATTATTTGATCCATGACACTACCATTGTATTGGAAGATGACCAAATGTTTCTATGACTTTGATATACACCTTTGATTAACCAAATGAGCTTGATAATGTACCTTTGATTGTAACCTTTGACACTTGTATCCATGATTGTTTGAAGGCAATAATGCCATTTTGTTACTTTGACTTTGTTATAATACCATTGTTCTTTGGCCCTTACATCTTATAGTGGGAAAATGATTTGATCCCAATTATGGGAATTTGGCTATGGAGGTGGAACTAAGTTCCCTCCACTAACATTTGGTTGGGCCATGGCGAGCCCTTTTGCCGGCTTTTGCTTGGAAGGACTTTATTTGGAAAGACTTTGTTTGGAAGGACTTTGTTTGGAAGGATTTTGTTTGCTTGGATGGATTTTTGTTTGCTTTGGTTCTCACTATTCTTTATATATTGCTATTATGACACTTTGTTTTGATTACCATGAGATCATGAACTTACCATCGCTCCTATGCTTGAGTAGATATTCTATACTATTCTTTGTATGATGCTTTGATTGAGACTTTTGACATTTGACACTCATTTGTTATTATGTTGAATATCCTTGTGATCTTTCTGCTTACCATGATATTATGCTTATCATGTCAATATTGTTTACCATGTGATTATATGCCTCTTTGTATTGCTACCTTGTGATATGCATACCATGTCACCATTGCTTATCATGTCACTATCGCTTACCATGGTATTATGCCTTTCATGTCACTATTACTTACCATGCCACTATTATGTTTCCATTTGATATTACTTGTGGAACCATGTGGAGATCTATTAGAAATACTTCTCCTTTTGGCATCTTAATTACTTGCTGAGCATTCTTGCTCAATCCTTGCATTATAACCTCTTTACAGGTTAGCTTTGGGCTACAAGTTTATGTGGATGGTTTAAAGAAGATAATGAGTATGGTTTTATGTTTTGAGTATGTAAACATTAATGACTAATGTATGAAGTTGTTAGTATGTTTGTTTGATAAGTGTGAGATGATCCATGACTTGTGAGTGAGATATGGTGGTTGTGGAATATTGAGCATGTAAAGTTAAATGACTCATGTATGATATTCATTTTGATGTTTGTAATATAAGTGTGGTTTTGGAATAAGATGTATGGTTTTATGATAAGGATTTTGATTAATAGAATGAGAAATTTTGAATTGTTATATTGAATGATTTGAGTTGTTGTTACCTCCTAGATGATGGAAAGTATATTTTATAAGTTATGTTGATCAGGTTATAGTGTTATGATCCTGGGTACAATATTGTAAAATGTTTTTTTTATATATTAGGAAATTACCATCCTCTAGGGGTGTGACAATTATGGTATCAGAGCATGATTTGAGGAAATTGATGTTTTGATCATGATTTGATGAATGTTGGTGTTTAGATGATCATGATTTGAGGGATTTTGATATTTAAATTATGATTGGTTGCTGATGCATCCAAGAGGGCAAAGAAGTTTGAAAGAGGATTGAGGCCAAGTATTTGTGGTAAGACTTTAGTTTTAAAACAATGTTGAACTTGTTGATCGGGTAGCTGTCGTAGAGAAAGATATGGAAGAGATTCAAGAAGTGAGAAACAAAAGAGACAAGTGGACTCATAATACAAGAGCAAAGTTGCTAAGGTTGGAATTGAATAGACAACTAACTAGATATGTCTCATGTGCAACTTGTGGAGGAAAACATGATACTAGGCAATGCTATAGAATTACTGGTGCATGTTTTGCTTGTGGTAAGCATGGACCTCTAGCAAGAGATTGTTCACTGAATAGAATGAAAGATGTACCATCCACAAAGCCAATAGCCCATGCTAAAGTCTATGTTATCTCAAAACTAGATGTTAAAGCTTCCAAATCAGTTGTTGAAGGTATTGTTTATGTTTCTGGACAAATTGCACAAGTGTTATTTGATTCTGGTTCCCATCTTTTCTATGTATCACAACATTTTGCATATTATTTGGAGATATAACCTAAACCATTACAATCTATCTTACTTGTGTCTACACCAGTTGGGGATTCATTAACTGCACACCTTGTTTATCCTTCTTGTTTGATCTCAATTGAATAATATGAACTTCCTGCTAATCTAATTCTTTTAGATCTTCAAGACTATAATATCTTACTTGGTATGGATTGGCTTTCCTCTTACTATGCAAATGTAGATTGCTATAATAAAGTGGTGACTTTCAACTTGCTAGATCATCCTATGTTTCATTTCAAAGGAGTAGTTCATGACTCACCTCCTTGTTTGATATCATTCATTCATGTTCATCATTTACTTCAGAAAGGTTGTGAAGGGTACTTAGCCTATGTCAAAGATTGTCAAACCAAAGAAATAAGTATGAATGATATAAGCAGTGGTTCAAGAGTTCCTTGATGATTTTCTTGATGAGTTACCTGGTTTGCCACTAGATAGAAAAGTAGAGTTTGGGATTGACCTTATTCCCGGTGCAACTCCTATATCTAAAGCATTTTATAGAATGACACCATTAGAATTGATAGAATTGAAGAACCAACTACAGGAGTTATTGGATAAAGGTTTCATTCGACCTAGTGTCTCACCATGGGAAGCACCAGTTCTATTTGTGAAAAAGAAAACTGGAACATTGAGACTCTATATTGATTATAGACAGTTGAATCAGATAACAATTAAGAATGAGTATCCACTTCCAGGAATTGATGATTTATTTGATCAATTACAAGGGGCACAAGTCTTTTCTAAAATTGATTTGAGATCTGATTACTATCAACTCAAGATTAAGAAAGATGACATTCCAAAAAATATTGCTTTTAGAACTTGATATGGTCACTGTGAATTTTTCGTAATGCCTTTTGGTTTGACTAATGCTCCAGTTGTGTTCATGGGCTTAATGAATAAGATTTTACAACCATTTCTAGATATATGTGTTATTGTGTTTATTGATGATATTCTTGTTTATTCAAGAAGCAATCATGAACATGAAGAAGAAATGAGGAAGGACTTTCCACACCTATTCAATGATTGAGGTATGCAATTTAGAGGACTAAATTTCTTTTAAGGAGGGGAGAATGTGACATCCATGCTTTAAAATCACTATTATCATTTTGTGATAGAATCAAAGTTGCTTTGACAAATAAAATAAGTGGTGTCATAATGCATAAAAGCCTAAAACTACTAAGTTATTTCATTTGTATGGACACTTGAAGTTAAATTGTAGCTAAGTGTGATATTCAAGGTTCCTTTTATAATGGTATAACTCAAGATTCTTACTAGGACTCACTGGGAATATTGTGAAAAGAATTGGGCAAAATAGTAATTTTATCATTTAATAAGCCACTTAGGAATTTGGTATTAAATGATGAAGTAACTAAGTTATGCTTTCATAGTTGATAGGAGAAGAGCTAAACCAGCTTATGATTTCATGATGAGGGAGTTAATAAGGTGATGCCACCTCATGGCTTGCATGAGAAGCCAAGCCCCAAGTGTTGCCACCTAATGGCTTGCATGAGAAGACAAGCTCCTTGCCACTTCATGCTATTGGAGACTTCTTTTGTTTTTCTCGTTCCAAAGCCTAGTAGAACGAGAGCTTAAGGAAAGGGAAGGAGAAAAGAAAAGAAAAGGGGAGAAAGCAAAGTAGAGATTGATTTTGGCTTCTAAGGCAAGTTCTCAATCTTCCTTTGTAATTGTATACCTTAGACTTAAATGATCTTGTACTTCATGTATGCCTTCAATTTAGTTCTGATTTCCATGATTTTTTGGTAAATTCGACCCTTGGAAGAATGATCAATGTTATGATTATAACTATGAATCCGTATGTAAAGTAAATCTGACCTTTCTTCATTCAAATGATCATAACTTTGGACTCCCTAATCCAAATCGTATGAAATTAGAGTCATTGGAAAGAAAACTCAATTATATTTTGATTGATTCAGATATTAAATACCTTCAAATAGGTTATTGATCCTGTTATGTCAATTCATTCCGACCTGGTAAATTGAAAAGAAGAAAAAAGTCTGCTAAGGCAAGTTTCTACACTTTACTCTACATTTATGCTTTTTAAAATAATGATAATTTTGTAAAACGTGTGATTATGATTCATGGATCTATACTTTAATGAGATCAAAGGAATTTTGGGAGAAATTACTATCATATTGTAGAGTGTTTCAAGAGCAAGTAAGTATGGACTTATGACTCATGCAAATCAGACCTTGTGGTGATTTTTGTGATGTAACTTTGTCGACGCAAATGATTATTCATTGAAACTTGATTTGTGTAAAAGAAGACTTGAAGATATTTCCAACGCCTCCAATATTGCATATACTTCATTTGATTTAGGATATCAAGTATGTAGCAACATACAGGATCTCATTGCTGTAATACCAGACTGACTTACTTGTGGTATTTAACTTATAACTTTTGATTGACAATTCGGTTTTGAGTGATTCTTGTTTTCCACGAAACGAGGATTCAAGGAGATTTCCAAAGGACCATATATTGCATAGTATAACCTCTGATTTTGGTATCAAACAGATAATAATATTCGGAAGATGTTTTTGGAACATAGGGCTGACCTCCTTGTAGTAATTGTCTTGTAAGTATGGATTTACAGATTAGTTTGATATGATATTTAGCTTGAAGGAAAAAAGGACTCAAATACCTTTCCATTGAGTCATATATTGCATATAGTTTATACAGTACATAGCTTGAAACAAACAATAACCTTCGACTCATTGATTTTGTAATCTGATCATGGGCAGTCTGACCTTTTGACACTTGAGACGCTATAACTTTTTGTATACTTTGTCAAATTGCACAAAATCAGATTCTATAGAAACTAGATTCAATTATCTTTCCAATGATACCTCTTTTGTATGACTATCTATTGCATTTTCCTATGATTCAGTTGCCTACAATAACGGGTCATGTTTGACATGTTCTGGTCTTAGTATATGGTACAACATGTTATACTCCTTGTGCTACACTCGATGCTGATGACTTATTATTTGATCCATGACACTACCATTGTATTGGAAGATGACCAAATGTTTCTATGACCTTGATATACACCTTTGATTGACCAAATGAACTTGATAATGTACCTTTGATTGTTACCTTTGACACTTGTATCCATGATCATGTTGTAAGGGCAATTGTTTGAAGGCAATAATGCCATTTTGTTACTTTGACTTTGTTATAATACCATTGTTCTTTGGCCCTTACATCTTATAGTGGGAAAATGATTTGATCCCAATTATGGGAATTTGGCTATGGAGGTGGAACTAAGTTCTCTCCACTCACATTTGGCTATGGAGGTGGAACTAAGTTCCCTCCACTCACATTTGGTTGGGCCATGGCGAGCCCTTTTGCCAGCTTTTGCTTGGAAGGACTTTATTTGGAAGGACTTTGTTTGGAAGGATTTTGTTTGCTTGGACGGATTTTTGTTTGCTTTGGTTCTCACTATTCTTTATATATTGCTATTATGGTACTTTGTTTTGATTACCATGAGATCATGAACTTACCATCGCTCCTATGCTTGAGTAGGTATTCTACACTATTCTTTGTATGATGCTTTGATTGAGACTTTTGACATTTGACACTCATTTGTTATTATGTTGAATATCCTTGTGATCTTTCTGCTTACCATGATATTATGCTTATCATGTCAATATTTTTTTACCATGTGATTATATGCCTCTTTGTATTGCTACCTTGTGATATGCATACCATATCACCATTGCTTATCATGTCACTATCGCTTACCATGGTATTATGCCTTTCATGTCACTATTACTTACCATGTCACTATTATGTTTCCATTTGATATTACTTGTGGAGCCATGTGGAGATCTATTAGGAATACTTCTCATTTTGGCATCTTAATTACTTGCTGAGCATTCTTGCTCAATCCTTGCATTATAACCTCTTTACAGGTTAGCTTTGGGCTACAAGTTTATGTGAACGGTTTAAAGAAGATAATGAGTATGGTTTTATGTTTTGAGTATGTAAACATTAATGACTAATGTATGAAGTTGTTAGTATGTTTGTTTGATAAGTGTGAGAAGATCCATGACTTGTGAGTGAGATATGATGGTTGTGGAATATTGAGCATGTAAAGTTAAATGACTCATGTATGATATTCATTTTGATGTTTGTAATATAAGTGTGGTTTTGGAATAAGATGTATGGTTTTATGATAAGGATTTTGATTAATAGAATGGGAAATTTTGAATTGTTATATTGAATGATTTGAGTTGTTGTTACCTCCTAGATGATGGAAAGTATATTTTATAAGTTATGTTGATCAGGTTATAGTGTTATAATCCTGGGTACAATATTGCAAAATGTTTTTTTTATATATTATGAAATTACCATCCTCTAGGGGTGTGACAATAAGTGTCACCATCGACAACCTATAAAACAGTGACAAAGTGAGAGTACATAATTGTCCTTTTGCCAGTTGATATCCAGATTGGGCAAGCGTGTCACACTTATTGATCCCAATATTATGGCATGATTAAATCAGGTTCTCACCTGGGTATGGCCATACACTTTCAGTCATCCACATAGGGGCACCATGGACATCAAGCTTCCTCGCAAGGAAGGGGCAAATCCTCTCTTAGCACATTAAATCTCTCATATGGCTCATGATGCACCCAATGACAACCGTTATGACTTCCCTTTTACGGCTAAGAGTTAGGTTGTATCAAAGTGCCTCATTCACCATATAGAGATGCCAATGCCCTCAAGTCTAGGACAATCGCAACTCTGTCACTGTGATCTTTATCTTGTGGCACTAAGGTAAATCCTCACGATGGGTCGGTCTGGTATATCTCCCTTGATATACCTATATGCCTGCATTAGCAACCCGTGCTCAACTAGCACATATACCAGTCTCAAGTGAATCATAACTGTCCCATATCCACCATGGTTCTCGACCGGGGACAAAACCGAGATAAAACAAACATCTATCTCTTAGGGACATCGTACATGCAACTGTACATGTGCGCAAATGTACATATTTGCATAACAATGACCATGCCAGGACATCTCATCTATCAACTAGATATGATACACATATCTCATTGGACCATCCCAAAGGTCTTAGGGCATAAACACTAACAGATCCTAGATCCTTTATAGCAAAGGATTTACTCTAAGTCCTTCTTTCACCTATCAATTTTAGAGATATCATGGCCAATAATTATGATATCATCTACATAAAGAAGCAAAATAAAAAATCATCATTAGAGAATCTTTTAATAAAAACACAATAGTATGAAGTTGTTTTCTAGTTGTTGTGCTCTCCCATAAATGACTTAAAGTTTTTATACCATTATCTTGGTGATTGCTTCAAACTATATAATCTCTATCTCAACCTACAAATAAGGTCTTATTTTTCTTGACTCAAAACCCTCAAATTGCTCTATGTAGATCTCTTCCTCTAAATCAACATGAAGGAAAGTTATCTTCACATCCATTTGTTGAATCTCTATATCCATACAAGCAATAATTTCTAGCACAACTCTAATATAAGACATTTTCACCATAGGAGAAATTTTTTTTATTAAAGTCAACACCCTCTTTCTAACTAAAACCTTTCACAACTAACCTTGCCTTGTATCTTGGTCTCTTCAATTTTCAACATAAAGGCCCATTTGTTCTTTAATGCTCCCTTACCTTTTGGTAACTTTACCAAATCAAATGTGCGACTGTCATTTAGTGATTTCATCTCATCCTACATAGCCTTTAGCTAAAATCTCTTTTAAGCATTTAAGATCTCCCTCATCTATCAACATTATATATTCATAGGAGTGTTCCCAATTTGATTAATCGAACTATGAAGCAATTTTCTGAACTGAACCTAACCTATCAGTTTAGGAAAAACTTAAAATTGGTCCTAAACTAATAGAATTTTATTATGATTAAATGTCAACTTTTAGTTAACCAGCTAGCAATTAGTGACCAGTGGATGGTGGTGATTAGGCACCAATTATGGGTGACTTGTGGGCGGCGATGGGTGATCGACGAGTGGTGGAGAGTGACTAGTAGCACGTGGCAGGTGGCAAAGGGTGACCGATGGCCTATGGTGGACGGCGGGGTGGCCACCCCCTCCAAATTAAATTTTATATACTTTTAATATATAACCAATTCCATCAATTAACCTCAAGTTCGGCCAACTCCCAAATAGTAACCAAACTAAAAATTGATCAATATGAAAAAAATCACTTATTCAGTTCATTCAATCAGTTAACTACTGATTTAATATTTTTTTTGAACACACCTACATATTCATTTAGAGAACATATGCTGGAAGGTTGTTTGATCCTGCTCGATCTTCTTAAAGAAATATCAATTGTATTTGTAGATTCTTTGGTCTCTCGGTCATCTGACTATTGTCTTAGTGTCAAGACTATCCACATCACTATCTCTTTGATTGGATTCTTCAACTTGAGGAGCTAAGTCCATAATATCATAATTTTCTTGCGGCATTGGCTTATACATCATCTTGTTAAAAGTCTTCAATTGTTTAATCTTTAAAGATCACAACATCGCTAATTCTTATTAGTTTCTGCACAATTAGATCATTAAGCCTATATCCAAAAACCTCATTTCCATAACCAATAAAAATATATTGTCTTGTCGTGGAGTTAAGCTTTGACCTCTCATCTTTAAGGATGTGTACAAATGAACGACAACCAAATACTCTCAAATACTTATGAGATATATAAATTTCACTCCAAATTCTTTGTGGTACATCATACTATAAAGAAACACAAGGAGATAGGTTACTAACATAAGCAACATTAATTAAAGCCTTACCCCAATAAGTATTTTGGTAGTTTTACATGTGATAGTCGACTTTTAACAATCTCCACATAGATCCGAGTGTATCAGCTCAAAAATTATAGATGCCCTATGTGGTAGAGTAGTCCTAAATGTAACTATATTATGCTTTCCTACCAAACAATTAATATAATACTTTAAAGATGCACTTGTCAAACCTTGAAGATACCCTTTTATGACTAGAGTATCTATCCCATTCTGACTCATGTGACTAAGCCATTTATGCCATAAATCAATAGCAACATTATCAACACCTGCATTAATAACCCCTCTAAAATATCCACTTGTATCACATATAGATTTGAAAAACTTTTTATCTTGAGCCATAACCAGAGCTCCCTTTTTTAGCTTCCATTAATAATCACTTAAGGTGTTTACAAATCCTTCATCATCAAGTCTTCCAACTAAGATCAAATTTAATATGATATTTGGAATATTCTTTATATTTTTCAATAATAGTTTAGTGCATTGTTGGTCTCAACATACATATCTCTAATACCAATAACCTATGCAACCTTATCATTTCTCATGTGTTTAGTACCACAACTACCAGGATTCTAAGTAGAGAAAAGCTCTCTATTTAATGTAACATGTGTAGAAGAACCACTATTAATAACCTAACTAGAGTCATCATTAATGAGATCTACTGCATCTCCTTGTAAAGAAGAACAAACTTTTTTAAAATAGTGTTAACTCTATCAGTCTCATCTTCATTCTTTCTTTCTCTTTTCTACTCTTGTCTTTGCACCTTTTTCAACATTCTATAGTATTTCTTAATGTGGTATTTCATCCCACAATAATAGCATTCAAAGTTCTTCCTTAGTCTGGATTTGCTTCTAAACTTATTTCTCTACTCTAGGCCTTTACTTATATTTCTCCCCTTACTTTATGTAACAAATAGTTCCATGTGAATACAAATAGAAGGACCTATAGAGTCTTCCTATTTGTATTCTCATTTAATAAGCTACTCTTTACCAAGCTAACGGTTACTATTCCAATAAGAGCTAAATTAGTATCTGAGACTATAAATATTTCCTAACTATCAGGAAGAGTACTAAGAAGCCATAATGCCTAGACTTGATTTTCAAACTAATCTTCATTGCACTAATAAATTTATAATGCCCTACATCTCATTCAAGTGATTAGTAATAGAAGAACCATCTTTGTGCTTTAAATTCATGAGTTTTTTTTATCAAGTACAATTTGTTCCCTCCTATCTTACAAGCATATAACTCATCTAGCTTACACCAATGTATATGTACATCATTCTCATCTAAGATATGGTTGTGAACATTATCATCTACACATTGTCTTTTATAGCTGCAAACCTGTCTATTTAGTAATTTCTAATCATTATCATTTTTGTCACTTAGCTCTTCAAATTAATCTAAGATTGGAATATGGTATTTCTTTGCAATGAAGATGATCCTCTATCTTCTCATTCCACATATGATAAATTCTACCTTTAAGACTTATTATTCTACCAGTGTTAACCTCTATCAACACAAACCAAATAACTCAATTTTGCTTTGATACTAGAGTTAGGTTAATACTAGTAGAGCAATACCAATAATAACCAAGTGAACAATAAAATCATAACAATAACAATAAGATGATAGCACCAAATTTTACATGAAAAATCCTTTCAAACAAAAGAGAAAAACCAGGGAGCAAAATTCAATGAAAAATTTCACTAATCAATGAGAAAAACAACATTGAGTCCACACATTAGAGGTAAATACATCAACACACATTAAGAAAAATATATTTTTGGAGCATAAACAAACATATGGTAGTCATCAACAAAAGTGGAAACCAAAACATGAAAGAAAAATGGAGAAATCTCACAAAAAAAATAATCTAGGAAAAGTGACATTAGAGAACCCTAAATCAAGATTTGACCGTTTAGAATATGAAATGATGAGACATGCAAAATTTTAACTCAATCCAATAATGTTTTGCCTCTGATCAACCACTTAATCGAAAGCTATTAAGTTTTCTCCAAATCATCTTCTCTTAGAGTTGTTTACTTTGTTTTCTCTCAAAATGTCTCTTAATTGTTGAAGCCCGCCATGCTTAAAAGTTAACCCTAGCATTCAAGTATAAGTATCTAAAATACTCTTACTAAAATATGATTACACCAAAAATATGAGTTATCTTTCCATGGGAGAGAAACTTATCAAAATAAAGTCATAATGGTGATTGTCCAATGGCATTAGCGAAGGTGCAACGACACGAGAAATCACATAAGAGTTGAAAGCATGGTTACTCAAGCAACAAAGTGTGACAATTGACAATATATTTGATGTTGGAGAGGCGGCATAAAAAGACGAATGCAGGAAATGAGGTGACAAGTCAATGATAGCGAAATGAATCAAAAGAATAAATTTAGGTTAAGGTTTGGATGAAAATATTAGTATTTTAATAATTTTATATTTTATATTTAAATATATAATGATATTTTTAACAATTTTGTTAATATAACAGTATATATATATATATATATATATATATATATATACATAAAAATTTAATATAATTAATTAATAAATTAATTATTATTTTTTATAATTAATTATTTGAAAAATAAAAAATTTAAACTTTTATTTAATAATAAAAAATATATGGTGGAACCTTACCTGCCACTTTGTAGCAGTCATCTTTATTGCCCCATCTTCAAGAAGATGCATTCAAATTGAAGCAACAAACTCTGAGATATTAGTTTAATTAATTCAGTAGAGACAAATAGATTTTATAATGAAATTACTTCTTTAATAATATTATAAAAATAGTTAAGATTTTATATGAAATATCTATATTATTAGATTTTTTATATTATATTAATATATATTTTAAAAAAATAAAAAATTTTACAAGATAATTATAATTTTTAAAACATAAAACAATACTCATAACAATTGCATGGTAGAAAGAATTTGACTGTTTCTTTCTTATAACAAGAACAGCTTTACCCAACACAATATTATGCAAAACATATGGTTATCTTTAATTTTTTATACAAGTATATGTAATATCATTTTTCTTAATTACTCTATATTTTACAATAAAGTTTACAGTAACTTGTCGGTCAGACCCTCTATCGTGGAGGCGGCGGATGGTGAAGCACAGCAGGATGACCTCGAGTCGGAAGCATAAGCCCGGGAGGTGGTGGGCCAGCTGGCGGTTGTGGTGGCGGATTGGGGCCAAGAGGTGGTGGCGCAGGATAGCCAGGTGGCGGTGGATTGGGACCGGGAGGTGGTGGCGGTAACGATCGAGGGCCAGGAGGAGGAGGAGAGGGCGGCGCAGGAGCTGGTGGTAGTGGAACAAGTACTGCTGGCGGAGGACCTACAGGTTCTGGCATGAAGGGACGAGGAGGAGGAGGTCGACCATACGGATGGGGATGAGGATGCATCTCGCTGATCCTCTCTGTTTCCCTGCGGTGGTGGTGGTGCTACTAGATCTTGTTATGCGTACACAGGTAATAGCTTAAGATGGCGGGGGAATAAATACTGGATAGCGAGGCCAAGTTGGAGAAGAAGCGGCATTCAATTTTCATCTGACAACTACGGGTCCCCAACTGCAATTCAAAAAGATTGCTTAGGGTGGAAGGTAACAAGTCACCCACCTACACTTCCTGTGCTCACCACCTTATGACTTTTTCCTAAGAAAGGAAACATAGTCAACACAAAATAAGCATATAGGAAGTCTTACATAAATTGTTTGTGTAATCACAACATTCAAAATATTAACTAGTCATTCAAAATCATAAGTTTAAGCAAGAATCATTGAGCAAAATTCTAATAGATGATACACAATTGAAAAACTAATCAATTCTAAGATAATGAATGCTATAATCTTTACAAAAGTATATGTAATTATTGATTTAATAATAAAATATGCTAGGTCAATATATAACTAAACTACAATAAGAATAGTTCATAATCACCATAATTACTAATCAAGTGAAGAAAGAAAAAATATATGGCAATGATAATACAATATTCTTAAGGCATAAGACCAAATAAATAACCTCCTCATATCAAGCATAAATATATTCCAATTTAATTGGGCATTTTACATTGTTAGAATGCTTAGAAGTCTACTTTGAGTTTATGATAATTAGATAAGAATTAGAATTAGTTTATGACCAAACACTAGGAAAAAAAAATCTAAAGTGACTATGGTCAAACTTGTGATATTTGTTAAGTATATTAAAGAGTTATGGATAGATTATAAGAAAAGATTTATGGGATAATATAGGATCTTGAATGAGTTTTAAAAGTATCAAAATAACCGAACTAAAAGCAATTTACAATATATCTAAAATTTTTAAAATAAATCTAAGAAGTATTAGGTTGCTTTGATCATCCAAACTTCAGTTTTCCTAGTAATATGGATTGAAGTATGATTACTATGCTTCTTCCTCTCTTTAGAGAGTAAGCGAGTGAAGAAGAAGAAGGCAGATGCGAGCAAAGTTGGTACACACCGATTTTGTTTCCGTTGACCACAGGGTCAACATTAATACTAGCCGACAAAAGATCGAAATCAAGATTCGATTTCTTGCTGGCCAGCGAAGCAAGGGTCTATGCACAGTGCGCGTGCCTCTTCTTTCCCTTACCCTGCCTCATGATGCCACGAGGGATCGGTCGGCCAGGATTCCTTTCCCCCCTCTATAATTTGTTCCTCCACGCACGCCAAATCTCAATCGCAATGACACATCCGCCTCTTGCACGCAAACAATTCCTCCTCTCGCACGCTAACCAGTCTTCTCACCAGTGCCTTTCCTCCATCCACGCAAGTTCTCCCTGCTCGGCGCTGACTACACCTCTCGCTTCTCCCTCTCAGTTGGCGAACGAACTGCCTGATCCCACCTGAACGAAGCTTTCCGCCTCTAATCTTCAGCCAGCTACCGTCGCCGAAGCTCTTCCCTATCTTCCCCCTCTATTCCGGCGATCAGATCCAGCGGACGGATGTTTTCCCATCCTTCCATGCGACGGCAATGGAAGCTCGTCGCAACTCCAAATCCGGCGCCCAACTCATCTCCGGCGCCTCTGGCCACCCTTCTTCACCTCCAGCGGACCTTTCTGCTGCCTGCCGATGCATTTCTGGCGCGTCATCTTCCTCGGTTCTAGCAAATAGCGTGGGCGGCGCCGCTGTCGTCTTTACCGATTTCCGGCGATTGCAATAGCCATTCACAAAAATAGTGGTACAACTGAACTTCCCTCGACGTCAGCTTCCTACGGTGCTCCGACGAGCTCCGATCCATGCCGGCGAGCACTGTTCCGGTGGCGGAGCTACTGTTTCGGCGAACTCTGAGATTCGCGCCGAAGTGTCTACCTACATATTCGGTTGGTTCTTAGCGCAAACCTACAGATTCGAGGTAGGGTCTTCTTCCTACCTTTGTTACGGTGCCAAATGCATGCCTAGATTAGTGGCACCTTACCTTAAGTTCAATCCGTTGATTAGTATTTCATTTTCAGTTGCATTCTGATCCTGCCCATCGAGCGTATATGTGACTGCATGATTTCTGGTTTTGTTATGCTGTTTATTTGTTTGGATAACCTGGTATTATTATTATTATTATCCATGGCTGTATATCAACATTTGTTGAGCTTTATTGCATGTGGATTGGTATGTTTATACTTTGTTGCCGGTCGGACTGAGGTAGGGGAGATGTTTGATGACACCAAAATATGTAGTATATTTTGCTTCATTTTGGATACCTTTTCATACTAAATTGAGGATCTTTTACTTGTTTTTATGTTAAATCCATCAAATATTGCAAAGTCTACTTCTATTTTGGTTTTTCATGTTTTTCAGGCAAAAAAGTACTATTTAAAGCGTTTTCAAGCGAAATCAAATACATGGAAGAGTTATCATCATCAAGAGGAAATCACCCAAGAAATTTCACGCAAAACGGAGCAATTCAGCAAATTACGGCAGTGCCGTAACCCATTTTACGGTACCGTAATTTCAGACAGTACCGTAAAATTCGAGCCCTGCCGTATTTTGAGAAGTTTCCGAATAGAAAGATTTTTGAATTTTACGGCACCTGCCGTAAGCAACATTACGGTACCATATTTCGGAGAGCTTCAGAATAGAAACTTCACCCGAAATTACGGCACTACCGTAAGAAACTACACGGGCCGTAATTTCCATACGTTCGCGAACAGAGAGTTCAGCCGATTTTACGGCACTACCGTAAACCAGATTACGGTGCCGTAATTCCCGACGACATCAGAACAGAAGACTCGAGCGATTTTACGGCAGTGCCGTAAGACATTACACTGCCGTAATTGCTGTTCTGAACGCGATGCACGATTCTTGCGGAGAAGATCGCGAGCGATCCAGAGCCTAAAATCGGATGTTGTAAGAAGCAGGGGGAGAGCTTTTTACGGGAGGATTACGGAGAGACCAAAAGCCCCAAATTTCATGTACTGTCGAGGGAGAAATCGCGATCCATGCCGCCGCCTAGGGTTTCACCGCCGCGCTCGATCCAGACGTCCTCCGGCCGTAATTTTCATACTGAAGCTTCGTCTGAAGGAGGAGACAACGTGCCAGAAGTTTCAGACCGAAAGGAGATCGATTGGAAGAGAAATCGAAGAAAAAGGAGTCGCCGGCACTGTTCAACGGCGGTTCTTGCAAAATTACGGCTGTGAAATACTTCACAGCCGTGCTGTATTTTCTAAACTTCTCTTTTACTTTGATTTTCGATCCTCTGAAACCATGATCTATTGTAATTCCCTCATGATGATAGCTTAAACTACTTTTGGGACATGGGGAAGTAATTCACTTGATTTCCAATGACTAGATGACTATTTTTACTATTTCGTTGAGTTTAATACTACCATGATGATTTTGCTCATGTGATAATTGTACTTAGACTCTCTATAAGTTCATGTTACTAATTATATTCTTAGAATTTTCGCTTGAGACCGAAAGGTAATTGCTTAAGAATTTGGAACCCTAGAATTGCATGTTATGATCCCTTCCTTAGGTTAGATCTAATTTGATCTGTTCTAGTAGATTAATTGCCATAATTATAACATGAACCTATAGATCGAGTCTATTTGTCAAATGTGGAGATCTTGTGCGAAAGCAAGGATCAGAACGTTGGATATCCGTGAGCAAAACTAATGTTGAGACTCGGATGCACGAAAGTGATCCTTGAATCTCCACTAGAGATTATCAGCATTGAATTCGGATGCACGAAAGTGATTCTTGAATTCATTGTTTGATGATTTACTTATCTTCAGCGTTGGGAAGAATCTTGCGCGAAAGCGAGGATAAATCCCTGTGCGGTTGTTTGCACGAAAGTGAAACAACCCTTTTATTTAGTAAATTACATCTTCATCATGATAAATTTAAACTGACGAAATCCGTATTAATATGTAGCTCATAAAAGTTAAAGTGAACGAAACCCTAGTCCTAGCTTTTCTCTCTGATAATTCCGTTTTTAGCTTACAATTTCTATTCTCACTACTTCGATTAGCCTAGATAGTAAGAAATCAGCTATTTAGTATTCGACAACGTAGGTCCTTATGGATTCGATACTTTCTTTATTACTTCGAGTATCCGTGCACTTGTGGATCACGACAAGTTTTTAGCACCGTTGCCGGGGACCTTAGTTTTCGTCGATATTAGAGGCGTTGAGATTATTGCTAGACTAGATTTCACTTATGTTTTATCTTTTTATTCTTTTCTGCTTACTTACCTCATTTGATCAGTTTGCTCTAGTGTGCGCAGGAAATTCATTTCTAATGGCTGATCAAAGATCACTGAGGGACTATGCAGCCCCTAATCCTCAAAGGATACAATTTAGCATTGCTAGACCTGCAATTGAGGCCTCCAACTTTGAAATTAACCCTTCCTTCTTGTCTATGATCCAGCATAACCAATTTGGAGGATCATCAATCGAAGATCCTTATTCACATTTATATGTCTTTCTTGAATATTATGATACCATAAAAATTCATGGAGTTTCTGATGACGCATTAAAACTGATATTTTTCCCTTTTTCTCTCAGGGATCAAGCACGATCTTGGTTGCATTCTCGTCGACCCAATACCTTCACAACATGGGAACAATTATCAAAAGCTTTTCTGATGAAATATTTTCCACCGAGCAAGACTATCCAATTAAGGAATCATATCATGAACTTTCGACAGAAGAGCGGAGAATCACTCAGCGAGGCATGAGAGAGATTTAATGATCTATAACGGAAGTGTCCTAACCATGGCTTCGAAAATGAGTTTTTAATTCAGACATTTTATTATGGCTTAGTTTATAATATCCGTCTAATTATTGATGCTGCCGCAGGGGGATCCTTGATGAGTAGAACATTTGATGATGCTTTCAAGTTGCTTGAGGAGATGTCCTTGAATCATAGCCAATGGGCTCCAGATGAAGGAATGTTATGTTGTCATCAACATGGTAAGAATGAGAATGAGGATCAGCAACCCTTGACTGAAGAGGTTAGTGAACCCATGCTAGAGAAACTTTCAGCTAGCCAAATTCAATCATTGCAAATTCAAAACACAAAAAAAATTGAGGATCTTGAAGAAACTGTTAGTCACCTTGCTTCTCAATTAGAATCTTTAGTGGCGTACAATAAAGTTCTAGAAGAACAAATATCTAGATTAAGCTCTGGGGAACATTGCAATGCCATTATCACTAGAAATGGGAGACAATTAGGAGAACTTAAGGAGGAAGAGTCTATTAATGATCGTTATGAGAAATTAGAATTAGAAAAATCTTGTGAACATAAACAAACACTACCTAGTTTAACACCTAAAAAGGGAAGTAAACAAAAAGGGGATGTGCCATGTAAAGAAGATGATTCTAAGACTAATCTACCTCCTCCCTATAGACCACCAGTACCTTTTCCCCAAAGGATAGTGCAAGAAAAGTTAGATAAGAAATTTGGAAAATTTCTTGATGTTTTGAAAAAGCTTTACATTAACATACCATTTACTGAAGCTTTATCTCAAATGCCCATATATGCTAAATTTTTGAAAGAAATCTTGTCTAACAAAAGAAAGAGAGAGAACTATGGTACCGTGGCTTTAACCGAGGAATGTAGTGCTGTTATTCAAAACAGGTTACCACCAAAATTGAATGATCTAGGTAGTTTTTCTATCCCATGTTTTATTGGTAGTATGGCTTTCGACCGAGCCTTATGTGATCTAGGGGCTAGTGTAAGTCTTATGCCTTTGTCTGTGTGCAGGAAATTGGACATGGGAGCTCCTAAACCGACTACAATTTCTTTGCAGCTCGCTGATCGATCGGTAAAATATCCAGTGGGTATTCTAGAGGATGTTCCTATACAAGTTGGTAAATACTTCATACCTGCTGATTTTGTGGTACTTGAAATGGAAGAGGATACTATGATTCCTATTATTTTGGATAGGCCGTTCTTAGCCACTGCTGGAGCCCTTATTGATGTACGAAACGGTAGACTTGCTTTAAGAATTGGCAATGATAAGATTGAGTTCGATTTGAATAATTTGTTGAAAAGGCTTGCATATGCTAGTTCTTATTGCACTATTCATGCCATTGATGACACAGTTTATGATGTTAGTTGTTTATTTGATGATTCTTCTGCTGATGTTCCTTTTTCTGATTCTTTTTCTGATACCTCAAAAAATTCTTGTAAAAAATTTGATAATTCTAACTTTGAGAATGATTTTGATGAACTCGATGATGAAAAACATGATATTTTAGATTGTGCTACGTTTGATAATGAAAGTGAAAAGATCCTTAAAGTTGAGTTGAAAGTTTTACCTGATAATCTTAGATATGAATTTCTTGGTCCTAACTCCACCTACCCTGTGATTGTGGATGCTAAATTAGATGCCAGGGAAAATGATCTACTCTTGAAGAAGCTAAGAATTCATAGAAAGGTAATTGGGTATTCCATTGATGACTTAAAAGGGATTAATCCTTCTTTTTGCATGCACAGGATTCACATGGAGGATAAGCACAAACCGCATGTAGATTTTCAGAGAAGACTCAACCCGTCTATGAAGGACGTGGTGAAGAAGGAAGTACTAAAATTGCTAGATGCAGGTATTATCTACCCTATCTCAGATAGTAAGTGGGTGAGTCCTGTACACTGTGTCCCAAAGAAGGGAGGTGTCACTGTAATGAAAAATAAAGATAATGAATTGATACCTGTTAGAAATGTCACTAGTTGGCATATGTGCATCGATTATAGAAAATTAAATGTTGCCACTAGGAAAGATCATTTCCCCTTACCTTTCATTGATCAAATGGTGGAGAGACTTGCCAAACACTCTCACTTTTGTTTTCTTGATGGGTATTCCGGATTTTTTCAGATTCCTATTCATCCTGATGATCAGGATAAACCCACTTTTACATGTCCTTATGGTACTTTTGCTTATAGAAGAATGCCATTTGATTTATGCAATGCACCTGCCACTTTTCAAAGGTGTATGATGGCAATTTTTTCTGAATTTATTGAAGACTTCATGGATGTTTTTATGGATGATTTCTCTGTCTATGGTTTTTCTTTTTGATGACTGTTTAGCTAATCTCTCTAGAGTTTTACAGAGATGCGAAGAGACTAACCTTGTCTTGAATTGGGAAAAGTGTCACTTTATGGTTAGACAGGGGATAGTTTTGGGCCATCTTGTTTCAGAGAGGGGGATTAAAGTGGACAAGGCCAAGATAGAAGTGATTGAAAAGTTAGCACTACCCACCACTGTCAAGGAGATCAGGAGCTTTTTGGGACATGCAGGGTTTTACAGGAGATTCATCAGGGACTTCTCTAAACTTGCTAAGCCTTTAACTGATTTACTCTATAAAGACACCAAATTCTGCTTTGAGGAGAAATGCCTACTTGCTTTTCAGGAGTTAAAGAAAGCTTTGGTTTTAGCACCCATCATCCAGCCCCCAGATTGGGACTTGCCCTTTGAACTCATGTGCGACGCCAGTGATTATGCAGTAGGGGCAGTCTTGGGACAGAGAAAAGATAAGAAACCTCATGTCATTCACTATGCCAACAAGACTTTGGATGAGACACAAAAAAATTACACCACCACTAAGAAAGAACTATTGGCCATAGTATTTGCTTTTGATAAATTTAGGTCATACTTAATTAACTCCAAAGTGGTAGTATACACTGACCATGCAGCTGTGAAATACTAAATGCAGAAAAAAGACAGCATACCTCTATTACTCAGATGGATTTTACTTCTGCAAGAATTTGATTTGGAGATTAAAAACAAAAAGGGATCAGAAAACCTTGTTGCAGATCATCTCTCAAGAATAATGGTAGACACTGAAAAGAATAATGAGATCAATGATTCCTTCCCTGAAGAACGGCTTTTAACCATTGAACAGATCAGAGCTCCCTGGTATACTGATATAGTAAATTACCTTGTTGCTAATGTTTTTCCTCCTGATTTGAACTACCAAAAAAGGAGGAAGTTCTTAGCTGAGGTAAAACACTATTTTTGGGATGAGCCTTATGTATTTAGAAGATGTACAGACTGTATTTTTAGAAGATGTGTACTTGAAGAAGAAGTCACAGATATTTTGTGCCAATGTCATGGATCCTCTTATTGTGGTCATGCCGGTACTGAAAAGACTGCTTATAAAGTGTTACAATCAGGATTTTATTGGCCTACCATTTCCAAAGATTCTAGAAACTTTGTGTTATCTTGTGATAGATGTCAAAGAACTTGGAACATTAGTAGAAAACATGAGATGCCACTGTCCAACATTCTTGAAGTTGAAATATTTGATGTTTGGGGGATAGACTTTATGGGACCTTTCCCATCTTCAGGAGGTAACAAGTACATTATGCTAGCAGTTGACTATGTTTCAAAATGGGTTGAAGCTCTTGCTTCACCAACCAATGATTCAAGAGTTGTTGCTAAATTTTTCAAAAAAATCATATTTCCACGGTATGGGACCCCGCGAGTAGTAATCAGTGATGGAGGATCACATTTCATAGAACACAAATTTTCAGTCTTACTCAGAAAATATGGAGTGAATCATAGAGTGGCAACACCTTACCATCCTCAAACAAGTGGACAAGTGGAAATATCAAACAGAGAAATCAAGGGAATTTTAGAAAAGACCGTGTCATGCACTAGGAAAGATTGGGCATTCAAACTTGATGATGCCATGTGGGCATACCGGACTGCTTTCAAAACACCCAGAGGTATGTCTCCATTTCAATTGATTTATGGAAAATCATGTCACCTGCCTGTGGAACTTGAACACAAAGCATACTGGGCAATCAAGATGCTGAATTTCGATTTAAAGAGTGCGGGGAAAAACGAAAATTACAATTGAATGAGCTAGATGAGATTAGACTCTCTGCATATGAGAATGCAAAAATTTACAAGGAGAGGACAAAAAGATGGCACGATGGACATATTTTCAGGAGAGATTTCCAACCAGGTGACTTTGTTCTTTTATTCAATTCTAAATTGAGACTTTTTCCTGGAAAACTTAAGTCTCGATGGTCTGGTCCTTTTCAGGTAAAGAAAGCTTATCCTTATGGAGTCGTTGATGTATGGAGTGAAGAAACAAGAGAATTCAAGGTTAATGGTCAGAGACTTAAGCACTATTATCAAGAAGAGCTAATTGAATAAAAAGAGAGTTTTTATTTAGATGAACCACGATTAGGTTTGAGTGTTAAAGAGTCAAGCTAAAGACTTTTAAATTAGCGCTTCTTGGGAGGCAACCCAATCTTTCTAACTTTAGTTCACTTCCTTTTATTTACTTTTATCTTAGTTTTATCTTAGAATTAATTTTTATTTCTGAAAAAGAAGCACGGAGAAGAGAAGAAAAAGAAAGCTCGGAACAAAAAGTTGATAAAATTTTGTAAGTATCATCTCCCGTTCACCTTTTGGGTTTCATCATTGACTCATGTTTTTGTGTCTACCACCACTACTCCATCTACATGATAATCTTTTGATTTAGATGATTGATTTGTGGCCTTGATCTACCTTTGGGATTATTGTATATGGCTTGAATTGATGTTTGATGTTGATGAGTGAATTCAAAATCCATGATTAGAGATATAGCCATATCATGTCAAAATTTGTTTCTTCAATACATATTTGCCTATTAAAATATGAAATTAGTTGATGCATGAAATTTTGGATAGATGTATTGTTTGAAGAATAAAATCTAAAGGTGAAAATTTTCTTTCGAATAAAATGAGTATATGAGTATGATTTATGAATTGAGATCAATTGATCAACCTAGTAGGTGTTTAGTCTATTCTTGTTATTTATTGGGAAACAAGAATCCAAGATCCCCAAAAATAAGGTGAGGACTCCCCTACTTGGCACTGTGGGAAAGCACAGTGGTACCGAAGGTCATGGGTTAAAGTAATAAATAGAAAAAGTATGTATCTATGTGGGTACATGCCATGAGAAAAATCATTTCACATAAACTCTGCTGTCCTTAGTAAATTCTTTCCAAATTACAGGATATGAGTTCCATTGCATTGATTATGTGATCCGTGCACTCTAATCTCGTCACCAGAAAAAAGGTGGTAATCGAGTTAGAGAATGTGAATGATGCCAAAAAAAAACATGTGTGGAAAAAAATCCTGGAAACCTTATTCCTGTAAACAAAAGCATGATAGATTTGAACTGAAAATTGGGTGAAATCATGAGATTGAAAATTCTAATTATTATACATGTTGCGAAGTTTTATTTGATTAAATTGTGGATCTAGAGGATTGAGTACTAAAGATGATATATTTATTTGAATTTTTGTAAATCAATTGATAGAGTTTTTCATTGATGAGTTGTATTTTAAAAATTTATTGAGCATGAAAAGGCTATTCTTTTGATCAAATTTTGATTTCAAAATTTTGATTTTTGCTTGAGGACAAGAAAAGTTTGAGCCTTATGTGTTTGATGACACTAAAATATGTAGTATATTTTGCTTCATTTTGGATACCTTTTCATACTAAATTGAGGATCTTTTACTTGTTTTTATGTTAAATCCATCAAATATTGCAAAGTCTACTTTTATTTTGGTTTTTCATATTTTTCAGGCAAAAAGGCACTATTTAAAGCGTTGTCAAGCGAAATCAAATACATGGAAGAGTTATCATAATCAAGAGGAAATCACCCAAGAAATTTCATGCAAAACGGAGCAATTCAGCAAATTACGGCAGTGTCGTAACCCATTTTACGGTACCGTAATTCCAGACAGTACCATAAAATCCGAGCCCTGCCGTATTTTGAGAAGTTTCTGAACAAAAAGATTTTTGAATTTTACGGCACCTGTCGTAAGCAACATTACGGTACCATATTTCGGAGAGCATCAGAATAGAAACTTCACCCGAAATTACGGCACTACCGTAAGAAACTACATGGGCCGTAATTTCTAGACGTTCGCGAACAGAGAGTTCAGCCGATTTTACAGCACTACCGTAAACTAGATTACGGTGCCATAATTCCCGACGACATCATAACAGAAGACTCGAGCGATTTTACGGCAGTGCCGTAAGACATTACACTGTGGTAATTGTTGTTCTGAACGTAACACCCGATTCTTGCGGAGAAGATCGCGAGCGATCCAGAGCCTAAAATCGGATATCTTAAGAAGCAAGGGGAGAGCTTTTTACGGGAGGATTACGGACAGACCAAAAGCCCCAAATTTCGTGTACTGTCGAGGGAGAAATCGCGATCCACGCTGCCGCCTAGGGTTTCGCCGCCGCGTTCGATCCAGACGTCCTCCGGCCGTAATTTTCATACTGAAGCTTCGTCTGAAGGAGGAGACAATGTGCCAGAAGTTTCAGACCAAAAGGAGATCGATTGGAAGAGAAATCGAAGAAAAAGGAGTTGTCGGCACTGTTCATCGGCGGTTCTTGCAATATTACGGCTGTGAAATACTTCACAGCCGTGCTGTATTTTCTAAACTTCTCTTTTACTTCGATTTTCGATCCTCTGAAACCATGATCTATTGTAATTCCCTCACGATGATAGCTTAAACTACTTTTGGGACATGGGGGAGTAATTCACTTGATTTCTAATGACTAGATGACTATTTTTACTATTTTGTTGAGTTTAATACTACCATGATCATTTTGCTCATGTGATAATTGTACTTAGACTCTCTATAAGTTCATGTTACTAATTATGTTCTTAGAATTTTCGCTTGAGACCGAAAGGTAATTGCTTGAGAATTTGGAACCCTAGAATTGCATGTTAGGATCCCTTCCTTAGGTTAGATCTAATTTGATCTGTTCTAGTAGATTAATTGCCATAATTATAACATGAACCTATAGATCGAGTCTATTTGTCAAACGTGGAGATCTTGTGCGAAAGCAAGGATCATAACGTTGGAGATCCGTGAGTAAAACTAGTGTTGAGACTCGGATGCACGAAAGTGATCCTTGAATTCATTGTTTGATGATTTACTTATCTTCAGCATTGGGAAGAATCTTGCATGAAAACGAGGATAAATCCCTGTGCGGTTGTTTGCACGAAAGTGAAACAACACTTTTATTTAGTAAATTACATCTTCATCTTGATAAATTTAAACTGACGAAATCCTTATTCTTATCTAGCTCATAAAAGTTAAAGTGAACGAAACCCTAGTCCCAGCTTTTCTCTCTGATAATTCCGTTTTTAGCTTTCAATTTCTATTCTCACTACTTCGATTAGCCTAGATAGTAAGAAATCAGCTATTTAGTATTCGACAATGTAGGTCCCTATGGATTCGATAATTTCTTTATTACTTCGAGTATCTGTGCACTTGCGGATCACGACAATGTTCCGGTCGACCGATGATTTGTAACTGTAGCTTGGTGGGGGCGTGGGCTATGCGTTTTGGTATATGGGCCTTTGGGTTATAGTCGTGGTCTGTGGACCATTGGTACTATTTGTCAACGACATTTGGAGTAGCCCCGATAGATCGTATCGCGATTTTGGGATAATGGTGTTGGATGCTAGACCAGCGGACTGCCGACGGGTAGCCGTCCCCTTGTTCAGAGCTGACATTGGGGACCACTCCTCCAGGAGTGCGTGTCCTAGGGACGATTGGCCTAGCTCGATTTACTTGGTGCTTGCTGCTTTATTTTCATATGCTATATAGTTATGTTATATATGTTGGGAAACCCCGGGGACATTTTACAATTTTTCAGAGTTATAAGCATACATACATACATTGCACAGCGGAAGAATGTCCCCGAAACAGGCCGGTCCCAAAAACCCAGTGAAGATCGCAAGCAAGAGAGTCGACACGATGAGTTAAGAAATACCTTAGAGCAAGATGAGGTCGATGTCGTGATAGGCGCCCAAGCGTGCGCCCTCTGTAGTCTCACACACACGGACCCCTCGAGTCCTCTTCTTCCACGCCCGGTGCTATCCTCGGGAAGAAGATCCAAGCCATGTGCTCCTTCTTCAAAGTATGCGCCACCTCCAAGGTAGATGCGCCAAAGATGAAGAAGGATGAGGGAGAGGGAAACCGCCAAGCATCAAGTTCCTTGCGTCAAGAGAGAAGGAAGAGGCTTGCGGCTAGGGTTTGGAAGGAAAAAGAAGATGCGCCACTTCTTGGTGTTGTCGCCCTTCAAGCCCTTGCTTTCGCCCCTCCTCTTGTTGTCACACCTCTAAGGATTGTAACCACTAAGAGGGGGCGGCTAGGGTCACTTATAAAGAGCTAGAGGCGGTTAGGGCAAGGGTTGAGATCATGACAAGTGTATGGCTTGGATGAGAAGGTTTGAGGTAAGGAAAGTCTCCAAGACTTTACCATAAACCTCATTCAACCTTTCCATAAGCTACCAAGCCTTGCCTTGTGCGCCAAGGCCTAGCCTTGCGCCCCAAGCAATGCCTTAATGCATTCACACTATCAATGGGAGAGGGCTAGGCGCATAAAGCTTCCTTAATGAAGCAAATTCGCCATCCAAACCCCATTATGCCCCTTAGGCGCCAATGGGCTTGGCTTCCTTCCCATTATACCCTTTTAGCCTATTGCCTCTTCATGACAACTTATTATTGGGCCTCATTGGATAATGAGCTAGCCCAAACTTCATTACATGGCTTGATTAAGCACTTGGATCCAATCCAATGCAACCCTAATCCAAATGTGGCCAACCATGGTCAATTTCGGGTCAACCTGCCATAAATGGAGTTTGGCTCCAATAACATCCTTCCATCTCATCAGGCCCATTGGTGCTGATGAAATCTCCAAAATAGATCTGAGTTATCCAATAACTCGATCATAAGGCTTCCCGATTAATACGAGAACTCGAGTATCAAGGTGTGTGACCCTGTAGGTCCCTCTGACGTTGGCAGTGCTAACCAAATGTCACCACAAGCAGTGAGTGGCACCTAGCAGTGCATCGCTGCTACCCAAGTCATCGGAATGGATATCGACATCGACATCCCCATCATTGCAATAAGGTACAAATGCATTACAGTCTCTTTGCCGAACTGATATCCGATTGGACAAGTGTGTCACCACTTATTTTCACCCAATCACATGGTTATGACTAAATCAGGTTCTCACCTGGGTATGGCCATACACTTTCAGTCATAGAACCATAGAGGAGCTCCATGGATATCATACTTCCCTTAGGAAGGGGCAAATCCTGTGTCTGTCCATTGACCTTCTCATATGGGTCGTGACATGCTCAATGACAACCGTTATTACCTCCCAACTACGGCGAGGTGTTAGGTTATATCAAAGCAAGTCCCTAACCATATAGAATGGTCAATGACATCAAGTCAAGGGATCAATGCATCTCCTGTCACTTGTGAGGATAACTCATGACACCAAGTCATAGCCTCACAGCGGGTCAGTCCAGTATATCCACCACTGATATACCCATATGTCTGCGTTTAGCACCTCGTGCCTAACCAGCCCATATACTAGTCTCACAAGTACCAGAGCTATCCCATATCCACTCAGGTACATCGACTGGGGACAATCATTTGAGCACAGATCCAATCTGTCTCCAGGGACATTATCATGTAAGTACACAATCGCAGGTGTAGACAAACAATGATAACGACAATGCCAGAAAGATATATATATGAATATCAGAGTCAAGTAGTACATAAGTGGACCAAAACTAGGTCCTAGGGCATATACACCAACAATCTCCCACTTGCACTAAGACCTAGAAGTTGAGGAATCTCAACCCCATATCCCTAGCGTGACCATCATGCTTCTGCTGCGCCAAAGCCTTGGTCAATGGGTCTGCCAGATTGTTCTCTGTGTCAACTCTGCTAATCTTGACATCACCTCTGTCAATGATCTCTTTGATCAGGTGAAATCTTCTGAGTATGTGTTTGGATCTTTGATGAGACCGTGGTTCCTTAGCATGTGCAGTTCCCATTGTTGTCATAGTAGAGCTCAATGGGATCCATTGCACTTGGAACCACCTGAAGTTCAGAAAAGAACTTCCTGATCCAAACGGCTTCATTGGCTGCCTCAGAAGCAACCACATACTCAGCTTCGGTTGTAGAATTAGCTATGGTGGATTGCTTGAAGCTCTTCCAGCATACAGCACCTCCAACCATCTTAAACAAATAGCCGATCTGCAACTGAAGTCGTCAGGATCAGACTGGAACGACTCATCAGTGAAGCCCTGCACACTGAGCTCTTCCTGTCCCCCGTAGACAATATAGAATAAATCCTTAGTCCTTTTCAGGATACTCAAGGATATTCTTTACAGCCACCCAGTGCTGTAGACCTGGATTGGATTGGTATCGGCCGGTTATGCTTACAGCATAAGCCACATCTGGTCTAGTACACAGCATTGCATACATGATTGATCCCACTGCGGAAGCATAGGGAATTTGACTCATGTTATCCCTCTCAGCCTGTGTTGTAGGACACTGGCTCTTTGAGAGAGTAAGGCCATGTCTCACTCGAAGGTATCCTTTCTTGGATTGCTCCAAGTTGAACCTCTCCAGGACCTTATCAATGTGGGTACTCTGACTAAGGGCCAAGAGCCTCTTGGATCTATCCCGGTAGATCCTCACGCCTGGAATATAGGCGGCCTCCCCTAAGTCTTTCATCTCGAAACACTTCCTCAACCATGTCTTCACAGCTCGAAGACTACGGATGTCATTTCCGATGAGCAGTATGTCATCGACATACAAGACCAGAAAAATCACCAAGCTCCCACTGAATTTTCTGTATACACAGGCGTCATCTTCGCTTTTGATAAAGCCATAATCTCTCATGGCTTCATCAAATCGAAGATTCCAACTTCGAGATGCTTGCTTTAATCCATAAATGGATCTCTTTAGCCTGCAGACCTTATTAGCCTCTGCAGGATGGATGAAGCCATCAGGTTGTGACATATACACATCCTCAGTCAGCTTCCCGTTAAGGAACGCTGTCTTCACATCCATCTGCCATATCTCATAGTCATGATATGCAGCTATAGCAAGCAGAATCCGAATAGATTTAATCATGGCAACTGGCGAGAAGGTTTCATCATAGTCCACCCCGTGGACTTGTTTAAATCCTTTAGCCACTAGTCTACCCTTATAGGTAACTATATTGTCATCCATGTCAGTCTTCCTTTTGAAGACCCATTTACACCCTATGGGTTTTACCCCATCAGGTAGCTCAACCAAATCCCAGACTTGGTTAGCCGACATGGAATCCATCTCGGATCATATGGCGTCGAGCCATCTCTCGGAGTCCGGTCCACTAACCACCTCATCATAGGTTCTGGGTTCATCCTCAATAATGAAGATCCCATCGTGTTGGGTCGGCAGCGACCCGTACCTCTCAGGTGCACGACGAATCCTCCTAGACCTACGTGGGACCTGTGTCTGAGCCTCAGGTTGTACAGCAACCGGTGCAGGTGGCTCAGATTCCATCTCTTTGTCTTGTGGTTGCACTTGGTCCTCATCCAAGTCAAACTTCCTCCCACTAACTTCTTTCATGAGAAATTCTTTCTCTAGAAAGACAGCACCCCGAGCAATAAAAACTTTGTTCTCGGTGGGAACATAGAAGTAGTAATCCCTTAGTCTCCTTAGGGTACCCCACAAACATTCACTTATCAGATCTAGGTTCTAGCTTGCTAGAATCCTGACGTTTGACATAAGCCTTACATCCCCAGATCCTGATAAAAGTGAGATTAGGGCGTCTCCCACTCCATACCTCGTATGGAATCTTTGAGACACTCTTAGATGGAACATTATTCATATTAGAGAAGCTGTCTCAAGTGCATGTCCCCAGAATGAGGGAGGTAGAGTTGCATGACTCATCATAGATCGAACCATGTCCAACAAAGTTCGATTTCTCCTTTCAGACACACTATTCCATTGAGGTGTTCCAGGAGGAGTGAGTTGGGATATGACCCCAGATTCTCTCAAATAGTCAAAGAACTCACCGCTCAGGTACTCTCCACCACGATCTGATCGAAGAGCCTTAATGGATCTACCAAGCTGGTTCTCTACTTCATGTCTAAACTCCTTAAATTTCTCAAAGGATTTAGATTTATGTCTCATCAGATAGACATAACCATATCTACTGAAGTCATCAGTAAACGCGATGAAGTAGTTGTACCCTCCTCTTGCTTATTTATTGAAAGGCCCACACATCAGTATGTATGAGATCTAATAAACCTCCTGCCCTCTCACCAGTCTTGGTGAAGGGCGTCTTTGTCATTTTCCCTAATAAACAAGTCTCACATGTATCAAGTTCCTCCAAGGAACTCGAATCTAACAACCCATTTGCATGGAGTTGTCGAATGTGATTCTTGTTTATATGGGCTAATTGACAATGCCGTAGGAAAGCACCAACTGAACCACTTAGTTTGGTCCTTTTATTATTTATGTTACAAATAGAGCTATCCATGTCCAAGACATGCGGACCATTGCACAAAGTACCCTTCCCATGAAACATGTTTGCAAAAGAAAAAGAACATAAGTTCTCTTTTATTTCAAACTTAAATCCTTTCTTTGCCAAGCAAGGAGTGGATACAATATTTTGGTAAGGGAAGGTACATAATAGCAATTGTCTAGTTTTAACTGAAGACCAGAAGGCAGGGAGAGAAACTCCTACAGCAACAGCAGCAACTTGTGCCCTGTTACCTATCCGTAGGTCAATCTCTCTAGGCCTTACCGATCTACCCTTTCTGAGCCTTTGCATATTTGTACAAATATGAGCTCCACATGCGGTATCCAATACCCATGTCATAGGAGTAGAAAGGTTGACTTCGGTAACATAAATACCTGAGCATGAAGACAAGGCCTTGCCTTTCTTCTCCTCATTCTGAAGTTGCAACATGTCCTTCAACATGTGAGGTGGCCCTCCACATGAATAACACCTATTATTCCTGATCATATCCATCTTTAATTTCAGTTCCTTGGTCAAGCCTTTTGGCTCAACACACTGAATATCAACTTTAGGAGGATTGAGCTCAACTAATTCATCAAAGAGCTGCCTTACATTAAAAATAATCTCAGAGGCACTCTTCGATTCATATCACCCTCTAAATTCAGGTGACATGTTGGTTAGCAACCTCCAAAGTATCAACCTGATGCTTATCATAAGAATCCCTCTCAGCCGCTGAGGCCGAGCATGGAAGTGGCTCAGGAAAAGGACGCTCAAGGACATAAAGCTTCCTTTCGAGCTTGAGCATGATTCTCAAGTTCATATACCAATCCAGTAAGTTGGATCCAACCAACTTATCCCTTTCCAGGGTAGATCGCAGTGACCAACTGCTATTGTTCATAGCCATTATTCTACAACAACCAAGAAACAGCAGATTAGTACTACTTCGAGTCATTTAAACTGGACTTGTTTTAAATGACCATGGCTCCCACTATTTTTAATCGAATTGACAACCCACAAAGTCAATCGAGAAATCCAAGATTTTCTAGTGAGATGAGATCCTCATTCCACACAGGGCTTCGCGTCCCACGAGGGTGCGATGAGATGCACAAAGTGACCCATGTTTCCTAAGGTGGGTGCGCCGGCCGATTGCTCCAAGCAATTCCCCTTATTGAGATAGTCCAGGCATTTCATGTCCAGCGAGGGCTGGATACAGCATGAAACCCTAACCTCTCAACGATGCCTCTAGAGTTTCATCATGTGCCTAGCACACATGAAAATCTAGTCAAGTCCATTCCTAACCGTTATGCCCAGGGCCAACGAGTTTCCTTGCGAAGGCACGCCCAGGTTAAAACTGGACTGGGGAAACCATTGTCACCACGCACTTTCTAAAGATAAGTGGGTGTGTCCCACGAGGGTGGGAAACAATTCACAACTCCACTGATCGATAGCTTAGTGAGGGCTACGCGTTAGAAGGCTACTAGACTTGATATTTTAATTGAGGGTTTTTGTTTAAGGTCTCATCATCTCAGTTTTATCTTATGTCTATCATTACAGGCATGCAATCCTATGGTGATAACATAACGATAAAACATTACAGACATGCTTCTGCAGATAACAATAAAAGCAGTAAAGAATGATGTGATCATATCCTATTCAAGACATTGAACCAACCCATGCCATGAAAGAGGTTCAACTCTTGTCCTAGAACTCAAGCCCCAAAAACTAGACCTAGCCTAGCCGACCTCTAGCTTGAACTTCAAGGTTGGCTCCAAGGTCCTTCTCTCATGGTTTAGCTCTCAAACCCTAGAGGTACACTTTAAAAGTTCCCCATAGGTTCGGCCAATGCCATGGTCTTCCTCCAAGGAAGGTGCGCCACCATGCAAGGGGCCAAGATAGCTAGCTCTCAAACCAAAAGAGGTTTGGCCAAGCTTTCTTGCGCCACCAAGCAACCAAGCACCAGCTTGCATGCGCCTCCTTGCATGCTTGCGCCATCAAGCAAGATGCGAGCATCAAGGTCCAAGAAGGATGCGCCTAGCCCTTAATCTTCATTTTAATTTTTACAAAAATAATGAAAAAGATGGCACGCAGGCCGCACAAGGATACATCACAGCCATGCAAAAGGGGCTTGACTCATGATCACAACATTATGCACAATCAAGGTATTTACTCATGCAATTCTACATGCTCATGAAAAATATAAAATCTGAAATTTTACTTTTTCATAAAACTAGTCTCTTTTTCTCATCTTCTTCTCACAAATCTTTTGGTTAATTGCGATTTATTTTTCATGATGATTTCAGAGATCCTTTCGGCTGGCAATTTTGTCAGATCAAGAGACTTGGCCAGTCCGAAGACACAATGCCTGTCCTACTTGACAAAATTACGTGTGCTTTTGATCTTTAAATCAGACAAGAAAAATAGTCCAAAAATCCAAAAGAGATTGAGAGGATGATAGAAACAAGAAACCCTAATTTTTCCTACTTAGAAAAAATCGTTTGCCATGCATCATGCTATTGACGAAAATAGAGATATGGCATGTGAGCATGAAAGAAAAGCGTAAAACATCGTTCGAGTCTTGCAAGTCCCTCTGATACCACTGTTGGGAAACCCCGGGGACACTTTACAATTTTTCAGAGTTATAATCATGCATACATACATTGCACAGCGGAAGAATGTCCCCGAAACAGGCCGGTCCCAAAAACCCAGTGAAGATCGCAAGCAAGAGAGTCGACACGATGAGTTAGGAAATACCTTAGAGCAAGATGAGGTCGATGTCGTGATAGGCGCCCAAGCGTGCGCCCTCTGCAGTCTCACACACACGGACCCCTCGAGTCCTCTTCTTCCACGCCCGGTGCTAGCCTCGGGAAGAAGATCCAAGCCTTGTGCTCCTTTTTCAAAGTATGCGCCACCTCCAAGGTAGATGTGCCAAAGATGAAGAAGGATGAGGGAGAGGGAAACCGCCAAACATCAAGTTCCTTGCGTCAAGAGAGAAGGAAGAGGCTTGCGGCTAGGGTTTGGAAGGAAAAAGAAGATGCGCCACTTCTTGGTGTTGTCGCCCTTCAAGCCCTTGCTTTCGCCCCTCCTTTTGTTGTCACTCCTCTAAGGATTGTAACCACTAAGAGGGGGCGGCTAGGGTCACTTATAAAGAGCTAGAGGCGGTTAGGGCAAGGGTTGAGATCATGACAAGTGTATGGCTTGGATGAGAAGGTTTGAGGTTAGGAAAGTCTCCAAGACTTTACCATAAACCTCATTCAACCTTTCCATAAGCTACCAAGCCTTGCCTTGTGCGCCAAGGCCTAGCCTTGTGCGCCAAGGCCTAGCCTTGCGCCCCAAGCAATGCCTTAATGCATTCACACTATCAATGGGAGAGGGCTAGGCGCATAAAGCTTCCTTAATGAAGAATTCGCCATCCAAACCCCATTATGCCCCTTAGGCGCCAATGGGCTTGGCTTCCTTCCCATTATACCCTTTTAGCCTATTGCCTCTTCATGACAACTTATTATTGGGCCTCATTGGATAATGAGCTAGCCCAAACTTCATTACATGGCTTGATTAAGCACTTGGATCCAATCCAATGCAACCCTAATCCAAATGTGGCCAACCATGGTCAATTTCGGGTCAACCTGCCATAAATGGAGTTTGGCTCCAATAACATCCTTCCATCTCATCAGGCTCATTGGTGCTGATGAAATCTCCAAAATAGATCCGAGTTATCCAATAACTCGATCATAAGGCTTCCCGATCAATACGAGAACTCGAGTATCAAGGTGTGCGACCATGTAGGTCCCTCTGACGTTGGCAGTGCTGACCAAATGTCACCACAAGCAGTGAGTGGCACCTAGCAGTGCATCGCTGCTACCCAAGTGATTGGAATGGATATCGACATCGACATCCCCATCATTGCAATAAGGTACAGATGCATTACAGTCCCTTTGCCGAACTGATATCCGATTGGACAAGTGTGTCACCACTTATTTTCACCCAATCACATGGTTATGACTAAATCGGGTTCTCACCTGGGTATGGCCATACACTTTCAGTCATAGAACCATAGAGGAGCTCCATGGATATCATACTTCCCTTAGGAAGGGGCAAATCCTGTGTCTGTCCATTGACCTTCTCATATGGGTCGTGACATGCTCAATGACAACCGTTATTACCTCCCAACTACGGCGAGGTGTTAGGTTGTATCAAAGCAAGTCCCTAACTATATAGAATGGTCAATGACCTCAAGTCAAGGGATCAATGCATCTCCTGTCACTTGTGAGGATAACTCATGACACCAAGTCATAGCCTCACAGCGGGTCGGTCCAGTATATCCACCACTGATATACCCATATGTCTGCGTTTAGCACCTCGTGCCTAACCAGCCCATATACTAGTCTCACAAGTACCAGAGCTGTCCCATATCCACTCAGGTACATCGACTGGGGACAATCATTTGAGCACAGATCCAATCTGTCTCCAGGGACATTATCATGTAAGTACACAATCGCAGATGTAGACAAACAATGATAACGACAATGCCAGAAAGATATATATATGAATATCAGAGTCAAGTAGTACATAAGTGGACCAAAACTAGGTCCTAGGGCATATACACCAATAATACATTTATTGTTATACATGCACGTAGGAGTCTGGTAGATTTTGGAAACTAAACATATTTGTTGTACATGCACCATATCTTGTATATCCCAACTTAGCCCTTCTGGCTAACTCCCCCTACTCTCCCTCTCTCTTCTAGGTTCTGGTGTTGTTCCTCCTAGAGCTAATCTAGATAGTTATATATAGTGGCCACCATGGGGAGATGCACTTCTGCTTTATGTGCTATTTTTAGTCAGATTTTGTATTTCAGACATTGTTGTATTCGGACATGTATTTATGTATGCCCGGTCGTGGATCGGATGATGATATTGTATTATTTGAGTTGTATTATTTTATTTATTGCATTGGGTTTTGGTTGTTGACTCTACCCGCAGGTTGACCTTATCGCATCTCGACGTTTGACCTTCGGGGTGTGTGCCCGGGTTCCGCGTCGAAGCGTGACAAAAGCTACTCTGCCCACTTTTTCTTTCTCCGTTTCCACTCCATATATCTCATTTTACCCTTAGCAAACCTTTCCACCATCCATTTTACGCGACCTAAGCTTATATTCTCTTTCATTTTTAGAGAAACTGGTATCGTCAAGCTAACGATGCAAGGTGCGTCATTTTGAAGTCTGGCATAGAAATGATGTTCATGCATTATGTGCCAGAGGTAATATTTTTATCTCTTGCCACTGGAATTACTTAATTGCTAATTGCTTCACCTAACTACATCTGACCTGAAAACTAGTATTGCCTCCTTGCCCAACTTTTTCATCTTACACTTCAAGGGAAGTCTATAGCTTTTAAGATTGTTCTTAGGTCTTTTCCTAATCTTATTGCGTAATGGACACACTCCTTTCCTTCTGTCTTCCATTTGATTTCCTTGCACCTGATATGCCATTACGAATGAGCAACTTTGATAGCAAATATCCATAACTAATTAATTATAATATATCATCAATATCATAAATAGAATGCAGTCAAATTAACATTTTCATTTCATATATTGGTATAATATTAATTAAAAAAATTTTTACACTAGATCAATTTAAGCTTCATTAGAGGTGATAGAAAGCTTATGTGGCGAAAGGGTCGTGGCATGCCAGGCCTGTGAGAAGCATGAGAATAAAAATTGACACTAACAAGATTAGACCTCGGGCCCTATAATTATCTTAACATTAAATTGCATTCAACTAACCAAAAAGGCATATTCAGATTTTACTAATATATTAAAAATAACAAAACTAATATAAAAACTTCTACAAAAATATATAGCATACTTAAAATACTTAAAAAATTAAAAAAATAAAAAAATTATAAAAATATTAATTCATTAAATTTTTATTTACATAATAATAATAATATAAAAACTTTACAAAATTTTTTATTTAGATAATAATAATATAAAAATAGAAAAAATTCTAAGACGTTAATTCATTAAACTTTTATATAATAATAATAATAATATAAAAACTTTGAGAAAATATAAAAAACAAAAAAAAAGAAAATGGTTAATTTATTAAAATTAAAAATATATAAAATAGGAAAATTAAGAAAATGAGAATAATTTTTATTGTACAAGTTTTTTTCTAAAAAAAATTATTTATTTTAGACCAGAGCTGTTACAAGCTGCCTACATACCTCACTCAAAGAAGGAATCAGGTCTATGTAGTTATCTTTGTACAACTCTTTTTTTTTTAATTTTAGATCACACCCTTTCGAGCTGCCTACATACCCTCCACAATATTTATAGAAGGATTAGGTCTACGTAGTTCTATTTTTATAATGCTTATTCATAATTGTTTTTTACTTGCACTTTCAAAACTTTGTTGGTCATCATCTCATGAAGTTGAATGACCATCTTTGTCTTAAAGATGATCTTCAGCATCTAATCAATTTTTAAGACAAATGCATATTTTGATGTTTTCTTCGTTCATTTGGCTTCACTTCTCGTATAGCACCCTATCACCTACATTAAAACAAGACTCTGATGCTACTATAGACACTAGAGGGATTCATACATCACGTGTCATAGCAAAAACCACCGGATATAATTTTCCTTGTGATCTCGACGATGATAAAATATCAAAATTATTAAGTTATTCTGCTATAAGTAAAGATGTAGGATTATTTTTCTAAAAAAATATTAATTCATTAAAATTGTTAGATCTACTTATCGATGTACTTTTTTATTAAAAATTGAGTGTATTCTTCCTATAATATTTTTACTGCTAGTAGATATATTAGTTTGAGGAAGTGTTGGATTAATTATATTTCTAAATTTTAAATTATAAACATTATCTACTTCCTCTAATAATGAAGAAATTTTTTTTCTCATCAATTGTTCTATGTTGCATATTTTTATAATATTTATCTAATAAATATGTACACCTTCTAATTTAAATATAGGATCCATAATTAAAGTTAAACAATATAAAGGAGATATATCTTTCTAATATTTTTAAAATTTTATTTTCATTTGTAAAATTACTTGAAAAGTATTTTCATCATTTCTATATTGGGAGAAAATTTCACTAATTAAAACTAAATGTTCTAAAATTAAACATGATGTAAGATAATATACACTAGATAAGTGAGTGCTAGTATTATAAAAAAATTATAAAATATTATATAATAATTTTACTTTCTCCTAATCTTTTTCATCAATATTTTCATTATGCATTCTTTCATTATAAAATAATGTAAGAGAATCTTTAAATGGAAAACATATTGTTAGCATATCATATGTATAATTTCATCTTGTTTTAATATCAAGTTTAATTTTATATATGATAAACCTAAGATTTACATATTTGCCTAAAGTCATGGTTTCTAGAAGTCGAAGAATAACAAATCTAATATCATTTCTTTTACATATTCATCTATATCTCTTATTCCATCTTGAACACATAAGTTAAAAATATTATATGCATAATGTATATGAAAAAAAGAGCAATTAAATATTGGATTCATCATTCTTCTTTTATTTTTCAACTACATTGTCATTATTATTAACATTATGAAAACTAATTAAAAAAATTTTATTAATTATATTATATGAATATAAAATGCTATGAAATTGTCTAACTATAACATTTATAGTATGAGGATATTTAAAAATTTTATATGCAATTATTTTTTGTATAAAAAAATTACTATTTATCTGCTGTAATACATATGTAGGAATAATCATAATGATTGCTAAAAATATCAGATGTTAAAGAAATACCAGTGCATTTAAAGTTTTTAAAAGATTACTTCTATACTTAGAAAAAAAATTTAAGGCATCCCTACGCCTGGTTTATCTACTTATTATTTTATATTTAGGTTGTAGTTATTTATTTATAAATTTTTCAAAATTTTGATGTTCTACTAAAGAAAATGGTTGTTTAAACCAAATGATAAATTATCGAATTCTTTTTTAAGATTTTCAGTAGAATAATTAAAATCTTATAATGAACTAGAGGAAAGGTTAAGAGTAGCCTGTGTATGAGCGATTTGATTTTGGTGACTTTTGAGATGATGAGCCAAATGACTAGTACTACTAGTTGATTTGCAACTCATTACTTTTTTACACTTTTTATAACTGGCTTTTTCTTAGCTGTTGATTATCACAAGATTAAAGCTCTTCCAAACATCACTTGGGCATTTCCTTCCACCAAACGTAGTAGATTTGTGAGGATCTTAATTGTCTCCGTCCTCTCCCTGCATAGTAGGTTCATTATGATTTTTTCATGTTAGTTGGGTGATTGGGCTAAGGGTTGGCTGTAAAATCAAAGATCTGAAAGCAAAAATGATGGAGGGCGATTATTTGTAGATGGAAAGAAGAAAAGCAACAGAGTAAGAAAGTAAAGTCACTTTTTATGTCCACCAAACATAGTAGATTGCTTCTTTGTTTTCTAAGACATTAAAGAGGATCCAAAGAATATACAATAACTTGTTATAGATTTTCTAGTTTGAATACAAGAAAGCCAATCTGCATCACAATATGCCTTTACACAAAACTGATAATTTGTAGGAAAGAATAAACCCCTTGAAGGACAACCTTTAAGATATTTGAGTAAATGTATAATTTCATCCCAATGGTTACAAGGCATCTTAATATATTGATTTAATTGTTGAACAGCAAATGAGATGTCTGGCCTAGTGAATCCTAGATATAACAACCTTCCAACAAGACGACAATAAACATTTGAACATTCAAAATGTAATTTCAATCCCTTTGAAAATGGAACATCTGAAGATTTAGCTCCTGCCAAACCAGCATCATGAATAATATCTAAATTATACTTTCTCTGATTAACATAAGTACCTTATTCTATTTGAGTAATTTTTAGACCTAAAAAATATTTAGCATGACCAATGTTTTTGATGGAGAAATGCTTATAAAAAAAACTCACTGTAGCAATATCATTTTCTATTGGCCCTATTATGAGTATGTCATCTACATACACTATAAAAAATAAATGGAAATTTCCACATGGTTTTATAAAAAGACAATGATCATAAGCTGATTAATTAAAACCATAACCTTACAATTTAAGACTAAATTCTTGATTCCATTATCTAGATGCCTATTTTAATCCATATAATGATTTCTTCAATCTGCATACTTGTCCCAATAACACCTTTCTATATCCTTTAGGAGGAGCCATATATACTTTCTCATCTAAAAATCTATGAAGAAAAGCATTATTTATGTCTATTTGATGTATTGGCCATTTAAGAGCTAAAGCTACAACAAATATAATACGGACAGTTACAAGTTTTGCAACAGGTGAAAAATTTTGTTTATATTTGATATACCTCACAAGTGTACGGTTTCTATCGCAGTAGTAAAAGATCGTCCCAAGGGAGTAGGGTGTCAAGTACCGACCTTAAGTGTCATTGAAAGCTAGACAATCAAAAATAGAATTAAGAAAATGAACTAATCTAAGTCTAAAATATCAAATCTAAGAGTCAACGACTAGATGAGATTTACAGTTTTGAAGAAGCTTCGAGACTTTAGGTTTCACAACGTTGAATGCTAAAACATAAAATAATTAATGAGTCAAATTTAGAAACGGATTACCTTCTCTCGAAACGTAATCCGATAGTAAATCATTTATGGCGATTAGTCTTATTGTACAGCTTACCTTCTCTCGAAGCATAAACTGGTGTCTACCTAAGCTAATCTCCTACTTTCGTGGCTTATTAGCTTAGCAAAGACCCAATGGGCTCTATGACAATCGTTAGTCCTCGAGTGACATTGAACAACTCTCATAATTCAAGTCACAAATTCAAATGGGCAGTCGAGTGTTACGATTCACCTCTTGGCTCTTCTCGTAACACTTAACACATATCAATGCTTGGCCAAAACACAAATATGCAATAAGCACACAACATTTGAATAAATAAATTTACTAAAAGATATCACTGAGATTCATAAAGATGTTTACATGTGAAAATTTGTTAAACAGGCTATGCCCAAGTCCCGAACTAGGGTTTTACGCTAAGAAATACATCATTTAACTCATAAAAACCCAAGAAAATAAAATAGAAAGTTATAGAAATTAGATATTAAGGGTAGGAGACAACAAATCTTTAGTCTTCTCTCGAAAATCCCAAAGAAATCCATTCAAACAAGCCCTTAAACGCTGGTTTTCGCCCTCTTTTCGCCCTAGTCGAGTTCTCCAAGGATTCGAACCCTGTAACCACCCAAAATCACTACTTTTATACCTCAATCGAAACCATGGGCGGTTAGGAAGGATTATTGGGAGTTTTCCCAATTTCTAGGCTCTTAGACCATCGGATTTGGTTAACAAATGGTAGATGGTCGCGATCTGTGGACGCCGTCACGGGCGTGATGACCATCACGGCCAGGCTATGATGAATGCTGCGATGATGTAAGCACGGCCGTCATCATGGACACGGGTAGGCCGTGATTAGCATGAAAAATTCATGAATGGAAATCACGCCCGTGTGCATACCAATGATGACTTCGGCTAATTTGTATCGGAACTCGTCACGGCCGTGACGGGTTCGTAAAATGCTGAACACACCCGTTCTCCATGCCGTGTCGACTTCGTAGAATTTCTGGATTCTTTCGGTCATGTCGTGTCGGCTTCGCTGAATAGGAGACTGGGACGCCGATCTGATCACGGTCGTGATGGCAAGCACGGCCAGGCTGTGATCATAATAGATAACTCCAAAAAATCCCAAAATTTTCTTGTGTGATGCTTGTAATGTGCTGAACCTTTCCATAACTTCAAATCTTCAAAATATTTTCAAAAATATAGGGAAATAATCTGCATTTCACAAATAATCAAAAATAGTAAAGATTCTATATTTAATGGGGAAAGATTCAAAACAATAGCATAAAAACAAGACTTAAGCCTGAGAAGAGCACATAAATAAGACTTTAAATTCATTAGAAATAACGCTTATCAAAACATCACAGACTTAAAATTTTGTTTGTCCTCAAGCAATTACACTATCTGGAATAATCAAATACCAGGAAGACAGCATGTTCAAAAGCCAAAGTATGAACTTCATATGAAAACACTTATACTCAATCCTAGGTTGAAGAATGAAAGTGAGATATAATCTAAACTGTGAGCAGAGAATAATGTTCAAAGTCAAACCACAAATCTGAAATAGAAAAAACACTTCACCATGTCAAGACTATTCATAATCATCAATTAGAAGATAGCCAGTCAAGTCAAGTTGCACAATTATTTCGATAAGGGCATCATAAAATTTTAATCGGTTGGCTCAAGCTACTGCTCTAAATTAACTTGACACCTTGTAACTCAAAGGACAAACATTTGTGATGAATGTACCCCCGGTACTTAATTAACAAGTAAACTCAAAGTGTGTACACCACATAATGTACACAAACTCATTACTTCACCTTAAAGTAGAAGAAAGCGGAGTTGTTCACTTTTACCAAACCCCATTCTTTTCTCATGACCCTTTTATTCTCTCTCTTTTGTTTCTTTTTATTTATTTTTTTTAACTATGTCGACAGTGCCAAGTTGGATGAAGCTTTGGATTCATCTTCACTTCGGTACCACTGCTCCTTTTTGTCCCCCCCCCCCCCCCCCTTTTATTTTTTATACAATTAACTTGAAAGGCTGTCAACAAGGAATACAATAAGCGTGAATCATCGCAAACATAATGTCGTGTAAGACATAATTCAAAAAATGATAATCAACTTGAAACATCATGCAAGTCACAGTAAGACATACTCAATAACAATCTAAAATCATGGATCAAAAGCATAAGAGCAGTCATAATAAGAATTTCATTCCTTGAACTCAAGACACACATATCATCCATATTCTCATCATGATTCGATACAGCATAAGAACTGAGGACAAGTATAAGGGACACCATCACAGACTTAATTCTTTGGAATCATCAAAAGTAAAATATCGTAAGCATGAAATCTTAGTGCATAACGTAACAAAACACAACCATGAAGAACAAAACATCATGAAATACTACTAACACAAACAAACCATATACCACTAACATGAACAAACCATAGAAATAGAAACGACTGTCTGAAAATAAGAAGTACATGAACGAATAAGCACTAACACTAACAAAAGAGGGAAAAACCCTCTACCCACGGCAGAGAACCTGCATATGCATCCTATGCAGTCAAGAGTACATGAATAGCAGAAAAAAAAGGAAAATAACTTACTAAAAACAAGCAAAATCACCATCTACGAGTGTTCAGAGTCCTCTGTATCTCCTGGATAGCCACAAGCACAGAGTCCTGCACATGACCCTGACGAGTCTGCTCGACCTCAATATCACCCAAGCGCCATAGAATGTCCTGCATCTTCAGGCGTGACTCATGCTGATCCTCGCAAATCACCTTAAGATAACCTTCGATATTGGCATAGGCGTTCGCGGTGGAAGAAGAGGAAGAGGGCTCGGCGTGCCGGAAGGTGCGGAAGGAAGGAGAGGGCGGTGTTGAGTCCATGGGGACATCCTCATCAGCTACTAGAAGCATGTGCCAGTTCCGCCACTCGCGGATGGAGGTGCACTGGGGGTTCGGTAGCAGCATTGTGAAGTCGCTCTCGCGAAAGAGGAGGCTGAAGGCATCACCCTCGCGAGTGATCAACTTCATAGCCTGGCACGACTCCAAGTCAACGCGCGAGCTACCACGCGCCTGCTCTACTCCATAAGGCTCAATGTCCAAGGCAATAGCAATTGGTGTAATCAGTCCTCTAGAAGCAATGACCCCTTTCTGAGCGCTGGCCAACTTCTGCAATTGTTTAATTCGATAAAATGCGGTGTTTAACTTACAAGAGTATAACATGGCCCAAAGAAAAAGGAGCTCTGTGGCACGCACTAAGCCGTCACTCTCCCTACGTACCAAGATAGTATGTGCCAACACCCGATGCACATAGCAGAAGCACGAGTTGCTAACATCGCTCACCCGCGCCGTATGAGAGACATAAGGCTGCTGCTCCATGATAGCCGTCCAGAAGGCCTAATCACTATACTCCGACGGAGCTAATCGAGTGTCGTCCTCTGGAAAACCATAGATCTGGTTTATCTAGGACAATGTAAGGCTATGATCCTAGTTCGCAAGCCAGAAGGAGACGATGCCGTCGTCGTCGTCATCATGGATGTTCATGTCGACCTCTAGGGACGACATGAACTCGAGGGTGGTAGGCACATACGTCGTCGGTGCCGTCCGAAAGAACTTCTCCCAGCCGATATGCTGAAACATGAATAAGATGTCGTCATGGAGCCCTAGCATCGTAAGAGTAGCCCGATCAAGATAGCGGGTGTTGACCACTCGCCAAGACTCCAATAAGTCGTAATGAGCTTTCTGCGCAGCATCACGGAAAACGATGCCATATTGATTCGATGCCTCCTCCACGGCTGGCCTCTTGGAGGATTTCCGCGCCATGGTCTTCCTACGGGTCGACATCTTAGAGAAGGCCGAAGAAAAGCAACTGGCGGTAGCTAAGGGCTTAAGAGCAGCAGCGGAATCCGGCGAAGTGGCAGCGGCTGGCGGCTAGAAGGATGGCTGAGGAGGAGATCTAGAGAGTGGCTGGCGGCAGAAGAAGACCAGATACTAAGGAGTAGTTGGAACTGGTGAAAGGGCGGCGAAGGGAGACTGCTGAAGAAGGGTGGCGGTCGGAAAGGCGAACCGGCGGCCAAAGAAAAATATAACACAGACCTGGGACTCAAAAACCTCAGATCTGGAAATCTGGAAGTGTCGAAAGGTGAAGGGAAGTGACGGCCGGCAATGGAGACGCTCAGAGACCCTGCGGCGGCAAGATCCGGTGGAAATCAGCAGAGATCGGTAACAGGCGGTGAAAATGGCGAACAGGTGGAAACTCGCCCAGAAAACTAGATCAGGATGTCGCCGGGCAGCGGAAAAGGGCAAGGAAGCTTCCGACGGCGGTGGAAAAGAGTTCTAGAGAGTCTTGGAGCCGAAAACAACTGAAAGGGGTGGCGGCGGCACTGGAACGGGTGTGAACCCTAAGTTCCGCTACCGCGCCCCTTTTATAAGCGTAAGAGGCAAAAATCAAGCGCGGACGTGATGGCGAACACAGCCTGGCCGTGTCTGGCTCGCGGATATCCGAAATCATAGGCACAGGCGTGATGGCGAGCACGGCCCGGCCGTGTCTGGCTCAACAAAATATTTGGGACTGGTGAACACGGCCATGATGGCAAGCACCCCCCATGCCATGATCAACTCAGCAGAAAAATCTCCGTCTCGATCACGGCCATGATGGTGAACACGGCATAGCCGTGCCTGCTTCAGCGAAACTCCTATTACATCGACGAGGTGATCACGGCCGTGATGGCAGTCACGACATGGCCGTGATCACTACGGCGACATGCAAAAAATTCCTGAAAAATCATAAAAAATTGCCACCATTAGTAAGATGCTATTCAATGTATAAAAAAAATCAAAATAATGCCATGGGGTACCACAAGAAATATCGAAACAAAAATAACAATACAACAAAACAAACAAACACAACAATAAACATCAAGTTTGTCTAACCACACAACACAAAAGATAAATCCATGGGGTGCCTCCCATGACGCGCTGGTTTAAGGTCTACAGCTTCACCAATGATCATGCTTCAGGGCATGTCCAATGGATTAGAGGCAGAAGAAATGGCATTTGAATGCCCCTTTCTCCTTCGCTTAAAATTAACACTTATGGAGATAAGCAGTAAAAATAATAGGTGTCTAGTAAAAAAATGTCTTTAAATCCTACACAATAAGAACATGTTCACTTGCTAAGTCTTTCTTCCCAAAGTCAAATAAATACTTCTCATCAACCCCACTATGGAACATTCGCGTGCAACCAAAATCGGGGTCTGCCTCAAACAAGTTATCTCGAATGGTCTGGTCCTCCCTCATCAAAGTAGCACCTGCTTCCATATCAGTTCAAGGGTGGGATGCAAGAAAATCCCAAGTGGCCTCTGAACAATTCACAAGCGCAAGTACTGTCTCAACGCTACAGCACGAGCCTAAAAAAGCGAGATCTGGCATATCAATAGATAGAAAAAACTGCCAGGATCTTGAAGCTTCGCAGGCATAAGTGAACCGTACTGTCCTGTCAATGCAGTGGCCAACATCCGAGGATAGGAGACAGATGAGGTGTGTAGTGGTGAAGGAATGGAGACCTTCTCTTGTTTTACCTCCGACTCTATGGGTAGGTTCCCTGAATTATGGACATCTATGCTATTCTCAGACTCTCCAACAATCAATTCTCTAGGTGATACATGGGGAGCTTCCAATTGAGTTCCACTGCATGTCAAAATTGTGTTGCAGTGTTCTCTTGGATTTGTCTCTGTTTGAGAAGGAAGCTTCCCTAATGGCCTAGAAGATGAACTGGCTTGTTGAGCAATCTAATTCTCAAGTGTCTTCTAATGAGAAATCAGGGAGTCCACCTTGGAATTTAACTGCCGAATAGACTCATCAACACCCTCATTTTGCTTTGACTGAGTATTGATAAAATTCTCCAACAGTAACTCTAAACTGGATTTTTGAGGCTGATTAAACTGCCTTTGTTGAAATCTGAGTGGTTGCCTGAATTGAGGATGAGAGAACCGATTGCTAGAATTTCCCTAGGAAGCCTGATTGTTGAAGTTCGGTGGGTTGGCTTGGTTCTGAGTGTTCCGGTAGGAGAAGTTTGGATGACTCCTCCATCCGGGGTTATATGTGTCTGAAAATGAGTTATTCTGTTTCCTTTGATCTTGTTGTATAGCATTAACCTGGTCTAAAGACATATCAGAAGAAGAAGGGGCCAATCTGGCAGTTAGTAGCACCGTGTCCCAAGTTACCACAAACTTTACATATTATCAAATTAACAGACGATGTATTAAAATTCATTGAAGTCAGTAGATGTGACAAGGAGTCAACCTTTGCCGTCAACGAACTCAACATATCTAAATCATGCTTACCTCCTCCTCTTACCGGGACGTTTCTCTCACTCATCCATTGGTAATGATTTAGGGCCTGTTTGGCCCCGCTTCGAAGCTGATTTTAATCAGCTTTTAAGTAGAAAGCAGTTAGAAAAACTGTTTGGTAATTGAAAGTAGAAGCAGAAAAAAGCAGCAAAAAAGCAGAAGTTGTGAAAGCTACAATTTGATGCTTTTACAGCTTCTACTTTTCCAAAAAAGTAATTTACATAATTTTATTTAAAATTTTAGGTATTATTATTTTAAATAATTTAAAATTTTAACACTAAAGAAAAATAAAATATATTAATATTTTAAATAATTTAAAATTATATATTTATTTATTATTTTAAATTTTGACAGTAGTTAAAAAGTTATTAACCAAACATCTTATAAATTTTAAAAGTGCAGCACAGTATAGTACAGCACAGTTATAAAGCTATTAACAGCGGGGCCAAACAGGCCCTTAGAGCCATGTCTTCGATCAAATTCATAGCATCGTCCACATTCTTGTTCATTAACGCTCCACCCGCGACTGCGTCTACAGATAAACGTGTATTATACAAAAGACCGTTATAAAAGGTATGCACTAGTACCCATTTTTCCAATCTGTGATGTGAGCACATTCGTAGCAACTCCATGAAATGGTCCCAGGCCTCGTAGGGCAACTCGCCTTCCCTCTGGCTAAAATTCGTTATTTGGTTCCTCAGTTAAGTTGTCATGCTCAGTGGAAAGTATTTGGAGAGGAACGCATGGGAAAGTTGATCTCATGTTGTGATTGAGCCTTGAGGAAGGGACTGTAGCCATGTTCGCGCACGGTCCCTATGAGAAAAAGGAAAAAGACGTAAGCAAATAGCATCAGAAATTTCCCCATTAATTTTGAGGGTATCATAGTATTCAAGAAAAATTGACAAATGAATATTAGGGTCATCCTAAGGTGATCTGCTGAATTGGTTTTGCTGAACCATATGCACCAGGACTGGCTTTATCTCAAAGTTGTTTGCTTTAATCGCAGGTTGAGCAATACTGGAATGTAAGCCCTGTACATTTGGAGTAGCAAAATCCTTCAGCGAACGTGTCTGGTCCATTGTAAATGTGGTTCGATGAGGCTCCTCAAACTGTTGATCTTGAACTTTCCTTTGAGCTCGAAAGGTCCTCTCGATTTCTGGATCTTCTGGTACTAAGTTTCCTGTTCTAATTGTTCTTAGCATACATGGGATTAGTAAACCAGAAAATACTAGCTTGAAGAAAGAAAGAAGACAAAAAGTATTAACAAATGTACTAAAAAAAATAAAAACAAAAAGCAAACATAGAATAAAAAGTGATCTAATCTATCAAATCAACTACTTAGTCGATATTGACTACGCCTTGCTCCCTGGTAATGACGCCAAAACTTGATATGCCCTGTAAGTGTATAGTTTCTATCATAGTAGTAAAAGATCATCCCAAGGGAGCAGGGTGCCAAGTACAGACTTTAAGTGTCATTGAAAGCTAGACAATCAAAAATAGAATTAAGAAAATGAACTAATCTAAGTCTAGAATATCGAATCTAAGAGCCAACGACTAGATGAGATTTATAGTTTTGAAGAAGCTTCGGGACTTTAGGTTTTACTTCGTTGAATGCTAAAACGTAAAACAATTAATGAGTCAAATTTAGAAACGGATTACCTTCTCTCGAAGCGTAATCCGACAGTAAATCATTTAAGTCGATTAGTCCTATTGTACAGCTTACCTTCTCTCAAAGCGTAAACCGGTGTCTACCTAAGCTAATCTCCTACTCTCGTGGCTTATTAGCTTAGGAAAGACCCAATGGACTCTATGACAATCGTTAGTCCTCGAGTGATGTTGAACAACTCTCATAATTCAAGTCACAAGTTCAAATGGGTAGTCGAGTGTTACGATTCATCTCTCAGCTCTTCTCGTAACACTTAACACATATCAATGCTTGGCCAAAATACAAATACGCAATAAGCACACCATATTTGAATAAATAAATTTACTAAAAGATATCACTGAGATTCATAAAGATGTTTACATGTGAAAATTTGTACAACGGGCTACGCCCAAGTCCCGAACTAGGGTGTTACGCTAAGAAATACATCGTTTAATTCATAAAAACCCAAGAAAATACAACCAAAAGTTAGGAAAATTACAGATTAAGGGTAGGAGATGACAAATCTTTGGTCTTCTCTCAAAAATCCCAAAAAAATCTGTTCAAACAAGCCATGCTGGTTTTCTCCCTCTTTTCGTCCTAGTCGAGTTCTCCAAGGATTCGAACCCTATAACCTCCCAAAATCGCTACTTTTATACCTCAATCGAAGCCTTGGGTGGTTAGGAAGGATTATTGAGAGTTTTACCCTATTTCTAGGCTCTTGGACCGTTGGATTTGGTGAAGAAATGGTCGATAGTCGCGATCCGCGGACGCCGCCACGGGCGTGATGACCGTCATGGCCAAGCCATGATGAATTCTGGATGCTTCCACATTGTAAGCACGGCCATGATGATGGACACGGGTAGGCCGTGATTAGCGCAAAAAATTCCTAGATGGAGATCACGCCCGTGCACATATCAGTGATGACTTCGGCTGATTTGTGTCGGAACTCGTCACAGCAGTGACGATGAACATGGGCAGGCCGTGACAGGTTCGTAAAATGGTAAACACACCCGTTCTCCAGGCCATGTCGACTTCTTGAAATTTCTGGATTCTTTTGATCACGGCCATGCCGTGTCGGCTTCGAACAGGAAACTGGTACGCCGATCTAATCACAGCCATGATGGCAAGCACGACCAGGCTGTGATCATCATAAATAACTCTAAAAAATCTCAAAATTTTCCTATGTGATGCTTGTAATGTGCTGAACCTTTCCATAACTTCAAAATATTTTTGAAAATATAGGGAAATAACCTGCATTTCACAAACAATCAAAAAATAGTGAAGATTCTATACTTAATGGGAAATGATTCAAAATAATAGCATAAAAGCAAGACATAAGCCTGAGAAGAGCACATAAATAAGACTTTAAATCTATTAGAAATAATGCTTATCAATATTCTAATCCTTTAATTTGATTATATCCTTTGCTACCAATCTTGTTTTTTTTCTATCAATACTTACATCTTGCTTAATTTTTATTTTAAAAACCCATTTTGAACCAATTGCCTTCTTTCCTATTGGCAATTTGGTAATCTCCTAAGTTTCATTTCTTTCCAAAGCTTCCAAATCTTGTTGCATTGCCTCAATCCAGTCTTTATCATCTTTCGCTTGATCATATGACTCTAGCTCATGAACAGATGATATGTGTGCCAAGAATGACATGTTTGAAGTTGACAAACTTGAATTTTGTATATGTGGAAAAGTAGGTGGTGTATATGAACTTGTCTCAACAACTAATGGTTTATCAATAATAGAGCTTCTACGAAAATTATCTACTTGAGATACAAAATCATTAAGTGATGCAGGTTTAGTTCTGACTTGTGTACTTTATCTAACTAGATATCTCAGCATATCATGTGTGTTTGAACAAGTTGAAGGATCAAAGACATCTATTGGAAAATTAGAAGTTAGAAGTTATATCCTCTGTTTGAACAGATTTTTGAATTTCATAATCCAACTCATCATCTATAATAGGTAAAGGAACATCATTTGAGGGAGATTCCAAATTTTGATAAGGGAAATTATCTTCATGAAATATTACATACCTATAAACAACAATTCTTTATGAATCCAAATCAAAACATTTATAACCCTTATGTCCAACACTGTAGCCGATAAAAATACATTTAGATGCACGTCTATCAAACTTTTCTTTATGTGGAACATTGTTGGTAACAAAACACAAACATCCAAATGCATGCATTGAATCATATAAGGGTGGGCGATTGTGTAATACTTCATAAGAAGTTTTTCAATTGAAAACCTTTATAGGAAGCCGATTAATAATATATGTGGCTGTGAGAATTGATTCTCCCCAGAATTTTTGAGGTAGATGTGATTGAAACATGAGAGCTCTAGCAACTTGTAATAGATGTTTATGTTTTCTTTCCACTACTCCATTTTGAAATAAAATTTAGCAAATTTGACTTAGAATTTTGATCCATTATTTATTCTAACCATTTTGATAGATATCTCAAACTGATTTTGAACCATTTTGAAGTAATTCTCAAGAATTTTGGCTGCCTTACTTTTGTGATTCATCAAGTATGTCCAAGTAGCTCTACTAAAGTCATCCACTATAGTAAGAACATATTGCCCACCTGAAATTAAAGTTTGTCTATATGGTCCCTAAATATCAACATGTCTAAGTTGAAAAATACCATTTTCTTTACTAGTACTTACACAAAAGGTAATCTAGATTGTTTAGCCAATGGACAAATGTGACATGAAGCACTAGAAATAGCAATCTTTTTATTTGGAAACACGTACCTCAATACATTGGCAAATGGATGCCCAAGTCGTTTATGCTATATTTCACAATCTATAATATTGTGAACTAGATCATGTGCTTAACATTGTAAAGAAGAACAAGAGAAATTCTATGCTAAATTTGTGTAAGTTTGTATAACATCAGACCTAAAAGATGACTTGTTAAGAACATATAATCTCCCAATTGCATGTCCTATAGCCAATGGTTCATTAGTCTTCAAGTCCTGCATAACACAATGTGAAGGATAAAACTCAAATTTGATGTTTCTAATATTTGCTAGCTTTCTCACTGATAGTAAATTGAATTTAAACTCTGGTATGTATAAAACCTCTGTTAATGTAAGATTATGATTTAAAGCAACATTTCCAATGCGCTTCATAAAATGCACTAAGTTGTTTAGTAAAAAAATAAGGTTATTCTTGTCCAATTTGATAAAATATTTTATCAAAGATAGTCTAATTTAGATGTGATTTGAGGCTCCTGAATCTATAATCCAAGAATCAAAATTTATGAAATCAAAAATTGGGCAAGTATATGCATATCTTGTTGGTGTATATGCCCTAAAGACCAATGTATGGACATGGTCAGGCATTGTTTGAATGTACTTTGATAGAACTATTACTCTTTATATAGGCATGGTCGTTA